>CAOLHI010000009.1:0-1435454 GCA_948474755.1 Ctenosaura bakeri | reverse complement strand
CTTTTCATGTTGGTGACATCATTTCATGACACAGTAATTCAGTTTTACTAGCAAACCAGAGGTTAAACTAACCCCTTCTAAGAGTCACAGACACATACATAAATTATAATAATAAAATGTATGGGGGCAAAACGTCTCATGAAAACTTTTCATATATTTTTAAAAATATATGATTTATAAATAATAACATACATCCAAGATTGTAGGCAACACACCTACACACTTCAGGTGACACACTAACGTGTTGCGACACATTGTTTGGAAAGCCTTGGTCTAGCTCATGCGTTTTGTACTTCAAGGACAGCCACATGTAGTCTAATTATAGCAGTCTACTCATTACTGTAGTCTAATCAGGAAGTTGTTAGTGCATGAACTACTATGGCTAGGTTATCTTTGTCCAAGAAAGGCTGTAGCTGGCAGACCAGGCACTCTGAGTCATGGAGTCCACCTGCGTCTTTAGTGGCAAAGATGAATCTAAAAGTATGCCTAAACTATCCATCTGCTCCAGGCAGCTTATCTAGTTCACAGACTCAAGAACCACCAGTCCACAGAGCCTCCATCTTATCAAGGTTGAGTTTCCATTTATCTGCTGTCATCTATCTCATTATAGGGCACCAGGTTGCTGGAAGCTGGCCTAATTTCTCACAGTGATGACCAGCACTAGGGACTTATGGAACAACATGTTCTAAGACAAGGTGGTGAAAATGTGACTTATAGATTGTGTGTGACATCACTCCTGCTTTACTGTGACTTCCACTTCCTCCAGGAACCACCCCTCAGTTCCCAATTTACAAAAAAGCAGGAAAAAAAAAAAAAAATCACCTCAAGTCACACAAACCACAGTACCTCGCCCAATACAATGGTTTTTAACTCTTCATCTAAAAAAATAAATAAATCTAAAAATGCAAGAAGTGGAAACCAGATGTTCTTCTGAAAAGAATTCCAAAATTTGCAACCCACATAAGGTGCAGGAGCAAAAACTGGATCTTCCCCCAACTCATTTGCATGCTCCTGCTCCAGGTTATTGTTACACCACACTGAGTTCATCCTCTGTTATGTCTTTCAGTCTTTTCCTTTCTTAACTCCTACCTTCCTTCTCTTCCCAGGTTTAACAGGCAATGTGTTGTAGACAAGGACAAAAGAAACCAATGTAGATACTGCAGGCTAAAGAAATGCTTTCGAGCAGGAATGAAGAAAGAAGGTAAGTGCCCTTCACCCTTTATAGATTGCTGACTGAAACTTCACTGTTTTCATATAGCCACACAGCAATCTCTTTTTCAACTGACTTATTACTATACATATACATATATATACTTATACTTATCACTATTAATATCATTATTCATCCCATCTTTTCACCAAAACTGAGAGTCAAGACAGCATACAAAAATTAAAACAGACACTAAGTAAATTTTTTTTAAAAAATACAAAATTATTAAACCATGTTTAAACTATAGAATTAAGAACAATTTAAAAGCTGTCATTTAAAAAGGCCAGAAATAAAAATAGTACAACATCCTATTAAAAGCCCTTTACTTATCAACAGAAAAATCCCATTTAAAATTCCAAATCTCATTCAAATAACAATGTTTACACCCTCTGACACAAGGACAGCTGGTCTATCCTTCCCCAAGCTGGTCTGTCCTTCCCACGAAGGGGGTCCCCAAATCAGGGAGTACCCACCCAAAAGGCTGTCTTCTGTGTTTCCCACCAGATGTTCATGTGAGGGTAGCAGAGCCAAGAGAAGGAAAGGTGTTCTCCAAAGATTTCAAAGCCTAGGCAGGCTCATATGTACAGATGCTGCCCTTCAGATAGCCAGGTCAAGTTACATAGGGTTGTTATAAGGATAAACTGGGGAAGAGAAGAGCCACAATAACATCCAGAGCTCTGGAGTGGAATATAAATGTAACCGGAAGGGAGGGAGGGAGGGAGAGATGAGATCTTGTACCATTTTGGAGGTGTTGGCTTTTGACATGATGCTCTTTAATTTAGCACAGGTTTTGCAGAGTGGGCTCTGGTCTTTAAATACTTATGCATCAATAAACTTTTTATTTTTTAAAGTGACACAAAACTCTTTGTTGCTTTTATTACAACAAACTAATGCAACTAACCACAAGATCTTGAACCTATATGTCCCTTTCCACCTCAGTCACATCCTTCAATCCAAGCATTTCTGAGAACATGGCTCAGGTTGTGCCCAAAGGATAAAGGAATCCTCTTCCCTCTCTCAAGCACCCACTCATCTTGTATTTGTCTGTTAATATTCAATAGAAGTTACATTAGGCCCATGACCAGCTAAATACTGAGTAAACATTTAGAATACATCATGCCGTGACTGAGCTCTTGGGATCGTGATAACACGCGGGGTAACCTTGAGCGCTCCTATTAACAGCTGCTGACTGCAAGATTTTCATTTCAGTACAGCCTCATTATTGCCTTATTATCAAGTGACATGGTGTGATTGGAAAATAAATCTGAAGAGGCACAGGTGTAATAATAGCACTCAGATATTGCTTGAGGCAGATATTCTTGCAATTAGCCATTGAGAGGATTGATAACTGCCCAGTTATAACTGGTAGTTCTGGTGCTTCTATGATTTGGCAACCAAGTCAACCTCCCAAGAAGTTAGAATCTGAATATAGATCACGTTTCTTATCAGAATGGTGCAGGGCTTTGGGACAGAAAGGTTCATCTTTCGGAATCAAGTGGCTGGAAAACTGCTGTTGCAAGCAAAGATGTTTTTCTGTTTAATAGCAAACAGAAAAAGAGGACTCAGAGGGATGTCGTTAGAAGTTTGTAATATCATGCATGATGTGGAGTTTGGAAAAGTTACCTTTTTGGACTACTATTTCAAGCATCTCTCAACTATCACAGTTACTGACTGTATTTGGCTAGGGAATTCTTGGAAGTAGAATCTTTATAAGGTAACTTTTCCAAACTCTGCTTTATGGAGACTGAGCTGGCACAGTTTATTTTTTTAAAAATAAAGTACTGAAATGCACAGCAGTGCTGATGGTGCACCTATAGGCCCTTTGGATTGAAGATACTCCATATTACCAGAGCTCACGCAAGACATTTTGATGCCTAAACAAAGGGCAAAATGGTGTCATCCCTTTCATGTACAGGAGCTGACTGGACTGGCAATCGTTGGGATTCCATCCTCCACCATACTTGAGACATGGAGCTAGTTTAGGAGGGCTCAGGAAAGGCCATGTGGGCCAACCAGGTTTTTTTTAAAATGACACAACTGGAACTTGGAAGGGTTACCAGAATTTCCTAGCCAGTATGACCGGCTTATCTGAAACTACATTTGTCTTTTATTCATACATTTCAATCTTCATCATGACACAGTAGAAGAGAGGTTCAAAAGCACTTTGAAGCAACATATTTGAAGTCTGATTAGACACCTACACTGAAAATGCAAGTACAAAAGATACTTTTCCATGCCTGAGCTTGAAGCTGATCAGACATGCCTGTGTATCACTTGATCTCTCAGCTCTCTTTTATTGAATATGTTACCTATTTCCATTGAAAAGCATCTTGGGAGCAAGTCCATGAAAAATTGAACAATTTAATTCTAAACACATATATACATCATGGAACTTTGCTATAAGTTGGAACTTTGCTATAAGTTCCATTGTTTTGAATGGGGTTTAAGTTTGTCATGACTAAAATTTATCCAGGGGTGGGAATCATGTGGCCCTCCAGATGTTGTTGGACTGTAAGGTCCAGCATTCCTTACCATTGACTATGGTGGCTAGTATTTCTGGCACTTGTAGCCCAGCCTCTGGAGGGCTGCATGATTCCCAACTCTGATCCATCTCATTGCTTTCAAGAGATTTAGCTGTGATGGACATTTCCTGGTTAGCTGGTCCTATTTATTTGGGATAATTCCCATTAATTTCCATTGGTCATCCTTCTATGAAAGGGGATTTAGGCGAGGTATATACTTCTCATTTTATTTGGCTATTTCACAGGCATGTTTCATGTTGCCATTTACCTGCTTCAGATCTTTGTAACAGGAACTGCTGCCATTGCTCATGTTCTTTGTCCTGTTCCAAAGATCTGAAGCAGGTAAATGGCAACATGAAACATGCCTGTGAAATAGCTTTGCTGTTTCTTTCTTTGCTCTTTTGTACCACTGGACATTCAGTCTTCCTCTTACACGGAGTGATTTCTTTCCTCCTATCTACAGAATCCCAAACCACCTAAATCTGCTCTACGGGATGTTTCAGCTATCCACAGTAGATGGGAGTGGGGGTGCACAATGTCTTCATGGGGAGAATGTACTCACTCCTCAATGGAAGCTGTTTGGTTGGTGGAAATGCCTAATTGGATACAATGCTATACCTACAAAGTTTAGCATATATGTAAAAAATCAATGACACACACACACAAACACACACACATACATATGTTGTGTGTGTGTGTATATATGTATACTATACATACATACATACACGCAATATTATATATATATATAGTATATGTGTGTGTATACACACACACACATATATATTGTCTCACCACACACACACACATATATGAGACAATGAAAGTGTTTTGCTTTGTTTTGTATTTCTTTCCAAGAGCAATGTAAGAGGGTTTTATGTTTTCAATATTTGCTCTCTCTGTCTCTCTTTCTCTCCTCCTCCTCCTGGAAGCTGTGCAAAATGAACGCGATCGAATCAGTACCCGGAGATCCAGCTATGAAGACAGCAGCTTGCCTTCTATTAATGTTTTACTGCAAGCGGAAGTACTTTCCCAACAGGTACTTCCTGTTATTTTGTAATTTACTGAAATGGTTTGATAGGGGCCTCTGTGTGATTTTTGTTTTCTTTCTGTCTCATTGTCTTTTCAATAAACATCTGTAAAAGGGAAACCATTTTAATAAAGCATAAATGTCTCACATTGTAATCCTGTTGCAATGCAGTCCATCACATCTGGAGGAGAACCAGGTTGGCAAGAACTGTAGTTGTTGTTATTAACTGCCATCAAGTCAACTTAAACTTAGGGTAACCCTATGAAGAGACATCTCTTCGTCATCCTGTTATCAACAATCCTGCTCAGATCTTCCAGACTTCCTTAATTGAGCCTATCCACCTGTAATGTGGTCTTCCTCTTTTCCTGCTGCCTTCCACTTTACCAAGCATTATTATCTAGTAAATCTTGTCTTCCCATGATATATGCATAGTATGATAGTCTCAGCTTAGTCATCTTGGCTTCCAGACCAAGTTCAGGCTTGATTTGCTCTAGGACTCATTTGTCTTTTTAGTAGCCCACAGTATTCGTAGAACTTTTCTCCAGCATGACATTTTGACTGAGTTGACTTTCTTCCTGTCAGCTTTCTTCACTGTACAGTTTTCGCAATCATACACAGAAACCAAAAATAAAATAGCACGGACAATTCTGACTTTGGTATTCAACAATATATCTTTATGCTTGATTTCCTTCATAGCTGCCCTTTCAAGTCTTAATCTTCTTCTGATTTCTTGATTGTAGTCTCCATTTTGATTAACGACCGAGTCAGGGTATAGGAAATGTTTGATTATCTCAGTATCTTCATAAAGTTATACAAATCATCTATGGTCATTATTATTGTTTTTTTAATGTTCAGCTGTAAACCTGCCCTTGCACTTTGTTCCTTGACTTTCTTCAATAGTCATTCCAACTCTTTGCTATTTTCTGCTAGAGGTAAAATATCATCTACATATTTTAAATTTTTGATTTTCGTTCTTCCAGTTTTCATGCCTTCTTCCTCAGAGTCTGATTCAGCTTTATGTACTATAAGTTCTAAGTACAAGTTAAACAGAGTAATGTAATGCAGCATTACCTGACACACTTGCCCAATGAAAACCATTCTCTTTTTCCATATTCTGTCCTAACAGTGACTTCTTGTTCTGAAAACAGGTTCCCCCTTGGTACAATCAAATGCTGTAGCACACCCATGTCTTTAAGAATGATCCGTAGATTTTCATGATCTGCACAATCAAAGATTTAGTTATAATCTATAGAATTCAGGCTGATTTTTTTTTTTTTGAAATTTTCTTCTAAAACTTGAGGAACCATTGATCTATTATCATGATGTTTTACTAATGTAACTATATATTTATCACGGACATTCTGATAATGAATGAATGATCAGTAATTCCTCAAGTACAAAAATCTACCCTTTTGAGTGCTGAAAAATTACAACAGTGACACAGCTTCAAAGGAGAGCATATCAGTATTCTGAAATAACTGTACCTACTGGACCAAAAACCAGCTTTACATAGCTATGTAACAAGAACAAATCCTGATGGTGCCTTAGCAAGCCAGGACCACTCATTGTGTGGATTGACATTTAGGGTGGCATAGTATTAGGCCCTTTTCGCACACCAGTTGTGTTGCGAAATGCCCTTGGGAGCGTCACACAATTGTGAGGACTGTTTCACATGACGTCCTTGCAATAATGCGGCACTCCCAAAGCCAGTAGGCAGTGATCACACATTATATCATTTTCAGCTTGTTGTTGAAAATGATGCGCAATCGCACGTCCCTGCCCACATGCACTTACCTTGCATGCAGAGGCTCTGGAGGCACTGTGGAACAAAGGGGCTCACGCTTCCTTCCAGCCAGTGTGGAGCTGGTGTGAAGGAGAAGCAGAGGGGACGCGAGTGCCTCTCACAAGAGGCTTCTCGCATGATCCCCTCGCGCCAATACTGGAAAAAGGTAAGGTGTGAAAAGGGCCTTAGTGGCTTGCCCACACATACATTTCCCTCACACCTACATATGTCTTCTTTGAGGGGCACTGTGGAGGTTGATATTCTCTTCTTTCCTCTGCTGTACCCAAAGCCTCCCTTCCAAACTTACCATAGAGCTGCTGAAGACCCCATCCATGGCCATTCCATGCTTTGTGAAGATCAGCCAAGCTCAGAAAAGCACCTGGCTATGTCCCCATATGAAATGATTACAGTAGCTCTGAGACCTCTAGAGACCACAACAAATTCTAGTGCAGAGGTAATCATTTTGTGTCTGGCTGTGGAGATATAGCCAGATGCTTTGCCAGTCTGGTCCATTCTTCAGGATTGGCTATAAGTGGGAGGCTTCAGCAGCTCTACCAGGGGCTGGTATATACCCCAGGCTAGCATAAATCCATATGCGGAACTATTACACTACACTAAGCCATATAGGATTGCAGCCTTGCTGTGTTAAATCTTCTGGATTCCTTGGTTAAGACTCTTTGTAGCAAGCTTTCTTCTGCTATTCCTTACTCAAGGACACTTTTAGAGTTGACAAGATTCCATGAGATAAACTGCCTAGGGCAGAAAAGAGAGGGAGAACTTTGCAGATGGCTTTGGGGCAAAACTTCTCTACTTAGCAAACCAAAGAAATTGGGCTCTTTGGGTAAACATAAGGGGGCGGGGGGAGAAACCCAAGAAGTTTTTGATAGAAGGAGCAGAGAAGGAGGAGACAGCAATGGAATGAGCAACCTCATAGCTTACGGAAGGATAAAGTTTGACTGGAAAGGAAGGCTTGGATTTCAGATATGTTTGGTATGCAGTTGTGGTTGCAAAGCATGCTTAGAAGTAGACTGTTGTGTTAAGACAGATCTGTGTCAGGGAGAAAACCCCAGCAGCTAATTGCACATATAGAATTTGCCATTTCAAGTATAGCATTTTATTTTGTGGAAGTGGATACTCAGCATTTGGAGACTTTTCTCGTAAAAGATATGATCACCTTGGCCAGATGAGCAGGTTTGCAAGCAGCCAAAGTGCCCAGTTTGTTGTTCAGTTTTCTGACCTTCTCTTCCCAATCTCCCCACCATCCCATCTTTCTTATTTTTATAGCAGGCTGGAAGCCATGGCCCAACAGTGGCTATATACATCCTCTTTATTCACACTTGGAAAAATGGCTGGGTCCAGGGAGCCTGTTTACCATTTAAATCTAATGCATATAGTCATTTTTATTCTTACAAGTTTGTTAGAGTCAGGCTGAGAAACAGAAATCAGCTCAAGTTCCCCAGCAAGTCTCTATGTAAGCCAGTATAAGGAACAATGATCTCTTTTGCATTGACGTCATCCTTCAGTGCTGTGTGTCATGGTTGAGAAAATAGCTGGATGCTTCTCGACTGGCCAGTAAATGGTTGTGCTGGGGTGTGTGTGATGCAGCAACTAAAAGAAGTATTTAGGCATAAAGGAGGAGACATTGCATAGTTCCACCTGGTAGAATTTTACACTACCTCTTTCTGTCAGTTATTAAAGATACAGGAGCTCTGTCCTGTATTCAGCCTGGCAATCTTAGAAGCTTCAATAAAAACGCATTGTGTGCAATCATTCAGTCTTTCCCATCCTCAGCAGACATATTTCATGGTAAGACAAAAAGATGGAAGATGAGTTTTGGAAAATGTGGGCAAGTTACAAACAAAAGATAACATCATTTGAGCCCTCTATAAAATTCTTTGCTTGAACAATAAAAGCCTTGTCTGGTAGCACTATAGGAAATCCAGACTATAGGAAATATAGCACTATAGGAAATTTTGCTTGAACAATAAAAGCCTTGTCTGGTAGCACTATAGGTCAGCCAGTGTAATGTTATGTTTACAGCATATAATATTTGCACTATAGTGGGTAACCTTTGGCCTTCCAGGTAGTTTGGCCTACAAAATTTGAATTCCATTCTTCGTGCAACTGTGGGTGATATAGTGTTATGCTTAACAACTTCACCAGGAGCTGTCACCCTATGACATTGCAAGGAATCATGGATAAGTCTCAGGTTTTGGCCCTGTCTGGGATAGCCTTGTTCATTAGTTTATACTTCACTATTTGGAGTTGAATTGTTTTAGCCACAGAGAGCCCAGAGAAACAAGCCAAACAATGGTAAACGTACTTATGGAAATGCAATTATTTCATGGCCAAATTATAATGGAGGAGACAAAGGGGGGTCCTAAAATCTAACCCATTCTTAGAGAGCAGTATTTGATGGAAAATTGATTTGCGCTTGGTTGGAGATTGAGACTCCTTGGGGTTTAAGCATAAAGAATTTATCACAATCTCACATGCTATGACTCTGATTATGATCTCTTGCACTTGTGCAGCTGCTTTACCTCTTTCTTCTGAAAGGAAATAATAGAAGAAATCTCTCTCTTTATTGTTGCTGCAGATATCATCACCAATTTCAGTGATTAGTGGTGATATCAGAGGGAAAAAGATTGCAAATATTGCAGACGTGTGTGAGTCCATGAAGCAGCAGTTGTTAGTGCTTGTGGAGTGGGCCAAGTACATCCCAGCCTTCTGTGAGCTTCCTCTGGATGATCAGGTGAGCCACTTGTATGAGATCTTCTTAAGACAGATCATGTGTAAGATCAACTATGGTTTCCTTATTTCATTTCCAAAAAACTGGCAAACTGATGTGAAATTCACTTTGTAAATAGGTGTGATTTTCATTGCGGTGCATTGATATGCATGCATATTAGCCTGTTCTGTGCAAGGGGCATAGTCCAAGGTAGCTAAACGTGAGTAGTGTCTTTGACATTAATGGAACTGAGACTCACAGTTAAATGACTAGGTTGCAGTCCTGTGCTCACTTACTGAAGAGTAAGCCTCACTGAATTCAGTATGATTTATTTCTAATAAAAAGCTAAGGAAATACACCTTTTGGACTACGCTGCTGAGAGTCCCCCAGCCAGCATGACCGGTGGGAATCTGTGAATAACTAGTGTGAATAACTAGTCTAAAAGTAGTTTATTTTTGTAGTCCAAAAAAGTAACTTTTCCAAAGCTCTTTCAATCAAGAAAATATGTACAGAAATAGGTAGAAAATCCTATTAGCTTCCACAGATGATTTACATAGCTTTGAAGTAGACAGAGAAGATGTTGAAACAGTTAAAGATTTTCCATACTTTGGCTCAGTCATTAATCAGAATGGAGACTAGAGTCAAGAAATCAGAAGTCTAGCACTTGGAAGAGCAGTTATGGAGGAACTAGACAAGATCCTGAAGTGTCAAGATATATCATTGAATGCTAAAATCAAGATTGTCTATGCCAACATATTTCCAATTTCTACATATGCTTGTGAAAGCTGGATAATACAGAAAGCTGAAAAGAAGAAAATCAACCAATCTGAAATGAGATGCTGGAGAAGAGTTCTATGGACTACTAAAAAGAAAAGTAAATGGACAAATCAAGCCTAAACTCTCTCTCTGAAGAAGCCAAAATGACTAAACTGAGATTGTTGTACTTTGGACGTATCATGAGAGGACATGACTCATTAGAAAAAACAGTAAGGCTTGGCAAGGTGGAAGGTGGTAGAAAAAGAGGAGGACCGCATTGCAGATGGATAGACTCAAGCAAGAAACCCCTAGCCCTGAATCTGCAAGACCTGAGCAGGACTGTTGATGATGAGGTGACTTGGAGATCTCTCATTCACAGAGTTACCATAAGTCAAAAATGATTTGATAGTGGTTAACAAGATTTGAATCTACTGTTGATTGGAATCCACTCTTGCCCGCAATATATGAAGATCAGAAACAGATGTTGCGCATTCACACAAAGTCACCATGGGGCATATCAGCAGACGTGCATGCAGTGCCCTCTCATATTGTCCAGGAAGTCTTCCTGTACATCTCAAAGCAGTGGAAAGAAACATAGATCCTTTGCACATGTTTTATTGTTCTGAAGGAGCTGCAAAGCAATTCTGCAATAAACCACAAAATTGCTCACCCTGGGAAGTCAACAGGAAAAAAATCATAAATAAATCCATTAGTAAATAAATGTATAAATTTAATATAAACAGCCAAAAGTTTAGCTGGTATCAAAGTGTACGTTTTAAAAAAAAGGCACTTATAGCATAATTTGGGCCCAGGACATTTGCACAGCCAGAGCACACTTAGAACTCTGGAAACTATGGTGAAGAAGAGTGAGGCAGGATTGGATTTTATAAAGTAATCCATGTCAGCAGCACTTTTGTGTGATAGGAGCTGGAGAGAAGGTCATTGTATATATAATTGCCAGTCAACTTCTAACTTTATTTTTTATTATTTCTGTTCCACACCTTCATGAAAAAAGATAGCTTTCAAGCCAATGTACATAAAACCTGGGTGAATGCTGGAACATTAAAATGACAGTGGCAGAACTGAACATTATAAACAACAAAAACAATGAAAAATAGAGTTGTTGAATCAGAGGGCTTAGCCCTAAGTGTCTGTGTTTCATGTGTCATCTCCAGGCTGGAAATGAAGATTCAACTTTTTTCAAGTGCTTTTTTGGGAGGGGGCAGAGGGCACACAGTTCCAGGAGAGAGGAAAGGACTCTGTATAGCTCTCCAGCTCAGCTAGGAGACCGGTGCCTTGATACAATTTCCAAAGCTTCATTCATTTCTTGCTGCAACTTGCAAAGACTCCAGAGGGTCTCTATATTTACTTAGTTAGCTTTCTCCTTCCCTCCCAGCTGTTGCAGCACCAGGGCTCACTCTCTGCTCTGTATCCACCTTCTACAGATGTAAATACAGGCTTCCCTTACATATCTGACAGGTTAAAACAGAATTGGTTGAAAAGTAGAAGGAAGGAAAAACCCTTGAACCAGCGAAAATTTGATAATCAATTACACACACACACACACAAAAGAGAGAGAGAGAGAGAGAGAATACATACATACATAGCATTAGGATACTTTCAAATTAGAATTTAGTTCAGACACAGGGTTCCCTCTGCTTTGCCTTGCTTAACTGAGATTAAAACCTGTGGGAAACACATCTCTCTCCCTTCCCTTCAGCAATTTCATTGCAAGATATTTCTCCATGTTTGTTCAGTGCATACAGATTGGCCCATCCTTGTAAAAGACACCCTTTCCCAAATCCTTCAGTTAATGTTTAGTGGTTGTTTGCCACATAGCTGTAGTCCCAGGCGGACATTAAGAAGCATCCATGTCACACTGTGTCTTGAGCGTTAACCTTTGTGTCGGCAGATTTTTTTCAAAAAAAAAAAAAAGTGGGACAGGAGAATCTGTCAGAACATTCTTTGGAATCACTGAAGGGTATAAAGTGACACAATGCAATCATTAACAAAAGCACAAGCAGATAAAGTTTTTAAAAACCCTCAGGTTCTTCAGCACAGTAGGATGGTCACATTGACCAGATAAATTATTTTTTACATCAGGGCAGTGATGCTAAACCTATGAAGAGTAGTCCACGAGGTGTGAAATTACAGCTCTCACAGAGTGTCTAAACATTGCTGAATAAGGAGGCTGCTGTGACTTTGTTTATCAACTTAAGCCAATTTTGCCCCTGTACATGTGCAGCTGTGCCCTCAGGAGAGGCACAGTGCAATCCTCTATTGAATCATTTTCTTTCTTCCTTGGCCCATCATGGAAAACAGGTCTGGTTCTACCATTAGGCAGAGTGAGGAAGCTTCAGGTGGCACATGGTGGGGAATGTGCAGCGAAGACAAGCTATTGGGGGGCAGATGTATGTGTATGTCACATTGTGCATCTGATGTCTGAGTCTGGAAGCTGTTCACTCTGTTGAAGTTTCCTAACTTGATTCCAGGATGAAGACAACCTGGAATCAAGTTAGGAAAATACCCCTGTCATCACTGTATCGGTCCCTCTGTGATTTCTTTTCCCTTGTCCTTTTAAATATGTGACTCACTGTGGTATTTATTGGAATACAGAAGGGTGAGCACATCCTATGACAGCCAACATGTGTCTGGAGGGTTGGGCTGGAACTTCAGAGTCCACAATTAGAGTCCCAGTTAGCTATGAAACTCATTAGATAAACTTGGGATAGTCAATTTCCCTCACCCTGATCTACCTTATAGAGTTGTTGGTAAGATAAAGTTGGGAGGAGAAAAGGCTGTGTTCCCATCTTGTTCTCATTAGAGAAAAGGCACAGTGTAAATGTAACTAAACAAAAATTAATAGATGAGAACAAACAAAGCTTCAAATGTCTATACACCAATGTACAGAGTTTGGGAAACAAACAAGATGAGCTTGAAGTCCTAATGCAGGAAGGTAAATATGACTTTATAGGCATAACAAAGATTTGGTGCAATGAATCCTGTGATTGGAATATTACAATTGAAGGGTATGATCTATTCAAAAGAACAGATATGGAAGAAAGGGAGGAGGGTAGCATTATATGCCAAATACAAATTCAGAAATCTATAAGAGTGATCAGAGTAGACCAGTAGAGGGCATTTAGGTAAAAATAAATAGAGAAATAAATAAATGCAACATTATGGTAAGATTTTACTACAGGCCACCAAACCAAAAAGAGATAGTAGAGGAAGCTTTTTTAAAACAAATATCAGAAATCTCAAAAATGTAAGAATTAGTAGTTATGGGGAAATTCAGTTACCATGATATCTGCTGGGAGATTGAGCATAAACTCTCCAGCAAATTCTTGGTGTGTCTTGTAGATGATTTCTTATTTCAAATGGTCATGGAAGAAACGGGAGAATCAGCAGTCCTGGTTTGATCCTAACTAAAAAGAAGGAGATTGTCAGTGGAATCAAAGTAATTGGTACTTTAAGAGGAAGTGACTGTGTAATTCTACAATTTGCAACTGTGGGACAGGGCAAAGAAGAATATAGACAAACACAGACCTTGGATTTCAGGAAAGCTTATTTTAACAAGTGCAGGGAATTATTGGTGGAATCTCATGGCTGAATATGCTAAAGGCAAAAGACATCCAGCAAGGCTAGGAGTACTTGAAGATGGACCTGAAAAAGCACAATCACAAACAATCACATGGAAGAAGAAGAATGGAAAATATCAGGACAAATAATCTGGTTGCACAGCAAACTCAAGTGGAAAAAAAATGGAATATGTATATAAAGTGGAAGGAAGGACAAATCACCAAGGGAGAATACAGATGTATAGTCTAAACTTCCAGAAATAGTATAAGGAAAGCTAACGCTCAAAATGAGCTGAGACTGGCTAAGCAAGCAAAGAGCAACAAAAAGCAGTTTTCCAGATACATTCAGGGCAAGAGAATGACCAAGGAGACAGTGAGGCCACGTTCAGTAATGATGGGAAAAATGCAAACAAATCAGAATGAAAAGACAGAACTACTCAATACCTATTTTGCTTCCATTTCCCCCCCAAAAAGAGAACTGTGTACTTCCATGCAGCAGCCACAACCTTGACGAGGGATCTGGACTACAGATGAAGATTGATAAGGAGTTAGTAAGGAATCACCTATCTAACCTAAACTAGTTCAAATCTGCATGGCCAAATGAAGTGCATCCCAAAGTACTGAAGGAATTTGCTGATATACTCTCTGAACTACTTGCCATCATTTTTTGAGAAATCATGGAGAATAAGTGAAGTCCCAAAGGACAAGAGAAGGACAAACGTTGTCCCTCTCTTCAAAAAAGGCAAAAAGAAGAGGAAACTAGGAAACCAGGAAACTACAGAGCAGACAGCCTCACCTCAATACCAAAAAAAAATAATAGAATGCATTATAGAGGAGTTTGCCTGCAAGTATCTTGGTGACAAAGCAGTGATCAGTAGGAGCGAGCATGAGTTTGTCAAGAACAAACCCTTCCAAATTAACCTTATATCTTTTTTTTTTTAATCACATCGCTAGTTTAGTAGATGGTGGGAATGCTTTGGATGTCATTTATCTGGATTTCAGCAAAGCATTTGATAAAGTCCTGCATAGTATTTTGATTAGCAAGCTGATTAAATATGGAATAGATGGAAACACTGTCAGAGGGATCCATAACTGGTTAGAAAACCATGCTCAAGCAGTTGTCATAGTTGGCTACATTTCAGACTGGAAGGAGGTCTCAAGTGGAGTGCCTCGGGTTTCTGTCCTAGGGTCATCACTCTTCAACATTTTTAACAATGACTTAGATGACAAAGTGCTCATCTATGCTCATCAAGTTTGCAGTTGACACAAAACTGGGAGAAGTGGCTAACACATTAGAAGATAGGAACAGAATTCAAATAGATCTAGATAAATTAGAAAATTGGGCAGAAATTAATAAAATGAAATTCAATAGAGACAAGTGCAAATTTCTACATTTAGACCACAAAAACCAACTGCGCAAGTATAAGATAGAGGATACATGGCTCAGCAGTGCTACATACAAGAAAGACCTGGTGATTATTGTTGATCATAAGTTTGACATGAGTCAGCAGTGTGATGCTGCAGCAAAAATGGCAAATGCTATACTAAACTATATTACCAAAATCATAAGCTCCAAGTCAAAGGAAGTAGTAGTTCCCCTGTATTCTGCACTAGTCAGGCCTCATCTGGAGTACTGAATTCATTTGTGGGCACCTCATTTAAAGAAGGATATAGACAGGTTGAAGCAGGTTCAGAGAAGCTTAATGAGGATGATAAGAGGTATAGAGAACAAAACATATGCAGAAAGGTTGAAGGAGCTTGGCATGTTCAGCCTGCACTCTTTAAATACCTTAAAGGCTATCACAGAAGGAGGCGGCAGGCTTGTTCTCTGCTGCCCCAGAGGGCAGAACCAGGTCTAATGGTTTGAAGTTACAGGAGAATAGATTTGATTGAACATTAGAAGGAAGTTCTTGAGACTCAAAGTGGTTTGACAATGGAATCAATTGTCTAGAGAGGTGGTGGGGTCTCCTTCTCTGGACATCTAAAGGAGGCTGGACAGCTACCTGCTGGAGACGTTTTAGCTGAGATCCTGCATTGAGCAGAAGGTTGACTAGATGGCCCGTAAAGCCCCTTCTAACTTTATGATTCTAACACTTTGTGACTAACAACACGACTGTCAGTTTACAAGTGGTACCTGCCAGCAAATAATGAATGGCATGTCTATGGAGCCAAGGGAAAGCTAAAAATGGTCAAGGAAACTTTATTCAACCCTGTGTGATTCTGTCCTGTGTATATAACTCCATGTGCGTGGGATGGGTTGCTACCCAAATATATAAGCAAGATATACAGGCTCAGAGATTGGAAAAGTTACTTTTTGTACTACAACTTGCAGAATCCCCCAGACAGTAATGTGGGGTGAGTGGGTAGACCAGGAACACTCATGTTGTCTGTGCGATTCTGGGAACTGTAGTGCACACACACAAAAAAGTCACATGGCCTTGCTGTTTTTTCTTAGGAAGTGTCATATTATATATCATATCATATATCATATCATATCAATATCATATAGTGTGAATACTGATGGCAAATCCACAGCTTATATTGCAATCCCTCAACTAGCTTAGTCTTTCCAGGAGGTAGTAGGCTGAGCTCCTCTTGTGTTGGTACATGGTGGCTCTTTGGCCTGTTTGCTACTGCCTGTTCCATCATCATCCCAGTAATAACTGCCCTTTATTCCTCCAGGTGGCTTTGCTACGGGCCCATGCGGGGGAACATCTTTTACTAGGAGCTGCCAAACGGTCAATGGTGTTCAAAGACATCTTACTCCTAGGTAAATAGCTTCATTTACCAGGATGCTTCTATCTTTTCTCATTAGGAATGCAACAACTCATGTAGGTACTTGGAAGGAAAGGACATTATAGTTGGTCATATTTCCTAACAGGGCAATCCTATATATCAGTCTGCCCTAACCTGCCACTGTCCCTGTGTGCTGGACTACAACTCCCATTATACCCGATCAGCATGGCCAGTGTATGGGGATAGTAGGAATCATGGTCCCCCTCATTTGGAGGCACCAGGTTGGAGACGAATGCTATACATGTTCATTTGGAAATAAGTCCCACTTTGTTCATGGGCTTTACTCCCCTAGTAATTGTGTACAGGATTGCAGCCTTAGTAATTTTTTGGCCTTGAATTGTCCCTAACTTTCTATGAGCAGACAACAGGAAAATAGGGCTTGAGATAAAAGGTGATTTTAAGAAAACTGAATGAATGTTGAGAAAGACATTGTTTTCTGCCTTCCCAATCATCCCTAGTTGAATAGGTTTTCCAGGTTTTTGAAGCAAGAACCTTACAAAACCTTTTTACTAAAGATGAAGGTAGGTTGGAAACCATTGGCCCTTCAGATGTTTTAGAGCACAATTCATACAATTCCTGTTGTCCATAATGGCTGGAGCTTCTGGGAGTTATAGTCTAATGCATCTAGAGAGCCCAAAGTTCCCTGAGTGCAGGCATTATGAGTGGCGGTTCCTTTCTTCTGCCTTCAGCTCCCTGAAACAGTACCAGCCTACAATCGTTCTTCAGCTTGAAGTACATTTTTCTGCAAAGCCACATGCAGAGCTCTAGCAGTGGGGCAATTACAATAGCGGAACTGACAGGCCTACATTCAGAGCAATGAAAACCGGGCTCTTCACCCTCCCATCTGGGGAGCTTTTGTGGGGAGGGAGCTTTTGCTAGTTGAAAACTCATTCCCCCATCCATCCCCTCTGAGCCATGTAGAGAGCACAAGAGCTGACAGGTTAACATTTGATTGGTAAATAAAGGACATTCCATGGGCATGTTTAGTCTCTCTAGTTTGCAAGCGACAAATATAGCCCTGAAAGACCTCAATAAAGCAGTTCTGTATAAGTGGGCCTCCAATGCCCCCAGTGCTAGCAAACAAAATAATATAGCAATAGCAATAGCATTTATTTCTATACCACTTATCAACTGAGTGTTATCTAAGCGGTTTACAATGTATTTATTTTTAGCTAATTGCCCCCAACAAGCTGGGTACTCATTTTACCGACCTGCGGAAGGATGGAAGGCTGAGTCAACCTTGGAGCCTGGCAGGATCGAACTCACAACCTTGTGGTTTGCAGTACTAGCATTTAACCACTGCGCCACCAGGGCTCCTTCCTTAAATAAAATTTAAAAAATAAAAAAAAAATGCTGCAGTAAAATTATTACTGGGAAAAAGAGTGAACATATTGAATAGAAAATATACAGATCCACAAAAGTATCTTGCAACTAGTTTTGTGAGTGAAAGTGGAGAGGGGACCAGTTATTATAATAACAGGTACTAGATTATAAACCATAAGGCATCTAGGAAACAGTGAAGATGTTAAATAAAACTTAATTTTCCTGCAGGAAATGACCACATAATCCCCCGTAACTGTCCAGAGTTGCTGGAGATCAGCCGCGTAGCTGTGCGGATCTTGGATGAACTGGTGTTGACGTTCCAGGAGCTTCAAATTGATGACAATGAATATGCTTGTTTAAAAGCCATCATTTTCTTTGATCCAGGTAGGCACAGTTCTTCTTTTCAGTAACTAGCAAAGTTGTCCAAGATTGCTTTCTACTTTGTAGGTTTTTTTTAGCAGTGCTGGGGTGTGTTTTTTCTGCAATCAATTGGAAGAGGCGTTAAAGCAAAGGTTAAGTGCTACATATTCTATAGTATGTGCTCATACTAAAGTTTCAGTAATGCAGGATACGTAAAATGAGTTGGTGGCTTATGCTAGAGTAACTTTGGTTACACCAGTGTAAGTTGCCATTCCAGAAGGAGGTACACTGTTCCTCCTTGTGCAACACCTTTGCTTCTGGGTGTGCAAGAGCAGCTGGGGGCTCCAAGCTACAGCTTTCTCCCCTTCTCCAGCTTCTGATTGACCACACAAGTACACTCATGAGTTGTTTGGATACCCTTACACATCTGGAACTGGTGAAGCAGCTTCCACTTTTGCCCCAGGGACTCTTTTGCACCATGCAGTTATAGTGCTGTGATTGTACTTTACATGTAATGGTTCTGTCCAGTGAAATCTCAGCCAGAGTGCTTGAGTGCCTCACCAAACTGCAAAACCAGAATTCCATAGGGTCTTTCTGTGTCAGTTAAAGTGGAATCATAGTGGAATAATTGGGTAGTGTGAAACGGCCCCAGATGAGAGTTTCTGGGCATACATCACAGTCGATCAATAGCTGAGGGGCTAGGTTGTGCTTGAAAGTCTCTGGATGGCCTTGCATGCCTAAGGGAGGAGAAGTAGCCATTGTCCCCACCTCCTGGACCACCGGTGCAGTTATATTTTGGCAGTTGTGCTGCCAGCACCAGCTAATGGATCTTAGCCATTCTTTTCAGTGTCAAGGGATTCTGAACATTGTGCAACCAGACTCTACTCACATTGCTCTGCACCAGTGGTGCAGACCCTGTTGTGAGGGCTTCTTCTTGGGAAATGGCACAGCATGTAATTCCTTATGATTTATTCCAGATGCCAAGGGCCTGAGTGACCCCATAAAGATAAAACGAATGAGGTATCAAGTTCAAGTCAGCCTGGAGGACTACATCAATGACCGCCAATATGATTCACGGGGACGTTTTGGAGAGCTGCTTCTCCTTCTTCCCACTCTCCAGAGCATTACCTGGCAGATGATTGAACAGATCCAGTTTGTCAAGCTCTTTGGCATGGCCAAGATTGACAACTTGCTGCAAGAGATGTTGTTGGGAGGTAAGCATTGTCCATGGGGCTCTTCAGAGAATTTCCTTACCAGTGGGGATTAAGATCCTTGACTGTATACTGAGGGGCACATGCAAAGCACAGGATCAGCTCCACTTCCTACCAAGAAGAAATGAACATCTGAGTCAGGTTCTTGGCTTTGGACTTTGGCTGTCCCTCCTATAGAAGGTTTAAGTTAAACTTCCATATTTTATTTAGAGACCAACATTTGCAATCAATGTGTAGCAAAATGTACTGAGTAGTAATGCTATCTCCATGCTTCCACTAGTGATTCACACTGAAAAATGGGATGAAGGTCCCTTTCACACTACACATTTATAGCACTTTGGTACCATTTTAAATGCCTTTGCTCCATCCTTTGTAGTTTTGTGAGGCATTTAGAATTCTCTGCCAGAGCATTGTAGAGTTTCATTAAACTGCCTCCTTCCAGAATTCCATAGGATGCAGCCATGGCAGTTAAAATGCTGTAACTGAGTGGTGTGAAAGAGACCCAAGAGAACTTGTTATATCTAATTTAATTACTTTCTCTTCAGTAGAGTGAGGATTTCAGATTGGCCCATTCCATTCTTGATAGGCATCCTATGGTTCTAACTCAATTATTTATATGCTAAATGTTCAGCAGACGCATCAGGTACAATAGGTAAATAGGTGTCTCTGCCAAACACTTGTAAATCAACTGAGGAAGAAGACATGATCTGAAGCTGAGAAACAGTGCAGGAGATATTACAGGGAGACAGCAGTAGGAAAAGAAGAGAAAGCATGCCTTGTCTGCTGTTTCTCTGCTTCAGATGACTCATCCCTTACTCCTCGCTCTGTTTGATAGTCACCAGAGTTCTCAGACCCAGCACACCACACCTAAGTTTGACTCTCAGTCAGATTCAGTTTGAGTGCCCTGCTGCATCTCTGTCTCCAGTTAAGACAAATGTTTGTATATCTTTGTCCAGTCAAGATGTACATTGGGGTGGGAATCAAGTGGCCTTCCAAATGTTATTGGACTGCAGGTCCTAGCAGCCTTAACCAACATAGCCAATTGTGAAGAATTCTGGGAACTGCACTACAGCAACATGGGGGAGAATATGATTCTCAACCTGGATTCATGGACTGGTTGAAATCAAAGGCAATCTTGAACATTGTCTCAATTAGATGATCTTAGTCTTGATTTTCTCAAACACTACACTATCCAGTATTGATCTGCAGAACATTTTCTGGGCCTGGGCAGGAATGAAGTGTAACCCATCGTTATCTCTTTCTTATTTTCCTCCAGAGGTTGGATATGTTACTTTTCTGGACTACATCTCCCAGAATCCCCAACCAGCATGGCCAATGTAGTCGAGAAAAGTGATTTATCTAAGCTCTTCTTTCCTCTTCTCCAAGGTAACTTCTGACACTGAGATCATTTCAGACTGTATATCACTTTATATACTGAACATTGGACAGTACTTAGAATAATATCTATCTATCTATTTGTATCATTTTAGGCTCATCAAATGACACGCCGCATGCTCATCACCATGCTTTGCACCCTCACCTGATCCAGGAGAATCTGGGGACAAATGTCATCGTGGCCAACACAATGCCTGCTCAGATCCACAATGGGCAGCTGTGTGAGTATTCCTGCCATAAAATCCAGTTCTCTAGAAATGGAATGTGTGTCCTGAATCTGTGGGCGACAGAGCACATATAGCTGTGTGCCCATTACCCTTCTGTTGGAGCAGTGGGAGCACTGGCTTCCTTGTTGCTTGGCTCTTCCTAACAGCAGTGTGAATTGAGAAAAGGAGACAACAGAGGGAGCAACAGATGGTGGGAGGACAAGGCAGAGCATCATCTTTGCTGTGGTGCCCTGTTTGTGGAATACCTGCCATTTGAGACCTGGCTGGCACTGATTCATTCTGGCACGAAGTTTTAAAGCATAACTTTTTAAAAAAGGCTTTTGGAGTCTATTTTGCCCAAATCTGTACACATAACATGTTTTAAAAGTATCTTAACTAAATTATTAAATATTTATTTTGTTGTTGTTCTTGTTGTTGTTGTGTGCCTTCATTTCCGACTTATGGTGACCCTAAGGGGAACCTGTCACAGAGTTTTCTGAGGCTGAGAGCCCAAGGTCACCCAATGGGTTTCCATAGCTAAGTGGGCAATCAAACCTTAGTTTCCAGTGCTCAAACCACTACACCACACTGGCTCTCAAATATTCATTTAGACTGTTGAAATTATTCCTTACTGTTTAATTTATTTTTTAAGGTTTAAAATTGTTTTAAATTGATTGAAATGTCTGCATTGCCCTGAGATCTTGTAACATAGGGTAAGTTGGAAATATTAAAATGAATAAAATAAATTTCTCTTATCTCCACCAAACCCTACAGTCAGGACACAAAGAAGGGACTTCCTATCAGATCTCAGGGCATGGACAAACCATTATAGGAGAAACCAGGCCCTAAGGTACCCTGGACCAAAGTTCATGCCAACTGGCAATTCCCAGTCAGTGGGACTGTGAATCTGCCCCAGGTTTTCGACTGAACTTTGAAGGAACTCTCCATTTATTGAAAGGATCAGCACTTTGGGCATCTTCTTTACATTTTGACAAAGAGCAGGAGCAGAATCATTACCCTACTGACATGGGAACCAGCTGCCTTTATCTAAGATGGAGTAGGCAATTGCAGAAGACTTGGGGGCCGCATTATTTCTCCAGGAGACTTGGAAAGCCTCATCCCCCTTCACAGAAACATTTTTTTAAAATTCTACCAAAAAGCCACAAATGCCCTCTAGGAGGGTGTGAGTGCCATTTTGCCATGTTTTGGGGTCCCCCAGGGCCATTTTAGCCCAATGAGTGTGCAGAAGTTGCTTCCTGTTCACTTTCTGGTTGTTGTTTTTTTAATGGTCCTAAATTGGCATAAGGCAAAATGTAGCTTAATTGCTCCCTGAGGAGCACTGGAGGGTATTTGAGGGCAAAAAAAATTAACCCTTGGGTGCCACCATGGAGCAGTGGCTTGCACATTGGACTATGACCCTGGAGACTAGGATTCGATTCCCTGCTCAGCCATAGAAGCTGACTGGGTGATCTTGGGCTCATCACAGACTCTCAGTCCCAGAAAATCCTATGATAGGTTTGCCTTAGGGTTGCTGTATGTTGGGAATGACTTGAAGGCACACAGTGACAAGGACAACAGCCTGGAGAACCACAAAAATGGCCCTGGGCAAGGTGTTGCACTTTACCCACTTTGGTCTAAGCCTCTGAGGACTTTAAAGGTTATCATAAACACATAGAATTTTGCCCAGAAACAAACTGGTAGGCCAGGGAAATTCTGGCAGGACAGGACTGTCCCGATATATTGTTGGGTTGGAAATATTGCTGGCATCTGAAAGGCACCAAGTTCTCCACCTCTGCTTGCAAGATTGTTTTTAACATTGATTTATGGGTGAGGAGCAAGTTTTGCCAGCAGCAGCCATGTACATTTTATCAGGGATTTGTATCTTACCTTACTCCCAGCAATGGGACACAAGGCCACTGAGAACTTAATTCAAAACAAACAAATGAAAACTCAATAAATTATAACCTTAGAAGACAATTAGGCTGCTTAGAGTATTAAAACACAATTAGGTTTTAAACAGTTGAGAACAGTTTGCTGCCCCTTTGTGTTCATTCCACACAATAAGTCTTACATTTGCATAGCAAAACCAGCTGAAAGCAGAAACACATAGGCTGCAGTTCTAAACCCATTTACAAGGGAGTAAATGCCACTCGATAACAGTGGAACTTCCTCATTAGTAAAAGTAGGTGCACCCAGATCCTACAAAACCAAGCGTAATATAAAATTTTAGGAGATGGAGCTATGTTACACTTCCTACCACCAATCCTGGACTCACAGTTTCACTGCAATAGCATCTCCATGGGTCTTCAATGCTTGTTGGAAAGCAGGGGGTGGGGAATAGGATTCAGAGGAGTGTCTGGCTGTGTCTCTATAGACAGATGTGGAAAAATAACATCATCTGGAGATCCAGATGGATGGATGGTGTGATCTTCCAGTGTCTGCTAAGGGAATATAGCCAGATGCATCCCCAGTTCTCCTTACTCTCCGCCAGCTACTGAATTGCCATGGACAGGGAGCTGTTGAAGCTAAACTGTGAATCTTGTTGGTGGGAGCAGGCAGACTGGTCATTAAAGAGAAAACCAACCTGTGCAACAACCAAACTGGAGACATCCACAGGTGTATGTTACACTTTTGTATGTCCTTAACAGGTTGCCAGGCATCGTGTTGTCTGAAAGCTCCTTGTGTTTGGAATTCTCTTGTTTTGAGACTCTTGCTTTGATTGCTATTGTATGATAACTTACTTAGTAACATAGTCTTTTTCCTCACAGCCACTCCTGAAACTCCACAACCTTCTCCACCAGCTGGCTCAGGAGCTGAACAATACAAACTGCTTCCTGGGGCCATTGCGACTGTAGCCAAACAGCCCACTTCAATCCCTCAACCCACCATCACAAAGCAAGAGGTCATCTAGCATCCACTGGAAGGAATATACTTAGTCTTGCAAAGACCATGCTTTCAGGGAGCAGGGGAGAAAAAAACCCCTCCTCATCTTGATCATGCTGGGGGTGGAGTATTTGTGGAGATATGTATGAAGGCGAAGACATTTCCAGGTATACCAGTGGAGAACGTCTGCACTTGAGCGCTATAGAACATACAGATTAGCCTCAGTGGAAGCCTTATCTTTCCTGTTTAGATCCAGATCCCAGACTTCTGATCTGCCAATGACTTTGCCAAAAATTGCACTGACTCACCTGTTTCTTCACTGCCACTGAGTCACCTGTTCATGATGTTGTTTTTATTTCTCTGCCAATCTGACTTTTAAAGAAAAACCTGAAAGGTCTCTGAATGAAAGGGACACATCTTTGTTGGAACAGCTCTAAATATCCCCAAAACCTTGTTTGACATAACTGAATTACATGTCCCTAGATGGAAATGTTCCCTACAAAAGAAAATGCAGAGAATTTGGTCCAGCTGTTGTTGAAGCACAGCCTCTTTACTGCCTCCTCCACTGCCTTAGAACACTACCAGAAGTGAAGGCAGGCTTAGATGCTTCCACAGATTTTCAGCAACAGAGGAAAGAAAAAAATCAGCGGCAAACGTGGAAAGTGTGTGTTTTCTTCAAATACAATTCTCATGTGATGATGCTCAACCTATAGTCTCTTTAATGATGTTTGTGAGGAAGTAAAAGTATATTTGAACAAAGCGTTGTCTTGCTGGATCAGATAGAATTCCATCCAGCCCAGCATTCTCTCCTTCCAACAGTGACCAGTCTCTGGGAAGTCTACAAGTAGGACATGGAAATGTTCATCTTCACTTTGTTAACTTCATTATCTGGCACTCAGTTATGTTTCCTTTGCCCATAGAGGTGCCATAATGAATTACACTTGTTCTTTCACTTGTCTTTCATTAATTTGTTAAATGGTTTTGAGACCGTAAGATGTGCCTTATTGGAACAGAACTAAATCTATCTCTTTGGCAGGCATGCCTCCTGGTGTCATGTTCTGCTTAAGCTGATTTAGGTTCTTTCTTTTTCCTCCTCCTCCATCCAAGATAGAATGGCTTAGCTCAGTCGAATTTGATGGTGGTGGAACAATATGCTTCAGTGAATATCCTAATGAAGTGACCCAGTGCCAGCTCCATCTGTTTCTTATCCTTATGCCTAATTATTCCAGATGCTACTATACTGAGTGTTAACAGAGACCAAATGAGGAGAAGGTACTGGTGTGGAGAAGGTTGCAGGCATCAGTCTGATGTCAGCAAATCCAGCTCAGGCCTCACCACTACCAAAAGGGGACCCAAAGAAACCCTTGGTTATGGGCCAGTTGTACTCTTCATCAGAATTCATGCTAACTCAGGTGTTCAGAAAACGTTTTCTGAAAACAGATGAGGGTAGAAAGAGTGAGGACAAGTATGCTAGGTTCATATCCCCACTGCCGTTGTCATATCCTCCAACTATCCTAATTTAACAGGGACAGTTCCAGTTAAACCTCTGTGATCTCATTTTTCAGCTGATTTTGAAATGTCCTGGTATCTCTGTCCTCCTCCACTTTCTCCTTTTGTCCTCAGCTTACTTCAATTGTTGCAAACTGAGTTCAAAGTGCAAAAATAGTTTGCACTCAATAAAATTAATGGGAATGGGGAGAAGAAGGATTGGAATCTTGCTCTTCCCAGTTCACTCAGGCAAAAGCAAACTGCTGCAGCCTCTCCTAGCTTGTGTGTTCTTCCTCATAATTTTTGGCATCTTGACCACACTCTGATGTTGCTTAGGGTTCTGTGTCTGTTGTTCATCTGTGATATGTTGAAGGGTATGCATTCTCATCAACCTCCAGTGCTGAGGGCAACTTTTTGCCAGGTGCTTCTTTCTCTGTCCATAGTCTGTGAATCAGATGGATAGCCTCCATGAATAGAGAGGGCTTCCAAATGAAAACATTTGCCCTCAACATGGAGGGCATCCAGGAAAATATCTGAGAAATGGAATTAGCATGCTTGTCCTCATGTTCCTCCCTATGTGTTTGCGGCACAAACCTTTTATCCTCACTTAACATCACTTGATTTCACATCAGGCTCTGGTTTATTTGACACATGAAAGGGATAAATCAGATAGTGAAGTTGCAAGACAGTTGAAACCACCCAAAAGATCAGGATACCTTCCAACTCTTTGTTGTTCCGAAGATCAGGGGCTCTTGATTTGCTTTTCTTTTGTTCCAGGATAAGAAATCACACAACAATAGTCAAATTGTTCTCTCTGATGAGTAAGGTTTTTGGAGCAACAAAAGCTGAATTCACCAGATGATTTTGAGACCCAAGATTTACCATGAGATGACTTTTCCCTTCAGCACTTATTAGGTCACACTGTACTGAAAAATTCTGAGCCTAAGAATTTGTCGTGACTTGAGTGTCACATCTGAGCAGGACAAGATTGCATTCATGGTTACCTTAATCCTTCTTCACTTCAGTACCATAATTAGGAGGATCCAAGAAACTATTGTGCCAACACTGTTGCTAAGCAGTTGGGAGACAGAAATACTTCAAATCTACCAGTTGATCCCAATCTGCCTTCTGCCCTCCTTATTCTAGATTACATACGAAGATCAAGCTGGGTTACTGATCAGAACATACTGTGCCAGTCAACTCCTGTGAACGAACATACAATAAATATCACTTTAAAGAAATAACTATTTAGACTAAAAGAATGCTTAGCTTAAGAATGTGCCTGTATCTACACTACACAGTTATAGTGGCTTGATACCCACCTTAATTATCATGGATTCATCCTATAGAATCCTGGGATCTGTAGTTTGGTGAGGAATTTAGAATTCTCTGATAGACACTTCTAGTGCACACCCCTGAATATAGCACTTTGCCTCAAGTACCAGAAGTGAAAGGAGCTCACAGTTCTAAACAAAAAGTTATTTTTACGTACCTCACATTTTCTTCATTTATGAAGTAAAATTTAGAGATTGGGACTGAGGAGAGGGGACTCATTACTTTGTTACTTTTAAACATTTGGGTGCCATAAATACTACAAATTATTATGTGCTCCCTAGATGGAGGAAAATTAGTTCCAGTGACCTTACAGAGAACATGCAATGTTATTTTTAAACTAATAAGTAGGAACATTGGTATTGTGTCTGAGAAAGAAGTTATTCCCCAGGACTCGTGCTGAGGTCCTTTTAACTGGAGGTGCCAGAGACTGAAGCTGGGACTTTTGACATGCAAAGCACGCTCTCTGCTACCAAGCTATGACCAAAAATATCTTCCTCTCCTTTGTCCCAACTGCACAGGAATGTGTTCACTACTCAGATATTTCTGCTGAGGAACCATACTATTCCTTGGACCATCTGGAAGGACACTAATTGCTTTCAAGGGCATCCTCCATTTAAGAACTAGAATTAGAACTCATGGAAATATTTATGCATAATGATCCCAAAAATAAATGCCACGGAGTTGCCTCCTCAAAGGAACATCAAGGACACTGGCATTATCACTGCCAAAAAGACCTCATGCCAGATTCTTAACTAAGAGCAACCAACCTGTTGATACTGGTCAAGCTCATTTCACTGCAGCTGTGTAGGTGTAGTCCTTTTTACGTTTTATATCAGATGCAAAAAATAAACACCTGCCAGTAAACTGCGAGTGTCAAGGTATTGTAATGTTTGCCAAACATGACTGTGTTATACTATGTAATTTATTACAATAATGGGTTGAATCATTTTTCCCTAAATTATTCTGTAAGTCATATTGATTATATATAATCACAAAATTGAATGTGAATAATGTAAACTGAAGGAGGGCTTCTCCAACTGTGCCAACATTTTCTGTGTCTAGGGATAGTTTGAAGGAAGGTATTTTGGTATGTAGACTTAACTACACACTCAAAATCTCCCAGTATGGTAAATTAATTTTTGTTGAAAACTGCCTTCCAATGGAAACAGAGCTATATTGCTTTAATAGTGTTTCAAACGGAAAAAAATAAATACAAAAATATTTTCTAACCTTTTACACATGGATGTTATTTCTAATGTAAAGGCAGTAAACCAACTCAGATCAGTCCATATTAAAATTAGGGATCTGTAATTTTGTACGTTGCCCACACTTACCATCTCCAGCTCAGATTGTGAGCCACTGTAGTGAGAAAGTGCATGTTTGGGAAGACATAGGCTATTTCCACACTACACTGTTAATAGTGCTATTATTCCACTTTCTACATCCTGTGGAATTCTGGGGTTGTAGTTTACTGAGGCCAAAGAGCTCTCTGGCTGAGAATTCAAAGTGCCTCCCCGCAAACTAGAAATCCTAGGATTCCATAGGATAGTGAAAGTGAAATAATAGCACTATAAAGTGGCGTGTGAAAATGGCCTGACGTAATGTCTACACACACACACACACACACAATGGAGGCTGGTTGCTACAGTGTCAATGGGGCAGTGAATCTGTTCCAGGTTTTTGTTTAAATTTTTAACAACTTGTTTAAGTGCTGAATCCAAACAGGGTCAGCACCTTGAATATCTTCTTTAAAGTTCAGACTAAGAACCCAGAACATTCATTGTCCCACTGACATCTCAGTCTTGCGGTCTCCCCTGCATACATACATGACTGGGACTAAAAGGCCATAAAATTCAAGAGTCTGTGACTTCAAAAGTGAGTACACAAAAATTTAGGTAGAGATTCTGGTTTGTTAGAAGGGTGCACCCAATTAGTCAAATTGCAGATTTTAAATATTCATAAAAGTATTTTTAATATAACTGTCTGCTGGTTAGAGAACCCAGAACAAAGAGCTGGCATGCTGTAACATATGCGTACATCATCTAAAAGGAAAGAAATCAAAATTTTTCTGTCTTGAGAACTAGTGTTCTTCTTTGGTGAAACTCTACACAATTTAATCAGTCAATTAAAATGCATATATGAACTAACTAGTGGTACAGTCCTATGGAAAGTACAAGTGCATTAGACACCTGCAAAGCCTTGCTGGAGCCTCTGTTCTTTCAGAATTTGTTTTGCTATTTTACCATTTCCAACTCCAGGGCTAGTCAAAATATTGTGTTGGGGCATGATCTTACAGATCCAACACCTTTGCAAATCTGCCCACCCCTACCTCTGATCTCCCCTATTCTCCTCTTCTCCCAATGGAGAAGGCTGCAGGGCTTCTGCAAGGATAGTGTTGAGATGTGTGGGGCTGAGCCTGGTTCTTCTCCTCTGAGGTCAGAACTCTGCTTCTCATCTTGATGAAGGAGATGCCATTGTCCCCATCAAGCCACTCCACAGGGCAAAGAGTTTTGCGGTTGGGTGACAGCCATAATCTTCAATACCTTTATTGGCATCTGAGCATTTATTGTGCAACTTTGAACTATTCATACTGCTTGCACATATACAAGGTTGATTCCAGATTAAGATAGTTGCCTACTCATACCCTATAACTATTCTTATTTGACAGGGATAGACCCAGGTTTTTAAATGTTCCAGTTTCTATCTTCTGCTCCCACTTTTCCTCTTTGTCTTCAGTTTGCTTCAGTTCAGTTACAGACTTGGTTGAAAGTGGAAAATAGTTTGCACTCAGTTAACTCAGCAATGGAATAGGAGAGGAGGGGATGGAAGCTTGTCCTCCCCAATAGGCTTGGGCAAAAGCAAGCTGCCTCAGCCTCTCCTAGCTTTAATAGCTTTAACATTAATAACTTTTCCCATCTTGACCACATTCTGATATTGTTTGGCCACATGTGTCCCAGTTTTCATCTGTGAAATGTTGAAAGGTAAGCATACTTAGCTCACATTGAGATCTAAGACACAATTATGATTTGCGCTATTGGTGTTAAGGCAGAACTATAGTAAATACAAATGTCTTAGAGTAGATATCAAGGCTTACCAAGGCAAGCGAGTAGCTTGTCTAAGTAGCTTGTCAGACTACCTAATGAGTTCAAGAGAGACTGGAATCAGGGAGATTCTTAGGCCATTTCTGCACTAGACAGTTATAGCGCTATTATTCCACTTTCAACATCCTCAAAGGGCCCTCCCTAAACTGCAAACCCCAGGATTCCATAGGATGTTGAAAGTGGAATAATAGCACTATAACAGCCTAGTGCGGAAATGGCATATGTGACACACACAAGGTCCCCCAGTGGGTTTCCATGATCCAGCAAGATATCAAACTCTGGTCTCCAGAGTCGTAGTCCAATGCTCAAACCAGAATACCATAGCTCTCAGTTATAGCCTAAATACCCTAAATGAACCAGATACTATCTGATCTTGGAAACCAAGCAGGGTCAACCCTGGTTAATACTTGGATGGGAGACTGCCAATGCATACTAGGTTCTGTAAGCTATATTTCAGAGGAAGGAACTGACAAAAACAACTCTTGAGTATTCCTTGCCTAAGAAAACCCTATGAAATTCAAGGGGGTCACCATAAGCTGACAGGAGACTTGAAGATACATACACGAATGCACATCCCTTAATTATACTTCAACATTGTTGGGATCCTAGAAAGCTCTGGCTGATTCTACTTTTTGGATCCCAGAGTGAGCTGTGAAACATCATTGGATTGTTGTTGTTGTTGTTGTTGCTATGTGCCTTCAAGTTGTTTCTAACTTTGGGTGACCCTAAGGTGAATCTATTACAGTGTTTTCTGGGGCTGAACATGTGTCAAAAAGACAGCTGTAATGAACTGTTTCTCACTAATGCTGGATCGAGACTGTATGCATAAAACCAGAGCTTAGAAACAATACTTTTTTGGATCAGAGGGGTCAAATCTTCCAGTCCAAAAAAGGAACTTTTCCCAGCTCTGGTCCCAGGGAAAGGCCTTAAATGCACTAATGGGGCTAGGCAGGTTTGGTCTGTTCCTGTATGAGAAGATCTCTTAGAAATCTTGTTCAACTCCCTGGAAGAAAAGTGAATATAAAAGTAATAAATGATATCCTTTTACAAGGACTTTTGTGCTTACAGAGCAGGAATCAGAATCTATCCTTTGGAAATGCTGATCCAAGCCAAGTAGGTTTTCTGTCTTCCCTAATCCTCTGCAGAACTCTCCGGTTAAATGGGTGACGCCAAAGGCAGGGTAGAGCCACCGAAGCACAAAAGAAAGATAAAGTGAAAGTTAATTTGTTACTGGTTGTAAAAGTGAAGAAATACCCTGAAGATTAGGAAAGACTGTCAACAGCTTTTCCCCTTCTCTGATCACGAGACCTTTGTGTGTCAGCCTGACATGCCGATACATGTGCAGTGACTGGAAAGGGGTGGTAGAGATGCAGTGGATGGAGCATAGTGAGGGAGAGCAATGGGTAGTGAACTAAGTATCCCTGACTTATTGCTCAGCCTGATCCTATAAGTTAGGTCTACATATCTGTGATGAGGAGCCAGCATGGTGTAGTGGTCTGAGTTTCAGACTAGGCTCCAGGAGACAATAGCTCATAATCCCTGTTCAGCCATGGGAAACCCTCTGGGTGACTTCGGGCGAGTCACCTTCTGTCAGCCTAAGAGGAAGGCAATGATAAATCTCTGAAAAAATTTTGGCCCGAAAACCCTAGGATAGGGTCACCATGAGTGAGTCAACCTGGAGGCACATTACAACAATAGTACCAGATAAAGAAGAGTTGGTGCTCTGTTACTGCCGGTGGGCTTGGATTTTCCATTTATCCAGAATTTGGAAAAGTTTTTTTTTTTTTTTTTTTGGAGTTCAGCTCCCCTGGCCAGCATAGGCAGGGGCTGTAGCTGTTTTGACAGGCATTTGAGAACGGTCTGCTATCTATCTATCTGTCTGTCTGCTTATTGTCTGTTTATCACCTTTTCCCAATGAAGGGACTAAATGTGGCTTCCAAATCATTACAACCAGTGCAGATTAAATATCACATAAAATCATCAGTTTTGTGTGTGCGTGTGGGTGCATGTTTTGAACAATTAAACAATCTGCAGAGTCAAACTATTTAAAATTCATTAAAAGACAATATTAAAAATCAACAAAACAGCACAGCACACCATTAAAAGCCCTGTGTATAGAGAAAGGAGAGAGCCAGTGTGGTGTAGTGTTTCAAGCATTGGACTATGACTCAAGAGAACAAGGTTCGATTCTCCAGTCAGCCATGGAACCCCACCGGATGACCTTGGGTGCATCACATACTCTCAGCCCCAGAAAACCCCATGATAGAGTTGCCTTAGGGTCACTATAAGTCTGAAATGATTTGAAGGCACACAATAACAACAATAGGGAAAGAGATTTTAACGGTGTGTGGTATTGTTTATACGGTGGAGGAGCTCAGTGTGTGTGGAGGGGGCAGGGGCTACAGTGCATGGGGGCATGGCCACAGTGTGTGGGGGCATGGCCACAATGTGTGGGGCATGGCTGCAGTGTGTGGGGGCATGGCCACAGTGTGTGGGGCATGGCTGCAATGTGTGGGAGTGTGGCCAGGGCATGCGGGGGTGTGGCTACGAGCCAGGATGCCCCCAAAACTTTGCCGCCCGGGGCAAAGTGCCCCCTCCATTCCTACACGACTGTGTTTATAAAATAATAACATAATAAGTATGCTGTAGTGGTTTGTGTATTGGACTATGATTCCGGAGACCAGGGTCAGTATATCCCCACTCAGCCATGAGAAACAGTGGGCGACCTTGGGTGAGTCACACTTGCTTGGTCCTGAGACAAGGACCAAGAAGGCAAAGGCAACCTGCCACTCAACAAATCTTGCTAAGAAAATCCAATGATAAATTAGCTTTAGGGTCTGCATAAGTTGAGAACAACAAATAATAGTATTGATTATTTATTATCATCCAATTTAAGCTGAATACTGTATTTTCTGGCATATAAGACTTTTTTCGCCAAAAAATACTGTTTGAAAATGGAGTCTGTCTTATACTTCAGTGTGTCTTATACGCCAGCACATAGTCTTTGCCAGTGTATAAATGGGATGCATCTTATACGCAGGTGGATTAATAGCATTATACCAGTCTAGTGCTGAAAGGGTATGTCTTTTTGCACAGAAAATGAGGAATAGTCCACACAAAGTTAAATCCTTGAAAGAAACATCCACTTGAGTGAGAAAGTAAAGGATGTGCTAAACTATTTCTTCCCAGCTCACCTGAATGAGTCCTGGAAGGGCTTACTTTCGACTGAATTGGGCTCATGGTATTTGGGAGCGCATTCCACAGTGTGACAAACAGCCTTTATTTTATTTTATTTTATTTGTCTGCCCAAGTTAGCTAAAAATGCTCCAGAGTTTTCCATATTCACCCCCCCCATTCCCCATGAATGTACATATCTTCTTTGTGGAAAGTGATATTGGAGAGCTAATTTTATAGCCTCATATATCGTCCTTTGGGGGGAGAGGAAACAGCTATTACTGCTATAAAAACCCACACCTCTTCCAAGGCCTGATAGTCATAAAACGAAGAGGCTTTGGGGACAACCTGGAGACATGGCAATGCTGAGACAGGCATTTCCGCGTGCCAGGCTGTTCCATTCCTTCAAGGGTGAGTGGAGTTCACTGTTGTACACTCCATTTTGTGGCACTTGGCTGCCTTATGTAAAAGAAGGGAACTTTCCTCCCTTCCTAAGGAACCATCTCCAGGAAGAATGTTAAGTGTGTGTCCAAATTCAAGTTCCATAGCAAGATAAATGCTGTTGTTGAAGAAGCAGATTGCAGGCCAGACCAATAAATCCCACAGTCTAAAAAAAATGCTCTGTTTTGTCAAGGGTGTGTGCCCTATAAACTTCACAGTACTGTCACATTTAGGTTTACTACTGTTAAAAAGCACATCCATTCCTTTAGAGAATAGCTACACGTAGCTACTGTAGTTAGCAGCTTAATTGTAATTTCCTCTTCCCAGGGTAATCTGCAAACTGCAGTTTATTCAGGGTAGGACTACAGATGTCTAACAGTTGCCTTAATATACTATAATTCCCAGGATTCTTTGGGAGATACTACGGCAGCTAAAAATGTACGCAGTGCTGATTTGTTTGAAAGTCCTCACCTAAGAACAACGCTTGGAAAACTATTTTCTAAAAAGTACTTAGTTACAGTTTAAGACCCTCCAACATTCCACAGATGAAAACCAGGACACATGAGGGCAAGTGACAACAGAGTGTGATAAAGATAGGGGAGATTATTAATTTGGAAAAACATGCAAGATAGGGGAGGCTGCAGCAGTTTGCTCTTGGTTGAGCCTACTGGGAAGGGCAAGACCCCATCCCACCCCTTCTCTCCTCTTCCCCCTGCTGAACTGAGTGCATACTGCTTTTGTACTTTGACCTCAGCAGCAATGGAAGGGGAGTGTGGGAGGAGGAGAGAGAAACTGGGACATTTTCAAAGCAGCTGAGAAAGTGAGATAATGGAAGATTACGTGGGACTATCTTGGCCAAATCAAGACACTTGGGAAGGTATGTAGTTTGTATTCTAAAGCTCAATATAGTAAATAGATGCAGTTATAGACATAAGATGTGTTTTAAAAAAATCGTGTTTACGATAGCGAACTAGAAGAGTTGCATTGTAAAAATTTGAATGATACAAGCCTCTGACTTCCACAGAAAACAAACTGTCTTTCCAGTCCACCTTACTCTCCACAATAGAGCACAAGGCAGAACAGAAGCCAGCCTTTGAACCCTGTGATATTCCTCCTCCACTGCCTTGTAATGCTAAAGCTACTCTAGAAAATATCTTTTAAAGTTACAGTTACTTCAAAGGAAGTGATGCTGTCCCTCATTACAACAGTACTGTCCTGTAGTTATACCTTAAATAGTAGAAAAAGGAATGAATGGCAAATAACCAGTTATTTGCAGGTAGTTAGTCTAAGCTCTGTCTAAGCGTGACTTTGCACAGAATGTCTTCCACATAGTCCAAAGGGATCTTATAACACTTTTGAGACTAAGACCCTTACTGAATGACGTTGCCATCCTGGCACAGCAACATGTTGATCTTGGTCTGGGACGCATGCTATCACATGACATCATTGCTGACCAGGTCCTGTTGTGTTGTAAACATGTTGTATACCATTAACAGAAAAATCTGGTAGTGGCGCTCCTTCATGTCATGATTCTGTTGGCTGCGGGCAAGTTGTAAGTGCGGAAGAGTGTCCCTGATGCTACTCATCCACCAGCAGCCAACAGGGTGCAGTGGGGAGCATTCATGTCCTGACCCTATTCTGGCAATGGTGAGGCTGGGATCCTGCCAGGACAAAGCACTATTGGCTGTAGGGAGGTAAGAGAGTAGCCAAGGCCATTTCCGCACAAGTCTGTTATAGCACGATGATTCCACTTTCAACCTCCTATGGAATCCTAGGGTTTGCAGTTTCAGGAGGGGCCAACTGGATTCCATAGGAGGTTGAAAGTGGAATCATCGCGCTATAACAGACTTGTGCAGAAATGGCCCAAGAGGAAGAAGCTGGTAGCACAAGCTTTTGCAGATTTAAGTCTGTGAAAGCTTATGCTACAAACTTCTTCCTTTCAGTTAATCTCAAAGGCCATTTCCACATGGGGCGAGGGAATTGCCCCGTGATGCTACTTATCAGACTTCTTGGCTCCCTGGTCTGGTCCACGCCGCTCCGCAGCAGTGCGTGCTCTTCGATACGCTCTGCTCCGGTGTCCCAAATGGTGGCTTCCAGTTGGTCGAGGGTCTCGACAAACCGCTGAAGCTCGCCAGCCTAAAGCCCACCCCCAGCAGATCGCAGGCTCGCACTGGGGCAAGCCTGCGAATCTGCATAAGGGAGCAGGCTCTCATTGGCACGCTCCGTGCTTTTGAAAGACCTGTTTTTAGTGGTCTTTCAAAAGCACGCTGGACGACCACTTGGGGTCGTTCCGGAGCGGGCTGAGGTGTGGATCTATGTTAAGTAGGTCCAACCCAGTCCGCTCTCAGGTGCAGATGTCCTCCCTGGAAGACACTCTGCCCCGTTTTAAAAGCCCTGTGTGCAAATGGCCAAAGGTACTCACAACATCCCTTTGCATACTGATCCAGACTAACACTGCTATGTCTTAGAATTCTCCCATGCAATCCACTTCACTTAAAGCTATGGTTTGATCAGGTTGCTGTCCTCATGGTATCACATATCTTATTTCAAGATCCTTGAGCTTATGAGATGACCTTTTTTAAAACAGCCTTATTGTTACATACTTTTAAGTCATTTCTGACATATGGTAACCCTAAGGCAAACCTATCACAGGGTTTTCTGAGGCTGAGAGTATGTGATGAAAACAAGGTCACCCAGTGGGTTTCCATGGCAAAGAGGAGAACTGAACCTTGGTCTCCAGGATTATAGTCCATGGTTCAAATTACTACACCACACTGACTCACAGATAGGTTTATATCCTTTTATAGAAAGCACATTGCGCCCTCTGCTGGTCTGAGACAAACTCTCTGTCTTATAGGGTTTAATAGGGTGACCATGAGTCCTACCGTGCAGATGACTGTCTTCAAAGCTGTCAGAGGACCCTCTGAGACGGGCAGGGTGTGCCCCACTGTTCATCTTTGAGCCTCCACCTCCAGATCTGTTCCTTTGGTTACGGCTGCTGAATTTTCCACAGGGCAGGGGGGAATTAACATGGTTACAAAATGCAGCAGCAGAGCTTGGAGTGTGTGGAGGGGGGGCAGGAAAGGGGCAGGGCTATGGCACAGGGGCATGGCCACAGTGCATGGGGGCATGGCCATGGCACATAGGGGCGTGGCCACAAGCTGGGATGCCCCAAAAACATTGCTGCCAGGGATGAACTATCCCCATTCCCCCCTCCGCCCCGTCCCTATGTGACCGACAAGATGCACAGGAAAAGTACACCCTGTATTCAAGGCAAATCTTGGCTCCATGTGTCTCCTAGATGCATGAGTTCACTTAAAAACAAGACATGTGATTTCTACATTCTTGTTTTTAAGAGATATGGAGATGAGCTTTACTGCAACAACAAAGCCGGCCATGCGGCAGCAGTAGCAGCAGCAGCAATTAAGTCTTCTCTGAGTTTTGGAGAACCAAATCCATCGTTGCCAATATAAAGTGAAAGTAGGAAAGCAGAGTAGGGAAGGTGAGCAAGGTAATGGTGGCGGGGGGATAGAGAGAGGAAGAGAGGGGAGTGGATGGCTCAGTGGTTGAGGCAAGCAAAGAGGGCAGGCAAGGATGGTAATGAAGGAGCAATGGTAGCACTTCTCTGACTTCAGGTGGCTAAAATCTTGGGCTATTGCTAGAAATCATATTTTGAAATTCATTTCAAAGACAAAACATACATCTTTCTAGGTTAGGTTTTTTTTAAAAAAAAAAACAGGGAGGAACTGATTCTGAAATGACTAAATAATGAGTAGTTGAGAGCCAGCATGGTGTAGTATTTGAGCACTGGACTACAACTCTGGAGACCGACACCATTTCTGCACTAAGCTGTTATAGCGTGATGATTCCACTTGCAATGTCCTATGGAATCCTGGGGTTTGCAGTTTTGGGAGGGGCCGAATGTTGCAAGTGGAATCATTGTGCTATAACAGCTTAGTGCAAAAATGGCCCAGGGTTTGAGCCTCCACTTGGTCATAGAAACCTGTTGGGTGACCGTAGGCAAGTCATACTCTCTAGCCTCAGATGAAGGCAAAGGAAACCCCCCTGAACAAATCTTGCCAAGAGAACTCTGTGATTGCTTTAGGAGTTGCCATAAGTCAGAAACAACTTCAAGACACACAACAACTGCAAGTTCTGTCATGTTAATTTATCTCACAGCCAAGAGCTCTGTTGTGTCTTTGGTAAAAATATTTTGATGACTTTCACTGTTATGCTAATCTGTTTTATTCTATCACTGATATCTATTTTCAAGATAATGTACTTTGAGAACTAAAATTTCTGCATCATCAGCTCCATTATTTATGTGACATGAAATTTTTGAGGCAAGAAGCTGTTTGCCAAAGCGCACTGTCTAAATTTTGCCCAATTATTTCTGAGAAATAATATATAACACAGGCCCCTTTCACATGGGGTTAAAAAAACGGTGTAGATCAACCTCCACGGAGGTCGTCTACACCGTTATGCGAATTGGGGTGGATTACTCACGAGTAAATCCACACGCTAATCCGCGGTCGGGTGCCCACAAGTGGCAGCGCCGCGTGCTTTTGAAACACCACATTTTATGTCATTTTTCAAAGGCACGGGGCATCCAGCCCCATCGCAGCGCCCGTGTGTATTTGCGGCCGTGCGAAAGGACGTCCCTGGAAATCGGGCAGGGAGGCGGGATTTCCGACTGGTGAGCTTCTCCGATTGGTGGAGAGACTCCGCCAGTCAAAATCCGCCATTTTGGGCGCTGCCGAGCGCCGCCGCCGCCACTGGATGCTGCAAATGTGTGGAACAGCGAAATGGGATGCTGTGCGCGGCGACGGAACAAGGTAAGCCCCGTTTTGGCGTGGCTTGCCCCGTTCCGCCGCCCGTGTGTGAAAAGGGCCACATACACATATATAATGAACGCTTTACTACTGCAAATTACTACAAAAAATTAATTATCTTCATAGAGTTGTCTTGTCAGTTTTTTTTAAAGGGTCCAACCTTTGCAAATTGCCAAGGAGTGTGCTGCCTTTGGAAAAAGAATCCAGACAGTGTATGCATAGTGTGACAACACTGTAAAAAATAGGGGTTAACGAAATTTTCATGAACTTAGGTTTGTCTTTGGAAACCTTTGGGCCCTAGAACTGTCAGTGCTGTCCGTGATTTTGGCACATTTTACAAGACATTTTTGTACACCTTGCATTTTGGTTTCTGATGCTACAGCTGTAGGCCCTAAAATATCAAGGTAAATAAAACGGACTCTTCCTTCCAAACAGTTTGTTTTTTGGATTTGTTTAAGATGGCTGGCCAAAACGATCATTCTGCAAGGCACGGGCCAGCACTACATCCCTGAATCCACCTTCAGTTTATTATATACTTCTTACTGCATCATACCCGTTGGAATAGAATAGACATGCACTAGGTAAGTCTCTGATGCTTTGTTGGTCTGTCGTCATCATCATCATCATCTCATGCTCCCAAATATTTGATGATCATTAGTAGTAATGTTGCATGTTGTTGTTGTTATTCTTAAAAGCAACAGTTGCAAATGTACTGAAAGACAACAGGGAGAGGTGTTGTTTTCTGTTCAGAGCAGAGGTTTTTTAGCTGGTCTACATTTCCTGTGTGTTGTTAAAAGCAATGCCTGCAAAGGCATTAAGAAAACTAGGAAAGCTGATTCCAACCCCACCTCCAGTTCAATACAGACTTTTGGGTACAATCTTGGAGACCAGGGGTCAATTTTCCACTTTGCCATGGAAACTCACTGGGTGACTTTATGCACATCACACACTCTCAGCCCCAGACAACTCTGTGATAGATTGGCCCTAGGGTTGCCGTAAGTCAGAAACAACTGGAAGACACAGAGCAACAGCAATATGCTTGTACAGTGCCAGTGATAATGAGAATGATACCAATATAATTGCCTAGTTACGCTTGCACCTTTTTTTAAAAAACCAAGATCACTCTGGCCATTGTGTTTTTCATTTGAATGACACACTCTGAGCAACTGTGGTTGATGCTTAAAGTACCAGGCCTACTGACATCACCAGTCCCTGCTCCCTGTGACATCTCCCATAGGTTTCATGTTCTGCCTTGGAATCTCAGGGCTGGGCATGCTCTTAACCTGGCAATCCTACTCAGGGAGAAAGTGTCTAATGTTGATTATTTTTCAGTTTCTGATTACTTAACCAAAATGTCATTACCTACCATTTGAAGTGCTAGGGCCTGAAACTACTTTCCCACCACCTGCCACCAGACCTGGGGCTATTTTCTACATGACCATTTGCCATGCAAACCAATAGGTAAACCATTGTTGCTACAGTCTGCTAGTTCATACCTTCTAAAATTTCACAGATGACCACTGAGGCCAATGTGGTCAAGGCACCAGATGTTATTAATGAGGAAGAACACACAAGCCAGGGGAGGCTGAAGCAGTTTTCTTCTGCCTGAACCAACTGGGAATGACAAGATTCTGCCCTTCCACTCCTCTCCCTTCTGCTGAGTTTATTGAGTGCAAACTATATTTTTGCACTTTGAATTCAGTTTGCAACTTTCAAGGTAAGCTGAGAACAAAGGAGCAAGAAAGAGAAGGAGAGAGCAACTGGGACATTTTAAAAGCAACTGAAAAAGTGGAAGAACAAAGGATTACTCACGATAATCCCTGCCAAACTGGGTGGTTAGAGGGCATGCTATTTACAGACAGATTACTGTGGTGGGGAATTCCAGCCACCCCTCTTTTCAGTTGCACCAAAATCAGTTTGCTAGGGTGAAAGAGTTGTTTATGACCAGTGATGATGATGGATATAAATTCAAAAGGGGAACCTTCTAAATCTGCCTTGCTCCTTCTGTTCACTTGTCAAGCATTTATAAAGAATAGTTCACCATTCTGGGCTATACATCTTTCTGGGACATATGGGGAAATTGTGCTTTAAATGAATGGCAGCTGAAGTTGGTTTATATTTCATGGCTTCCATTTCATGATCTTCACTCTGTAAGTCAAATTCTAAGCCTGGGAAAATTATTGTGGGTTTTTCTTCTTCTCTACATCATTAGCAATAAACTTTTACTGTCCCAGGGACATGGCTGGTTTGAAATAACGCTGCAAACCTGGGGACAACTTCAACTAGTTCTGGGTGTAGAAAAAGCATACTAAACTGAGCAAACATAAAGAGTCAGGTGATAAAGATAATTGACATGCATTGCTGAATGCTCAGAGACCTGTCTAAGATCCCAAGGTAAGCAGAGCAAGACCTAGAACTGCCCTAGATATCAGGGCTTGGGAAACTTATGCATTGTACTACAGCTACCAGAATCCCCAGGTCAGATGGGCCACTGGCCTTGTTGGCTGGGAGATTCTGGAATCTTTAGTTACGCTAAAGTAAATTTTCCATGGTCTGCTAGATACGCTTGAGGTTAAGCAGGAAATAGTTGATCTAAAGTTTCCCTTGTATAGTTGACCCTCCATGTTCGCTATGGTTAGGGTCATAGGACTTCTGCAAAAGTGGAAAAAACACAAATATCAAAATGTGTGTTTGTGTCTGTGGGAGGGGAGGCAAGGCATGGTGGGGAGAATGGGCACACAGGTTCCAAACCATGTCAGAGAAAGGAGAGGGAAAGGAGGTGAGCTGGCAAGGTGGCCCTATGCTTCTTCTCATCACCCATCTCCTTCCTTGAGTGGATGGAGGGCATAGGGAGAAGGTTTGTGAGGCTAAGAAATTGGGCTGTGAGTCATCCTTAGCTGTTCATGTAGCAGCTGGAGGAGGAGGAGGAGGAGGAGGAGGAGGACCACCAGAGGCAGGTTTTTAAAGGACTGTGCTGCCTGATCAGAGCCACCAAGAAGGAATGTTCCTCGGTGATCCCAAGGCAAACCTATCAAGGGATTTTCTGAGGCTATGTGTGATTTGCCCAAGGTCACCCAGTGGGTTTCCGTGGCCAAGTGGGAAATCAAACCCTGATCTCCATAGTTGTAGTCCAATGCTCAAACCACTATACCATGCTAGCTTTCAAATGTACAGGAGTGTAAAGAGCTGATTCTTGGAGGCCTGACTGTACATACATACAAGAAGAGGTGTTGATTAATGTTACAGCCACAGGCCATTTCCGCACAAGGGAATCAAAATGGCCCAGTGCGTCCTCTCACGGAAGTCGTCTGCACCTTGGAGTGGACTAGGTCCAGACTACTTACCTGACATCCGCATCTCAGTCCACTCCAAAACAACCCCAAGTGGTCCTCCAGCGCGCTTGTTAAAGAACGGTAGAAAACCATCCTTTAATTTTTCAAAGCGCGCCATTGCGTTCCTGCTCACTTGTGCAGATTTGCAGGCTTGCACCAATGCAAGCCTGCGATCTGTGGAGGGCGGGCTTTAGGCGTGGCGAGCTTCAGCGGTTGGTCGGGACCCACGAACAACCAGAAGCCGCCATTTTGGAAGCCGGAGCAGTGCAGATCTAAGACCTCACACTGCTCCGATTCACCCTGGACGAGACAGAGGAGCCCTGTGGAAGGGCTTAAGGGACAGGCCGCATTGGTCCATGCCCAGAATATCTGGTAAGTAACGGCACAGAGCGATTCCCTCGCCTTGTGTGGAAATGGCCACAGATTTCAATTGTGGAGCCTCCCTTGATCCTTCTAGTGGTACGTGCTTGGGGTAATTGAAAAGGGGATCATTGACACACTCCATACATGATTTGTGGGTATCAACAGATATACTAATCACCATGCTGGACACTAACAACCCATCTGCCCCTCAAAAGTAAGCACATAGTTTTTCAATGCCTACTGATTTCAGTGGTCTATCAACTTAATAAACTGTTTCTTGACTGTATTCAGGCTATTGAATCTCTTTCCCCCCCCTCCAGTTTATTTCAAAATACATAAAGAACGAGCTGAAGCGGTTTCAAGATGCTGCAGATTGAGGTGCTCGGAAATGATAACTGCGGTGCTCTCCTGGTTTAAGGGTGGTGCATTGAGACAGACAGCTTGGAGTCCTGCCGCGACTGCTTTGCTCAACACACTATTCAACCCGGAGAAGGCACTAGTCATAATTTCCCTGTGTCCTGATCCACAGTGCTGTGAAAGCCCTTTGGTTATGTGATCCCTAGCTTAAGAGACAGGTTTTTGGGGTCACATTTAGTCTTTAATGCCCGTAAATATTAATCCCCAAAAGTTACAGGACTGTAAATATGGCTTATGATCTTGTAAATTTTAAACAGGATGCCAGGCCAAATCTTTATGTGGTAGTTCTGCATTTTCTCTGTCAAAAATTGACAATATTAATAAAGATTCTTTTTTTAAAAATATTTTGCCTTGTTGTTTGATTTAGCCTATTTAGAACACTGTTCCAAAAATCTATAATCTTAGGACAAAACTTAGTTCCAAAGTTACTTTTACCCTTACACCGCTTCCAACGATTTTGTGAAATTGTATTATTAATTTTTTGTACTTTAACAGACATTAAATGCCACCTTTGAACTGTTTTAATTACTTAATGAAATGTTTCTTAGCTGTCTGCAGACTTTTGAATCGCCCTTGATGATGGAAACAGCTAAATTACTTCAGGTATTTTTATAGGATGTTTTTATTGGTGGGATAAAAATGTGGTTGCTGTGTAAATCACAGATGAGTACACAAATGTATTTACAAAGATATTTGAAGAAATTATGTGTTATTTTCTAAGCACAGTATGGTGATGAAATAGGGCCCTGTAAGAAAAACCCAAAACATCTGTGAGTTTGTCTGAACCGACTCAGCAAAACCCCAGTAAAAGATCCTGTTTATTTAAAAGGAGGCGGCACGGTCTTGGTTCCAGTGTGGCATTCAAAAAACCTTTTTGTGGTCAATAAATGAGTCTTAAACTGCTGGCTGCTGCTGTCATGTTTTGGAAAAGTTTGGAATTCTGTCTGGTTTCCAGGGCAGTGTCACAGGGCCATAAGGACAGTGTGTACCACACTAAGGAACTTGGGCTGCTGCTGACTCAGAATGTTCACAAGTCAATATGTGACTAGCGAAAGATCTTCTTTTGCTATGTTCCTTTTGGGAGCATGAGCAAAAGTTTCCAAAAATATTCTCCCTCATTCCATCAATCCTTTTGACCTGTTACCCCAAATTGTAAGGTTGAAGAGAGCTTGGAAGTAACAGACACTAATGACCTTTCCGCACTAGACTGTTATAGCGCGATTATTCCACTTTCTACATCCTATGGAATCCTGGGGTTTGCAGTTTCGGGAGGGGACAGCTGTCCCCTCCCGAAACTGCAAACCCCAGGGTTCCATAGGATGTTGAAAGTGGAATAATCGCGCTATAACAGTCTAGTGCGGAAATGGTTTCTGAAACATGTAGTACCTGTAATGAACTATGGTTCTTTTCCCCTTCCAGTAATAAGGACATAATAAAATTACAATTGAAAAATAGCATAACAAGTGGAAACAAGCTTACTATCATTGTAAATAGTACTGTTTTTAGTTACATTTCGAGATTACATTTTAGGGGTTACTTTAAGGCCATTTCCGCACTACATCATTATAATGCTATTATTCCAAGTTCAATACTCTGTGGAATTCTGGGCTTTGTAGTTTACTAAGGACAAAGAGCTCTCTGGCTGAGAATTCTAAATGCCCCTCCTAAACTGCAAACTCCACGATTCCTTAGAATGTTGAAAGTGGAATAACAGCACTATAACAGTTTAGTGCGGAAATGGCCAGAGAAAAAAAGCAGTGGATTGCAGAAATGAACAGAGCAATGGAAAGAGGGAAAACTCTATTTAAAAATTGCTTTAGGATTGCCGTAAGTCAGAAATGACTTGAAGGTATACAACAGCAACAAATGTTCTTGAGCCTTTGGTTTCTTTCCAACGTGAAATTATGATTCTATGCATTCAGCATTTTTGGATGAACCGACAAAACCTAGGAGCCTGAAAATGAGCTGAAATCTATCCAATGAGTCTACTAGAGAGTTGTGTTTAGGATTATTTAAGACATGAGGCGGGGGGGGGGACTTTGCTTCAATTTGAAAAATGTCTTTGGCTCCCTCTGCTGATGAAGTGCTTAAAGTTCATGGCTGGACCAGAATGCATTGATGAACAATGAAAAGAATCACCCACCTTCAACCATTCATCCCTACTGAAAAAATCATAGAATCATAGAATCATAGAAATGTAGAGTTGGAAGAGACCACAGGGGCCATCCAGTCCAACCCCCTGCCATGCAGGAACACCCTCAAAGCACTCCCGACAGATGGCCATCAAGCCTCTGCTTAAAAACCTCCAAGGAAAGAGACTCCACTACATTCCGAGGCAGCATATTCCACTGTCGGACAGCCCTGACTGACAGGAAGTTCTTCCTGAGGTTCAGGTGGAATCTTCTTTCCTGCAGCTTGAATCCATTGCTCCTTGTCCTGTTCTCTGGAGCAGCAGAAAACAAGCCCTCTCCTTCCTCTACGTGGCATCCCTTCAAATATTTAAACATGGCTATCATGTCCCCTCTTAACCTTCTCTTCTGCAGACTAAACATACCCAGCTCTCTAAGTCTATCCTCATAGGGCATGGCTTCCAGACCTCTCACCATTTTGGTCACCCTCCTCTGGACTTGCTCCAGCTTGTCAATATCCTTCTTGAATTGGGGTGCCCAGAACTGGATACAGTATTCAAGATGAACAATAAAAATAGTTTTAATAATTTTAGTTACAACACAGTTGTCAGAAGAATGGTTAAAGTTTTTTTTTAAAGGGAAGTGTCCTCACACAAACACCTTTTAATTCAAGAATACTGCATAATTATACTAAATCGCAAATTATTTAATCAATCCAACCACTCAGATATGTTTTTCTTACTTAAAGAGAAGTGATTCATCATATTTAATGGGATCAGATCCCCAAATTCATATAATGGTTTGATTTTCATTGGAACCATTTGATCAGCTGCCAGCTTAACAAGTTTCTATACTTTCTATAACCTTTCTGATTTTGATGGAAATTCTCACATTTTCGATTGTTTGCAAAGGTCAGCTGCACAGCTATTAAAAATTCACATCTACATGTACAGGTATTTTGTAACTGTTCTGATACTTACAAAGTTCAACAAGCATAACATTGGAAAGAGTGGCAATTACAGGCATAACATTTCTGACAGAACTAAAGGGCAAAAATTCTGTATTCTGTGAGCTATTACTTGCTCAACTTGAATTCTGTTATTCCAAAGAAGATACTTCCTCCTACATCTGCTCAGCAAATTTTCCCACCGTCTAAAAAAGATTTTGGGCTGTGGGGGGGGTGCAGGTGATCACCCCTCCCACTCCTCCTCCTCCTCCTCCTTTTTTAAAACTGTTCCAATGGCAAGAAAAGCTGCTGGGAACAATTCATAGAATCATAGACCATTTCCACAGTACACTCTTATAGCGCGATTATTCCACTTTCAACATCCTATGAAATCCTGGGATTTGCACTAAACTGCAAACCCCAGGATTCCATAGGATGTTGAAAGTGGAATAATCATGCTATAAGAGTGTAGTGCAGAAATGGCCATAAAAAATATTGCTGGAACAGACCACAAGGGCCATCGAGTTCAATCCCCTGACGTGCAAGAATATACCACCAAAGCATTCCTGATAGATGGGTATCCAGCCTCTGTTTAAGAACCCCCAAAGAAGGAAACTCCACCCCACTCTGAAGCAGTATATTCCACTATTGAACTGCTTTTCCTAATGTTTAGATAGAATCTCTTTTCCTGAAGTTTGAAGCCATTGCTCTGTGTCCTTGTCTCTGGGGCAGCAGAAAATGGTCTTGCTCCATCCTCCATATGACATCCCTTCAAATATTTAAACATAGTTATCATGTTGCCTCTTAACCCTTTCTTCTAAAGCCTAAACATACCCAGCTCTCTAAGCCACTATTCATAGGGCATGGTTTCCAGGCCTTCTACCATTTTGGTGGCCCTCCCCTGGACATGTTTCAGCTTGTCAATATCCTTCCTGAACTATGGTGCCGAGAACCGTACACAATATTTCAGGTGAAGTCTGGCCAAAGCAGAATAGAGTGGTACTATCATTTTCCTTGATCTAAACACTACACTCCTATTGATGCAGACCAGAATTGCATTGGCTAATTCAAAGTGCTGGTTATGATCTATAAAGCCCTATGCAACTGAGATCTAAACTATTTGAAAACCTGTATTTTCCCATATGAGCCTATGTGTATCTTATGACCTTCAGAGGACAGCTTTACTCTATCCTACCACCCTTCTAGGCTTATTTGTAAAGATAGGGGAGATAGCCTTCTCAGCAGCTGTTCCCAGGCTATGGAAACTCCCTCCCAAGAAAGACTTGATTGGCCCCCTCTCTGCTTTTCTGTGGAGTGGGTGGGTGGGTGATATAGTGGCTAGAGCATTGGACTACAACTCTGTTTGATTCCTTGCTTGGCCATGGAAATCCACTGAGTGACCTTGGGCACATCATACACTCTCAGCTCCAGAAAATTGTTACTGCGGTAGATAAACCCCATCCCGGGATCTACACTTTAATATTAAAAATATCTCCACATGCTGGAGAGGTCCCCTGAATGAACACGTAGGCAGGCATGGTCGAACGGCTGAAATAAGAAAAACCCGGTCAGGCCAGTAAATCCATAGTCACGTAGCCCCAGGAGACCTCCAGACATGTAAAATATAAAATACAAAAAGGGTCCTCAGCCCCAAGGAGCCGGCTTGAAGGGATTAATGCATATGACAAACAGCCCATCAAGCGAGGACGATTTGCCTACAACTGAGGCTTTGACAACCCTGGCAAATCCAATCATGCAAAGGACGTTGACATATCAGAGCTTTGTTCTAGCTCCTCCACCTATTGTTCTCCCCAGGAAAGGATTAGCCCTCCAGGTACCTTTTCCCCCATAAATAGACCTGGTTTCTGAGCAGTTCTTTGGATCTTCCCAGCTTCCCAGCAGACCGTCACTCTGTCCATTGAGTTATCCCCTCAGCCCTCCACGTGCTGAGTCTCATCTCTCTCTCTGCTGCTGTCTTGGGCCTCTGGACTTCAGGACCAGGTGCAGTATTCCCCAGCTGTAACTCTCCAAAGCCCCCATCTAATTTCCTCTCTTTTTACTCCTCGCTAGGTCTTGAGTGAGTGAGTGCGTAAGTGCGTTCGTGCACAAGTCTTTATTTGTAATAAAATCATTTATTAGATAATTTTGCTTGGTTTTTGGCTTGGCCTGACCCCATAAAAATTGGGTGAGAAATCTCGCTAGGTTACCCTGCCTCTCGCATGGCTATTGCTTGTGCTCTGGCTAGTTTTCATTCCCCATCACGTGGAGCACATTGAGGTGTCCCCCAAGGGATCCCAGAAATCAGGGTAACAAAATCCCATGATAAGATCACCATAAGTCACAAATTACTTGAAGGTACAGAACAAGGTAAAGATATTCTTACTTAAAGAGGCTTTTAGCTTTTGGCTGGTTGGGGTGGTCACATGTGCAGCAAGTATGCTGCTTTTTTGGATGTAATATGTTTAATGTGTATTTAATTGTATTATATTAATGCTTACATTGGATTGATGGTATAATGCTTTTTAAAGTGTTGTACCACATTATGTTTTAACCATTTTATTTTAATTTATCTTGTATGCCAATTTTGGGTCCCATATTGGGAGAAAGGTGTGATATCAATCAAATAAATAAGGGGAAAAGAAAAACCATTCAATAAAAAGAAGCTAATTGGATACAACCTATAATTTTGATTTTGGGAATAAGTAAAATTATCTCTAAAAGTATGAGAGAGAAAATTATTCTTGAGTAGGTTTTCTGTACACCAGAAAAGTAAATATTGTTGCTTTATTTTCAGGGATGGATGCTCTGTCTCCATAGAGCCGGAAAACCTTTACTTGATCCCTATATTATAAACAGATTTTTGACTCTTTTTTTCCTTCTCCCCTCCTCTGAGGCCATTTCTGCACTAGCCTGTTATAGCGCGATGATTCCACTTTCAACATCCTCTGGAATCCTGCGGTTTGCAGTTGAGACCCCAGGATTCCAGAGGATGTTAAAAGTGGAATCATCGCGCTATAACAGGCTAGTGCAGAAATGGCCTGACTCATCATCACAAAGCACATAGTGTCACCTATGTGTCATTTAGGCCATTTCCGCACTACACTTTTATAGGGCGATTATTGCACTTTCAACATCCTATGGAATCCTGGGGTTTGCAGTTTTGGGAGGGGCCGGCTGGCCCCTCTCTAAACTGCAAACCCCAGGATTCCATAGGATGTTAAAAGTGCAATAATCGTGCTATAAAAGTGTAGTGCGGAAATGGCCTTAGTGATAGGACTGCCATGTAAAATAAGGGATAGGACTCTTGTCCCTTTAATGATGATTTAGAAGAAAGAACATCTGCAGCCTTTGGTTCCGTTGTTGTGGCGAGGAAAGGATGAAGACCTTCAGGTTCTTTCAAAACAGAAAGCTTTATTTTCCAAACCATTTTTTTACTGCGCAGGGCAAGCAGCGGAAATACAACGTCCAAAACTGCCCGCCCCGATTGATTAAAACACTTAGTTCTTATACCTTTGGTCAACAGCGTCAGCAATCAATCACATTTCTTGTCTACGTCAGCCATTACATTTGGAGCTTAATACCACCCCCAAAACAAGGGAACAAAGGCCTCAGTCACCGAATGACTGACAAAAGATGAGGCAAAAGAGTATGCTTGACTCCCTTTTACTTCCCAGGCACCTAAGCATAGTGTTACAAGGCCAATCATACTTTCAAACCGAGATAAGGCAGGGACATCTGCTGTCCAATTCACTTATTTTTCTACTCATGCAGTACTTCTCTGAATTTAACTCTTTCACCGTGACAAACAAAACCTACTGAAATCCCCTCTTCCACACAACCATTTAAAGCACAGGGACCTTGTCCCTTCTTTCACCTGGCAACCCTATTTAGTGCCTGGTGAGGAACTGTTGATGGCTGCGAAGCATCTGACTCTTTGATTATAGCTGGATCTAAATGACAGCGCTATCACCCAAGACCTCTGGAGGACCACAGAAGGTCCAAAAGGATGCCCTCCTCATTGTAAGGCCAGCTTTAATCACATAGGCAGCCACTTCTCAGCTGTCCCCCAATCTCCACTGTCCATCAAATTAGCCATTTTCAAATATCAATCTACTAGCTGATTGGGACTTTAGCCCCCAGGATCCATCACCTTTGGCCAGGCTGACGGAGCCTTCTGGGAACATCTGGAGGAGCAAAGGCTGGAAATGGCTGCACAAAATGGTCATGGAGTAGGGAGGCAACACAGAAAATGTAGAATTTAAGGAGTTTTTTGTCACGGTACAGGGGAGGTAAAGAATTCTGACCTCTGCAACAAGCAGAAAGAAAAAGACACATGCAAACATAAGTTGGACTTAAACCTGTATAAGGCATTTCCCCACTAGTCTGTTATAGTGCTATTATCCCACTTTCAACATCCTATGGAATCCTGGGGTTTGCAGTTTAGGGAGGGGCCTGACCCCAGGATTCCACAGGATGTTGAAAGTGGGATAATAGCGCTATAACAGGCTAGTGCGGAAGTCAGGTTGCCCGTCACTGTGCGTGCACTTCCAAATGGAACATATGGGAAATGTTCAAAGGTTGCTTGAGGTGATGCAAAGGTTGCTTGAGGAGATCTTTACAGCGGCCATTTCCGCACGAGTCTGTTATAGCGCGATGATTCCACTTTCAACCTCCTATGGAATCCTGGGGTTTGCAGTTTGCAAACCCCAGGATTCCATAGGAGGTTGAACGTGGAATCATCGCGCTATAACAGACTCGTGCGGAAACGACCATATTAGTGTTGACGTGTGAAAGCAATAGATCTGTTTGCCCAGAGTCCATAAACATTCGGAACCGGAATTGCCGGTTGCACACTAGAGAGACTGCACCCCTTGGAAGCGCGGCTCTGGGAATCCCGCGCATGCTCAGTCGGACCCGTTCTCTTGTCCTCTCCGGCGGGGCGGGCGCTTAGCAACGTCAGCGGAGTGCTTCCGGGTCTCGGCCGGTTCCCCTGGAGATCGTTCCTTCGCGGTTCGTAGCGCTGGAGTTGTGGTGAGTAGGGGGGAGGGGGTGGTTCCCGGCGCCTCGTTTTAGGGCCGGTTTGGGTCGCCGGCGGCCGTGTCGCGGAAGGGCCGTTTGAGGCCGGGCTCCTGTGTCGAGGACTCGCTCCTGGACGTGACTTCAGGGAAGCGTCGGGCAAAGAGCTCCCCATCAGCGAGGAGGGGCGCGTGGCCTTGGGGGTTATTGCTAGACTACATATCCCATCATCCCCCGACGGCGGTGCCTGGGGTTGCCAGGTGGAAAACTGGGGAGAGCGCCTGTACTTCTAACGGCTGTGTCGAAGGAGGGATTTCAGCGAGCGTGGTTTGGTACCCGGTGGCATGGCTTACTAAAATGTCCTCTTCTCCACCACTATTAAAAATACAGAAGCCTTGTCCACTTTTCAGGCTGGCAACCCTGGAGCCTCCCTCTGATGAGGATTTAAATCCCACAGCAGCAGAAAGGCCACGGGATCCCCACACCTGATTTAAACGGGTGTGCTCCCTCACGTCTGATAGTCCTCTGCAAAGTTGGAGGCTGGTAAGATCCGTGTATGGTGTGGAAAGCGGAGAGTTCGTCTGTTTGTTTCTTAAATATCCCAGAGGGGGTGTTTAAAGACCCACGAGAAAACTCAGTTTTTCACTGATAACAGTCTGCTTATTTCTATTATTATTATTATTATTATTATTATTATTATTATTATTATTATTAAAAACAGTCAAGTTCATCCATATCATAATTGTACAATAATCATTTCACAAATTAAAAACAGGCTTTCTTAATATGCTATGTTTATATTGTCCGATCTCTTATTACTTCCCCTCACCCCTTGTTGGAACCTCTATTTTAGTTCCTCCTTCGAGATCTCGATAAATACCAAATTATCCTTTTAGACAAGCTTACTCAAATTACACATTATAGTTTACATAACTCTTTCCCATCATTACACTATCTTTGAAATTCTTCCACTATTAATCCACTGTGCATAACTTTGCCCATTTCTTTTCTATTATAGTTTTAATTGATTTCAAATCGTCAACTTTCTTCGCCTGTTTTTCGTCTCTAAGATTATAAGTGAGTTCTTCTAACATAACAAATTCTAATATTTTTTGTAGCCATTCATGCATTTCTGGTGTTTCCTCTCTTTTCCAGTACCTCGCATATACAATTCTAGCCGCCGATACCATGTACACTATTATGGAATCGTATCTTTTGTGTTTCTTCTCAACCCGATGTAACATATTTAATAAGTATAGTTCTGGTGTCATGGGCAGCTCAATTTGTAAGATATCTACCATTAATCTATGAATATTCTTCCAGTAAACCTTAACTTTGCGACAATTCCACCACATATGGTAAAAGGTTCCGTTTTCATGCGAACATTTCCAACACAATTTATTTTCCAATTTGTATATGTTAGCTAGTTGGACTGGATCCAGATACCATCTATGAAGCATCTTTAGATAGTTTTCCTTCAGATTCTGAGCTAGAGTGAATTTTTGTGTACTAATCGAGCTCCTCTCCCAATGCTCTAGATTTATTGTGTGTCCAATATTTTGAGCCCAAATTATCATGGATTCTTTAATTCTTTCTGTTTGTAGTTCAATATCTAAAAGAATTAGTCTGCTTATTTCAAGGGGCTTAAGCCTAACTATGGCACAGCATTTTAGGAAAAGAAAAACTGAAATATCTTTGAAGCAGTAGTAGTAGTACCAGTTTATTGCTTGGGACTAAAAGCTGTTGTAAAGCATAGATCAGCATCATCGAACCTGAAGGGATAAGTATATACACATATAAAATATGAAATATATTGTTGTTAACTGGTGTCATCTTGACTTCAACTTAGGGTGACCCTGTGAATGAGAGACCTCCAGAGCTCTCTATCATCAACAGCCCTGCCCAGGTCTTGCAGACGCAGGGCCGTGGCTTCCTTGCTTGAGTTTACCTACCTGTAATGTAATCTTCCTCTTTTCCTATTGCTTTCTACCTTCCCAGACATTATTGTTTTTTCTAACGGGTCACGTCTTCTCGTGGCATGTCCAAAGTCTCAGTTTACTCATCTTGGCTTTGAGAAGAGTTTGGATTTGATTTGCTCTAGGACCCATTTATTTGTCTTTTTGGCAGCCCAGGGTGTCCACAGAACTCTTCTCCAGCACCACATTTTAGATGAGGATTCTGTTCCTATCAGCTTTCTTCACTGTTCAGCTTTCACAATCATACATAGACACTGAAAAACAGTGGCATGAACTATCCTGGCTTTGGTATTCATCTTTACACTTCAGGATCTTATCTAGTTCCTTCATAGCTTCCCTTCCAAGTCCTAGCCTCCTTCAGATTTTGCGGTTCCCATTTTGATTAGTGACTGAGCCAAGATATAGGAAATCTTTCACTATCTCAGTGTTTTTTCATTGTTTGCTTTAAAGGTACATAAATCTGTTTGGATCATTATACTTGTTTTCTTAATGTTCAACTATAAGCCTGCCTTTGTACTTTCTTCCTTTAGTTTCTTCAGTAATCGTTCCAAGTCTTTGCTATATTTTCTGCTAGCAATGTGGTGTCATCTGCATATCTTAAATTGTTGAGCTCCTTCCTCAGAATCTACTCCAACTTTATATATGATAAGTTCAGCATACAGGTTTAGCAGATAGAGTGATTTCTTTTTTAAAAAAAAAAATAGTTGTTGGGTAGCAATAGTATTGGAGGTGACACTGGTGAAGGATCTCTCAGAGACAAAAGCTGTGAGGGTACCATAGCTAACACTTGTTAGTACTATGCAGAAGAAGGTGAAGATAAACCACTTTTGAAGCCTTCTATCTTGAAAACCCTATGACAAGATAATCCAAAATGAAATTATACATATAAATATGTGAGATGACTGTCAGCATGGTGTAGTGGTTTGGGCATCAGACTACAATTTTGGAGACCAGGGTTGAATTCCTACTCAGCCATGGAATCTCATTGGATGACCTTGGGTGCATCCACATTCTCAGCCCCCATGATATGTTCACCTTAGGATCACCCTAAGTTGGAAACAACCTGAAGGCACACAGCAATATGAGATACATGTGAGTAGCTGTGGCTTTAAATGGAAAAGGAAGTTGCCTGCTATAGTCAGAATGGAATTTTGTTTACACGGTATAAATTGTAAATCACTTCAGGTGAACAGTATGCTGTCATAACCTGAGCTATAATTATGTTGTTCAAAGCATAGGACATTGTCCTGACTCAAAGCTGGCTAAAGAATCTTTCAAACTAGTTGTTATGGCCAGATTGAATCAGTAGTGCTGGGTTTAAAGCAGGTTGTGTGTTCTGCTCCTTTCAGAGCTGCCCCACTGTTTAGTAACCCTCTGTTTTAGTGGAGTGAAGGGATCCATAGAAACACACAGATGATAAGCTGCCAGATAATATAACCAGATGCTGATGAGAGAGAGTTCAAGCTGTTTTCCTTTGTTCTCAGTTGGTCAGGCAATTTCGGGTGAGAGATTGTTGAAATGAAAGGGAGAAGCAATATGAGAAAAAAGCAAGCAGGGAAACAGTAAGAACAGTGGCTTCTACACAACCTACCACAGACCATGATAAAGCTAGTTTCTCAACATGAATGTCCAGTTGAAGATAAAATATAAGTGAAATCTCCTTACTTTTATTCTTTGTATGGGGAAGAGGCACTGATGTTCCTTCAGTCAGGAGCTGGTAGAGAATGTTCTGTGTACATCTTGCGCAGTTAGGTGGTAACTGATTAAAGTTGATCACTTCCTGTCACAAGAAAGAAAGATGAGAACTGAATAGACATTTCCCTGCTGCAATTTGTCACTAGAAAGGTTTGTAGACAGTTTAGTGAAAAAGGCAGTAGATATCAACAGGTGTGGTCATGGTGAATGCTGTTGTCAGCTATGATGAGTCTGGGAAGTAAAGTAATGTGTATGATATATTTAGCCAAGCACAACAATATTTTCTATTTCAGCTCTCTAAAGACATATCTGTAAGACTGGCTGCCAGCTCCCTTGCTATCTTACCTATTATAGTTGTTTGTAGCATTTTATTATTTGTCTTTCCTTACAGATTTTTCCATTAACCAATGTCAGGAGATAGTGATGGTGCCACTAGAAGTCCCTCTGAGGGATCTTTATCAGGAATTGAAGTCTTGCCAGATCAGCCAAAGTATGTGTGCACACTGTCTGCAGAACTTATTGCCAAGGCACGGGAAGAGCTGCAGGAAAAACCTGAATGGCGTCTTCGAGATGTTCAGGCCCTCAGAGATATGGTGTGCAAAGACTATCCTAACTTGGGAACCTGTCTAGATGATGCTTTCTTGCTCAGGTTCCTTAGAGCCAGAAAGTTTGATTATGATCGAGCACTTCAGCTTCTTGTGAACTACCACTGCTGTCGGAGGAGTTGGCCTGAGGTCTTTACAAACTTGAAACCATCTGCTATAAAGCCAGTCTTAGAATCTGGTTTTGTCACTGTGTTTTCTCACCTAGATAATGAAGGACGGCATGTTGTCTGCATTCGTCCAGGTATGATGGAATTGTTTATCCTTTTGTGTCTCGCAAGTGTCTGCTCTTCCCCCTTACAGTTACAAATCACTCATATGATGCTGATACAATCTTTTGTCTCCATTACTATTACAAACTCTGTGTTCTGTAGTGTGCTCTCTAATCAAATTAGGCTGGAGGTTTCCTCCATGCTTAAGATTTAATCTCTTCCCCACTCCCTTCTTGTTCTGCCGCTGTATAATTAACTAGCATGTATTTATATTTTTAAAAAATTATTTTAGGCTATTTTTAAATAATGTTTTTATCTGTTTCTATTTAATGTTTTGAATAATTATTTTATCTGTTGTATATTGTCTTGGGCTCCCTGACAGGCTGAGACATGACAAATGCAATAAATAGCTGTGAGCCTCAGCCTTCATCTCCTCAAAGATATGTCCTCTGTTTGACTTCAGAAGTCCAAGAACATAGTATATGAAAATATCAATATGATGACTTATTCTTTCTGAAGCAAGGGGCTTTTTTTGTAAATAAGAACTAGTTTGAACAATGATAGAGATGATTAAAGGATGGCTAGTATCTGTAAGGCAAACAGAACATTGAGTCTGGGAATGTACTGTAGGTTTGCTATTCAGCTTTGTAATTTACCATCTCTGTCTTACAACCATAGACAGATGGACACCAAGTAACTACCCGATTACTGAAAACATTCGTGCCATATACTTAACATTAGAAAAGCTCATACAGTCTGAGGAGACCCAGGTGAATGGAATTGTAATCCTTGCAGACTACAAAGGAGTCAGCTTATCTAAGGCGTCTCATTTTGGTCCCTTTATAGCCAAAAAAGTGATTGGAATTCTTCAGGTAAGATCTGAATTGATAGAGGGGGAAATGTGTGTGTAGTGTTAACAACTGCATCTTCCTACTTGTTGTCTCTCAGTGGTACAGATGCTGAATACTTTCTCTAGAAGACAGGATCTCTGGAGGAAGACTCTTCCAAAAACTAGACTACTTTTGCAAAAAAAAAGGTTAACAAGATAATATTTGTGCTCCTTACTTCATTTAATAAGTGCCACTTCCTGTCAGTCTTAAACATAACTATTCAAAATTAATTCCCATTGAATTCAGCAAAGCTTCCTCACACAGAATTGCAGCCTGCTTGTGGGGAAAACAGATTCTTGCTGCCTCAGTAAAAGTTGAATGAAGGAGATCGCATTATGTGAGAGAAAAGTTTCATAAATAGTAGACAGTTGTAAGTGCGCTGAAGGTTTCCTGGAACAGGACTCAAGAATAGAGATAGAAAGGATATCTTTGACATTTCATTGAAAGGGATTTGACAGTTGTACTAGTGACAGGGTTGGTAGTGTTATCTTTAGCATTTGAAATTTCTGGACATCACTGGAAAAAATTGAGGCATATGGTTCCTTTTTTTCCCTTTCTTTCACCGATCCTTTATTTTCATCTGAATTGTGTAAATTTTGATTTATATTCTCCCTGTGAGTGAACTCCAGGTAAGTCAATGTGCAGTTAGTTGTCTAATATTATCGTTTTGACATGAACACTGTCAAATATACCTATTTGGTATAAAAAAATATTTTGTATGCACAGTTAATTTTTTCCCCGTTTATAACATAAAGCATTTTAGGAATATGCAGGGCTTCACTTAAGTAATCAGTTTAGAGGATGGCAGCAATAGGAAAATGTGTCACTTGTGAATTGACCTAGTCCTTTTCTCATTTAAACAAATTTTTCAAGTTTCTAGGTTTCAATATCACACAGAAAGTCAAAAATGGGAAGGCTGTAGTCGGAAAATGTAATAGTGCTAAATGGAAAGTATGTAAAGAAGGGTAAATTCTGGGGTGTACCTTCAGTTTTTACCAAGATTACACACCTCCACATTAATGAACTTTTAGCAGGTTTAGAAATAAGCTAATACTCATATAGACTGGAATTCAGGTTGGAACCTCCACATACATACATGACTTTTACATGTGCAGATTTGATTTTTCTGGCACTGTGGGGTTTGACATTTCCATCTGCTCTGCAAAGAGCCCAAAGACCCCTCAACTTACTTTATAGCCCTGAGGCTGTCTCATACAGGCATTCAGTGCTTCAGCATGAACAGACAGAATTAGAAAAATGTCAGGAAATTTCTCTCCCAGCAAGCTAGATACACAATGATTACAGAAGCACTGAGACCTCCAGTGACCCCCACAGATTTCAGCACTGATTTCATTGGTGTGCATCTCGTTATGGGCGGGGGGTGGTGGCTACCAGACCTTGTCTGATCCTGCCTGCTCACATTTTCATACAGAATACCTGTAGGATGTGGCTTCAGTGCTTTAAAGTTAGTTGGAGGGGTGGTATATGGGTCAGGATAGCATGAGGTCCATGTGTAGATCTTTACACTTTACACTAAAGGAATGTTGAATTGAGGCCAGTGGCTGCTTAACAAAAGTAACTTAAGAGCCAAAATTAAATGAAAGCAGCATGGTGGTGTTGGCTTTGGTACTGGAAACAAAAGATCCAATAAATGTACAGACAAGGTTACTGCAACTAAAGTTCTCCTCATCATGATACAAATCCAGTGCTTCATTCATTGATAGATGTGGGCAGGTTATTCTCCTTTTTTTAGAACCCTATTGACTTTCATAGAGTTAATGAAAGAAAAACAAAACGAGATAATTACATATTTGGAAATCACATATCTGTGTTGGGTTGGTGTCATTGCTGCTAGAAACTTGGGGGCTGAATACAGTCTTGGAAGTTTTATTTTTACACAAAATTCTGTAATAAAGAGGGTAGCTCTCTGGTAAGTCTGTATGGTTGTCTCACCAAAGTGTCTCCCTCAGGAGGAATACACTCTTGAAATGCACGGACACCAAATTTCCATTTTTCTTTCTATTGTATAGGTGTGGCTTTGCTGTCAGTAACTGTGAGCTATGCCTCCATTGTTTGTTAAGGTTGTATGTTTCTCAGGTTTACAACCTCAACTGCCAATGGCTTGTGATGTGAGTGAGGCACAGACAAGACTCTAAATCAGGGAGGGGAGTGGGCAACTGCAGGGTGGACAATTAGCTGTGAATTAACTGCAGATTAAAATTTAGGGAGAGGCTTTTCCTTGGAGCAGAATTCATGTTTAGAAATCTAACTAGGCATATTTACATATCCTATGGAAATAATTCAGTAGAGTGGCTTTATAATTCAAGAAAATACTAAAAAAAATCAATACAACTTCAGTTTATTCTGAAGAAGAAGAAATTACATTAAAATAGTAAATCCCATAAGCTTCTTGGAGGCTTCCTGTAGGCTTCTTCTTTGATGAAGTGAATGCTAGTCCATGAATACTAACGCATCTTTAAGGCATCATGGCTCTTTGTTTTTAGGAGGCTGCCTCGTAGTGAGTTAGACCATTGATCAAATTAGTCTTACTGTCAACTCTGACTGGCAGCAATGGCTGTCCAGGATTTCAGTCACAGTTCTTTCCTTGCCTGACTGAAACTGTCAGTGATTGAACTTGGGACCTTCTGCATGCCAGGCATGTTCTCTACCACTGAGTGACAGCACCTCCCTTCTTGCTGCAGCAGACCAGCGTGACTACCCATCTGGAAACAAAGGAGGAGCAGTTCATTAAAATATTCCTTCTGATTTGCTGATTTTTTTTTTTTAAGTTGACCATAATTGTAATTGATACATGTGAAGTTCCATATGCAATTGGCCCTCCTCATTTACGGGTTTAACTTTCATGGATTTAACTATTTACAAGTTTATCACACCCTGCCCCACCTCAGGGCTTTCCCAGGGGAGTCTTCCCTCTCAGCAGCTCTGATCAGGCCACAGAGCCTATTAAAAATCCACCTCTGGTCCTCCTCCTCTTCTTCCACCAACAGGATGGCTGGCATTCCAATTTCCAAGTGCCAGAGTGATGGGTCCTTAGCAGGGAGAAAAAAATAGAGAACTCTCCACTCAAACAAATGGCCCTGCTTCACAAAAGTAAAGGAGTCAGAGCACACTACCTTCACCTCCCATAAACCATCAGTTCTTGGTGTCCTTGGGAGTGAAACCCAACGGCACATGCCAGGGTGTCCTCAAGGGAAGCCAAACTGGCCCTTCTTAACCCCTGTTGTTATGCTTGGTCAGTGCAGAGATGCTTGACTCACAAGAAAACCTGGCCTTGTGTACCCCTTCCTTGCTGCCAGATTCACTGTGTGCTCACTGGTGCAACCCCAATCCCTGGGCAAGCCAATCTTCTTGACTGTGGCCTGGTCCCAGCATGGCAGGGTACTTACTCCTGAGGAAGTATGAGTACAGAGCCTTGAGAGTGTATGCCCTTCTTGCTGGATTCTTCCAGAGTAAGAAGGAGAGGGAGGATAGGCTCTCAATCTGAGCTGGTGGGTTTATTCTGGAGTAAAATCCACCCACCTGAGCTATCTGGAGATATTCATTTCTTTTGCACTGTCACAGGGGTCCTGTGCCCCTAATTCCGTCCCCCGGAGGGCCAACTGTAATCAGTATTTTGTCTTAAAATACTAACAGTGCTTTCTTCCCCTCAAGTGGTATTCACAGTAGTCTTCCTGCCAGTTTATGATCAGTCAGGTTCATCTTGTATTGTAAATGTGTGTACTTTAAATTTTACATGTTTGTCTTCTGGTGTCCTCCTCCCGTTAAAAGAAGAATGTCTTTTTTTGGACAACATGGCTTGCACTACAATTTTGTGGTATTTTTTAGGCATACACATTTTGTTTTTGTTTGTAGCAAACTGCTTCTGTCCTGTCATGAGTTCATAAAGTGTCCTGTCTTTATGAACTTTACTGGGATTCTTTCTTCTTTTATTTTTAGGATGGTTTTCCAATTCGAATAAAAGCTGTCAATATCATAAATGAACCTCGCATATTCAAGGGCATTTTTGCCATCATCAAACCTTTCCTGAAGGAGAAAATAGCAAATCGGGTGAGTGATCTTGATGATATGTGGAACGATACCAGTGACATGCTAGGGGTTACAGCAAGGTGGGGCTCATGTCTATAAATCTGTTTGTGGGCAATGTTTCTTTCAGACAATTTCCTTGGCCATTTTAACTGCTAATGCTTAGCATTATGACATTGAAGAAAGGGAGGGGGTACTTGTTCTGATCCTGCTCTGAATTTATTTCCTGGCAAGTTTCACCACCCCACTCCATCCACTGGATGTACAAAAATATATAGAGCTGCTTCCTAAGCCAAACAACATTTCCTAAATGGTTCTGAGTCCACCTCACCCTCTGAAACTAACCACTGGGGATGGGGGCTACAGGTACTGTAAGAACTAGATGATACACATGAATTTCAGACCTCCTTGCTTCTCTGCACTTGTTCTCACCTTCAGTGGAGAGCTCAGTTTTTCTGTTCCAAGAATGTTGTGCTACAGTTTAGGCTGGAGTGGGGTAGTTATACAACCTCTGCCTTTTGGCTTCTGTCCAGCAATCCTTTTTTGTCTTTCTGTCCTAATTCTGGACTCTCATGCTGGCAAATCTGAAGATTTTGGAAGTCCTGATCCTACCCTTTCTTTGGAGGTTCTGGATTTGTCAAGTCTTGAACCAGCCCTCATTTCACCCAATAGATAATCCTTCTGTTTACTGCTACAGATCACAACTTTGTTCAGAAATAGGATATATAACTACTTTAAAGTTCACAGAAACTTTTTAAAGGAAGCATCCCTTTAGATATGGTGGGCGGTAGTGGGGAATTACAGGCTTGAGAGCTCTTGTAACTCTTTAGGATCAGTCCTTGGAGACACGTAGCTCATTTGGATAAACCATTATCTGACTTTCTGAAACCAACATTCATATATTTATCTAATGAATATAATGATTAATGACATGTGTGAGTATGCTCTGTTTCAAATGAGGCACAAAAGGCTATTCTCTAGGCCAGTGATTCTCAACCTTCCTAATGTCGTGACCCCTTAATACAGTTCCTCATGTTGTGGTGACCCCCAACCATAAAATCATTTTCGTTATTATTTATTTATTTATTTATTAGTTAATTAGTTAGTTAGTTAGTTAGTTATTTCCAACATCAAATAGATTGGAAACACTGCCCTAAATCACTGCTCTGGATAGACTTCTTATGCCTAAAAACTGGTAACCCTCCCCCCTTTTTTAAGCACAGAAAGTGTCCATCAATGCCAGAATTAAGGCAGTCATTCTAGTTCTGAATGTTGGGTTTCCACAGTTCAAAAAGCCAGTCACTCCCAAAGGCAATGCCAAAACAGCCCACATTTTACACGAGGCGCAGGGAGGAAAGGGCAGGAAGAGAGGAAAGATGGTGGCGGCATAAGCAGATGCGTTTTGTTTCACTCCCTCCCTTCCTCCCTCCCTTAAAGGGAGTGCGGACGCTGAACATACAAAAAGCGAGGAATGCAAGACAGTCAGGGCGAAGAACACAACACATGCATGTGGCAAGTGCCAAGGGTCCACGCACAACAAAAGCGAGAGGAAAAAGTCATCCTGGCTATTTCTGCACTAGACTGTTATAGCACTATTATTCCACTTTCACCATCCTATGGAATCCTGGGGTTTGCAGTCCATTGGCTGTGAGGCCACCTTCTTTTAAAAGGGGGGCAGGATTGAGGAGTGGCGACCCCTGTGAAATGGTCGTTCGACCCCCAAAGGGGTCCTGACCCCCAGGTTGAGAACCACTGCTCTAGGCTTTTGTGCCCCATCCACCCCTCCCTCAGCAGGTGGCAAGCAGCATGGGACTGCTGCCATGATGGAGGGGAAGGAAAGGCAGCAGGGACTGCTTCTCCTCTCCTGGCAGTTTGTGTATGAAAGAGGCAGAGGAAGAACAACATTGTTCCTCTGCTTCTCTCCAGTGAACTGCTAGGGAGTGAGTGGCAGTCTCCAGTGCTCAGTTGCCTCCTTCCCCCTTTCTTGCCCACAGTCATTTAATGGCCATTGCAATGCATCTATGGACTTGGCTGCTGTGTGGGAGGAAGGTAGGCATAGACTTGCCTGCATGGAGGGCTTACACTCTGACCTCACCATCTAGGATCTAAGCCAATAGACTGCATTTCAGAGTTAAAATATCTCCCTTTTTTTCTCAGTTTTTTCTTCATGGGTCAGATTTGAGCTCGCTCCATCGCAACCTTTCACCAAGGATCCTTCCGGAAGAATACGGAGGCACTGCAGGGAAGCTGGATATCTCTGCCTGGAATGAGCTGCTGCTTGCCTCAGAAGATGATTTCCTGTATGACGTGTCTCACCTGGCTCTTCCCAATGACTATTCACCTCATGACCCATTCATGAGTGGGGAGATTGATGAGAAGCAATGTGATGACTCTTTGCGAAGCTTGAAAACACAGCTCTATTCCTGCTATTAACAGAGCAGTAAAAGCTTCCAAAAGGTCACTCAATTGTCTGCTAAAGGGATTATGAATTCTGCCTTGTTCCTTAAGCTGTAGCCAGATGTAGAGACAGCTGAGGCACTTTACATTGGAACCAAAGCTTATTTAGAAAAGAGAAGCCATGGGCTCTGTGGGAGTCTGGCGAAAGGGTGCATTTGGAGCTTGTTGGCCCTTAGCAAAAGACCCTCTTTCTCAGAGGAATTGCCCCAAATGATTAACTAATTAGAAAATAATGCTAATATCAAGGTTCTAAGCACAATTACTTGAAAGGAACACTGAAATTAATGGAATGTGTTTCCAAATAAACAAGGTTAGGATTAAAGAGCTGGATGCTCTCAAGGTGAAAGGGGCAGAAACGGCTAACCATCTGATAGTGTGGGAATATCATAGGGCTAGACCAAGCTGGACAACTGTCTGGGGTGTTTGGGTTTTTTATTCCCGTCAACAGTAGAACAGCCAATGACAAGGAATTATGGGAGTTGCAGATGAAAAACAGTTGAGGGATTGAAGTTGCCCTCTCCTGTCATAATGCCATACTGCTGCTTTCTGTGGAGAAGAGCACAAAAATGTGGTATATAAGGATAGGTGCTTACTTTATATCAGTTAAGCTTCAAATCTGATAAATACCTTTTGGACCATCATTCTTTTTTTATTGGTTGTAATAAGTGTTTCCTGGTTATTACTGTACCTACCATTCCCTCCGTACACAAGCATAACAGATTTTTGTTGACAGTAGAGAGTATCACCAGTAAGGTGGAAGCCTTTACTTGAATCTTATAGTTGGCCGATGCCATGGTTATTGCTATAGCTCAGTGAAAGCACATGTGCATTCCACATAATAGAAAGCATCAAACAGTCTGTGAATCTGATACCCATACTTGAACTTGTAAAATAGATAAGGGCAACTGAAAGGAAGAGATAATTTTGCATAATTGTTTGGCTGCCAATGTGTAGCCCAATTTGTTAAATTACATTTTGGGGGCAGGATGCAGAAGTTGTTGTAGATAGTTCCAGGTATCTGTCTAGTAAGGGGAAAGATGGTTGTTTAGATATTTTTATTTTTGGGAAATAGCATTTTTGAAATAGTCTCTGTACAAACCAAATGTAGACAGGGTGTTTTACAAGCACAATATGTGATATGTAAATGGCAACATTTTCCATACACTGTGCAGTATTTTGTCAATATTGTTTTGGCCCTGGCATCTGTAACCCAGGGCACTCTAAGTCTTGTCTCTAATGTCCCATGCATCGTTTCAGATCTTCCTTTACTGCTGGTTTATCTTTATGGTATGGTCTGTCTTCACAATTGAATGTTCATCTCCACTTCATACTCTCAAGTTATAGATAAAACATTTTACCCCTTTCTTTACATACCTCCAGTGCTACAGGATGAAATCTTAATGGGGGCTGGGAAACGCTGCACATGTAGTCTGCTATTCCATACCAATATGGTAGCAGGTCAGCACTTAACATGGTGTGATTTTATAGCACTTTTTAAATAGATGGAACTATTTATGGAGGTTTTTAACTTGGTGCCAACTAAGACCAGAACCTGGTGCTTATTGTAAATATGAACTAAGGCCTTCAGAAGACATACCATTGTATTATCAGTGCCAAACTTTTATTTTTTTATTTTTTTTAATCACACAACCACCTGCCTCTGTATTGCCAAAACCTGTAGCAATTTTGAGGACTATACTGAAGTACAGTTTCTCTTTGAGTAGGTGTGTTGTGTGGTGTAGTAACTATCCAGAAGGCCATGAAACCTGTTTCTAATTCCTACTGCACACCTCCACTGTATTAGTTGAATAGGAACCGTAGGTGTTCATCTTTTACACAGCTCCATTGAATAGTACTACATGGATACACTTAGGAAAATGTGATTCACACTTTGTAAGAGAGGCGCATGGCTCTGGCCATCTGAACATATAGAAGAAGGCTTTTTAAGGGTTCATAAAGTGGAAAATGTGAGATGGTAGGAGGGCTAGTACTCAACAAATGTTTTGAAGAATTCTCAGTCACCATGGCCCAGTCAGGAATAATGGTTGCAGTCCAAGGCTAGAATCATGCAAGTGAGGTATGTTAGCATAACCCTTGATTAGGCCATTGTATGTCCTTTAGGGGTATTGCTTACAAAGATATCCAGTACTTCCTTGCCCAACACTCCTTGCCCCAGCTGTGCAACAACAACTAAAGGCTGCTGGTTTAGCTCCATCTTCCTCTACCAGCTTGGTTCACATGGGTGCAGTAGAAATGCAGGAGCACCCCCCACAACTAGTCAGTTGCTGGGGTGAGAGAACTGCATTCAGGAGCCTCCACCCAATGTTATGCAGCTGGGAAGGAAGCAGGGATAAAGGAACACTTCATCCCCCAACAAAAGTACAGTGATGAAGGCTTAATCTTTGCCAATGTGTTTATTGAATCTTGGTCTAAGACAGCTGGGGGGTACCACATTGCTTTCTTTTCTATCTAGGTATTATTTTCTGTTGATAAAGAGATGTTTTAGATGCAGATCTCAATCTCTGTGTGTGGCCAACGGCAGTTGTAGTCAGTAATTTGAAGGGCAACAACTTGTCTAATCTGCCATTGATCTTTTTTTATAAATAGAAATAATAATCTGTGTAGAAGAAACTTTCATGGCTGTATTTGAAGTGTACTGCTTAAGAAAAGCTCTTCTCAATCAGATGTTTATGAATTAACTCACATTCTATAATGAGGTTCTACTAGTCAGAAGCTGCAGAAATCAGGTTGGGCTCTCGAGGCTGCCTTAATGGCAGCAACAAGCCTTTCTCAGCCACTTCCTAAATTCTATGAAAGCTGTTGTAGACACACTTCTCACTTTTTTTTCCTGTTAAGCTATTCCTCTTGGGAATGAGAAACCTCCATATAGTACAGAATGGCAAAAGTTGTTAGTATGCCAAAAAAAAAAAAGTGTAAGCTTGTTACATTTTATTTGCTCTCTGTGATAGAAATTTACATCTGTGCTATCTTTTCTTCAATGGATAGTCTCCTGCAGATACTCTCAGGTGGAAATATGCTGGAATTTCAGAGTTGTATTCCCAAGAACAGACCTTTGTTACCAGTTTCAGATTTACATTTTTCTGCCCTGTACCTTGCCCAAACATGGCTGGCATAACAGTTTGTAAGGTTGTAGACACAGTGTTGTGTAGGGTCTTTTCAGCAGTAAAATACAGCTCTTCTGGCTGAAGTCAGAAGTCTTAACTTGCTTCAGTATTATCTGCTTTAGAAGCTGCTCTTGGGAATGTTCATTAGCTTACACATGTTCGGATAAGGTTACAAAAAAAAATACTTAGGTATTTTACAATTAAGGCACATAGTTGTTTTAAAAGTGTACAGGAAAACATATCGTATGCAACCTCTGGGTCTTTGATTTAAAGATTCTTTCATAGTATTGAAACACCATTTTAAAAAAATCATTCCAAGCAGAGGAAAGGTATTTAAGGAATACCAGGCCTTAAAGCAAGAGACATGGGTAACTAACCATAACTGTCAAATTGCCTTTTAACAGTACCTACGTAGGAAGTATAAACATGACTACTATAAATAAAATACTTGAATTTGTACTGTGGGCTAGACAAGCATTTGAAAGCTTAAAAGTTTTTCCAGAGGTGGTTGGGGTGCTTTGTTTCTACTGTTCAGTCAGCCTTGACTTGTTGCTCTGTAATTGTTCCGTATGAATTTGTTATTCCTTTTGCAGTATGTAGAATTCAAATGTTTGGTTGAAGCATACACCTTTGGAGAATTTATTTTTATATTGCACTTTATAAAATGATTAGTCCAAGTGTAACTTTTTGCATGTGTGGATATTAAACAATTTTACCTTAAAACACTCCCTTGTTTCATCAAGTTTACATTCAGAGGATGTGATCCTACATTAGATGGACAAAGGCAATGGGTCATGTGCACAGTTGCATTTGGCCCTTTTCTCCCCATACCAGCAGGCAGCTTCAGAAGGCTCCAATATTTTTGTAGTTGCTGGAAATTCAGGGAGCAGTATCGCTTGTCATCTGCCAGCTGTAAAATTGTATCCAGATATTGCCTGGGCACCTCCTATTCTCCCCTAGCCACTAAATGGTGAGGGGAGTGCATACCAGGCCTTGGAAGCTGCCTTCCAACTGGGGGAACAGGACGTTGTGAGAGGAGGTATTAAATATCTCTTTCCTCAATTTGTGAAAAAGGAAACACCCCAGCTAGATAAGCAAAAATCACCAGTATGATTCAGGTTAAAACGTACCAATAAGTGTGATTTAAGACATTATCCAAAACTGGTAACTCCATCCATTGTGTCTTTTAAGAAGTGGTAGACACAGTACATTAAGGACTAGACACAAATCCTCTCCAAGAAAATAGGAGGACTGGGAAGGGAGTAATTAAGTTGAGACCACAAGGCAGGAAAGAGTACCTGACAACTACCAAAATTAATTTATATAATAACAAAAAGCAATCATGTTGTTAACCCTAAAACCTAGATATCTAAGAAGAATATCAACTAAAGCAGGCACATAACTGCATAAAGGAGCGTGCTGATTAACATATTCATCTGCTGGAGCTTGACAGAACACAGACTTTGTTAAGTAGTACAGGGTAGAGGGCAAAAGGAGAGTTGAGAATCGAATGCAAAGCTGCTCAATATAGTACTTTAAAAAAAAAGACTGAACACATAATTTTAAACAAACATGTTTATAGTGCAAATATTAAATGTCAAGATGGACAAACCATTGCACTGGATTTTACAAGCATTGGTCATATTAGAAAACAGCACTTCAATAAACTCTTCATTTCAATAATTTGTTTAAAGCATACTGAATATGATGAAATTAACTGGCAAACAGGACAGTTTGTCTCCTACAGTGATCTAAAATTGCTAATTCTAACTTACAACAATGAACACACTGTTTTCTATTGACAAAAGCAAATTCTATCCATTAAAAAGAGCACTACTGGACACTCTTCCTGGAGCGGAATGTACACTCATGGTATGTCTTTCACTTCCATATACTGAAGCATTAGAACATTAAAATATATTACTTTTAGCTCAGTTAAGCTTTTTTCCAATAATAATAATAATGTGCGTGTAGTGTTTACACTACAGGCATTTACAAAACTTTGAACAGCAAGGCTGTAATAGATTAATAGTAAAGCCAACTTTGAATTAAACATAATCAAGATGTACACATTTTAAATCTTGCATCAAGCATGATATCAGTTAGCAGCTTTCTACTCATCTGTATATTGCAGGAGAGACAGCTGGAGCCATAGCTCCAAGAAGCAATACAGAACATTTGGCTTTCAGCAGAGCGGAACTTCGTGTTTCCATGCTTTCGGGGAAGTTATCATTTAACTGAAGTCCCGATTGGTTAGGACAAGAGGAGCCACTAAGGTCCAGAAGTAAATGAGGAGACAGACCCAGCTTGAGGAGATCTTCACCCAGACAGCTGGCCACTTACTTGTCAGAGTTTTGGTTTCAGCATCAGGACTGCAAAACGAATAAAAGTAGTAAATGCATGAGGCTATAGCTGGAAACCTCATTAAGACTGCAGAAAAGAAAAACTGTCAGTTTTGTTTTGCTTTTTGCACAATTCAAGAAAAGGTAAAATGACTATTTTTTACTTACAAATTGTTTATTTTGTGGCTATTATTTATAAGGCATTAGGGCTCTACATAGAAAAAATCTCTTTGGAAACTACGGATGATATTGTATTAGTTATGATGTCATTCGTTAGACTTAAGTCCTCGTAATTGTTTCCTGTTCGTATTAACAACTGTGATACCATTGTCACCATCGAAAATGCCCCCAACCCATCTTAAAATCCACTCAGCGGCATCAAGGGATGGAGTGCTGTGTCATAGGTAAGCGGGGCGCTAATGGATGATGAGTCTAACCTCCTGCAAAAGTACCAAAGACTGGTAACAGGAGCCAAAAGAGGTCCCTATCTTGGATCAGCACACCGCTGCTTGCCAATGGGAAAGGGTCATCCTTCAGAGTCCTACTCACCATTGCTGCTGAACTCCATCCCTCAATGCAGCTGGGTTTCCAGGGTCAGACTGAGAGACGAAACACAGCCACAACATCATGGCTAAATGTCTGCTGCAGGATCTCAGCCTATGCTTTTAATTTGGAAAGACCTGGGACTTCACTTCTGATCTGAGGCAAAGGCTTGCTTTGTTTTCTGAAAGCTCAGGTGTCTCCCCCTCATTATCTAGTCTAATACTATTTTTACTGAACTGGGTGAAGTTTATAGATATAAGAACTCTCTCTGGCAACATGATATCTGCCACATTTAATATAAATAATTGCTGGAGGTTTGTGCTGCACTTGGGAACTTTCTTAAAAAACAAGATCAGTTTACCCACAAAGAAGGAAAAAAGGGTGTAGCCAGCCTCCTTTTAGGCTGGCTTGCAAGACATCACCAAATAGGAGCTGCAGCTTTCAGCCAACTCAAGAGTTTTACCTTGTGCATTTTTATCTCTTCCCAGTTCAGTCCACTATGGCTGAAAAAAACCGAACAACAGTGGTGCTCAAACTGGCTAACCAAGCACCACTCATGAGTTTTCTTTTAAAAAAAAAAAAGCAGTAGGCTGAACTGGGCAGAGATAAGAATGGCAGTGCTCATACTGAGCATACGGAGTGATGCCCCTTATTAGGGGTTCTGGGACTCCTACAGGTTGTGATACCCAACACTCTGCTACATCCCTCACAGAAATGGTGTGTTGTATGAAAGTGGAGTTCTAGTAACATCATTCTCTCTCAGTCACAGAATGAAACCACCCTACAGCACATATTTTAAAGAGAGTTGGCACAAAATCCTAAAGTGTACCAAACAACCATTTTAAAAAAAAACTTTGAGGCAGATCAGAAGTTTTGGAGTTTTGGAGAGAAGCCACTTTGCCCCATATTCCAATGTCATTCAAGTATCTCCAGTGGGAAAATTTTGTGGTTTGGCTGTAGCAAGCACATAGCCCTATGTCTAACCTCAAAAGAGCTTCTGTCTGCAGCTTGCTATGCTTGACAGAAAACACCCAAACCAAATACATACATACACACACATATACATACATAAATCCTTTTCTTTTCATTTTCTAGAGCAAGAGTAGGAAGCATGTAGCCGTGGAAATGCTAGGAGCTCCAGTCCAACAACTTCTGGAGGGCTGCATGATTCCCACCCTAACTCTACAGGATTACTTCGATAATCCAATATCTATTTAACTAAACAAAATATGGTAAAATATTGTCATGGATCTACAATTCACAGAAGGGAAGGAGACCAAATCCCCTGGCAAGTGGGGCACAAAGTCGTAGCAAAGTCAGGCAAGTGAGCCACAGAAGGAACTATAAGCAAGGATCAAGCAAGAAAGACTTTTCCTCTATTCAAGTCATGGGGAAATGGAAAATGTCATGCAGACTATCAAACAACACAGAACTGATGGACTTAAGGGATCTCTGTAACTTTGAATTGGTTATCAAAAGTGGTTTGCAAGGAAAACACTCCAGGAAAAGATTTTCAGCAGTAAGTCGGCCAACTGCAGGGACCAAATGGGGCCTTGTGAGGAGTTGTGTTAAAACTTGGCACACAGATAATGGAGAAATACACCTCACCTGCTGAAGCAAGGACTATGCTACCAGCCTTTTTCCAAAAGCTGATCTGGTTATGCATGAGGCCCTCCCTTTTCATTCAAACCACATGGATCGCATGAACATGAAACACTGGATATATATGGGCTTTCATGGCAATCTGATAATTACCTCTGCTACAGTAGACTTCCTAGCTGAGAGAAGGATTATAATTCTGATATATAAACAGAAGCAGCATATTAAAGCAGCTTTCAATTCAACTTCAAAACTCAGCATATCAGTCAAAAGGGAAAAAAACGCTGACCCTTCTTAATATACACGAGAAGCACTCTGCACACTGGGAAAAAGCAATCAATAATATTAATAATCTTCAGTAATACATAAGGACCAGGAACCACTTCCTTTGTTTCCCTGGATAGGGTTAGGATGCCATCTGGAGCCCTACAGAGCCACTGGTTGTCAGTTTAGACTGGGAAGGACAAGTGAGATGCTGGATATGCTGCACCGAAAATTCCATCATCCTTCATCATTGGCTATGCCAGCAATGATAGGAGCTGCAGTCCAAAACCAGCCAGACCACCACAGGTGCTCATTCCTGATGTGAACTGTTCAGTTAGGTGGGCCTTATAAAGTATTATTAATTTTTTAATACAGTAAATTTTCTTAGTATGACACACACTTCCACAAAGCTAATGATGCCACAGAACAATGCACTAGTAACAAGATAACAACCTCCAATTAGAATCCCCATTGCAGCATTCTTACCTATACCAATTAGTAAGAGTCATCATGATATACAGGGAAGCCAGAAACAGCATGAAGTGGAAGGCAGCATAGCTGTACTGGACACCTTCCTTCTCATTGTCCAAGACCCTCCGAGGTTCTCCATCTTCTGCATCACCTCCAGTAGTACCTGGAGTCTCATCCAGAATGACACTGTCACTTGTAGACAGGGTCAGTTTGTTTACTTGGCTATAGCTAGAAGATCGGATGCTGCAAAACAGTTGAAAGAGATTACAAAATTTCAACTTAATGAATAGCAAAGTTGTAATTAACCACACAGTTTAGCCTTATTAGGATTCAACACACTAAGCTTGCATTTTAATTACCACAATGGAAGTGTACCACCCCATGCTAAACTGGCCTTAGCCATATAAGCTGCTTGGCAAGAAGAGTGCTAGAAACCATGTATAAGCTGCTTTGAGTTTTTTAGAGGAAGAGCAGATTACAAACGTAACAAGTGTATTTTTAAGAAACCTTTACATCAATTTTTACAAACAGTGGAGACTAACAAGGCCAAAGGTGGTTCACTCTTCTAGCCAAAATTATTTGGGTCTGCAAAAGCAGCACTCACACACACAGTGCATTGACACACTTATTAAAAACGAACAATGCATAAATTCAGTTACAATTTGAAGCTCTGCTTATCTGCATTATCCTTAAAATCTTGTTCTTTAGAAATTCTGCTATCATGCATTACACAACTTTATGTTCACTTAAAGCAGGAACAGACCAAGTGTGACCATGGGCAGCATGGCCAAGGTTGTTTCTGCAGCCTTCACCCCCCCACACACACGCACACTTCCAGAACCACCCCTTTGTGACCCAAGGAGAGGGCAATCTGCCTTTTAAATACACGGCAGGGCCTCTGTCCAATGTTTACCTGTTTTTCAAAATAAGAAGTGGACTCCTGGCCACTTTCTTGGGTATTCTGTGCATTTTTTAGCACTTCCGGCAGTCCATGTGGATCCTGGAGAGTCCCAGGAACAAACAAATGGCTCTTGGTCCTGGTATGGTTGTTTACCCCTGACTTTAAAAAGCTTCCTATAACTTCAACAGAGATCAACCTTCAATCTATTCAATACACTTATATTTAAGATTCCATTTTCCAAACCATAAGAGTTGGTTCTTTACTAATATCAATCTCAGGTCTTACCTGGAATACAAGAGACAAAGTACAAAGATAAGAAGCCCAACAATGCTCTGTGCATCCCACCACTGTGGGCTTTTTAGTGGTGCAGAAGTAGGAACGACAGGTATAGTGGTGGCATTCACTGGGATGGAAGTAGGTGCTGCAATTTGGCTGATGATGTTCAGAAGACTTGGGTTACAACGGCGCTCTGGAAAATAAATTCCAGAGATCATGTATATAACAAAAACTGTCTCTAAACAATAGTCATGAGGCTGCCTGGGAATATATTAAGTACTGTCCTCTAACAATAGGGGTGGGGAATTTTTTTCAAACTAAGGAGCAAATTCCCATTTGAGAAGGAACTCAGAAGGTTATACTGCTGCACTAAGGGACAAAGACAGAGCAAATCAGACCAAAGTAAAGTGGATGAGACCTGATTGTAATTCTTACCACTCTGAACCTTTTCCCACCACATGTACAACGCATTAGAATTTGTGTTAGAGACTCAGTGTGGTACTGTGGTTTAAGAACTGGGACTATGACTCTGGAGAACAGGGTTTGAATCTTGTCTCAACCTTGGAAACCTACTGGGTGATCTTGGGCAAGTCACACTCTCTCAGCATCAGGCAATCCCCTTCTTAACAAATCTTGCCAAGAAAACCCTGATAGGTTCGCCCTAAAGTCACCATAAGCCAGAAATGACTTGAAAGCAAACAACAACATACAAAGCACAGCTCAACTTTGTGCCTGCCTGCTGAAGAAGAAGGATAAATACAAGTTTGCTGGCCTGCAAAGCACAGTTCAGTTTTATGCAGAGTGTTTAAAATGAAATACTTCTAAAATACTCTCTTACACTGTGAATATAAAAAGTGAACATAGATAAAAGCAAAGGTCAGAGCAAGATGAAAAATCCCATGGGCACAGCCACATTTTCTCCATCTCTGCTCTACAAATATGTCCTTCCAAGAAAACTAGTTTCTCCACCATTAATGCACAAGGAGGTTGTAATTCTCTAGGGAACACCCACTGACATCATACTTTGGTATCAATTGTGAACCTTTGTGAAGCATACCCTGCTCCAGTTCTTAAAATAGTCTAAAGGCTCATTTTTAATTCTTCAGCAATAATCTCCATTACAACAACCATTTTGAATACACATCAGTTGTCAAATACAGGAAGCTTACCAGGCTCATTGGACATGGCTGACCAAGTGAGGTACATGGTGTAGAGAGTAATGACAGAAGACTGGAGAAGGCCAGAATGAGGCTGATGTTCCTGTTGAGGCAATCATTTTTAAGTATCATAATAAGTTATTTAATCTGAACTATGCAGGTTGCTCGATTGTTTAACAGAAAAAAAAAACTTGAGTGCAAATATTTCAGTTCCACTATATCTTTAGTGCTGAGTAAAAAAGTGCAATTTCAAATCTGTGAACAAAGGCACAAGTAGAGCTTAAGGAACTTATGAGCAGTATCATCAAGTTCATTCATGCCTCCTACCAGATCACACATATTAATCCTATATATTTTAATACAGGCAGAAAATGGCTTTTTCAGGATTCCCAGATGTCCTTCCCTTTTACTTAGTAATTCCTAGCCCAGCCACAATCACTTAAATTGCTACTATCTAGTCACTGCTTTTCCTTTGTTCCCTGCCCTCCCTTCACAACTGAATCCGATGCCTGCTGCCATGCTACATTTGAACGCTAACAATTTTAGAATACATATTCTGTTAAAAACTGTACTGGATTTCCAATATTCATATTTCAATGGCAGTGAAATAGCAGATTACATGACCACTAAATCATTCAGAAATGTCTTGTACGTTATACAGCCTTACTGAATCAAGTATTACTACACCTATCTGAACAAATTAGTCATCTAGTAATGCATAAGCCCAAGTGAGTCAGTCAGTTCTGCCCCCACACAAGAACCCCATGAAGAAATCTTCATACCTGCACTTTGGGAAGGATTGATGTGATTGATACAGCAATGCACAAAATCATGTTAAAGCTGATGAAAAACTTGTTTTCAATGCAACCATCAGGTTTTGTGTAGAAGATATAGAAGAGCACAACGGCAACGAATGACAGGGCATAGTTCAAGCAAGTACACGACAACAGAGCTGAAGAAAAGGGACATCGCCATTATAAAAGGAAACTCTTAAATTATACAAAGTATCATTTTTTCTCAGATTTTTAGAACATCTAGTAAGACTGATTAATTTCAAGTAGGGAGGATCTTGGACTCTACTTTACAAGGTCTGCATAAGCTATAAGTGAATTATAAATTATAAATTGGCTTTCTGTATCCACGGATTCAACCAACCATGGCTTGAAAATACTCCCCCCCCAAAAAAAATACAAAAATTAAAGTTTGATTTTGCCATTTTATATAAGGCACACCATACTACTACACCATTGTACACAATGGGACTTAAACATCCACAAATTTTGGTATCCATGGGGGCCTGATACTGAGGGCCCACTGTATTCAGGTTATATGGTTGCCTTTCCAACTCCTCCATATTAAAAGCCAGGATTCAAATGAAAAGAAGCCTTTCATTCTGATTGTCACAACATCCTACACAATTCCTAGAACATTTCTTCCTGTGATGTTTCAACAATGATATCTGCAGATGCTGTGCAATCCAATTCCTATTAGAGTGTATAAACTGCCTGTGACTACTGTTGATGAGTTGATCACACACAGAGGCTGACATCCTGTTCAGTAATTACAATGTGATAAGCCTGGCTTGAGAGCCAGTGTGTTGTACTGATCTGAGCACTGGACTATGGCTCTAAGGGAACAGGGTTCAAGCCCCCGTTTGGTCATGGAAATCCAGTGGGTGACACCTTCTCAGCCTCAAAGGAAGGCAATGATAACCCCCCTCTGAACAAATCCTGCCAAGAAAACCCCATGATAGATTCACCTTAGGGTTGCTGTAAGTTGGAAATGTCTTGAAGGCACACAGAAGCAGCAAAGTGTGGCTCATGACACAGTAATTGTTCCAGTTCATGTTTATGGTTTTTGCACTACCATGATGACCACAAGTGACCCCCCAAAACATACCTCTGAAGCCTAACAGCCCCACCCCACAACCCAGTGATTTACGAGGTGCTGGAAAATGGGGCAGTTAATGGTACGTCCAACCCTCTCCCACTTGTAGGGTGCACTGAGACAGATTTGTGAAAGGACCATGCACCAATCTCTGCTGCCATCTGCCTCAGCATGCTCTGTGACTGAAAGAGGGAGAGACATGTCATCGTTCAGTGCCCATTTCTTCAGTGTCTTAGAAATGGCTGTGCTTCGGCAGGGGAGAGTAATGCCATTTGTGCACTACACTGTTGCAATGCAATTATTCCACTTTCAACATTCCATGGACTCCTGGGGTCTGCAGTTTAAGGAAGGGCATTTAGAATTTTCAGCCAGAGAGCTGTTTGGCCTCAGTAAACTACATACCCCAGAATTCCACAGGATGTTAAAAGTGAAATAACAGCACAGTGTCAAAATGGCCTTGGTACTCAAAGACAGAATTCTGGAGGGTAGCAGTAGAAGACACTGATACAACTTGATGTGAGATCTCAGCCAGAGTTTTCTATCGAACAGCACACAATTTGCTTCCTGCCTCTTGTCTGTTTTTGCTACTTGCCAAATAAATGCCACTTACCAGCGTACCAGCACCTGGAGTTTCCTTCTTCCATTCGTCCAACCCACGATTCATTCCAGGAGTGAGCAAAGTCAACAAGCAACACCAGCTGGATGAGAATGAAGAGGAAGGCGCCCATGGCACCAATTATAAACAACACTAGAAAGAAAGACAGAGAGTTAAAGCAGAAGCCACTAGAATCTGACAGCCTCTGGCTGCATATATTTAAATCAAGGCGGGAAGTCACCAAACAATCTGCAAACAAAATATGTACGTGCCTGTACATGTTTTCTCTCCAGTAACTTCCTCCCCCTCTATCCCCCCACTCACAATTTAAACATTCATAAATAAATAAACAAGTAAGTAAGTAAGTAAGTATATATTCCAGAGGGGTAGCTATGTTGGGCTTTAGACAACAAAAGGTTATACTTGATCGCACAGTGCACTATAACAGTTAAAACCAAAGAGTTCAAACAGTCTATAAAGAATGTATAGATTTCATTTTCCCTTTGCACAAAGTCCACACTGAAACACAGCATGCCTTTGCAGCAGATGCCTTAGTAATAACTTCCTACTTTGATTATGTCTCACCAAATTACTTACTTACTGCATAATTGTCTCACCCTTCTTTCAAGCAGGCACAATTGGCATATACAGTCCTCCCTCCACATTCAGAGGTTTTACCATTGCAAATTTGATTATTTGCAAGGTGCCCACTTCCCTCTCCCCATTTTCCCCCTCCCATTCCCTGACCTTTTTCCCCGGCACACTGCTACCTTCCTTCTCTGTGCTCCAGCAAAAGGCAAGTGAATAGGAAAGGGAAAGGTGCACGCACAAGCACAAGCCTTTCCCTCTCCATTCACTTGCCTTTTGCCCAGCATGAAGAAAGAAGGCAGGGCACCCAGGCGACAGGCAAAAAAGAATGGTTGGGGAAAGATGTTTCCCCCTCCATTCGCCTGCATTTCACCAGGGTATGCAAAAAGAAGGCAGGGCAGACAGATGACACACAGGAGAACAGAGTGGAGAAGTCTTTCCTCCACCTCTTGCTTGCATTTCACCAGGGTGTGTAGAAAGAAGGCAGGGCACACAGGCAATCGGAGGGAGAATGGAGGAGGGAAAATTTCCCCCTCTATTTGCTTGCCTTTCACCAGGGTGCACAGAAAGAAGGCAGGGCACACGGCTGACAGGCAGGAGAATCGGGGGAATGTTTCCTTCTCCATTCACTTGCTTTTTGTCTGGGCATGCAGAAAGAAGGTAGGGTGCTGAACAGCAGGCAGGAGAATGGAGAGGGCAAGTGCATGCATTTCTTCTCCATCGTGGGGCTGGTCCCTCTCATTTGCTTCCCTTTCGCCTCGGTGTGGAGAAGGAAGGCACACCCGCTCAGGCAAAAACCAAGGTAATAGGAGGGGTAGCACTCACTTGGGGCGGGGAGTTATTTGCATTTCTTTGACTTTTGGCACAAAAGTCAAGGGGCACTGCAGTACTTTTACTTTATCCTCCTTCCTCTCACAATCCTGTGAGCTAGGTTAGGCTGACAAATGGTGACTAATGCTAGGTCACTCATTATGTTTCACAACTAAGGTTCTGTTTTTGCTACTAAGAAAAAATACAAGCTTCTCAGGTCCAAGATCAAGGATGATACATATCATGTGGTCCTCCTGTTGTTGTTAGACTGCAAGTCCCAGAAATCCTTGCCAGCACAGCCATTTGTGAGGAATTGTCAAGGGATTTAATCCCATATCTGGAGGCCCAGGTGATTTCCACTTGTCATCCTAGATTGACACTCCAGCTTCATCATATTAGCCTTAAAGTTAATGATTGTCAATATGCAGCAAAGAGCTTTTAAACTGTTTTGTGGAGAGAGAAGATGTCAGATGTGAATATATAGGCAGGTGATGAGGCTTTTTTGTTTCTGTGCCACCACATCCTTGCTTCCATCTCATTAAACATGCAGTTCAACAAACCCATGGTTAAACTGGCCTTGCCTTGGAGTTAGATACAATCATGGTGTGAGCTGCCCAAATTGTGACTACTTCAGGAGGAGATGATAAGCCACCACAATGTGGCACATGATCATCTGACTCTAGTAAAGATTTAATGTCAACATCTTTCCCCAGGGCAACAGCATGGCATCATCTGGATGCCTTCTATGAAAAAAAAAGAAAAGAAAAGAAAACCACATATTCACACACAACTGAACATGATTACAATAATAATTAACAAAAAAGATTTTATTTCGTTATTCATGTGACCTTACCAAATGTGAAAGACCCTTCTGGAATGTAAAAAGCTCCAACCATGATGCCAACAATTGCAGCTATCTTGAAGAACCAAAATCTGTTTTAGAAATAAAACAGAAGACCAACAAGTATTTGTGTGTAGTAAATCCTCTTACTTTAGCAAAGGTAAGATTGTCTAACACATACATAGGTGAAAAATGATATGTATATATGCATACTTCCTTAGCTTGCAGTCTTGTTCTCACATATCTCAAGGTTATTGCATAACTGCTTCCGCTTATATTGACAGGCCATGGTTTACTTTTACATTTGAATATACTTGTTACTGGTCCTTAATAATTACATGCATTTGCCATCAAACTAAGCAGCAATCAAAAGAAAAAGGTTAGCATATTTTAGGTGAGGATCTATAACACCTCTCAACAAAACAAATGGACAAATTAATGTATGAAAGATTCTGCACTATACTGTAGTTCTTTGAAATAAAGAAAACTCAAAACCTGGTAGTCAGACACATTGGGCACAGGTCTAGTTCTTACGCTGTGTCAATGTAAACCCCTTCACTTTGGGTTCAGGATTGGATTATTACTGATAGGATAAGCATTCAAAGATTTGACTCCAGGCAAAGTTGGTATTTATAAGCAAGTGGGTTCTTAAAGGTTGTAGCATAACATTTAGTTCTCAAAAAAAAAAAATTATTACTATTTTTATTATACTCATTATGTAGTCTGCATTCAACTTCAAAAGGGAATGCCATTCATTATCTCAACAGTTAGAGCAAGCTATTCATTTTCCACACAGTTCTTACACAGTGGGCTGGCAAATTAATGAAATTATTCTATGGCTAATGCAAAAATGCATCCTAAACATAATTCAAGCTGAAATTAGTGGTTATACTTTTATTTCACCTCATGGGGGCATATTTAAACAACCATTAGGTCTGGAACAATTAAAACATTTCTATACCCGACTTAAGTTCATTCCCGCCCCCCATACATCTGGACTATAAACCCTAGGCTGAATAAAGAAGAAACCATTTGTAGCGTACCCATTATGCACAGCAGCCCTTGGATCTTTACTTGTTTTCACTTGTATCATAAGAAGAGCAAAGAGGCAGAAGAACACAGCCATGGCAAAACTGATTCGGTAAACTGCTCTATATCCAACCAAAACTTCACAGTCAACAAAACTGTCACAAAACCCAGGCACCTGAAAGAAGAAACAAATAAACAGACATATGGATTATACAATATCCAGTGGAATATGCTGCCTCAGAGGGTGGTGGAGTCTCTTTCTTTGGAGGATTTAAACAGAGGCTGGATGGACATCTGTTGAGAGTGCTTTGATGCATGTTCCTGCATAGCAGGGAGCTGGACTGGATGGCCCCTCTGGTCTCTTCCAACTCTATGATTCTGTATTTTCTCCATGCTCCACTGGGCAAGGTTACAGCACTAGAGGACAGTGAGTTTCTTTTATCCTGGTTCCATCAAAGTCAACAGCAGTGCTCCAGGTTAAGTAGTTTAACTACCCTAAGTATGACCATATAGCTTTAGCAGATTCCTAAAATAATCAGTAGACAACCAAATTCAGAAAGTACTAACAGGGTCAAAGAAGGCAAAAGAAGAAGTACCCATACCATTGATTATTATATTTGATCTAGATCTTGGATAGTTTTGAAAATTAATTTGATAAGGTTAGAAATTGGAAAATTAATTCACTGGCATAATCACTGAACTCATTTAACTCAGTAAATTATCATTAATTAATCTGAGATTGAAGCATTAATGTGGGGCAAGACCATGGCATATACCAACTATGGCATGACCATAGGTTAGTGTGTTTTGTTACTAGCCCCTTCAAAAGATCTTAGTTGTCCTCCTCCAGCCTAGAATTTTCCCACATGCACTACAAAGCCCATAGCAAGATTATTGCCTGGGGATAGTAGGAGTCCAGCTTGTCTGGGAACTTTCAAGTTGGAGAAGGGTGCCCAAAAGCTTAAGTTTTCATCTAACAAACTCTTCAGTTTGTCACTCATCTGTATCTCTCTTTTCATCTTCAGCAGTTCAAATATCTTGTTTGTTAAAGGCTGACAAAGAAATGATTTATTTCAATTAGGTCACTGATCTACCACACAATTGCAGCAATAAGTGGATAGCTACAAAGATTGGTTAGCGCATGAAGAGTACAGAATTCTTAATCTGAGAGTCTCTGAGCACATGCAGAATACTTTTCTGGCCAACTGAATCACTGGATCCTTTCTGCCTCCTTACTACCAAGCAAGAAGTATGGTCTACAAAGTTCAGTGGTGGAGCTCATGGTTTTGCATGCAAGTGCCAGGATAGCCAGCACAGTGCAGCAGCTGAACACTGGACTATGACTTTAGAGACCAGGGCTCAAATCCCTGCTCAGCTATGGAAACCCACTAGGTGACATTGAGCAAGTCACACTCTCTCAGTCTCAGAGGAAGGCAAGGATAAACCCCTTCTGAACAAATCTTTCCAGTAAAACCCCATGATATGGTCTCCATAAGTTAGAAATGACTTGAAGGCACACAACAAGCCAGGGGTTCCTAATGCAATCTGTGGCATCTGAACTTTTAGTGATCAGGTATTTAATAGGTCAAATCTTCTTTGAACCAATCTTACTTTAACTGTGTTAACTGAAATGGGATGGGTGACGAAGATGAGGATGACAATGATGGAGTGGGTAGGTAAAAAGCAGGATAAGAAAGGTGGGAGACAGAAGCCGAGAGAGAAAGAAATGGGAGATGGGTTTGAGGAAATCTATTCATTTAATTGTCCAAGAGTCTAGTGCTGTGTTCTGCACTAAAGATTGGTAGAGGGGTTCATTGCATTAAATAATATTTAATAATTGTATATTATACAATAATATGGAACAGTTATCAATCTTGAATAAAATCAATAGATGGGGAGAATTTACTAAAGAGAGTAATAATGGTCTCCCACCCCCAGAGAAACTCCACTTTCCTTCCATACAGGCCCATGTGGGGTAAGGCGCCTGCTTTTTAGGTCTAAAACATTATTATGAAAGAGCCAAGAAATACTAAATAATAACTGTTTATAATACTGTAATATACAATAGAAACCACTCTAGAACACAATCAACAGCAAAGGAGAAGTTACTGGTGAAAGTCAGAAAACACTCCCTCCTAAACCTAGAAATACCCCAAACACCTTCCTTCCATATAAGCTCATTCCATATAGGGGAACATTCTGAAAAGATCCTGGCTGTTTCAGGGCCTTGGACTTCTGCTAAATATATCAGGGATGTCCCTGCTTGAATTAAGAGTGTATCTTGCCCGATATGCCTTTGTTTTTAGCAAGAGAAACGTGCAGGAAAGGTGAAATGAAGTTTCTCAAACTCAGTTCTTGTATCAGAACCCTGATAAGGAAGTCTAACATTAAAATACAGAAAGAAAGCAGGAGAGCATTCAGTTTGTCCTCAACACATCTCTAGGTCAGAAAGACAATTTCCATCTCTCTTTGTATAAATGTTACAAGGCAATCACATGAATAAATGATGAAACAGGCAGCCACATACCTACACTAAGTCTTAATATGTACTCAAAACAAGATAAATAATATGTAGACCTAGTATGATAGAAGTTTTCTGACTGCAGATTCTTTAGTTTTCAATATAATATGGTTACCACGCAAAAAATCACATAAAAGCAAAAAAAGGCATTTAACACACAGAAGCAATTTTAAAAATTGAAATAGCCTGCCTATAATTTCTTTTATGGGGGCTCGATTTTACCACTTGCTGCAAAGAGATGCTAGAACCCTTCAGTTAAATGTCTGTAATGCTCTCCTTTGTGTAGAGCACCTGATGCATCATGTACTATCAGTAACATTTATGTTACAATAATGATGAATCAGTTTATAATACCAACGTCCAGCTCAGAACAATTATTACACTGCAGGTATAGGGCTCTAGCTCTCCCTCCCCTCTGCCAAAAAATTAAACTCGCATTAATCAGAGCAAGTTCATGAACACAACAGGTATTTTGTGTTTTTTAGTCTTCTATACCAATATAAAAATTGTACAACTTTTTGTATGGCACAAAACTTTAAGGCACCTATAACAAGCATGGAAATAACAATAACTGAAAATTAATGCTGCTTTTTAACTGAACTGTCAAAATTTGCTTTCACTGCTTTTTAACGTATCTTTTAAAAGATTCAGATTCAACAGCTTAGAAATTAAAACGAAAACTGAAAGCTGAAGATTTTTGCACTGATAAGTAGCTAGGCAACTTCAGTCTTTGCGAGCTGACACCCACACACTGAATGATTCACCCGCAGTAAGGCAGGCAGACTGCAGGTTTTATGAGGCAGTAACAAAGTACGTAAAACACTGGAGTGTATGTGGATACATGAATAGTAGGATTTGCAAGCACAGGCCTCAGGACCAAACCAGCCTTCTAGTCCAGCTTCCCCCTTTGGAGGAGGAGTACACTGAAAGGACTGACTGGTAGCCCACTACAATGCTTCTAAAAGATATTTTACAGATAAACTCACTCCATTACAACACAGGTGCTGGCATTAATACAGTACCAGTAGGTGTACTTTTGTCAACTGCCTGTCCAGTTAATCTGGATGTGTTTCAGTTTGTGCTGTCTATGGAAGTGGACAGAATTTTTGGAGAGATAAGGCTAACAAGTGCATACTAGACCCATACCTATCCTGACTAATAAAAAGAGCCAGAGGCAGGCAGGTCAAGTAGGTGACAGGAATGGTAACTGCTTCATTGTGGGAAAGGTTAGATTTATTTTGATTTACTTTTAGGTCCTTTCTTCTGACCAACAGAGGCTTAATGAAGGATCTATGCTGGAAACTGGATGGGGGAGTACATCCCTCATGGTTCTGCTGGACCTCTCAGCAGTTTAATATCACAGGCCAGCATAGCATTCAGGATTAGCTTGCCTTTCAGGCCTAAGATTTGGAGCCATGTTGTTATAGCAGTTTCAATCCATCCGAGAAGAACAGTTTGAGATGATGGTAGCAATGCCTGCTCATTCCCTTAGGTATTAGCCTGTGGGGTCTCTCAGGCATCTACCTTGTCCTCTCTGCCACTGGCAGAGGTTGGAGTATGTGTGGGGGGCAGGACTACTGTGCATGGGGGCATAGCCACTGTGCATGGGGTGTGGCCACAGTGTGTGGGGGCGTGGCCAGGGCACGCAGGGGTGTAGCTACGAGCTGGGATGCCCCAAAAACATTATCACCCAGGGCGAAGCGCCCCCACAGCCCCCCCATTCCTACACGACTACCCTCTGCCATTCAGCATATCTAAGAAACAGTTAAGGAAAATATTTGGATGTGACAGTTCAGTGCACATAGAAATGACATCCAGCTCTATCTCCGTTTGATCTCACTTTAGAAGGGCTGCAGAAGTTCTGAATTCCTCCTTGAACCCAGTAATAGACTGGATGTGGGCAAACAAATCCAAAACAATAGAAAGAAATGCTTTTAGTCTGTCCAGATGACCTGGGGCTTAATCTGTTTGTGGAGTGGTACTTCTCTTGAAGGGCTCACAGTCTGTGGATTTTTCTGGACCAACACTGATATTGGATGCTCAGGTCTTGCAAGCAGCTGTGATTTTTCATACCTTGGCTCAGTAATTAATCAGAACGGAGACTGAAATCAAGAAATCGGAAGACTAGAACCTGAAATGGCAGCTACAAAGGAACCAAACAAGATCCTCAAGAGTAAAGACATATCACTGAATACTACATTCAGGGTTGTCCCTGCCATCGTATTTCCAGTTTCTATAGCATAGTTGTGAAGCAGGACAGTGAAGGAAACTGATAGGAAGAGTATCTACTCATTTTAAATATGGTTCTAGAGGAAAGTTCTGTAGATACTGTGATATTGAGACTGCACACAGAAAAATGAGCCCAATAAAACAGTTTCTCTCTTCCCTCTTACTAGTTTTAAGGAAAACAGAAATAGCATAACGCTGCTTCCAGCCTTTTTTGAATGCCATATGTTAAGTCAGTGAATCAATACCCAGTTGCAAACAGAATTATTAAATCTCTCAGTACCCTTTTCAGCTGCTTCTCCATTCCTGGTGCCAGCATGATACAAGCAACAAGAGTGCTGAGGAAAAGGAGGAAGGCATAAATAAGCCGAGTCACCGTAGAATTCTTGCTGTTAGGACAACAGCGACACAGCAAACATGATGCACCACTGCACAAGCAGGGAATCTGCAAAACAGAGGTTTTAAGTGATTAGATTTTATCTTAAGTGTTAACTTGTATATACAAAACTCCATCATCACCGCTCAAAACATGTTTAGTTTCTTGTTAAAAGACAAAAGTAAGATTTAGAAGCATGCAGCAGGCAAAAACAGGAACATAACATTATCATAAACACACCATGTGTTCCTCCATAGCTCACAGATTTTCAAAACAGATTGGCAAACAGATAGCACAATGAATCATTCTCAAACTTTAAAACTGTGAAAATGTTCCATTTTAGATTACAAAAACTGCCTTTAGAGATTGTAGCATAGTCAAATGAAAAAGTTATATTACTTCAGAGAGCTCTATAGCAAGGGTGGGCATTTTTGACCCTGCAGGTTTTGGGTTTTTTTTTTTTTTAAAGCCTACAATTTCCATCAGACTCAGTCAGCGTGGCCAATGGTAAAGAATTCTGGGAGTTCTCTGATTTGAGCAGGGCTGTAAATAACAGGGTCTCCTGGAGGTTTTTTATTCATAGGTTCAGTATAAGTTGTGGCCAACTTGATGGTACATGACACTATAGTCCAGAAATATCTAGATGGTCACAGTTGGTTCCCCTGCTTCTCTGAAGTATAAGAAGCAATTTTATATTTCTCATTTAGATTTTACTTTTCCAATAGCATTTTTACACATTATCCAGGAAAGTGTCTGAACTAAGGAAAAGAAATTTACTGTTGATATTTTCCATATCTTTTTAACATGTTTTTATAACCCATTATACGTTCAACTACCAATTTCACTACAGCCAACATCAATTTACTGTGGCCTATTTTTTGTTTGTTAGTACATGAACCACTGCATACAGTTCAACTGGATCAAAGAAAACTGTAGCACCATTTGAGCATGAGGGGGCAGATTCCCTCACCCTCAAGGCTGAATGAGATTGGGGTGATTCCCCCTCCCAAAAATTTCTCCACTAATGTAATCAGTTCCTAGCTCAGTGATGCAGAAAGACCTGAACTGGGAATCTGACGTCTTACCATCAATCAGTAATTTAGAAATAAGAGCTAGGGAAACCCCAGTGCACGCAGCTAAACAGGGGTCAAGCAGGCAGATTAAGGGTTGGTTTCCTAATAACATGAAACTGTTTCCTATAACATGCTTGCCATATGGTGTGCCTGCAACTAACACACTTGTCTTGCTTTCCCTGTGCATCAAGAGAGATCCGAAGTAACCATTTCCACTAAGCATATCTCCTTACTTAGGGAACTGTGGTTTGCTTAGATTCTCAACAGTGAACAAATCATGAATCTTGCTTTGAACTAAGTGACATAGGATGGACAGAGAGGACTAAAGTGTAACTTGTTTACACACAAAAATATTTGATTTCCTCATCTTGCCCATGAGAGAGAAGAGGACAGGGAGCACACAACCTTGAGGATTTGTTGCAATTCACGCATGGAATCCAAAATCTTCCATTACATTTGAATTGAAATCTTTACTTATCTCTGTAGAGTATAAAATAAAAGCATATATTCGGCGAAACTAAGTATGTCACAATAAAAGTGTTCCAGAATGGCTCACAACAATGTAAAGGAAAAGTCGCATACAAGATCTTTAACTAAACTTACTTCTAGCAGCCTTGGGACTGTTAGAAGTGTGTTTGGAAACCAGTATCTGCTCTGCTACACTACTGCCATGTATACATTTTTGTGTGAGTTGTCCCTGTGCTTCAGGACTTCAAGCATGCACACACAGAAGTATTTACACATGATAGATGCAACAATATATACATTCCATGGATCCATGCAGGAATACCAGGGAACAAAATACTTTGCTGCACAAACTCTGGTTAGTGATTAACTCCAAAGAATTAAAAAGGTGCAACCAATTTTTTTTTTTTAAAAGAAAGTATCACTCACTTTGAACCCCTTTGAGTGGATTATAGTTTACAAACAGGTGTGAATGTGAAGATGGGGATGAAAACTGCTTTGCAGTAATTTCAGCTGATTATCAAAGATCTGTACCTGACAACAGAAATGGTCTTTCTTTATCATAAAAGAAGTCCTCCTAATGAAAAGCCATACTAATGGATGGATCTCCAGTTTGGCTGAAAAACATGGCCCAAACAATCTGCAGACATTCAAGTATCACTGTATCAACAAGCCCATGACACCATAAGTGTTATCTTAAACCGCTACACCCACTCTGAAGAGCAGAAATATGAAAGCACTCTTTGTTCCATTAGCTATGCCACTCCTCCTTCCTTTAAAGAGAGATTGCCTCTTTTGTTGCCTTCTAATCTGAACTAAGCTTTCTTGTCCTAAATGTCTCAGAGTCATAAAAGACAAATACAAGTACATTCCACTGGTCTACAATACTTGTAATCATTCCACATCTAAACAGTCTGTTGTTGTTTTTTCCATGAAGTTGGGATGGCTTCCTAAACTTATTCAGAGCATCACAATGGTTATCGCTCTGTTAGAATAAAAGGGGCAAGACAAATGGGCTGCCATTTAGGATTTGGTTTGTAATACTTGCTTATATTAAGTAACCACAGATAAACTTGAACAGAATAGCTAGAATGCTAAGCAGGATACCCGTGACTCAGCAGTTGCTTCCCAGCTGAAGGAAAACATCATTCCTAGAGATAAAACCACAAGCCCTAGGAGGCACGAAGGAAAGAGAATCACATTCTTAATTTTAGACTCTTCTCTCATAAAAAAGCAGACAAAACATTAACAGTCAAGGTAACCTTATGTTTAGAATTGCAAGCACAACCACATCCAGTAAAAAATATAAATAACAGATGAATAAGATGAGAACTATGCACATTAGTTTGACTAAAAAATCTTTGTGGATAAGAATACAGTATGCTGTGGAATTTGTTTTAATTTGTTTTTAATAGTTAATATGTTTTAGGGGGTTAGAAGGGTTGGTGGGTGGGGAGGATGGGTTACATTTTAGTGTTTTTAATGTATTTATATACTGTTGTAATGCTGCCTCGATCCATTGGGAGATGCGGGATATAAATAAATTTTATTATTATTATTATTATTATTATTAGATTAGTACTCGCATGGGAGACCATCAACGCATACGAAGTGCTTTAGCCTAAATACAGAGGAAAGAACTGGCAAAACCACCTCCGAATATTCCTTGCTTCGGAAAACCCTATGAAATTCATGGGGTCACCATAGATCACTTGAAGGCACATATACATAAATGTGTGTGTGTGTTTGTGTACACATACCCACACACAAAAAATTACAATAGATATTTCTGTTTTAATGTCGATCTGTTGTCACTTGATGTAAATTGAATCCTACCTCATGTTATGGAATTGTTTCGCTTTACAATAATGGGAGGAAGAGTCAAATGAAAAATAATGCTAAGAAAAATAACAGAAACCATGAATTGCGGCAATAAATCTACCGCACAGGATATTTATTTATTTATTTATTTATTTGTATCCCGCCTCTCCATATGGATCGAGGCGGCGAACAACTTACAAATAGCATGTATTTCGAAACATTTCTATACATGCCCCCAACAAGCTGGGTACTCATTTTACCGACCTGCGAAAGGATGGAAGGCTGAGTCAACCTTGGAGCCCGGCAGGATCGAACTCACAACCTTGTGGCTTGTAGTACTAACAACCTAATCCAGTGAATATCTAGCTAGAAGTAAGACTTACTGAGTTTAGTGGGGCTAAAACCTGACAAGTGGATATAGTATTTCATGCAGAGGATCCTTCTCATCCAGGGTTTAGCCACTAGGCAGATGACTCTGAAAAGCTTACAAGATATAAGAACCATATACACCCACTTTTGCCGAGCTTTGAGAGGTTACTTGTGGACTACAACTCCCAGAATCCCCCAGGCAGCGCGGTCACTGCTGGGTAGGGAGTTCTGGGAGCTGTCATCCAAAATGTACCTTGGCTAAGCTCTGGTTGAGAGACAAGACCACCCCGGATGAGGGGAAATGACGACGCCGGTCGGCCCTGCCTCGGAGGGAGAAACAACAGCGCGGCACCCACGCGAAGTGGGCTACACAGTCTCCACAAGGGCCTCCGGAACTTCCCCTCTTTCCTCTCCAGAAGCCATTTCCGCACTAGACTGTCATAGCGCTATTATTCGACTTTCAACATCCTATGGAATCCTCAGGCCCCTCCCTAGACTGCAAACCCCAGAATTCCAGAGGAGGTTCAAAGTGGAATAATAGCGCTATGACAGTCTAGTGCGGAAATGGCCAGAGAAAGCGAGCTCTTCCGAGGGCCGGCGAGGGGGAACGACGCCCTCCCCGCCTCAACTCGGGAGCCACAGCGACGGCTCCGCGGCCCCCGCCGCTACTCACCCAGCTGGCCAGGGAACAGACGCCCAGCACGGCCCCCATGATGATACCGCGCGGCTCCCGCTTCCCCTACGCGGCCACTTCCGCCTCGCCCGCCGCCGCCTCAGGAGCTCTCGCTTCTGTTGTTGTTGTTGTCGTCACCGCCCTAGCGCGCCCGGTCATGGGGGAGGGGCGGAGTCTAAACAGCCGACCAATGGAACGAGTCCGCTCTGGACGGAAAGGGAAACGCTGATTGCTCTCTGGGCTGAGGGCGTGTGACATAAAAATCCTCTCGAGGCGCTGATTGGATGGACCCGGTGCTATTGTCTGAGGTTGACCAGTCGGAGAGCCCGGGGAGGCGGGACGGAAGAGAAGAAATAAGCGGGTGTTCCGCCCATATTTTAACACTGCCGCAGCGAGGCCCTTCAGAGATAAACGGTTGCTGTGGCAACAGCCTGCTGAAGCCTCCCAGGAGAGCGGCTGGAGAGAAGTTGCCTCAGAGTGATGATGTCATTGGCTGGCACCTGGCCCTTTCTGCTCTTTCGCCGTAGCTCTAGCGCCCTTTGCTTATTTCCTCCCTCAGCCGCTACGCCTACTTTAAAGTGGCTCAGAAGGGCATCCGTAGACTTCAGTATGGCCACTTCTGCCCTACACTGTTGTAATGCTGTTATTCTACTTTCAATATCCCGTGGAATTCTGGGGTTTGTAGTTTACTGAGGCCAAAGAGCTCTCTGGCTGAGAATTCTAAAGGCCCCTCCCTGAACTGCAAACCCCAGGATTCCATAGGAGGTCGAAAGTGGAACAATAGCGCTATAACATGCCAGTGCAGAAGTGGCCGGTCCATAGAGACAGGATGGTGTAGTGATCTGAATGTTGGATTATGACTCTGAAGACCAGGGCCATTTCCGCACGAGCCTGTTATAGTGCGATGATTCCACTTTGAACCTCCTCTGGAATCCTGGGGTTTGCAGTTTCGGGAGGGGCCGGAATCATCGCGCTATAACAGGCTCGTGCGGAAATGGCCCAGAGTTGGACTCCCCACTCCGCCATGAGATCCCACCGGGTGACCTTGGACAAGTCACATTCTCTCAGAGTGAGAAGAAGGCAAAGATTTCTAGACAAATCTTAGCACGAATGCCCCATGATAAGGTCTCCATTAGTCTTGACTTGAAGACACACAACAACAACAACAACAACCAGGTCTGAAGACTATACTAGCAGGGATGGGATTTATATAGAATATGAGAATGTGTTTTGTCTTAAGCAAAACACTATTTTTTTTTCCTGGTTTGATAGATTCTTCTTTCTGCTTATATATATAGTGTGGTAGTGTATGGATGTAGATGCTGGGGACTGAAATTGGAACTTTTTTCATGCGAGGGGTGTGCTGAGCTGCTAGGCTGTAGCCCTTCACAAAATGTGTGTATTGCATGTCAAAAGTGATGTGTACACATAGATACATTCCACTCCCTATACCTTTTAAAATAGTAGTAGTGTGGTGGGGTCAGGCTAGATGACCTCAAGGTATGGAAAAACATTTCTTTCTCTCTGAGTTTAGAAAGAACTGTGGGAATACAATGGAACCTTGTATAATAGAATATTATCAGTTTGGCTCAGCTCGCTAGCTTTTGTCTTCGCTACAGAAGATTTGCAACATATGTAGACACTGGTGGGAACCTACGTACAACAGATCTGTTTTCTTTTTTGTTCTGTTTCCTTTTCTTGAGCATGTGATGATTGTACTGGAAAATGTATAAATCGCTGTGAATATGAAGGGGGGCTCAGTCTTTTGGGAACGATCCCACTGAGACATTGTGCACAATAAACGATTTTCCTTAATCCGTGGGTCTCTAAACAGTAGCTTATTTCCATTTATTTCTACTTCTTAATCTATTCATATATATATATATATATATTGAAGTAATAAGAGAAAATGCATTCTTGCGTTCTTCACCCTTGGTGCTCATATAGTGTATACAGTTACTGGCCTCCACATTTGCTAGGATTAGGGGGCAAGACCCTCACAAAAGTAAAAAAAAAAAATCACATATATCAAAATGTGTGTGTGTGTGCCTGTGGGAAGGGGAGGGCAAAGCATGGTGGGGAGAATGGACACCCAGGGTCCAAACCAGGTCAGAGGAGAAGGAAGGGGGATTGGCATGGTGACCCTATACTTCCTCTCTCATGGCCATCTCCTTCCTTCAGGGTTGGGGGCATCAGGAGAGGGTTTGTGGTGCTGAGAAACTGGGCTGCAATTCATCCGTGGCTGGCCAGGTAGCAGCTGCTAGTGGAGGAGGAGGAAAAGGAAGAGGAGGACTCAGACCAGAGGTGGGTTTTTTAATGGCTATATGATTTTATCAGAGCCACTGAGAGGGAAGGCTCCCCCAGAAAAGAAGTGGGAATGGTGGGGACAGGAGCTGGAGAAACAAATAATCAAATCTGTGAAAGTCAAACCAACAAGTGTGGAGGGCCAACTGTTCTTGGAATTTGTACTGCTCTGCTAATATACTTTTGATTGTCATGAAGTTGGCTTTGACTTATGACATATGTGTCAAACACAAGGCCTGTGGGCCAAATTCGGCCCGCCGGGCCATTTCATGTGGCCCTTGCACCTTTCCTGCAGCTGCAGCACTCCCTCCACCTGGTGAGCCCGATCCTCACATTTGGGCCACCCAGCTGCCAGTATTCTGAAGGGGGGCCCAGCAGCCAGCACTCGCAATCTACTTCTGCTTCTGACTGCTCCTCTATCCAAGTCTCAACGTCAGAGCATTGCTGCGAGTTACTATGGCAATGCTCTGCGTGGCTCACAAGAGTTGGACAGAGGAGCGGTCAGAAGTAGAAGTAGATCACAGATGCTGACTGTGGGCCTCTCTTCAGAATACTGGCAGTGCAATGTGGGGATCGGGCTCATTAGGTACAGAGAGGGACAGAGCCACAGGGGAGGGGGAGCAGAAAGAGGCTGAGGGGGCAGAAAGTGGCACAGATTATTACTAAACCAGTAATAATTGAATGCAGAGGCAATTATTTAATATGATAAAAGAGTAGATACATTTATTCATCTTACAGATACAACCGGCCCTTTGAGGTCAACTATAATGAATGCTGATGTGGCCCAAGCTGAAATTGAGTTTGACACCCCTGACTTATGACAAGCCTATGAATGAGGGACGTCTAAGACACTGTTACACCCCAGAGTAACCCTAACAGAGGGCCCCTAAAATTGGCATGACTTCCCCCATATTGGATATTGGTTAGCAAAGGTCAGTTGCAGTTAAAAACAACCTTGGTGTTGAATGGGAAATCCTTAACAACCATACCATCTCCCTCTGCTGTATGGGAACATAGACAATGTCCTTTAGGCTAAAAGACTGACCTATTGTTCTGAGTAATGTATCTGTAGGCAGACAATAGACTCGCTCCTGGACACTGTCACACCCCAAGCTACGTTGATGAACTGTGCGTAGCCAAACAAACAAAACCCATCAATTCGGAATTTTAAACCTATCATGCACCTGAACTTCCCAGTAAGAAACAATACTGAGGAGGGGTCGTGGTATTTGCCTAACATTATATGCTGCAATCATCACCCATTGATGCCACTTTGCTAGCCAATACCTGGCCTGAGGACAGAAATTGGCTATAAAAATCCTCACTTTTTGAGCCTCTTTGGAGAGCCTCCCAGGCCGGACAAGGGCCCGTTTCGCTGCTACCGAAGTGTCCCATTCAAGCCTCTCAGAAACTGCTGAGAGCTAAACACGACTCGCGTCTTTGACCCTCCGCGAAACCCCGCTTCGGCCAGCCTTCCAACCCCTGGGATCCAGCCTCCCCTTGGTGCTTTACACTGAGCCTTCACTGACCTTCTCCTTCTCCAGGATGCCCAGACCAAGGTCCGTATGCCCTCTCTCCCAACTGTCTCTTATTTCCAACTTCATTTCTGTAGCCCTCGTGTGATTGTAGAATTATTTGTTAGCATGTGTTGTGACCTTTTCTGTTAGTTTTAATAAAGTTACTTTAGATCATTTCTCTGACTCTTGCATGGTTCTGACCCTGTAGACATAGGGTTAAAGATTCCCTGCCCTGACCTCTTGCAAGCTTTGAGTTTCTCTGTTAATTTCCTAATTTGAAGTCTGTTTGGGTGTCCTCGAGATACCCCCAATTTTCAGGGTAACAACACCTTGTTATCAACAGCCCTGTTCACATTCTGCAAACTCAGGGTTGTGGCTTCCTTGACTGAGTCTATCCACCAGTAATACAGTTGTCGGCTTTTGCCTTCCACTTCACCGAGCATTGTCATCATTTCTAATGAGTCATGGCATCTCATGATATCTCCAAAGTACAAAAGCCTCAGATGGATCATTTTGGGTTCTAGGAAGAGTTCAGGCTTAATTTATTCTCAAACCCATTTATTGGTCATTTTAGCAGTCCATGGTATCTGTCTATCTTTCCTCCAGAACCACATTTCAAATGAATCGATTCACTTCCTGTCAGATTTCTTCACTGCCCAGCTTTCACAACCATACATACTATGTGTGTGTGTGTGTGTGAGAGAGAGAGACAGAGAGAGGTAATGAATTGAAGTGATTGGTCTATATATCTACTTATCAAGGCAAAATTATAGCAGTTTGATTTTCCTTGGAATATACAGTGTGCACCATTTTTTCTAGTTTGATCACAGTCCTCCAATGTTTTGTATTGCTTCTTCATCATTTCACTTCAACCTGTGATTTCTTTTACAAGTGAAATTTACTAATATTCAAGACATGAGCTGAAAGTAAATCTCTAAACAAGATCAAAAGCTCTTGGTTCAAACTGAGTAGAGTGCGTACTTCCACCAAGAAACTCTGAACTATAAAGGATGGTGATAGGCTGTGAGAGATTCAAATATGCTAATATTTCTGCTGATGTAAATAGGAACTGTTACCCTTAAAATAACCAACCTGGATTTGTAATTTGCAGAAAAGATGTGAATCACAGTTGTCTACTGGAGTCTTACATTTATGTTCGTGCCAACCTCCTAGTCCTTCATTGATTTCAGTAGGATTTCTATCAAGTAAAAGGCTGGGATGGAGGGTGAGGACAGTATAAACGATAGGTCTGAATTCTGCATATTTGCATCCAGCCACCAGCTTTCCTACTTAATTTTTCTCCACATAAAGCAAATGTATAATTGCTATGGATTTTTGTAGTGTAGTCATCAATCCAGTATAAAATATTCTTAAATATCTGTCTGTTCTTTGAATGTATTTTCTTCTAATTCCTAGATATGATTCTCTTCTTTCAGTTCTGTTGTTTATTGGGACTATCAGACAGAATGAGTGGATAGAATGCTGTCTTCTGGGACCTACTTGTTTCCTAAAAATCATGAGTTCCACTCTCTCTTATCATGTGCAGAAGAGCAAATAATAGAGTGAACCAGTGGGAATACCTGTTGGAGCCTGGGAAGGTTTTTTTCAGGGTGGAAGTTGCTCAGGGTAAAAAATAAAAAATACAAGATCAGTTCCTGCTTTCCCCTGATGTGTAATTAGTTTAAGCATCTTGTTCTGAAACAAACAAAAAATACTTTTTTTGTGTCTGCCTTTATCGAGTTACTAGGAGACAGAACTTTTTCCCATCTACTATGAATCATAAAATTATAAATAGATATGGAATTTCAGCAATGTGGACAGCTACTTACTTGCCTCCTTGCAGCCTGGTCTTGTGTTTAGTCTGAAATTATCTCAAGCTAAAGTGCATGTAACTTCATTTGCTGTCTTTCATTCTTAGGTTGTGACTTGTCCCTTCTCTGCCGCTTCTTCATAGATTTTATACCATAACTCTGTAGGACAGGGAGCTGACAGATTTTTTTGTCTGTGTTAATGTTTCGTGTGACATGGATAGTCACGGTAGTGGATATAAATAAACAATTAATGTGGCACAACTGAGATCAGTTGGACTTAGTGTCTACTCAAATTAGGATTACTCATGATGATATCCCATTGCTGTGCCAACTCTTATCTGGGAAGGTCATTATTATATGACTGCATTGCTTAAACAATATGAGTTCCCTAAGACGACATATCACAGTTTCAGTAGGTTCCATGTTGCAATTTGAGATTCAGTTGTTACTCCAGTGGTAGACCCCATCCTGGTGGGATATAAAATTGATATCAAATATGCCCTCTATGCCAGAGAGGTTGCCCAGGCGGGTGCGTAGCCAAATAGGTCAAACGACCAAAACTAGGTCAAGGCCAGGAAAATCCCGAGTCATGTCTCCCAAGGAGACCTTAGGCTAGACATGTCCGAATGAACAAAGGGTCCACAGCTGCAAATAGCCAACTTGAAGGGATTACTGGGTTTTCCCCAGGTTGAGCCACTCCAACTTTGGAGAATCCTACGAGGACAAGGTCCATTTACATGAACCAATCATGCAAACCATCAAGTTACTATTGTGTGGCATTTTACCTTTTATTTTGGCCATTGTTCTTCCCAGGAGAGGGCCTGCCCTCGAGGTACGTTCTGCTTTATAAGTACTCTCTGTTTTTGAGGGTCTCTTCAGAGAACTCCCCGCCATGCAAGCAGACCAGCACTCTGTTAGTTGAGTGATCCCCTCAGCTGTCTCTCTTCGCTGAGCTCCATCCTTCTCTCCACTTCCCGGACTGAAGACTTCTGGATAGCTGCAGTATCACCGCCTTTACACCCTCTCCGTGATATCTCCTGTCAATTTTCACCTCTTTCCCTTCTTGCTAGGCCTTGTGTGCATGAGCGAGTGAGTGTGTTGGTGCGTGAGAACACATTTATTAATAAAATCCATTTATTGGTACAATTGTTTGTCTTTTTGCTTGGCCTGACCCCATAAAAATTGGGTACAAGATCCTGCCCCTTGTTTTTGCTATAGCCAGTGCTCCACTAATTTCCCCAATCTTTGCATTTTCAGAGTGAATCAAGGTGTCCCCAAAGGGATCTCCAGAAGTCAGGGTAACAGTTAAAAATGATACTAGAAGTCTGTATACTTTACCAGTATGAATATTAAATTCAGAATGATATAGACAAGATTAACATGGATCCTGCACAAGGCTGGCACTGATGTGCAGGAATGGTACTGTGAACAATTACAGTGATCCCTAAAATCAGAAATGTAAGAGATGGCAAGGGCCATCTAATCCAACCCCATGCCAGTCCAGTCTTTAGCTACCACTAAAGTGAGCATCTACGCTGAAAGGTGGGCATCTAATGTCAACCAAAGGATAACCCACACCTTCTGAGGATATCTCTTCCATTGTTACATGGCTCTTACCATCAGAAAGGTCTTTCTGATGGTACGAGCCATTTAACAGAGGAGGAGACATCCTCAGAAGGTGTGGCTACATTGGTTTGAATACATTGTTTGGGTCCTACCCTCTGGAACAGCAGAAAACAAGTTCATTCTGTTTTCCACACAACAGGACATGAGATATTGGAAGGTGGCTTTGTACTGCCTCTCAGTCGTCTCCAGACTAAACATAGCCAGGTCTCTCAATCATTCCTCATACGGTTTGCATTTCAGACCTTTTGCCATCTTAATTCCCTTGCTCTTGACACGTTTCAGCCCGCTGATACCCTTCTTAAACTGTGGTGCTCAAAACTAGGCACAGCATTTCAGGGGAAGTCTGGCCAAAACAGAATACCAAGAGGCCTAGATCCTTTTCAAAGGAACTGCTGTCAAGCTAGATGTCATCCATCTTATATTTATGCAAGAGATTTTTCCTTCTCTTGCACATTTCCATAACAGCAGAAGAACTAGAGTAGGTCAGGCCAAGGCTTATCCAGTCCAGTATTAGTCTCTATAGTGACCAGTTGCCTTTGGGAAACCTGCAAGGAACATAGTCATGTTCACTTTCCTGGGCAATTGAAATGCAGAGGCATGATATCTCTGATATTGGATAGAACATTTGTCTATCAGAACTAGTAACCACTGCTAGTCTGGTCCTACATGCTTTTGTCTAGTCCCCTTTTAAAATGCTTCAAGTTGTCTACTACTGGTATATCTTGTAGTATTGAATTCCATAGTTTAACTTCTGCATTATGTGAAGAGTTGCTTCCTTTTTATGTGTCCTGAATCTCCCACTGTCCACATTCAATGTGTGGTCTTGGATTCTAGTATTAGGAGAGATAAGGATAGGACTAGTTTTTGAAGGACTACAGTTTCTACAGTTTTCACCCAGATACTTTCAACCTGGCTTCCAAGATTTAACTCATAGATCTCTTCACAGATATAAACATCATTAATATATAGTGCTACTCTTCCTTCTTTACCGTTTGGTCTATTTCTCTGAAATAGGTTCTACCCTCTATTGCTACATTCCAATCATGAGACTTATCTCACCAGGTTTCAGTAATACCTATTATATCATATTTGCTTTGCTACAAGTTCAAGTTCATCCTGTTTATTTCCTATGCTCTGTGCATTAGTGTAGAGACATCTAAGGCCATGGATCGTTCCCCCTAGCTGCTTATTTATTTTCCCTCCACTGTTGAGTTCTTGTACCATTTGCCTGATTCTCCCCATAACATTCAGGCTATAATCTCCAGCACTTGATGAATTCCTGCCCTCAAGAATACTGTCTCCCTCCCACCTCCCATAATTCAGTTTAGAGTCCCTCTGATCAGGTTTGTGGGACTATTACCAAAAACGTTTCTGCCAACTGCTGTGAGGTACAACCCATCACTTGCCAAAAGTTTACCTTTATGAAACAACAGACCATGATCCAAGAAACCAAACTATTTCTGGTGCCACCATCTGCGGAGCCAGTTGTTCTCTTCCCTTATTTTTTTTCTCCCTTCCAGGGCCATGTCCTTCATTTTGGAGAAGAGGAAAAAATGACAACCTATGCATCAAGGTCCGTCAGCTTCCTACCCAGAACCTCATAATCTCTTACGATCTCCTGAAGACTGTAACTTGCAGTGTCCCTGGTTCCCACATGGACCAAAAGGAAGGACTAATGGTCAGTGGCTTGACTGGTTGTGTCAGCTGCTGTGTTACATCATGGACCTTTGTGACAGGGAGACAATAGACCTCATGAGACATCCTGTCAGAAACACAAAGCACTGCTTCTGTTCCCCTCTATGGGAAGTCCCCTATCACCACCACACGCCTCCTTTGGGGACTGCCACGGGCCAATCCATGCACTTAATTCTCCAAGGTGAACTGATTGACAGTGTTGTTCTAGCCCCAGTCCCTCATCCTTACTGATAAAGGAGACAGTTTCAAATTGATTCTGTAACTCCTTACAGAAAGATCCCCGGTCCTTCTACATCTATGTGTCACATTCCTCCAAATGTCTACCTCCTGTGTTTGGGAACTGACCTCCTTCTCAGAGACATCCTCTGTGTTTTCCTCCTCCAGCACAGTCTGTTCTGCTCTGTCCAAGAAAAGCTCATGCTCTCTAATTTGCTAAAGAGTGGATACACAAGCTTCCAGTTGCTGGAACTTCTGGACCAACTTGCTGGACCAACTTGTACTTGCTGCAAGTGTAGCTACTCATAGCTTTTGGCAAGAACATACCACAGTTGTTGCAGATGACTGTAATAGCTCCTTCAGCATTCATAGCCCATGATACTAAGTTCTATTGCAACAGAACTTTGCCTGCCCCGGCAAAACTCTCCTGCTAAATGCCTGTGCAAAATTCCTGTTAACCTCACTGCCTGTTCTCTGAGCTTCAGGGACTGGGGCTGGCAGTTATGTATGTAGTGAGCTAGTGAGCTGTTTCCTCCCTCAACCAGGGCCGTTTGCGCACTAGACTGTTAATAGCGCTATGATTCCACTTTCAACATCCTCTGGAATCCTGGGGTTTGCAGTTTAGGGAGGGGCCAACCGGCCCCTCCCTAAACTGCAAACCCCAGGATTCCAGAGGATGTTGAAAGTGGAATCATAGCGCTATTAACAGTCTAGTGCGCAAATGGCCTAAGTCTCTGACTCACTTCCTCTGAGCCGACACACAAGATAATAGAACCCTAACGAGCACATAGGGAAGCAAGATTTTGTGTTCCTCACATTCTCACCCATTCCTTTATGGTAGTTTAACTGTAACATTAATATTAGTTCATTGTCCAAATCAGTTTATTTATTTGTGTGCTTTCATACAAAAAGGCCTGGCATACAACAATATAGCTGAGATAAATTACAGTTGGCCCTTCACATTCACTAGGGCTGAGGGCACAGGACACCCATTAAAGTGGAAAAAACACAAATATCGAAATGTGTTTTTTTCCTTTGGAAGAGGGCCAAGGCATGGCGGGGAGGGCAGTTATCTAGGATCCAGGTCATGGGAAGCAGAGGGAAAGGGGGTGGGTTGGCATGATGGCCCTATACTTCATCTCTCTTGTCCATCTCCTTCTGTGGGTGTGTGGGTGGCATGGAGAGAGGGTTTGTGGTGCTGAGAAATCAGACTGTGAGCCATCCTTAGATGACTAGGCAGCAGCTGGTGAAGAAAGATGACCAGAGTCGGATTTTTTAAAGGGTTGCACAAGGGCTTCCCAAGAGGGAAGTTTCCCCTGGAAAAGGAGTGCCGGGGGGCAGGGGTTGGAGAAACTCACAAATAATCAAATCCATGTAAATGAAACTCATAAATGTGGAGAGTTGACTGAAAAATCATTAGCTCAAAAGGAAATTTAGAACACAGCAGCATTTTCCCTTCAGTGGTATTCATATAATAATATAAATGTTGGACTAATTGTTGTTAAGGTGTAGAAATATCATTTATATGGAGCCATGCCAATTTAAAAGCCTTTTAACTACCTGAAGTGACAAACTTGTTAACCTAGAGCAGCACTTCCTAAGCTATCTGATAGGAGGGACTGGTGGGGCTTTTTTCCCAATATCCCAGGGATTGGTACCATATTTGTGCCTATTGACAAGACCTGTTCCTTTCTTTCACAAAAACTCTAGGGACTGGCAGCTAATGGCTTGAGTACTGGCACTAATCCAGGGACTATTGCTTTAATAGTACTGAATTAGAGTACCATAATATGGTACTAAATCCAGAACTGTGCTGTCAATATGCCAAACATTTGACTCTGGCCCCTCTATTTTTCTACTGTCCAATTCTGACTCCTTCATAAATGGCAAATGTGCTTTAATTGTAATAACAAATTACTGTAGTAAAATGTTAACACAAGACATTTCATTATCACCGTGTGACTCATCAGGCTACTTAAGACTATTTGAATATAAAATATGTTTGATTAAAATTACTGAAGAAAAACTTTCCTAAATTCATTTGAAGGTGAATACTCAGCAAATTAGGCATTTAATAATTAAAAAAATAAGTTGTTGGGATAAATTTTGCATTTTACTCATGAGGAGTGTTGAATTTTTCAGTAACTATACGGAGTGTGGATTTAAAGGGTATTTCCTGTAGACCTTTTATTCTACTGTAGGAGTAATAGAATCATGACAGGCACAAAAACAAGCCCACAAACCTATTGATTATTTCACCTGGATAATTATAGTACCATTCACTGGAGCTTAGAAATGCAATGAATTGTGCTCTGCTCAAAGGAGTGTTGAAACTGTAAGTAATCAAATTGAATGATACTCAGAAAGTTTTTATTGTGAAACATACATTCATTATATGGCTTATGTCCAGTAGTATAGATACCAGCTGCCACTACAAAAGACACAAAAAAGAAGGTAGATGGAGAACTGTGGATAACTGTGGCTGTGAGCACTGTGGACTGGCTTTTACAAGCAGGGAGGAGACCAAAGTGAAGCCTGCACTTAGACTTTTCTGGTCCCAGTTGCGTAGGGATGGGGGGGATGATGGAAATGGTTTGCCCCAGGCAGCAAAGTTTTTGGGGTGTCCCAGCCCTGGCCATGCCCCTGCATGCCCCTGCGTGCTCCCGCCTGTCCTGACCATGCCCCTGTGCACCCCGGCCACACCCCAATGCACCCAGCCACACAGAGTGGCGATACCCCCGTGCCATAGCGCTGCCCCCCTCCACACACTCCAAGTTCTGCCACTGTCTGGTCCTGCCTCCCATCCATTGGTGGCTCCTGACTGGCCAGCCACCCTGCCCTTTCCAAAGTCCCAAGAAACTGTGCAGAACCCTGGGAAGGGAAGGAGGAAGTCAGCAATGCCCTATAGTGCCAACCATATTCCGTTGTCACTGTGGTCCCCCAAACCACACTCCCACAAAGTCAGGAATGCCATTCTGAACAAAGATGTACAAGATTGCTCTGTTAATCATGTCTCTCTGTGTGTTTGAAAAGCCAAAATACTTCTGTAAAATGCTTGGTTGGAATGGCATAAGGAAATTACTTGCACAGATAACGTAATTTATTTGTCTGGATGTGTGACAAGAGACATTTGATGGTTTTTCCCCAACGTGAAGCATCTTGATTCTGTTCAGCATCATCTTAAACCACATGGGTTTGAAAAGTGATAAGGATGAAATCAGCTTTCTGACTGTCCTGGGAAAAGAAACAGAGTATGCCAGAAGGTTATCCCAGTCTGCAATAAATAGCTTGTCAGAGACAAATCCCTCTTGACAAAATGAAATTAACAACAATCCATAGTTATCTGTAGAATCCTTAAAGAAGAAAAAGAAAATAAGCATTTTAAATGACTACTCCTATTCCGCTGTTGCCTTGAAATCTATATTAGATGTTCCTAGTGCCTCTGAAAAAGAATGGAATATATATAAATGTTTCTCATTTTTTTCATCAAAATATATTAAAAATATGTTATTGAGGAGTCCCAGTGCAGCTTAAATTTGGATAGGAAAGCAGACATTTAATTGCCTGGCAAAAACTTTATCATAAGCCACATGATAACCTCACAGCACTTTTTTGGTCAACCTGTCTGTCTAGGAAGTTGGGGAGTAGAGAAGTCCCATGCCAAGTCTCATTCCATGATTCATACTACATCCTGTCCCATCTTGCGGTTATCATGGTTTGCAGCTACTTGGATGAGTCTTGCGGAAACTAGATCAGTCTGTGCCAAGTACATTCAGCTGCTGTTGTGTGCCATCCCAGTTTAGCTGAGAGACTCTTCTTAACAGAAACCAGCTTTTCTGAAATACAAGCGTAGAATAATGTTGCTCAGTGTAAGAATTTTGCATTATTATAATTATCATTCAGAGAGCACTTTGCAAAGTGCAAATAGCAGGATGTTAGTAACAGATAAGTACATGCCATGGACTAAATCCAGGACTGATAAACCCCATTCATTTCCCCAGGTCTGTTCTATGTAGGACTAATCTTTGATTTAGCCCTATATTTATTTATGAGTCAGTTCTTGAAAAACATTTGTGCGGAAAAAGGATAATGATTGCCTTTCATTGTTTGGCCATGGCATGGCAGCGGTCAATAGATTAATACTGTAATGGCAGGAGCTAAACAGTCATAGGAGTGAGGTGGGCCTGAGAAATATTGTCCCCAAGCCCTCTCCTGTCCAATAGAATTCCACCCTCATTTCTGTAAATAAATAAATATTCATGATAAAACATAAATGCATACTAATCCCACTACGGGCAGTCTTCTTACTAAACTAACTAAAAATAACCACATACAATCCAGTTCACAGTGTGAATCAACATAACAAAACTTTGGTCTGTTTTTCCGAGCACTTGTAAAGCTATGTCTGGGGTATGCCACTTTGTATGGAATGGTAATAAGAGAGGCTTGGATATTGGAACACTGTGTATTTTTTAAAAAAATCCCTGCATAAAAATCTAGATATCAAAGATATGATTGGGCTATAAAATTTTCCTCTAACATGTTATATTTTTACATACAGGTGATGCTCGTTGCAAACTTCACCACAGATAGGAAGCCTTGGGCCTTCCAGACGTTTCAAACTACAACTTCCATAGTCCTTTACCATTGGCCACACTGCAGACAAACTATGTTGGTCTGAAGAACTGACTGAGATCTGTCAGAGATCTAGCCTGGATGTTCAAATGACTCTGAGTTGGATGTACTCTTAGCCAATCATGCTTTCGTTGTTCTGAAACCTTTGAGACAAATTAGTCATGCCTGACTTAAGTCCCACTGACTCCAAAGGAACTAAAGTGAGATTAAAATAACTCTGGATCCAGCTCATTATTTGCCATTTCTCTTTGACAGTAAAGCCCTTTTGTTTGCTATTCAGCTGTCTTTTCCTTTTCCTTCCACCCCTCTAGTAATTTATTTATTGATTTATTTAATGTAATCATGTACATCCGTTTTGGCATCGCAGCTGATGTTTTAGATGGATTCCAGATTTTTATAGGAATGTTGCAATTCTTTGTGGTGTTCACAGTTTTTCAAATGAGTCCTCAGGCTAAGATGCTTTTTTCGCTTTCAAAAATAGTTTCACATGATATCTTCCAAGAAAAAAAAAGACTCTTCCCATCTTTTAATCTGCTGGATTTAACAGTATTTGTCAGAGAATAGAGCCCATATACTAACTTTATACATGGACTTTTTTTCTTAGTCTGTTTATTTAGAAACTTCCAAAAATTAAAATATACCTTTAAGGGTCTTTGAAACTATCTAGCAGCCAAACTTTTTGAACTATAATCAACATGAATTACTTTTCTCAGAGTTTGCTTATTTATCCAAAGCTGATTTGGTCCAAAGGCATAAATTCCAGAAATGCTTTTAAGATAGCAAAAGTGAGCTGCAGAAACCTGCAAAAGAGTAGCTCACGGCTACATTTCAATTTATGAATTGTATTTGATCCATTATAGCTATTTTCCAATGAGATGTCATGGGCCCTTTCCACACGTGGAGGGAGAAACAGGGTAAAACGTGCTGAAATGGAGCTTACCTGCAACCGGGTAAGTCCGTTGCCATGCGGGGCAGCACGAGTTCGCTGCTCCACACTCGTCGGCGTCCTGCGGCATCCAAAATGGCGGCTTACAGCTGGCGGAGGCTCTCCACCAACTGGAGAAGCTCGCCAGCCGGAAGTTCGCCCCCGGCAGATTTGCAGGCACACCCTTGCGCGCGCCTGCAAATCTACACCGGGTGCTGCGACGGGGCTGCACGGGGCTGCACGCTCCGTGCTTTTTAAAAACCTCATGAAAAGTGGTTTTTAAAAAACACGCGGCGCCACAACTTCCGGTCGCTCCTGCGCGGATTGGGGTGTGGAACTATGCTAAAGTAGTCCGCCCCAATCCACTTTACGGTGTAGACGACCTCCATTAGAGGTCATGCTACACTGTTTTATTACCCTGGTGTGGAAAGGGCCATGGTTAGTGGCTTAGGCTAAAAAGTGGAAAGATCCAACTTTGAATCCCTTCTCAGCCATAAATCTCAATGGCTGAGCTTGGCCTGTGATTTAGCCTCACCTACCTGATGGGGCTGTTTTGAGGATAAAATATGCACCATTTTATGCTTCTTCGGGGAAAGGAGAAATATAAATACAATATCTTGGTAATATCTTTTCTTTGGTAAACCTCCTACTTAACCCCAATGCTCAATTGGGCAAAAATGACGACACTCTTTTTAAAATGGGTTGTTTAAAATGGCACAGTAACTTTGATGTTTCCACTCAGTTATCTGCAAGTTTTTTTTTTCCTCCTGCAGGCAACTAGGGAGTTGGTCTTTTAATGGCAAAAACCTAGGGAGAAGATGCATTCTCCTCCCAGTCCCCAGCTACTATCCCGCTGCCAATTCTCTTCAATATGACAGCTGCTGCTAACTTTGTTTAATTCAAAATAGCCAAAGGAATATAGGAAACTACCACTGGTCAACGTTTTCTACACTAGGGATAGACAATTGTGGGCCTTTAAATCAACAGTGCATAGTCAACAGTGAAGGATTAAAGGAGTTGTAGTCTAATTCCCATAATCCTTTGCTGTTGACCATACTGGCTAGGGCTGATGAGAGTTGCAACCCAACAGCAACTGGAAGGCCACAAGCCTTGGTTCTGCAGAGATTGGTAGCAGCTCTTCAGAGTCTCAGATAATGGTCTTTATTAGGGGGAAATTCTGGGGACCAAACTTAAGGCATTTGCAATCCATGTGTCCTATTGCAAAGCTACTGCCCCACAGTAAAAAAAAAGTTACCATCTGTGGAAATAAGAGCTTTCCTTCTAGGAAAAATGATATAGGCACAGGAAGCCCTGACTCCCAATCTCAATCAGGAGTGCAATGGGGAAGGGGGAGTAACTAAAGGGAGCGAAATGAAGGCATTGTCACCCCATAAGAATTCTGCCTCCCCACAATAAATATTCCTTTAGTCCCCACATTTCTAGCATTACAAATAGTGACACTGACACTCATTCCCACTTAGAACTCCTGTTGACCATATTTGCATTCCTTTGGTAGCTTTGCCTTTAGATGCCTACGCTCTTATGAGCGTACGTTTTAAGTTAACTGCAGTGCTAGAAAGTTAGGAACTAAAGGAAAATTTCATTGGAAGGTGTTACTGTAGTTTAGGCCTACTTGGAGATACCTCCAGATATCATTTTGAGATCAATAAGTTGGCTCTCTTCTACCACCCCTCTCCACGTGTTTGTGAGGCCCCCGGACAAGCACAGACTAGGCTCGGCCACTAATTGCTGGACATTCCATTCTCCACCCAGGCAGCCCAGAAATAGCCAGATCCTTGCTTTAGGAGACCTCTCTGCAAACACCCTTATTATGTATGCACACTGTTTTACAAAGAACTCCCTGCCCTGAGCAGGCACCTTGGCAAGCTGAATACTCAACTACCAAGCACTGAGCATTTGCATACTGGCTAACTCTTTGTCAATTTGGACTTAACTCAATCATGCTAAATTCTGACCTTTCCAAAGCTTTGTCCCGCTCCTAAAACGCATTGTTTTCCCCAAGTACAGCATAGCCTGCAGTCACATTTCCCTCTATAAAAACCCCTGATTCCGAGGCCATCCTCGGATCGCTCCCGAGTTCCAGACAGCCTTGCTGCCGCTCTGCTTGGCGAGCTTCCCCTCAGCTCCACGTGCTGAGCCACATTGAACCCTAGCATCGCTCTCTATCTTCTTTCCAGGCTTCAGGAACAGGTTTTGTATCACCCGAATCAACTATCCCTCTGAAAATCCCGTTGTCATACTCACATCTTTATTTTCCTTAGTTATCTGTGTGCGTGTGTTGCTTACATTGTGTGCCTGTATTTAATAAAGATCATTCATTATTTCCAACACGATTTGCTTCTTGACTTGGCCTGACCCCGTAAACATTGGGTTACAAGATCCTGCTGCATTGCCCTGCCTCTCATAGTGCCAACCAGTGCTCTTGACTAATTTCCCCCATCTTGTATATTTGTAAGGTTATTTAGGTGTCCCTCCCAGGACCCCCAGTAAACAGGGTAACAGAGGGGTGGAATTTTTATGTGGGGGAGGGAAATACCCTCAGTTTTTGACACCCTGGCAGGGTTTAAAGCCTTCCATCTCCAGCTAGATCTTAATCTAGCTCAGCCTTTGAGGCCCCTCCCTAAACTGCAAACCCCAGGATTCCATAGGATGTTGAAAGTGGGATAATAGCACTATAACAGTCTAGTGCAGAAATGGCCTATGCTTACTAAGCAATTGAAAGACAAAGTGGAGGTGGAGAGAGAATCTTACTCTTGTATTATAAATATGGATACACATTGGGGGCCAAAATATCTGTTCCTGGATCCAACTCCAAAATAACAACAACAAAAAAGTCTTCTTCTGTATCTGATTGGTATAAAAAGGGATGTTAAGCAGGGAAGGCACTAAACATCATTTTCCTTCCCATTAATTTTTTTTAAACTTATTTCTTCCCCCTTGCCCCACTTTCTGTTTCTATCCAAACAGGGAACTTTTCTAACTGGCAGCAAATGGAATTAGTCTAATTAGTTAGAGAGGGAATTATTCTAACTAACAGTATTGTCTGCTGAACTACTGCCTAAGGTGACAGTTGTATGAACCTGATGCTAAGATGCTCTGCATTGCCCTCTAGCATACCTGAAACATTTAGGCTGATTTGGAATACTCTGAACAAAAATGAACTGGACAGGGATTTCATTAGCAAGATGCAGTGTAGGACATATCAATATAGAACATATTTTTTTTCTGTTTGTATTACTTGATTGATTGCTGTGTAAACTACTTTTCATCCTGCTCTTTTTATTCTTACTACAGTGGCTGCTTTATCAGTTTTCCTGGGCTTTTATTCACACTGTTGTACTGTCTTGGTTATTGTTCTTGTAGTCATGCTGCACTGCTTATATTACATCGTCTTGATGCACTTCCCTTTGTGTTCTTATATAATAAGTTCACACACTATTCCCTCTTTATTTATCATTGTGTATCAATACATCATTCAAGCATTTCAACAACATTCTTGAGACTGTGGTCCCTAGTTCAGCTTTACTCACTGTGGTACAATTTCTAATCCACATTAATAATAACTGACTGCTGCTTGCTACCTACTATATTTGCATTACCTGTTTGCATAGGACCTGGAGGAAAAAAGTTTGGAGATTGTAAGGTAACCACCAAAGGAGACAGGATCAAGACATTTTTGCAGCTTGCTTGTGCCACCATTGTGATGCTCTGGGTTCATTTGAAAGCTGTTGCATTTTAGACTGCTTACTTATCTGTTCATGCATGTTCAATACAGACATTTCTAAGTGTGCAGATATTACAAAAATGCCATCAGTTGCCAGTGCTGTCACCACACAAGGAAACATGCACTTTAAAAGGTTCTCTCTTCCTGTTCAGGTGCAATCCTCAAAATTTCTCACATTTTGGGGATAAAAGCATCTGCAGATATGAACATTTACAACATTTAGTATAAGTGAGGGTGCTGGCAAACAGCTCCTAGCACTACTAGTTAACAGCATTGTACAACTATTCTGTAATGATCTCATGAATAGGTATGTGCATGTGTGAAAAGAAAAACAAGAGTCATGTTATTAGCATTGTCAGTTCAGGATTCTCCCCTAGACCCTGAGATTTCCAGTCCCAAACATGAAACCTAGTGTCAGCCCCTGGTGGTGTCAGTAAATGTTATGCATCAAGTACCAAGCAAAGGCCTTTTCCACACCGGGCGAAGGAATCGCCCCATGCCGCTACTCACCGGACCTTTCGGCTCCCCGGTCTGGTCCACGGCATTCCGGAGCAGCGCGTGCTTGTCAATACAAACTGCTCCGGGGACGAAAACGGCGGCTTCCGGTTGGTCGAGGGTCTCGACCAACCACTGAAGCTCGCCAGCCTAAAGCCTGCCCTCGGGCAGATCGCAGGCTCGCATTGGTGTGAGCCTGCAAATCTGCATAAGGGAGCAGGCTCGCAGTGGTGCGCTGCGTGCTTTTGAAAGACCAGGAAAATCAGGTCTTTCAAAAGTACGTTGGAGAACCACTTGAGGTCGTTCCGGACTGGACTGAGGTACGAATCTACCTTAAATAGGTCTGACCCAGTCCGGTCCGAGGTGCAGACCTCCTGCACCGGACGAACTGCACCGTTTCAAAAACCCCATGTGGAAAAGGCCACAGTTGCTCACAGCTTATCATTAAAACATACAAGAAGAAAGGAAGAGCATATTTTCCTGTTTAGAAATTAGAGGCTCCTCCAGAAAGGAAAAAGTCTCTGGAAATATTGGGATTTCCAATTCTTTTTGTTTTGATTTCACCTGAATATTTCCAAGTCTGCATCCACACTCTTGAAATGTCTTGGGTTTCCTTTCCGCTTCCTTCCCTTATGTTCTTCTTCATTTTTTGCTCATTTCTACTGAGCCTTCTTTACGGTATTATTATTCAGGAGTGCTACAGTGTTTTAGAAATATTAGACTAGTTCAACATTGGAATCAATTTGTTTTGCACAAACAATCCTTTTCCCTTATTTGATCTCTGTTCAACCTGTGCCCCTGAAACAATAGGTGTATGTTTACCAGTGATGGCCATCTTAGCTAGTTTTGGAACAAGACAAATAGATTGCTAAGAAGGCATATGTTTCATTTTAGAACATACTGGGTTAATTTAAATTGATCTGGGATGTCGGAATGAGAAGTCCTTGATGATGCTAGGGAATTTCCAGAAAATATTTCGCAAGGAAGAAAATGTTATGTGGATCTTCAAAATCAAATTGGTTTGTACAAAAAACTAGGAATTTCAGAGACATTTGTCTTGTCTGGAGAGGCTCTGGGACAGGAATATTAGCTAAAGGTGCTGTTCCCAAATCAAGGTGAAATGATGGAATTATTCCTTCTTACTGATTTAAGGAGACAGATTAGTAAACATTTAGTCTAGCTGGGAGCACAGCAGAGGGTAAGCCCTGGTGCCACAAGGACTGGGAAGGAATGAGGGAGCTAGCCAAGTAAATCCATAGGACCCCAGAGATAAGGTACAGCAACAAATGAGTTAAGCCTTGCAAATTGTACCAGTCTATTGTTCTGTTAGCTGAGAGCTCAAGATTTGCACAGAGCCCTTTCCTCTTGCCTGAAGTGAAGTTCACCAAAACTAGGAAATTTGCATCCTCATCTGCCAGCTGGAGATGACCCACAAAAATGAGAAACTTGGAGTCAGGCCCTGAGATCTAGCAACTCTAGTTGTCACTGGGGGAAAAGTGGTTAGATTACAAGCAGGGGACAACACTGTCTGAAATTGTCTCCCAATTAATGGACCAAGGCAGGGCACAATAAAGATTTACTTGGAAACATCCCAAGAGATTTCTGCCAGTAATTCTTCAATGTCCCTGTCCCCGTCATGACAAATTGTCAAAATGTGTGTACAAGAGGATGTAGGGAGAAGGGTAAAAGAGACAATTGAAACTCATTCCATTCCCTAGGAACTGTATACCTACATCATATCTTGAGAACACTCACTGTAGTATTTTGATTGTCCTCAATATGCATGCCACTCTTTCAAACAATTCCCTGATGATCTCCATGTTCAGCATGTGAAAAGTAAACTGATGGAATTTATTTATCAAAAAACCATCTAATCTGGTTTTCTGGACTGAAGGAGAGATGATCCATGAAAATACTCATGTTACTCATCTAATTTATGGGGAAATGATAATGCTGAAACCATAAACCTCAAAGCAAATAGCATGTACTGGTATATTTTGCTCATAATAGAAAGTGTATGTTTTATCAAGCTTTGTTTTAATTTGATTTAAGCCACCTTGAGTCCTTTGCTAAGAAAAAGGCACAAGAACAAGCAAGCAAACAAACAAATCCAAACTGCAGTAGAATAAGGTATTTGGGGGCATTTTAGAAGATTGACACAGGTGGTTTAAAATTGTCCCACACCAACTGGAAAAAGCAAAGATCTTATCTCTATTTTAGAACTTCCATTCTTTGGGACTTAACAAGAAAAATCATTCCTAATTCCTAATATGGGGATGGGAGTGAGCTCGCCAATAAGGCTTCTGGATAGTTATGCACTTATGAGGCCTTGTCATTAAGTATGTAAAAATTGCTTTGTCAGATCAGAGCTATCTTTTCCAGCACTTGTCAGTCTCAGCAGTGAGGGCAGGCAAGAGAGGCTGAAGGAAATCAGAGGTAACAAAGCTTTGGCTTATGTTGTCAGTTTCACTGGAGACTATTAGAAAAGCAAAATTGATGAGACTTTCGTCAGTTTCATTAGAAATTAGAGAAGGGGTATAGTAAAGGAAATGGTGGATACACAAATAAAACAGCACAGTAATGTCAGGCTGTCAACAATAGGGTTGCCAGGTCAGGATTATTCCACAACCTGAAATCTCAAAACCTGAGATTCAGAGATTACTTCTTGTGATGTCATAGAGGGAGATCCTGGTTGGCTACATTAAAAGGGGCAGGTCATGGTGATGTTATTAAGAAGGACACAATAGGCATCAATCACAGTTCCACAGAGTTCCACAGAGTGTATTCAAACAAAAAGCAAGTCTAACTAATTAGGAATGCTCTCATCCTGAAATTTTTCTCCCTTGCCCTAAGGACTGGAGAAAAGGTAGACCTGAAAACCCTAGTTATCAAACATGTCTGCTAGGATTGCATCTGAGTAGGATAAGGATGAGACAATTACCTGGAAATGTTTAGACTACATCTCCCAGAATCCCTTAGGCAGCATAGCTGGATTCTGCAACAGACTATATATTAGGGGTGAGCAACTTGAACATGCCGATGACTAGGTCCACATAAGTCTCTGGCAGACCTGGGAGGATTTCATCTTCCTCATGCTGTCCCACTTTTTAACTAGAGAAAAGGTTCCTTGTGCCCTTTGAAGGCTGTGGGAAGCAATTTTGTCTGGTTTTCAGGTGGGTCTGAAAGTAGTTTAAGTGTGAGAAGGAGCTTTTTTCCAAAAGTGATTGTTTTTACCCTGATTTCTGGGGGTCCCGAGAGGGACACCTAAATGCGCTCTCAATTAAATAAAGTAGGGGAAATTAGCAAAGAGCACAAGCTAGCAATGCGAGAGGCAGGGCAACGGAGCGGAATCTTTTACCCAATGTCTACGGGGTCAGGCCGAGTCAAGGAGCAAACAGAATTGAAATAATAAATGTTGTTTTATTAAAAATACAGTCAAACAGTGTATGCAACACACACATGCAGAGAACTAAGGAAATAAAGGTTGGAGTGGGATAGAGGGATTTTTAGAGGAGTTGTTGGTTTGGGTGATACTACACCTGTCCTGAAGCCCAGGTTGTCTGCAGCAGAAGTTTGGAGGTATGGAGTCTCAGTGCGTGGGACTGAGGGGAAGACTCGCCAAGCAAAGCGGTAGCAAGGCTTGATGGAAGTCGAGAGAGATCCGAGCGATCCAAAGAAGTGCTCAAAGTCAGGGGTTTTTATAAGGGAAAATGTGGTCGCAGGCTAGTCCGTACTTGGGGAAAACAATGAGTTTTGGGCTGGAGACAAAGCCTTCGAAAGGTCAGAATTTAGCATGATTGAGTTAAGTCCGAATTGACAAAGGAGTAGACGGTATGCAAACGCAGAGTGCTTGACAGATGAGGATTCTTCTAATCAAGCTGCGTGCTCCGGGCAGGGAGTTCTTTGTAAGTAGCTTGCATACATAATAGAGTACATGCCTTTGAGGTCTCCTGAAGTGGCAGAACGGCTATTTCTGGCCAGCCTGTATTGTGTTGGAATATTACAGCGATTAGTGGCCGTGCCTGTCTGCGAGCTTGTCCGGGGGACCTCGCAGACACGTGGAGAGGGATGGTAGAAGAAAGCCAAATTATTGATATCAAAGTGATATCTAATATCCCACAAATCTGGGCTAGCAACTGCAGTAACATTGCAATTCACCTCTAGATTGGAATGTGCCAGAATTCTTCCCTGCCCAGCCCCTACAGGCTAGGAAGGATCTTTTTCAGGAAAAAAAAAAACTTTAAAAACAACAGTGGCGTGCCACATTGGGGCCATTGACAGAAACATACAGGCTGTGGACTGTATTTTTGCCTGTCCCTAAAGCAGAAGGTTCTAAAGAGATCAGCATGATTATTGGCAGCCTGAAAGTGATTTATTTTGGCAGGAGGCTTTGTGGAGAAGTGGGTCCCACAGCATGGGAAGTCATTCTCTTCACTAGATCCACAAGGCAAACATTGAGTCATATGTTTTTCAACTTATATTCAACCTTGCACAGCTTGTGCTTTGTTTCAGAGGAATTCAGATTCCTAAATGGTCTAGCTGTCAGGTCTTAGCTAGCGCAGACTCCTGACAAGACTACGTTCTGTCTTCCAACTTAAACCTGTAGTGTTCTCTGTGTGACAGTCAGTATGGTGTAGTGGTGTGAGCATTGGACAACGCCTCTGGAGAATATGGGCCAAATCCCCACTCAGCCATGGAAATCCACTTGGTGACCTTGGTAAGTCACACTCTCTCAGCCTCAGAGGAAGGCAAAGGCAAACTCCCTCTGAACAACTTTTGTCAAGAAGACCCTGTGCTAGTTTCACCTTAGGGTTGCCATACGTCAGAAACAACTTGAAGGCACCAAATAAAGCGTCTATTGGTCCAAGTTTACTTTTCAGTGAATCTAACTGTATAGGTTTATCATTTACAAATAAACCCTTTAGCCCATATATTCCCTTAGCCCTCCACCACTTATATTGATTATCAGATGCTTGCCGATCAACACAAGGACAGATTTCTGTTGCAGTGGCTGGTGCCCACTAAATGAGGATTGGGGAATTTTCACAGTCCCTATGTATTCCCTAAACTAGTAAATACATAGGGGTCATAAATACAAATCAGCCGCAAATGTGTAATTCTATGTTACACACTTGTAACTGCCTTAGTGAATTCCAGCCATTTTGTTTGTTTGTTTGTTTAAATAGCAGATGCTCTGAAATGGACAGAGAGGTGTTGGTAAAACATGCTAGAACTCTCTGGCTGAAAATATTAAATTGCTGTTGTTGTGTGTGGATAGCTACACCACATCAGCTTGAGAATACTAAATATCCCTCCCTAAACTGCAAAGCACCATCTCTCCCCCAACTCTTCTCTGCTCTCATTTGCCCGCAGGCAAAGATCTTCTCATAAACAGATCTTGAGCCTTTAACTAGTTGGGGCAAAATGCTGTTGAATGCATCTACTATATTTTAAATACGTAGAATACGCAAAATGAGTTTCTATGTTTTTGTTGTTGTTAATAATTAATTGGATTAATTGTTTAATGTTTTTTAAACTTCTTACTGTGTATCTTCCTTACTATTTTGTTTTAACTCATAAGCTGTTTTGGATCCCATATAAGGGAAAAGGCTGGCTATGAATTAAATAAATTAATACATAAAATTTCTGAAAGCATTGAGAACAGTTTTGCATAAACTGCCACACGTTCTCCTCTTCCAGGATAAATTATAAACACTGACATCCGTGAAGCACGTTGGTGTTTCAACAGAGAGAGAGAGAAAGAGAAATTACTGAAAAGTTAATTCTCTTTTTAAAGAATTCAGGATCATGCTCTGTGAGCAGAGTAAGGCCCACACTTTAAAACAATTAAGCAGTATGGGAGACAGATACTCTCTGAAAGTAGCCTGGATACACTTATGGAATGAAACTCCAGAAGTGGAAAGAAAAGCCATTCCTCCCACTCTCACCGCCTGCTTTATCATCTCAGCACAGATTATTAGAGCTATAAATAGTTCCGTGAGAGTAAACATTTGGGGGAGTGCTCTTTGCCTTGTTCCTCAGTGCAGCTTCCAAAGTGGCCGTCTTTTCTCGTTGCACGTCCACACATCCTCATTAAAAGCTGCAAACCCAGTGACTAAGATACTGTGCTTCTTAAAGGCATTTTTGTTATCATTCTGGAGGACTCTCCATAGGACAAGGATGGGCAGAAAGTAGATCAGGATTGACTATTCTAATCACAACTTTTTATATGTTTTAACCAGATGTGTTTTATTTGTAATTCTCTCTATTTTGCAAGCCCAGTTTGAGGAAAAGATGAGGTATAAAGAAAAGGGAGAGAGAACCAGCATGGTGTGGCAGTTTGAGCATTGAACTATGACCCTGGAGACCTGGGTTTGATTGCCTACTAGGTCATGGAAACCCATTGGGTGATCTTGGGTGTATCACACACTCTCAGCCCCAGAAAACCCTGTGATAGGTTCGCCTTAGGGTCAGAAACAACTTGAAAGCAAACAACAGCAACAATTAAGGGAAGGGCCAGGGTGATATAGTAGTTTGAGTGTTGTACTATGATCCTGGAAACCAGGGTTCAATTCCCCGCTCGGCCATGAAAACCCACTGGGCGACCTTGGGTGTGTCGCACACTCTCAGCCTCAGAAAACCCTTTGATATTTTCCCCTTAGTAAGGGAATAAGTAGGAAACAATGTGAAAGCACACAACAACAAAATAAAAGGATGGGTGAATGGTAGATCTCAGGATAATTTGAAGTAGATCAGCAAAATTTCTGATTCTCAGTTGTTTAACAATGGCAAAAACAGAATTACCTCCCCTCTTACACATAATTACACTACTGGTATATTTTTTAAAGAGGGGAAGGAGTAGGAGAGAAAGAGATCAGGGATGAATTTTTGTATACAAGGATTATTAGCTCAGTTCAGCTGTGTTGCTCTGGACGTATGTCTAGGTTAAAAATTATTTATTTAAAATTATCTGAGTAAAATTGTTTAATTAAAAATGTAGGTATTTTGTACCATGCTCTGCTTGCTGGATTTCAGAGTTCTGATAAATAAATACAAAATCCAACAATGCTTAGCACTGAAGTGTCAAGAATGCTTCAGAGAGGGAAGTAGTAATAAGATTGGATGCTTAATGCTTTTAAAAAACATTTTGTAGTCCACGTTGCTTTAGCTATTCTGATTTAAATTATATTATAAACCCCTTTGGGCCCTATATTGGGAGAAAGATGGTATTTAAACTGAATGAATGAATATAATTAAAGAAATGATGTTAATGACCAAAGAAGGTTAGGAGATGATGATGATGATGATGATGATGATGATGATGATAATGATAATAATAATAATAATAATAATAATAATAATAATAATAATAATTTATATTTATCTATCCCGCCTCTCCCAGTGGATCGAGGCGGCATTACAAAAATATACAAATACATTAAAACATTAAAATGTACCCCATCCTCCCCACCCAGCAACCCTTCTGTCCCCCTAAAACACATTAGTTATTAAAACAAATTAAAAAGAAAATTAAAACCAAGAGACAAATGATGAGAGGCGGTGGAACACTAATCTGGGAAGGCCTGTCGGAAGAGAACCATCTTGAATTGCAGGTGCCTTGGGCCAGGAACCTGTCGAGGCATGGAGAGATATATCTGGGTGTCATCAGCATACTGATAGCATGCATAGAGAAGATGACTCTTCATTACCAGCTGAAGAAAGGGAGCCAACCAGTTGTGTGAACCAAAACCAAAAGAAGCTGCAGAAGACAGGCTGAAGTTTGGAAGAGAGATTGGAAGAGCTGAATCTTCAGAGAGATAGCCTGTTAAGCTAGCAGCATCCTGAGGTAGAGGGAAGCCTCTGTCTCGAGGTCTGATGTGCAGCAATGGATCTGACTGCTTGCTAGAGGGTTTAAGCTGTTTGCCACAGAACACCTTAAGGATCCATCGACTCTCATCCGAAGGGGAGAAAATCTGCGTTAATACAGCACATTTGGAACATCTCTATGCTTTGGAGGAAGTTCGAAGGAGGATAACAATGCTGTTATTTTCATGCACTAATTGCCATTATTATTGCTGTGACAGGTGTAGGAAGTAGTGCTGTTGCACATTATGGTCTTTCAAACCCGAGGAAACATTGGCTGTTCAGAGGATATGCCCTGTTGTTAGTGAAGTAAGTTGGCCTCTCCCAGAAGTGACACTGAGAAATGATGAAAAGGCAAAGAAAGCAAAACAAACACCACATATCTATCTATCTGTCTGTCTATCTGTCTGTCTATCATCTATCTATCTATCTATCTATCTATCTATCTATCTATCTATCTATCTATCTATCTATCTATCTATCGATCTACACAAGTATATCACCTTTCTACAGATCACAATTTCCATCAGGTTGCTTGACGCACTATAATAAAAGCAGTAAAATATTGATTTATTTTGAATTATAAATTGACACCAAAAACTTCTCATTAGTATTTCAGTTGTCCTCCTCCTCCTCCTCCTCCTCCTCCTCCTCCTCCTCTTTCAGTGTGCATCGCTTTTTACTTCTGGAATCAAAGATAAAGAGGACAGGTCCCTGTCCCAAGGCACCTGCAATTCAAAATTAATCTCTCTCTCTCCCTCCCCCTGCACCCTTCAATTCACCCCATTCCTACTGACATTGATGGGTAATTGTTGAATTTTCTGATTCAATCATCTAAGTATCTTGGGCAGACTGCAGTTATTACTGAAAGCATAAACCACATAGGGAGGTGTACCATTTTAAACCTTGTTGGAATTGTCTTGTGTAAAGAGAATTAATGCAATGCATGGAGAATGCATGTTGTGCTTTTTCTTCCTTTAGCCTACATGGGTCTCTATATCTCTTTCCACAGATCTAGTGATACACTGAGTAGAGCTGTTGCAATAGCAATTTGCCTCACAAAGAACTTGTTACAGTTAAAGCAGCAAAGCCAAGTAATTGTACACATTCTGCCTGAAGGCCATCTCTATGTACTTAGGCACCAGTATCAGAAGGGGAAACCAGTTGTTGGTGCAGTTTGCCAGCTGCTGGCAAATGTCCTGGGTGTTCGGAAAATAAATTTGCCTCTGTGTATTATAGCAGTCAATGACATCCAGTCTCAAATTACATAGCAACCTGTTCAGCAAGTATTTTTTCCTCATAGATCAGTGAAGCAGAGACTAACAGATAGTCTCAACCTATTCACCCATTTCATGACCTACGGTGGTTTCCAGTGCCAAGATGCCGTCTCTTGTTTTTGACTTCTAGGTTGGCGGTTGAGAGATGAATGAGCATCTCTATGGGCCAAGAGTTTAACTCTAAAGGCTTTCAGTTGCAAACCCCTATTTTTGAGGTAGAAATGTCTGTCTGTATTTACCATTCCTACTCCTACTGGTCTGCTCAAAATCTGAGATAGATAACTGTGTTTTTAAGACCAGGGCTGTGTGTATTGTGTGGCAGCAAAGAATAAAAGCTGAGAATCTAAACCAAGGTTTCATAAATCCTGCACCAAGAACAGCAAGAATACTGTACCTTGTAGACACTATGCAAATTAAACATGAACACTTATATTTATTGCCTAAATGTATTATGTTTTTTGCCATTCATGAAGAGCATCAAGTAATGCAGCTGATTATCCAAAAGTTATACCATGATCCCTGGAAATCAAGTTCTGCGCACCTTCCACTTCTTGATTTTTCATCTGTGGTTGTCCACACATTTTAATTCCTTTGAGTAAAAATTTGCTTTTAACAAATAAAAGTTGAGATACAGAGTCTGCAATTGCTTACCTGAGAATCAACCCCATTGATTAGAAATGGATAGGATTGTGATATTAGGATGATAAATTTTCCATCATTCAGTAAGTCAGAATCAGGGAATTTATGCAGCGTGGGTGAAATGTTGCTGTTGTTGTTGTTGTTGTTGTTGTTACACATTGCAGGACCAACCCAAGATATTTCCTGGTAAAGGACAAGATGGTGACCTCTCTCCTATTCTGCATACAGAAATTGACTGAAGTCCCAGTCAATTTTACTTCAACACTGTTGATGAGATAGAATCTTTCCTCATACCTAAGGGTAGGAATCTAGTATCAAAATAACAGGTTATATGATACTTACAGGTTTGTACAGATGGTGAGGGAAATGCCTAGGAAATATTCGGGATTAGCCGGGGAAATGCTAAGGCTGCCTCTCACCATCAGTACCCTGGGGCAGTTGCAATTTGGATGGGATAAGCCAGCAATTGCAATGCTGGTACAAGCGCTTGTACCAGGAGTCTGTAAATCCTTCAGCTCAAGAGAAACCAATACATGACACCTGCCATTAAATAGGGGCAGGGGCTGTCTCAGTGGATTCCTTCTAGTTTTTGCCAGGATAATCTGCTAGGATTAATACCTACAAGGTGGAAGGCTATATGGCACCATCACCTAGTTAATAATCATTTGAGGCTTCAGTCCTATAAATGCTTACCTGGAAGTTAAGTCACACTGAATTAAATGAGGCTAACCTCCTAGTAGATACATAATTATTGTATTGTATGATTGTATTGTAAACTACTTACATTTTGCTAACATTTATACTGCTAGAGAGCCAGTGTGATGTAGTGGCTTGAGATTAAGGCTAGGACTCTGGGAGACCAGGATTTGAATCCCTACTCAGCCCTGGAAACTCAGTGGGTGACCTTAGGCAAGTCACACTATTTCAGCTGAAGGTGAAGAAAATGGCAAACCTCTTCAGAGTAAATCTTGCCAAAAAAACCAAAAAACAAAACCAAAACACCTATAATAAAGTCTCTATAAGTTGGAGTTGACGTGAAGGCGCATTACTACCACCACAACAAAAAGCAACAGCATATCACAGCTTCTGAAGCATGGGCTATGCCACTAGCTTTCTTCCTAAAGTTGTTTTAGTTATGTGTGAGACTTCCCTTTTCACTCCATCACACTGGTAGGCTAGGAGGTGACATGATAGGGTCACCATAAGTCAGAGTGGAAGTGAAGATACAAAATATAAACAACAATTCACAAAGTCTATCCATTTCTGAACTTTGTAGAACTCTCTAAGTTATATATACTTGTGAAAAGGGGGTAAAATATATTGCACTTTATAGTGCAATTTCTCTGTTTGCTGGTCTTCAAATTGTTATACAGCATTTCAGATACACTTAGCCATATATAAACAGTAACCCTGTAAGGTAGCCCAGAATTATATGTGTCACAACACAGAGGAAAAGCAGACGGCTTGCTTGAGGCCTTCTTTAGCTCACTACTCAGGGGAGACTTGGGCCATTTCCGCACTAGCCTGTTATAGTGCGATGATTCCACTTTCAACATCCTCTGGAATCCTGGGGTTTGCAGTTTCGAGAGGGCTCGCCAGCCCCTCCTGAAACTGCAAACCCCAGGATTCCAGAGGATGTTGAAAATGGAATCATTGCGGAAATGGCCCCCAACCAGCAACCTCCCCATTCACAGTTTTCGGTTGTAATCTTTTTGCTATACCAGCTCTTACACAGAAAGCTTAGAACAATTAACTGTAAAATGATCTCTGCTAACCTACTACTTTTAGATTCTATCTGTTTTTGGAAACCAATTATACAGCTGGAGTGCAGCCAAGGCTTAACTCAGTCTGTTTGCTAGGCATGTAAAGCATTTTACATTTAAAGATTCATTTCATGAAGAGGCTGCAACCAAATAAAACCTGCACTTTGGGGATAAGCAAAGAAATCACATGTGACTCTGGGGAGCAGTGTGCTTTGTGCTCATGTGGCGAGTGACTAGCCTGAACACTTTTTCCATGGGCCATTGGGCTCACCACATTTGTTGCAGCAACACTTCGAGGGATTTTTTTTGCCCAGAGAGGGAGTGAGAAGAGACAGGCTGGAATTTCCCTTGGAAGGACTCCGAGCAATAATCACATCACCCAATGTCTGAGCTGAATTCTTACTGTACTATGTTGTGTGACTCATGCACCTCCTGACCCCTCCACCCCCAGCAGGCTACTTAGCAGGAAACTTATTGTCCAACTGCTGCACCTAAATAACAGGTGGACTGTTGTTAAAATAGGAAGCCTCTTTGGACTAACAGAAAAATAAGAGGAAGGATGTATTTGATGCACACAGCTGCTGGAAGATGAGGTTACAACGTGAAGCTAAACAAAAGGAAACAGATCTCTCCTGTGTACAGCGTACAGCGAGATGGAAGCCAAGCAAGTAGCTGGTTGACATCACCAAGGCTGAGCATTGAATTACAACAAACAGGGACTTACTTGGCAAGGGCATGGGAGAACCGCCTCCCGAGCCCTTGGAGTGCAACTTCATTTAGCTGCCTTTCATGCAAGGAAACTGCAAGTCTGAAAGTGTGACTCAGCTGGCCACTTTGGCTGTTTGCCATTCCAGACACACACCTTTGGGTAGATGGGAGATCGAGCAGGAGTTAAGCCTTAAGTTTTAACAGCCCAAGCCTATTAACTTGTTACGCTGAGATCTCTTGGAGCCATCTTCTGTAAGTACAGTTTTGCATGGTGAACAGTGCTAAGCAACAGCTGTAGAAACAGCAGTCTTTTTGCCACAATATGTACACAGTTATAGTGAAGAGCCAACCTGCTACAAATAAACGCAAACTGGATTGGTTGCATGGGAATGTGAAAAGATATTTGTTTAAACAGATAGATGGATGGATGGATAAATGGATAGGGTGGGCTTTTACTCCCACCCATGAATAATTCTATGTATACTACTACTGTAAAGAATGGCAACTTCATAGCCACTGCTGATAAATTAAATTAGGAGGATAATTTAGCGATAAACAATGAAAAATTCACTGGAGGTTGCTGGGGACAAATAAAATGGATTAAACTTTTTACAAAACTTGAATTCAGCTACTATTATAATTCCTGGAGACCTACTTCATTATTACAGCTATTTAATTAATAGTTGGCTCTTGCATTTAACAAAGCACTGCTTCATATTTTTAGTAGTTGAAATACTTGGAGAAAAAAGAACTAATCAACTTTATGAATATTAACAGTGTTGACTGTTAAACTGATTCACATCTTATAAATATTCTAAATGCACTGTTTAATTTATTTTCTAATTAACAATTGATTGCATAGAGACAGGGCACTATGATGTTTACACTGGATTGGCGGTGAGGTTCAGTATAGTATTAAATAACATTTTGATAGTTTGAGGTCAAGTGGAGTACATTTGCCAAGGTTTGATTTCAAAATACTGTTCATCTGACCAGGTCAGAGTTCGGTGGGATGACTTGAAAGTTTCAGTTGGTGCAGAATGCAGTTGTTCAATTCTTCATGGGGCTGCATGGTTGATCATACTATAGCAATTCTGTCCAACTGCCTAGGTTGCCAGTGTATTTCTGTGCTCAATTCAATGTGCTGCTGTTGCTGCTGCTATTTTAGCCTTTAAAGCCACAAACAGCTTAGGTCCAGGTTATCTCAAGGACCAGCCATATGGTATATACCTGCCTATCATTCTTGGAGAGCCTGCATGCTGTCCTGCCACCAAGATATGTAAGATTGACAGGCACTGGAGATAACAAGCCTTCTCTTTGGTGGCCCCTATGTTATGGAATTCCCTTCTAAGAGATAAATGGCTGGCTATATCTGTGCTGCTTTTAAAAGCAGTTTTTAAAACTGATCTGTTCTCTCTAATTTTTATCTGCCATTGGCAGACACATGCATGCATATGTGTGTGTATTTGTATTTGGTTGAAGATGGTTTTATTTAAACTGTTACTATACGATATGATTTTATTAGTGCGTTTGCGTTGTGTCTGTGGGGTAAGCCAATCTGAAAGGTGGTAAAGAAATAGATTAAAGAAAGACAGGCAGGAGTGGTTAGTTTGTATATGTGCCTTGAGGTCATCTGTTGACTTACGGCAATGTCATGAATCTCATAGGGTTTTCCTAGGCAAAGAATACTCAGAGGTGGTTTTGCGAGTTCCTTTCTCTGAAATATTGCCTATAGCATCAGGTATTCATTGGTGGCCTCCCATTCAAGTGCTAACCAGGGCTGAGCCTGCTTAGCTTCCAAGGGTGGTTGGTATGATTTGCCAAATCTGAAATGCTCAGGCTGGTATTCTGTTAGTGACATACACAGATGTAAGTCCCATTTATGTCTGCATATATCTTCTTCTTCTTGTTGCTGCAGAGATTGGAATTTTCTTTCTCTTTCATGCAATGAACAACTCCCTAAAAACCCATCTTTTTCATGCTGCCATGTACTGCCATGTACTGGTTGGTGGAGAGTAGGGGACAGATGAGAACAGGCTGGCTGTGTGCCTGTAGCTGGATGCACGGTGTTGATATCATCCTCCAGGACCTCTGGAGGAACTCCAGGAAGTCCCGGAAGATACTTTCATCATTGTGCATTGGATTATAGGCACATAGGCAGATGCTTCTCATCTGTCCTCTCCTCTCCATTAGCCAGTACATGGCCATGCTAGGGAGGGGGGTGCAGCATGAAGATGCAGCATTAGTTTCATGTAGCAAAACTTTCTATTACATCTCCTCAATGCACAATCTCAGCCTCAGTTGACAACACTTTCATGTATGGACATAGACTATCTCATGCTCATGCCACTGATTCATCTTGTCCAGTGCTGTCAACTCTTTGTGGCAACATCATTCATAATCTCATATAGAGGCCCTTCCCAGCCTTACAACCTGAGATGTTCTCAACTCTTTTCTGGAATTGAATCTGAAACTTTCATCATACAAAGCATGTAGTCTTCCATGTAACTGTGGCCCTTCTCTGCAGTAAGAGGGCCATATGTGCTAAGTTACAGAAGGCATTCCTTTGTTTGAAGGGCTGTCAAAGGGTAGTCTCCAGATGTCCTCCATTCAAAAAAACATCCAGACCAAGGCTGATTTAAAGACAGAATCAAGAAGCAGGGAGAGCATGTTCCCTAAAGTTGCCCATTAGCGATTAGTAGCATCTGGAGAACAGACTGAACAGTCATGTAAGTCACCAGTTCATAGCCTTCATGATGTTGAGATGTACTGTATTTCTATTTAAATTTTAAATGGTAATACTGGTTTCTAAATTTGTATCTAAGCATACAAAATAGCACAGGTAAATTTTATGCGAATTCGGTTCCCTCCCCTCTGTTTTGGTGATGCATAAGGGACCATCCCACCTTTTAAGCAACTCTGGACTGTGAGTACCAGACTCAGGTCTAATAATTCAGCAGTTTTCTGTGCACTTTGCTGCATGTATCTTAAAATAACTGCTAAATGCTATGATCCAAAAGGTGCAGTAGCATTCATTATACTTCTAGATTTGGAGTGGGCAACTATGACTGTCCAGATATTTTTGGGCTGCAGCGCCCATAATCTTCCTTTACTAGCTCTACTGATTAGAATTGCTATGAACTGTAGCACCAAAAAAATAAATAAAATAAAAATAAAAATGAATGGCCACAACTATCTATCATTCTTGTAGATTCAGGATATGTTTATGTAGATTCTTTTGTTGTTTCATTGATCTCTTGGGAGCTTTCCTTGTCTTCTTTGGTAAGAGTTTGGGTGAGAAGAAATATCACTGTATGGCAGAGTATTTCCATAATGTGCTCCAACTACAGGTGTTCTCAACCTTACGCATCTTATGCCGTATCAATTATTCTGTCAGGGTTCCATCATGACAGGAAGAAAAAAATACCCACTTCTTTTGAGAAGGACATTGGTATCTTTGCAGGCTTTATGTTATTATTATTTTTTTGTGTCATTAATGGCAAATTGGTGAGCAGGAGAAGGGGGGGATTAAAAGAAAATGTGAATGCCCAATGTTACTACTAATATGTCAAAAATCTAGATAATCTGTGGAGGATAGGGTTGTTAAGAACCAGCATATCAGATTTGGAAGAGAACATGGGTACTGAGGGAGGATGAATTTATAATAATTGTTATGAAAACCCTGCATCCAACATAGACTGCTTCTGTGCCCTTCTGGTTATACAAATACTACCTGACTGGGAATAGGTTTTCTCTGTTGTCTTTGTGCTTATCCACACTATAAAGTTGTACTGGTTCCATCTCTGGCTCTCCTAAAAGGATCCTGGGATCTGTAATTTTCAATCTTGTTTTGAGCTACTTTGAGTTGTAGTGCTGGGAGAAAGTCAGGAGATAATTGAAATGAATATATAAATAAAATTGGTTCATTAAAGAAGGCATGAGGATTTTCTGTTACAGCTTCCCAGAACTATTATTCCCAAGGTTCTAAGGGAGAGGGCAGAAATTCATGTCCATTTTTGTTATGCACCTTCAAGTTAACTCTAGCGTATAGTGACCATATCATAGAGGTTTGCCATTGCCTACCTCTAAGGCTGAGACAGTTTGATTTGCCTGTCACCTAGGTGGTTGCATGGCTGAGTGGGGATCTGATCCCCGGGTTCCTGGATTTCTAGTCCACTACACCACACTGACTCCCATGGTTTACTCAATAAAAACAAGAGATATGAGGTTGACCTTCAACTACTGCCATTGCCTTGGCGTACAAGACAAAAGGATATCCTCTATAGAACAAAATGTCTATACTGCATTTTCTGAATGGAACATCTGCACTGAGGTCATTGGTTTAAAATCAGGAAAAGAAATAGGTATAGTGGTGGAAGATTAGGTAACAATTAGATGCAGCTATTCTGTACTGGAGAGAAGGGAGTGCACAGCTGTCAAAGACTTAACAAAAGCCACTGTAATAAAATAAATAAATTATCCCTTGCTACTACTGATTAGGGCATATACAATAGTGATATACTTGAATAATACAATGAGGGAATAAGTTTTTCCTAATTTTTTTTCCCAAAATCATCAAACGGTGAAGGCTTGGTGCAGGACCAAGCCTAGATTAAAGTGGTCTTGACCCTGGAGTAGTTCCAAAAACAGGGCCCCCTTTCTGCTTATGTGCAAACTTTACCTTTAGAAGATCAGCTTTGGGCTGTGGCAGGTTAAGCTAGGTTGCACAACTGGATGAAGACAACTCCCTTCTTGAGCCAAAACCAGTGACTTTCAGATCTGAAGAGGGGCCATTTCTGGACATGGCCTTTGCTCTTGTTTCAGCTAGCATGAATAAGGCCAGAGTCTAGAGTCAGCAACCCCAAATGTACCACTTCCTCTTCATTTGTTTCACAGTGGGAATATAGAGTCAGGACGTTCAATAAATGCTACTAATCTTGAAAAAGACCCACAGCTCTCCTCTTTACATGTACAAGAGTTTTTCTTTCCTTAATGGCATAACGGTACAAGAAATGGGTGTGCCTACATACAAGTGTGCATGCATGTGTGCCTGGTGCCCTAGTTAGTAGCAGTTCCACAATATTTGCTCCAGTTTTACTACTGATAATCCAGCCTTGTGCATAGGTAATGCCTTTTAGGGATGCAACAAACTAACAATTGGAGTAGTTTTCTCCTCTTTGGAGGAGAAAAGGAATATTCTTCCACAATATTTTCTGCACAGAAAACAGGTGTGGGGAGATTGCAAAGAACCCACGTGTTTTTCTTTGCAGACTAATACTCTACAATACTTCAGGACATTGAAAGCCAGGAGAAAATAGTGCAAAAATCTCACTGACCAATTGTCTTTTCTGGTGGGTTTTCTTGACCCCCCCCTTTTTTTTGACTTGGGAACAAATACTTATGAATATTCCTTTCATTCCCTGGTGTCTTTACACTAATGATATCACCAGGGTCTAGCCTTCCCCAACCCAATGACCTCCCAATATGTTGCAGTACAATTCTTGCCATCACCAATCCAAATATATATGTTGTTGGGGTTGTCTGGGGCTGAGAGTGTGTGATATGTCCAAGGTCACTCAGTGGTTTTCCATGGCTGAATGGGAAATTGAATCCTAGTGTCCAGGGTCATACTTTAACGCTCAAACCAATACACCACACTGGCTTTATCACACTCTTCAGAGAAATTTAGGAGAGCAGGGACCATGCTACTGGTTAGGACTGTATTTTTCTTAGGAATAAAAAACTTCACAAATTGGATGTACAGAAAATGTGGCATTCCCACATGAAGAGATGGCTGCATTCACTACAAAGACACAAAGCAAGTACACATTTATTTTGTGCGGAGAACTAGAAGTAGTAATTAGACACAAATAGAGAGTATGTAACCCCCACTCCTGCTTTTCATTGGAGAGCAGCCCTGCAGAAGTCAATGTTGGAGCAAGAGACTTGTATAGGCGTAATCTTAGGGCTTATGTATGTAATAGAGATTCACAAGTTTCCTAGGGGTTGTGAACCCAGGCTTATGATCTTGAGATAACAGCTGCTATCCACATCAGCAGGAATGTCAGAATGTTTTCCTGTCTTGTAGACGATCAGAGGTCCTTCACTCTCCAAAGTTTCCATGTGGAATTATAGACTCTGTGCTGTCTGAGCAAAAAGCTTTTGCTCTTGCCTAGAGCTGCAGATTCAGTTTCAGCTCATCTTAGTTTCTCCACTTCACTCTCTTGGAACACAAATACATTTCAGTTGTAAATAAAATCAGAGGCTGACGAAAAGCAATAAAGTAGCAACACATGAGCCCAAAAATGCTGCAGAACAAAGGAAAGAAAAAAAAGAGAAATATATACCACCAGCAGTGAGGAAGACTTTAAGGCTGGGTTATCTAGACTAAGTAAAACACGCTCTGATATTCCTTGGCTTGGAAAGCACAGTGTTAAAGAGAAAATCAATCTCTCTCTCTCTCATTCTCTCTCTCTCTCTCTCATTCTCGCTTTCTCTCTCTCTCTCTCTCTGGCAGTATAAAATTCAAGTACGTGCTCTATAAGAATCAGAGATGAAGAAAACATGTATGCCTTTTGTGTTACATATTCCTTTAAAATATTTAAAGGAACAAGAAGGAGTAGCTACTACTACATATGTTAAAAAATAAAGGGATGGGGATTAATGTGTGCACTTATCACATCTGATATGCAGTGCATGCATTTCATGAGGATGGGCTATGGCTCAGTGCTAGATTCACAGGCTTTGTATAAAGAAAGTTCCAGTTTCAATCTCTTGCTGCTGTTGTTCTTGTTATTGTTTTTGTTGTGTGCCTTCAAGCCATTTCCAACTTATGGCAACCCTAAGGCCATAAGGGTTTTCTGGGGCTGAGAGAGTGTAATGCACCCAAGATCTCCAAGCGGGTTTCCATGGCTGAACAAGGAATCGAACCCTGGTTTCCAGGGTTGTACTTCAGTGCTCAAACCACTACACCACACTGGCTCTTTGCTAACATCTCCAATTTAAAAAGCATTTCAACCCAAGACCTTGGGTAGCTGCTGTCAATCATCATAGATAGTACTGGGACAGACAGACCAATGATCTCAGCTTCATGTGGGCCAAGGAGTGCAGCAAATAAATATAATTTCTATATACAGTAGCTACCAGTTGGCAGAACTGGTGTTCTAATTGCTAGGGTTCTGGTCAATTTAACTATGTTTCTTTTATACAAAGGGCGGGCAACTGCAAAAGATGCAGGGGCAATTTTGTACCCTTATGTCCCTTCCCATTGGCTACACTAGAATGCCTAACATGACAGTAAATGACATCCAATCACTTCCAGTTTAATTTTTAGCCCATTTTCAGCTTTGTTTTCTCCCTACTAGGGAATAGATTGGGAGAAGCTTGGGATACTGCTTTGCAATGGCTTTGACACATTTTGATGACTGGAGCAGTAAAAAAAAAAAAATCTCCCGATTTTTTAAAAAAATGGAACTCAGAGCTTTGGGAGGCTTCAGGGGCTGCACAGTTGGGCTCAGCAGGCTATATTTTGCCGCCATTGTTTTAAATCTTGCTTTGAATCCATAAAATCTGAAACAAAACCTTGCTCAAATTTTGTCTTGCCATTTAGCATCACAGCGACTCTAAAGAATCCAGAAGAAGAATTTTCTAAATTCTTCTAGGGGACCAGTTACTTTCTAAAAATCATGCTTATTTCTTCATAGAATCATAGAATTGGAAGAGAGCCCATAGAACTGGAAGAGTCCAACCCCCTATTGTGCAGGAATGCACAATCAAAGCACTCCTGACAGATGGCCATCTATCCTTTGTTTAAAAACCTCCCAAGAAGAAGACTCCATCACACTCCGAGTCACTGTATTCCACTGTTGAACTGCTATTACTGTCAGTTCTTCCTAAGTTCTTCCTAATATTTAGGTGGAATCTCTTTTCCTGTAGTTTAAAGCAATTGCTCCATGTCCTAGTGTCTGGAGCAGCAGAAAACAAGCTTATACCATCCTTCATATGACATTCCTTCAAATATTTAATCATGGCTATTATGTCCCCTCTTAACCTTTGCTTCTCCAGGCTAAGCAACTCCCTAAGCTGGTCCTCATAAGGCATGGTTTCCAGACCTTTTACCATTTTGGTCACCGTCCACTGGATGCATTCCAGCTTGTCAATATCCTTCATGAATTGTGGTGTCAGAACTGGACACAGTATTCCACGTGGGGTCTGACCAAAGCAGACATTTGACCTATACACTATACTCCTAATGATGCAGTCTAGAATCGCATTGGCTTTTTTAGCTGCCACATCACGCTGTTGACACATGTTCAGCTTGTGGGGTTAGTCTTCCTTACCTTCCTATTAACCAGAAGTACTTGGTGCCTTTTCATATGTGGATGCCTGTGAACTGTCTTATTCAAAAGGAAACAAGTTAAGTCAGGTATGAGTTAAATCATTGCTGAATCAGATTGCTCACTAACAAAATCTAGGGCATCTCAGGTTTTGTTTGTTTCTATGGTGACCACATACAGCAGTTGGTTGTTTCTTTTGGAATGAAGTAATAACATACCAAATACACAAAAGACTACAGTGATAGTTATAGGTAGAGTGCAATACAGCGGGGGTAGTCAAATTGGGTCTGTGACTGCCTTAGTCTGATCCAGTCATCACCATCAGGACACCAGTAAGGTTTTTGCATATGTAGAAGAATTGTGCTAAAGAGATGTAGTGACTCGCACAGCATGGTAAGGAAATATGCATGGAGATTGGTACTAGATACAGAGGAACTGAACAGTCAGACAACTGAATTGCAAGTGAACAGCACAAGAGTTACCTGGGAACTTCTGCATGAGATAGATTAGGATATTTCAATCTCTATGCATATAAAACTATATAACACCACTGTCTTGCTGTTGCACACCATATTCTGACATTATATGCAAATATGACTCACTATTCACTAATAGTAAGTGAGTTGTAGTCAAAATGAGATAATGGAGCTCCCAAATATTGCTGAATTAGCTTTTCCCCTCTATACAAATGCAAACCATATCAACGAACAGTTCACAACAGCTAAATGTTTTCTTTATGTGTGTTACCTAAATTGTATTTTTCCAAAAAGGACAACATCTACCGCAGTCAAGGGGCTGCATTTAACCATACTATGTAATGTATGCATCATTGTAGATATTGTAGTTATAAGAACAAGCCCTTGGGACAAATCTCACGATTCTTTCCATAACGTTCAACGGTTCTTCTATATGGCTTCTGTAATGTTCAAAAATATTTAAATCCCTGCTGATAGGCCTAGCGCTGAATTCTTCTAAAGGAAAAAAGTGTATAGTACTGACCATGCCCTGTTTGCTATAACTAAGGCAAGAACAGAAGGAGACAATTGATATGCCAACCGTTGAAAGCTCCTGGGTATGATTTTTCAGCAGTAGTGGAGATAAGGGGACACATTTTTTTATTTATTTGTTTGTTTGTTTGTTTGTATCCCGCCTCTCCATATGGATCGAGGCGGCGAACAACTTACAAATAGCATGTATTTCAAAACATTTCTATACATGCCCCCAACAAGCTGGGTACTCATTTTACCGACCTGCGAAAGGATGGAAGGCTGAGTCAACCTTGGAGCCCGGCAGGATCGAACTCACGACCTTTTGGCTTGCAGTACTGGCATTTAACCACTGCGCCACCAGGGCTCCTACATTAACTACTTTAACACACACACCCAGAGACTTTGGAGGGCTGCATCTTGCCCCACATCCCTGCCAAAAAAAGAAGGGGGGGTTGCCCCCAAATGCTTATTATTTGCCTATTTATTTAGAACAGCATTTCCCAACCTTTTCCCCCTTGCATACCTCTTTTCAAAAAAAATTATCACCATATCCTATCTTTGGGGGAGGAAAAAACCCTTCAGAAAGCTTCTGTGATCTTTGAGGAGACATCCCTGAATCCACAGAAGCAAAGGCAGTGTGTCAGGCCAACCACCCTGGCTGGACCTCTCCATCCCATCATGCTCACCCACCGAGATGCTCTCTGCAATCTCAAGATCCAGTTTACTTGTGGCCAAAAGCACAGGGAAGTTTAACTGGTGCTGTGTATTCCTCTCTCAGACAGATTTGGGAAGAACTGGATGTCTCCACTGGATGTACCCTCTCCTTTTAGATAGGGACACAAGGAAGAGGGAGTGAAGAGCATGTGTGTGAAAGGCTCAAAAAGCCAACTAGTGTGGGCAGTGCTAGGGTTGCAGCAACTCAAATAGAAGCCTATGTGTGCATATGCGTGTGAGAAAGAATCTTTAAAAAAAAAAAAAATTTGCGGGCCAATGACATCCAGAAGTTCAGCTTGTGTGTCATTCTTCTCTTTATCCCTGTGATTTCCTGCTATCTCTTAAGATTCTGGGACAGGAATGCCAATGCCCTCCTACCACCACCACAGTTGAAGAAGCTGCCAGTGCCACCAGTCTGTGTGCCAGTGCTGGCTGGACCCCCTGGCTGGCCATCCTGGCCTCTCATTGGCCACCCACCTTGCACTCCATGGGGGCCAACAAGGTTGTCTCATTGCTGCCGCTGCTGCCCCTCCTATCCCTTGTCCTCCGTCTCCTTGTCTATGGGAAAACTGCTTCACCAGGCGCCGCCTGGCAGTGGATGCCCCCCTGCCCCTTCGCCCCTGCCCCCCACCTCCTCCAAGCTACACTTCTTCCCTTCTGTGTGGCCTGGTGGGTAGAGCTGGTCCGCTGAGCCGCAGGCAGCTGGGCAGCCAGGCGGGTGGGTTCGGTTCCTGGTCCCAAGTGGGCTTAGATGGGATGATGTCCAGGAAGCACAAAAAGAGGGAGTTCTTGAGAGGGCCACCTGAGCAACAGCACCCTCAAAAAATGCCACTTGGGGTCCACACCCCTGCCTCACCCTCCAGCTATGCAACTGAGAAATAACTATGGAATAGTAATTAGTGTTTTACAAGGCAATTGCCTCCCCAGCACAGTTGCCGTTTTAACAGAGGCACACTTCTCTTTGACCAGCTCTTCACCTTCCTACCTATCTTGCTGTGAGTCATAGACCTGCTTCTGCATCATGGCTGAAGCAAGGCAAGGGTTCCCTGCAGTGTAGTTACAAAGGAATCCATATCCACCAACCTCTCTGTTGTTAGCAAGCTGTGACATGTGTCCTGAGTGTGATCTGACACCAAGGTATGTTAGAAGATGCTACAAAGAATACAAATTAAATAGTATATCCTTTCTTTTGTAAGGCATCAGACAGTTCTTGTTGATGTGTATGTGCCCCATTAACTGAAAGGAAGCTAGGATCTAAATATAGCACTGAATTCTTTGCTCCATGAATAGTCTACTGTGTGATATGGCAAGATTGGAGTAATTTGACCTAGTCTTTCTCAGACTGGGATCTAATTTGCATTCTTGTTGTGAATATCAATAGTACTGCTTTTCTGGGACTTTCTAATTGCATGTTCCAAGAATCAGGAAGCGTCCAGCTACTTCAAAGACAAACTGGTGTTTGCTGGTGTTTAAAAAAAGAAATAAATAAAATGGAAGAATATAAACAATACTGCCTTGGGGAAAAAGAAATGTCCCCGTTGCTAGTCAGCAAAAACCTGTTCCTTAGTGATACCCTCTGGGGTCCTGTAATATTTTTGTTTACAGAGAACTGTAGAGAGTGAAGGGAGTTTCCTGCTGTGCTACAGACAATTCAACATTCATTTTCAAGGAATACTGTCAAATTCACTTTCCTTGCAAAAATAAATATACTGTTGGAAAGCTGCAAGGATCTCCTACAGAAATATGAGAGATCTAGTATGCTAGCCAAACTCAACGTGCAGTGATCACAAAAGCAAATCTGTTTGCCTGCCTTAGACTAGGACCATTTCCACACTATACTTTTATAGCGATATTATTCCACTTTCAACATCCTGTGGAATTCTGGGGTTTGCGGTTTACTGAGGCCAAAGAGCTCCCTGGCTGAGAATTCTAAATGCCCCTCCCAAAACTGCAAACTCCAGGATTCGATAGGATGTTGAAAGTGGAATAATGGCACTATTAACAGTGTAGTGTGGAAATGGCTAAGAGTTATGGGGTGTGCTCTGAAGGAGTGGCAGACAAAGACATCATGCTTTAGCACAATCGAGCTGTTCAGGAAGGGGCCCATTCCTTGCTCATTCCAAATGTATTATTCCTCTCCCAGGTCAAATCCTGGAAGGGGCAACAATTTTGCAAATTTGAAATGGTGCTCACTGGGTATCCCTGTGCCAAAATTACCAAGACACCTCTTTCCCAATCTCCTGGTACAGTTTTATACTTTAGAACAAATTTCCTTGAAAATGGCAATACCTTAACAGAAACATGTTTATTGAGACTATAGCAGGTCCCATCAATTATCTGGAGAGCTCATGTTTGTGGTATAAAGGCTACAGACTGTACACAAATGCTTTGTCATCTAGGGCTCTTTCATACTACAGTTATAGAGGTATGATTCCACTTTAATGGCTATAGCTGCATCCTGGGATTATCAGATTAAGGAGGGGCCTTAAAATAGTCAGCAAGATTGCTCCTGTGCTGCATCAGACTGCAGACTCCAGGATTTCACAGCCACAGTGGTTAAAATGGAATCATAGTGCTATACATGTACAGTGTGAAACCATTCTTACTTAATATTCCGTTTTAGTGTCAATGATATTCATCTTTCTATACAGAACCTGAGCATTCCCCATTGGATGGATCTGCAATAATTGCTTCTGTAACTGGAGAATCATGTACTAAAGCCCAAAAGGAACTTTAGCCATATAAAGAACAAAGGCATGCAGGGAAGTAGTCACTTAACAGTTGTTCCAAACTGTGGAACTTCCTTCTGGAGTCTCAGGACTCTTTCACAACACAGAAATATAGCACTATAATTCCGTTTCAATTGCCATGGCACCAAGCTATAAGTGGTTTGTAGCTTGTGGTTTGCAATTAGCAGAGTTTCTCAACCCAGGTTCCCTAGGATTTCATGAGAGATTATGACTGAACCCCCTGCTTTTTTCTAAAAAAAAAAAAAGCTGTAGATATAATACATTTAATGCAGGGATTCCCTGAGACCTGAAAATTATTTCTAGGGCCATTTCTGCACTAGGCTGTTATAGTGTTGTTATTCCACTTTCAAAATCCTATGGAATCCAGTTTTGGGAGGGGCCTTTGAGGCAAGATTCCAAAGGATGTTGAAAGTTGAATAATAGTACTATAACAGTCTTTTATTTTATTTGTCATTTTATTATTTATTATGTTATTATTATTACTTTGTCATTTATATATTTTAATATATATTTTAATATTGTTTTAATTACTATTGTTGTTCAATGTGCGTTTTTTCTTTTGTTACTATAAACTATGTTCTCTTTTAAGTTTTGCAAGCTGCTTTGAGCACTCTTGAGGAGAAAAGCGGGGTAATAATAATAATAATATGGAAATGGCCTAGGATAAAAAGGTTGAGAAAGGGTGGTATATCATTTTTTAATGATTTGCAATGGTTTTAAATTTATAAATTGTTTGTCTTTAAAATAACTTTTATATTTGTACTTTTTATTGATGTTTTTGTATCATTTTTAAACTACTGTTTTTAATGTACCTTGGTGCTGCTTTGAATCCCATCATTGGGAGATAGGCAGGATAGAGATGAATGAAATAATGGCAATAGCAATAACAATAATTATGATGCTTGTTGACTGAGAGTTCTAATTGCTGCTCCCTAACCTGCAGATATCAGAATTGCATAGAATGGAGTCATAGGAACTAAAGTGAAATCCCAGTGCTGCAATTCTGTAGTGTGAAAAGGTCCTCAAACCTAGAGCAACTTTGAGTAGCATTTTTCATTAGTCTTGCTTTCTTTTTCTCTGTGAAGGCTCTTGTACTGGGAGAGATACCAGGATACAACCTGGAGACTTACTGGCTGCTTTATGTTCTCCAATTAAGTGGAAAATTCAATAGTCACATCTTTACCTCCCTTATCAGTCACCAAGGCTATACATTACTTCCACTATCACATGCAATATGCCTCTGAAACACCTTTTGCTGGGGAAAACTAGTTCAGAGGATAGAACTTGGTCTAATGGTTTTAAATTACAGGAGGGTAGATTTCAATTGAACATTAGAAGGAACTTCTTGATAGTGAGAGTGGCCTGGCAATGGAACCAATTTCCTAGAAAGGTTGTGGGGTCTCCTTCTCTGGATGGATTCAGAAAGAGGCTGGCCAGGTACCTGCTGGGGATGCACTAGTTGGAGATCCCTGACTGAGTAGGCAACTGGACCTACTAGAGGATTTATAGATCTTAAATAAAGGAAAGGACTCCATCTTCCAAAGGAGTCTTCTCTGCTGTCAAACAGTCCTTACCTACAGGAAGTTCTTTCTAATGTTTAGTTAGAATCTCCTTTCTGTCATTGGTTTGGGTTCCAGCCTCTGGAAAACAAGCTCATTCCATCTTCTTCATGATCACTCTTCAAAAAGTTAAAGATGGCTATCATAACATGTCTCAGGCCGTTTCTGCACTACATTGTTACAGTGCTATTATTCTACTTTCAACATCCTATGGAATCCTGGGATTTGCAGTTTAGGGAGGGGCATTTAGAATTCTCAGCCAGAGAGCTCTTTGGCCTCAGTAAACTACAAACCCCAGAAGAGAAGAATGCTCACAGCTGGGTAGGAGCACTCTTTTATTACTTCTCCTATATAACACTTGTCTTGCTTTGGAGCTCAGATAATCCCACTTCCTCATGGCCTCTCCTTTGATAAAAGTGCTGATGCTGTTACCCTGTATGTTGGGGGTCCCGGGAGGGGCTCCCAAATTACCAAATAAAAACACAAATTGGGGGAATTTAGCTGGAGCACTCTCTCAGCTAAACGAGAGGCAGGGTAACTTTAGCAAGGATCTTTAACCCTATGTATATAGCAACGAGTCAGAGAGCGGCTAGACAAGGTTTTCAAAGTAACAAACAATATTTTATTAAACACAAGAAACAAGCAAGACAAGACATAAACTGACTAACCAGGAAATAGAAACGGGAGCTTTTCGGGAAAGGCAATACGACACCTGGTCTCGTAGTCCTGGAGAGAAGCGGGGATCCAGGAGAGAAAGCTCAGCAGGGCTTGCTGAGGGGAGTTCCTTCAGACTACTGGCGGCAAGGCGGGATGGAAGTCCAAAGTAGTCCTAGAGGGTCCCTAAAGTGGGGACCTTTTATAGGGTGGAGTTTACCTACAGGCTATGCTATGCTCGGTGAGAACAAAGGAGATTTGGAGTTGGACAAAGGATTTGGAAAAGGTCAAGTTTAGCATGCTTGGTTTAGCTCTTGATGACAATAGCGTGGCTGGTACGTTGATGGCCCAACATAAAGGAATGGCTTGGCTCTTGGCTGCAAGGCTTTGTGTAACTCCGAGCCAAGCAGAGCTGGTTTGCAGTGAGGTTTTTCCCTGAAGCAATGGAGAGGCTTAAATTGCTAGCCTGAATGGGGTTTTGGAATGTACCGTCATTAACAGCCGCACCCGTATGTGCTTGTCCAGGAGACCTCTGCAAACACGTGGCGTGAGATGGCAAAGAGAGGTCAAGCAAGACCAAATTATTTGATATCAAAAAGATATCTAGTGCTCTCACCAGACATATAACCGTGATAACAATGCTTCTCATATTAGTGAGGTTGTGAATCTGCTCCAGATTTAGGTCTGAACTTAAAATGAGCAGTCCAAGGTAACGTACTTGTTTTGGGGGGAGTAGGGTTCACCACCTTGGAGAGTTCCTTTACGAATCTGACTAAAACTGAGAGCAGATTCACTACTTCACTAATATGAGAGTCACTTGTTGCCACTGTAAAGAATAGGTGGTGAAGGATTCCATTCAGAACTTCCAAAGTCAGAGGAATGTGTATCTCAGGCAGTGTCACAGTTGAGGCCGTTGGATCCTAACTGCCAGGTCATTTAAAAGGGGCTCATGTGACATAGGGAAATGGGGGGAGGGTTCTTGTTCTCTAGCCAAAATGAGGTAAGGGGTGGATAAGGAATCAATGGGGTTTTGGATAAGCCAAGAAGCCAAGAAGCAGGCCTGTTTTTCAGCCTTGAAGGCCTATGCTTCTCTGAAAATGAGGCCAATTGCCATGACATAGACTTTCTTCTGTAGTAGGGCATCTGCAAATAATTGGTCCTCTTTGACTTGCATATACGACCCTGGCCAGCACTGGAGGTGAGAGCAGAAGGCAAGCAAGAACTGGATAGGGCAGGTGGCCCAGTCTGTCTCAAGATTAGGGCCATTTCTGCACTAGCCTGTTATAGCGCGATGATTCCACTTTCAACATCCTCTGGAATCCTGGGGTTTGCAGTTTCAGGAGGGGCCGGCCGGCCCCTCCCGAAACTGCAAACCCCAGGATTCCAGAGGATGTTGAAAGTGGAATCATCACGCTATAACAGGCTAGTGCGGAAATGGCCTAGGAGCTGAAAGGGCTGTATGTTACTAAACTGAGTAGCTGGAGACCAGAACACAACAGAGGCTCCTTTATCCAGTCTCCATATTACCCAGTTGCCCCAGCCCTTGATCAGTCTCTTCCCCAAGTCTTCTTCCGTGGTTAAATATGGCTGTGTGTGGGTGGTAGAGCGGGGCTATATTTTGTTTCTAATGTATACATAGGTAAATGGATGCCTAGTACCCATAACATCTCAAAGTCACTCACCAAAGAGTCTGACTTCAACTGCTGAGGTCTGTTTTGAACTTTTAATATATGTCACAAGAATTATGTTCTTTTAGTGTTCTTTTCAGCAAAGAAAAGATGCTGTTGCAGGATTTATAGAGAACAACAGCAAGCAGAATATAGCTTTCAGCAATATGAAATAATTGTGAGGATGGGGAGGAGAGAAGGCTCTTCAGGCAGTAATCTTTATTTTTTGAAAAAACAGTTGTTACAAAGGCATCTGTATATATATGAAATTCACAAGGGTATGTGTCTTTTTTGCGCAAGCATCACCTCTCTCAGCAGACCAAAGGAGGAAAGGAACAATTGTGTCTAAATGTAACTGCTGATTTTTAAAATTTTCATTTGTCCTCTCTTATTTCCAAATCCACAATAAAAGGAGACTTAATAGCTATACCCTGCATAGCTGGCCTTTCAGCCTCAGCAAACCACCTACTGAAACATGAAGTTGGTAATACTGATCTACCTTGCAGGATTATTTGTTGATGTTTTTTATGCTGAAGGGGTCCCTTCAGAAGAGATGGTCTGAGGAGAAAAATGCCACTGGTTTCAAAGCCAAAGCTTCATATCTGGCACTATGGCACACTTGTGTCTGAGGTTTACCAGTAGGATATCCCTGGGAAGAAGATTGCTGAACCATGATGGTTTTTCTGCTCTTAACTATAAAAAAGGAAAGTAGGTGGTTTGACTGAAATACAGCACTGCTGCAAGCCCTAAGGTTAAGCTCTTATTGTTTTTTTCAAATTCTCCTTCACTACAGTTAAGTCCAGCTGTGCTGAGCTGGCCAGTTTGACATTTAGGAATGTCTGAGAGTAGAAGGGGAACCTTTCTCAAGCAATGTAAGAAATGCCTTGTCGACATGAATGGAGACATGTTAGATGCACAAGGTGTGTGTCTTCACTGCAAAGCTGAAGCAGGAGAGGAGAAGCAAAGGAAGCAGAAAGGCAAGAGGTAAGGCAGGGTAGAACAGCAAGATTTCAATTAAGAGAAGAAATTCACTGCCACAAGCATTGATGATGCCTGCTGGCTGAATAAATTTGAGGGAGAAAAATCACTAGACAAATCCACAGAAGATAGATCTTTCAATAGCTATTTGCCATGTTAACTGGATAAAGCCCCCATGTTCACAGACCATATACGTGGAGATCAGGGATGGGCAACTGCAAGGGGCATCATTCACCCCACCTCATGAGCCACTTGGCTAATTCTAACTGAACATCGTTTCCAGTGTTGGGAATCAGCCAAAATATGTCTGATTCTCCACATTTGGGTGAGCAGCGGGAGGCATGGATTGTTAAACCACCATGCATTTTAATGGGGCTGATTTGGAGGCTTTGGGGATGAAAGCCACATGCAGCCCATAAGCTGCACCTTCTCTGTGCCTGCTGTAAATACTGGAGGTGCAGTGGGGGCATAAGACCAAAAAGGAGAGAGGGATGTCGTCTTCATGCCCCTGCTTGTAAATCTGTTGGAGGAACCTGGCTCTCACCAGTGCTGAAAACAGAATGCTGATCTGGGTGGATCTTTAGTCTGACCTAGCTAAATTATTTGTTTCTTCTTTGAGAAGAAAATTAGTAAAGAATTACATTGTTATCCTGCTTGCTTGGGGCTCCCTTAGGGGGATTCCCAAAGGCTGTCAAAATAGTCTCTTGTGGGGAAAATTAGCTCTGAGCACTGCTTTAGCAATGCAAAGAGGGCAGAGTAATTAAGGATCTTTAACCCAATGTTTACCGGGTCAGGCTCAGTCAGAAATCACACAAACTGTTCAAATTTAAGTATTTTATTGGCATTGATGTTAAAATCCATACAATCACTCAGCTGCACTCACTCCAACAAACATACAAGACTATAGAAATTTAGAAAGAGGTGAAAATTAAGAGAGAGAGAGAGACATAAGGATTTAGGTTAATACTGTACCAATCCAGAAGTCTTCAGCTGGGAGAAAACAATCTCAGCCACGCCTTTTGAGGCTGAGGGGAGCTTACCAGCTTCATGGTTTGCGGGTCTGAGAGAACTCCAGGAAAAAAAATGAGTAAAAGGGCCTAGTTATAGAGCTGACCCATGTCCTGGGGAACAGATGGCTCCATTTTTATGAAGATGAATTTCAGCTTTGTAGTTCAAAGAAAATACAGCCAAACATCCTTGTAGTTTCCTGCAAGATGAATTTCTCATCCAGGGATGCATACCTCAAGGTGTCACATTCCAGGCTGTTTACATTGTTTAGTTGTTCCCAGAGATTTATTGTCTCCTGATCACTGCTGAAAATCCATTCAAGTGGCTTGTGAGCCATTTGCAAGACTCACCTAGGATGCATGACAGAAAACAGGCTACTCTTTTGATCTATCTCCATAGCTCCACTGCCTACGTGTCCTTCCAGTAGATCTCTATGGCTCACTATGTTTGATATAAAATAATTAGGACCTCAGGACATAGTTTTTAGGTGGGTAACAACATCCCTATCTTATGTTCTTAGAGTTAGGATATTAGAGAAGGGGACAAATGCATACAAGAAACTGAATAGAACATTGACTCATTCAGTGATGCACTGTCTGCAAGGGTAAGTATCATGCCTGACTAGAAGAACTAATTACTCTGGAGTGGACCTGCTGTACACCTGTTGTCAGAAGATGACACCCCCCCTACACACACATCCAGTTTGCACTTGATAAATTGGTGCCATGAAAGCATCTTCTTTGGGGAAAATGGCATGCTGAAAATGATTTTCTATTGATTTTTCAAGATGCTGTAATTTGAGGTCTTACAACAATAGAGTCCCTTTCCTTGCAAATGGGAGAAATGTTATAGCATGCATACTGACTTGCATATCACAAAACCACTTGTCTTGATTGGCCTTTATATTGGACTTTAGGAGAAGGAACTTTGGGATTGAACCTGTCAATCTCTAGCACTCTTGGAACTCATTCAACTACCAAATTAATCAGGAGGAGACACTCCGAACTCTAGGTAACTGGGTGGAGTATTTAATTTCTCATTTTTCATCTGGTCATATTTTGAGAATTTTGGTATTCAATGGTTAAGAAATATTATTCCATTTGTGGTTTTTAGTCAGTGTTATTGCTATATTTGCATATGAGCACAAAAGCAAAGAATAAAGAATGGGTAATTTTTTGACGGTACGTGTTATGCGTCATAGCATACGTTGCCTTAAGATGAGATATTCAGTCCTCTTTCAAAAGGAAGGGGAAATACTTATAAAGCTTGCAATCTTGTGTTAAATATTCTTTCTATTTTCACTTATTTAAAAAGCTTTTAAAAGGAAGTAATTAGCCAATTAATTGATTGTAGCATAGTCATTGCTTCTTGCCACTCCTGTTTTAGTGTGAAAAGGATAATTAGTTTTCTTGAGTTTGAGTGTATAAACCACATCCAGAGTGGAGATTACCTTTATGACTTTGATGCCAAATCATAGAATTTTATGCTAAATCATAAAAAACTTAGAATTTTATTTCATTGATGGGCAAGTATAAAGGGCATGATAGAAAGACTCTAGCCAGTAAGGGAAGAGCAGGAAAAGACAAAGATCCTTAAAATGTGTGACTCAAATCATGGCATTTTATGTTCCAACATTTCATAAGTGTCATATACTAGCTGAAAGTGTGTTCTGACAAGAATTCATACTTCCTTGGTTATATAGGCAAAGGATCCTTGATATGTTTAACTTCTGATCACTATTCTGCTGGTAACGGTTACTTCTCTGGTATTCTGGTGGAAAAAGTTATTTCTCAGTAGAAAATGAAACCACAACTTCACATCTAGACTCTATAACCGAAGTGAACACAGCAACCATATTTTATTTTGACACTGCTTTCTTATTTATAATCAGATATTAATCACATCACTAGTAATCTGCATACCCTTTTTGTGGGTTTGTATCAGAATCTTCATATTAAACCACAGAGGTTTGCCTCACTTAATGAAGTATATGCATTCTCTGGACATTCCTTTTTTAACAGAAAATTTATTACCAGAGTTAGAAATAACATGAAACACCACTAAAAAAGGAACACTGAGAGAACAGAGAGGATCAGTGCTCACTTTTTGCCATTCTACTCAGAGAAGAAGAAGGTTCCCTTTTTTATATATAACAGTTAATACTATACCTTAACTTTTATTTTATTTTTAAAAAAAAAATAAGCATTCCATTCTCCGAGTAGAGTGACAAAAGGCCTTTCTAAATGTCTGGGCAGGAAAATGGTGGTGGTACTGGTGGCCAAGGCCACCTGGCCCCTGGGGTGGCATTTGTGTTTTCCCCTCTGTGGAATGATCCTTGATTTATCCATGGGTCATATCAAAATCCAAACCTGCCCTTCACTTATATGTGAGGTTGACATGAGTATATACCATAGTTTTTCCAGCAAAACGTTCCAAGCTCAGCTGATACCACAGAAGAATAAGAACAACACACACTGCTGCTTCCCTTGCATCTTGACATCACCATTCCTGATTAATACATTACATTTTTCAAAATCAAAAACATATGGGCACCACTTAATGTGGGAATCTGTGTGTATGAGCTTGCTTCCCATGCAGTTCAGCCAGGTCAGCTATGCTGCTTGTCAACAACAATGCTGTCTCTGCTGTGGGACACTGCCTGGGGCTTTGATATCCCATACTGTGATGGGAAAGTTATGTAACCCAAGGGCTCCATCTGCTGGTGGACAAAGTAGTGAATCTGACACTCTGACACACTCTTCCTTTGCACAGCTTTAAAATCATAGCCAAGATTCCAGATTAGAGGCTCTCCTGTCCTGCCCCCACCATGCCTCATAGTTAAGGATACGCTCCTCAAAACACCAGAGTCCTCTCACTGTGTACCTGGCAAAAAAGGAAAAAAGCATTTCTCCACAGTATATATTAGAAAGGCAGAAAGAAAGTAGATACAGATCTACTTGTAGATCTTCAAGGATTTCTGATTCTTACAGGTTTAAAAACTGTAAGGAAAATTGCCACTACACACACAAACATACACACCCCTCTCTACTGTAAGTAACCTTGTACTAATCAGCTGTGAGTGTTCCTCATCTGTAAAATGTAGGAATTGATTGCAGTTTTGAGTGTGTCTTTGCATGGCTCTATTTGTTAGTTTCTTAGAGTTAAGTGTTTAAAAATCCCTGATCCATTTTGCATCTGCCTCTGTCTCACTTGGCATTTGTCTCTGGTTAGTCTTTGGTTAGGTAGAACCCCAAGTCTGAAATCTTATAACACCTCTGTTTTACAAGAAAGAGAATTAGTTTCTTTGCCACTGTTTTTACTACAACATGCCGGTCTCTGATATGGTCAGGCCAGTCTTTCCAATCTAAACTGTCAACAGAGGGCAGTTCTCTAGAAGACTGAATGGCCCAGGTGGAGGAATGGGTATCCTTACAATGCTGAAGGTGAAAATGTTTCTCAAGGGTGGTCAGTTTTTAGCACTGCATTTCTTTAGCACCTCATCAGTCATGGAATTTTGTAGAAGAGAGTAGGAGAGAAAGGCTGTCATGCCCAAGAAAAGGGAATAATATTGCAGCCAATGTCCTAAACTGAGGAAGGCAAAAAAAAAAAAAAAAAAAGAGCATGTCTGGAAGTTGGTACTCTGCCTTTGCATATCTGTGCAGGAGGGCTTCAGCCTTTACCCTTTGTTCAGATTTCTTCTGAAAGGCAGGACTCCAGATTATGAGGGAAAGAAGAAAGGGATTAAGCATATGATGACATGAACTGAAGTTCACATTACTTTTCCTGAGTTTTAGAATCACACACAGCCTCATGAATATGTCTCTTGTGATGTCTCTTCTTCCTGATTGTTTTGTCTTTTGCAGCAGGAGAAGGGCACAGTTTTAACCCTGTGCTTTGCTGCATCATGTGGCCTGTGACAGTTGCCAACCTGAGCACCTATAAAATTATAGCATCTTAGAGGTGGAAGGGGCTGCCATGCAGGAATATACAACTAAAGCACTCCTTAAAGATGCTGATCCAACCTCTGTTTAAAGCCCTCCAGAGAAGTAGTTTACAGCCCTTCAAAGGAGTCTATTCCACTGTCAAACAGCTCTGAGAGTAAAAATGTTCTTCCCAATGTTTAGGTGAAATCTCTTTGCTTGGAACTTGAACCCATTGGTTTGTGTCCTAGGCCATTTCTGCACTACCCTGTTATGGTGCTATTATTCCACTTTCAATATCTTGTGGAATTCTGGGGTTTGTAGTTTACTGAGGGCAAACAACTCTGGCTGAGAATTCTAAATGCCCCTCCCTAAACTGCAAACTCCAGGATTCCATAGGATGTTGAAAGTGCAATAATAGCACTATAACATTGTAGTATAGAAACTGCCTATCTCTGGAGCAGTAGGGAACAAGCTGGCCCTATCCCTTCAGATATTTAAATATAGCTGTCATGTCACCTCAGTATTCTTTTCTGCATGCTAAGCATATCCAGCTTCATAGCGCTTGATTTCCAGACCTTTTACTATCTAGGTTGCTGCCCTCTGCACATGCTCATTTTTCCATATTCTTCTTGAACTGTCATGCCCATAACTGGACTCAGTGTTCCAAGTGAGGTCTGACCAAAGCAAGATAGCGTACCAATGATCTGAACCCTATACTCACTCTACACTTTGTAAATAATGAAGATGTGAAGACAAAAGACCTGAGTTTTACAAGCAATGTTGTGGTGATGTTACCCTGTATGTTGGGGGTCCTGGGAGGGGCACCCAAGTTGCCAGATAAAAACACAAGTTGGGGGAATTTAACTTGAGCACTCTCTCAGCTAAATGAGAGGCAGGGTAACGTTAGCAAGAATCTTTAACCCTATGTATACAGCGTCAGGTCAGACAGCGGCTAGACAAGATTTTCAAAGTAACAAACAATATTTTATTAAAGACAAGAAACATGCAAGACAAGACATAAACTAACTGAGAAATAGAAATGGAGAGCTTTTCGGGAAGGGCAATATGACACCTGGTCTTGTAATCCTGGAAAGAAGTGGGGTTCCGGGGAAGAAAGCTCAGTGGGGCTTGCTGAGGGGAGTTCCCTTAGACTACCAGCAGCAAGGCGGGATGGAAGTCCAAAGTAGTCTGAAGACATCCCAAAAGTGAGGACTTTTTATAGGGTGGGGTTTGCCTACAGGCTATGTTATGTTCGGTGAGAACAAAGGAAATTTGGAGTCGGACAAAGGAGTTGGAAATGGTCAGGTTTTGCATGATGGGTTTAGCTCTTAAGACAATAGTGTGGCTAGTTCGTTAATAGCCTGACATAAAGAAATGACTTGGCTCTCGTACGTGTGGCTTTGTATAGACATGAGCAGAGCAAAGCCAGTTTGCAGGGAGGTTTTTCCCTAAAGCAACAGAGAGGCTTAAGCTGCCTGCCTGGATGAGGTTTTGGAATGTACAACCATTAACGGCAGTGCCCCAGACGTGCTTGTCCAGGGGACCTCTGCAAACATGTGGAGTAGGGTGGCAGAGAAAGGTCACGCAAAGGCCAAATTATTTGATATCAAAAGGATATCTAGTGCTCTCACCAGACATATCACAACCGTGATAACAGTGAGACACAGCACTTTGTTACCTTCTCTCTTCACACGGCATATATTGCAACGTGGGAGCTTGTGTCATGGAGTGAAGTGGTGAAGTAAATAACAAATTTTTTTAAAGGAACTCTTTCATAACTGATGAGACACAAACCATCGAACTGGAGATTGGAGATTGCTGGCAGCTTCTTTGATTTCAGCTTCTGTGGGTGCTTTTCATTGGGAGAGAGAAGATAAGCAGAATCTTAGAAGTGCCTGTTCTATGATCCGATGTATAAAACTGGATTTACTTTATCAACACCTAACTGAGGCTCCTTTTTCGTAAGATGTCACTTTATACCAAGCTAGAGGGACATTTTGTCTGACAGTACAAATCTATCTGCTTTTATGTCTTCTGTTAACCTGAACTACAGCAACAACCTTCAAAGACATAACATAACAATGACTCCCTATTCATGTTGGCCAGCTACAGTGGTTTTATATAATTAACATGGATTTTTAATGAGAAGGCATTCAGTGGTCCTTGATACTCTCCCAATCGTTCATGTCTCTGTTATACAGGGCTGCCGTCACAAAGAATGTAAGTGAGATGATGGAGACTGAGCCTGCTTACTCTGAGTTCATTAGTTGTGACCGGAGCGGCCGACGAAATGCAATCGCTGATCTTCAAGGAGATGCAGCTGCACTTAAACTGGAGAAACTGGCAAGCACCATGGATGATATTGCCCTTGCAGAAGAAGGTGAGTTACTCTGTGACTGAAACAAACTGAAACCTGGCAGGCAGTGGAGGTAATTCAGGAAGCTCACATGGAAATGTTTTGCATAATTTACATGGGGTTGATCTGAATGATCAGGAAATTGTGCCTCAGTGGTATATCTGCTGAGTGGTGCTGTATCCATCAACATTTCACAGATAGCAGATGGACACACTTCTTACTAGCCATTTTTCACTTCCTGGATTGATGCCCATCTGCCCTCTTCCTAATTTTTGATTTCGTACCTGTGTTATCAACAGTTCAAACTATGTCTCAGAAGTTAAACTGGATGTGCATTAGAAATGTGTTTTTAATGTACATCCGGGTGAATGTGAATTCACCTGGATGTATATTAGAAACAAGATGCACACAAAACCCACTCAGACACTTCTTGTGGCAATCCCAGAAAGGGAGCTAAAGCTGAATTAACAACAACCTTGACAACTTGTACAAATAAGTTGTACAACTTGTACAAATAAGTACAAATCATGGCTTCCCCTAGATGCAAAAACAAAGCTGGTGACTTCCCAGGGCCAGTTATACTATAGGACTCGCCCTATTTAAATAGAGCCATTGGATAACATGTGTTCGGTTTGGCAATATTATCTAACAGGATTCCTAGGGAAATTTTAAGATCAATGCCTTAAAATGCCTTAATCAGTCTGCATGAGTGAAAATTAAAGACCTTTTTGTTTCAGCTGCTGTTATCTTCTTTTGCTAGAATCTTAGGGCTTGGAGAACTGAAAATCATGCACACTAGGTTTCAGTTGTAAAGTATCATTCTTTACACCTCAGCTTCTTCAAAGATTATTTCACAGACCCCCCCACCACAGGATACTTTAGCCAATGAGAACAGGAGTAAATAAGCTGCTGTACACAGTATAGTGGTTTGAGTGTTGGACTTCAACCCTGGAGATCAGGATTCAGTTCCCTGCTTGGCCATGGAAACCCACTGGGTGACTTTGGGTGTGTGTCACACATTCTTAGCCTCAGAAGACCCTATGATAGGTTCACCTTAGGGTCTTCAGCTGTAGGAAAGAACTTCAAGGCACACAGCAGCAACAACAAACATTAATGTCCCTGTAAAGCAGTTTCCTTCAGGTGGCTCAAATAAAAGAGCTAGACATATGATTAAAAATAAGGCAAAATTAAATGTGTAGGCTCTTTTACTGCTTTATTTTTCATTTCATAAGAGTAAAAAATGTATTAAGATTAAAAACTGACAGTTCCTATCTGCATTGTTTTTAAAAGATATGATATAAAAGGAGAAACAATATTTTTAGTGATGTGATTTTTCTTCTGTCCTCTTCCCTGTCTACACACAGAACAAACTGGGCCAACCACCAAGGAGTAAAATACAGTTCTGCCTGTATTGTTACTAACCAGATTATATTTACTTGCCAATGAAATAAATTTTCATTGGATTCAATGTAGTTTTTTCTTCCACAATCACTCATTTAACTATTTCCCCCACAGAAAATCAAGTAGAGGATGATGATACTAAGAAGGAACCTGGAATGATCCCTAAGAGTCAAGACAGCAGCCCAACTTTGTAAGATTTCTGACCTGGACTGGAAAAAGCTGGGACTCTTCCATCTGCAAAGAAATCAACCTGCAACAAGAAGGTCCTCACTTAGTGTCTACCATGACCATCTGGAGCTCACAATGACTTTCTGTGGCAAGTAGCTGGTACCTCCAAAGAACTCTCTGTCTGTAAGAGCAAAAGGAGATCTGTTCTAGTGACCTGAGCCAGAAAACCTCAGAAAACCTTAGCAGTTATTTTCCTGTACAGGAAAACACATCGGTAATAATATATACACTTTCAGATTTTACTGTAAAAGGTACATTTTGCTCACATAGTAAATACAACATATTTATTCCTACATCCGTATAGATTATTACTTTATTGTATCCTACTTCATGCACATGACATGGTTAATGCTTTGGGGCTGTGAACATGGGACTCATAGGGTATAATTCACCAGACACTTCTCCAACATAAAGATACTGAAGCCACTGAAAGACGCACAAGAGCAGCCATGCTCACAGACAACTCCAGTACAGTGCACTGGGAATTGCACAGGAAATGTTCCCATGGATGTACCCATGTTCTTGAAGAGAGACACAAGTGAAACATACCTATTTCTACTTCACCAACTTAGTACTTCTCTTTTCTGGCAGAAAAGAAGGGGCTGAAGTTTAGAGCTATCCACACTAGCTGGTTCAGCATTGCTGAACAGGTACATTTTGAAATTTGGTTTAATAGTGCTTTAGAAAAATGGAGAGCAACACATCTTCAAGCTGACTCATTAAGTTCTATAGTGTTCTAGTTGTCCAGTAAGGTTTTTTCATCCACTGTTAACAGGCATCTCTTGTGTTGAAATTTGTATGCAAATCTGTAAACCTGTTTTTCAGCAATTAAAAACTAAATGAAGTTGTTTGGTTGCTGTTGATACATTTCACTTTTCCCTGCCACTTTATTCCCAGGCTTGCAAGTTTCATTGCCTGTCTTATGAAAAGATCTTAATTACTGACATGGAAGCAAATATTTAGGATCAATCTGTCTCATCTATACATGAAGTTCTCAACCTTAATTGTGGGGGACATAAAAATACTAGATGGCATGTATTTGGAGCGGAAGCTTTAGCTGACTGCAGCCTTACATGGTAGTGAATTCCACAGTTAAACCATGCACTGGTGTGCTATCTAAATTTGCTATTGTCTGTTCAGAATCCTCCAATCATTTAGTTCAACTGGATGACCAAGTTTTCTTTTAGGAGTGAGAAATAATTCTTGCTATCCACATTCTTTACACCTTGCATAATTTTATTAAAGTCTCTTATATCCCAACCAACTTGCCTTTTAACTAAAAGTATTTGTAAACATTTCCAAGGGCATTACCAGTAGGATTATATACAATCATTCATAATAAGGAAAAAGCTCCAAACAATATAGCATTCCCTGTAGGGTAAAATTCCCAGCTTCCTATCATTTGGACTGAACGTCTCTAACTCTGTAATATTGTTTTAGAGGTACAGTGTCCAAGAGAATTCTTGTTATGGTCCCACTATATATTTGTAAGAAGATGGCTACAATTGTAGCATTTTTTATTTAAAAAAATCCTTTAATGATCCTCAACACAGAATTCACTTTTTCAGAGCTGCCACACAATAGATCAACATTTTCAATGAGCTATCCACAACACCCCAAAATCTCTGTTGAGTACTCACTGCTTATTCTCATTTCCATCTATGTATATGTGAAGTTTGTGGTTGTTGTTGTGTCTTCAAGTTGTTCTCAACTTATGACAACCCTATCATGGGGTTTTCTGGGGCTGAGAGTGTGTGACATGCCCAAGGTCACCCAGTGGGTTTCCATGGCTGAGTGGGGAATCAAACTCTGGTCTGCAGGATTATAATTCAACACTCCAATTGCTACACCACACAGATATATTTATCTCTCCCAGGCTAATTCAATTTACACGCACATTGAACCATATGTGCTATTTCTTTGCCCAGCCATCATGTCCTTTGGGAGTTCATAATCCCTTTTTGTTTTTACCACTCTGGCTTATTTGGTATTGACAGTATATATAGTCACTTCATTGCTCACCCCAGCTCCAGGTCATCCATAGCAAAACTATTGGTCCTAATTCAGTAGCTTGGAATATTCACATTATGAGAGCTGGCCACCAAATCCTATTTTCTGCTATTCAGCAAGTATGCCTCAGTTGTTCTTGGGTGTTAACAGGAAGTTCCTATTCTATGCATTACCTGTTTGCAGACTTCTCATGAGCAACTGGTTAGCTGGTATGTGAACAGAATCTTGCACTTGGTAGACCTTTTATCTTATTGAGCATGGTTCTTATGATTTTAGCTACTGATAAATCCAAGGTCTCATGCTCATTCCATACATCATCTTCTGGTCTACAATGCATCAACATACAGAAGTAATCCACAGTCAGAAACAACACACTAGCAAATAAAATAATTAACCTTCATAAAGTAAATGAAATAGATAGGCCAATGGCAACTGTGAAAAACCAGCTACTCCTGAGAATCAGTAACCTAGACCACCCAAGCTTAGGCTCCCTAATGTTGAGTGCTCTCTAGGCACTGACATTAATTTATTTTGACAAGGCTGATATAGCAAGAAGCCAGTCACGCTCTTATCCCTCTCCTTTGGAAAGCCACTCAGTTTGATTGCATCTGTCTTTGAAAGAAAGCAGTTTCCTTCTTCAAAGAACATAAGTTTCCGTCTGATTGTCTTTTCTAATAAAGCTCTATATTTCTCTGCCATTATTGAAGCACTGTCTTTGCCTCCTACTCCAAGTATAATCTAGCTTCTTAAACCTGGAGTAAGTTTGAGGACCTATTTAATGATGGATAAGTTTTTAAAAACATAATTACCAGTAACTGCTCTATTTTCTAGAAAGTGTTTTTGTTTCCATTTCCTACATGTATACAAAAAGGTCAAGACAGCAGGATGGCCCCTTCTAAATGTAGTACCATAGGGGACATGCTAAACTTAGTGCTTCTAGACTGTTAAGTATGCCTGGACTAAGGATTATATTTAGCCAAATCCCCTTGTGACCTTGTTGCAAGCTACAAAGGTCACTATGCAGTTTCACTGGTGAACATGTTAAATGCAATTATCAATAGTACTGAAGATCATACTCTTCACATATAATGTCCTCTTTTTCTGAAGCATGGAGAAACCAGGTCTTCCATTAAAGAATCTGAAAACTGTATCGAGTTCCTTTAATAGTGCTGAGGTCTTTGCTAAAGTCTACCAGAAGACAACATCTTTAGGAGTTTTTTCACTGCACTCTACTTTTGGCAGATTGGCCCAACAGCACTTAAACACTGAGTCAGATGAATCATTCTCATAGCTTCCTGTGAACACAGACTGGCACTGACTCTCAGACAGAAAAGGGTCTTTCCCATTGTTTACTGGTTAAACTGAAGACGCCAGGGTTATTCCCCACTATCCCTGTTTGTTTTTAGGTGAAAAAGGTCCTGAGTGGCTGCAAATGTTTAAGAATGGTGCAGGGTGGGGTTTAATCCTTTCCCCTCTCTGTCATCGGTCAATTCACTGTGGCTCACTGGGGAAAAGATATGGAGAAAGCAACTGCCGGGGAGAAGTGATTTTGCACAAAGTATAGGGAAAGAAATCATTAGACAGACGCAGTGTCACTGTTCAAGTGTGCAGCCACTCAAGGCAGCGTTTATCTAAAAGAAATGCAAACTGCTCTGCAAAAGTGATATGCTATTGTACATCATATCTAGTTTGGCCCTCAGAAGTAAAGGAAACAGGTCCTAGTTCCTGCAGTATTAAGATATTCTAAGCAGCAAACTCCTCTATTTCACTTTGCCCACCCTCACCTCCTACATTGTATTGATCTATTTTGCCCATTCTGGTGCCCTACTGTGCTTTATAACCACTCCAGCCCAGGTAAAGCATAGCAGCCTGCTCTCCCTACCTTGAGTTGTAACATTAACAAATTCATTGTGATCTCTTTGGACCAGCTTGCATATCAATTTGGATTTATTTTTTTACATAGGCAAGGAAAAAAATGAAATACTAATGTAGTTAAAATTGACTTTATTTTATTCAATGAAGAGACACAGTCTGCTACATCAGGTATTGACAGTTCAAGTGAACTATCTGCTCAAAATGGAATTATGAAAAGCCATTACAGAACAAGAAGTAGATGACAACTTAAGAACCATTTACAAGCAAGATAATTTTCATTAGCATTACAAAAGTAATAGAATAATTCCTCTCTATATAGTCCTATATGTGTCTCTGTATGTGGGTGGACAGACGCTCGCATTTACATTAAGAGCTTATTTCCTTTTCACTACTATAAGCTATTCATTCATTGGTTCACTGTTTTCTGAGATAAGTGCTATGCAAGACTCACCCTTTTACCACCACATAAGACACTGTTGTCAAAGCCTGTCATTAGACACAGATTTTGGTGTCTGAGGTTTTGTAATACTAGCCTTTATAACCACCTGAAATGTGGCAGCCTCAGCTTACATGAGCTCTCGACATTGCTTACATTTTTTAGAACACTGATAAATGATGAAAAAAAATAACCATAACCATTTCAATATACAAAATATAGCAACACATTGTCAGAGTGCACTTTGACAGACAGGACCTCAGTAAAGCTGACTCAGAAGATTTATTTGTGTCACTGATTTCCTAGAAAGCAGCCTGGGGATACATCCCTATTTGGAATAAGCCCTGCTTGCACTGCAATGAAACCAGAAGTGTTTCAATTCATGTTTGCAGCAATTAAAACTGCCCAAATTGTGTGCATTCAAAAAAGATTTGGGCAGAAGAAAGGACATTGCGTGGCCAGGGGTGACAGCCTCCTAGCAAAGAAAACACAACAACCTTCAACCGGAGAAAGAAAGGCCACAACTTTATTGGCTACAAGCATGGACAAGGCTGGTGTAAGCATGGGCATGGATCCAGGCATTGATAAATCTGCCTGTTAACCGATGAACCCAACTGTCCAGTCCGTAACCGGATGGCACATAGCTGACTACAGTCCTACTGCCACCAGGGGGTGCCCACTGCGTGCCCACCCAAGCTCAGCAGCTCACCGCACCCCCTGACCCCAACGGGGACCCGACTGTCCCCTAGCATGTGGCAAAGGTACCCGCTATCCCGGATCCACTGATCATGTGACCGCCAAAGAGGCAGGTAGGCCACCCTGCCTGCCTTCCGCCAACCCTATCCCTGGCACCAATAAAGCCAGGATACCAATGTCCTCCCCTGCTGCAATGGGGATGGGAGTGCCTGACCACATTCACTGCCCATCTGTCTCCTATCTCAGTGCGTGGGTCTGACGAGCCCCAGCTCAGGTTGGACGTAGCCCATAAACACTCCAGATTTCCACCTCCCAATCCTCTTTATGACTGTGGCAGGGAGGCCAAAGGCGGCCGCCTCCGTAGCTGCTCTAATGTGGAAGGTGTGGCTCCCAAACTCTGAGGATGGGAACCCAACACGACATAGAGCTGCCCACAGAACTGCGACAAACTGAAACCTGGACAGCAAGGAGCGATCCTGGTGAGTGAGCAGGGGGCTGATGCCAGCAAGCCGCTTCTTGAGGAACTTCTGTATCACTTGGACAGGGCAAAGGGCCTCCCTGTGTGGAGGATGCAGGTGAATGAAGGCACTCTTGGCTTGCTGGTCAGACTTGGACCACCTGACCCGTAATATCACCTTGTCTCCCGAGAAGATGTCTTCCACCCGCAATGCCCGGTCGGATGTGCCCCTTCTGGATCCAGCCACCAGCTCCCCAACACGTAAGGCCCCAAAAAAGGCCACCACAAAGGCTGTCTTGAATAGTCTGGCCTCGAATCGTGAATGACAGATGGCTGGAAGTTGCTGGGTTATCCTCTTTAGCAGATGGAAAGACAAAGGCCTCCTACCATCCTTCACCCATGGCTGCATCTACCTCCAACCCTCGATTGTCTTCCTAATGATGAAGCCAGTGCACGGGTCAGGAAGTCTGTTGGCCTTGCTGAAGAAGGAGATCCCCACCAACTGGACAGTCACGGAGCGTGGGGCCATGCCACTATCTTTCAGATGAGCCAGGAAGGGCAGCACCTGCATCTCTGGAACCAGCCATTCATCAGTGTAGCCTGCCAAGGCTCGGAAGCTCCAAAACCTGTGGAATGCCCTGAGGTAGGCCCTGCACATTGCTGGAGCCATGGAATGCATAACTCCCTGGATTGTGGAATGTTCCCAAGCTGCCACAGGTCCTCCGGAACAGCTCTGGCATGGGATCTGCTGCTGGTACCAGCAATTGAAACCTGTCCTCCTGGAAGCGAGACAGAGAGTCTGCGATCTCATTATCTAAGCCTGGAACATAATGAGCTGAGAAGGATATGTTAGCAGCTAAACACTTTACTACAAAGTGCCTGACCAGCCCCGTGACCCGGCTGGACTTAGAGACTGCCTCTTGATGACTGCCACCACTGCCTTGTTGTCGCACCAGAAACAAACTCTCTTGTTGTGAAAACAGTCAGTTCAAATGCAAACAGCAACCAGGATAGGGAAAAATTTCAAGAAGGTGAGATCCCTGAGTATCCCTTCCTGCCTCCAGTGGAACGGCCACCTTGCCAAGCACCAATGGCCCTGAAAATAGACCTCAAAACCCAAGCTCCCTGCCGCATCAGACTGGACCTGAAGCCCAGCACCCAGCTCCATAGCCTCCTGCCACACTGATACACCATTAAAGTTGTCTAAAAAACTGAGCCAATCCTTTAGGTCTTCCTTGATGCCCTGTGTGAGGCAAATGCGGTGATGCGGAGCCCAGAGCCCTATCGTAATCCTGGCTAGGCACGTGCAAAAGACACTACCCGGTGCCACCGTCTTGCATGCGAAATTGAGGTGCCCCGATTGCACCTCCTTGAGGGTTGCCTTCTTGCAACTCACCATCCTGCCTAACCACTGCTGCAGGGCCTGGAGCTTGTCCTAGGGTAAACAGGATACTCCCTTAATGGTGTCGAGCAGAATACCAAGGTAAACCAGTGAAGTGGCAGGTCCCTCAGTCTTCTCCTGTGCCAATGGGATGCCTAGTTCTGCCGCTACTGCCTGAAATATACCCAACAGCCTGGTACAATCATCCCCGCAAGCCCTACCTATCATGAGGAAATCGTCAAGGTAGTGAGTGATGAAGAGGGACCCGGATTTGGAATGGGCTACCCACTTAATGAATGTGCTAAAAGTCTCAAAGGCCACATAGCTGACGGAACATCCCATTGGCATGGCTTTGTCAAAATACCATGCATCTGCAAACTTGAATCCCAGTAAGTACTGGTCCTCCGGATGAACCGGGAAGAGCTGGAAGGTCGATTGGATGTCACACTTTGCCAGAAGAGCCCCGGGACTGCATGCCCTGATTAGCCTAACCGCTTGATCAAAGGAAGCATACTGCACCGAAGAAAATTTTGGTGGAATGGCGTCGTTGACTGACGCCCGTTTAGGATAGGACAAGTGGTGGATAAGTTGAAATTCGCAGGGTGCTTTCTTGGGGACCACTCCTAGCGGGGAGACCCTGAGTTTGGGAAAGGGGGTACGGGAAAGGGCCCAGCTACCCTCCCAGCCTGGACTCCTTCTCAATTTTGGCTCAACCACATGGGGAAGCTCCTGAGCCAACTTAAGGTTGCCGGCATCAAACGCTAAGTGCAGACCAGATGTGGGGATCCTGAAGCCATGGAAGAAGCCCACTTGTATGAACTTAGCAGCCTGCCAGTTGGGGTACACATCCAAAAGGGGAAGGAGTGCCGCGATGCGCATGGGAGTGTGACCCATAGACCCCCTAGTGCTTAGGGGGTCCAGAGCCACTGGCATTGCCCCCATCCTGCTTACCCCCGGAAAGCAAGGGAGCACGGCCAGGCCGGGAACCCAGCTGACCTCCCCCTGGCTGGGTGCAAGAGGACCTGGGGTGTGGTCCAAGGCAGGATTTGCAGAGGTGGTCGTACCTGCAGCAAACCCTGATGCACTTCCCTTGATTGAATTCCCAACAGACCAGCTTTCTGGCATCCTTTTTCCCGGACCAATGAAAAAGCTTGGGGCCCTCAGCTCTGCCTTTGATGTGAGGACCTACAATGACCAACCAGAGTTTTTTTGCGCATGCACAAACATGGCTGCCACCATCTCCAGGCACCCCGGGAGGAACACCGAAATGGAGAATGCCGTGTCCCAGCCCGCAAAAGCACCGAACGGTGAGTTGTTCGTTGCTATTACTCTGAAGCAGGATTCAGAGCCAGTGAAGACACTATAACAGACCAAGTTTGAATACTTATTTGTTGTTTACATGGTTATAGAGTCTGAAGAGAAAAACCACAAGCATCTGCTTATTCTATAGGGCTTCAGACCCATTTTCAGCTTCTATGAAGGTTTATAATAAACTGAACTTCCAGCATTACAGCGTTAGCTGGATACTGCAGTTCCTCTAAATGCAAATACCAATTTATGATCTAAATTACCTTTAGAACATGAGTGGAGAACATGCCTCCCTCAGATCTTGTTAGACTGTAGCTTCCTAACCAACATAACCACCGGTGAGGAATGCTGCGAGCTGCAGTCTGACAATACTGGTGAGCCACATTTCTTCCATACCTGCTTTACATTAAGACAACAACCAAGTGATAAGGTTCACATGGCCACACATGAAAAGAAAGAAAAAAAACCCTAGGAATTTGAGTAACACTTTCACATTCTGAGGTGGTCTTGTTGAATTTGGAATATTCCAAATTAAGTCTTTCAAGAACTGACAGTGCTGCTAGAGTCACATTCATTTTTTTCAAGTCTTCAACAACTTGAATTAACTATTAAAAAAAAAAACCCCTATGTTAGCTATTCACTTGGCATATAGTTTAATACATTAAGTGTGGGTTAATCAGGTTGCCAAATCTAAAGATGCTGAACCAAGATAATCAGCTCTTGTTGACAGAGGGGAAAAAGGATTGTGTTAAGTCCATTTTCTTGGATGAGAATTTCTCACTCAAAGTAGAAGTTATGCAAAATGTACAGCTGCTGCTATAAATGGCAACTGAGTGTTGTAGCCATCACCTTTAATTTTCACAAAGTCTAGAAGAATTTAACTTGTATCTTTTTACCACAATAAACTACTTCTGATCTTTCACTTCTATGTTGTTGGCTGCCATGGATATGGAGTAGAGAAACACAGAACATCATAACCTCAGTCAGTTTTTCCCCCCAGGTGTTATGAAAGGGGAGTAATTGTGTGATTTGCAACAGCTGCAGGCTTACTGTAATGCTTCCTTTGGACCTCATCAACTGTTTTTCAGATCAAAGTATGAAAAAAGGAAAAGGAACGACCTGGCCTATTTAATTGTAATTAAAAAATGGGGGGGGGACATAGGCATAATATGAGGCTTCTTCAGTGGTTTAAAAATGTGAATCCTACTTCTAGAAACTAGAAAAATTATAATTAAAAAAACTAAACCAGTTTAAACACCATGTCTTGCTTCTCTGTTCGCAAACAGAGTAGGTGGATTACCTTCAATTCCTTCTTAATACCTGCAGCTTTTCATATCATATGCCATACTCTTTCTGAGAGTCCCTGAAGTCCTAGGAACAAACTTTCAAAAGCATAAGAGGCTGCAGAAAAATGTGGGGGTAGGAACAGAAGGGAAAACACTACTCTGCAAACTTGTTCTGTTCGTGGATGGAAAATTTGGATTTGAGCTTTTACCTTTCATAAATTCTAGAATGCAAGATTTCTGTGAATTGCTGAGGCAAATTGCATAGTACACTAGGCATGATCCTTGCAGAATGTCATAATATAAAATGCAAAGACCCCAAATGCATGGGACCTTTATGAATATGCAACTCTGCATAAAATTAGTATTTTAAATGTGCAAAATAAAATTTCACAATCACTAAAAGAAACATCACATATTTATGTTAAGAGGCACCTTGACTTTTAATTTTCACAGTATCATTTTGCTTTTCAATATGGTTATTTAATGTTCTGCATAAAACAGAATAATTCCATCACCCTATAATTTGAATTACTGTGTTATTTAAAACATTTTTATAATATAAAGTATAGTATTATTATATTTGTATAATATAAAGTACTTGCATTTCAACCAAGCTTATTCCACTGAAAAAGAAATGAACAGGTTGCTTACCTGTAACTGTGGTTCTTTGAGTGGTCATCTTGCCCTCTCACAATGGGAATCTTTACACATGCACAGTAGCTTTTTGGAAAGTTCCAGAGCTGAGCAGCTTGGCGGGAACCCCTCCCCCATCCAGTACTGAGCATGCTCAGTCCCACCAAGCTAACAGTCTCTCCTCAGTTTCAGAGTCCGCCGAAGCAAGACCTGAAAGAGGGGAGGCTGGGCGGGTGTGTTGAGGGCACAGATGACCACTCAAAGAACCACAGTTACAGATAAGCAACCTGTTCTTCTTCTTTGTGGTCTCTGTGCCTCACACAATGGGAGATTGAGTAGCTTACCACTGGATGGTGGGTCAGGTCCTAGAGGACAGAAGACAGCGCTGCGCGGCTGAAGCGAGCATCACGCTGGGCCCTACAGTCAAGCGCTAGTGGCGGACGAAGGTCGAAAGCTGTGACCATGTAGCCACACGACAAAGCTCCTGTAGGTCAACTCCCCTGAGAAGGGCTGCTGAGGAGGCCATCGCCCTGGTAGAATGGGCCCGAAGCAAAGCCAGGGGAGGTTGCCTGGCAAGTTCATAGGCAAGGTGAATTGTCTGGGCAACCCATTTGGAAAACCGTTGACCTTTCCAATGCCCACCATAGCACACAAAAAGGTGGGGAGTCTGATGGAAGGCGGAAGTCCGTTGAAGGTAAAAGGCAAGCGCACGGCGCACATCGAGTGAGTGAAGAGAGCACTCGAGGGGTGATGCTGGGTCTGGATAGAAAGTAGGTAGAATCAAGTCTTGAATTATATGGAAACTGGAGACTACTTTAGAAAGAAAAGAAAGATCGGGACGGAGAACCTCTCTGTCCCGGTGGAACACCAGGAACGGCTCATCACAACGCAACGCAGTCAGTTCTCCTGCCCGCCTGGCTGAAGTGACAGCAACCAAGAACGCCATCTTCATAGTGAGGAGGTAGTCATCAGATGCAGCCATCGGTTCAAAGGGATGGCGCCTGAGTTGGGAAAGGACAAGTGACAGTGACCATGGAGGAAGCGGTGGAGTGACAGGAGGATATAGGTGTTGCAGGCCTTGAGAAACTGCTTCACTGTAGTGTTCTGGAAAAGGGCAGAAGAAGGAGAACCCTGTGACTGATAGGCCACAATTGCAGAGAGATAAACTTTCGGGGAGGAGAAGGCGAGGCCCTGATCCCGTAGCGCCAGGAGGAAGTGAAGCACTGTGGACAGGGAGGTAGGAGAAGCAGGCTCATCACGGGAGACGGCAAAGGCCACAACCTTCTTCCATTTGTACTCATAGGACAAGTCGATTCTTTCCTCACAGTCATGAGAACAGCTTGGATAGCGGGAGAGTCTAGAATGTTATCCTCCAAGCATGCAGGTGGAGAAGAGGGAGGTCCGGTTGCAGTACCTGACCCCCCTGAATGAGAGAGGAGGTTGGGTGCATTCTCGAGCTTCATGGTGTGGCCCCAATGCTGTCTCAGCCAGAAGGGAGCGACGAGGATGGCGTCTGGCTTGGCTGCCGCGATCTTCACTACCATTCAACCTAGGAGAGGAAACGGTGGAAAGATGTAAAGGAAATCTCTGTTCCAAGGAAAGTGGAATGCATTGCCAAGAGAGCCAGGGCCCAGGCCAGCTCTCAAGCAATAACGAGGACACTTCCTGTTGCAATTGGTCACGAAGAGATCAACGGTTGGAGTGCCCATTGGGACACTATCTGCCGGAAGGCGGCATTGGACAGGGACCATTCGTGATGACACGCTGTGTCCCTGCTCAGCGTGTCTGCTGTCACATTGTCCCGCCCTGTGAGGTTGACCACCACAGCGTGTATCCATAGTGGAATGCACCAGTCCCAGATGCATAGAGCTAGATGGAGCAGAGTGGAAGAGTGAGTGTCTCCTTGCCAATTCATGTAACAGACAGCAGTTGTATTGTCTGATAGGATCTGGACGGTCCGTCTGACAATGAGATTTCAAAGAGCCCAAAGCGCTTTGAAAATCGCCAGTAGCTCCAACATGTTGATATGAAGATGCAACTCCAGGCTGGCCCAGTGGCCTTGGACTGCGCAACTATGACAGCGAGCTCCCCAGCCCAGGAGAGACGCGTTGGTCGTGATAGTAAGAGTCAGAAGAGGCTTCTGGAACGGCATCCCCAATAAGAGATGGCTTGGGGACAGCCACCAACGAAGTGAGTCCCACACCAGATGAGGCACCCAAAGAACACAACGTTGATCGTTGAGGAGAGGATCAAAATATCGGAGAAACCAGTGCTGGGGAGGGCGAGTGCGAAGGCGGGAGGAATAGGTGACCACCGTTGTCACAGCCATGTAGCCTAGGAGCTGTTGAATGTTGCGGGCGGAAATGGATGGATTGCCCAGGATGGCGGCCGCAGCCTGTCGCAGAGTCCGTGCACGCCTCAGAGGTAAGAAGGCCCTAGCTTGAGTGGAATTGAAAGTGGCCCTGATGAAATCTAGGATGCGCGAGGGTTTGAGGTGGGATTTCTTGGGGTTCACCCTGAGTCCGAGATTGGAAAGGAGGGAGAGGGCAATATGGATGTCCTTGGATAGCTTTTGTTTGCAGGACGCCACTAGGAGCCAGTCGTCCAAATAGGGGTAGACCAGAACATTCTTCATGCGGAGGTAAGACACCACAGCGGCTAGGCACTTTGTGAAGACTCGGGAGGCAGCGGAGAGGCTAAGTTGTGGTCAGTCTCGGGAAACAGCCCGAGAAGTGTCTGAAACAGGCAGACGGTCAAACTCGAGATGGCCAGGAGAGAAAGTCAGAGCCATCGGAGTTTGTAGGCAGCCATCTCCGGATTGGCCAGAGGTCACAGGCAAGGAAGTCATCGGTGAGGATCAATGGGCCAAGTCGGAAACCAGAGCCACAGTAGCTGGGACCAACAGTACCAGGAGCTGAGTAGCATCCTGTACTGGCGAAAGGGCGGAAGCATCCTCCTCCTCGATGGTGGACGTCGCAGGCTGCATTGGCGGAGGAGTCGGTAAGGGACTGAGAGAGGCAGGTTGAGTAGCCGACAGATGGGTAGCGGGAGAAGGAGAGCGGTGCTTCTCCTTTCTCCTCTTCTTCTTTTCCTTGTTGGAGGAAACAGAAGAATGGTGTGACAAGGCGTGTTTATGCTCTACCAAGGCAGGGACCTTGCGAGCTTGTTGCGAGGTCAAAGTGGCATCTCCAGTGGCTTGGACAGTAGGCACCTTGGAGAGCTTTGGAATCTTAGGCAGAGACGAAATCGGTGGCAAGGCTGTCGATACCGAAGGAGTGGACGCTACCGATAACTTCGGGGCCGAAGTAGAGTACATTGTGGAAGGCGCCGATACCGACACGGCGGACAGAGCAGTATTCGAAGAAGCCTGCTCCTAAATGTGAAGGGCCTGTTCCCAACAATAGGATTTCAACCGAGAAGCTCTATTCTTAAGAGTCTGTGAGGTGAAGTCCTTACAAATAGAGCAGGCTCTAACGCTATGGCCCTCCCCAAGGCAGAACAAACACCGGGGTGGGCGTCTGAAAGGGAGACCTTACGGCCGCAAGACACGCACAACTTAAACAAGGACAACATAAGAAGGGGGAAGAGTTCTTACAGTTTTTATTGTAAAAGACGAGAAAAAATGAACGAAAGACGAAGAAAAAAAGCCAAGAATCGAGGAACTGCTCAGCAAGGAAGCCCTCCAAGCTGCTAACAGGTTGGCGGTCGAAAAGAAATTGAGGAGCGACCGTTAGCTTGGCGGGACTGAGCATGCTCAGTACCGGATGGGGGAGGGGCTCCTGCCAAGCTGCTCAGCTCTGGAACTTTCCGAAAAGCTACTGCGCATGTGCGAAGATTCCCACTATGTGAGGCACAGAGACCACAAAGAAGAACAATGGATCATCTAGCTCAGTTCTAGCAGGGCGGCATTACTGGTTTGTATTTTAGATTATAAAGCATTTACTCACAGTTAATGCACACTGAGCTAGCACCATTAGATCTTAGTTTGCTGTTAATCTTTTTTCTTGTCTAACTTAATCAAAATTGCCAGTCCCACAGGGCTGTTTTTATATTATAGGTAGGAGATGAGGCAATTGTGTCAGCAAATATACTGGACTATGTATGTCGAAAAGTTCAATTCTTCTGCAAAATCAGTCTACATCTATAGTTTTAAAATGCTGGTTCTCCGCACGTAGTCAGTTTAAAACATCTTAGGCAAGTTAGATTTTGAAAAGCAGGTGCTTAATCAGGGACTGAATACAGCCACGAATGCCAATTCAGCAGGGAGAGCAGCATACATGTGGGGATCTCTTGCACGTTGGGAACTATCTCCACAAATCAGACGCAAATGTGTACCTGGAGAAGAATTGCTATTCACACTATACTGTGTGGACAATAATACACTTTCCCAGGGTTCTTAAAGCATAGAGTTTAATTCTGTCTTCTACATGCATACAAAAGTCTTTGGACTAAAGCCATTATCTTTAGACATGAATTCTATTGATTTTGATATTGAAAAAAATGTTGAGCTAGCATTAAGGCTAAGTTGAATCATGTACAAGACAATTCTTGCCTACAGTTCTGTCAACAGATCAAATATATAGAAATAAAATGACATTTTTTCTCAGAGATTTTCCACCAAAAGATCACAACTTTCTAAGAATGCTCAGTGGTGTAATTTTATTTCTCTCTCTTTCACATATGGATGCACACAAAATGCAAATCAATTACAGAAAACACTCTGTAAGGTCACAGATGAATTATCATTTTTAAGGTCAGGTAAAAGTTTTCATTTTTAAGAGAGAAGAAAATTATTTCAGAAGGTTTTTGCTTCTCTGTATGCTTTTTTCCCCTGTCCCACTATTGCATCCACTAAAATAGTTGTTTTTGTAATTAGCACCTGCAAAACCCATGTACCAGAGTGGAAAGTGAGATGAATGTAGCCGCTATGAGCAGCAATCCAGCTTTCAAGACTTCATGTCTCTGAAAAATGACTGTTTTCAGTCTAAAAAATGAATAGGATTAACTTAAATTCCACAATCTATTTATAGAATTGTGCTACATGTAGAAATACTGTTCTGTTTATTTAGTTCAAGCCCCCACTCTGTGGACAGTAATAGTAAACACAATAATAACACTAAGTGTATGTGCTGTCTTCCAAGAAGTGAAACAGAGGCCTGAAAAGTGCAAGAATCCTGTCAGGACAAGAGCGTGTGGATGGTTTGCACAGAAGAAACTAGAACTCTGTGCTTTTTACCATATCGTACGCTTCATACAGCTTGTAAAGAAGTTCCTTCTTCTCTTTCTCTGGAAGGAAGCTGGACTTGGCTGCATTTATGTTCTGCAAACAGGAAAAATAAACACAGAAGTAAAATTGATTACATTACAGCAAAAAAAAGAAAAGAAAAGAAAAGAAAAAGAGATTATGTTACTGACTTTGCATGTATGGCTAACCAAATTTAGGTGGACATAATGAACAGCTGGCAAGGCTTTTTCTAAGTCTGTATTTTTAGCATTTTTTTATTTAAAAAAAGGAAAAAAGAAGAGGCTTTTTAAAACAGATTTTATCTATTTTATAGATAAGTACCTCAAACTAAATCCCATTAAACTCTACTGACTTGGTACTACTCATTTAGCTCTGACTCCATTGGACCAACTGCCACACACCATTTAGGGTGACCAGATTGGGTATACCTCTGGTCTTTTGTCTTTTAAATTTAGAGCATCACAACCTGTTCTTAAAGTAGCAACTCACTGGGTTCCAGTTTCTGGTTGCTTTAATGGCGAACATGATTTAGCTAGCTCTGCTACATTGCGTACCCCCTGAAACGCTGTGCCTGACAGGAGAGGCTTCCCCTATCAAGCAAGTGGACTTCCTGATATATGGGGCGCCTGAAGACTCCACACAAACCAGGATTAGGTCCTGTGAAGTGTCTGCTTGGGAACAGAGCAGCCACAGCAGGTCCTGAGGCTCAAGGAGCAGGGAAATGAGAGTCTTTCATTTGCCACATGGACACTACATTTCAGCATCTGGACTTCTTGTACGTACATAATTTTCTTAGCTATATTTTCACTCACAGAAACAAGAAATCCCTTGTAGGCCCACCATGATAAATTCCCCTATGAGTACTGTTATTTTGGTGAAATTTAAGAAGGCTGACCGAAAAGGTGGTTCTGACTGAAAACCTGAAACCCAACTTTCCTGGAAGTAAACTCTCACCTCCAAACAAACAGACTTAGGGTCAAAGTCATCAGTTATTGTAAAAGAAAAGGCACAGCCAAAACACCCAGATCAGCTTACAATTCTCTTGAATTCCTCCTCAGTGAAGTCCATTGAGTCCTGAGCTATTCTGTAATCAGTATCAATTGTGGAGCAGAAAATGAGTGGATCGTCTGTGTTCAAGGAATAATTTGCACCATCCTCCTTAAACCTGGAAAATCAGATATGAAATAATTTTAAATAATTTTAAAAGGCTTCCATCCTGCATTTTCTTATGGGTAGAAATCTAGTGCAGCCATTTATCCTAAGTGCAGCTATTTACCCTAAAGTTTCTACTCTACTTGTATTCAGCTTCATATCCACCAAGGCTATTGTCTCAGTTACATGCTACATTTCTTTGTTAAAGTTGAAAAGACAATTAGGTGATGCTTCCAAAAAATGCTCTGAGCAGAAATGAAGTGTAAGGCAAACAGTAGAGGCAGAAATTGGGACTAAAGGCTATTTTGGCAGTTAGATTTGAGACAGAACAAAAATGTATCTTATTGCAAACCAAACAGGCATGTTGAAGCATATTTCCTGCATTGCTTACAACCCATGCCAGTGGTAAAGAGAACAAAAAGAAGAAATTTGATTAACTGTTGCTTCAAGTACTGAGGAATAATGAAAATGAAACTAAAAGTAGTGTGGGATGATTACTATGAAATAACAGCACATAAAAGGATAATCAACCATACCTCACCACTGGATGATTACTGAAGGGTGTTTTACATGCACCAGTGAGATAGCTAGACCAAGGACAGAGCTGTAGGTTTATCATTAAAAAACAAGAACAAAAAAATTAAATCACTACTGATTCTCTTAAAAATACTTCCACACTGAAATCTAAACAAACACTGATAATGCTTTATCAGGAACCAGGAACTGTTCTTACACAGAAGATCATATCACATGGCAATTTCATGTTTACTTTTCCAGCACAAATACTCCATTTCTTATCCCCACCATGCTTGTGAAGATGTTTTGTATAAAGTGCAAACATAATGAAAACATTTCTGCAAAGTACATATTAATCTGTACCTTTGTAGCTAGTTTCTGCACACTTATCACAGAAAACCAATGAGATAAACTGAAGCCCTTTAACCAAAAATGAACTGGTGAGCCTGTGACAACACAGGCATTACAGGTGAATGTATGTGCCACATGAAGAAGATGATGTTATAACATTGCACATCAGAATACGTCCTTCTATAGCTGTTGCAAAGGTTGCATGCTCATTTTAATATAGATCAAGGAACCAAACTTGTTCCTTTACAGAATTTATTTTGTTGTGTGTATGTGGGGGGGGAGGGGAGAAGAACCAAGACATCTTTGAAAGTATAGTCTTATACTAATACTGGGATTTGTCTGTCTGTGTGCAGGGGGAGGAGATTAGGGTCTGAGTGATGCCTAAAGCAAAAAATAAAAATAGTAGATGTCTCAGCGGTACAGCGGTACATATCTTTCTTCAGAAGTTGACTAAGCTGCAAATCCTGTATATGTAGGGCAACATATCTCCTGTATTGTTAACATGTAAGAAACAGACTGCATTATGTATGAATGTATCTGCTGGTGAGTCTTATAGAACAGAAAGCCATATATTTTCAAATCAAGTCAAACTATACATATCCAATTTTGCAATTTAGCAAAAATGAGGATCTCAATATTATAAAGTAAAATTTTCAACCCTAAGGAAGACCCATGATGACACGTCCACACAAAAGTTCTGCTGCAACTTAACTCCCATTGTTGCATTTTAGCAGCATGGGGATGTGGTTTACATGTAAAAGATTTCAGATTCAATCCCTGGTATAAGCAATAAGGAAATACAAGGATCAATGTTTTGTCTGTTGCAAGGCAGCTTCCTAGGCACTCTTACTTGTACAAAATAGAAAGATATACAAGATAGAAAGATTCTAGGTTTATAAGGTTTCTCATTACCTCAAAATGCATATTTTCTTTCAAAAGCTGTTTGTATAGACATTCATCTTCTAAGACATGGTAGCCATGGCCAATTCGCTCTGCCTTCAGGATGCTGACTGCCTGTAAAGGTACAGGATGGAAGTAAAATATGGATATTAGCAAATATATAATGAGGTTCCTTTGGTTATGCGGTTAGCACAGCAACTACAACAAATTCAACAATCTAAGTTAGAGGAGCTTCATTAATAGATCCAAAACTAATAATGTGATTTTTAATAGAAATTGAATATAGGCCCTTTCCACACAGGGAAATAATACGTGGTAGCGCGACCTCCGTGGGAGGTCATCTACATGGTAAAGTAGATTGGGGTGGATTACTTTAGAGTAATTCCACACCCCAATCTGCACTAGGGTGCCCGGAAGTGGCGGTGGCGCGTGCTTTTTAAAAACCACTTTTTATGTGGTTTTTAAAAGGCACGGGGCGTGCAGCCCCGTTGCAGCGCCCAGTGTGGATTTGCAGGCGTGCACAAGGGCGTGCCTGCAGATCTGCCGGGGGTCGGATTTCCAGCTGGCGAGGTTCTCCGGTTGGTGGAGAGCCTCCGCCAGTCATCAGCTGCCATTCTGGGCACTGCCGGACACCGCAGGATGCCGATGAATGTGGAGTAGCGAAATGTGCTGCTCCACGCGGTGACGGACTGAGGTAAGCTCCGTTTTAGTGTGGCTTACCCCATTTCTCCGCCCGTGTGTGGAAAGGGCCATAGTGTATTACGATATAGAGCTTGGAAAACTTACTTTTTGGGGCTACAACTCTCAGGATTCTAGGAACTGCTATCTAAAAAGGGACTTTTTCAAGTTCTAATAGCTTGAAATACAGTACTACTATATTTGGCACAGACATCTTGAACATATCCTAGGATTGTTTCCAGGATAACAGAACAAAATATGGTTTGGCATTCCATGAACAAGTACTAGACTTGCATATTATTTTTCCCCTTTATGGTCTCCCACACTTCTTTTTCTGGTCACAAACCCGTTTCCTTACTTCTGGGGTGGCAAACTATATTGTCTGCATTCCAAACAAGAACCTCAAAATCATGAGGTGTGGGGGCACAGGGCAGAGTGCATGGGCCTTGCTCATGTAATATCAGATTATGATTTCTCATTCTGAATCAAGTCTCTACTGATCTTGGAAGGACAGTACAGTCAACATCAAATCCCTAACCTCCACAGTCATAAGGAAAATCAAGTCCAAGAAACCAAGTGTATCTGGCTCACAGTCTGAAACTGCTGCTCAATGTTTTGTTATAATAACAATATGCCATGTAAAGATAAGGATCACCTCCACAGTGCCTACACTTATACATTTAAGTTCCTAAATTCTGCAACCAAGTACTCCCAGCTATTTAGATCAAATTAATTTTGCAGGACAAAACTAGGATCCAGAAAGGCACAAGGCACTTCTGTATGGTCATAGAAGTACGTATCCTTTTACACTGACAAGACTTTGACTTGTTTGTGCAGAAGGGCTTTTTAAATAGGGTGTACCATACTTTATATTTTAAATATGTTTCAAATGCTTTTAAATCAATTCATAAATTGTTTTTTAATAGTATTGTCTAGTTAATTTTTTTAAACTAGATCTTTTTCAGTTGTATTTTGTTTTTAACTGGTACTGTAAGTCACATAGATTCTCTATAGGGAGAAAGATGGAAAGTAAATTAAACACGCACATTCATTCCAGTAACAGCTCTTCCAAATCAATACTATGTTTCTCCAAAGGAATCCCTGACATTCAAGATGAGCTTTGGAATACGTGCAAAGAAATACCCTGTGCATATGCAGGCAGTTGCATAGGGATGGGGGGGCAATGGGGGCAGTGCACTCCTGGCAGCAATTTTTGGGGGACACAGCAGGTCCTTGCTTGACCTGCCCCATCTGTCGCAGCCCTGCCCCTACGCACCGTAGCCTCACCCCTCCACACATCTCCCCTCCATGCACTTCAAACTTCACCACTGCAGGAGAGTTCACATAGCAATTTGGATTCAGTGAAATCAAAACATAATTACTTTCTCTTCTTTTTTGCTTTACAGCAGATCTTGGTTAGAAATCTGAAGTACATACAGGTCCAGGGACTGAATTCCATGGAGAAAGAAATATCCAAAGAAGTCTTACCAACCAACTAAAAGCTTAATCCAGAGGAATTTTAATTACTGGTGCTTGCAATGTTTCTAAAGTGAACTAGAGAGCTCAGTGTTTTAGTGCATGCTATTTCCATCTCAAAAAGAACCTTCTATAATCTGTTGTATCATTGTCAAATTACAGCTTTCCTGAAAAGATCCAATTTTATTGTGCTGTGGTACAATTTTTTACCTCCTTGATGACCTGGGCTTTCCCAACCTCACCAGCATGAACAGTTCGATGAATGCCGCATCTTTCAGCTTCCTAAACAAAACAGAATATGAGGCAAAGAGATTGGCAGATGTCTGAGAGGTACAATACAGTTAAGGCTATATTTGCTAACTTTTTTTTTCACGGCTGTAAACTCAGAAGTACTGACTTGTTTAGATTAAAAAAAATGCCTAGGATTGCTATTTTTCTCAGATAAAAGGTTATTAAAATATATTCAGAGCTAAAGATACCCATTTTTTGTATTTTGTATGAAAACAAAATCATATGATAATCTTAACTTTTCCCTATTACAGCTGCAATGTTATGCAGCTTTAGCAAGAATAAGCCCCAATGAATTTAGAAAGATGTCTTATGCCATGTCACATTGTTGGTCTACCTAGCTTTAGGATTGTTAACACTGACTAGTAGTGGCTCTACGTGGCAAGATTTTAACTTTTGTACCCTCTGAATTTCTAATGACGTGTCTTTTGAATTTGTTAAGCTGCTTTGAGTCCCAGCTGGTAAAAAGATGGGATAGAAATCATCCTCATCCTCATCATCCTCATCACTGTCAGCCAGAATTTCCTATAACTATTAATATTTAGTTATACCATTTTAATTCTTTGGATTATGAGCTATGGAAATGAATAACAGGTCACTAAGGGCCTAAATACCCTAAAGGCATTAGATTTTGTCTGATCTTAGAAGTTAAGCAGGGTTAGCTTTGGCTAGTATTTGGATGGGAGACTGCCAGCTCTATTTCAGAGGAAGGAACTGCCAAACCACTTTTGAGTATTCTTTGCCTTAAAAAAAAAAGCCTATGAAATTCATGGGTTTAACATAAGTCGAACAGGCGACTTGAAGGAACATACACGCGTGTGCATACACACACATAATGCCTACAGAGCCCCTTATTATTCCATACCTATAACCAAGAAAGTTGGTGTTCTCCAGATACTTTAAACTACAATATCTCTCAGTACCCATTAGCATGGTTCATGATCAGAAATGGTGGGAACTGCAGCCCAAAATATCTGGAGAGTATCAGGTTGCCTAATCCTGAATGAAAACCTCTGTCATATTCTTCATATGAGCACACTGATGTGAACAACAATCTAGAACACATTAGGAATAGATAGTGTGACAAATAAATAAAATTACAAAGGCATTCTGCAAAATCAAGATCAATAGCAATCTGTAACTGGCAAGTAGAGTAGCACTGTCCAGCTTTTCTTCAATTACTTTAGCCACACAACTCCTATGAACATGCTGTGGCCCTTAATTGCCTGGCTTCTGATTTCTAAAAAGCCTGTTTCACAAATTACCTCCTCTGGATGTCTAACCAAATAAGATATTGTTTATACAGTTAATAATTGTGATTTTTTTTAAAAATGTAAATAGATGGGAAGTAGGGGAGTGCTAACTGAGACTACAGTGTGAAAGAGGAGGAGATCCAACCACTTTGTCTCTGTTGTGCTCCAGCTATCATGTTTCTGGCCATGGCAGTTACCACTGGGAATCTGGGAACTACCCTTCTGCTGCAAGTATAGCCATGGAAGGACCCAATTCAAACCAGCACCATGGCAGGGATCAAGGGTTTGCGCCTGCTTTTATTTGAAATTACACAGTTGCTAATTGTGTGAATAATATTATGTTAGTTTGGAACTGGAATTCAAGAGGTATGCTACTATTCTTCCTCTCAGGTGAACAATTTAAGCAGAGCAAAATATTACTTAGAACATTCCACTACAATGCCACCCAGGTGCACATTGGACCCAAGTAAGTTACAAACTTTATCAGCTGGGGTAAATTGCTTTGACCACTGATACTTAAGACAAGGAAGACTTTCTTTCATAACAGCGATCCAAGCCAGCTTATATTACAATTGATATGCTTCTACAACCAGCTTTTATAACACTATACTTGCATAATTCATGGCAAGAAATGTTAGCATATTAGAATGGATAAGAAATTATGAGTTAAGCAATATGCTATCATTAAATTCTTCTGGGAAAGACAATAAATGTTGGAAACAGCATGTTATAAACAAAGTTTTTGAACATTTATACTCTAGAGGAAATTCTTGGATGTATGTGTTGGGGAAATACTACACAGCATAAAGGCCAAAGATTTTAATATGACAAAATGCCAAGAAAGCACTTTTAGAATGGAAAATCATCTCTCTCACACACTATCAGTCTTCAGTCTTTTCTTGAAGAGTTTAACTGATGGGTAGTGGTGGACAGAACAGGGCATGAATGAAACTTTTAATACAAAACTCTATCCCTCCCAGCTCCACGTATAATAAACCTTGTTGTTGTTGCATGCTTTCAATTCATTTCTGACTTCTGGCAACCTGAAGGTGAACCTATTACAGGGTTTTCTGAGGCTGAGAGTGTGTGATGTGCCCAAGGTCACCCAGTGGGTTTCCATGGCTGAGTAGGGAATCAGACCCTGGTCTCTAGGGTCACAGTCCAGTGCTCAAACCACTGCACAATGACGGCTCCTCTATAACAGTTCTACTGATAAAAGATACTGACAACTAAACATACCCAATCATACTTGAGTGAAATCTATATTAACCTTGTAGCTACACACCTCTGATGGAGGTTTTCTGATTTCTGTTACGTCTTAATCCATGACAGCAGCTTTCTTGGGTGGAATTTAATTCTTTTAGTCCTGTGCTACATACAGCAATGCTGGTTTCAATACATGCCAATATAAGGATTTACAGGAGGTCATTACATTATGCTGTTTTCAAATTACAGTATATAGCAGTGTGATTTCAAACCAATCCTACCAATATGCTGATGACACCCAATGTTTCCTCCTTTCTGTCTAAATTCTTAGCAACAGATTGGATGCAAGTGAAAAAAGTGAAGCTTAGTCTGGTCAACACAGAGGTGCTCCTAGTCAGTTAAAAGACAGATCAGGGAACAGGGATTTGATCTGAGTTGGATAGAGTTATGCTTCATGACAGCTCAGGTTTATAGGTGTATTCTTGAATGGCTAAGTTTGACAGTGGACACGAACGTGTTTTCTATTTGAAGCTAGGCCCATTCAAAGAGATGTCTGATCTGGCTGTGGTGATGCACACTGTAGTTACACCCTGTTTGGATTACTGTGATGTCCTTCATATGGAGCTGCTTTTGGAAACTGCTTGGAGTTCCCAAGTATGTCCGAATCGCTGAAGTCAAACTGTTGACCAGATCTACTGACTGGGAAAAACCAAGTACCTTGTTACAACAGCTTCATTGGCTATGGGTATAATTCAAAGTGCTGGCCATGACCCATGAAGCCCTATACAAATTGGGTCCAGGCTATCAGAAAGACTGCCATCTCCTTCTGTGAACTTATCTGGGTTTGGGGATCATTGGGAACGGACTTTCTCCCAGTTGCACCAGCCTTACAGGCTTGTTTTATAAGGATGCAAGAGAGGTCCTTAGCAGCTGTTCCTAGTTTGTGGACCCACTTTCCAAGGGAAGCTAGACTGGCCAGCTTTCTGCCAGCAAGTAAAGATATTTTTGTTCAGATGAGTTTTTGGCAACAGACTGGCTGTTGAGGAAGAGGCTTTAACGGAGACGAGGGCAGACTGTTGCGCTCTTCCCCCATGCATATAAAAGACTTTTGAAAATTGTATTGATTCACTGCTCAATTTAATGTATGGGTAAGCAAATACCAGGGGTTGGGAGCCACATTTCTCCTCCATGGGAATTTGGAGAGCCACATGCCTTGATGTACTTCTGTCCCCTGAAAAAGTGTAACTTAAAAAATTAGGCCAAAGGGGGAAGAATTCATGCCATGTTTTGCCACACCCTTTGGCTGTTTTAAGCCCAGAAAACGCCTTTTTAAAAAGATAGTCAACTGGAAAAATTAGGGAGGGGGCACTGGGGAGCCCAGGGCTCTGAAAAACAACCTAATGAGACTGTACATAACCCACAGGCCACAATTTCCTAATATATTTTAACATTATTATTGCATTAAAACAGAAACAGATTACTTATTACGTTTTTTTGCCTTTTTGTATTAGGAGAGAGGCAGTAAATCAATAAAACAAATACCCCCCATCCATACAAAAGCAGTCATTTGACTGATATTCCATACAGAACTGAACAAACCTCATAAGCTTTCCGATGTCCTGAGCAGGTCTCAGCATTTACTGACTCATCCCCTGCCAGGTCTATACCAACCACTGAGTCATTCCGATACTTCTTACACAGCTCTACTACTTCTTGTGACCAGCCTGGAAAGAAAAGGGGGAGGGGACAATAAAGATTTCTTTCCCTGTGAAACACCCAAAGCCTCACTTGAATGAAATGTGTCATTCATAGGCAAGTATCTATCACACAAAAACAGCACTTAGTTTTCCCAGATTTTTCCTCCTGACAAGACTTTCCAAAAAGGTCTGGCAGATGCTGAATATAGTCCAGGAGCCACAAGTGAGTTTACTTCTGGGCATGGAACACTTTAGCTGTGGTTACTGAAACTCCCAGAAGTGAATTATAAGCTGTATATTTTAATCTGAAGAATCTTCACAACCCACACATTACCCTAGTTGCAAATTACCTGTCCTCTTTAAAGAATGTCACATACTGACAGATTTACAAGATGAACCTTCATGGACTCAAACATCTAGTTTTACAACTGGAAAAGTCTATTTTCACGGGCTTATTAAATGGCAAAGAGACAATTTCATTTGAAACTTGAAGTGTTATCCTCAGTGACCACATATATATCTGTATCTTCACTGCTATGTCAGTTACATATGCATACACAGTGAGATCAATCAACCATAAAGTGGTATGGTCTGGGGTAGTTACCTATGTAAAGATAGCAGTAAACACTGACTAGAAAGATCCCTCTAGGTTCTCAGACAAGAGTTTTCTTAGCACTACCCTGAAGATGCCAGGGATTGAACTTTGAACCTGGTGCCTGATAATGAAACACACACATGCAAGAGTTGCTGTATGAGGTATCTGCAATTGGCAGTATCCCACCCTCCCCGCCCTCTTTCTGTTTCAGGATTGAGTCAATACTGACTCATATATTGCTTTGTTGCATCTAGCTGTGCCAGATTTCCGTACAACCAAGGCAACATACTCCAACCACAAAAACAAATTACTACCAACTACACATAAAAAACAACAACACCAAAGCCTTAACTATTTGAAATGGAGTCAACCAAATCAAAGTTTGGCCCCACCTCTGACAGAACACCATTTCTATCCACTGGATTCAGTCCACATACATAAACACACAAATGGATAATCATAAACCTGGAGATTATGTGACTAAGCCCATTATATCATCTTGGAAGTGTACCAAGTATATGTCTGTGGTAACATTGTCATGAATTTGCCTTATCACACTGAATTCCACCACAGTTAAATACTGTACAATATATAGATACCTTGTCCTTATCACTGCTGACCAGCTCTTGGCAGAATGTAAAATGACCATGCAAATTGCCAAATCAGAGATTTGAATGCATACTTGAAGTAAACGTATTGTTTTTCAGTTATGTGTCTAAACTCAGCATATGTTTCAGTATATTTTTAGGATCACCCACCCTACTCAGAGTATCTGTTATAAAGAGTGAGGGGATCCTTTTTGAACAGTAACACTGTCTGATCTAATCTGCAGGCTACAAATCAATTTCTTTTTAATTATTCTGTGCACTTCCTTGACTCCTAAGAATGTAAGAACTGCCATCTAAGCCACTGCACTGAGAAACAGCACATAAACTGACTAGCTGAAGAAAACTCCTCTTAGTTTTATTTTATAAGAATCAATAAAAAATAGTCCACGTTAGTACACCATTAAATTATCTAGAAACAAAGAAAGAAAAACAAATCTTAAAAGAGCTTCCTATGGCATAAGAAAATGTTTTAAAAATAGTGGTATTAAGCATGCTCCTTTAGAGAACTAATTTTTACAAGAGGAAAAAGTTGAAATGTTTAGAGGTAAGGAGTTCAGTGAACTCCAGGCATCTTGTTAAGAGTTATTTAATAGAACAGGCTGACAGATCAAACAGGGAATACATGGGAGGGAAAGTACAAGTATTTATCCTAAAATACTGTGGCCAGTCTTAATAGAGTTAGGGTACAATGCTGCATACTTAAAAACACTGCTAGAAAACCTGTTTGGCTTTTAGATATATAAACTACATTTTCATTGGATCCATTTCAGGCATATGCAGCTGGGCTGGCAGAAGGAGTTCCCTCTGATTCCTCTTCCACAAAGCAGCCCTCTGAAAATGCTACACGCAGGGGCAGTGGACCCCACTGAATGGGGTAAGTTGTGTTGCAGAGGTGCGGGTAGGGTATCCCTGCAAATGAGGAAGAGGCACCTTCCATAAGCAGAGCCTTTTCATTCACGGAAAGCAGATCATGAATCCAACGCAACAACTTTTGCTTGCAAACAAACTAAAGCAGACTTCAGCATAATATTTCACAGGACCTTCTTCATTTCTACATTGCTGTACTGTTTCACTATGGGTTTTTGTAGTTTATGTACATTTAACAGTGAGAGCAAAATGTAAAACTGTTGCTCCTATCTCATTAGTCTAACTGCCTAATCACTTAAATGAACATTAGGCAGTTGTATGTTAGACACACCGTTTTTATTAAAAGTTGGCACTAGGACAATAGAGGCAGCGTTCTGGCAAGTGCCACTGATTGCTGTCCAATTTTCACGTGCTGTTATTCTAAGCAAACTAAGCAGTCAAGCTGAACCTCCTACCTTTAGCTATTCTGCATTATGACACTCCTTACTGAATCAGTTCAATGATCATTTATTTTTATAAGGAGTATAAATACCAAAGAGGATGGGTTTTCTTTTAGGGGAAAGGATAGGTGATAATGTTATGATTGACTTGCATGTCCAGTTTCTACCAGTCTGTTTGACAGCAGGCAGTGCCTACTTAAGAGGTTCTTAAACTTTGCCATAATCACTGAAAAGGCAATAAAATTATTGCACTAGCCTACCAAACTTTATGACAAGTGATTCACTTGGCTTTCAGCAATCTTGCCTTCAGCTTAGGGCATGCAAACAGAAGCAGTAGGAGTATGATTGTACAGTAACATACAGACTGCTTTAAAGTCCTCATAAGAAGAGCCCTAGAAGGCTTATAGGATGAGCAAGCCACTATGAAGAGTGTGCAGCCAATTCCCATGCTCCTATCCATATGTCACTGGCCAGAAATCAGCCAAAAAAATCCCTGAAATAAAACATGCCCCCATAATTGGGCTAGAAGTTGTGGGTGCATGTGGGGACACAACAGACCTAGGGGCTGCACAGTTTGCCTTTCTCTGTCTGATAGCTGCATTTTGCATTCTGCCTTTGAGGCTAACCAAGTCACTTAACAGGCTGGATCAAAGAGACAATCAGGCCTATCATTTGCCAAGCTCTTGACTCCTTAGGGTAAGCTGTGAAACTTCCCAATTTGTTTAACTTGAGAATTCTATCAAAAGTCATAAGGAAATTCCAAATTTCCAAGAATTAACTTTGTTCAGGCCAATAACTTCTTCAGAAGAAAAACTTCACTTGAGTGTTTGTAGCTGGTCTATTGGAAATGAAGAGCCTGTTTGTTTCTTCCACTCCACTGCTTTCAGTAGAATGCATACTACAATGGTCACCAACTTTACTCAACAAAATCCTTCTGAATACATGGAAACACCTTTTTCATAACAGCTGATCAACAAAACCTGCAGTTGTCAGAATTATATAGACAGGTCTTGATTATCTGGTCTTAACTTCTATGAAGAGAGTTATTTTCATACTGGAATTCAACCAATTCAGCTCCTTGCTGGTTCTAACTTGTACTTTCCAGTGGGCTGGCACAAATCAATCAGGTTTTTTGGCCTTCTGGACAAACAGCTCTTAAAATGTAATTTTTTTAAAAAAAAATTGAGTCACTGGAAAGGATAGATGGGAAGAAAGCATTCCTCATAAAAAAGTACTAACTTAACGTTTAACTAAGGCTATGACACAGTCAAGAGAAGCTGTTACTTCTTGGTGTTTGACTCCTTGTTATAGACATTTCTCAGACACATATTTTAAAACTACAGTCTAAGACAGGGATGGGAAATACATAACCTCTGGATGTTAGCAGATTGCACCTCCCATCAACTCTCATCATTTGGCTATATTGAATAGGGCTGATGGGAACTGCAGGCCAACCATGCCTGAAGAGACACATTCTCCTCACTCACCCTGCTTTGAAGAGTTTGGTGCAGCCCTTGTGCCAGATGCAGAACCATCAGCGTATAGTTTACCATGAAGAAATGAATAAAACTTTCCACATACAATACTATTATCAACTTTTTCTACTACTAAGATTTTCCAAGTAATAACTATGTCAGAAAATCAAAAATTATATAAAAATCGTAGCTATTCTATTTGTGCAACAGAAATTATTAACTGATAGTTGAAACTGATAGGTCTTAACAATGTCCAGGTTTTGACAGACCCTTCAGAAACAACGGGAATAGCCAATGAGAACATGTCTTCTGATACATTTGGATTTTGTACAGGATATACGATCAACTACAGAGTCTTCCATTATAAAAAAAAACTAGCAATATATTCATCTAACAAAACTTTTGTGGTTTTCCAACTGTGTGAAGCTTGCACACTTTCCTACATTGGCGGGCTAGCAAAGTATAAAGGTCATATATATATTAGGACTTTTGAAAGAACAAAGGAGCACTTATTTCAGTATCTAATCTCTAGTTGCAAAGGTTCTTTTCACCTATACCTAGGTCAGCAGAAAGGAAAATAATAAAACAGTGACAATCTTCAGAGATCAATTCTTTTCAGGCAGCAACCAGCTTGTCATGGAACATTATGCTTCACTATTTTTAAACCAAAAAATACCCTGTAAAAATCTTCTACTGTGTAATCACAACAACTTATGAGACTGGCCTAGCTGAACTATTTAGGGCTGCTATCATCATAAGCTGATAGGTATCAATCAGAATGCTGACAGAAAGCCACATTACAGAAACATACCACAACTACAGATCTGACTTATTTGGATGATACTTTATTGAAGAACTTACCCTCAAGATGACATTTTTCAGAGATAATTAGTTACTACACATGTTTTTCACCACAAAATTCTACTGCTGGGTTGAACCCTGTATTAATATTCTCTGCTCAATCAAAGCTTTGAGTTAAGTAAGGCATCTGCTCTGGTGGCAGTACAAAAAAACAGTAAAGGGGCCAGTGTAAAATTTTCTGAATCTACACTGTAGAATGCTTTGTTTTTAGGAACCGAATTGGTTCACAGACTTGATTTTTTTCAACCAAGGCAATCTTCCCAGGAAATCTATCAGGAAGATCTGCCTCTTCTCCAAATTCCGAAATGGGATTAATTCTCTCTTAAGTCTTCACAAACCTCAAAATAGCTTCAAAGGCCTTTGAAGTTCCCCCCTCCGCCATATCTGCCCTCCTCCCTGGCATACTCAGCTTCTAAGGCACACACGTTCCGGAAAAATGAAGTGATATTGGCATGATATTGGCATGGCTGGGTAAATTCTGTAGCCCAAAGGTCCTTGAGAGCCCATCTGGCATTGACAGTGGACTCTTTAAAAAAAATCAAACCACACAATGTTTCTGAAAAGTACTGAGCAAGGCAGGAACAGACACTTACATAGGCTTCATTTTTCTCTCAAATGCTTCTAAGCTCAGACCACAACATGTACATCAGGGTTCAGAGACATTAAGGAGATGAATAAAATTGTGTTGGTAGGTTACTGTGCAGAAACTGAGGAGGAAGTACCTCCATCTGTGTAAATCAGGGAACATGACATCAGAAACAAGACAGAGTCCAAAGAAATGCCATTGGCTGTGTCTACTTCTGATCATCAACATTCTTAACAGTTCCTGCCTGCCCAAAGGAGCTTAGGAGGAGGCTTTAAGAAGTCACCAGCCAGCAGTTGCCTGTGTTTCACCACGATTTGCTGACCTTATTGTGGTGGGGGAACCTTTCCTGGCAATCACTGGAGTGCTGGGAAAGGAGAACACCCTGAAAGGTGCTGTAGTTGGATCCAGAATAGCACAGGTGTCATTTTCCCTCTGTCCTCGCCCACCAGTGCCTAGTAAGCCTGAGGCCAGTTGAGAGACACGAACAGTATCTTGTCTATGGCCTCTTTATGTTGCTATTCTTGACCCTTATCTTGAGCTCCCCTTTTGCCAACTACTTTCACGCAGACAGGTGTACACCTACATGCAAAATACTGGAGTGCAGAGATCCCATTCTAGTGTTGGGTAGCATTTTCAAACCTCACAAGATCTATATCTGCGAACGTTTCAATGTGTGAGCAAAGTTTCATTAACACTATCTGTAATTTACTGCTGTATTCACTGAACTCAGAGACAGAAAATTCTCATTAACCCAGAAAAATCTAAGACTGAGATAGAACGCTGATTGTAGGTTAGGAGATAATTAGTCTTAGACCAATGGCATACTTAGTCTTTGCAGAAAGCAAGACAGAGAGATTAGATAAGAAATTAACAATTAACATGTACTTACTTTACATGTTCCCCTAAATAAAAGACAGTGCCAGATTTGTCATTAAAAGTCTGCAAAAATATTGCACACTCAACAAACATACTTCTACATACTCTAAGATGCCATTTTTTGCCTATCCTGAAAAGGCAACAAGCATCAGTTAAACTCCAAACAATTTTACTGTAGAAAGTAGTGCATTATTTCATGAGCTTTAGGTTTGCTATCATTGGTTTGCCATCAAAACTATCCAATTTCATGAAGCAGTCAAAGCACTCATAAAGCAAAGGCCTGAATGTATTATAAATTCTGCCAGTCTTAAATCAAAAATTTCAATCTGAAGAATTATATTTGCATAAAACAGCATAGAATCAAGTGCACAAAGTATGTAAGCCTATTCAATATTGCAGAGCAAAGTTTTTAACAGCTGCAATAAATGCAAAGTACACATTAAGTATGCCAGTACTTTATCTGCATGATTGAATAGCTATGAATATAAAGTTAGAATAAGAGCTGGGTCTTTTAGCTGCTGTACAGTCAAAATTGTATTTCAAACATTGTAAACAAAAATATTAAGAAGAGTTATAAATTATGGTGTTAAGACTAACTATAAGATACGTCACTGTAAGCATTCTTTTCCCTTCTGAAACAGCTCCAGGATTATTATTCTGTATATGTTTTTAGGAGACTGATAACCGAAGTGTTTTTAGAACTGGGTATGAATTGTAAATATAATTAGACTCTCTATACAGATTGTTTTCTACAACCCCAACTTATAGATTTTTAAAGATAAATGAGGAAATGAGAACTAAAAGACCCTTTTTAAAAGGAATGGCTTACATTTTTATAGTCATTTATACTACAGTATCTTTCTATGCTAAACTATGTTATGCTAAATAACATACTCTATGCTAGGTGTATTGTTTCAGTTTTTACTTCCACATTAAAGAACTACAGAGCTGGTGAGGCATTGCTTTTCTGCTCTTAGCAAATGAATTCCAAGTAAGAATTCAAAAAGTAGTTCCATATAGAAGTTGATATATGATATATGTTGTGCAATCCAGCAATTATTTCCCTTGGTCAATATCTACTTATACAATAAAGGTTGCCTGTAATGTAAAACAAACATTTCCTCCTTCTAGGTTCATCTTGTTTTGTTTCTTGCTGTTAAGTGGGTATAGCAGGTTACTTATGAATTTTCCCTAATTGGTCAGCTTCTGCTTCCAGCCTGGTGAGTGGGCATGATTGCACTTCTATAATTTCTTTTGTTATTTGTCTCCTAATCAAATACCACTATCTGCAAGGAAAGAAAGAAAAGTAAAAAATAGGGAACATAGTACAGGAACCATCACTGGGAAAATCATCACCAAGTCAGCACACTCTGTGTGGAGAATATATGTTCAGAAAGCACTAGACACAAGGCCTAATAAATCTTAAATGTCTAAACAGTGCATTGTTCACACCACACGTGCTGGCATTATTAAGTGCATTTCACTGAAAAAATTGCGAGAAATCAGGTTTGAAAGAAATGGGAGGCTGACACAGAAGACAGTGATGACATTTTGTTTCTTGCTAAAAAATAAATGACCATGGATGGTGATTCTAGAGAGCCACAGTAGTGTGGATTTTTGATTAGGCAGGCCACATACAAATGCAGAGCTGAGTCATACTTGTCAATAGCACTCAACCAATTTTGTAGCAATTGTCATGCTGGAATGATTACTAGTCTATTGAAGTTTAGATGTTATACGGCAAAATCTTCCATTTGTCATGATCTGTTTATATGTTTATACCTATTCTATGTGTCTCCTTTTCAGGGGAACCATTTATTAATGTCATGTGACAACTGTACCTCTAAAACACAAAAACTACTTCTTTAAAAGAACTTAAATCTTCAGAATCAATGTGTTTGGGCAGAGAGGTGAGAAATAAGATATAGTTGGTAAAGTAGGGCACAGAGCCATGGCTGACTTGTAATACATTACTTGGCATGTGGCGCATGCAGCATAGAATAGACCTGGCTTTGATGTTGAAAGCCTTCTCTCCAGCTTTTAACCCCCGATTAACAAGGCTAACCACGTCATCCGGAGTGACATCTCCCCTGAATAAAACAAATACAGAAATGAGTTAGCATAAACTGTTCTTTAATTTGATATTCAGTGAATTAGTGTTTCCATAATTACTGAACTGAACTATATCTATAGATCTAAAATAATCTATAGATCTATAATAAATAATAAAATAAATTTACTGGAACATTCATATTGTTGGATAATTTTTCATATTCTTTTACAAGCGTTGTCTTGCTTTTCTACATCTTTTGTCCTTCTGCTACTCTGGGCTTCATTCTGAAGGAAAAATGGGTTACAAAAACTGAACAAACCATTTCACACTTCAAAATGGCACCAATGCTTGGAGCCTCTCTCAATAATCAGTAAAGGGTAGAACTGCAAATTACATGCAGCATTAAGTTACAAATGCCTAGTGGACTACAGTACATGCAAGCCTGGAAAAATGGCTCTTGACCAAGTTGTAGGGGGAAAAGGCATGCAGGAAAAGGTTAAAAACCCTTTTTTCTCTTCCAGTTCTTAACTCCAAATTATTAAGTTGTTCTCTTCTTAAATAAAGTTGGGCAGAAAACAGATACAGGATCATGTACAGTAGATTAGCAAGAATTTCAGACTTCCAATTTGTCTGCAGTATAACAATAGAAAAACAAAAGAACCTACCCTAAATTGTAATGATGTAAGAAAAAAAAAGAAAAGAAAAGAAGATATACAAGTATGTGTAACAAAGAACACACTTTTTGTGTGAAAAGTCTGTCTCTTCAGTTCAAGTCTAGCCCTCAAAAACAAATTACTGGGATTAGAATTGTTTAATTCTGACTTCATGTCTTCTGCACCACCTGCTTATCAGATCATGAGATTTAATTAATATAACAACAACAACAACAACAACAACAACAACTGTTACTCCACTGGAAAAACCCTATTCCGGGGTCTACAATTTTGATATTAAAATATGATTCAATGTGCCTGAGAGGTCACCAGGATGGGCATGTAGGCAGCAATAGTCCCCAGGAGCAATAGCCCCAGGAGACCTCAAGCTGTGCAAACTCACAATAAACAAAGGGTTCTTAGCCCCTGAGAAGCCGACTTGAGGGGATTAGTGTGTTTACCCCAAGTTGAGCAAATATTCCATCAGATGAGGACCATTTACATGAAGTCACACCACAACCAAATGCAGCTAAAGATCCTGAGACTTTGGCAACACCTTGTAATCTCATCACACAAAGGAAGTTACCATTGTAGAGCTTCTCTCTCCTTGCAACACCCCATTGTTCTCCCCAGGAAAGGATTAGCCCTCCAGGTACTTTTTCCCCTACAAATAGTCCCAGTTTTTGAGTGTTTCTTTGGATCACTCCCAGTCATCCCAGCTGACCGTCTCTCTGTCCACTAAGTAAACCCCTCAGCCCTCTCTGCGCTGAGCCCCACTTCACTGCTGTTTTTCCCGGACCAAGGACTTCAGGAAAAGGTGCAGTATTACTCCAGCTACAACCCGTTCAATATCCCTCTATCCAGTTTCCTCTCTTTTACTTCTTAATAGGTCTTGAGTGAGTGTGTGAGTGATTGCATTGATGTGTGAGACTTTCATTCAATAAAATCATTTATTAGACATTCTTGTTTGGTTTTTGGCTTGGCCTGACTCCGTAAAAACTGGGGAAAAGACCCCGCTAGGTTACCCTGCCTCTCGCACTGCTATTGTTTGTGCTCTGGCTGGTTTCCATTCCGCATCATGTGGAGCACATTGAGGTGTCCCCTAAGGGACCCCAGAAATCGGGATAACACAACAACAATCTTGAAAGAAGTCTGCTTACTCTTGCTGTAAAACACTTGGGTTTTTGTTATAGAACCTACATGAAATATTCAGTTAATTCTGCTCAAATATGTGAAGAGAAGAAAACATCTGGATACAGGTAGTAAACAAGTCTGTCCAATAAAGAACATAGCTTAATGATAGAGCAATTGCATTGTGTATAAAGGGTCCCAAGTCTAATCCCAGGATCTCCAGCTGACAAGATTTCCGTCTGAAGAGCTGAGGAAGACCTCTGCTGGAGACCCTGGAAGGCCCCTAATTGTCAGGGTGGACAGTACTGAGATAAATGGATAAATGGTCCTGCTCAGTTCAAGATGATTCCAATGTTCAGATCCAGTAGATTCCAAAACGTTATTTAAGTACTATTAGCATAGCAGAAAAAACGCGTATCTTCATATCAAAATTAAACTCACAGAGATAAAACTTTCAGCATTTGACTATTTCTACAGAAAGCAAATAGCAACAAGAAGTATCTTCTTTTGGAGAGCAGATACAGATCTACCTGGCTGTATAGTTCAAATGTACCCAGTTGTATATGTATAATGTCCTTGCTACATTAACATGTACTTCTTTAATTATTTTGCCAACCAAAGATTGCACTCCCCCCACAACAAGTATCTAATTAGCATGCTCTGTGCTATCCTGGGAGGAATTATAGCCAGCAGCAGCAGCAAACCTCTCTCCCTCCCTCCGCTACAAAGCTGGTTCAAAATATAAATGAGCAAAGTATTGTCAAACAAGGCTCTGATTTCTTCTGAAGAAATTAAGAGCCGTAAAGATCACCTGCAGGGTCTTGACCCAGCTGCTGTAAGAGCCAAAACTTCTAGGTTGTTTTTAAAAGTTGCTGGGGAAGAAAATGCTTCTGTTTTAACTCTGGTTTCTTTCTTGAGCTGAGTCACTTCTGCCAACAGCCCTTACAGCTGCTTTACACAGGCAAGATGGATGAAGTACTTGGGGCAAGGGGTCCCATTAACATGGAACCATTCTCAGAGAACTGACTATGAAAAAGATGGTAGAAGAAAGACTACTTAAACTGCTAGCCTTTTCAGAAAGGAAAAATAAATGCAGAGAGCACCATGTCCTCTGTAGATACAACACGTTTGAATTTATACACTAAAATTGACATGAAGGCTGCAATGTTATAGAGCTTAACTGTGAATGGGCTCAGTGGGATTTACTTGCACACATGCGTCAGACAACACTATGCAGTCCTTCTCAAGTTGATGTAGTGCATCAGCAGTTCTGTTTTGCAGTATGCTAGGGACTAGTTCCATGTTTGTTTTATGTTATTATTGTATTTACAAGATTTCCTGGAAACTTGCTTTAGATTAACAATCAATGGCTCACAGACTGACAGTGGTCCACAGATCACCACTCTGAGTGGCATGCCCTACAGGATTATTTTCAGCTACAGCATGGCATGACCCAGTCATCCAGTCTATTGAGTGCTATTATCCACAACTGAAGAACTACACAATTCCTAATCCTCACCCAGTGACACAAAAAGAACAATGGAATCCAGTATATATTTACTTATTGTGTTTTTGCTGTAAGGAAAAACTGCATGAAATCCTCTTCTTTTACACTCCGAGAATAATATAAAAAGAATCAGAAATATTCAAGAAGAATCCTTTAAAGATACTAGCACTGGTTTCCTATTTAGCCAGGAGAAAAGTGATCATGCAAGTGCTCAGATTTCTTGTGTGGTGTGGAGTGTTAAAGGCTAAAACAACAACGTCTGTTGAAAATACAGCATGCAGCTGAGCATCCCTTTCTTGCTTTACTTGCAAGCAAGCACAAGGAGAGGATCACTCAGTGTAGGTAAGGGAAGTTTAAACCTTACTTCTCAGATGCTGTTTTCATGCAGCTGTGTACTTCAAAAGAGGGAAAAACTAAAATAGCACCCATGGAGTTTTCTCCTCTTTTTAAAAGTCCTACATCTATATTGGGGGGTAGGGTTGGAAATAAAGCAGTTGAGGGGAAAGGTTTTAGCCTCCTTTGTCCACAGATGATGGTCCCAATCTCAGTCCATATCAGAAGGTTACATGTTTACTTCTACAGAAACAGGAAATCCGACTACATGCTACACATTTAATGTGACATGTAACTTAGATCCCAGTCGCATGGAGAAGAGTTACATGACTCTAACATCAGCACTGGTGATGCACTCAAATGCAGATATGATGTTACAGAACTTCACTATTAACAATAAAATATTTTTACTTGCCTGCCATTGTACTTAAGCATATATTTGCTCCTCTTGGGAATATTAAATTGATGTGTTTTCTCCTACATATTTCAAGAGTTACTCACTTTTTTTGTTCCCAGGGGATAGGATGCACTTCACAGTTGGCAAGGAGATGAGGGCTGTATCTGACCTCCACGTAGATTATACCCTCCTTTGCTTTCATTTCCACAAACTCATAAGCAATTCTTTCTATAGCCTCACGGTTCCCCCTGCAAATGCAACACAGCATGAGTTACAATAGCTGCAGACAATCTACAGTCAAGACTCTATAAAAGCCAAACTGAGTATTTTACTGCAAATCAAGTTCTAAGTTCATCAAAACACTAATCAAAGCCTGGGGAAATGTACAATCCTGACTGCAAGCTCAGGAAAGGGTATTTAAGTACACTGATATTTTGGCTCTCCATATATGTCTCAGATGGCCTAAAACAATTAAAATGATATAGAAACAAACCATGATCTCATTCACTTCCAGTCTCAAAATATGATTCAATGACTAAGCCATGCATGTCATGGCAGGAAAACACTTTCTCTATTTGAACTTGAACTGTGTGTGCTCTTGTTTAATGTGGAAATTGCAATTAGCTGGAGCAGGGAATCCTGCCAATCCATTGGCATTCTGTGTGTCAGGGCAATCAATTTTAATCCAAGTCCCATACAGGTTTGCTTGTAGGGATTGGGGGGGGAAGGAGCAGTTAGCTCTAGCTGCACAAATGGGAGACAGACAGGCAAGCATACAAGAACTAATTGACATGTGCCTTGCATTAATTTTGATCTGAAACCAGGACTACTTCTACTTGCCAAAGTTCCCCTACTATTAATCAAAATCTGTCATTTTTGTTGTTCAAAGTTATAGAAGCCTCTGTACCCAAGTTATATGTTAGCTCATAATATTATTTTTCTGAGGTCCTAAATTAAAACTAACACAGTCAATGCCTAAGCAGGCATCCTATGTGGTGCAAAGAGATTCTGTGAATCTCAGAAAGAATATAACAGTCTCTGTTCCCAACTTTACAGCAGCAACTTATTAGAACTTTCAAATTATATTAATTCAGATATAATGCAGCCCATGGTTTAGCACTGCTTGCCTGAGACTCCCACCTACATATTTCCCCTAACTCTCATTTCTCTCCAGTATTTTCTTAACTCTACTTTTATTCCAAAATGGGCAAATTATCACTTGTGCAATCATGATTTGTCTCCAAAACAGGATCACAAGACAGGATCAAATCAAGTCCACGGTCAAGCTATGGTTTGAATGAACCATGATTTGTCTGCATCAGATGAAACAGTAGACAATAGTTTGCCAAGAGTTCAGAAGTCAGTTAAGAAGCTGGGGTGCATAAGCAGAGAAGCATATACTCTTAAGAGAAGCCATTGTTTGCTGTTACTTCTAAATCAACTCACATGGAGACAGATTAGGTCCTTGTATTACAGTATGCAGAAATACACTATCTGAAGCCAAAAATAAAGAGAAGGCTGCAGTACAAACAGATACTCAATCAAAGAAGCTAAGGTCCTGGATCTGCAAGACCTGAGCAGGGCTGTTGATGACAGGGTTAATTGGGCCACTGTAGGGTCACCCTAAGTCGAAATCAACTTGATAGCAGTTAACAATAACAATCACACCATTATCATCCCTCCTTTTGATGTGGTTAGTCACCCTTTTCCTCAGAATGTCAACCATACTGCATTTATTCCCTGCATTTCTCAGTCCAAAAGATCAGAAGGCTTTTTTGTAAAGGTGTACCTTAATTTACAGCTGCAGAAACATCTGCATTAAGTTGAATGTACTTATTTATGTGCATATATGGGGAGCATTTTAAATGCTTGAAATGTTCCCTATAGAAACCAAATAGTGGGCAAAAACCAGTGACAATTCTACTTAGAGTAGATCTATTGAAATCAACGAGACTTAATTTGGACTTTAACTTTCATTCAGCACAACAAGGAGGATGATGGAAGCTGTAGTCTAATCTAATCTGGAGGGAGTCTGATTGGAGATGGTAGAATGTGCCAGTTTATATTTCATCAAGAATGCCAAGATGCTAGCCTGCAAATTACAGCTTATGCTAATGTTTCAATATTAGATATTTTTCTTAAAAACACTTGAAGTTAACTTAAAGTAAAGCCATTCCTTGCAGTATTAACACAACAAAGGGATTTTCCTCTATAGTTACATGCAGCCAGATTTAGCGCCTCTGAATTATCTTGATTCTGGGCATGGAGAAGGTCTGAACTTCTTCCCAATATTGCACAGAAAACATTGATGGGAAATTAGGGATAGTGACATGTCCCCATGATAGCGTGAATTTTTCCACTCCAAATTCACATTGTTCTATGATTCTTAATGTAGAGGCGTGTGTGTGTTCAGAACTTAAATACTTCCGGAAGTGTTAATTTGGACATGAGTGAGCAGTATTCCCTATCCACAGATTTCCCAACCACAGATAACCAGATGATGCAGCCCCCTTCAGTCACAGTCAGCATGGCTAATGATCAGGGATGATAGAAGTTGCACCCCCCAAACATTTAGAGATCCAGGCCTGAGAAAGGCTGGAATATGTACTAAAATTCCACAATTTCAAGAATCTGAATGCAGAGTGCTATTTACTGGAAGAAATTTCTTCAATGAGTTCAAATTATGGCATTATCTACTACATCAGTACTCTGTAAGTGCTGGCTACGCAGCCTGCACCAGTATTGGACTGTCGTCAAATGGACACTGAATGCACACTGGACTGATCCTAGTGAATCCCATCCCTTCTGACAACAGTTCCAGAACTGTCTGTACAGTGCTTCAAAAGGACATTTTGCACATATCACCCGAAGCTGTTCTGCTCACTTAATTGCTTGTAAGGCTACAGGAGCACCGTGTAACAGTGAGTCACATTTATGGGACTCCTTATTTTCTCAGCAGGAATAATGGCTAGGATCTCTAGTTAACCTTTGAAATGAAACTCTCCATTTTTTTATACGACAACTTAACAGGCAAGAAAACAGGTCAGATATAATATTACCAATCCCCAAGATGAGGCTCATCACCAATAAGCAGGTGTCTTGAGAGACTTTGGACAGAAGTGAGTTTGAAAATGGAGCAAGTTACTTTACTTACGCAATTGCTGGCATGTAGATAGAAAACTTTGCTAGGAACCCTGTGAGACAGTAAGGCTCTTTGCAACTAATGCACTGTATCAGGCCTTCTACGGTATCTGCAGGGAGCTGTATTCTTCTTTTCCTAGACGTTTTTAAAAACATACATTTCAGTTGTAAAGCTTAAGTTGGCATGCTGAAAAAGAGAAACAATGGTAGCAGTGCCCTAGATTGTCACAAAGTCACTAAATCAGCTTATGGCACTTGCTGGATCTGTAAACTTTCTCACAGTCTCTGTCTCATGAACAAACAAAACTATGGTTTAGAGCACATAATTCCAATAATTGTACAAAATCCCTATATATCTTAACTTTTGTATTACAAAATAAAATTGTTTGGCCTTATGTTAAAGGACTTGATTTTGACAACCTAAAGACAGGTTTATAACACCTAGTACTTTATCACATCTGCTCCCTATGCCCTGGTCAAATTGCTCCTCCCTACATAAGCTATAAGAATTCCTCTTCAGCTGCTATAGAAAAACAAAAAACCAATACTGTGGAAACATCAAATGAAAGCACATAAAGAATGTAGATGTAAGATTTTGATTTTTTGTTCAGAGAAACTGGGAAATTTTATCATAGAATATATATCCTCAGTTAACCTCCGAACTTAATAACCATCTCTGTGAAGTAAGATAGCAATTTCCTTTCTGGGAGTAACTTTGTTGATAAACTATACTCCTTCATGCCTGATGTTTCCTAACCCTTCATTCCAGTTTCACCACCCAACTTGTTTGGGTTGTAGAAACTATGTTTTAATAAGCAAATACCTGTCGCTATTGGCTTGAGATATCCTCTTTTGTGAACAGGTATTCCTTATTCACAGACTTATGACAGCATCTTTTCCCACTGGAAAAGATTACTCCACCTATGCTGATTGAATTCCATTGTTTTGCAGTGCAATTAACTGGGACATGACCTTTGTTCTCATTACCTTGCCTCAGTTGGATGATACTGAATTTTGCTATAATAGTACAGTGCAATCCATAATATATCCTGCTAGAATTTGCAAATGAACCCTCATATCTGGAAAAAGTTTTAGAACAATCATATGTCATTAAGGGAATGGCTGATAGACATAATAGACCAGGGGAGCTGCAAAAACTCTGACTTGTTGGTTACAAGGAGCATTCTGGTGCACCTTGCTAAACTGCTTCTGTGTACAGTTTGTTTAGTGGCTCCACGGTTTATCTTCTGAATGTACGAAACTTCCTCTAGGGTCTCCTTCTCTTGTTTTTTTTGGGAGAGGAGCAAGTGAGGCAGGAAAAACTGCCCACGTTTGAGTGACTCAATAAACAAACCATGGAACAAAGCTGCAAGTGGGAGCAAACAAACTGCAATAGCTTATGTAAACCATTCCTTCCCTGGCTTGCTTTCTGAACTCAGCTATTATCAGTGACACAGAATAGAATATTATCCAACTGTGATAGAACAAGATTCTGTTCTGTCCTTCCACATTTTCCCACCTGCTTGACTGATGAGAAGCAGTAACTGGAGGCCTGGCTTAGATCAGGAATGGGAACAATTCTTGTTGCCAGATGTTGCAAGCTGTAGCTAGCTCAGGCAACAGTGAGAAATCTTGGCATAGTCTCTGTATAGCAAGTCCAGCCTGGGTTTAGACAGCGAGAACCACGTCAGTATCGTGACTTAGCAATTTTCAGATTGCAATATTAAACAAGCTTAACTGGGAACAAGATTCATTGAACATAATGAGGCATATTTCTGAGTGAACACATACAGGATTGTGCTGCTAACCAAAGCACATTTCCACTACAACAATTAGGAAGAATCAAATGTCATGTTTAATTGAAAACAGAATCAGAATCAATAAGGAATGTTTTGTAAATAAAGACTCATTTATACTTGATTATTAAACGAAAAAGAAGAGGGAAGAAAATACAAACCCAACACTGTTTACTCACCTGCCAAAGTATAAAATAGTTTCTGGTTTAATGGCTCCATCCAAGTGGACATGGAGTTCTACCTGCAAAAGAGTTAGAAATATGTGAAATATGTATATAATATATAAATTACTGCCATCAAGGTAAGAAAAACTTTTTTTGCATATAGGTTTGCTCTCGGCACAGCAGCCCTTTCCCTATCTTGCAAAGTAAAGGTAATATCTGAAATTAGGTGTTTAACATCAGCTTGGGGAGCAGCACTAAGAACTAGCTAGCCCAAAAAAGAAGAGAAGAGAAGAAAAAGGAAATCAGTTCATACATATCCATGTGGTTCTGCATGGCTTCTTTTCATGTGAAGACTACTGTAATATCTACTCAGGATCTCCAGAATGGACTGATCTTATGGAACATTTTGTACCCAACACCTGTACCCATTATACATGTTTTATGATGTTTATCAAGTATTATCTCACCCTTCTTGAAGGAATTCAAGAAAGTATACATGGTTTTCCCAATTTTACATTCATAACAGTGCTGAGAATGCCTTGTTACTTTTGTGGCTACAGAGATAATAAACCTTGGTCTATGCAACTTAGATCCAATACTTTGGGTGTTATACGCTACCACCTACCTAATAAGAAGCATTTAGCCTGTAAAAATTAAAAAAGGAAAAGTCAAACAAGATGAAGCAGTTCTTAAAACTGAGGCCAATAATTTTCACTGCAACAGGCTTTAAAGGAATTAAAATAAAGATGAAACATTCAGATTGGCAGGTATAAGAGGAAGAGTGAAGTGGTTATCATTCAGTCCTCATACATTCAACACAGATTTCAAAGGTGCCACTGATGTGCAACCTAGAAAGGAAACAAGTCTTTTTTCAGCGGTCAGTTTCTATATTTGAGTTTGGAAAAGGCAGCAAGCCTACAAATCACACAATAATTTGAGGAAAACTCAATCAAATTCCTTGTAACAAATTAGAGAGAGCTGCAAATATAGTATATTATGTATCAACTCAGGACCACAGTTACAGATGAGCGAACACAGACTTGCCCTAGATTTTTTAGCCCCCCATGAATAGATGGCCAAATACTCATTTCTTGAAGCTTATGTCAAAGACACAGAAGTGCTAAAGACTGTCATATTTTTATTTATTATCCCAAAATTTTGTGAAAAGAAGGAGTGTTCAGGACAGCTAACATACTATATTTGCTGGTATATAAGACGCACTAGCGTATAAGACACACTCCATTTATATGCTGGCAAATACTATTTGCCAGTGTATAAGATGCACTGGTGTATAAGATGCACCCTATTTTCAAACAGTATTTCTTGGGGGGAAAAGTGAGTCTTATACGGCAGCAAATAGGGTATATAACTAAAAACAAGTTAAACAAAAAATCATTAAAATCACCACAATATTTAATATAAATGTCAAAACAGTTAGAAAGGTTCAATTTGAAGAGCAGTTTCTTTACAAGTGCGAGCTGACTACAGCTCTAACGGGAATGCATTCCTCAATCCAGAAGCAGCACAAGAAAAACATCCTACATTAGTATCAAGTAGACTCTCCACAGATGACAGTACAGTCGGACCTCCACATCTGTGGATTTGACTTCCATAGATTTGATTATCTACGAGTTTCTCCACGCACCCACCTCCTCCCACCACCTCAAGTGCTTCTTTTCTGGGGAACCTTCTGTCTTGGTGGCTCCAATCAGGCAACAGAGCCCTTTAAAAACCCACCTCTGGTCATACTCCACCAGCCACTGCACAGCCAGCTAAGGACGGCTCATAGCCTGACTTCTCAGCACCACAAACCCACTTTCAATGTCCCCAATCAGCAAAAGAGAGGAAATATAGGGCCCCATGCTGACCCCCCCTTTCTCTAACCTGGTTTGGATGGTGGATCCCTGCTCACCTCACTATGCTTTGGCCCCCTTCCCATAGACACACACTATTTGCAGTTTCCCCTCTTTTGCAGGGGTCTAGCAATGTAGAGAGTTAACTGAATTTTTAAGGGGGTATTGAGAATATGTCATATTTATTTTTGAAAATTACCAGGCTTAGAGCTCAGTTGCTATTTGAAACTTTTACTGAACTCTGAGTCACATTTGGCAGATGTGTTGGAACAGAGTTGTCAAATCCAGAAGAAAATCTAACAACTGGAGAAAGAGAAGGAGGTAGCTGGGACAGAGAAGACACTATCCATGCAAACTTGGCAAGCAGGCTCCCTTTATAATAAACTCTAAAACAGATTAGGGTTGTTAGGTCAGGAGTATCCCAGGCACAATTTTTGAGAGCCAAAACCTGAGACCAAGGGGCAACTCATGGTAATGTCATTAAGCACCAACCACAGTAGGTCAGAGCATATGATTCAAATTAAAACAACAACAATGAACTATAACAAACAAGAAATTATTCTGGTTGGAAATTAAGACAGGGACTTTAGCTAACAAGAGGTGTTCCCAGTTGACTCACTTCCAACTGAAGTGAATCATCCCTTTTCAACTACTCAGCAAGCCTGGTTGTGTGTTTATGTGCCTTCAAGTCACTTGTCAACTTACAGCAACTCCATGAATTTCACAGGGTATTCTTAGGCAAGGAATACTCAGAGGTGGTTTTGGTAGTTCCTTCCTCTGAAATATAGCCTACTACATCTTGGATTTGTTGGCGGTCTCCCATCCAAAGACTAACCAGAGCTGATCCTGTATTTAATCTAGCCTACCTGCTTTTGGGAAGTTGTAGCCTCTCAGTTGCAACTACAAAGACATACACACAGTGAGTGCACATGTGCCTTGATCCCTTCTCTCTTCATGGGGACTCTGAGCAAACTAGTTCAATGCAGCAAGGATGGTTCCTTCCTACTGAGCCCTCCTGCCAGCAGGCAGTAATTCACTAGATAATTTGAGAAGAAGAATGAGGTGGCCAGAGAGACCCTCTGAAACCTCTACAGTAGCCTGCAGAAGCAGCAGCAGCACATTTTTAAAAAGAAAAAAGACTATTATTTTGTTCCTTTTTAAGATAGTTAGTGTCACTCTGAGATTTCTCCCCTCCCCTTTCAGCCATGAGACTCAGCACTAGTGTCTGGAAACCCCATTGAACTGCAGTGACATAGGTTCTAATCAGATGGGTTTAGATCTAATACAGCATGTGATTAAATCATTTACTTTGTTTGAAGCCAAATAAATCCTCACAAAGCATTTATTTGCACTTAACATACTAAAAGTGCCTATGTAAGTCTTTGAAAAACTGACCAAGTATTCAATGACCATTATCAATTTTTAACTCACTACTTCAAAGCAGGCACTCTCTAATATCTCTGTATTAGCTGTTTGTACAACAAAAGGTAAACAAAAAGAATTTGAAGAAAGCAATTCAATCGGGGAATGTGCAGAAGTCTCACAAAAAGAAGACGTAGACCCCAAACGCATTCAATTCCTGCTACTCTTCTGGACAGATTGACCTTTTTGACTGCACTGAAAGTATCTGTCATAACAGTCATTAGATTTTGCACAGCAAAGCTGCATAACTCATTGTTGATGCGCTAGCAACTTCCTGGTGTAGTAAACAGCTGGGGCAAAATCCTCCAGTCCAACCTATTGTAAGTAGAATAAATGGGGGCTATGAGGCCAGAAGAGAAACTAATCTAACAGTCCAGTGGGAAAGCTTCCAGATATATCCTTTTGTCAGGAGAAATACGGTTGATGTGTTTCTATGGGAATCTAATAAACAACAGCCTTTTGATATTATTCTGGAATGTTCTATATTGAAAAAAAAGATGAACACATAAAAGGGCAGATCTTGTTCCCCAAGCCAATTTAGGTGTAAGAAACAGAGGGCATAGACTGCAGTTTGAATGAAATTAAGAGACAAACAGCTGAGTTTAATCTCTGTAAATTAACAACATTTGGGTTATTACTTATCTCATCTCAGGATAACTGATGTGGTAGCAGCAGACTATGGCCATTTCTGCACTACAGTGTTAAACTGCTGCTATTCCACTTTCAACACCCTGTGGAATTCTGGAGTTTGTAGTTTACGGAGACCAAAGAGCTCTTTGGCTGAGAATTCGAAGTGCCCTTCTCTAAACTACAAACCCCAGAATTCCATAGGAGGTTGATAGTGGAATAGCAGCACTTTAACACTGTAGTGCGGAAATACAATATGACTGTCTCTCATGAGAGTTGAAGCTTTAAGTGCCATCATTTATGTTCTTTTTGAATATTTTTTTGCAGCTCCAACTTGCTCAATAAGCCTTGACAAATTGTACCCCAATGGAAACTCAGGTCAGCATTGCACCACTAGAGTCTTTGGCTACCTGGAAAAGTGAAGTTAGCATAACACTGTTCATCATGACGGGTTTAATTCTGTTAGAGGCAATATATTTTTTTCAAGGCTTTTTTGTTAGTGGTACTACAGATTCATCTAGTTTAAGAACAATGGTGTGTGTTAGCAATCAGCACTAGATTTTGTTTCTTATTAATACAGATAACTGTAACATTATCTTTAAGTCAAAAAGTCTATAGACAGATAATCCATATTAAAATATACACAAGGGTCTTTTACCTCCTGACTACGAGATACCAAAACAACTAGAGGTGGAAGATACACACACACATATACATAAAAATAAATAAATAAATATTGTATATTATTTGCCTGTTTGTCCTAAATGGAAAATAACCTAACAATTTGCTTCTGCAGTACAAATTAAGCAAGTGTGGGATCTTTAGCTCATTGAACAAAAGACATCCTCTCCATTTCACAAAGGATTTTAGAAACATCCAGTTTCAAAAGTAGTCTGCCATTTGGCATTGGGCTATGTCATTTGCAGTATGTCTAGAGTACTGTCATACCACTCTGAGCACCCTTGATCTTGTCTGATTTTAGAAGGTAAGTAAGGTCAACCTGGTTAGGGCTTGAAAGAGCCAGGGAACACCAAGGATCTTCAGATATGGCTAGGAAAGAATCTATTGTCATCCTGGAGAGCCACTGCCAGGCAGAGCTAACAGTACTAGGCTAGATGGACCGTTTCTCTGATTCAGTAGAAGGCAGCTTCTTAAATTATATATATTCTACACAGTATTAAGTATATATTCAACACAGTATTAAAAGAAGACCTGTCTGTCATATTTCCCTTCAAAAGTACAAAGTTGCTGAGCAAGCTGTTTCATGAAAAAGTAGACAGAGATGTTGCACAGTCATTGAAGACAACAGTCATGTGTATATAAGGCCTCATAAAACCAAGAAAACAGGTCAATCTAGGTTAAGCTATGGCCTGACCGTGCTTGCGTCGCTAACCTTCTAGAGACTAACTTAACATCAAGGGGCCTATTGTCCTAAACTGTGCTACAGGGATAGAAAGCTATATTGGGATTATGCAGAGCATAACCTATATCTCCTGAGCCAGCACAGTGTCGTGGTTTGAGTATTGGACTACAACTCTGGAAACCAGGGTTCGAATCCCTGCCTCGCCATGGATACCCACTGGGTGATCTTGGGTAAGTCACAATCTCTCAGACTCAGAGAAAGGCAAGGGCATACCCCCTTGAAACAAATCTTGAAAGAAAATCCCATGATAGGGTCACCAGAAGTTAGAAATGACTTGAAGGCATACAAAAACAAAACTGTATCTTGCGAGACAGTCTCATTGTCATTCTTTTATTGCACTAATACAGCATGCAGAGAGTGACATCATCTGCACTAAAAATGCACTACACGGGAATGGTTGAAGAAGCACAGGACATCTTCACAAACCTGCATCATAATAATTGTAATGCAGACAGATTACTACTTGGCTTGCAAGTTTCTGGCATACAAAATAATTACAGTAATTTTAATGCTATCAGTAACCTAGAATGCTCTTTCACTCAACCAGTTCCATTAATTATGCCTGACATGTACACACAGGCTCTAAAGGAGCACTGCCAAGTCTGGAAAAATGTTGCCCATCTCCTCCAACACCACACTGCCTTAGGCCTGTTTGGACATGACTTTCAACACAGTACAGTTTTAAGCTTATGTACAGGATATACCACTGCCTCCTCCCAGTAGGAAAATGTGGACTGCCCTTTACTGTGATTATCTAACATCATGGCTTCTTGTCTAATCAATGCAGCACGTGTCCCTGTATGCATGCACACATTCAAGTTACCTATCCACCTATGATGACCCCCCATGAAATTCATAGGATTACCTTAGGCAAGAAATACCCAGGAATAGCCAGTTCCTTCCTCTGAAATACAGCTTACAGCAGTTGGTATTCACTGGTGGTCTCCCATCCAAGTACTAAACATGCAATTGAATCCTGTTTTTCTACTGGAGGAAGGGTACACCACATTTCGACTAGACATTTTAGACACATTAACTCAAGCGTAATCCCTGATGAATGCAATATGACTTCTGAATAAGCATGCAGGATTGGAACACTTGAGAGATTGCCCTGAAACTTGATGGCTGAAGATGACTGCAGCTTTATTTGCATTCATTATGATCTCATCACAAAACAGGCAATCCAAGATCATCATATCCTTATCACACCTGTGCAAGAATGCTAGCTTCTATAAACTTGGTCTATAAATTAGAAGCTTCTAGTAAGAAAGAAGCTAACATTAATGAACAAAAATGTGTTCCAGTCCTCACGCTGAAGACTTTTTATAGGGTAGAAAGACAGTAGCTTGAACTTATCTCTATCTCTGACTTCATTATCACGCATATAGACAGCTAAATCTCAAGTATGTACACACTGCACTGGAGAGAGGTTTGTTGAGAAGGTAAACACTTTTAGTCATTTTATTTACCTACTAAATAAGTATGAGGGATATTTGAGTGCCCTGATTTCATTATTCCTGTGTTGGCTTTTAGTACACAATTCACACAGAAAATATACTTGCAAACAATCTCCATGCATTTGAAATTTGAAATTTCATTCTTCTAGAGATCAAGTTACTTTCAAGTTTAAAGGATGTTTTGTATTTGCCTACAAAGAATACACTAAGTATTGTACAGTAAGTACAATATCATTTCTTGCCATGCCCATATTTCAGTTCTCACCTAGGGAATCTCTCTGCAAAACAATTATGTGCCTGGATTATAATTCTTATGAACAGACTACCACTAATGGGACATTCTTGCTCTAGGAAATGGGCTGCAGGAATACTCACTAATGAGTTCCTGCATAGCATGGAATATTCACCAGTGCGTTCCTGCATGTGTATCCTGCATAGCAGGGGACTGGACTCAACGGCCCCTGTGGTGTCTTCTAGCTCTGTGATTCTATGATTCTATCCTGTTCCCCTGATACCTCAAACTTCCTTAAAAGCTGTTCCAGAATTTCCAGTAAAAGGTTAAAAATACAGCTCATGACTTTATATACACACCACTGTTCCATAATTAAAATTCAAAGGTCTGCCTGAATAATATTATACAGATTAAACATGGATGGAAAACCCCTTTAACACACAGGAGTAATTGTACGAAAGCTGCAATTTCAGGCTCTGAAGACGCTTAGAGAAAGTGTGATCAGCCTTCCATTTTATTCTATACACTGAAGTGTACATCAAGGACAAAAAAGTACACACACATTCATAACCATGTTAAACCATATGCCAAGTATTATTAATCAAATAAATGTGTGAGTGAAATAATAATTGTAAAAAGATATACACAGTGCAACCACAGGGGGACATTATTTTATTCCTTGTTCAGATGTACATGCAACGCATTTTCTCTCATAATTCAAACTGAAATCTTGTTCTGAAAAGAATCCTGCAAAGGAAGTTTCACAAACTATTCCATACAACATACTTACTTTAAAGAGGAGCAAGAACATTCCTGTTTAAATCCTGGCTGTGACTGAAAAAGTGTTTGTTTTCCATATAAGTGAGATCACATGTGATTGTCATGACACTAATGTTGATACTGGGCAAATCTTATAAACAAATTCAGAGCTACTGACAAATAACTGACATGTTATATATAAATGCAATGGGGAATAACTGCGATCTGATCCTGAAAATTCTGGCATATGTACATTGTTGGCTATGAGTGTTTCAGACAACACTGCTCAGTTTGTGTGAAAACAGTATCAGGAGAAAGCAGATGATTCCACCTCAGTATTGTGACATTAATGATGAGACTACTTACACAAATAACACAAGGCATAAGTGCTCTCTTAGTCTAGGGACAGAGGATTTTTATGCAAGTCTACTGCATGTATAAGGATAAACTTCATTAGCCCTTAAGAAGGATACCACTTGAAAATCTATCTTCTTTCCCAATCTCTTTAAAGACTGGTAATATTACCAAATATACATGCAAAGTGTTTCTTTGTCACTGAAGACAGCCAATAGCTTGTGGTGGGTACTGTTGTAACAGAGGGAAAAAAACATGTACCGTATATGGAAACATTTTGTGGCCCATATTTCTAGTGGTGAAAAACAGTCCCCCTGAAGACACAGATTTAGAGATTGGGTGCATCTCAGGATTCAGTCTTGAATCTGGATTTTCAGGCTTCTGCAGTACTCAGAAGTGCCTTTAGATAGTTAAAGCTAGTTGTACCAGCTGCATCCATTGCTAGGGATGTCTGATTTGCCCATAATTAAGACATGCTTTTGCTACAACCCTTACTGATTAATGTAATGCACAGTATGTGAGGATGCCTTTGGTAAGTACTCAGAAACTTCAGATAGCCCAAAGAGTTCTAACTGGACTGTTATTTTATTTCATTATTTGTTTCTTTGTTTCTTTATTTCTTGAATTTTATCCTGCCTTTCTCCTAAATGGGATCTAAGCCTGCTTACAATAATCTAACAAGATCCTGCTAAAACATTTATTTACAAATGTTAAAAAGAAATTAAATATCAACAATTATTAAAACATGCTTAAAACAATAAAAAAAACCTTTAAACGTATTTAAAACATAATCTCAAATTTTTTCAAAAAAATTCAGATTAACAAGTACAGCACACCACTTTACACACACATATTACAGCTCCATAATCAAAAATCAAGATTCAAAAGCCTGCCTAAATAAAAATATCTTCAATCATTGAGGGAAAGAGAACAGGGAAGGGGCCAACCAGAACTCCTGTGAAAGGAACTGCATACCCAATCTTATTGAGATCGGTTAAACAGTACATAAAACTCCCTTGTTATGACAGCTCTATGGGCTACTAGTTCTAAAAAGTACTAAAGTTCTGTCTCTTCTGGCAGGCCAATTTTTAACTATGAATTTTAAATTGATGTATTTAAATGGTTTTATATGTTTTTAGTGTATTTTAATCTATGATGTGTTTTTAGTCTATGATGTACCCTGCCTCAAGTTTTGGGCAGAGGCAGATAATAAATATTGTTGTTGTTGTTTTTACCATTATTATTCTTATTATAATATTTCCAAGCATAAGTCCATGTGTTGGTTATGACTGCAAAGCTTCAGGCTAGGCTATCTGAAGAACCATATTCTCCCATATGATTCTGACCAGAATTTGAGATCTTTTAGTGATACATTTCCCTTTGTCCTATCAACTCACAGGTACCCTCCTGAATAACCTAGAAGAGGGGTTCATGGTAGCTGCTCCCAGGCTCTAGAAATCCCTTCTTAGGGAGGCTAGACTACTGCTCTCATCAGCTGGAGTCATTTTCCTCATGCTCTAGCTGCACATTTCCAAGAACATGCATAAAGTTCAACTTATGATCTAGCAACCTAGGACAGAAATACTTAAGATGCTTTCCCCACATTATACTATCATTTCTGAAAATCAGTGAAGGATGTACCCTCCTGCAACTACTGTATACCATTTGTATTTTTTAAAAAACATCAGAGAAAGATATAGTCCTAGGATCTGTTCTACAAAATGTAAAAGTCATGTCTCTGGGAGGCTTGCCAATGCATTAGCAGATCTCAGAAGCACTACAAGAAGTTACTAATTGCTTTCTTAAAGGCAGCTCATTATGGTAAGAGTTTGCTATTTCAGATTTTGTACTCCACAATATTTCATTGTTTTTGCCATTTTCCCTCCCTATATTACCTTTCCAGGTTATACAGAGCATAAGCAGCTAACAATCCAGAGTTTCAGAAAAACAGTTGCAAGATTTAAGTAGAACTGCAGTCTACTACAGAATGCACAGGTGCTCAACTCATTTGAAAAGGAATCTAACAACAGAACATTGTCTGGGTGCCATGTGTACTTGTTGGTCCCAAGGCAGGGCCTTGACACTCTCTAGTGGCAAGCAGGTAATTCTACTTATAGTTTGTGTGCCTGCCTCAGATCCAGTGAATCCAAACTTCCATTGAATTTGCTAACACTTCCAAGTAAGCATATACAGAATCAGACAGTTAACAATTTGGCATTTTTAGACAGTAGGAGCTCCCTTCCACCCACCTCCCACAAACTGTAGAATCTCTTTTTTAAAAAAACCCTCTCATCAATATATGAGTTAGGAGGAATTCTGTGGAATGTCACGGATAGGATGGGAAGGCTCAAATCCGTCTCCTTCCCATGGGCCAAATTCAGACTGGGAACTACATACTAGGTATGTATATACAAGTAGCATTTATTCTTGAGGTAAAAGAAAGCCTATGCATTTTGCATAACATGGAGTTTGATATTTACAATAAGTGTTTACAACAATTCTTTACTTCTGTTCTTTCATCCATTCTCATCTAGTTTTTATTTTTCTGTTTGCATAGTTCACTGCTGTGGTCGAAAGGTTTTGATGTTTGCTGCCTTTAGGGATTTAGTAACATAGCTGCTTAATCATTGATGCTGCACTTTATTCATGTGGAATAAATTTCATTCTTTAGTAGTCAATATGATTTTAATGCAGGATACAGATTTCTCAATTTGACAGAGAAACAATCCACCAAAGCAACAAACTAAACTACCTCAACACAGTGCCACTTCAGCTCATTTTAAACCAAACTATCCAGATCTAAGTTTAATTGTTTGCACTAAGTATAATATCACCTGTGCTACTTATCAGGATTTTATTAGAAATAAGCAAATCTGCCCCCAAAACCAGCAAAAACCCAACCCAGAATTTGTACAGCAACTTGAAGATCCTATGCTTCATTAGGGAATGAATCACATTCCCTCATGAAGCATACTTCCTATAAACCTTATTCTTGTAAGTCAACATTATGTATTTAATTTCGTCATGTTGCCATTAGGACACAGACTGGTAAGAGGTGTTGTAACTGAATGTTACACAAGGAGAGAGTCAAACATCTAAACCCACACAATTATTAATTGTGTTGTTGTGTGCCTTCAAGTCATTTCCAACTTATGATGATGATAAGGCAAAATTATCACAGGGTTTTCAGAGGCTGAGAGTGTGTGACATGCTCAAAGTCACACAGTAGGTTTTCATGGCTGGGCAAGGAATCAAAGCCTGTCTCCAGGGTTGTAGTCCAACAGCCAAGCTACCACACCACGCCAACTCTCACAATTATTGATTAGATCATGTAAAATATACTTATGGCTCTTCAGATCTTGTTGGAGCACGCCGGCTCTCACAGTTATTGATTAGACCATGTAAAATATACTTATGGCTCTCCAGATATTGTTGGATCATGGCTGGCTGGAACTGACAGGGTGGATCTGAACGTCTGTAAATTTGCCATCTGTGGATTAGACTAAGGTAGTTTAACTCTTTCTTTAGGGGGAGGAGGTTAATAACTCCCATCATTTTCTTGTTCAGGATAAGTCATCTAGTTTCAATAAAAAGTTGCACGACTGTTAGCAGTGCATCCAGGAACACCAATGCTAAACAGATGAGTATACACTGTACGATATGAAGTACACATTCCACATTATTTCATTGAACTATATATACAAAGTTGATTTGTGTGTGGTACAACAAGAGCTGCTAAAATATACAAAAAGGACTATCTAATTTTAGCATAATTCTCACCCACTCACACTGCAGTGTAGAATGTGCATGTTCATAACATGGATACAGATTTTGTGAATGCCTAAGCCAATCTTATTTCAACCTGGTGTCCGCTAGATGTTCCAAACGTCTAACTACTGCTGACACTCTTATGAATTCCAACCAGCACAGACTACAGTCAGAGTTCTGGAGTTTTAGTCAAAAACATCTACAGAGTACCAGATTGGAGAAGGTTTGTCTAGGGCAGGAGTTCTCAACCAGTGAGGCCCCAGATGTTGGACTCTGCAGAATTGTCTTAACTATGCTTGGCTAGAACTTCTGGGAACTGAAGGCAAACAATATCTTGATATCCTGAACTAGAGACATACGGTACATTCAGGTGCATTCCAAAAGCAGTTTGCTAGTCTTTAAAATGGCATTTCCCAAACTTTTCTAACTTGCAGTCACTTTCGGTTTGTTAAATTACTGGCAAAACCAAAAGTAAAATTAGCAAACAGAACCCGATAAAACATACTGCTTGTCAATTTGTACAACAGTAGCAAGCTATTATTACCCTTATGTAGTCAAAACTGTACCATCCATGCACAAGAGAAAAGAACTACATGCCTGGGGGAACAAGTTGACAAAGGAAACCTTTAAAAGGGGGAGGGACCCTAGTGGGAGTTGGATGTTCAGTTTGGATAGAATCATAGAATCATAGAAATGTAGAGTTGGAAGAGACCACAGGGGCCATCCAGTCCAACACCCTCAAAGCACTTCCGACAGATGGCCATCAAGCCTCTGCTTAAAAACCTCCAAGGAAGGAGACTCCACTACACTCCGAGGCAGCATATTCCACTGCCGGACAGCCCTGGCCGTCAGGAAGTTCTTCCTGAGGTTCAGGTGGAATCTTCTTTCCTGCAGCTTGAATCCATTGCTCCTTGTCCTGGTCTCTGGAGCAGCAGAAAACAAGCCCTCTCCTTCCTCTATGTGGCATCCCTTCAAATATTTAAACATGGCTATCATGTCCCCTCTTAACCTTCTCTTCTGCAGACTAAACATACCCAGCTCTCTAAGTCTATCCTCATAGGGCATGGTTTCCAGGCCTCTCACCATTTTGGTCGCCCTCCTCTGGATACCCACAAAAAACATGGGGTGGAAAAAACAACAACACTCTTGCTCAGAAGCACTGATAACAAGATGATGGAAAGGGAGGGGAGACATTTATGCCCTGAACAGTGAGCTACAAAGAGGAATTAATACATAGCTAGAAAATGCAAACTCACTGAAAACAGTGGGCATGTCTGAAGCAGCCAAAATGAAATGTCACTCAGGCAAGAAAAAATCAATTGCAAGAAGAGATGAGGCTCTTCCTCCTTCTCTTGAAGGGAAAGATGAAACATATACAGAAAAAAAAAGGGGCAGATCAGGCAGGTGAGATAACTCACCTCTGCCCAAAATGATGTCTGTGTCTATGTGCCTTCAAGTGGCCTGTCCGTGGCCCCATGAATTTCACGGGGTTGTCTTAAGTACCATTAAAAAGGCAGCCAACAGCATATTACCTCTTTACCAGAAAACTTGGGCCATTTCCGCACTAGCCTTTTATAGCGCTATGATTCCACTTGAAACCTCCTATGGAATCCTGGGGTTTGCAGTTTCGGGAGGGGCCGGCCGGAGGTTTCAAGTGGAATCATGGCGCTATAAAAGGCTAGTGCGGAAATGGCTTCGGTAAGGAACGGGCACCATTTGAGTGTCTCACGTTCCGGAACACCTTGACCCCCCTTTTTTTTCTGGCCAGGAGGTCAGAGGTACAGAAGGGCCCTCCCTGAACTGCAACCCCAAGATTCCATAGGCTGTTGAAAGTGGAATCATAGCGCTGTAACAGTCTAGTGCAGAAACGGCCAAAGTAAGGAGGGGGAGAGGATCAAGGGCAGTCTCCTGGGGGCGAAAACAGATGGAAGACGCGTCGGACCTGGAGGGGAAGAGCCGCCTGGGGAAGGGCATGAGGCAGCTGCCCCCACGAGGAGGGAAAAGCCCAACGTACAGACACCTTGGGAAGCCCGGACCCGCTGCGGGACCCGCTCGCCGTGAAGGCGCGGAGAGCGCGGGGACTGCCAAGGAGCCATAGAAGGGCAAAAGGGGAGGCGCCTCAGGTTAATGGGAGGGTTGTGGGTCGTCTCGGGAGGGCAGAGGCGGCGGGTGTCAACTCCAGGAACCCCCGCGCCGGGGCCACGGACGCCTCTCAACGGCCGGGAAAGGCTCCGTCTCTCGGCCGCCAGCCGCTGGCTGCCCCCCTCACTCACCTTCGGCTTGTTGAACACGGGCGGCGAACGGTTCTCCATGCTGCCTCCTCCGGCGCTCGCCGCTCTGTCCGTCGGGACTTTTGTAGCCGCCGACCCGCCCCGGCCTCTCTCGCTGCTCCTGCCGCGGCTGAGGGGAGGCTCCGCCCAACGCTCTCTTCTGGGACCGGCCCGCCCGGAGTGAGTGGCTGCCTGTCGAGGGGGAACTGAGGCGGGAAATGTTCGCGCCAGCGGCCACCCCCCCCCGAAGTGCGCCAAAGGTGGCGAAGATTCTTCGCCTCAGTTGTAGCGCTTTTTACCTCACGGCTTGGGTTGGGTCCGTGTGGGAGAGGCAGAGAAGCGCCGACCTGCCGGAGCTCCGTTCGCCTCAGTCTGTCAGAACGACACAGACACCAAATCGTGGCCAAGGGGGCCCCTGAGCACGTGCAGAGTCCTCACAAACAACTGTTTATTGGCTTACGATGAACACTGCTGGGCTTCCCCGTTCTGCTTCCCTGGGTGCAGCGAGGAATCAGGAAAATCCCACTGAGCAAGCCCTAGTTATCAGCCCCAACCACTTGTCAGGCCTAAAGACTCCCAGAGGAGTTTACAAAGAGGACTGTATTTCTGCCCTCTCTTGGAGCCAGAGGCAAAATAGGGCAGAGGTGCTCTAGGAGACTAGATTCAAATCCCCACTCAGCCATGGAAAACCACTGGGTGACCCTGGGCAATTCGTGTTTCTTAGGGCCTTTCCGCACTACACGGTTACAGTGCTATTATTACACTATTTCCGCACGAGCCTGTTATAGCGCGATGATTCCACTTTCAACCTCCTCTGGAATCCTGGGGTTTGCAGTTTCGGGAGGGGCCAGCCGGCCCCTCCCGAAACTGCAAACCCCAGGATTCCAGAGGAGGTTGAAAGTGGAATCATCGCGCTATAACAGGCTCGTGCGGAAATGGCCACACAGTCAACATCCTGTGGAATCCTGGGGTTTGCAGTTTCGGGTGTGTCATTTAAGAATTCTCAGCCAGAGAGCTTTTTGTCCCAGTAAACCGCAAACCCCAGAACTCCACAGGATGTTGAAAGTGGAATAATAGCACAATAACACTGTAGGGCAGAAAGGCCTTTAGTCTCAGGCAAAGACAAAGGCAAACGCACTCTGAGCAAAACTTGCCTAGAAACCCATCATAGGTTTGCCTTTGGGTACCCATAACTCATAATGCACACTACCACAACAAGCTGTGGTGAGGAAGACAGTAAAAGGAATTTAGGCTGCTTGAGTCCTCTGTTTCACACAATTGCTCAGGATGGAGAAGGCCTGTCTTACACCATTTCCACACTACAGTGTTATAGCGCTATTATTCTATTTTCAACATCCTATGCTGCTATTCCACTATCAACCTCCTATGGAATTCTGGGGTTTGTAGTTTAGGGAAGGTCACTTCGAATTTTCAGCCAAAGAGCTGTTTGGTCTCAGTAAACTACAAACCCCAGAATTCCATAGGGCGTTGAAAGTGGAATAGCAGCAGTTTAACACTGTAGTGCGGAAATGGCTTTAGAGTCATAAATGGTATCACAAGGGCCGTCTAGGCCAACCCCCTGCCATGCAGGAATACGGAACTAAAGCATTCCTGCAAGATGCCCACCCAACCATTGTGTAAAGAACTCCACAAATATGGAAAGGCCACCACCTTCTGAGGCAGGAGAGGCCACTGATAAACTGCTCTTACAGTAATGTTTAGGTGGAATCTCCTTTTTTTTTAATTGGAATCATTGGTTCATGTAGCCTCTGGAACAGTGGCAAACAAGTTTCTTCCATCTTTTGCATGACATCTCTTTAAGATATTTAAAGATGGTTATGATGTCACTTTTTGGTCTTCTCTTCCCCCAGCTAAACATATACGGCTCTATACATCATTCTTCATAAGGCTTGGTCTCCAGAGTTTGATCTGGATACATTCCAGCTTGTCAATATTCTTCTTGAAATGCGGTGCCTCAAACTGGAGCCAGTATTCCAGATGAGGTCTGGTTAAAACAGAATCTGGACACTATAGTCCTATTGATGTCACCAGGAATTGCATTGGCTTTTTTGGCTGCTGCATCACACTGTTGACTCATGTTTACTTTGTGGTCTACTAAGTCCCTAGATCTTTTTCAGATGTATTGTTTTCAAGCTGGATGTTGCTCATCCTATATTTGTGCATTTCATCATGTGTCATACCTTACATTTATTCATGTTGAAATTTGCTTTGTTAGTTTTGGTCTAGTTCTCCAATCTGTCAAACTTGTTTTGAATTCTGATCCTGTCCTCTCTGGTATTTGCAACCCCACCCCCATTTGGTTTTATTTGCAGATCTGATACATGTGCTCCACAGCAGTCCCTGATACATCAAGCTTGTAATTCTAACTAAAAAGGGGGGAAATGTAAGATTAGTTTGGCATTATTTGTTTTTGAAAAAGCACACTGTCTTTTTTCCTAGTAGCTGGCCTACACCACACAAGAAGAAACAGGTTTGGGAGGAAAGAGTACAAAAGTAAAATAAATCAAATGCAGCTGTTCCTTAGCTATAAAGTTCTCATAGGTATTCTTTCTGATAGAGGAAAGAAAAACAAGCTCCCTGCAGATATTCCTTCTCTAACAGATGTATGAGAATCACTTTTTTGGAAATGGATAATGTAGGCACACTCACATCCAAAAGAATTGACAAAGGCATAAAGACCATTAACACAGGTGCCCTGTTCTTGCTTTAGAGATTAAAAAAGAAGGAAAGAAATCAATACCAGAACAAAGCTGGGTTGTCATCTTTTTATTCATAGGGTTTGTGTCTTTTAGAACTGCCCAGCAGGAAAAGATTGAACAGTTAAAGCTGTCCCTTCCAGGACTAATGGCACCTGCTGAATTTCTTTTAAAGATATTGCAAGCTGTGCTTGAAAAAGAAAGATCATAATCCTGTCTGCAGCAGCCAGGTATAAAAATTAACTTTGAATTCTCAAATCCTCCTATTGTGCTGTCATAGCTTCTAAACTTAGGTTTGCAGTTGTTTCTGTTTTGATAATTATAAAACACCTACAACTTGTCATAAGATCTTAAAGGGAGGAGGATGGTAAGCCATTGATGACAGTGAGAACATTCTACAAATACGTAATTTGTCAGGATACTAGTTGAACAAGTTTGAGCTAATCTTTGTACAGAAATACACAATGAGATATATGAATGATGCATTATGCTGTGCATTAGCCAACACAAAAACAGTATTATTTATACCTTAAATAATAATCACATGTGCAATGTTGTCAGTCTTAACTGTTAACCACACTAGTATCTCTGCCTTTTAATACAAGGCATGTGAATTAAATCACTACATTTGAAATGAATCAGATTATCAAAAATCCTTTGTCTCCCTCCCCACTAAATTCTAACAGTCATCCAGTTAGTTTGGTTTCTGTCATTATTTCTACAAGATAGTTTCACATCAACAAAGTTTTGTGTCACTGCATGTGCCTGTTTGTTTTAGGAACAGCAGAGTTCATGGCCTAAACATCCTAAGGCACCAGATCCTGTCTGATCTTGGAAGCTAAGCAGAGTCAACCCTGGTCAGTACTTGTATAGGAGACCACCAACAAATATTAAATGCTGTAGGCTATATTTCAGAGCAAGGAGCTGCCAAAACCACCTTTGAATATTCCTTCTCTAAGAAAACCCTATGAAATTCCTAAGGTCACTAAGTCGATAGGAGATTTGAAGACACGTAACACATATACAGGCTTTAACGAGTTTGTGGTCCCTATTGTTTAAAATATTTCTTGTGAGAATTTTCATCTTGTGCATCTTCCTTTGGAATAACCCATCCTCTGGAATGGAAAAATAGTCAGGGCAGCAGACATGATTGCTCCTTAGTATTTCCTTATGAAGGAACCAGATAAAATCTTCAAATGTTAGATATGTAATTGAAAATCAAAATATACAAAAGAATAACTTTTCCAATTTCTTTGTGTGGTTGCAAAAGCTAATCAACTCATTTGACATGTGATGCTGGAAGACAGTTCTACAGTTATCATGAACCACCCAAAAAGACAACTCAGTGAATCTGAGAGTAAATCAAGCCTGAACTCTCACTAAAACCCAAAGTGACTAAGCTGAGATTTTGTGGTTTGGACATTTCAACTCAGTTGAAAAAACAGTGCAGCTTCATAAAGCAGAAGGCATCAGGAAAGAAGAAGACCACATTACAAACAAATTGACTCAATCCAGGACGTCATAGCCCTGAATTTGCAGGGCTATAGATGACTGCAATCTTGGAGGTCTCTCATGTATAGGGTCACCATTAAGTCTCAGTCTGAGTCATGGGCCCATATGTTTGCTGTTCTTTAAAAGAAAGATTTCTTAAAGGACAGAACTACAGTTACGCATTGCTGATCTCATCCATATTTGTCCTGATGCTATTCTATTCTGAGCCCTGGTGGCGCAGTGGTTAAATGCCAGTACTTGCAAGCCACAAGGTTATGAGTTCGATCCTGCTGGGCTCCAAGGTTGACTCAGCCTTCCATCCTTCTGTAGATCGGTAAAATGAGTACCCAGCTTGTTGGGGGCATGGATAGAAAAATGTATCGAAATACATGCTATTTCTAAGTTGTTCGCCGCCTCGATCCATATGGAGAGGCGGGATACAAATAAATAAATAAATAAAAATAAAATAAATTCTTGAAATAAACAAAACAGTTACGGTGCTTTCTCAGATCCTGTAGAAACTGGGCTAGGGCACCAGGAAGAAGTATGCCTAGCCTGAGCTACATTTTTCTGTAGTATCTCTGGTGCAATATGCTTTTCTGCAAACAGCTGTGCTGACATCTGCATCACACATGTCTTGTGCAAATTGGTATGTATAAGATTCTCCAAATGTATGCAGAACATTTTCTTCTGCTCCCCATTCTAGACTTACTCTGCCTTATGTTCCCCCATCCACTCCATCTAAAAACAATAATCATTTGGGTGGTGGAGATCTTTGCCTGTGGGGATTAGGGAATAAATCCTAATGCTAGCACTAGGAAAAGCACTGACTGTGACATTTTAAAAATATATTTAAAATATTACTTCTCCATCTCTTATAGTTCACTCACAAAATACCAAAAAACAGCAACGTAAGAACAGCAATACAGCAAAGGAACAAACAATAACAGTCAGCAGTAAAGAAATCTAAAAGCAACAGCAGTAAGAAGTGTGATAAAATATAATAAAAAGACAAAGTGGCAGGGTGGGGAAGCCTAAGTAAAAAAGCCAGAAAGATTGCTTATAACTTTTTATTTTTAGCAATGAAAATCTAACTTCTAAAAGCTATAAAAAGACTTCCTAATTAGGAAGAATGCTGCTGTAGAGAGCCAACAAGGAAAGCCAACATCTGTGATCCTTACACAAAAAACAACGCTAACAGAAATGTTGATAAGAAAGCAGCCACAGCAACTCATTCCAAGCTACCCTTTCCCCCTCAATACTTTGGGACAATGGGATGGTATTGGGGTGAGAATTGTGCTGCCCCTCTAGATGTTTTGGACTGCAAATCTCAGCCACCCAAGCTAATATAGCCAAGGGTGAGGAATTCTGGGAGTCCAACAACATTTGGAGGACTACATTGACCCCCCCCCCAATAAAACAAACCACAAGAGCATTTATAATTTCTTAATCTTTTTTTCAGCATTATTTTGGCCTTAGCATTTGTTGTATTTTGCTTTGAGTGTGTTTTTAATGGAAAGCTTGGGATAACGTGTCTTAGATTGCAAACGTATAGTTAGGGACTGTTGTCTACAACCTCTATACTGTACTTAGTAAATTGTAGGTGGGTTGTATGTGAATAGTCTAACTGGTTACATTTATTTTGTTTTGATTTTGAAAAGGTATAAACTATGTTCGAAAAAATAAATTTCCCAAGGAAGTAAACACAAAATGAAAAGAAAGCAACAGTGACATGGGTATCAGTAAACATAACAAGCAAGATAAATATAAAGAGCAGTAACAAAAAAGTAGAGAAGTACAGTAACAATAAATCATCTCATTTTAGCCAGCAATGGAACCATAATATCTGAAATACAGCAACAAGAACAAGAATAATAAAACCCTAAAAAAAATTTATTGAAAGCAGATGATGGACAAGAGAAGATGTACGCAGAAGGCCAGCTTGTCTGTTATCTAGCATTAAATGACATTGGCAAGAGTTTATTCCTCTTTCCCCTCCCTTCTCTTTCTGGAAACATTGAATACAAGTATACCTCACTTAAAGCCTCTGACAAATAATCTCCCTTTGTACAAAGTCTTTTTATGCCCATCCAGATTCTGCTTTTATTTCCTGTCCTCTGTTTAGCTGGAAGGTTTTTTTTTTAGCAGCATTGGCACTGGAGGAATGATAAAGGAAGGCTGGAGAAATACAAGACTTTCAGTACCATATTGCATGAGTGAGTCTGCCACACTATAATAAAACTGGAGCTGAGAAAGAATGAGATTCTGCTGTAACTGACTGTACTGTAGCTATGTGTGCCTGCCTACAGCAGGCAGAGTAAATGGCAACCGCCTCTAGAATCTCTTACTGAGTATGCATTAACAACAAAGGGGAGAACAAATAAGCCTGCCTCACCAGGTATGCTCAGCGTGTTAAAGAAGCACAGATGTATAAATCTGGCCACCAAAAATAGAAGTCATGAGAAAAGTGCAGACTGGTGAAAGAAAAAGTCAACCCTGGATGCATTTTGGAAGACAGCTTCATGTGGCTCCAGATGATTCCATATGGGTTTTTTTTTTCCACTTATGAAAGGCTTACCTGACCTGGTTGTTTCATTTTGCATGTGCCTATTGTTCATTTTGAATAAAACTTCATTGAAAATGTTAAACTGTTCCTCTTGTTTGTGGTATAAGAACCTACCCTAATTGTTTCCATGTTATTTCTGCCTCTGGTATAATTTTCTGTTCTGGAAGCAATGTGGAGGAACATATCTACTTTGTTAACTGAGGTGCACTGATACTGTGACTGATGGGGTTGAAAAGCTGGCCACACCATTTTCACTCGCTCTCTGCTGTGGCTCAGTGTTGTGTCAGTTTCTCTCCTTCTGCATATCTCCCTCGCTTCCTGCCACCAGCCTTGTCCTTCTTCTGGAAGTCAGTCAGAGACGCTAAGGAATCTTTGGAGCCGCAACTTCCACCCCCCACCTGAAAACAGTCCTTCTAAATGCAACTCCATCATTGCAAATAGAAGCAAGCTGCTTTTACTTTATTCCAATTGGTGGTGGTTAAAGAAAAAAGAAAAAAAAGAACCCAGCTTGTTTTGTAAAATGATTGGTAGAATAGGTAGAAGAAGATGGAGGGCGTTTTCAAATTTCTTGCCTTTTCCGTTCACTGCTTGCCTCCACCTACATCCTGTTTCTGTTCCTCCCACTGGTGCGGCTGGTTTCTTTGCCCCACATTGCATGCTAGAAAGAATGGGGCAAATGGTTGGACAGACCAACTCATAGTTGTATGAAAAGCAGCTGGAACAAAAATCTGAAGTCATTTGGGGTGATGGGAAGAGAAGAGGAAAAGTTGTGCCTACTAGACTTTTTAACCTCATTTTTCAAAGCAGATACTTGCTGGCCTGAAGAGCTTACCAGAGAAGTTGGGGAACGCTTGCTTTTTCAGAAGATTAGCAGGACACTCAGGCTTATGAGGAACAATGCCATGTGTGCTATTAGCCATATACTTCAATTTTATGGGTTGGGCGGGATGCCAGTTGTTGAGTACAAAATGTTAAGACACAATATCTTCAGAGGCTTGTTGTTGTTGTTGTTGTTGTTGTTGTTGTTGTTGTTGTTTTTGCTGACTAGCAGAATTTTTGGCTGCTAAGCCCAAACATAACATGACTTCCAAAAGTATTTTTGTATCAGAGGGCATTTGGACTGGGGTATAGCAAAAGTCATTCATCTCTGTTGGATTGCAGTTCAAACACTTGCAATACCACAGCTTTTGGTCAGTGGTATGATTCCCATCTGTTGGAGAGAGTTAGTTAATCTGTTATGCTCCTTATTCTGTTAGCTTTATATTTTTTTTACAGATGTTGTTTTTAGCATTAATTTTAAATTAGTGTTCTGTTGGAAAGTATCTGAATGTTCTGTGTGTTCTTTTGTGTATTTTTGTAGGCTGCTCTAGATTTTATTTATTTTATCTAGAAAAGAGAGATACCCATACCCTCCAACTGTCACAGTTTGGCCAGGACAATCGCAAATAATCCTGTGCTGTCCCACTTTTTCAGCTGCTTTTAAAATTTCCCAGTTTCTTTATCCACTTTCTACTTTCCACCTTTGTCCCAGTCTTGCTTCAATTGCTCAGCAATTAACAGGGAGAGAGGAGAGAAAGGAGTGGAATTTTGTCCTTCCCAATAGGCTCAAGCAAAAGCAAAATGTTATAGCCTCTCCTAGCTTATGTGTTCTTTTTTATTAATAACTCCTGCCATCTTGAGTACACTCCAAAGTTGCTTGGTCATATGTGTTCCAGGTATCACCTGTGAAATGTTGGAGGGTATATCATCATCATTGGCACAATTTTATCTCATTCTTCTTTGAAACCTGTGACAACTTTTGTTGCTGTCATAGATTTATTCCTGGAAGAAATGCCTGGAATGGTAGCCATGTTAGTATGCTGTAATATGTTGTTCTTTAAGGACTGTAGCCTAAACGTTTGTGGGTTTGGAGGAATGGACCGTGGCATAAACTTTGGTGGGTTAGCACATCCTTTATCAGATGCAAAATGCTGTCATTCTGGAGAGAGTGGTCCAGAGATATACAACTATAGTCACAACAGAATTCTGATCACCACTCTAAACTCATTACTGGTTGCCTTTTTACCTTAAGTCAGGTGGGCAAGGTGTGACCTATGGGCTGCATCCAGCCTGCCAGTCCCAAAAGTGCACCACCGGCCTCCTGAAATTACACTACAAAGTGGAAAGATCCACAATGATTTAAACACTGAATAAAGTTTGCCATGCTATAGACAAGCCTTGGCAAATGTACCCTTCACTCACTCCTGTCTCAGTTAAAAATTTCACCCTTCACAAATGTTCCCACCACCCTCATCCACACCCTGAGTTAAAATTAATTATTCTATAACTGACTGGATTTATTTTTTAAAAATTGTTTAAAACTTTAAAAAGTGCATCCCTCAAGTAGTTCCAGATGTCTGAATGGAGCCACCAACCCCATCACAGTTGCCCACCCATGCTTTATGTCTTACTGCTCACCTGCCCCAGTTTTGACTAAAATCTTTTGCCTCTAAGATAGCTCCATCATTCCCACCTTTCCTCCAGGAACTGGAAGAAATTTACACGTTGTTGTTGATCTGACTTATGAGGACCCTAAAGCAACCTTGTCAGAGGGGTTTCTTGGCAAGATTTTTTTCAGAGGGGTTTTGCCTCTGCCTTCTGTGAGGCTGAGAGTGTGTGACTTGTTCAAGGTCACCCTGTGGGTTTCCAGGGGGAGAAGGGATTCAAACCCTGGTCTCCAACAGTCGCAGTCCAACACTCAAAGCACTAAACTGTACTGACTCTCACTTACATGGCATACTCCTAGCCTTTTAGTGTTCAAATCTACTGCATTTCAAACATGGAATTATATCAGTTGCCTACTCTTGACCAGCTTGGGAACCATATGTTCCCCATCCCTGCTGCAAGCCAATCTTCCCCAAACTAGGACTGTTAGGAATGATGGGAGTTGTAGTTCCAGGCATATAGAGGGCACCAGACTGGCAAAGACCGCTCAGAGTTCAATATTCTCTTGTTGAACGCAAGTCAAACCTTCTGAATCTATGGTCACAAGAACAGCAGTGTCTCCTTTAGATCCTTGCCTTCTTCCCTAAATATTGTCTCTAAGTGGCTCATAGCATCCATGACCATGATTCCTCAGAGTTTTAAAAACAAACTGTTGCGCAAACTATTTATGATCCACAAATAATCTAAAGATGATGCATATGATGGGCCTGTTCAGATAAGACTGAGTGTGGTGCCACTGAGAGAAAGCAAGGAAGGATGGAGTTTTTCTGTTTCCTCCTTTGGGAAAACTGTAAATGAGTACAGAAACAGTAAGAAGCAAGTGCTTAAGTAGGTTCTTGTTGATTTTCTTGACATGATTAGTTTCAAATATTCTTAGAATGCATTGTCTGAGACTGCTCAAGCTCCACTCTTCTTGGCATGCTATACCTGAGTGTTAAAGCTGATGCTGACATATACCACATTATCTCACATCTGTTTTATAATTCTGCCCTGTGATTACAAAAGCTACAGCTAAACACTAGCTGCTGATAAAGAAACAGGATGTTTGTTATTGTTTGTGATGAAAAAGGGAGGTGTAGTTGGGAGGACTTTATACAATAGGCTAGATATCTATAGCTACAGCTGAGTTTTCACTGTGTGTGGGGCCTCTGGAGCGAGCCAGTTTTCTGCTGTTCAAGAGACTAAGGCCCTTTTCACACAGCATTTTCCATGCAAAAGGGCGCCTGGAGCATCGTGTGATTGTGAGGAGCAATCTGCACGACGCACTCACAATCGCGTGACACTCCAGGGGCTGGCAGGCACCGATTGTGCACCTTTTCATTTTCAGCTAGAAGCTGAAAATGGTGTGAAATCGTGCATTGCTCCCGGGCCCCGCGTGCACTTACCTGGCGTGCGGAGCCTCCGGAGCCGCGCTGGTTACGCTTCCTACCCCAGCCTGGGAAGGTCCCAGAGTGCACTGTGGAAGGAAGAGGCAGGGCTCTCGCGCGAGCAGGCAGCTCATGCGGAGCCAAAGGATCCCGGACGCGAGAGCCTCTTGCCAGAGGCTGCTCGTGCGATCCCCACACCCCAGCGCCAGAAGAAGGTAAAGTGTGGAAAGGGCCTAAGACATGAATTAGTGGATTGAAATTACAACAAAAGAAATTGCACCTATACACTAGGAAGGAATAGACTGCCTTGGAATAATGTTGGATCCCTCTACTTCTGAGATCTTTAAACAGAGGTTGGGTGGGCCTTTCTTAGAAGTGCCAGTCCCCAGCCGTGCAGGCTTATATAACTAAAGCACTAGGAGATGGCCCTTATGGTCCTTTCCAACTCTATAATCCTATGATTCTCTTCCTCTTTTTGCCTTTCTTTTTGCTCCCAGTTGATGAGGAAATTGTTGTTCAGTTGCATATATGGATTCATGTAGAATTATATGCATGGAACATAAGCAAAGGAAGAACAGGTTCCTATTCCAAGGAGTGTACAACTTGCATATAAACACAGCAAATAAGGAGGCAAGAAAGTGAATGCTGAATGCTGAATGAGCAACTTGCTCCAAAAGTCCAGAGTGAAGCCCTTTATGCCTTGACATCCAAGAGAACTTGACAGGCATTGTCCCCACCTTGAAGAATGGAAAAGGACAGGCATTTTGGCCTTGAGCCTAGCACACATTCATCTCTCTTAAAGTGTAAGATGTGCTGCTTGCTTGCAGTTACCAGTTCTGCAGTTCTGTGAGTCCCTTGAAGAGATGCATGTTGGCCCTTTGCTAGATGTAAGCTCAAGGGTCACTAGCACCTCAGTTTCACTGGGCCTCCAGCATCTCAGTTTTGGGGGTCTCCAGTGTTTTGAGCTCCTGGACTTCTGGTTCATTGGCTTTGCTCAGACCTCATGTCTTCTTTATCAATACCAGTTTTCCTTAGACTCTGCATCTTGGTGACAGCTGGACTCTGGACAGGAAAAAGGGAAAGGGAAAGAGAAAATAATGCAGTCAAATGTTGGTGTGAATATTTATGCTTAAAAACAAAACAAAAAATGAGATGTTAAACACACACACACACACACACAATGATGCCATTATTAGCAGACAAGAAATAATAAATCTAATTACCAATATACATGGTAAACAGTGATTTTAGTAGCTGGAGACACAGCAGCCTTGCATTTTCCTGTAGTACAATATAACATTAATCTGCAGTCCTATAGGGATTAACCTGAGGATAAGTCTTGCAGCATTTAGAAAAATCCCCATCCCTTCTAAACCACACATAAAACATTAAAAACAAGGATTCCTCTCTTTGAAACAAACATCCATAGAAAAGTTTGTGCAAAATCAATCCATTACTAGTCCCTTATCTCATTCAGTGTTTTGCGTTATTAATCCACGTAACAAACTACTTCTTTTTTAAGTGTGTGTATGTGTGTGGGAGTATAGTGTTTTCATAGCAAAGAGGATGTCATGTGTGTAGCTAAAATTAAAAATGCAGTGTAGTAAATTACTTAAACTCTAAACATAATCCATAACACCGAAAAGCTGAAAACTGTCAGTGTTACAAATTTAAATTTTAAAATATAACTTATATACTTATATAACTACATAAAAATTTAAATTTTTATAATGCCTGCACAAATAAAAAAGCTTTCGTTTTCCATGAGTTAAAGAGATTTCCATTAGCTAAAGCCCCTTCTGTTTTCATCATAACACCATAGCCTGCAGTTTCATCATTATTATAATCAACTCCGCAGCCTTAGTTTCATTTCTTTATTATTGACACATATCGGGCAGTGTTTTTGCTAGTCAAGGTCAAGGCGAAAGTTCTGAGTGAAAGCAATTCTAGCTTGGAAATGTTATCCATATACAAGCCTTAGATCAATGGTGGGCAACTGTGGAAGATTTTGGAGAGCCAGATCAACACCACACCAGCTCCCACAAAATAATTATTAATGATAGTATGTTTTCCCTCCAAATGTCATCTGGGGACATGGGAGCTTGTTTTGAGATATTCCTAGGCCCCTAGAAGGTATTTCAGCACAATTTGGAGCAAAAATGGTGGCAATGCCTTTCTTAACCCAAAAGATAATTTTTAGGCATCTTGGAGCAATTTTTTAAAACTCCTCTTGGGTGCCTTGAGGGTCACAAAACAGCCCTGGAGGCCAGATGTGGCCTGCAGGCCACATTGTGCCCACCCCTGCCCTAGATAATTCAAGGATTTTAGTCTTCTTACTGCCTAGCTACAAAGTATAAAAAGCCCCCTTTGCCCATGTTCTTTATAATACAAATTTCCTGCATTTGTGATGTGTAGTTCTGTGTTGACCATTGCACCCCCTTCAGTATGTAGCCTTGCATTCTGCAGATGGTTTCTCTGACCTGAGATCCTGACTGATATTTTCGTATGCATTGTCAGAAAACTTTGTGATGGGATTGCCTTAGGGTCACCATAAGCTGAAAATGACTTGAAGGCACATAATAAGAGCAAGTAGGTAGCTATGTCCTTGTTATCTTATACTGTTGTATTATATTTCTCTAAGTGTCTCTTAGGTGCTTAATACTTTAGTCAGTTGTTTCAAGTCATTCTGTTTGAAAACCATTTCTGTACTCGGAAAGATAGCAGAATGGCAATGTACTCTTTGCACTGCATTTGCACTTCAGTGGCATTTGTTCTCATGTTTGCTTTCTTGTACACAAAATACAATAATATTTACACTACCCTCTTTGCTTTACCTCCTGCTCCATGACTAGTGTCTTTTTCTTTTTAATAAAAGAAGCCTTAATTTTGCAATTACAAAATTACACAATAACACTATAATGGAACCACCCCCACTTTCTGCCCATATCAAGAAAATGAACACACCACACCACTTCCAAAAGCATTTTTCTGTGGTTTTTCCTGCAGACTAACACTTGCTTAGTTCTGCTTTTGTATATTGCTCTTTTTCCTGAACTCTGTGGTTTTTCCAGGCGTTAAACCCTAATGGTTTATATAAGAATGGCACTATTGCATTTTTACCTTCGTATAAATAAATGATAAATAAATATTTTTTTTAAAAAAATGGTGGAGAACAGAGAACTAATGTACAGTAGTTCACTTGGGAGCTCTTGAGAATACTGGTGGCTTCCCAGCCCAGCCATAGGAGGGAGTTTGGGATTTCCCTGCTGGAGTTCCCCTGGGAGTGCCCGAGGGAGAAGCAATGAGACCACAGTCACAGTACACTCACTGTGCTCTCAATATTGCAAGAAAGCAGAACGAGACATTCATACCCAAAGTGATTACTAAACCATAGCAGAATAGAGGATCATTAATGGATTGTTTCAAATGGGAAAGAATCAGTTTCCAAACAACTCAACAGCAGTACAGCATGGTATGCACCAGCAGCTATGTTGTGCAATAAGCTCCAGTCAAATATGAGACTGACACAGTGAAATTGCAGTATAACAGTGTCATGTGAGTCTCAAGATCATGCAGTATAGGATTAGGTTCCCCTTGACTCAGGCTGAACACGCATTTGGTGTGGTGCACGGTACCTTTCTGGGTTGCTTTCGACCTTAGGTGAGAGTTGGTGGGGGGAGGGGGGCAGAAGGCTATAGTTTGTTGGGTGGAACCTGAGAAATGTGATTTTAACCTTAAGTACTCTCTATGGTAGTTTTGTATTGGTGACACAAAGAATACAATGTTGGTGTGATGTGGATCTCCCATAGGAGAGCCTTATAAAGTAGAGGTACCACCATATAGGCAGCCCTGTGTCTTATAGATCATTAGTGTTTCAAGAGTTTGAAAAGGCACAGAGTCCAGATTATGATTTTTTGAGTAGAAGCTGTTGCAATATTTCTTTGCATCTCTTATTTCTTTAGTACATATTCTAGGCAAAAATAAAATATCTGATAATGCCTTCCATATATTCTAAAAGCTGTTCCTAACACTGCACCTGCTATTTATTTCCTACCAATGATGAACTAGGTATAGTGGAAAACCTGAGCCTGCCTCAGAGATGATAAACCTGTAGTGGGGTTTAGGGTTTCAAAGTGCACCTGGAGGATCATACAACCAAATGATTGAATGAACCGAATGAGAACTAATAACTAAAGGAAAAACCTGGGCCTTTGACTTCTAATGTCTAAGAAGGAAGGGAGGTGTTTTGTTTTTGATAGCAAAACTTCTCTGAGCCCCTACTTGTAGCCTGAAGTGGTACAGCCAAGATGCAGGCTCACCACCGCAATGAGAACTGGGCCCGTTGTCTTTGCCCACACAGGTTAAATTGTAAGTTAAAGCTGATCGAAGAGCAGAGAAGAGGATGGAATGAAAAGACCAATGTATACAAAAAAGAACATGTGGGAAGTATGAAGCCACTGGTCTTCTGAAGCTGTTCTGATAAAGAAATAAGGCTTGGGAAAAATTTTGAAAGAGGAAAGGGATGTGGCTTTTCTGAGAAGAGAGAGGAAGTCCTTGGGTCTGTAGTCAGCACGCTATACTCAGACGAGGAGATATAAACAATAGTGTAAGGATCAGAGTGGCAAATTAAGACTGGAGAGGCCTGCCTTCAAATTCCCAGGTAGCCACAATGCACTCTGCTGACCTAGGGCCAGTCATTTTATTTTTTAAAAAAATTTTTTGGAAGGTGCAAGGAGTGTATCTGTAGGTAAAGGGCATTAGAGTGATCACATACCGTTTTTAAACATCAGCACTGAAAATTCAAGGAAGATTATCCCTGAGGAAATTCCACGCAGCTATAGCCTTGAAAAGGCAATTCCTAGTATAGCAAGAAGGGTGATCAGAGAGGTTTAAAGGTGGTGGGTGTGTGATTCAGAAGGTGGAATTGCATTTATTTCTCTCTTTCCTGTTAAAGTGCCCAAGCTGTGTAACGAAAAGATAAACCTGAAAATATAAACAAGTATTCCAGAAAGGACATCTTAGCAGTCACTAAGAACTTTCAGGTAATAGCAGAGAGCTAAAATAATGTCATTATGGAGCAGCATCGAAATACAATGGAACAAAAGTGTCTTAGTTACCCAGTGAGTCCTACACCTCCTGGAAAGGCTGTGAAACAGCATCAATATAGGAGTGAGTTGAATCTAGCAAAGCAGTTCCAAGCTTGGCATGACCGCTGAAAAGACCTACTTTCACATTAGAGGGAAATGCCCATTGCCAAAAAGGAAGAAAAAAGATTTGCATCAAGTGTGCGTGTACTCATTCATGTATATAGATTTAACAACCAGTGAAACAGAGAATACTATGCAAATTATTATTGTTAATTGGCAAATTCAAGGCCTCTGCTGTCCTTATTTTTTTTTAATCTTTACATTAGATTCAGACTGGCTAGCCATTCACATAAATGGTGCCTTCATCTAGAGGACTCTCTTCTATAAAGCAGAGCACACGGTCATCTTATCCCAAATCTCTGCCAAGTGACACTTCAGTACTGGCAGCAGTTACACATTCAAATCCAAATGTCTGCATCTCTGCATCCAGGAAAAGGCATTTTCTTCGTACACTTAGATTTCAGCTCACATAGAGCCTCTTCCTCAAGTCCCTTTATTCCCAGTGCAGGTTCTGAAAATGCATGTAGGAAAGTGGGCTGTCAGCGGTAATGGCCAAATTAGGACAAAGTAAAACCATAAAATAAAAATAACCATAAAACCATAAAAATAAAACCATAAAAAACCAATAAAAATAATATGAAGATCTAAAAGCACTAAATCAATTTTCAAAATTCTGGAAAGGAAAAAAAAAAATCTTCACTTGATTCCAAAAATATCATATTGTAGGTGCAAAATGGGCCTCTCTTTGGAAGACATTCCACAGACAATGTGCCAGGACTGTGAAAGTATTCTCTCTGTCTTGTAGTAAATTTGGTAGTCACCTGGCTAGGACCTTAGATTAATGACTAGGGTTGCTAGGTCTCAGGTGATTGGCTAACATCTTAGACAACTATTCTACTTTCTTGGGATCCATGGCAAGCAGCATTGAAAGAGGAAAAAAATTGATTTCTGTTTAAAAAGTGGCTATAAAGCCAGGTGATGAAGATATTTGTACATGTGTAGTTAAGATTCCTAGATCCTTTTCACATGTACTTGGCTTGACAGCAGTATGTGTCAAAAAGAACCATGGGTCTTCATAGTTGATGTTCTGACTTATAATCCTAAAACAAACTTATCACAGGGTTTTTTTTGGCAATATTTGTTCAGAGGAGGTTTGCTGTTGCCTTCCCCTGAGGGTGAGAGAGTGTGACTTGCCCAAGATCACCTAATGAGTTTCCTTAGTTGAGGGGGGATTCAAACCCTGATCTCTTAGAGTCTTGGTCCACCACTCACACTATGCCACACTGACTTTTAGCAGACCACAAACTACAGGTTGGACTATGTCCCAAGGAATATTCCCATGATGATAAAAGAATCTAGAAACCAACCTTTCTTAGGAATGATTGAGGGAACTGGTGTGTTTAGCCTGGAGAAGAAAATACTTGAGAGATGATGTGCAAGCCATCTTGAAATATCTGAATGGTTGTTGTATACAAAATGGAAGAAGCTTGTTTTCCACTGCTCCACATGATGGGATTCAAATGATAAAAAAGCAGATTCTGAACATTAGGAAGAACTTTCTGATGGTAAGATCTGTTCAATAGTGGAATGGATTACCGTGGAAACTGGTGAACTGTCCTTCATTGGACGTTTTTAAGTGGAAGTTGGATGGCTGTGAGGGATGCTTTAGGTGTGGATTTCTACATTTACAGGGGTTGGATTAAATGATGCTTCAAGTACCTTCCAACATTGTGATGCCTTCCACAAATCTCAACATCATGGTCATGTGTTAGAAAACACGTGTCATATGTGCTATAGGCAGTGATGTATTTTTTACACCAAGTCTCAAGTCTCTACCTTCAAGTCTCAAGTCAAGTCTCAAGTCCTTGCAAGATACTTTCAAGTCAAGTCTCAAGTCTGGAAGCAACCTTTATACCCCAACTTGTATTCGAGAATTTCTGGACAGAGTCAAATAGTCGCTTTTAACAATTTAAGTAGTCAGCCTTCCACTTTTGTGATTTTGCAATCTGCAGCTTTGGAAGTGGGGAATAGGCTCCTTCTTACTTCCTATTTGTAAAGCGGGAGGCTTTTTCAGAAGTAGGGAATAGGATTCTTTTTATTCGCCACTACCGAAGCTTCAAGAGTTTTAGAAGGAAGGATCCTTCCTCCTAAAGTTCATTGCCTAACACATTTTCTGTTCCCCTCTGAGATATGCATGCTGTACTCTGGGCATAAGTCTTACCTTCTGCTCCTAGGAAAAGTTTCTGAAAGCTCCTCCTCTATGTGGCGGGGACAGGCTACTGAGCAGACATCAACCCCACCTCAACCCCATTGCCTAATCTATTTGCTGCTCCCTCTGAAAAATGTGTCCACGCTTTGGGCTTGAGACAGATAGTCATGTGACCAGTAAGTTGTAAGGTTTCTGGATGAATGTGTTATGTGATTGAACCAAGGGCAGCAAGTCAGTCACTAAAATTATGCAAGTCTCAAGTCGAGTTAGTGTGTAATTTTTGCCAAGTCAAGTCCCAGTCAAGTCACTGAAGTCCGAGTCAAGTGAGTCCGAGTCAATTGACTTGTGTCTACAGCACTGGCTATAGGTAAGACTTGGAGGATGCTGGGCACATTTTGCCAGCTGCTCAGCCATCAAAAAGTCAGTGTACCCATTGACTCTGAGTTTGCATATTAACTGGTTAGTTAATTAACCAGATGCCAAATTATGGATCCATTACCCTTCATGCTCATTTCCACAATCAACTAGCCAAGAAGCAGTACCTGTCTCTCCAAACCATTCCATATGTTGCCTTTTTGACATTGCAAGACACCACATCTGTGGCATTTCAAGACCTCCATGCCCTAGTTTCAGGTTTTGGACCTGAAAACTCAGAGAATGATATAGTGTCAACCTGGCAGCCCTAATTCTGATCAGCAGGTATGGGTTGATGCACAGGAGGATGTGACATCCTTTTCATTTTAAAACCTTTCTATACCTTGTGGTTGTTATGAAATGCTGCAGTGTAAACAATCAAATCAAATTAAAACAATAATCAAATTGAAAGCAGAAAGAGTAAAAAAAATTGAAGTCTAGGAAAAATCAAAATGACTTCACTCTGTATCTGAAAGGCACTAGGTTAGTCTAACCTGCCCTGGGAAGAAATGACATAACTTGAGGTGGTATCAAGGAAAACACCATGCCTTGTTTTCCCATCAAAATTTTGATGATTCTAAGCCATTTGAGGATTTATAAGGAATTAGCACTTTTAGTTTGGCTGAGAAATGAATGGAAACCCACTGCAATTGATAGATCAGTTTAATAAGATTTGAAAAACATATGCTAGAAAGCAATCTAGATGATGGAAAACCAACTTTTTGCTCTTGATAAGATTTTCAAAGCATTTTCAAGGGCACTTCTTTACAGTAATCTTGGTGGGACGAAAGCAAGATTTTCATCACTATGGCCAGATCCACCTTCCAGAAAGAGGCGCAGTTGGTGCAGTAGCTGAAGTTAAGCAGAAACATCCCTGGCCGCATCACCCACTTGGATGCCCAGAAACAATGGAAGATACAGGTGCACTTTCAAATTGTCAGGCAGATCCTTCAGGGATGCCTGTCATTATATCTGCACATTGCTTGTTCGTGCTGCGCTGCATATACATGTAAATGACATCATTTCTATTCCTTGTTTTTTTGTAAACAACAAAATAGTCAGTGTATGTACATCAAAACATTTTTATAAATTAAGGTTAAAATAAACCAGAACTTGAAATTTTTCAGCATATATGCCAATGTCAGGAACAGGGGTGAATCTGCTGTTTTGAGATAATTCTTCTTCATATTTTGCTATGTCTGTGGCCATTTCCGCACTAGCCTGTTATAGTGCTATTATTCCACTTTCAACATCCTATGGAATCCTGAGGTTTGCAGTTTAGGGAGGGATTCTATAGGATGTTGGCAGTGGAATAATAGCACTATAACGGTCTAGTGCAGATATGGCCTGCATGATATGCAACCTTGTTGGAAGAAAAGCTACTGTAGATGCCAACATTTTCATGCTTGGGTTTGTTTTATCATACCTTATTATTTTATCATACCTTATAAAATCTTTTTGATGAACTTTTTCTAGAGATTATTTTTGTTGCTTAGAAGACTAGAGTATGTGCATTACATTGCCAACATTTCTGTCTTGTCTTCTGAGGTAATTTCTCCTTGTATTTTGCAGTGTCCATACAAAATAGAAATGTTGTCATTCACATGCAGTTCAAAATCTGTATAAAAAGCATGAGTATGCAGTCATGGAATGGAAGGTAGGTAATCCTGCAGAAAGTTATATTAGAGAACATGTTCGTGTAAGCAAAGTATTCATCTGACCTCTCTGATGGTTCTCATTTCTATGTAAACATATTCCTCCTTTTGTTTTAAGAGCATATGACAAAAACTGAGTGTCTGTATGCAAACAGATTTGAATCGCTCCCTTAAATAGAGGAATGGGAGTTGCAATTTAAATATATTTGTTCTGAGCCAGCAAAGCCTGTGCTACATGTCCAAAGGAATGTAAACATGAGTGCTATTGTGTAGAACATAAAATCCTCTTGTACAGAGCTTTGAAGTTAGGGTCAGAGTGCTTTTAATAGGCCTGACCTCGATTCAACATATCTATTTTTATCTGGACTTAATCAGGTGTTGCTATAGCTTCTGAGGCCATTATTCTTTCTTGATTGTCACTGCTCAGACATGATGACATCAACATTGCTTTTTGTAAATGCTGGAGATCATCAGTTGCCTGATGAAGAGAACTGATGATCTCCAGCATGTACACATTTTTGTAGCATTGCAGTTAACCTGCATTGAGATGGATTTTGGAATATTTTTTAAGGCCAAAATTGTTTGCTTTTAAGGTTGACAAAGAGTTCTCAAAATACTATTTGGGGATTATTATCTGCTTGCAATAAATGTTTAGCAGGGTCTGGACAACAGAGTACATAGAGGTCAGAATGACTGGTTAATGTTTTCTAATATTACAGAGGTGTCTTTTTTCTGGAAATTTCCAAATTCTGTATTAGTCTAATGGAATACTTTTTGTATGCCAACTGAAAAGACACGAATATGCGACCTTGAGAAACATAATTGTTAGATGATGGCTTAGAATTTCAGACAGTATCTTTGTCCCATATCACAGTTAAAGGGAGGGGCCTGATAGAAAGTGTGTATGTGTGTGCAAATGTAACATGGAGATGGGAACCGTTTTCCTATCAAGAGCCACAAGCCACCAGAAGGTGCAATGATAGTCAAAGGTGGCTGAAATATCTCTTTTTCCTCCTCTGTTCTTCTTGCCTACGCAGAATGCTGCTTACATTGCACTTAGCAGTGTTCTGTGCTGATTGCTTACAGAGGGCTTTTGAAACTAGACTGAGGGCCATAGGTTGTCCTCCTTTAGAGGAACGGGGGGGGGAACCCAGCAGTTTGAGACAGGAAGGGAGAGGGAATGAGAGGTTCAGTAAGGCTTTGTGGTAGTAGAGAATGGAGCAGGGGATTTGCTACTTGCAGCAGTGCATAATTATTTTTTGTTGAATCCTGATTGAAAGAACAGCCCTATGGGGAAAGATACTGGTCTAAATGTTCCCTTGTGTTGGAAACCTGGGGCTAAGAAGCTATCGACTGAGTGGGTTAAATCCTCTCCTGTCTTTTCCACCACCACAACCATGGCACATCTCTCCTCGTATATAATTTTGGATTTCTGGTCTTTTACACTATAGGACCCACTACGGAAGGTGGCCAGGAAAGCCAGGAGGGAAACTCTGAGACTGGATCTCCTACTCTAAGGTTGCAGCTCAGTCTAAGGGTCCTTTCAGACTATACAAATTATAGCACTATTATTCCACTTTATCTGCCATGGCTACATCATATGGAATTCTGGAGTTTGTAGTTTACGGAGGCATTGGAGCTCCCTGGCAGAAAATTCTAAATGCCTCTCCCTAAATTGCAAATCCCAGGATTCAATAAGAGGCAAGTGTGGCAGTTAGTGGAATCATGGAATCATTATTGATTATTTATTTGTTTAGTCATTTTAATGCTTCCTTTCTCCTTGTACAAGATCCAAGATACCATGGGTTACTGTAGCATGAAAGGGCTCTAAGACACACAGGTAAGGATTCATTTTTCAGTCTTGGGACCAAATTCCAGTCTTGAAGAGGTCTTAGAGGCTCCATTCCAGAGGGAGACTTAATGGTAAAGAGAATGTTTTGGAAATCTACTCCCTTCATCATGATTAATTTGCCCCACTGATTTCAGTGGGAACTAAGTTTCTGCTAACTTATTAGTCAAGCTCTTACTCTTTATGTAACCCTTTATTCAGGGCTTAAATACCCCAAAGGCACCAGATCCTGTCTGATCTTGGAATCTAAGCAGAGTCAGTTCTGGTTAGTACTTGGATGGGGATACTGCCAAAGAATGCCAGGTGCTGCAGGCTATGTTTCAGAGGAAGAAATTGGCAAAATTCTATGAAATATAAAGTCGCCCTAAGGCAACAGGCAACTTGAAGGCAGACACACAAGTCTCTATCTCCATTTAATATCTACCTGTATATTTGTAAGTAAATCAAGTATTACATAGTGCTATAAGTGTTCAATGGTCTCTCTCTCAATTGTTATGCACTCCTTTAAACAATGAGAAGTTCCTGGGGCCACAAGAACTAAAATTCAAACTAAGGCCTTCTTAAGTGTGGTTCTTGATAGCAAACCAAGTATCAGTGGATTAGAATGAACTGTCATTTTTTAAACTGTAGTCCTGTCCTACATGTACTTATTTGGAAATGTTAAATTACCACAAATAAGACTTAGTGATGGGTAAGCAGACTCAGGATGGGGCTGTATATTCAGTGACAGGATATATTACTGTACCACTATACAGAAAAGCAGAAAGAATAAAAAGCCTGTCTCTTTAAAAGAAAGCTATTTTCTCTGGCCCATTGACCTAGACCCACTTTTTCCAATGTGGAGCTCCTCAGATGTTTTGGTCTGCAGTTCTCATTATTCCTCACCATTGGTCATCCTGGCTAGTGCGGATGAGAATTGTACTCCCAGCGCCTGCAGTAACCACCCGTTCTCTGTTGTTGTTTTTAGATGCTGCTGTTCAAGTAGAGGATACCTTTAAACAGCAACGTGTCCTGTGTCATCCTTTACATAAAAAACTGTCTTTGGCAAAGCAGGACACATGGCCATCCTATCTCAACCTGTTGCTGTAGAGTTGCAAATGTCTTAATGGCACTGGTAGAAACAGAAACAGATCCATATTTTACAATGGCAGCCTGCCTTACATTGGTGTACTTTAGGTTCTTTTCTCATTTGACTTCCATCACCATGAATTTCTTATGGCTAACAGAGTACAAAGCAAAAATCTGAATGCTTGCTAGCTGAGATGTTTTTGTGGGTCAGAAGGTTAAATAGTTTATCAACCTGCCACATGCAGCTGGAAGCTGAAAACTGACGAAAGTGATAAAGCCCACTTCTTCGTCATAAACAAACACCACCCACAGTCTGTCAGGCAGATTTGCTTGACTTCGAGAGTATTTTCACGTCCACCTTAGTAGCATAAAAAACATTTAGCTGGATTTGACCCAAGGCCTGTTATATCCAGCATCCTGTTTTTCTCAGTGGCCAAACAGATGCCTCTAAGAAACCCAAAAACCGAATATATGTACAATAAGTGTCTCCTTCAATTGTTCTGAGTGCTGTGTTGTTTCTGATTCTGGAGCTGGCATGCAAACCACATAACTTGCTTGCCATTGATGGTTGTATTCTTCAGAAATCTGCCCCATCTTCTAATCCTCCTCAAAGCTGTCCAAATTGGTAGCCATCATTATATTTTCTAGTACCACACTCTGTAGTTTAACTCTTGAATGGTGAAGTACTACCATTAGAAACAGAGTGGGGACATCATCATCATCATCATCATCATCGTCATCATTTTGACATGAGAATCAGGTTCTGTCCAATTTGAGAAGGGCCTCAGGGGCTGAATTCTAACAGTAGGTAGAGCTAAGGGCATGGGGTAGAATGCACGTAGTTCTTACTAATGTGGATATTTTCCCAACAAGCATGCAAAGACCGACTTTGTTTTAGGTGATTCTATTCCAGTTCAGCATCATCCCAGGCCCTAAGATCTTTGAACCAAATTCTGAACCAGCTGGTGATTACGCCAGCTGGCAATGTGAGAAGGATGGGACTGTGACAACATCATGCGGAATCATTGTCACGATCTTGCCCCTCTCGTGTCCCCGTGCTGGGACACCACTGTAGTGCAGAAAGGGCCATTCTCTTGCCCAGAGCTGATCTCAGCAAAAGTGGAGAATTTGCCAGCATGGATAGTGAGGGATTTTGAGAGTTTCCACAATCTGAAATGATGGATCAAATTGATTTAAATCACACACAAATATACCTCTGGCATGATTGCTTATATGCTTAGCTTATCTCTTGTTCCTGATCAGTAAAATATGAGTACTATTTTTTGGTTAGTTTCGCAGTATTGGGTTACAATCTGTGATCTTTAATAGCTTTAGTAACTCTAATGTAGATCTGTATTTGTATAATACAGTGTACTGCTCTTGGGTTGCTATGGATAATTTACTGTATATCTTACTCATGTCTTGCCTCTTGCTCTAATGAGTTAATTTCTAGGTTCTAGAAGAAAAAACAACAACAACAACAACAAAATGAATCCTAGAAACCTGAAGTCTTCTGATTAATGTTTTAAAGAACATGAACATAGATGAGAAGGAAGGGATGTGAAAAGCCCAAACACTGTTTCCTGAAATATGCTTTTTTGTAAAAAATTCAGTTTTGTGGAAACCTCACAGTTCTTGTACAAAAATGTCCACATATGTTTCTGGAAACATGGATATTGTACAAAAAAAACTACACAGAATTATTTCCTCAGATGCTTTGGATGTGCAAATACCAGATGAAAAACTGCAAAATTCTCTCTGTTATTCTTCCTGGTTGGGTTTCCTGAACCTCATTTTTGACTGGGAAACAAATAATGGTGAATATTGGCCCTTTCCGCATGCAGTTATTAAGGCAGACCAATGCATCTTGCCACAGAGGTCTTCTGCACATTGGAGAGGACTAGGTTCAGTTTATTTATCTTTGTTCTGCACGTAATTCCAACTAAATGCACCCCCATGTGGAGGTAAAGCGCGCTATTTGAAAACTGGAAGAAATTGGTTTTCCAGTTTTCCAGATTGATCCAATTCATACTTTCACAGTGGTGCAGACATGTACATTTGCACCAATGCGAATTGGTGGTCAGGGGAGGGCTCATGGGAGGGGCCAGGGGCTAGTATGGACTTTCGCACATATGCACGTATGCACGTACGCAATGATGTAGTAAACCATGCCAAAAAGGGGGGGCGGGGTGAGGGGAGTAGCGGGAGTGGCCACGGCGGAGGCAGTGTGGATTCATGAACTCGCACTCCTCCAAATCAGAACGGAACATACGCAGTAGCTGTGAGGAAGGAAGTGAGGAAAAGTCCGCCTTGTTTTGAGCCCAGAAAATCCGGTAAGAAACGGCACAAACCAATTCACCAGCCTCGTGCGGAAAGGGCCATTATTTCTATCCTAGTTCAGGGTCAGTTCCAGTTAGTACTTGGATGGGAGACTGCCTATGAATACCAGGTGCTGTAGGCTATACTTCAAAGAAAGGAACTGGCAAAACCACCTCTGAGTATTCTTTGCCTAAGCAAACCCTATGAAATTAGTGGGGTTGCCATAAGTCTTAGTGTCTCTATCTGCATCTATACAAAACATCCAGTAGAGGGCACTATGTGTTTGCAGAACTGGCTGCAAAGCCAGCTTTTGGGGGCCTGCATCACATTTACAATAGAGCTGTTACATTTTATTATTGTGCTACCTGACCTTTCCTCTCTCATTTTCTTGTGCATGAACAGCCCTCCCCAACTGGCTGCTCACCAGATGTATTGGATTACAAACCTCATCATAACCAGTCAGCCCACTTGCTTGTCAGAGGATGGGGATAATGACATGTCTGGAAGGTGTCTGGTTGGGGGAAAGATTAAAAGATTAGGTGAATTTTTATTTTTAAAGGATGCTGTATAGCAGACGTAGGTAGACTTCAGATGTGGAAGATCATTTTATTATCATTGTTATCATTATCATTATTATTATTGCAACTACTACTACTTTATCCTACCTTTTCCCCAGTATGGGACTCATAACAGCTGACAAAGTTAAACATTCACACAACACAGAAATTAAACAGCAATTAAACTATAAAAAATTAAAACCAGTTTAAAACATAAACCATTAAAAACAACAACATATAGAAGTCCAGTATTTGTTTAATAAGATATCTGAATGGTATGAAAGATGTTGGGGAGTCAGCTTTGGGTGTAACCCCATGTATGGGGGTGGGATGGCTCAGAGCTTTCAAGCGACAATAAGAGTACATAGAAATATCTTGAGAACATTTTGAGGAGAGTTCTGGGCTAAAGTCTCATCTCTGGACGAGGGGCGGAGGTTTGTGGTCTGGGTTCGGATACCCTGGGAAGCTATGGATGTAGAGGGCATGAATGGGAAGTGGGAGGGAACTCGTTTGCAGCTTTGCTTTCCCCCATTCCTGGGGGTGAACCGGCCTATACTCGCAAGCGATGATAAGTGACAAGGGAATAATGAATATGAGTTGGGCTGGGGAATCCCATAGGGGAGGGGGGAAAGAAGAGGAGTTAAGATGTGAGGTCCTGATTGAAATGAAAGAACAGATATTTTAAATAGTTCAATAGAATATATAAAAACCATATTAATAAATTAGAATATGTTAAAGATAGGAAATGTGAGCAAGAGGCAATAGTAAAACAGCTCAGAATGTTGGTAATATAGTATTACATTCTAAAGGTAAACAGGGAGGAAGAAGGAAGGCCAGAATCGCGTATTAACTGGGAATCTATCAGTGGACAGGACATATTAAGGAGCGTTGAATGTCAATTAGAAAACATGTATACATCAGGGAAAAGCGTGTGAGAAGCTAGCTCTAGCAGGGGGAATAACAATGTAATGTGGTTCGGGAATGAGATCGTGTGGGCTTTGGGGGGCGGGGACTGAGACAGGATGGAAGAACATAAATATTTCATGATAAGATTTGATATAAAAAATTGTTTATTTTATATTTGGAAACTAATAAAATTATTATAAAAAAAAAGAAGTCCAGTACATTATATATTTTGGTTTTTTTACTGGGATCCAAAATAACGGCTTAGGGGCAGAGCCATTTATTTATTTATTTATTTATTTATGCATGCCCTTCCACCATGAACTACACATTGCACTATCTACAGTTCTCCTTGTAAGTTACCAGAGAACAGGAACATAACACCTTGAAATTAGCCAGCAGAATGCAAACAAAAGACCTATAAACAAGCAACCAGGTACCACTCTTGTTTTACAGATGATGAATACAGAAGCTGAGAGATAAGCAGTTAGAGCAAGGCAAGAGTCTTGTTAAAGTAGTGTGAATTAGAGACCTTTGAGTATCTCCTATAAATCACCCAGAGATCTACTGGTAGATCTACCTCTATGTACAGCATAGTTGGGAGGGCTGTTATGCTGTTCTGTGAACCTATGGTGAGATATTCTTATATATGACATAATTCTGCATCTCTTCATGTAAGCCTGATCAAGGCTTATAATTGTTGGGAAAAGGCTTTCTCTCCATTCTGTCATCCACACATGGCTGTCTGGTATGGATATGAGAGAGATCCTTCTTGGTGGCACTGAAATCAGCATTTTCTGTGAAGGAAACAATCTTTTCTGCATGGAAAATAATATTTCAATATTAATTCCTCTTCAGAAAATTTTGTTTTCTGTTTTCTTTGGTATTTTCTATGCCAAAACCTTCTGTGCAGGAATTAATATTTCTGCATTGAAATAGTATTTTCCACACAGCAAAGCCTGCTTTCAGCATGGAAAATACTGTAACTGTGGATTTATTCTGCACAAAATTCACAAATGGTTGATTTACATAGAAACATCATTTCCTGTGCAGAAAACAGTATTTTTTGCACAGGAAATAATATTTCTGCATTGAAATATTATTTTCCATGCAGAAAAGTATGTTTCCAGCACAAAATAACCATGTGCAAATTTTAAGTTGAATAAATCCTGAACTGCAAAGCTTCTCATCAGCCCAGGATTCTTCCCAGCACAATATTTCAACATTCAAAAAACAGATTTTTAAAACCTTTTTTCAAATATTTTTAAACATTCTTTCCAACTCTGCTACACATATGGAAACAAAGCAGATGCAACTTGTAGTGAGCTTGATGCTTGGCCTCCATCTCTACGGGCTAGAATACTCTGCTTTTGTTGCTTGGGATCTTGGCCTGGCATTTGGCCCCACTAAAATCTGGAACTAAGCCCTGAACTTCCCGCCTTCTGTCCTGCTTTGAAAGGGTTCCCTGTGCTGCAGCAGCTTAACCACTATCGTCAGAAAAAAACAAACAAATCTGCTTTAACTGGTTTTAAAGCAAAACAGAATCATGTGGTCAGGGTCCCCAAAAGGAAAGAAATTATTGACCATGCTGGAACTTCCTTTCTGGAGTGGTTTACTGGCTCATCCAGATGGAAAGAGAAAAATGGAAAGTCCCTGGTTTTGTTCCTGTCCTGTCCTGTCTTTTCCTCTTGTCTTTCTTTTTTCTTTTTTGAGATCTACATTATGTTTTCCCCATCCTGAAGTATTCCTGGGTAACACTTAGCACTTACCTTTTTATTCCCAATCTCCAGGTGGGAATTTAAATTACCCCAGTATTTCCCAAAATGAAATGTACCTCTCTATGGCAGTCTGCCTGTGTTAAGACGGCTGCCACCCGGAAACATAGTAGATTCAACAGAGATCAAGCGATGTAAAAAAAAAGAATGTGGGCAATAAAAGAAAAGTATCCTCATATGCTAAAGTATTGTAACAATTTGACTGGAACTCCTGAGTAGTAATTAAAAAGGGCTCAAGGGAAATGGGTGAAAGTCAGTTCATGAAAAACTGCCTAAATGTAGAATGGGATCAGTGGGAGGGAGAAGAGGAAGAAAACAAGGGAGCAGGAAGTGAAGGAAACCCAGGATTTTCAAGAAAGAGTTTTAAAGTGAAACCATGCATATGCAGGTAAAAATCGAAACAAAAAATAGTAGAAAGTCTTGATACTTCCAAGGACCTTTTTCTTTGCTGGATAAGCCCTTAGTGGGTGCCATCTTTGTTTGCTTTGTGACTTTAAATGAGTTTTAACACAGGATTTTCCTCCCTTCCACAGTGTCTCTGGCTAAGCCAATATTAATCATGCAAAAAGGAGTAAAAGCTGCAGTTTAGTTACAGCAAAATAAGAAATTAGGCAAATTTGCATAATTCGTACAGATCACAGACTCTAAATTTAATTTTCTTTGGAACAGAATTTGCCACATTTATCTGGGTGCAGAATATAATGTTCCCTCCTTTAATGTGGAGTATGTATAAGCTCTGAGTGTGGTCCTTCCCCACTCATGATCAGGAGTTGCAAGGGATACTTTAGGAAAAATGTTTAAGCTTGGGGGGGAAGTCATAGAAGGTTGCATTTTGTCTGCAGGAGATATGTCACAAGCCCGAGTGGTGTAGCAGTTTGAATACAGGACAAAGACTCTAGGAGACCAAGGTTCAAATCCTGGCTTGGCCTTGGAAACCCACTAGGTGACCTTGGGTCAGTCACATTCTCTCAGTCTTAGAAGAAGACAATGACAGGCCCCTGTGAACAAATTTTATTGAGTAAAATCCATGGCACGCTCTCCTTAGGGTTGCCATAAATCAAAAACGACTTGAATGCACACAACAACAAACATTGTTGAGTTAAAAATGCAGTCTTTTTGCTCTTTAACTGACCATGCTGCATGAATGCTTGTTGACCGGTCTGATGTGTTCATAGTAGTATCCTTAGCAATTGCTATGCTTGGCAGAATACTTCCAAATGTTGCCCAGCATAAACAGCTGCCCGTGAGAAATCAGTTCAGCAGCAGTAGAGTGTGCTGGAAAGAAGTCTAAGTCATGACATCTCAGTATTCAGATGCTTTTCTAGCTGTCATTTAAAATGATACAACACTATTATATGTAACATTTACATGCCACGTTTCTAAACACTTCATATATGTTATCTCAATAAAATCCTTGCAACAGCCCTACAAGGTAAATTACTCATAGTGCTAGCAACAGTAGGATATGGAAGACCAGTTAGTTGGAGAACAGTGGCATGTTGTCATTTTACAGCTCAGATGAGTTGAGAATGGGTGCCTCCCAATGTCTCCATTTCCATCACCTCAAAATAGGTGAAATGTTTTTTAAAGTGTTGCCTCGAAAGCAGACCTTAATGGAAAAAAACTACTTCTTCTGATCCATAACTCCCCAAATCCCTCAGTCAACATGGGAGGTTAAAAGGGTTTCCTACACTGAGTCAGAATACTGGTCTACCCAGCCCAATATTGTCAACTCTGATTGTGAGCTGCTTTTCTGGGTTTCATGAAGAATTCTTTCCTGGTCCCTGGTGTTCACTGGGAGTCTTTCATGAAGGTATTAAACAGACCCAACCCTGCTTAACTTCCAAAATCAGATGAGATCAAGTGTATTCTGGGTGACACTGTAGGGATTCTGGTGTTTGTGATCCAAACAAGTAACTTTTCCAAACTCTGTTGGAAAGACAGTGGAACTCCATTTCTTGTAGCTGAGATTTAAATGGGACCTTCTCTATTTGCCTTATTGGCTAGCCAATACAGAAACTCTAAAAATGTTTGTTTTATGTGGATTTTGGCAAAGCTGAAATCATAAAGAGACTGGAAACAGATCATTTGGGGAGTCAACCATTTCACAATGCAGACGTCCAACTGTCTCTCATGAATTTGGCTTCCTTCTGACCATTCCTCAACTGTGATGCAAGTCTAGCCTAAAATAAATTTTTCCCCAGAAGCAACAGAAAATCTTGGGATTCAGAGAAAAGGTAAATGCCTGGGGAATAACACAGAAAAAATGCCAATGTTCTTTCACATTTGGAAACTAATCAACCAGAATTATGTTTGCAGCACTTCCTGAATGGCACATAGTTTAACTAACAAAAACATTAAGAGTTAAGTAAACTTCAGCTTGTGGAAACAGAACCGTTCTTTCTCAGGCTGAAAGTAGAATGTGGCTGCCATCAGCAGAATTTTACTAGGGTCCAAGAAACTTCCTCTTTTGCATTCACACACACAAAAAGCCTGGAATATTCCTGTCCCCAGGCTGCTTCATGCATTTAGGTGGCAGCTTGCCTGGGTTTGGCATGGTCTGTCCACTCCTTCTGGAATCTGTGGCCACTCAGAAGACTGAAAGCAATTGTATCTGACAGAATTTGCAAGAATCTGTTTCTCACCTTGCTCCAATTTTTGACTGTCAGCTTCAGGTTGTTTTGGAGGAAACTGACAACCTAGAAGTGAGTTCCCAGCTTTTTAGATTCTGTGAGCTCACTGGGGAATTTGAGAATCTGTTGTTGGGCACCACCATAAAATGGCTCCCAGGAATTAATACTAAGCAGAGCTACATAAGATTGCTCTACCTACTCCACTGAACTTAAAGTGGGAAAAGGCCTGCTACAGTCTGCTGTATCCTCCACTTCCCTCAGAGCCCCCACTTAGGATATGGATGTATGAGTGTGTGTGTGGATGTATGAGTGTGTGTGTAAGAAATAGGTTTGGGGATTCACAATGCATAATGCTATGAGCTGGGTTGGAAAGATTCAGAACAAGACGATTCTCGCAGTTGCAGTTTGATCTCTGCTCCTCTAACCACCAGCCAAAGTGGCAAACCACAGACTGCAGAAAATGTTACCATGTGTTGTCATCCAGTATCTTCATAAAGGGCAGTTTACAAGACTGGTAAAAGTACATTATTGCTACCACTAATAAGCAGCAGGTCTTATAAATACCCCAGATGGGAAATAAAAAGCAGATAGGACTACTATTTCAGACCCTTGGTAGGTGTAGACAAGTGTAACCAACCCACACTGCTTTGTGTTTAGTTTACATACTTGAGGCCAGATGGTCAACAGTCAGGGGAATGAAAGTTGATCCTGGGAGTACGGAGGGGGTGAGAGGAAAGAGGGTTAAATGGAAAGAGGAACATACCCTTCCTATCTTTTAGTTTGTCACTGTAAATTATGGTGAGCCCAACAATTTGCATCAGGTAGAACTGTTTACCACAACTATTAATTTTTGGTTATTCTGTTTTAATTCTTTGGGTGTTTAAATATGGAATTTGATAACTGGTCCCTAATACCAAGTTGCAGTTATTTTCCTACACAACGGGTAGGTAACTCAGGGCTATTCACACTACACAATTACAGCATTAGTATTCCCCTTTAACTGACATGTTTTCATCCTGTGGAATCCTATGGTTTGTAGTTCGATGAAGCACTGGAGCACTCTGGCTGAGGATTCTAAATGCCTCTCCCTAGAATGCTTCAGGATTCTGTGGGATGGGGTAATGGCAGTTAAAGTGAAATAACAGCATGATAAATGTGTAGTGTGAATGGATCTCTCATATTTCCACATGTTTTGGCACATAAATCCCAGCCTCTCTGCCCGAGAGATTTTTGTGTGTGTGTTTTTGTTTATGGAAGTTCCGATCCAAAACATCTGAAGGGCACCAGTTTGCCCTGCTCCCCATGCTGTACGTTAGGGAGACCCATCCAGATATTGAAAATTGTACCAAATGGAAATGTGCTAGGGAGAATGTTTTTGCTAATGGTTCAAACAGCAATTTCATTTTGGTTGAGTAAATGGCACATTGAGAAAATCTCATATGCCTTGTGTCATGGTCCCAATTGGGATTGCACTCTCTCACAGCTGCTGTTTACCAAAACTATTAATTGCAGAGAGACATTCATGGATCTCTTGGCTCTGTGAAGTGGCCAAAATTCTCAGGATTTGGTGGGAACTTTAGCTGTACTTACCAAGTTTTCCATTTGATTCCTGCATGATGTTCTTCCAGTCCTGGTAATTTCCTCATAAATATCCAGTACTAAACAAAAAATTTTATTCCCACTGCTAGGTAGGTTTATTTCTGTTTCAGGAGCTTCCAATATAGCCGAGGAAAAATGTCACATACCTGTATCTGTTATCTCAGTTCCTCCCATTGTAGTCTTGGATGGTTCCACTTATGATATTTTGAATCGTGTTGTGAGCATTCCAACAGAGTTTTTCTGCTGACCTTTGTTGTTTCATCACATGTCTGGTTACCGGACTGAACATTTCTTGCCTCCCATTCTTTTTAGAGTTATAATGCTAAAGTAGTATAGCCTTATAACACTTTAGCAGTGTGTTGCTGTGTGCTATCAAGTTGCTTCCAAGTTACAACAACCCTAATGTGACTGTATCGTGGGGTTTTCTAGCCAAGATTTGTTCAGAGGGGGTTCGTCATTGCCTTCTTCTGAGGCTGAGTGAGAGTGACTTGCCCAAGGTCACCCAGTGAGTTTCCACAGGTGAGTGAGGATTTGAAACCTAGGGCATTTCTGCACTACATTGTTATAATGTTATTATTCTATTTTCAACATCCTGTGGAATTGTGGGGTTTGTAGTTTAAGGTTCATGGAGTGGATGACAGGAAAGCACACCCTCACTATGGCCCTTTTCTCACGCAGTTTCTGTTGCAAGGGGGCCCTTGAGCGTCGCGTGAATGGGAGCGTCGGTCCATACGATGCACTCCCGCTCACGCGACGCTCACGAGCCTAAAGCGGGACGCGCACACATTTTATTATTTTTGGCTGGGAGCCAAAAATACTGCGTGGTCACACAATGCTCCTGGGGCCCTCGTGCACTTACCTGCCACGTGGTGCGTCAGATGAGCGGGCCAGTCGCGCTTCCTCCCCCAGCGCAGCCTACAGCTCCCAGGCTGTGCTGTGGAAGGAAGGGGCAGGGCGCTAGCGCAACAGTCGCGCGACCAGGAAGTCAGCTGCGGGAGAACGGAGGAGCGATGCGAGTGCCTCGCGCAAGAGGCTGCTTGCGCGAATGGCACCTCCCACCTCTGTGAGCAGGTAATATGCGGAAAGGGCCTATGTCTGAACCACACCTCAGAGTGGTTGAAAAGAAATGTGTAGAACTTGGGTGTCTGTACAAACAGCAATAAACTAGGACCAAAAGCCCATTATATTTAAGTGAGGACTGACAATGGGAGCAGAAACAAACATTACAAGATATGAAATCCTGACATTTCCTGGATCTGTTAGACAGTCCAAAGGACTCTTTACTGTAACATTTTCTGTGGCCTTGAGGAAATTACAAGCTACCTTCTTCCTCATCATCACCTGCCACTTCAGTCATTCTACAAAATTTCTTTTTCATACATGCTGCTGCTGTTTTAAGAACAACAATTTGCAAAGAAATATGGAAGTTGCTGGATTCATTCCCTTCTTATTCATTGCATAGTTCTGTATATTTTAAATGCCTTCTTGCTATGAAAGTTTATAGCAGAATTTGGGGAAAGGATTTTTTTTTTTAACAACAGCTTCCAGAACCAACAGGCAGCATTATTGTTATAGTCCAAAAAAGCAATGGCCTCAAACTGTGGCTCAGAACAAGATATACAGGGATAACATGGGTGAGGTCTGAATACAAATTTGTATTCTCCCTGCCTCTCCTCCTATCCTGAATCAGCATGGTGGAGGAAGGGGACTCAAGCAAGAATTATTAGCTACCTTTATCTGGTACTTTCCTTCTTACCTCACTGGATGTGACATGACCCAATGGAAAAGTTGGTCAGTTGTCCTATTAAGGCCCTTTCTGCTGGATGGTGGTGTCCTGGCATGAGGACACGAGAGGAATGGGACCATAATGATGCTTCTGCATGGTGTCATATCAGTCCTGCCCTTCTTGTTTTGCTGAGAAACCCCATCAATAACCTCTGATCGTGCAAGCCTTCCATCTCAGCCAGGCATGCAGAAGGGTTGGACGCAAGCAATCACGCACTTCCTCCCCCACTGCAGCATTGGAAGAAAGCCAGCTTTAATGTGGAAGGAAGGGGCATATCCCTCATGGTCCCTTCTGCAGGCAGCTGGTCGCATGCAGAGGGGAGCATTGGGGACATGCTCCCATCCTGACAGAGGTGCTGCAGGGATAACACCCGGATGACGACAGAGCAAGGTAAGATGTGGAAAGGGTCTAAGATTCTGTAAACCTTCATGTGGAATGTAGCATCACTTCAATGAAAGTGTCTAAGTATAGTGTAGAAAGCATAACACCAATGTTCACAAGACACAAATGCAAGGCAATTGCATTTTAACATGAATGTCAACTGGCATTTCTCAAATTTCAAGTGCATCTGTTTGGTTTCCTAACCTTGTGGAACATAGCCAGGCTGTTCACTTCAGAAAAAGCTAATGTTTATTATAAGAAATACATCAAAATAGAAAAGATGATGGAAGTCCTAATTCTCACTAAGATAGAGATACAGGGAGCCATGCTTGCTCTCTAACTACCAGGGACAAAGTTAAGAGGCCACACCAAGGGGGAGAGGAGTCAGGAGTGGACAAGAAGGGGAGAGTAATATCATTTTTAAGAAATATCCATCTAGGGCTGGAAGGAAGATCAGAGAGGTCAAAACACACACTGGGCAGACTAGGAAACCTGAAGAAGTTTATCTGTCTATGTATTCTTCCAATGCAAGCACATTCTTCTATAGTTGCAAACAGTTGCATTTCTGTCACTTCCAAGTCAGATATGGGCCATACCAGAAAAAAGGCCTCTAGATGTGATAGAGCTGGCTCTCTTCCTTAACCTTTTCTTGACTCACCTTGATGGATAGATGACAAGGATGTGGCTGGCTGTTAATGTGTCAAGGAAGTACATTCCTTTGCTCATTGGATGTGTTTGCCCTTTTATTTTTCCTGCCAAATATCTGACCATAAAAACATATGCTGCAAAATAGAGGAAGTAAGTGCTGAGAGGAAAGACAGGAAGCCCTCCATTTTCATTGCTGAATTTGGTCCAGCTCAAATTAGCAGTTAAAAATAGACATGAAGGGAACCTGCCTAGTTCCTGTTTGCTTCTGTCTTCCCTTTTTCTTTGCCCCTCTTTACTCTCCTTGCAACGATGCGAAATAAACTTCAGCATATAAAAACAAACACAACCAGATCTGGATCCTATTTTGAGCCAACTGAAAGTGGAATGCCTGTTCCAGCAGCTCCCTGTACTCAAGGATGAGTGTACTCATTGCTTGACAAATATTTGATGCCCAAGTAACTTTAATGCTAGCCCAAGAGCCATGCCTAGCTACCAGAAATTTGTATACCAGTGCACAGGTCAGAACAGACAGGCCAAAGTAGATGTTACAGCAGAAATGCATTCAAGCAGGAGTGGGGAATGGGTGGCCTTCTTGTCTTTTTGTTTTTTGTTATTTTAATGATTTTGTTTAGAACTGGATAACAGGTCATTAATGCTTGGTTGTATTTATAGCCCATTCTTATCTAGTTCAGGAATGGACAACATGCACACCAGCCCTTTTTTGTGCCCCTCCCCAAGAATCACCACCACCCTTGTTGCCAAATTTTCTGTGATACCAGTGATCACAGTTAACCTTTCACATGAGAACAAGTTGCACAGGCCATGCACATCTTGTTTCCAAAGCTAACAGTGCTCTGTTCAGCCTTGTGGCAGTACCATTGCTTTTGGAAACAAGTTGCATGTGCCTTGTATACTTTGCTTCTGAGGGAAACAGAATGATCAGAAGTGCTTATTTTACCAGATGAAAAGCACATGGAGCACAACACACCTTGTTTGCAAGTCTAATAGCACTGGCAGGAGGCTATCGGGAGTACTATTTGACTTGGAACAAGTTGCATGTACTTTATTTGCTCTTTTTTTTTTTTTTGGTGAAAAAATGTAATTTTTGCCATTTTGTTAACAAATTCAGTTGCATGCTGTGACTTCCAATGGGTTCTAGGGCAGGCTTTTGGATTGTCCAAGATGGTCCACCCTGATAAATACATTGGTGCCCACACCCAATTTGTATGGGTAGACCAGGAAGAAGATTGGAAATAACACCAGTTTGCTCTTTGGTTGGGATGACGAAGGCTGTGCCAATTTGTTTTTTTACGATTGTGTCATGTAACCATGGATGGAAGGATTTACATTATTAGGCAAGTGTTTCCAAAAGAAAGACTTGAACATCTCCATCTTCTGAATGGTCCCAACAGAGCTCCTTGTAGAAGCTCAACTCTATTAGGAAGATACATTTGAAAATTCATTACAAGAACATTAAAGAGACTTTTAATGGATTGCAAAAAGCACTGGAGATACAGATGCATTTGGAAATATCATAATGTGTTGTTTGGAAGAGAACAAATCCAAATCACTATCTTCCCTGTCTCTTCTGCCACTCCACAAAATTTGTGTTTCTGTTGTTATTTAAAACAGCAACAACTGTTATCTACTCAGTGAAGTGACTGCATGGGTACAGACCAGGCTATCCCATAATCTGTACACCCATTTGTACTACCTAAGATTCACATGTACCCTTCTTTCTCAAAGTCTGGTGAATAGGCTTCTTTTCACTGTGTCAGTGTGTGTAGTTCATGTTGAAATGAGATCTTTTGCCATCTCATATTTGAAGATCCAGACAGTGGAAACTTTAGCTGCTGCCCCATTCTGCTAGGAAATTCCTCAAATTCCACAGCCTCCCCAGAGTCTTGCTTTGGCAGTTTTGCACTGTACTCTTTCCATCTGGAAACCTAACCAATGGAGGAACAACACTGAAATTGAAGCAAGCATCAGTGACAATGTAGTACCCTTTGCTCAGAGTTCAAAAAAGTTACCTTTCGGGGAGTACAATCCCAACTCCCTCAGTTGACATGCCCACTGATCATGCTGGTTGGAGGTTTCTGAGAGTTGTAATCCTACAGGTAACTTTTCCACTCTGCCTTTAGGAGTAACTACACCAAGGGGATTAACTCTTTATTTGAGTGTTTCTGTCCTTTTTCTTAACTGGAAGAAGTGATGTCAGCTGGACTTATCTGCATCATTTGTTTTGAGTGATGCATTTATTCTTGCTGCATCTCCACTGCTTGAGTAGCTTTCCTTTGCAGTAGTTGTTGGAGAATACAGTCACAGAAGGAAAGAGTAGATGGCACCAATGGCACCAGAAATAAGTTGAGATGCTAGACAACAGGATGCCTTTCAAATGCTTTTGAATGCAACTTGCATGTGCCCCACCCAGCATAGCTGGTGGTCAGGGATGATGGGAGTCATAATCCAAAAACATCTGGAGAGTGAAAATAATCCTGCACAAAATCTATGGAATGAAGGTATCTTGTACACTTGAAACACCTGTGCAGGGGGCAGAGATGGAAAATAGCCACAAAACAAAAATCTTAAGAAACAAGAAAGTAGTACCTTTACTGTTGGCCAGGCAAAAAGTCAAACTAGACTTTAAGTCAGAGTCAGGTAGTAGGCAAAGTGTGTCTTGTGGATAGCATGTGACTTCCAAGCGCATTTTTATGCCCTTTCAGCATCAAATGTTTGATCTAAAATTTGAAAGGTATATCTTCAGAAAAGTTTTGAGAACATAATTCACCATTTCATGGGGGATGCAGGGTCAACTTGCCAGTGGTTCAAGTGGTACAAGTGATCCATGTACCAATGCCAGGCGGGGATGGTGGGGGGGTGCTTTAGTAACACAGGACAATTAATAGGACAGGCCAGGGCAGCAACTGTTGCAGTGAGCAACCACTGGCTGCAAGAACCAAAATTGGCTTGGCTTTCTCTTCTCTCCCTCCACATCTGATCAAGTGACTTGAATAAGTATTGAATACAGGGGTAATGGCAGCAGCTTGTCAAGTGGAGACATAGTTTTCAAAAAAGCAAACACTGAGAAACAAGGCACAGGTTGGTTGTGAAGATCAAGTGGGAGGAGTCATGTGTGCCCTCTTAAGTTCATTGGTTAAAAAGGTAGGATCTAAATGAAATCAATCTTCCCACATCTCCTCTGGCAGCAATATTACAGAAGCTAATAATATCAGAGGTGAATTTACTTGCTCTTCCTTCAATGTGGTATATGCCACCCTATGCCATCGATTCTCTACTTTCTACATTGCACAAAGAGGATAGTCCCTATGCAAGAGGATAAGTGGACAGATCTCAAAAACCAGTTGCAGACCATTTCAGTTTTCCTGAACATACAGTAAGGACTTTAAATGTTGCAGTCCTTGAAAAAAGGAAGACTAGAGAGAAAGACTCTTGAACTGAATTGTATTCACAAATTCCAATCCATTAGCAAAGCTATGAATGAAGACAATGGTTTCATGGCACACTATATATATATCTATATGTGTGTGTGTGTGTGTGAGAACACATACATACATATACACAAGAGTCTTTGCTACTGCACATACAGCAAAAGGAGAGAGTTTTGAACCCAGGGAAACTGACTTTTGGCAAGCAGATTTATTGCTTCAACACATCAACAGTAACTGACCACAGCAAAGATTTGAAAGTCCTAGTTCACCTCAGAGCAAGACACATGATTTGCATTTTTCTGGATCCCATTACACTCCTACAACTATGTCAATATGCTTTATAGCCTGGGGCTTTAATATCTCTCCGTACTGCATCTGAAGAAGTGGGCTTATATCCATGAAAGCTCACGCTAAATTAAAAACCACTTAGTTTTAAAGGTCTTGCCACAATTCTTTTCTCCCCCTTCTCTCCCTCCCTCCCTCCCTCCCTTCTTTTTAAAAAGAAATGAAGAAACCAGTATGGCATTTAATACTGGAAGGAGGTGGGGAAAATTTTGCACTGAAGCTGTGTGTTCAACCCACAAATGAATTCTTTGGCATTGATGACTGCAGAAACAACTCTTGCAAATAGTATAAACTCTGATAATGTAATCAGTGAACAAAACAAACAGAAACAAAAAACCAAGGAAGGCTCATTTCTAAGGTAAGAAACTACTGAAAATGTTATATAAATAGCCACAGTAGTAGCCTGAACACCAAAGCTTATTCGTCTTTTTCACATACAGGCACACAGAATATTTATGGGGGGCGGTGAGAAGATTTTTGTAGGTTGTACTTCTATTGCCTTATCTAGCCATATATATATATATATATATATATTTTCTATATCTATATCTATATCTATATATATATATATATATGCCACTGTTCTCCCCTAGCTTGCACACATCAACAAAAGAATTCCCATCTATTAAACTGCTCCAAGCCCCCAATCACATCAATGCAGTCTTGGGAGTGGAGGTAGAGATGGTCTTGTTTTAGCACACATGATCTCCCTTCCCACACCCAAAAGTGACCAGATGTCACTTCTGGTTTTGGAAAAAGGTTTTCCTGAATCTAAAAGAGTCCTGTCCATCCCCAAATGTCCTGCAATAGCCTGTCCCACACCTTGAAGGCCTCTGCAGGGATGATTGGCTAATTTTAGGCCAACTGCATACCCTTCAAAAATTTTACAGATGGAAACAGGAACACATGTGGCCAAGGAACAATAGAATATGGTCGAAGTGGCAAATATTATTAATGGGGAAGAACACACAAGGTAGGAGAGAATGCAACAGTTTGCTTTTGCCTGAGCCTAGAAAGAAAAAGTCAGTGTGATATAATGGCTTGAGGACTGAACTACAACTCTGGAGATCAGGATTCAAATCCCTGCTCAGCCATGGAAAGTCACTGGGTGACGCTGTCACATTCTCTTGGCTTCAGAGGGAGGCAAAGACAAATCTTCTCTGAGAAAGAGAAAACCCCATGATAGGATCACCTTAGTGCCACCTTGAATCAGAAATGACTTGAAGGCACACCACCACCACCACCACCACCACAACAACAACAACAACGGGGAAAGGCAAGACTCCTTACCTTCCTCTTCTCTTCCCCCTGCTTAACTTAACTGAGTGCAAATTATTTTTTGCACTTTGAACATAGTTTGCCCCAACTTTAAGTAACAGGAAAGTAAGAGAAGGAGAGAGCAACCATGACATTTTAAAAGCAGCTGAAAAAGTGGGACGACAGACTTATTAGGACTATCCCTAACCATTTCCGCACTACACTCTTATAGTATGATTATTCCACTTTCAACATCCAGCTGGCCCCTTCCAAAACTGCAAACCCCAGGATTCCATAGGATGTTGAAAGTGGAATAATCGCGCTATAAGAGTGTAGTGTGGAAATGGCCTTAGTTGGGACAGTTGATAGATATGCAGTTGAGGACTAGGGGATAGGCTGGTATAGCTCCTAATCTTCTAGGAGTCGCCCTTCTTCCTGTTGTTGTGTGCCTTCAAGTCATTTCCGACTTATGCGACTGAAAGGCAAACATATTGTTGGAAGTGCAACCTCGCTTAGCACTGAAGAATCCAGAATGTCTCACAGTGGGCAGCAGCAATAGAGTTGCTAGCTAGCTTGAGTGACCTGAAGTGTTCTCCCTTCTTTGGCTCTACCTGATACCCTTGTTTCTCTGCCTCTTCTCAGGACCCTCCTCTCTTCCCAGCACTCTCCTTCCTTAGAATGCAGATAAACTAGATAGCACCCAGTAACTTTCCTATCTTAGAATGGAGTTGTTATAATAAAGCCTTTTTATTTTGTTTCCTTGAGCCATTGGCATCTTTGCCCCTCAATTAGTATAGATGCTCCACTGCAGACATGCACTCTCTGTCACATATCATGGGATTTTCTTGGCATGATTTGTTTAGAGGGCATTTGCCACTGCCTTCCTCAGAGGTGGAGAGAGTGTGACTTGCCCAGGTTCACTCAGTGGATTTCCATAGCTAAGTGGGGATTCATACCCTGGTTTCCAAAAGTCCTAGATGAACACTCGAACCACTATAACATACTGGCTCGCACAAGTTTCCCACCACTACCTTAAACACACAGTTTAAACTGTGCTGAAACTAGCCACATCTGTACTTAGAAAAATCAGTCACAAGGTCTCCTCATCCAGGTTAAGATCTTTGCATTATGCTGGTGAACCTTCCTCTCTACACTATTTCCCCACAAACAATCACCCCAGTTTCTATTTGTTCCACATTAAACACAATAGCAGCTGAGGGGAACTGGTTTTCAATGAGTAAATAGCATGAGTAAAAGTGTTGATCACCTCCTTTCCTCACACTTTGGGCCTGATACAAATGAGAGGTCTGCTTTTCATAAACAGAGAGCTGTGTCCAGTTAAAACATGTTTTTAAATTCATGTGCTTGAAGACACATGTAGTTTGACTCATCCTGAACGGGAAGATTTTTGTACATTGCACAGGGAGTCAATTACCAGCACGGCTGGGTCACTTTGCAGTGCAAGAATCTCTTTTTGTTGCCCAGCAAAGGAACACTCTCATCTCACCCTGTCTTCAGTTTTGAGTTTTCAGGAGGTTTTTTCTATTTTCTAGAATGGGGGATCAATGGTTATTGTCTTTCCTCTTGTTTTTTCCTATTTCCAGCAATCCTAGGGGCCATCCAGAGTAGAACCTACTAGCTGAAGAACCCTGTTCAATAATCTGCATTCCCTTCCTCCCCGCTATTTCTCAATGCAAAATGCAGATTTTGTGTGTGTGTGTTTATGTGTGCCTTCAAGTTACCTATTATAGCAGACTACATTCTCTTCACCCAGCCATTATCTTCACCCCCTTTCTCCATGCCTGGTTTTTCTGACATCTTTGAGGTCATTCCCACACTAGATTGTTAGTGCTATTACTCCACTTGCAACATTCTGTGGAATCCTGGGGTTTGCAGTTTAGGGAGGGGTCTTTGAGACCCCTCCCTAAACTGAGGCCCTTTCCTAAACTGCAAACCGCAGGATTCCATAGGATGTTGAAAGTGGAATAATAGCACTATAACAGTCTAGTGTGGAAATGGCCTGAGTGTGAGAAAGGGACCTGGAGATCTAGAAAGCTTGCACAGACTTTTGCTTGGCTTCTGTTTGGATTTTGGAATTTGTCATAGGGCCAACATAGCTAGCCCTGTATTTTGTATAGTCCACATTTATTCATCTTGGCTACTGGCCATAACAAATGAACTGTGTAAAAAACAGCAACTGACACACACACACACACACACACACACTTACACATGCAACAACAAGGATGGGCAATTTCAGTAAGCCCAATTTCTGCCCTCCCAAGACCTGCCCCACTCCACATACCCATCATCATTGCACCAAACTTCAGCAGCAAATTGCACTGTCAAATATCTGGGGCTAACTGGGGGGGGGGCGGGGATTACGACAAGCATTAAATGTTTGGGTTTTTAAAAAGCTGGCCTGTAGTGGTTAACCACTGAATTTTAGTGGCATGTCTACAGGCTATAAAAATGGTCTTAGTGACCACATGTTGCTAATCCCTGATATAAAATTAAGAGGCTGGTAAGCGGCACCTTAAAGATACAACAAAGACAATAATCCTATTGTTAGACATACATAGATTAGCTTTGAAGATCACCTCAGCACAAGCTTAATTAGTGCTGTGTGACTGGAATACTTGAATAAAAAAAGCCTAATCCACCCCAGTCAGTTACATAGTACAGTTTTGTTTGCCATTGAATAACTACAGAGAGTTCCCATACAGTAAGAGAACAGCAGATATTATAGGACTAGGCTTCCAAATCAGAGGATGGGAAGCTGTTTCCAGACATACTTCAGTCCTGGCACCTCCTTTTCTAGGTGTGAGGTACTGCTTTCCAGCTCAAATGAAGCTGTCCATCTGCTCATCCAGCCTTACACAACAGATGCAACAAAAACAGGCCCTAGCATTTAAGCCAAACACCTTTTACAAATTACTCAACATACTTTGCATTCTCTGACTCTTTACAGGCATTTCAGTTTGCTCAGATTTATCATGGCTGGAGCCGGAATAATTATGTTTCCCAATGATTTCCACTGATTTAGAATTCAATGTGAGCTTCAATCCACACCCCTGATACAGGATGTTCTCTTGGCCTTACATAGTTTCCAGGCGACATTGTGGCTTCTATAACCAGACTAGACCAAACTTTTTTTTTTTCTTCAGCTGAATCATACAAACATAATGCAGGCCCACTGATACACGTAGCTTGCAGATGCATCTTTATTGACTTGATTAGGCCAAGATACTGAGGAAAGAAACCTTTTTTTGGTTGGTTCATATAAATTGTCTATGAGTAAGAGACCTCTTGATAGTTGCAAAATGGAAAGGACAACTTCTCCAATGGAACCATGGCAGTATCTCTGGTAAGGAAGATCCTCATCCTATTGGATTACATTTGAAAATGGTCGGGATGTTACAAAGTTCACATAGAAAGGATAATAAGCCATGTCCTTGTACTGAGGGAGAGAGAGTCACCTGAGGCAGTGTTGGATGGGGCTCCTGCAGAATTGGTTCCAAGCAATGCTCTAAGCAGCATTGGGCAGTCGTGTCTAGGTAACATTTAAATTTCCTATGTAGAGTCACTCCAAGGCACGAAAGGAGAATTAAATGGCAGCTAGACGCAACCACTTGGCAGTGCGCAGTGTCAGGCCTAGTGCTCCTTGGGGGTCCCATGCACTCGTTCTGAAGCTAGTATGGGATCTGAATTGAGAGAGATCATTTGAGCAGAATCTGATGCAAATTCTATACTGCTTGTCATGGCAAGAAAGCATACACTGGAAACAAGGAAATGCCATGCCTCCTCTTGGGCACTCTTCATCAGATGGGCGAAACAAATCTTATTTTATCAGCAGGAAAGAGAAGAGGCTCAGCAACCTACCAATCAAAGAGCCAAGGACTAGCCAGCCCCCTCTATGTTGGGCAAGGCAACTTACAGTCTGAACAGGATGAGGAACAGCCAGTCAGCCCCTGAGAGAGGGATACAAGCTCCCCGCACTTATCTGACAGGTTAGAGACTGGTTGAAAAGCAGGCCCATGTACTGTAGTGTAGGGAGCATGAAGGACTTTCAGAGGCTCACTAGGGACCAACTATGTGTATGCTGCTTGCAAAGTCTCTCAGCTGGCTTAGTGCCTTTTCCTCTCTCAGTGCACTTTGCAAGCAGCGCACATGTGCAAAGAGCTCCGAGCTCCAAGTGAGCCTCCGTAGGCAAGAAGAACTGAAGAAAGAGTGGAACTCCTGTTGAATGAATGGAAATTGTCCTTAATTTGGAAGCATCAAAAGAGCAAGTCGTCAGATAATGGGGCGTCAAAAGGTGGGTGCTGTCCGAAGGCAAAAGCCTAAACTTTCCCTCAGCCATAGTGTGCATCAACAATCAAAGCATGGTCTGGAGGAGCATATCCAAAAAATGCCTTGACTGATAATGGTTAGAAAGCTGATTGGAGCTAGGAATCTTCCTAGCAGTTACTCTGACCAATGTTGTAAACAAAATCACTCTTGGCTCTCTGCTTATCTCTTTGGAATCTTTGATGGCTGTTTATGACCTCCAGGTCATGTATGACTGTTGCTGTATCCCCTTGAATCTTTTTTCATTGACTTACCACCTAGCTCTTGATCTTGGATTATTCTTCATTCTTTCTCCTTAGAGCACTTCTGATCTCCTGGTAGCTGAAGTTGGGTTAGACTTGGTGGAAGAAAGTGTGAACATTGGAGGAAGGAATATCAATAGTTTAAGATATGCAGATGACACCACACTATTAGCAGAAAACAGGAAAGACTTGCAACAATTATTGAAGAAAGTCAAGGAAGACAATGCAAAGGCAGGTTTACAGCTGAATATTACGGAAACAAAAACAACGATTTACATAACTTCAGAGCAGGCACTGAAGACATTGAACTATTTAAAGTTTTTCTGTACCTTGGCTCAGTCTTTAATCAAAATGGGCATTGTAGTCAGAAGACTAGTACTTAAAGAAGCAGGTATGAAGGGACTAGGTGAGATCCTCAACTGTAAAGGTATACCACTGAATACCAAGTTCAGGATTGTCCATGGCATCATATTTCTGATTTATATGTATGATTGTGAAAGCTGGACAGTGAAGAAAGCTGATAGGAAGATAATCAATTTATCTGAAGTGTGGTGCTGGAAAAGAGTTTCATGGATACCATGAACTGCAAAAAAACAAAACAAAACAAAACAAAACAAATAAATGGGTCTTAGAGGAAGTCAAGCCTGAACTCTTCCTAGAAGCCAAGATGATTAAACTGAGACTGATGTATTTGGATATATCATGAAAAGATATGACTCATCAGAAAAGACAATAATGTTTGGTGAGGCAGAAGGCAGTAGGAAAAGAAAATGACTGCATTATACATGATGGACCCAGCCAAGGGAGCCACAGCCATGTATCTGCAAGACTTGAATAGGGCTGTGGATGATAGGGTGACTTGGAAATCTTTCATTCATAGGGCTGTCATAGGTCAAAATTAACTTGACAACAATTAACAACAACGAACTGAAGGTTTATTCCATGCATATGAAGAACTGGACTGGAGTCCATGAAAGCTTATGCTGAAGTAAATTAGTTCATTCTATAGATGCCATAAGATTCCTTCCTTCTTTTAAAACTAAACTCAGCATCTCTGGGATTAGAATTTCTATATGAAAAAACAAAAAACAAAACATGATTTTTGGGCAAGCTTGAAAATTCTTAGCTTAACACTGAAACTCTATGTGCTGCACAAATAAAGGAAGAAACTAGATGTACTGTGCACCCATTGTTCAAAAACTTGTGCCGCAAGTCTAGATGCAAAACAACTTTGGATATTGGAAGAACCCATTTCTTTCGGATGATGCCCCACAAGAACAGCACTGTTGCTGCAAGAGATGCTCACTAAAAGAAACGATTTGTTGTGTTCAATCTACTTTAAAAAATAAAAAAAATTGCCTATTTTGCACACTCCTCTCCCTCCCTTTTATTGAAATACAAAGTAAATATCAGTTTGTGTGGCTTTGTCAACAAAATTTACAATGTTTCCACTAGATGGCAGACAATGCCAGAAACTAGAGTAGGCCTCTGCTAGCTACTAGGTAAACAGAAGACAGGCCTGAAATTGGATTGCATTGTTTAAAAGCTATGGAGAAGGACAGTAGCTAAGTGGGCAAGTACATGCTTTGCCTGGAGAAGGTCCTATGATCAAAAAGCTGGTGTGTGTGTGTGCGCAGATCCAATTAAATACCTTCTAAGAACCTGGGTCTAAATACCCTAAAGGAACCAGATCCCATCTAATCATGGAATCTAAGCAGGGTCAGTTCTGGTTAGTACTTTGATAGGAGCCCACCAATGAATACCAGGTGCTGCAGGCTATATTTTAGAGAAACGAACAAAAATAACCTCTGAGTATTCCTTGCCCAAAGAAACCCTATAAAATTCATGAGGTTGCCACAAGTCAACAGGTGACTTGAAGGCACATAACACACACAAGAACCTGGGATCGTTTGCATGGAAAGCATACTGTCTACCGCGGAGATATGGCCCTTCTCCAGAGGAAAGTATTCTCACCATGACTCACAAATATGCAGGCACACATTTACAGGCTTTTTCACAACTGCAGCGTGGCTCAAATGTATTGCTGCCTCAGCGGAAATCACTGATTGCATCAGTGTTATCACTGGCTTGTACAGTATTTTCACCATGGTAATTATGGGCACATACATGCTTGAGGAGAGCTGAATGGAAAGAATTTTTTGGGAGAAATGAATTTATTAAGAATTGGACCCCAAGCATCTAGGAATCTGGTCCAGAGATTGTACTAAAAGCAGCATGATCCCTTCAGTTCACTAGATAAATGTTGACAGTCGTTGTAATAAAACATAATAGAAAAGGTACACAAAATATTTTAGTCTATCTATTAACAGGAATGGGGCACAGAGAACATATTTATATAGACTCCCCCACACTCCCAAGCTCACTTTAAGGTGATAGTCATTGATGTTCTTGGACTCCTGCTCCCATCAGCTCAATCTAGGAATGATAGGAGATGAAGTCTGATAGCATCCTATTCCAGAGGGTGACAAGTTATCAACCCTTGGTCTAAAGGAATGCAGGAGTCAGAATAGTGTAAGGGACATAGATCGGGGGTGGGAGGGCTACATGCAGTATTCAGTTTTCTCTTTGGTCATCAAACTCACTGTATGATCTTGAACTCAATGTGTGATAATCATTATTCTGCTATTCTATTTCACCAGGTTAAGATAAAATGGGAGGAGGGAATCATGTGGCTTTTCCTCAGTACCTTGCAGAATGAATAGGAACAGTGGAAGAAGTTACCAATATCCTTGCCAATTAAGATTAACAAAGGAGGCTCAGCTTCTTGCCATAGGAATAGTGATGCTGGATTAGAGCACCCCTTCACACCACAGAATCCTGCATCCTGACTGAGCAAAGTGTCTCCTTTGTCAGAAAATCACAGCACTCTTTTTATTATAATGATCGTATTCGAGCTGCATGTTGTTTTAATCTGTGTTTGGAGCTGTGTTGGGTCCTAAATTGGAAGAAAAATGGGATCAAATGGAAGGAAGAAAGGGAAAGAGAACATCTTGTGGACTACACATTCCAACTCCTTTAGCTTAACTCATTTGGTTGCTTGCTTACCATAGCCTCTTAAAAATAAATTCTACCTATGTACATCAATATGTAGGAAGAATTTATTTCTAAGAGGCTATGGTAAGCACAGACAAGCAAGCAGATGAGTTCTATAAAGAATCCAGTTCTTTAAAGCTGGGTGTGAACTGGTTTATGATACTCTGCTAACCGAAACTCTTGTGAACAGGGCATCTGGAAAACATCCATAATTGTGACACTGCATAGGGTGGTTGATTCACCACACCACATTCATTCTGTAACCCTGCTATAAATAAGTTAGAAGAAACAAGGTTTCTGAGTGGAAGGGTGAGCAAATAAAGCTATGCTGTCTTCTGACTGAAGTATGTTTAATGATTCAAGCCCTCCACAAAGCCCTATGGAATCAAAGTGTCTCTTGGATTTCTATGATTATGCAAAAAGACAAAACATTCATAGAACAAGAATAACATGCTTTAGTGTTTTCCAGCTGAAATGGGAACCCCAATAGGATTGTGGCGCTTGATGTTTAATGATATCAGACAGAGCTTCTCTCAATAGATGATGTTTAACTGATGGGAATCCATTCTTTATCTAGATGTCCAATCGCTGCAACATGTAGCAAAGCATGACTACAAATTATAATTTGAGATAGCCACTGGAAAGCACGTCTCACAATGAATGATGAGCAGATGGATACCCTGATATTAAAATAATCATCCCTGTGGGCTTGGATTATGAATTCATTCTTGTCTTTGGCTGACTTATTATTTACTGTTGGCTTGCCTCCTGGCAATATTGAATTTAACCTCCTCTTTTTAATTCTGTGTTCTCTCCCGGCTGTCTGGGAACAGACAGCTACAGGAAATCCAGTGCCTGTCCATACCCTACCACACAGTTTCCACTCAGAGTTTCGAAATGTTACTCTCTGTCAGAGCTACTATGCTACTTTGGATTATAGCTCCCACTGGCCATCCTAGTTGAGGAGTTCTGGGGATTGTAGTCCAACAATATATATTTCCCAAACTCTGACCAGGCCCTTACACTGCAGGCAGCAAGGAATATATTATGATGGAAGTAAGTCATTTGGCAGGAACTGTGCACGGTAAGCCTCTCCTAAAGGCAAAGTACATGTTGAAAGCATCTATGTACTTGCAGGTTGAAGAGCAACATTCATTTTCCTAGAGACATTTTTGCCAGTGTTCTCTTTGGAAGAGTCCACCCCTCCCAAATCTCTTTGGCAGTGGCAGCTGATGTCTGCTAGAGCTGGAGGGTTGTATCAGGGTCACTGCAGGTGAAGCAATGGAGATGTTAGCAGTGAAGCCTGCTATGTCTAATTTGGCATCTGATCTCCTCTGTTGCAGGATCTAAGTATCCCTTGTTGTATTGGCTTGGCGGAATGTTGGGAGTTAGGACGGGAGGGTTAGGACTGTTGGATGATGATCTCTCTACCCAAACAGTAGAACTATCCTTGAACTTTGCACTCTGGATTAGGGTGAAGTCTTTGCCCAGAGCCAGAGTCAGTTTCCTAATTCAGGAAGACCTTTGTTGATGTAGAGAGTGAGACCACTAACATAGAAGAGTGGTACTTATTTTAGCAGGCCTATCAATAAAGGAAAGGTGTCATTTGAACACTTCATTTCATTGAGAGAAAGCAGTAGGAGTTGAGCATACTCATTGCATTGGTGTGGGGAGACCCTCTTTTAACTCACTGACTGTGTTAACTCTGGACAAGCATGTTGAGAGGTGGGAGCGTGTAGGGTGTTTGTGTATACAGAGTGCTGCCCAGGAAAGCTACTGTATAAGTTTTGCTTAGGGCAAGAGGAAGCTCTCTGAACTATAAACAGCATTGTGTTTTCTGAGATGGAGACACATCTGCCATATGGAATTTGATACAGGTATACTTACAGAGGGCATCCAGCATGGTTTAGTGGTTTGAGCGTTGGACTATGGCCCTGGAGACCAGGGGTCAGTTCCCCACTCATCCATGGAAACCCACTGCATGACCTTGGACATGTCACACACACTCAGCCCTAGAACCCCCCATGATAGGTTCACTTTAGAGTTGCCATAAGTTGGAAATGACATGAAGGCACACGACAACAAGAAGAAATACTACTACTACCCATGATACATTCTCATCTTTAGCATAAGAGCAGATCTGATGGATGAAACATCTAGCAAAATTTTTGGACCAATAAAATTAGTGCTCCTTCTGCAACTACTCTAACCACTTTTGTAAGGGTTAGCAACAACTTGAAATTTTGCCTGCTATTTTGGAAATATAGTTGGTCATATTAAATGTCTGCTTTTCTATCAGTCCTGGATTTTGTTTTATTCGTATGGATCAACACAACAACCTTTTATTAGATACTTAGCTTATGGTGTCTGAACTAACAGCTTTGTTGGAGTTTAAAGAGCACTGGAAATTCTGGATGTTTACTGTGCCTGCGAATGATGCATTTGCCAAATGCTAGGCGTATTTAAATTTAAAGGCAAGATTTCCCAAATTATTTCAAGGGGCACAGTAACCACAGAACTGTTTTTCATACTACTTGCATAAATTCAGTAAATATTCTCTGGCTTAATGTAAAGCAAGTATATCTGTTTTCATCTGGCAAATATGGATGAAAATCTTATTGAAGCTGTCATTAATATTACAGCTGAACAGTATAGGCTTGCAAGTCTAACTACACAATGTCTGAATTAGTTGCATCAGTTTCCCAGTTTCTGTATAAACACAGGACAACCTGCCAGTTCCAAATGCAAAAGAATTTTACTCCTGTCCTTGTGTCAACTCTTTTCTTACACAACTGGCCACAGGAAGACAATCCAACTTTTGAACACCATGGAAAAAAATTGAGACTAACATCATGATTTAATTAAGCAAACAATCAAATTAAATACAACATTAGAACACATATGTAACATAAGGTGTAAAGAAGGAAAAGCTAAAATGAACCACTGTTATTAAAGACAGTTAATATTTCGACAAATAAACTTTAACAATCCCGCCCCAAATAGGGTGGTAGCAGACTTGACAATTGTCTCATCCAGTTCCAAATTCTGTGGTCAGTTTCCTGCTTTTCTTCTTCATGCAGTCCCCTACCTGTACTTCACCAAAATCTGCTCTGAAGGGTCCCCAACCCTATGGAACAGAGATGTAAACTGAGTACAAATGGTACAAAACACTTTTGTGCACGTACATTGCTTGCTTTGGTGGATGAGATTGTTCAGTGTAATTTTAGACTGTAAATTATCTTTTAGTGATTTACATTTTAAATCTTTACAAATTGTTTCTGTTAATTTTCTTTGGATGCAGGACAGGATAAAAAAATACTTAAATAAATAAATAAATGCATAAATCAGTGGGAGTGAAATGTTCTCACAGTTGGCTGGATTATGCCCTGCGCTGTGAGAATTTGCCCTTGCTCTCCAGGCATATATGTTCAGAGAGAGGAAAGTGCATTGTAAATTATGTAGTCTGTAGCTAGACTTGATGAGCTGGTGTGGTATAGTGGTTTGAGTTTTGGACTATGGCTTTGGAGACCAGAGTTTGAACCCTCATTCAACCATTGAAAACCATTGGGTCACCTTGGGCCATCCATTGAAACCCATTGGGTGACCATGGCCTCTCAGCCTCAGAGGAAGGCAAAGACCACCCTCATCTGAACAAATCTCACTAAGAGAACCACATGATAGCTTCAGCTTAGTTTCACATAAGTCAGAAATGACTTGAAGGCACACAACAGCAACAACTAGATTTCATTTCCTTTCATACTTCAAAGTAAGTATATATGGGCCTGATGTGGATCATGAGCATTATAAAAGCAAGCAAGGAAGGCTTAAACTGCCCTGAAATCAGATTTTCATTTCTTCAAGTCAGTACACACACACTCCTTTTAGCTCTCAACCTGCAGACAAGGGCCCTGGTCCAGATCAGATACACTTGCATGTACTTTGAACCAAGGAAGAATATGAGTCTTATCTGCACACTACATACTTAGTGTGATGTGTATTTTAGCCTAAATTTCCCAAGGGCACATGCATTGATACCCAAGGAACGTAGGGGAAAACTCATATGAGGATAGAGCTTTGCTTCTGTTAATCAGATTAGGCTCTAATCATTCAAAGAAACTCACCTAGCAGTTCGTTGATTTGCTTTTGCACATGGAATCAATCTGGCCTATCCTTATCTCTGGCACCTTATTAGAAATGACACCTAGTGCTGCGAGTAGATGAATTAATTCAGCAACCAGTGATTCTGCCTGGAGAGAGGAGGAGGGGCCACTGGAATTTCTCTGTGGTGGAAACATTGCCTGGTTCCCATACTGCTCACCCTGGAGCTGCTATGAAATCTGATGAGGTGGGAGCAAACCCTCCAGGGGACACTTACTCGGTGAACAGCCCTTGATAAAATCTTAAGTATGGGCCTTTGGCTGTTCTCACATCTGTGGTTTTGGCTGCCTCTCTTCCTTGGTATTTTCAGAAAATTGCAGCAGCTTCCTTTTACTTCCAGAACTCACCAGGGTATGTGATGGCACAAAATGTAACAGGATTTATGTTCATTTCTCACTTGCCTTCCTTGTCACTCTTAGCTCTGCAACAACCAAGGGGCATCCTGGGGCCCGATCACTGGGATTCGTTTCCTTTAAATGAGAGAGCTCTAGAAACTGACAGAAGTCTCTGAGATATTATATATTGATATATTCAAGGAGAATATGAATGGAGCCAACAAACACTCCTACAAGGTAGATCCATACAAAGAAGTCTGAGTAGACTACACCAAGAAGGCACCCACACTTTCATCTAATGACAATTACAAAAATTCAGGGGTAAGGAATTTTGACCCTCCAAATGATTTGGATTACAACACCCACAGTTCCTTACTATTATCTATGCTGGCTGGGGCTTTGGGGAGTTGGTGCCAGAGAATCTCATCTCCCTTCTGAGGTTTCTATTGCTTTCTATGCTTTTATCTTTCTGATTCTGACTCTTTTTCCCTTCCTTCTCTTTCTTTCTTTCTCTCATTTGCACACTCATGGTCCTTTTTTCCAAATGGAGATGAGTTACTTTTTCCACACTCTAGTAGCCTTCCTCCTTTGAAGATGTACAAGAGAGCTCCAGGTATCAAGAAACCATCTCACTGCCAACAAATACAATAGGTCCCCATAATTATGTGACTGGTATCCATGTTTCACCCACCCATGATCTGTTCCAGGGCCATGGCTATTGCTGCCAGCTGGTGTCCTTGCTCTGCACAGACAGGCCAAGAGAGGCCACAATGAGACACAGTTGGACTTCCCATGCCTCTCTTAGCTGAGGAAGGAGACAGACATTCCTTCTTTGGCTGAGAGGGGCACATGAAGCCTGGCATGGCTCCCCCTGCACCTTTCTGAGCTGAGAAAGCTGTCCGACAGTGGAATCTGCTGCCTCGGAGTGTAGTGGAGGCTCCTTCCTTGGAGGTTTTTAAGCAGAGGCTGGATGGCCATCTGTCGGGGGTGCTTTGAGGGTGTTCCTGCATGGCAGGGGGTTGGACTGGATGGCCCCTGGGGTCTCTTCCAACTCTACTTTTCTATGATTCTATGAATACTCCTTCCTCAGCTGAGAGAGAGACATGGGAAGCCCAGCTCTGTGAAACCACATCCCTCTCTTGGCTCAGGGAAGAGACAGGCACTCCTTCCTTGGCTGAGAGAGGCACATAGCTCCAAGCAGCCAGGCCTCCCACTGGATTTGGCTCCCAGGGAGGGGGCTGCTCACCTGGTGCCACTGAGAAGAAAGGCAGGAAGGAGAAGCTGGGCAGTGGAGCCTCTTCCTTCCTTCACTGTTTGGTATTATCCACATTTTTCACCATCCATGTGAAGTCTGGCAATGTATCCCTTGCAGATATGGGGGACCTACTGTAGTCAGACAGCAACTTTTGCCCATGGATATTTATATACCAAATCAAATAATTTTACACACAACCAGGGCTTGGAAAGTTAATCTTTAAAAAGTAATGTGTTCTCACTAGTCATATAGTACTCATTTAAGAAGTAATTGATTGTTGTTGAATTCATTGCTCTCCCTCACACCAAAAGCAGATAACAAAAAACAATGAGAAAGTAATAAGCAATGCAGTACATAGAGCCAGCTTTTAAACACTTTGAGTTTTCTCCTGTTTTTGTTACCTTGGTGTATGTGTGTGTGTGTGGGGGGCTGATAAGGGAATTGCATAAAACTTGAAAAATTCCTGTCAAAGGCTGTAAAATGCCTTTGAAAAGTTGCTTTTAATAGTAAATAGAAAGCTTTACTCATTACACTGTAAGTTAACTTTGTTCCCACTTTTCATTATTTCTGAAATGTACTTTTTAAATGCCTTCATTACCAAAACAGGGTAACTCATTGCAGATGATTACACTGCTTGTGGAGTAACTGTAGTAGAAGGAGACATGAGGAATGGGGCTCTTGTAATATTACAGGGCTGCAGAGTTCTTGGCTTCAAATACAAATGTTATGTGTTTCATGATAATTGCACATCCCAGGGCCCTTTCACACAGTTATAGGACTGTGAAATATACTCTAATATTTCATAGGGGAAAACTGGGACCCATATGGCCAGGCAACATCAGTGTGGGGTCAAGATGACAAACATTATTAGTAAAGAAGAACATATAAGCTGGAAGAAGTTGCAACAGTTTGCTTTTGCCTGAGCCTACTGTGAAGGCAAGATTCTACCCCCTCCTTTCTTCTCTTTTCTTTACCTCTTATTTAACTTGGTGGAATAAGTGCAACCTATTGCACTTTGAACTTAGTTTGCAGCTGAGGACAAAGGGGAACTGGTAAGAGAAGACTGAAACAGGGAAATTTTAGAAGCAGCTGCAAAATGACAGAGATGACAGGGGTGACAGAGAATTACAGGTGGAAGTTATGCTATAATTCCACCTTACCTGCTCTGGCTGTATCCTATGGAATTGTACTGTAGTTTGGTGGGACACCAGAGCTCTCTGACTGAGAATTATAAATACCCCTCCCAAAACAATAAATTGTTCCATGGATGGAACTATGGCAATTAAAGTAGAACATTAAGGGTTAAACTTCGCCTTTGTATGTGTCCTAATCTTAATAGATAATAATCATATACACACCCCCCCTCACATACATATGTTGCATTTGCTGTGCTCTCACATGTAATCTGGGTCCAGTTCTGGACACCAAGGTTCAAGAAGGGTATTGAGAAGCTGGGACATGTCCAGAGAAGTGAGAGAGAAATGGTGAAAGTTCTAGACACCAAGCCCTAAGAGGAATGGCAGAAGGAGCTGGGTATATTTAGTTTGGAGAAGAGAGAAGACTGAAAGATGAGATGATAGGCATTTTTAAATATCTGAAGGGATGCCACATAGAAGATGGAGCAGGCTTGTTTTCTGCTGCTCCAGAGGCTAGGACACAAACCAGTATATTCAAATTACAAGGAAAGTGATTCCTCTTAAACTTTAGAAAGAACTTTGTGATTGTAAGATCTGCTTGAAAGTGAAATAGATTGACCCTAAAGATAGTGGGTTCTCTTTGATTGCAGATTTTTTGAGGTTTGCTGGCCATCTCTCAGGATATTTTAGCTGTAGGTTCCTACATCATACATGGATGGACGAGATGGTCCTGGGGATTCCTGCCAGCTTTATAATGTTATTATTCTAAGTCATAAAGGGGCGGGCTTGCAGCTGAATACAATGCTGCCCTTTTCCAGTGTGTGTGGCCATTTTGGGAAAGGAGCATTCAATTGCTTTATTTAAAGTGGAGTTACTTTTTGGAGAGAGATTCTGGGACTTGTAGTCAAAAATAAATCTTTTATAAGCCTCATGTTGTGTTTGCTTTTGTCCTAATGTAAACATGGGCCTTTTTTAAGTGTATGGTTGAGTGGATGATGAAAGAAGCTTAGGAAGAGTGAAAACTGGAAGACCTCAGTGTAAACCATCTTCAGTGCTCTTACAAATATCAGTACCCACTCACCCATGTAGAGTCCAGACATTACAAGATCTCATGATACTTACCAGAGACAACCAGCTGTGTCAAATTTCAATACAGTGATTAAATCTCCCCTATAACCTCTCTCACACATGCACAAAAAACCATAACACCCTTCCTGCATTTTGTCAGTCCCAGATTTATAATGAGAAATAACCTTTTGCAATCCTCCCAATGTTGTTAGAGGGTGACCTGGACCTTTTTAAAGAACAATGCATTGAATCCAGAGCTTGAAATGGTAAGAGTGTTTTTGGACTACAACTCCCCAGTTCTCCCAATGAGCATAACCACTGGCCATCCTGTGTGGTAGCTGTAGTCTAAGAAAATGCCACTACTGTCTGCTGAAATGGAATTCAATACATTCAATATTGAATTGAATTGTTGAAATTAATGGGTTTTTATTCAAGTAATATGAGTTGACCAGAATACAAGAGAAATGAAGAAAGTAAGGTGATTGAGTGACACTCGCATAGGGATGGGGGGCGGTGATGGAGATGGATCGCCCTGGGTGGCAATGTTTTTGGGGCATCCCATAGCCATGCCCCTGTGAGCCCTGGCCACACCCCCACATGCTCTGGCCACACCCCCATGTGCCATGGCAACGCCCCCCTATGCCGTGCCCACTCCCCACTCCTGCCCTCCCTCCACACACTCCAAGCTCCACCACTGTGGAGCAGAGAAAAAGCTGAGTGACCCTGTACATGTTCATCAATCGATGGCCTCAAAAGGAAATGGTGGCTTGCATGGAGGCATGTCAGGTGAAACACAATGGGGAGAATGTGCATCTCACTCCAGATGTAGTGATTTTTTCAGTGGAATCTTTGAATGCTTTGCTCTATGTTCCATCAAAGTCCTCTGAGAAACCCCTTTTTCATGCATTCTTAAGAGCATGCACGGGATTCAGTTAGAGGTAGTGAGCCCTACATCTTACATAGGGTTGTCAGATTTCAGCACCTGGCCCTGAGTCTCCTGTTTTTGTGGTTCATCTTCAGGTGTGAGACAAGAGTGCATATCTTCCAGGGTGTTTTTGTGGGAGGGGGGTTGTCTCCAATCAAGAGAAAGGGGCTGGGTGAAACTCTCCAGCTCAGCTAAAATCTGCAAGGTTTAATTGATTTGTGCTGCAAACCATACACACCCCGTGTGTGTCTCTATGTATTTACTTACTTAAATTTCTTCCTTCTCCTACAGTCATGGTGGGGCTAGGGTTCACCTTGCACACTGCTCTGCATCAACCTTCTGGCTAGAAGCTGTAGTTTCAATTAAATGTTCCTTATCCCATCTCCTTAATTCCCTAATACCCTCATCTCATTTGAGCTGGGAACAGTCCCTTTATCTAAGGTTTCTGTTTTAATTTCCAAACAGGAAAATATGTTCTCTCTCTCTCTCTTTTTGTGTGTTTCAACTACAAATTGTGAGCAACTGTGATTGGTACTTAATGCATAACGTTTAAAAACATTCCCAAGAGCCATCCTTAGATCTGGAAAGCTCAGGGCTTACTGTGGTCCTAAACTGGCAGCTCCACTCTTGCATCCCTCTTTATTCCAGTTTCACTTCCTCACTTCCCTGACAAAGCTGTACAGCAAAGTCTGCAGACAAGAAAAACTCCTGGTGTGACTGAGACTCCTGGTAAAATAGGGTCTATCTGAGCAAACAGAGAGTCCCTGCAGACCTTTCCATTCAGTATGGCAGGCTTATCGAGCAAGGCAGCATGGGTTACACACACCAGAACCAGAGGAGAGAATGCTACTTCTTGTGTTTTAGCTTATTCTCTTCAGCACTTTGGACCTGCTTCCTGCCATAATGCTTCAAAAAGGTCTCATTCTCCTGCTACTTTTTTCCATTGTCACCAAAGAGAAAGCTCAGCTACTTGCTCTTTCCCACACAGGACTGAGGATTTTTTCATTCTCTTTGGAGCATTAACTGGGATTAGTAATTGAATAAACTTCCTGTGAAACTCTGTTAAAATGCCACACTCTCCAGCAGTTGCTGATTAGCAAAGTCAAAGGACATTTCACTTTGTTTAGCCAGTAATGGAAGTATTGTTTGGATCTTGATTAAGGTGAAAATCATACATTCTTCCAGAAGCTGTTGCACTATGAGTCCTAGCAGGCCTAGCCAGAATGCAGGTAGTGATAGTCCAACAACATCTGCAGGGCCACATGATTCCAATCATTATATACTGTTAGAAAAGTGTTAAAATATTAAGTATAGTTAGGAAAGTATTTTCTGTATACAATGCTTTGTAATGGACCACTTTGAGCATATGACATGTGAAAAAGCAGTAAAAAAATAAAGGCCATAGCTGCACTACACTGTCATAGTGCTATTATTCCACTTTCAAAATCCAATGGAATCCTGGGGTTTGCAGTTTAGGGAGGGGCATTTAGAATTCTTATCCAGAGAGCTCTTTGGCCTCAGTAAACTACAAACCCCAGAATTCCACAGGCTGTTGGAAGTGGAATAATAACACTATAACAGTCTAGTGCAGAAATGGGCAAAGTGATTGACAGACAGACAGACAGATGTCAGGGTGGGGATTGCATGCACATCATAGGCCATTTCTGCACCAGCCTGTTATAGTGCTATTATTCCACTTTCAATATCCTATGAAATCCTGGGGTTTGCCATTTCAGGAGGGGTCTTTGAGGTCCTAGTCTCCAGGTGAAGTACTCATATGTTAAGAGAATGCACGAAGAAGGCTAAAATCACTTTCACATGTAGCCTAAGGGAGAGAAGAGGAACCATGTCTGTTGATTCTGCCCTATTGCCTGTGTGTACTGCATGATATTTGAAAAGAAGGAGCTTACACAGGTACAACTGTGTACTTGTAGGTTTCTATGCACCTGGACACCCTGAATGATCTCAGTCTTCCATTTCACACATCACACTGTATGTTTATGTGTAACATACAACTTGGTGAAGGGAACTCAAGCAATCCAGTTAATCAAATGAGCTGCAAACGCTGGCTGTTCATAAAACAGTAGGAAGCAGTCACTGTGTTTGTTGTTGTGTGCCTTCAAGTTGTTTCTGACTTATGGTGACCTTAAGGCAAATGTATCATGAGGTTTTCTTGGCAAGATTTGTTCAGAAGGGATTTGCCTTTGCTTTCCTCTGAGGCTGAGACTGTGACTTGCCCAATGTCATTCAGTGGGTTTCCATGGCTGAGCAGGGATTCGAGCCCTGGTCTCTAGATTCAGAGTACAGTGTTCAAACCTCTCCACCATGTTGACCCTTCAGCAATTACTAAGCAGTAACCAAACCTGAGAGTCCCAATCCATTCAGTGGCTTTACCAATGCAAACAGACACCAGAGCATGGCCACCACTTCTGAGCATGGCAAGGATGGTAGTTTAATGGGATCTGTACTCATGGTGAGTACTGTTGGCTTTTCAACAGCCATATATAGTTGTGCACTGCTTCAGTTTCTTGGCTACCATGAAGTAATCCCCCTACCAAGAGTATGTGCTTTCCCCTCTACTGTTCTTGCTCTTTAGTTGTTTACTGTAGCCACTTACAACACCCTTCCTTAGGAGCTGTTTCTGGATATAAGTACCTCCCAAAGTGTATAAGCTATCTTGATAACACAGAACTGAACTTGTCTAAGAGCTCTGTGTATTTATGTGAAGACTGTCTATTCAAAGGATGCACCTTACCTCTTTGATATATTTCCTGCTTGCTGCTCTGTTCTGCTTTTTTGGTCCTCAGCACAAAGCCAAGTCTCATTTATCTGCTTTGTCAATGGGCTGCATGTTCTCACCTTAAGGTGAATGGAAATGTTAACTGGAATGTGGGGGGAAAAAGAAAAAAAAGAACAACTTGACTCTTGTCCAAACCTACTTGTGTTTATACTGGAGCCTAGGAGTGACATCAGAGCAGGGAAGAGTATAAACACTTGCAGGACTTTACTCACAGACTTTAAAAACTGCAGACACACTGCTGTCTCCAAACTGCCTGGGGAGGGATATGCTGAAGTGTCAGAATGAAAATCCAGCTTCTCTTGATCTCCTTCCTCTGTCTCCTTTCCAAGGTAAGGAAGCTGGGAAATGTTAGTTTAGACAGTCAGGATTTGTTCTTTTGCCTCCCTCCTCCTTTTCAAAACAATTTATAGCTAAGAGACTCCAGTTTGGCAAAATGCAATAGTTCAAGGATGTATGAAAAAGCATGAATGTTCTTTAATGTGCATGCTAAAGTGTCACATGCATGAAAACCAAGGAGAATGTGGTGGTGTGATAACTGCTAAAAGGCCAGCTTTTAAAAATCCATTGGCTAAAATATACACTCACTGTAACTTGTTTAGCATCCATGCTCCTATATCTGGATGTCATTCATTAATTGCTCCAGTATCACAGGGATGGGCTGTAGGTTAGCTGAGGATCCTGCATCGTAATCCATTCAGTTTGTTTCTTTTTCACACTCTGTTCTCAGTGTTACAACCTACCAAGGCAGAGAGCCAAGCAGCTGGCATTATTTTAAAAGATTGCTCAACTGTTGTCCAGCATTTGCTCTGAAAAACACAGAGAAGCATATGTACAGCTGTTGCCTCCTGCAGGACTGTGCAGGATGAACACAGTTCATTTAAAACAAACACACATGCATGCAGATACACACACACACACACACCAGAAAACAAGGACTGAAAATAGTTTTTCCATTAGTTTCAGATTGCTGATTGATTTCCAGATTTTTGGACACAGTACAAGTGCAGCTGCACTCTTCTTTAAATTTGTTTCAGTCCTGTGACATAAAATTAGATGGCACCTAAGGACATGGGAGGCTATAATAAGCCAGAGAAAAATAAAATGAATCCAATCATACCACATCTTCAACATGTTATTTATATCCAGGAATAGGCTGTACTGGTCAGAAGCAAACCCCTTTAAAATTAATATCCCTCACCCTTTATAACTGTCCTGTAGATGGAGGACAGTTCTCTTTTAGTGGCTGAAACACTTTGTTCTCTGACAAAACAATGTTGCTAGCCCTGGTTGTTTTATCCTGAAAAGTATAAAGTTAAGTTTTTTAAAAATGTATTCCTTACTGCCCAGCTTTATTAAAGCTTGGTGTCAGGAACAGTACATTTTTTATAATTATCCCACTATCCCAACAGAACTTTTGTGAGTACCACTGGGGATGTTTTGCTGCCAGTTTCAAGGAGGGAGATAATAGGTCATCATTCTATGAGTAGGGTAATTTTGCTACAAGTTGAAACACAGTGGGACTATTCTCCCCAATGTAAATGGGTAATAACACAGATGGCGCACTGATATTATAGCTCATCTTCAACAGATTCTTAAGTGGGCAGACTATTTTACCCTTGGCACTTATCAGTTGAGTAGCCCAAATGGGAATTAACTTGGAAACTAAAACCCCTTTTGTCTTAATTAGAAAACAAGAAACATCAGGAACCATTAGGTTTGCCAGTTCAGGAATATCTCAAGCGCTGAGTTATCTGATCCAAAACCTGAGACTTAGGGACAGCCCCTGATGATGTCATTGCTACATACATGCTCATGGCTTGTTGTTCAAACACTCACACTCACACACAGATAGACAGAAAGAGAGGGTGAGGGAGAGGGAGGGAGAGGGACAGAGAGAGATTGAGAGAGAGAGATTTTCTTGTTTGGAAATTTAAACAGAAGTCCTAGCTAAAGGGATTTTTCCCCAGATCAAGATGAAACAAGGGGATTATCCTTCTCACTTACCTAAGGAGACAAGACAAGGAACATTTAATCTAACCTACTTGATTCTAGATAGAAGGTGGGAGCAGAGGGGAGGGTGAGCAATGGTGCCACAAGGGAAGAAGAAGTTAGGGAAGAAGTTAAACTAAGTAAATGCACAGACCCTCAAAGTTGCAGCAACACATCAGTGAAGCCTTGCAAAACAAGTTGCAGCTCTACTGGCTGAGCTGGAGCTCTGCACATAGTCCCTTTGCCTTGAATTGACTCTACCAAAACTGGTGAATTGGCACCCTTCTCTATGTGTGGAGATGACCTGTGAAAACTAGAGACATGAGACAGGCCCTGAAATCTGGCAACCATAGAGGGCATCCACATTCATTGTTTTTTCCCAAAATCTTTATTCTCTACTTCTGTTTCTAATTTTAATGTGTTCACTGCCACTCTTCTGTAGCCTGTGAAAGGGCTTGATCTTGCTCCAAGGTGGTTCTAGCCACTCTTAAACCATTCTTTCATTTGTTCATTCATTCATTCATTCATTCATTCCATTTTTATCCTGTCATCCCTCCAAAGAGCTCAGAAAAGTGTGCATGATTCCTTCAGTATTCAACTGTTGGCTTATATGGAAGCTGGAAGTGTGTCCACAATACACAATTAAAGCACTTTGATACCACTTTAACTGGTCTGGCTCCATCCTATGGAATGTTGGATTTGTAGTTTGGTGAGTACTTAGAACTCTCTGCTAGAGAGCTCTAGTGCTGTACTTCAAGGGAGAATTCTTAGCTGATCCCAACTCAAAATGGTGGTCTGTGGACCACTGCAAGCCCATGTACCATCAGCTAGTGATAGTAGTACCCAGCAAGTTTCAAGGAAACTGCAAATATATGAATAACATGATACTGATATGGTACTGATCTTTGGCACACCCAGGGAAATATTGCTGTTCCACCACTTCAGATAGCTCAAGAAGCTTCGTTCAAAGCACTTCATCAAAGTACAAATCCCAAGATTCCATGGCAATTTAAGTGGTATCAAACTGTTATAATTGTGCACTGTGGATCACCCCTGGTATTTGGAATCATCAACAAATGATCTTCTTCACTGCAGAGAAAGTCTTATTAGAGTCTACTCTCTATGCTGGAGAGAGAAAGAATGTGGTCTAATGCCAGTGACTACGTAACCAAAAGAATGAGAGAGGAAGGGGCAGATTCCCCTCAGTCAGTCCTGAAACTGTCATTATGTGAGGCAGGAAGCAACAGAATTCAACAAGATAAAGAAAGAACGTAATAGCGAATCCTGACAACCTAACTGTTCCTCTGTTGTCCCCTTGCGTTGCTTGTCCATGGCCATTTCCACACTAAACTGTTATAGTGCTTTTATTCCACTTTTAACATCTTATGGAATCCTGGGGTTTGCAGTTTAGGGAGGGGCCTCAAAGGCCCCTGTCTAAACTGCAAACTTTAGGATTCCATAGGATGTTGAAAGTGGAATAATAGCACTATAACAGTCCAGTGCAGAAATGGCCATGCATGTCTGTTAGCACATTTTTTCACTCAAGACTCTACTACACAATTACAGCATTTTCATTCCACTTTAATTGCCCTGGCTGAATTCTATGGAATCCTGGGGTTTGTAGTTTGGTAAGGCCCTGGCCTAGAGCTCTCTAGCTAAGAATTTTAAATACCCATTCCTAAACTGTAGTGTGGTATAGTTGTTTGAGCACTGGAGTACGAGCCTGGAAACTAGGGTCCCATTCCCTGTTCATCCATGGAAACCCACTGGGTGACCTTGAGTGCATCACACACTTTTAGTCCCAGAAAGCCCCATGACCTTAGGGTTGCCATAAGTCAGAAACAACTTGAAGGCAAACAACAACACTGCAGATCTCAGAACTGCATAGGGTAGAACCTTGGTGGTTAAAGTGGAATCACAGAGCTGTAACTGTGTAGTGTGAAAGGGGGCCCTCGCAATAACAGCTTTGTGAGATAAATCAAGTTGAGAGATAGTGACTGACTCAAGGGTAATCTGGGCATTCCTGATCTTGACCCAGTAATTTTATGGTGGCATTTCCTATGCTGGAAATGCTTATGTGCAATAAAATTATGTGGAACTCACATACTAGCATCTACAAATAAGGTCACTGGGAAACTTTGGATCATTGTGTGTATATTGTATGTGTGCAGTCATAAATGATACAGGATAATTTACACTAGAGACCTGCAGATTCTCCTCACAGAATAGGGAATAAGATGGAAGGAACAAAACTGACAAAGTGTGGGTATTAGAATAGAGTAACTTGGAACAGAAGGACAAGGACACACACACACATATTCTCTCTCCCCCTCCCCCTCCCAAATAAACGTACAGAGAGAGAGAAGCAATAGAAATAACCATAATCTGGATAGGTAAGTTCTTATTTTACACTGAGAAGCCATTTATAAGACTGAAATCACAGCTTGGACTCAAATGGTCCTCCAGATTATGTTGAACTGCATGACCAGCAGTCCTAGACACCATAGCCAGTGGTGAGGGATGCTAGAAGTTACAGTCCACATCTGGAGGGCCACATCATCCCACCACTTATGTAAATCTCATTCACCCAATGGACTACCAACAGGATCCAGGTGAGAATTTTTAAACCAACCTTCCATATGTTTTGGATTGTAAATTCCATCAACCCCAGAGAGCATGGCAAATTACTGGTCCGGGGGGTTGTATTTAGTTATGACAAATCAGCCATGAAGTACATCCTAAGCTTCAGGTTCTGTCTTCACATTCTTCACTTGATCTAAAAGAAACCCTGTTGCAGACCCATGTTTTGGTGTTCACCTGGGGAGCTGTTAATTTCCTTGTTTCATGGATCTGTTATATTTCCAGCAACTATCTGAAACCTCAATCAATAGCCAAGGTTTAGTCAGCAACTAAGATTACTAATGATCTGTACTCTGTGACAGAGATGTGAAATAAAGTGCCAAAATATAATCATTATCTTTCCATTTATTATGCCATTTGCAGTGTACATTTTCATTGTATCTCAGGAAGGAGACACTATTTGTTTAGCTTCTTTTAACCTCATAGCACTGCATTTAGATTAATAAATAGGAAGATCCTGAATTTTCTAGCTTTTGATATAAGCTATGCTGATATGGATATCTGTTGGATACTGATAGCAAACTTAAAATAGAATGGTATGCATACTTCCATGTAAGTCTGTTTCATGTTAAGGCAGGTTTTTTAAAAGTAATATACTAATCTTGGTGGTCAATAACAAGAACCCTGAAAGTTGACCAGAAATTGAGTTTATTTTCACTACCTATGCTGTAAACTGCCTTGGATTCCATGTCAGCAGAAAGACAGAGATGTGATCTATTCTTATGCAACTTGGCTAGTTGCTTTTTTTATTTTATTTGTAAGAGTCCTAGTCCTGTGAAATGTTGCATGCCTTTAGATTCAAGTGGCCTTTATAGACATTTTACATTCAATCCCCCAAGGAATGTTTATTAACAAACCTATTGTTTGACCTTTATCTGAAGGCCTACTCTGCTTCTTAAAAGCTGGTGTGGTATAGTTGTTTGAGTCTTGGACTGGGATTCTGAGAGACCAGGGTTCAAATCCCTGCTCAACTATGGAAACCCACTGGGTGACCCTTGGCAAATCACACACTCTCAGCCAAAAAGGAAGGTAAACCTCTCAATAAATATTGCCAAGAAAACCCTAGCATAGAGTCACCATAAGCTGGGGTCAGCCTAAAGGTACATAACAACAATAAACTCTACTTCTGACCTTCAGCCATTCATTTGTGGGAGAGGTGGGTAGACACCAGAGACTGGCCTGTTGGATGGTGCCCTAAATGTGTACCTAAAAAGCAGGGCTTGAAAATGTTATTTTTTTGGACCATGGCTCCCATAATCCCTTGGCCATTTTGCCATAACATTATTCATTCTCCCTTTCTTTCTCCCTCTCCCTTTGCAGGTGTCTACTCAGCGTTGCCAAACTCCATGCTATTGCCCTTGGCTTCCTCCTCGTTGCCCTCTTGGCTCTCCCTTAGTCCTTGATGGATGTGGTTGCTGCAATATATGTGCCCGCAGGCTAGGAGAGCCTTGCAACTACCTTCATGTGTGTGATCGGAGCCAGGGGCTTATCTGTGACTACAGTGCAGCCCCTATGGGAAGAGGAGGAATCTGCAATTGTGAGCAAACCTATATCACTCTTTCCATGAACCTATCAGCCACATGGAAGAAAAACTGACTTCTTTCAACAACATGAAGTTGTAGGAGTTTGATACAGGCTTAGTGGAGACTCAAGAGTCCAGATTCTTATTGTACTACAAATTCGCTATTAGATTTGTAGACCAGGGACTAAACTAGATTTGATGATCACCATTTATGAGTTCCCCATATTGTAAAAATGTTGACAGTGATGGAGATGTGGATAGGACATATTTTGGAAAAGATTCATTTTATACTACAACTCCTGGGATCCCCCAGCCACTTGTACTTCAGTCTTCCACCCACAGGAGAAAAACAGAGAGAAATATGGGGTGGGGGGAAGCAATTCAGATTAGATGAGCATCGCTGACTTTCTCTTACTGCTTTTCCAGTGGAATAGTTGCCCTGACATTGCTAAGAGTCCAAGAGGTCCAAACGTACAAGTGTTTAACAGCTTTGATGAAGGGGACTGTTTTAATCAGGAAAATTCCTTACTATCATGATCCTGATCCAAATCATAGTAGGATGGTTACTTATACACTGCCAGAGGGAAGCCAGAAAGGACACAAGTGTACTTAAAAATCAGCATGTGTTAAAGTTATGTCTGTAAGTGTACATTTAGAAATAATTGATACCATTCAAACAGAAAAACCAAAGGCTTCCCCATAGCAAATAAGACTGGAACCTGGAACCTGTGCTTCTGTTCACTCTGTTATTCCGGTGTTGTTGGCAGGCAACATCAGCACTCTGATCTCCTTTCTTCTTACTGTTCTTTGTCCTTGAACCTTGGAAAGCACAGCCCTTCAAAAAGAGGCCATCATCAAACACATCCTTTCGCAGGTCGGTAAAATGAGTACCCAGCTTGTTGGGGGCATGTATAGAAATGTTTCGAAATACATGCTATTTGTAAGTTGTTCGCCGCCTCGATCCATATGGAGAGGCGGGATACAAATAAATAATTAAAAAATAAAATTAAATAATTAAAAATAAGAATGGTCCTTTGATAGCTATTCAGATGGAGGACTGTCCTCTATAAAATAGGACATATGGACTGCCTATCCATGTGTAGGTGACTGTATATATAAAAGCCAGTTCCTGATATCTGCTTGTCATGCTTTAGTTATTACAATGCAGAAACAAAAATCTAGATCTGGCTTAGGCTAATGTAAGAAACTGAGAAGGAACAGTAAACATCTCCCTTATGCACTATATGTATTCACATGTAGCTGTCAAGGTCCATAGTACTATATACTTTGTTGTTGTGCTGTATGCCTTCAAGTTGTTTCCAACTTATGACAACCATAAGATGAACCTGTCACAGGGTTTTCTGGGCAAGATTTGTTCAGAAGTAGTTTGCCCTTGCCTTCCTCTGAAGCTGAGAGAGTGTGACTTCACCCAGCTGGTTTCCATGGCTGACCAGGGATTCAGACCCTGATCTCCAGGGTCATAGTCCAATAACCATTACACCATGCTGGCTCCCATACACTAGCCATGTTATTTTGGTCTCATACACAGAAAATCCCCAAACTACCTCTCTCTTTGGGAATAAAAGTACAGTAAGAATGCATGAAATTAGGCACGAATTAGCTAACCCTTCATTACATCTAAATCTATATGCCTGGGATGGTTGTTTCAATTGGAAAGCCTACCCCTAGTTGCTGAAACTGTTCTGTTGACCTATAGTAGCTCACATTAAATTATATATAATCAAGTTCTACTATGAATGCCATGCTTTTCCAGAGAGAGACCGGAAACACTGGCTGAGATCCTGCATCAGACACAGTCACGATGCTGCAGTTATGATCTGCCTCCTGATCTGACCCTTGAAACCTACCTCAAAATCAAGCCATATTCACCATGGAACAGAGTTCTGTGGTGCTGGCAAGCGGAGCGCTTAAGGATGACATGTCCAGACCTCTCCCACTAGTGATTGACAGTACATTGAGCAGAAGCAGAGATCCCTGCAGGATTTGGTCACAACTCCTCAGCGCATGGCCAGTCACTGGGGGAGGGGGGCAAATGCATAATCCTTCAATGCCCCACTTGTCAGTGCCACAGAACTCCATTTCTTGGTGCAGTTGATGGATTTTAAGGTGGGTTTCATTGGCATTTATGACTGTGGCAATGGAACCCCAGTTGCAAATGTGAATAGGAAACAGCCATGAGATAGTAAGTCTAGCTTATGACATCTATACTGACAGCATGCCCGCCAACATTTTTTCTACCAGTCTTAGAATTCTCCAGCCAGCAAGCCATGACTGATGAGCTTAGCCGATGAGGTGCATTAATGCTTCATCTGCCTCAGACTATCAGTAGTGAAAAACCTTTAGACACTGAAGAATTAAGGGCCTTTGTGAAATTTGTACTCAGTAGACTCATCTTGCCTTGTGCTTCCATACTTATGTGCATGAGCTTTGAATGGCACATCAGATTTCAAACATTCCTACTGTTTTGTGGGTACTTGGCTAGAAACAGATAGTGTTGTTATAGTCACATAAATCAAATGGCAGGATTTGCATTCCATGAAGTAGGTACGCAAAACATGCTTGCTTTTACGTCACAACTGGGTCTTCTCCACTTGCTCTCTCTGGAGTTCCTGTGGTAGCTGGCAGGAATGTAACAGAACTCAGCAAATATGCTCTGTTTTCCTGTCCTCCTTGGAGAGTTCAAACCAGCTGACAAGGATGTGACCTAAACAAATACACTTCCTCACAAAAAAATAAGATCTAACTAGGCACAGAATCCTTAGAAAGCTCTTAAGACAGGACAGCAGGAACATGGTTAAGTCTTAACATTTTATTATACCTCAGTCTTGCGTTTTGCTTGGGCATTACTTTGTGCTAGGGAGACAAATTCAACAGCAACCAAAAGCTATCATACATCAAATGAGAGTGTATCTAGCCCAGCTTTGTCTCCTTTGTTTAGCAGTGGCATTCTCTCACTAACTATGTCTCACTTAGGAGGCTGGTGACTCAACTTGGAATTTACTGATGCTACAAAGGATGTGCTCAGCCACTAAGCTATGGTTCCTTCACAGCAAGGAACAAGACTATCATGCAGAATTTGAAAAAGATTACTCTTTTGGACAACAGCTCCCAAAATTCCTCAAACTTGCACAGCAAGTATAGATGTCCAGAAAAGTAAATTTCCCAAGCTCTGCAATTATCCAATCTATGGCACCCTTCTAACATCAGTATTTCACAGAAGTGAAAAACTGAGTAATACTTTTCTGAAGAACATGAAAATAATGCTGGAAGGTTATCATTTTCCCCAGAATCGAGTCCATGGTTGGATTTTGTTCCCACTCATTGACCTCTGTGGACTTCTACATTACATTTTTTACTCCCACCTCAAAAGTTTAGTTAGTGATCTCTTTATTTCTGAGTTTCCTCAATAAAGTTGGTTGGTGTTTTGAGATGAACAGCTGCTGGCATTGCCAGTCAAAATCCACTGTGCAACTGTTCCGTATTTTCCTTTTTGTGCTTTAAAAGAAGATGGAACAAGCTGTGGAGAAATACAGAAGGGCCACAAAGGGAAGAGGGTGATATCTGGGGTCCCCATGTATTTCCATGAATGAATCAAGGTGACTGAGCTATAAAAGCCTTATCAGAAAGAGCAATGTGCCATGCTGAAAGAAGCACACAGAAGCCAAATGAAATCCCTGTTTTGATCACGTAGGACAGGGGTGTCCAATGTGTGATTCTCCAGATGTTTTTGGACTGTTGGTTCCATGATCCCTCACTATTGACTATACTTGCTAGGGAGGATGGAAGTTGTAGACAAAGAACATATGGAGGTCCATAGCTGCCCAGCTCTGCTGTAGAAGGAGGATGGAGAACTGACATCCTGAAAGATGAAACCTGGTCTCCAGTGCCTTTCCATCTAGTATATAATCTATCAGGCCTCACCCCCCCGCCCTTCTTTTGGATACCACTAACTTCTCCACTTCCCTGCTACACTTTCCTTTTTTACTTCAGTGATCAGCACCTTCAGCTTCCTCCAGTGTTTCTTCATATCTCCTTCTGTGCCCAACTCCACTACCTTCTGTTGAGCCTCTTTTGCCTAAATGTGGCCTCCAACAGATGACCTCCAAGAAGACACAGCCCTAGACTAGGGTGAAGTTTCCCTATCCTTGGTGTAGAGGTTGCCTCCTGTTATCTACCTGAGGTTTTACTTCGCAAAATCAGCATCTTATAGGAACCTCTCACTCACTGTTTCTCTTTTCCCATCACTTACTCTTGTGATAGGAAAACATTAGGTTTGGAACCAGTTTTCATTTAAACCAGGAGGAAGCTAGTGGTACTGACTGCTTTGGCAAAAGAGGACGCTGCAGCAGGACAGAGGAATTGGTGGTGCCAGGAACCAAAATGTGACACAATGGAACTGGTTCTGTAACCCAACTCTTGGCATTGTTGCATCAGATAAATTTCTTTTCTGAAAAATTCAGAGCAAATTTACAATTCATTTTCAGAATATAGGGATATTATATTACCTTGTGAATGTTTGCTGTTAGATCTATTAGAGGCTGATGTCTACATTTGAGGTATCCCCTTGACTCTGGTTATTCCAAATGTTGGCTGCAGATGAAGAAGGAGATGATGACAACTGTGAAGTGAATGGGAAAATCTATCGGGATGGGGAAGTGTTCCAGCCAAACTGTAAGCTCCAGTGCCGCTGCTCAGGAGGAGGTTTCACATGTGTTCCCCTCTGCAGTGAGGACGTTCGCCTCCCTACTCCAGACTGCCCCCATCCAAGGCGTGTGGAGATTCCAGGAAAGTGTTGCCAGGAATGGATTTGTGAAAGACAAGAAAGACAGCTCTTGCAAGATGCCATTGCAGGTAATATATTCATAGGTTCTGGTCCTCATTTGCAGTTATCATTTTCTTGGTTGAGCCACAGCCACTAGCCTTGCATTTTAGTATTCACTTGGTAGTCTTAGGCAAAAAGGAACTGCAAGGTGTACATGCAGTTCTGTGAAGGGGAGTGAGCAATCTGGCAAAGAAGCAACAGAACTTTCTGGCTTGCCTCTGTATCCAACACCGAAAATGCAGCAGACTAGTAAAATATTTTGCAGACCAATAATCTTCGTGGACTGACTTACAAAAATAGCTGGCCAGACGAGCTCTTTTCAGACATACAAGGTAGAGCCAAATGAATGCACATTGGGATGGAGCGTGGCATTGTGATGGCAAGCTGATCTTCTGATAAAACCTGAACTTCACAGATTCATTAGGCTGTATGCAGGTGTGGGAAGGTGCCTACCAAAACATGGAAACACTTCAGGATTCAAACTGAACTGTAATAGATTCTTTGAACAAGAAAAGTCTTACATCTTGTAGATAAAGGTCATATTGTTGAGTATAACAAGTGTCAAATCTTGGTGGATCTAGACCTTGTGATGTTTAGAGTAAATTCATTGAAATCAAAGGCACTTCAGTTATTACTGTCTAACCTAAATTCCATTGGTTTCAATGGATCTATTCTTTAAGTCTATATCTAGTTATTGAGCTTGGCAAATAGATTATACCTAGGGTTACACAACCACATGAACATGTATTCATAGAGCTTTTTAAAAAAAATCTTTGACCACTAAGCTTGGCAAAAGTAACATCCTTGATCTTCTATGAATATGTGTCTGATAAAGTGGAATCTAGTCCACAGTTAAGTTTCTGTGATAATATGCTTATTCATCTTTAAAGTGTCACAAAGCTCTTTATGGTTTCTTTGCTGCAACTCTCTAACATGGCTATCCTTCTGCAAAATGTTAACGTAACATTCAAGTTGACATCAGCTTTAAAATATTCCTTTTCCCTTCCCTTATTTCTCCTCACTGTTCAGCACAAAGACTGCCTGGGATAGCATCAATGGTTTTCCCCAGTCCATGTGAAGAGTGGAGCACCGAGTGGTCTGCCTGTTCTACCAGCTGTGGTGTAGGGATCTCTATACGCGTGACTAACCAGAATCCATACTGCAGGCTTGAAACTCAGAGACGCTTATGTACCCTGAGACCTTGCCAAGGTCTCATGGGGATACCCAACATGGTAAGTGGTGAACTTGGACAAAACAATGATAAGGAACAGGGATACAGCAGTAAGGGGAGGATGACACCAATCTCATCAGGGAGGGGCACTTTCCTCTCTCCCCTGCATAACATGCCTTCCCCCATCCCTTATCGTAGAGTTTGGAAATGTTATCTTTTGGGACTACAGCTCCCAGAATCACACAGCCAGCATGGATGCATCTGGCAAGTATGATGAAATTGGGATACAAGTTTGCAAGGGATCTACGGGTCTTCCAGTTGGTATTTGAGTGAAACTCCCATTATCCCTTATGGTCATTTAGGTTGAAACTAATGGGAAGTAGAGTATAACAAGGTCTGGAAAGCCATTTGTTCACTATACCTGGGCTAGACTTGTTGGAGGGGAGGAGGCAGTGCCCTTCATGCTGACACAACCTCATGCTCTTTGTCACATAGTTTCCCAGTATAGGAATGAAGCAGTATCAGCCTTTTCCTCCAGGGCTCTTCAGTGCCTCCGACCATCCTCATGGCCTGTCTCAGGCTTTTTCCTGCCTAAATTCTCTGTGGACCACTTAGCAGTACAGTAAAGGACAGAGCATCTCAAGAAAGATGTTCTTCAATATAAATTCCTCCAGTAAAATCAATATTTGCAATTCACCTGCAAAGATCTGTAAGCAGCTGAATCCCCAGAATAGCAATGGACCCTCCTTGACCCACAAAAATATAGCAGCATGATTTATGGACATAGATTGAACTAAATGAGCCATGAGACTGGATTTAAATTGGCCTGGGCTTGGGAAGGAGGGGGCACAATTTGCTGACTGAGAGACATTAGCTTCACCTGGAATATTACATATTTTACAGTTTCCCTGTAGAAGAGGAGTGAAAAGCAAGAAGGCCAAAACCTAAGATTAATTGGTTGTGGCAACTAATAGTGTACTTGCTGTGAAACATAATATATAGAGTCACTCTGCTGTTCAGGCATCAATATCCTGCCCAAGGCAAAGAATATGGGAGATAGATAGGAGTAAGAGGCGAAGTAGCCCTAATTGACACTTCCAAATTGATATTCAGCAGATAGGTTGAATTTACCTAGACAAAAAGAGAAGAACAGGAGGTAATGGCACAGAAAGCACATGGTCAAAAGTCACCATTGTCCATCCCCTGGAGAGCCATCATTGGAAGTGATGGAATACACAACATTTTCAGAAGTCCTACTTACTTGCCCATTGGATTTGATATTTTCTGTGCCTGAAACAAGGAAGGAAACCTCAAATTATGCATTCCAGTTAGATTTGGTGATGGTGGGTGTCTTCCATGTCAGTGAGGGTGATGAATCCACTCTGGAGATTAGCCTGAAGCTATCCAAGGTTCTGAACTCTCCTCCCAAAATAGATTCAGCATCTTGGATAGCTCATTTTAGCCCAGAACAGATGCACTGTCCCAGTGATACTGAACCTACCAGCTATTGGTTCTTGGATCATCCCAGGCAAGAAAATGTACTCCTATAGTGTTACTTGTGAGCATACCTAGTTTTTCTGGAAAGGAAAGTGAATACATGATTTTTGAAGCGTAAAGCTTTCACATCCTAAACTGACCTGCTGCCCTTGGGTACCATGCAAGATACTATCCTGTTGCTAATATTAGACTAAAATGTCTTTCCAAGATAGCCAGCTTCTGTATATGGAAGAGAGGTGACCTTTTCTCATTTGCCACAGGCAACAAATGTCTTAGGGAGACCCTGATTGTTTCTGTGTTGAATTCTATTTCCATTTTAGGATGTTCTGTAGTATAAAAGCAGAGCTTGAAAACAACACCCAGAATCCTCCAGCTAACAAGGCTAACTGTAGCAGCCTTGTTGTTTAGGGGATTTAGAGAATTGTAATCCACAACATTTGATCTTGGCCAAAAGGCAGAGAAGCAATAATCCACTATGTTTAAGCACTAGTGCTCAATTTTTAGTTCTTTAACAGACAATTTAATTGTGCCATCATCTTGCCCTGTCCACTGAATTTTATAAGAGCTTCAGATATCACTGCTGTCCTTCACTCATAAGCTTCCCTGTTTTTATTACAGCTTCTTCCATCTTTCATCTTACAGTAGAAAACCCACTGAGGGGAAAAACACATAATAAAGGCACACTGTCTTATAATTACTATTCTGAAGTGTCCTCTATCTGGAATTGCCCCTTTGGGCCACTTCCAGATGAGACTCAAATCATACAACTGTGTTGCTTCATTCATATTAATTTCAGAGAGAGGAGAGTTCCAAGCAATATAATGTTTTCTCACCTATTTCCTCTTTTTTCTCCCCTGATCCCATACAAGTAATGAAAGAGGAAAAGATGGAATCACTGTACATTTTTTTTCTTGATAGTACTATAAGCTGTCCATCTGAAGCTATTCTGTGTGGAAAGAAATTTCTGGTCAAAGCAGAGGAGGAACACAGGAAGTTTATGAGATGAAAATGCCATTGTCAGGACACCTGGTAAAATTTCATGAACAAGGCACAGGGGTGACCCAAGACAGTTTGCTGCCTAACAAAACAAAAAGGACAACATGCTGTCTCTTCCCTCATTCCATGTAGAAAGGTTAACTGGACTGGCATTTGAATTTCACATCAATATTGGTACTGGGATATTGTCCCTCATTTTATCCAAGGGCATCAGGCTACTTTAGGGGGTGAAGGACAAGGCCATGTGGCACTCACAACTCTGTCCCTTAACAGGGGACGTAGTCAGAGGGGGAAATGGCTGTTGGGATTGCCCTGCTGACTCCTGGGGCAGCTTGAGGTGGTTGCCTCACTCTGCACAATGGCTGGGGTATTTCAGAATGTGGAGACATTTCTCTTTCTATGCTGTGTGTGGGGCTCTAGTCCCCAAAGGTCATCCTCTGGGACAGCCCTATCATTAAGTTGGAGAGCTGGGCCAAGGCTAACAAAATGAAATTCAACAGAGAGAAGTGTAAGGTCCTACACTTGAGTAGAAAAAATGGAATACAGAAATATAGGATGGGGGACACGTGGCTGGATAGCAGTACGCGTGAAAGGGATCTAGGAGTCTTCATAGACCACAAGCTGAGCATGAGTCAGCAGTGTGATGCAGCAACCAAGAAAGCCAATGCAATTCTCGGCTGCATCAATAGGAGTATGGTGTGTAGATTGAGGGAGGTACTGGTACCACTCTACTCTGCTTTGGTTAGACCCCATCTTGAATACTGTGTTCAGTTCTGGGCACCCCAATTCAAGAAGGAGATGGTCAAGCTGGAGCAAGTCCAGAAGAGGGCAACCAAAATGGTGAGAGGCCTGGAAACCATGCCCTATGAGGATAGACTTAGAGAGCTGGGTATGTTTAGTCTGCAGAAGAGAAGGTTAAGAGGGGACATGTTTAAATATTTGAAGGGATGCCATGTAGAGGAAGGAGAGGGCTTGTTTTCTGCTGCTCCAGAGACCAGGACAAGGAGCAATGGATTCAAGCTGCAGGAAAGGAGATTCCACCTGAACCTCAGAAGAACTTCCTGACAGTCAGGGCTGCCCGGCAGTGGAATATGCTGTCTTGGGGTGTAGTGGAGTCTCCTTCTTTGGAGGTTTGTAAGCAGAGGCTGGATGGCCATCTGTCGGGAGTGCTTTGAGGGTGTTCCTGCATGGCAGGGGGTTGGACTGGATGGCCCCTGTGGTCTCTTCCAACTCGACATTTCTATGATTCTATGATTCTAAGTAGGATGGTTGATGCCTTGTCTGGAAACATCTGTTGTTGTTGTTGTTTTTAAAAGAGGGGGGGTACTGGGAAATGATGAGTATTGTTTCATGGTGAGGGGTCTGTTTGGCCCAATATCTGTTATGCAGCTGTGGGCTTTTTCAGAGACTGACGTAACAATGTTCTGTCTCTACAGAGAGGAAGAAGAAACCACTTATAAAGTGGCCCAGTCCATTCAGAAGCTGAAATATTGGCCCAGTTCCAGCAGCTAGATCACCACAGACCCAAGTGGCTGACATTTCTGTGATGACAAGAGACCCATCTCAGAACAGAGAGAAGAAAATGACTGGCTTCAGATGGGAAGAATCAGAAAACAAGAGTGACTCCCTGTCACGGCTGATGGCTGTGTAATCCCCCTGCTAACATCCTAGATAAATGCATAGTTCAGTGAGAAAAACCAGACCATATGTTTTAAAATTTTGCAAATACTGAAGTGTTTACTGCCAGCTTGTGGCTACAATTGTAAGTCCATTCACTGGGGGAATGATGCTTTGCAGCTGAGCTACAGTAATTCAAAGAACCATGTCTTCTCATTCTCTCTGTACTATCTTTTTGCTGAAGAATGGTACTGGGGCAGGTGAGGCAGCCACCATTGATCAAAGTAGGCTCTCATTCTTAAAAAAAGTTCATAAATGCAGTGACCAACTGCCTGAAGATGGGTTAACCAAGGTTAGTTCAAGGGGCTCACAGGAAAAATGTAATATCCAGAGGCGAGCCCTGGCGACAAACAGAAACTCAGACATTACATTGTTGTTGTAGCTGTGTACCTTCGAGTGATTTCTAACTTACGGTGACCTTCAGGCAAACCTATCACGGGGGTTTCTTGGCAAGATTTTTTTCAGAGGGGGTTTGCCTTTGCCAACCTCTGAGGCTGAGAGAATGAGACTTGCCCAAGATCACCCAGTAGGTTTCAATGGCCAAACAGGGATTCAAAGCCTAGTCTCTAGAATTGCAGTTCGATGCTCACCAGTATAAAAATTTAATGAATAAAAGAGTCTCTTCATCATCTGTCAGTCAAATTTAACCTGACAAAATGAAGTGAGTTTTTAATGGTTTACTAGTCTGTAGTAAAGTTCAAATTATTCGCTGAGCCTCATCTCTTGCAGTTTCAGAGTGGTGTTAAATGCTTTGTTTTCTGTTTGGAAGCAGGAGAGGAATAAATGAGAAGCAGCTGAAAAGAGCCAAGGATACTTTTATGCAATAACAGAGAATGGAAACATGGAAGTGGAATAGAATTAAACAAGACCCTCTCATGCAATCCTTCTCAACCCCTAACAGGCCTAAGTTGTGCTTCTAGCTTTCAGCTTGTGTGCAGAAGAAATGCTGAGGTGGTTTTTGTGCTCAGGTGGTCTCCCCCTCCTGCCACTCTTATCTATTCTGCAGTGCACGTAGGTGCCACAACTGGGATCTGCTGCAGCCTCAAAATGATACTGTGCTGGGAATAGTGGGATGAATTGTCAGTCCTGCAGTGTAACTGGATTGGCAGTAGCCTCAGAGCCATATTATTTCATTAACTGTCATCATCTTCCTCAGATAAACATGGAGGATATCGCACCCAGTCATGAACCATATCAAGAACAGGATGATGTCTGATGGGATACATACACAATCTGATTTGGGTTGTATCACATGTATAGTCACAGGAGGGAAGCCTAGCTAGTCAGGGAACAAATATGAACTGGATGTTGTCATGTTGTTACACAGCCAGTCATGGAAAGGCAATCCATGGACTTTTGCCTCACTGTGAATAGGTGAACACATTTTCTTTTGTCCCATTTTACAGCAACTACCAACATGTTTCTGAAAATGGGAGCTCTTTCCAACATTGCTAAGCCCACCAAAAGCTTCACCACACATAATTTTCAGCCATCATCACATGAGAGGACTGTAACGGGTAACAACAGCTTTAAAGGGCACCGCATAAAAGTTAAATAATCAGTCCACATGATAGGATTTGATGTTTTCATGAAGGCATGGCATAATTTATATGCCTGAATTTTTAATTGTAATTTAAAAATTCTAAAATATCTTAAATATGTTGTATTCACAAATCATCTACAAGTAATGTTTTGTGTTTATCATTACAATTTTATAAATGGGAGAATGGAATGCTGAGAACTAATCAAGCTTACATAGAAAATAAAAAGTTGACCTAGCGCCTTTCCGCACTATACTGTTATAGCGTTATTATTCCACTTTCAATATCCTGTGGAATTCTGGGATTTGTAGTTTACTAAGGTCAAATAACTCTCTGGCTGAGAATTCTAAATGCCCCTCCCTACACTGCTAACCCCAGGATTCAAACATAAGTTGAACCATGCCTATGCACCTACATTGATGTGCACTCCTCCACCACCTTCTTTCTACACCCACGAATCTGTCTTTGCTTGCAGGAGCCCTTTTGCTTCAGGCAGCTTTGTGTTCTTAACTATTTGGCTACTGGATGGCTCATTTTTTAAAGGCCAGAAACCCAAACAAGCATCCTGGCACAGTTCTGTTTATTACTCAAGGCAGCAGTGTTGCCTTTTGTGAATTACTTTTGAAAAATGGAAGAAAAACTATCAGGAATATTTTTGCTCTTATGCCCAGGGGAAGAGTTTTAATGCTGAAGTTTTCATTGTCTTTGCTGCTTAGAAAAGGTCAATTACTTTTGTGCTGGCTCCAGAGAATAAGACAACAATTATCCTGCTATATCCAGCTGATACCAAAAATAAATAGAACATGCTAAAACAAGTGGACTTTTCTTCTCCCAGTGCTGTTGATGTTTCTTTCTTTGCAAAGGCATCTATCTTCAAATAGTCAATAGCATTTATATATAACTTCTCAGCATCTCCACAGATTTGCTCCATCACAAATTGTCCAGACCAAAATCTTTTATAGCTTGAGGCCAAGATAGGAGAATAGAACAACAAAACTAAGGAGTACATATGGGAAGCCACATCCAAGAGATTGCTCCAATCAGGCCATGTCCTTGGGGTTATTCAGGAGTTTTACAGAAGTGACTGCAACTTTTATTTGGGCTCAAGAATGAAGTTCAAATGCCATCTAATGGCCCCACTCTAGATCTGCAGGCAGAAAATTGTCCAAAAATCTGAAATGCAATGAAGACTCACCAATAAATCCAGTTATTAAAATGAAACAGTTGGTTTTATCTCTGCATCTGAAATCAGTCATGTGTTTCCTCTCTCTCTGTTTCCTATTAAATATGATGCCAGTTCTCAAGATTTTGTCCCAGTCTGTATGAGCAATAACCAGAAAAAGAGCTGGCAAGACAAAAACAGAGCTGCCTTGTCAGTGGTTGAAGTACTAAAATGTTAAGATTAAATTGAGGAACCCCTGATGCTATGGCCTAGATCCAGATGTTACCCTTGACTTTGTCTTTCTGGTTCCCTTTCTGGTTTCTGGTTCCCATTCAGGACCAAGCTAAATGAGATGAGGCAACCCAATTTGTTCACTATCTCTGCTCTTCACACACAGGTTAAAAAAGGCCTCTCCTGGGTCTAAAATGGCCCAGTCTCCCACTCCCATGTCAAAAATGGTCCACTTTGTAGAGAGCACTTGGGGACAAAAAAGATTTTTATCTTTTTTTCTAATGGGGGTGTGGCCCTCCAAATTCTCCAGGGAGGCTAATATGGGCCCCTGACATCACACAGTTGCCAACCCCAACATATAAAGCAAAGGGAAATGTTAACACTCAAAGCCATGTGTGGTTGTGGTTGAGCAGAGCAGAACCTCCATTTTCTCTTTCTCTTTATGACTTCAGGAACTTTTCTTGTACAGAAGCATGAGTAAGAAAGGTTCATTATCCTCATGTCTAGCTTTCAGGCATTCATGAAGAACTGGCTAGACTATTGGATGAAACAGGAATAGATCAGCCTTTCACTCCAACTTGCTGCATTTCAGGTGTTCTGGACATGCCATCGGCCCCAGCTGCTCTGGGTGTTCTAAGCCAATACTTTCCCACTCTAGACTACACTGATTTGAGCCATTAGAGAGCTCTTCCTATGTTCTCACATCTGATATGGGGTAGCAGAAACGTACCTGCATCTTCAGCAGGCATGAACAAAGTGTAGCCCTCCAAATGCTGTTGGCCTGCCATACCTATTAGCCCTACCCTGCACAGCCTGTGGTGAGGAATGCTAGGAGCTGCAGTACAACAACATCAGGATGGCCACATTTTGTCCTCCCCACTCAACACAATGTGGAGAATCAGGCCATTTCCGCACTACAGTGTTAAACTGCTGCTATTCCACTTTCAATGCCCTGTGGAATTCTGGGGTTTGTAGTTTACTGAGACCAAAGAGCTCTTTGGCTGAGAATTTGAAGTGCCCTTCCCTAAACTACAAACTCCAGAATTCCATAGGAGGTTGATAGTGGAATAGCAGCACTTTAACACTGTCGTGCAGAAATGGCTTCAGACTCAGGTTAAGTAAGGCTAAGGCTCAGGAGAAAGTTAATATTTCTGCATCCTACATCTTTTTGTATTAATATTTTGAGTTGGTCAGAATATCAGGCTTCATCTCCCAGAAAAAGTAAAATTTTTCCAAGTTCTGTCAATGTTACATAGACCCATCTGTGTGTATGTGCCTTCAAGTCACCTGTTGACTGATGGCAACCCCATGAATTTCATAGGGTTTTCTTAGACAGGGACTACTCAGAGGTGGTTTTTGTCAGTTCCTTTCTCTGAAACGTAACCTACAGCATCTGAGATTCCTTGGCAGTCAAGTACTAAGCAGGGCTGGCCCTGCTTTTCTTCCAGGATCTGGTACCTTTAAAGTATTTATGCTGCTCAGATCCAAATACCTACCCCCCACTCTCCTCCTCCTCTGCCTTTGACACAGTGAATTTATCATAGGGTTTTATTGGCAAGATTTATCCAGAGTTTTGCCATCACCTCCCACTTGTGTGTGATTTGCCCAAGATCCTCCTGTGGATTTCCATGGCTGAACATTTCAAACCCTGATCTCCCGGAATCCTAATCCAAGGTCCCATTCACACTCCACATTTATAGTGCTATGTTCCACTTTAACTGCCATGACAACATGCTATTGACTCCTGCAGTTTGTATTACGGTGGAGCACTAGAGTTCTCTGGCTGAGAAATCTAAATACCCTTCCCTAAACTGCAAATCCAGGATTCCATAGGATGGAACCATGGTAGTTAAAGGGTAATCCCACTGGCTCATAAACATGCATATCTGCTCCAGCTTTATTCTGTTCACATGAACAAAACACAAAGTTCCTGCTATGAAATCTAGTTTGGCTCCTGAGTGTTCTTTCTGATGTTTCAGCAGCATGTTCTTTGCCCCAGGAATAAGAATGGATCTGACAAAAGAGGAGTTCATGTAAACACAGTGGCCAGAAGACCTCAATGTGTCCCACTATGGGAAAGTGGAGTTCAATGTTGGGGGAAAAAAGAGTGGACACAATATATTAAAAGTTGGGCTCACTGTTGTCTATTAAATGGAATCACTGTTTTGGACAAAAAGGAAGCAATATTTCTCAGTGTCCCTAGCAGTAAAACATACTTTCTTTTAAGAACTGTGTTGCAGTTGTGGAAGCCAGCAGACAAATGTTTAGCAAACCTGCAAAAGACCTTAACGGAACAGTATATTTTGAAGCCAAACACTATCATGGAATGTTTCAAATTCCATAGTAATGTGAGGAGAGAAAGAGAGTCTACATCAGACTATACGGTCAAGTTCAAAATGCCAGTAAACACTGCTTATTTGGCAAAATGCTGGAAGATATGTGATGAGATAGGTTTGTCTGTGGTTTGTGGAAGGACTGATGAGAAAATTCAAAGGCAGCTGTTAGCAATAGAAAAACCAACATTGGCCAAGAATTGTGGAACTGGCAACAACTATAAAAGCTGTGGAGATAAAGCTAAAATGATTTATAGCTTAAAAACACAAAGGCACTCCAATAGCCTCCAAAACAAAAACAAAAACAACAACAAAAAAAGCTTTCAACACATATTTCAGGGGATGTAAAAATATTTAGAAGGTTTTATAAGCAAAAAGGAGAAAAAAGCCTCAATGCCTAAATATCACACATGGTCAGAACACTCTTACAGATGTCTATTTTGAAAAATGTCCCACTGTGTTTATTGGGGCTTTTTTGTAGGTAATAGGGTTACAGATTTAGGATCTTTCTGCACTACACTGTTATAGTGTCATTATTCCATTTTCAACATCCTATGGAATATTGGGGTTTGCAATTTAGGGAGGAGCATTTAGAATTTTCAGCCAGAGAGCTCTTTGGCCTCAGTAAACTACAAGCCCCAGAATTCCACAGGATGTTGCAAGTGGAATAATATCACTATAACAGTGTAGTGTGGAAAGGCCCTCACCTAAAAGAGATGGATAGGCCTATCAGGAACAAAGATTTGAATATGTGAAGATACCCAATTTAGCTGCAACAGAGAAACCTTAAAACAAGAGGGAACCAAATGACTGGGACTTAACTCTTCAAGATTTTCTGTCTCCAATAAAGGCAGAACTGTTTCATTAGACTACAGATGGCAAGCTTTACTTATATAGCACCTAAAAGTTTTTCCAGAAGTAACAATACAGGGAATGCTTGAGAACATCAACATTCTCTGCCCAAGAAAGGGACAGTTAGCTTCACACAGGACAGGGACAGCTGGCTCTCAAGGGAAGTTACTTTTCTGTTGCTAAAGGAGTTGAAATTTTATGACCTGTCTTTTATCGTCCTTTGTCCCTAGTCCTCACATAGCCAAGAAGGCAAGTGGCCTCTCTGCCTGCATAGAGATCACTCAGTGTCATTGAAGATGATGACAGAGTAACGTCTCAGACAAAATGGAGGCCTGTGATCCTAACATCATCACTTTTCTTCTCCTATATGATTTTTAGTATATTTGCCTTATGAAGAAGCCAGTGAAGTCTGATGAAGAAGCCACTGCTGCTTCAAAAGCTTGCATAATGTATTTTATACTTTAGAGTTGGCCCAATAAAGGCATCACTGCTTTGTGCATTTTGGATTTTGAAAGATTTGAAAAGTCATTTAGGGACTACAACTCCCAGAATCCACAGCTAGTATCCCCATTCTGGATGTCGTAGTCCTCAAATATAATTTTTCCAAGCTCTGAAGAAAATATAAAGTCCCAAGAGGAACAGCTTTATATGTGGACAATCTATTTTAATTTTTTACAGCAGAGAATTTGGGTGGAAGACAGTATCTTTATTTTTCCTGGGCACTAACTGTGTTGTTTGTTTGTTTGTTTGTTTTCTAAAAAACTTCCATCGGTCAACTTTAAAGTATGTTTGTTTTTCCATTTCCTGTTTGAGGTCATCTGTTCTGAATAAAATCAACAGCACACTGTTAAATTTGAGGGGAGATTGTCAAGCAAAATCAATAACAACACCAGTAGTAGTAGCTGTGGTAGAAAGCTGTAAGTTGACAAGATGAGGCTGTTTACAGAGCTTAGAAAAGTTACTTGGCAAAGGACTTGGAAAATTGGTCACGTATGCAGTTATCACTAATGGGTAGAATAGCAGCTGTAAAAATGAATGTACTTCCGAAAATGAATTTTCTTTTTCAAAATCTCCCTATCATTACAAATAGTAAGCCTTTTATACAGTGGAAGAGAGAGTTGTCTAAATTTTTATGGCAAGGAAACAAACCTAGGATAAAATGGAATATTATGACTGATTTAACATTAAGAGGAGGATTGGGACTACCAGATTTTCATATATATTACAAAGCAGCGGCAATGACTTGGATAAAAGAATGGGTTAATCTACAAAATATGAGAATGCTTGCACTTGAAGGAGCAGACTTGAGAATGGGGTGGCATGCCTATATGTTTTATAATAAAGTGGAGGTTGACAAAGAATTTTTGCATCATTTTTTAAGAAAATCACTACTGAAAATATGGAACGAATAGAAGGTTAAAAACATTAGGCAGCTCCCATCATGGGTTTTTTTGGAAGATGGACGGAAACAGAAAAATGGCTTAGATATGAGGATATAATAGAAAAGTCAGCTGGAAATATAACTAAGATTAAAACAAGAGAAAGATTTGAAGAAGGAGGAGTAATATTGAATTGGTTCCCCTACAGACAACTAACTGAAAGATTTCAGATGGATGTGAAAACCTACAGAATTGAACAAAAAGAGAGAGAAGGAGTGATAGAATGGCTATTTGAAAATCCCCCACATTTATTATCTCGTATATTTCAGGAAATGTTACAGCAATTAAGTCTACAATGATTGTATGGGCTCAAAATGTAGGACATTCAATTCAGTTAGAGACCTGGGAACAGAGCTGGAAAAGAACACAGAAATTTACAGCTGCCCAGAATTTAAAAGAAAATTATTATAAAATGTTTCATAGAAGGTACATGACACCAGAAAAACTCATGAGATTTTACAAAACAGGAACAGGGCAGTGTTGGAAATGTCAAAAGGAGGTCGGTATGATGTTTCATATGTGGTGGTCATGTCCCAAAGCAAAGAAATATTGGGGAGAAATACATAATAAGATCTGTGCAATATTGAAGGTACAATTTGATAAAACACCAGAAATGTATTTGTTGAATATGACACATATGATTGATGTTATTGTTCAAAAGAAATACTGGCGGATAATATTGTATATGATCATGACGGTTCGAATTGAGTTTGCAAGACTATGGAAAACTCAGCAAATTCCCACAATTGATCAATGGTGGGCAACTTTTATTGAAAACACAAATGCAGATATAGTTTCACAGAGGTTAAAGGGGAAATCAGATGAAGAGATTAAGAAAGAATGGCAAATAGTGTTGGGTAATTGCTGGGTATTACCAGATGACAATGCTTAATGTAAAATAGTATAGACTGTATATTAAGAAAATGCAATTGGATGGAAGGATGGATATTATGTCATAATATACTGTATCTGATGTATTGCAGGATCTATCATGAAATATTATCATTTGGTAGTGTGGTACATTTAACTTCAACATGTTGATTATATAGAAAAAACTGAAATCTAGTGAGGGGTGGAAGATTAGCAGAAATAATTCAATGATATGTACAATTATATATGTTTATTTTATATGATGGAATTTCAATAAAATTATAATAAAAAAAGAAAGAAAAGTTACTTGGTCACTACAACTCCCATATGGTGCCTATGCTGGCTGGAGACTATGCAAGTTGTAGCTCAAAACAGAAACTTTTCCAGACTCTGGTTATTTATCCTGGATGACTATTCTTCCATGCCAGAAAACAAGGAAAGAAGCAAAACTGCTACTTAAAAAGAGAAAAGAAGAGGTAGATTATAGACAAGAGGGGTGGGGAACTGGTTTGTAGTGGTCGGCCAAATACCACTATTACCAGTCCCAGGCCAGCTTACCTCAGAGCCACGGTCACACCTGATCTCAGGGGTCTGGCTGTTCCCTTAATGCTACAAGCTTCCTAGCCAAATTACTAGCCAGAGTTTTTCCAGCCTGGTGCTTTGCTCACAGAGATATCACTGTTTATCTACTTTTCTCATGGAAGAAAGCAACAAAGGAAGACTGAACCCAGCATGCACCAGGTGTATCCACAGTGTTTTGTGTGGCACAGAATTCAAAAGAGTAATTCAAGAATGTAGAGAATGCTAAGTCTCTACAAATCCCAGGATGCCATAGGATGAAAACCAAGCACTGTAGGTCTGCATGTGTATGTACCATAGCCAGTAGTTTGGGAAACAGTTCATCCCAGCTTAGGCAAAGAGAGTTCACTCCCCTTTCACCTTTCCTTTGCTACATGAGGAAGTGAAGGGGTGGTGCAGTGCCTGCAGAGATGCCCAAGTCCTGCCACATCTCCCATCTGAGGGGGGTGAAGCTTTGAGAGATGGATAACTGGGGAACCTCTGAGAAATGGATTAGGGCAGTGGTGGGCTTGGGGTTTTCCTCCCCCAGTATGTAGTTAAATAATCAATACACAAGCATAGATATAAGACTGAGCGTGGGCATTCTATTATGTCAGGAATATAGAATGGTTCTGGATCCACCAAAAAAGCACGTTGATCTGGATCCACCATTAAAAGTGAAATTGGGGCCAATATATTTTTGGACATAAACTCATTAAAATGATTCACAGAATTGGGAAGTGGTGAATATTGTGCCTGAAATAATGAAGAGCAATACAGGAATACCTGGATGTCCATCTGAAAATATTACAAAGAGAATCATGCACTAGGTTGATACAGGGAATAAAGTTTCCTGTAAATCTTTCATCAGCATCCCTACTACCTGTGCTTAAACCAGATAAGACCACATACATATCCGTCGACTACATAATTTGGCAAGTCTGTAAGTCTGTCACTTTCTTGCAATTCTGTATACAGAATTGCTTTGCTAGGCTCAAAACAGTGGCAGTTGGGATATGCTTAATGCCCACCAACAGATGGCCTCATGGAAGTGTATGGGTAGTGACATTATAGCAATTACACTCTAGGTAACATGATTTTAGATGTAAATGGCCATAATCAGGAATCTCCTTTGTCTATACAGTTGGCCCTTGACATTCACTAGGGTTAAGGGTGCAGGACCCTCACAAACGTGGGGGAAAACCCACAAATATCTGTGTGTGTGTGTGTGTGTGAGAGAGAGAGAGAGAGAGAGAGAGAAGGGGGTGAACCATGGTGGGGAAAACAGGCACCCAGGGTCCAAACCAAGCCAGAGAAAGGAGAAGGAAGAGAAGGTTTGGCATAGTGGCCCTGTACTTCCTCTCTCACTTCCATCTCCTTCCTTGGTTGTGGGGGGCATCAGGAGAGAGTTTGCAGTGCTGAGAAATCAGGCTACAAGCCAATCTTAGCTGGACAGGCATCAGTTGGTGGATGAGGGGGAGGGCTCTGCAATCTAATTGGAGCAGCCAAGAGGGAAGGTTCCCCCAGAAAAGAAGCACCTGAGGTCTGAGGGGGCAGCAGTTGAAGAAACTCAGAAATAATCAAATCCATGAAAGTCAAACCTACAAATGTGGAGGGCCAACTGTACTATTCTTTTAGAGACAGACAGAGGCCCTTTCCGCACAAGATGGCAGAACCACCTCATGGTGTTGTAGAAGCAGAGTTTATGACTGCATTTCTGTGATATTTCTGCGATGTGGCATTCTGCACTGTCCTCCGCTTGAGGCAGTGAAGACCGCTTTCTCGTTCCACACTACAGCGTTTGTTACCACTCCCCTGCTCCGCCTACGGCCTGCCCAAGCCCATTTCATTGGATCCCTTTTTTAAAAAAAATCTTGGGAAGGACATCCCTACACAGACACAATGTCACATGTGCTGAGCCGGGCCCGCCCTGAACTTGCCCATTCCTGCAAGAATGTGCTTCAATGGTTCCACATGTAGTTGTAGAAATGTAGTAGAAACGGTCTCAGGGAGTGAAAACTCTTTTTTTCCCGTTGCTCAAATACAACACTTTAGCAGCATGCAAAGGCGCGCCAGCAATTTAACATCAACTTAATAGAGACAATGCGGATGCATGCCTCCTCAAGCTGTCGCAGCTACGCAGTGACTACACTGCACGGAAAGGGCCAGAGACAATAAAGTTCTGTCTAGTTTTCTGGGTGGTGTGAACTCTATGACTGAATGCCCATAAAGAGGGTTTTTCTTTTAATGTGCTTTACTGTGATTTGAACTTTCTGTAAGCCAAACTGGGACCTGTTGAAGGACAGGATATAAAACACACACACAGAGAGAGAGAGAGAGAGAGAGAGATGTTTACACAGTTTTTTAATGGTTCCTAAACTGATGTCACCAGAGGCAGGGAGTGAACTTTAAAAAAAGTAACTTTTCTGGTAACCTATTAGGTACCATTCCAGCATCCTTATAACTGGCAGGGGGCATGTAAGTCCTGTATGTGTAAACAGGACCCAGGAATCTGACTGTATCTCAGCTCGCACATGCTGCGCGTGTTTGGATGACAGAAGAAAGGCACAATAAACATCTAGATGCTGAGAGAGAGAATTTAGCCTCTTTGTAACCTTCTTGGGGAGAAAATGCAGCTTAGTAGTAGAGTACATGCTTTACTAATTTTTTTTTTTAGTTTAGTTGCTGGTATTTCCAGTTCAAAGGACAAGATAGTAGGTAAAGCCACCGATACTCTGTCTGAAACGCTAGAGGGCTACTGCCAATTGAGTCCAAAAGGCTGGGCTAGACAACCAGATCACTGGAAGTGGGGGAACACAGTATATATTCCTGTGCCATGCTACAGTGCTTTCACTTCTTTCTTGGTGCTAGATCACTGAAAATGGAAGGAAAGAAGGAAAGGCAAACACTGCACACCAGGAGATGGAAGTACGATTACTTTTTTGGACAAACACCTTGTTCTTGCTGCTGTAAATCCTCAAATACCCTCAGACTGTTGCACAACTATAGTGGCACAGATCCCAGATCTCAGCCTCCCTGTCCATACAAATTTATAATGTGCATGCTGTTACAAGGAGCTAAAGGGGCCATGTATATAAAGAAGGCATGGGCAAACTTGGGGCTGGTGCTTGTTTTTTACTAGAGCGCCAACAGCTATCAAAAAGAACCAGGTGCAAAATAGTACTTGGGGGTAAAGCCAAAGCTTGGGAGGAAAGTGTTAAATGCAACACTGTTGCATAGAATTCCTTACAGCTCGCAACCTGTTAGTGCTGTACATTGGCAAAAGTTAATTTGGTGGGGAGTTCATATATGGCTCAGCATAGTGTACACTCAAGTTGGACTTAAGTCACTTCAGTGACTCGACTCAGCAATAAATGATGCACTGACCCAACTTGACTCAAGACTTGTATATTTTTAGTGCCTGACTTGCTGCCCTTGGTTCAGTAGCATAACGCATGCATCCAGAAACCTTACAACTTTGAACAATGCTTCTGTCTCTTTTTGCCTACTGGTCACATGGCAATCTGTCTCAAGCCCAAAGTGTGGGTACATTTCTCAGAGGGTAACAGCAAACAGGTTATATAATGGGCTTGAGGTCTGCTCAGTAGCCTGTGCTGCTACGTATCAGAGCAGCCTTCTAAAACTTTTTCCAAGAGTAGAAGATAAGCCATGCCCCCAGAGTGCAGGGTGCATTTCTCAGAGGGGAACAGCAAATGTGTTAGGCAACAGGCTTGAGGAGGAAGGATCCTTCTTTCTAAAGCTTTTGAAGCTTCAGTAATGGGACATAAGAAGGATCCTATTCCCCATGTCCAAAGTTGTGGACGGCAAAATCACAAATGTGGAGGGCCAACTCTGCTCAAATTGTTAAAGCTGACTTTATTTAATTCTGTCCAGAAATTCTGGAATATACATTGCGGTATAAAGTTGGCTCCCAGACTTGACCTGAAAGTATCTTCAAGGACTTGAGACTTGACTTGAGATTTGGAGTAAAAAACTTAAAATACATCACTGCTTATGCATGTGGAACCACTATACTGTCCTCAGCCATGCAGGATTGCAGCCTATGGCCCTTTCCCCACGTGGATGTTAACACGGACCAAGGCGTCCTGGCACGGAGGTCATCCGCACCTTGGACTGGACTAGGTGTGGACTATTTAACTTAGTACCACACCTTAGTCCGATCCAAACCGCCGCCAAGTGGTCCTCCAGTGTGCTAAGGAAAGACCAGAAAAATCCAGTCTTTCAATTTTCTGGAACGCGCCATTGCATTCCTGCTTACCTGTGCAGATGTGCAGGCTTGCACCAATGCGAGCCTGTGATCAGTGGAGGTTGGGCTGTGGGCATGGCCAGCATCAGTGGTTGGTCCGCACCCACGAAGCCGCCATTTTCATCCAGAAGCCACAGGAAGCTGCCATTTTCAACTGGAGCAGTGCGGATCTAAAGACCTCACATTGCTCCGGTTCGCCCTGGAGCCCTGCAGAAGGGCTCCAGGGAAAGTCTGCATTACTTCAGACCCAAGAAGAACCAGTAAGTAATGCCACGGAGTGATTCACTTGCCTCGTGCAGAAAGGGCCTATGTGTATTTTTTTTTTTAACAAGACAACTAACATATTCAGAAATATGAACAAATTTGTAATGTTATAGTTTTTGCACAACAAACAACATTTATCCGTTGTGGTACAAACATTACTTCGCTGAGTGGGTGGGGTATGGGGTGTCAATGATCTGGGGTTCCCCCCCATAGTTTTTTTAAAAAATTAACACTGCGAGTTATGCATTAACCTTATGTATTATGCAAATGTTTTAAAAAAACATTTGCATTATGCATTATGCATAAGGTTAACACTGTTAACAGCCTTTTGGCAAAAACCTTTTAGAAGTCCAAGTAAACAACGTCTGCTGCAGGGATGGTATCATGACCTACCCGGAGGAGTCCTTGTTGGAGGTTGAGAAGCAAGAGGAAAGGCCCCAGCTGTGAGAATCAGTGCCAGAATCTGAGCCTGAGGTCTGAGCAAATAGCCCTGTGGAACATCTGCAGATTAAGGCTGAGCCTAGGCCCTCTTGAGAAGATCTATCTGTCCGAAAAGACCATGGAGAACAGATGGATTCTGAAACAGAACAGCAGTCAAATCAGAGAGAGAGAGAGAGACAGAGACAGAGACAAGACAAACAGACAGGATAATGTCTCAGGATGATGATGATAAGGTGTAGCTGTCAAGAAATGTTCACTTTCATCACCTGGAGATAATAGGCTGAATGTTATAGACAGAACTGGGTGAATAGTACAAGAACGCAACAGTGGAAGGAAAAAAAACTTAAATAAGCAGTGAGGGGGAATGACCCATGTCTTAGATGTCTTCACACTAACGCACAGAACATGGAAAATAAAAAAAAGATGAACTTGAACTCTTAACACAGCAAATATGGCACAATAAGCATCACTGAAACCTGGTGAGATAAGTCTCATAATTGGAATGTAGTAATAGAGAGGTATAACCTATTTCAAGGAAATAGACCAAAGAGGAAAGGAGGAGGAAGAGGAGTGAAACAAAAGTGATGTCACTGTATGGGGCCTACTACAGATTCCTGCATCCTATATGCACCGATATAGGATGGGTGACATCTGGCTTGGCCACTGTACATATGAAATGGATCCAGGAATCTTACTAGATCAAAAGCTGAACATAAGTCAGCAGTATGATGCAGCAGCTAAAAAAGCCAATCAATTCTGGGCTGAATCAATGGGAGTATAGTGTCTAGGTCAAGGGAAGTGATAGTACCACTCTATTCTGTTTTGGTCAGACCTCACCTGGAATACTGTGTCCAGTTCTGGGCACCACAGTTCATGAAGGAAATTGACAAGCCAGAACATGTCCAAAGGAAGGGGAACAAAATGATAAAGGCCTGGAAACCATGTCCTCCGAGAAGCAGCTCAGGGAGCTGGGTATGTTTAGCCTGGAGAAGAGATGGTTAAGAGATGACATGATAGCTATGTTTAAATATTTGAAGTGATGCCATATGAAAGATGGAGCAATCCTATTTTCTGTTGCTCCAGACACTAGGACATGGAGCAGTGGCTTCAAATTTCAGGAAAAGAGACTCCATCTAAACATTAGGAAATATTTCTTGGTGACAGGAGCAGTTTGACAAGGGAATACACTGCCTCGGAATGTGGTGGTCTCTCCTTTTTTGGAAATTTTTAAACAGAGGCTGGATGGCCACTTGTCAGGAATGCTTTGATGGTGTATTCCTTCATGGCAGGGGATTGGACTCGATGGTCCTTGTGGTCTCTTCCAGCTCTATGATTCTATATTCTGTGACTCAAGCCAGACTGAGGACTTGGATGATGCCTTCCTGGATTAGTTGACCAAACATTCAGAGCAGAAAGATGCAGCAGTAATGGGAGATTTCAACTATCCTTATATTTGTTGAAAGTCAAACTCTGTGAAGCATATAAGGTTCAACAATTTCCTGACTCACCTTGCAGACAATTTCATTGTCCAAAAAGTAGAAAACGCAACAAAGGGATGAGCTATTTTAGTGGAAAAGATGGAAAAATACTAACAGGGGATATAGAAAAGGCTGAACTACTCAATACTTGTCCTGGTTTTCTCCTCAAAGGAAAACAGTGTTCAGTCTGCAGAAAATGGAGCAGATGATGCAGTAGTGAAAACAGAGCATAGAACAGGTATAGAGACAGCACAGGAAAACCTGGCTACTATAAGTGACTTCAAGTCTCCAAGACCAGATGAACTACATGCATGTGTATTAAAAGAACTGGCAGAAATAATCTCAGAACCACTTCCAATAATATTTGAGAATTCCTGGAGAACGAGTGAAGTCTCAGGAGACTGGAGGATGGCAAATGTTATCTTCAATTTTAAAAAGGGGAAAAAAATTGGACCCAAAAAATTACCTCCCCATCAGCCTCTTATATACAGTGTTCTTCTAAAAGGAGATCTTGGAGAATTAGCAAAACCTATGATCACTGAGCCACAGTGATCCACACTCTTCTCCTTTTCTGTCCTCTCCTGCCATCTTTGCTAACACTGCTTTTTGTCATTATAGATACATTTGATGTGTTTTAAATAGTTTGAGTGTGTGTTCCTGCATAGCAGGAGGTTGGACTCAACGGCTGTTCTGGTCTTTTCCAACTCAATGATTCTATGATTATATCTAAACTAAAAACAAAACTCAATGAAATATTAATTAAAAACTTATTTCTCTTTATTTGTTTATACTATGAGGTAATGCTGAGGTCAATCCACATGCTTATTTCTCTTTTGTTACTTCTCTAATAAAGAGGGGAAATGTATCAGTGACTGTGTTGACAATGCCATCATACAATATAGCCAACCGGTGGCATTCAGTGTAGCTGCCAGCTGTTTTCTGTTCTTGCCCTGTTCCTAAAGGATAGAGATAAGAGGCAGTAAAGTTTCTACTCAACTTCCTGGTCAGCGTGTCCTCTAAGATTCCTGTAGGAATAAATATCTGCCATGTTTTCAAGGAGCTTCACTTTCTCTTCTCCAGTTCACAGCAAGTATATCAGATTTAATTGTTTTGGCTGCAAACATACGCTAATTTACATGGATGTAAGTCTCATTAAATGCAATCGTTTATTATGAGTAGACATATATTTGATTATTCTGTGCTGCTAATTAATGGCAAGTATTTCTAGTCTCATTGTTTGCAGAGTAGGGAAATGAACTATGAAGTAATCAAATGGAGAGACAGAATTTGCAGCCTTTAAGTGGCACATCTTTTCTTTGCCCTGGAAATGCAAAACCTATCATATTTGCCCTCTTTCAAATTTTGCATCTCCAGGATGAAGAAGGCATCATCATCAACCAGCAGTGTATGCAAGCATGTGTGTGTATGTTAAATATACAGCATACCTCACTTAAACAAAGCCTCTCTCAAAAGAAGCTCCTTTTTACAAAGTTGTTTTACACCCATCAACACCCCACCTTTCCTGATTGTCCTCTGTGTAGCAGGAAAAAATATTTTTTGGTGGCAACATCATTTGGAGGATAGCGAAGGAGAGGTGGAGAAACACAGAGCTTCAGTGCTGCGTTGCACCAACATGTCTGCAGCAAATAAGGCAATAAAGCTTGAGCTGTTGGTCCTGTTGGAGCTGAGTGTGTCTGCCTACAACAGGCAAAGAAAACAGCAGCTGCTTCAAGAATCCCTTACTGATCATGCATGAACAGAAAAACAGAGAGAAAGGGGGAATAACAGATTAATGTGCTTCACCCACTACTTGTTACCAGGTTAAAAAAAAAGTACAGAATTGTAAGTTTGGCCATCAAGATGGAAATCGTAAGAAAGATGGGGATGCTGAAAGAAGCAAACTGTCTCTGGATACATTTTGGAATAAGCTTTCAAGTGATCTCTACATTTTCACAATGTTTTTGTTCACTTATTCAAAGCTTTCCTGACCTGTTTGTTTAACTTCATATGTGCATAGTCTTAGGCCATTTCTGCACTACACTGTTATAGTGCTATTATTCCACTTTTAAGTCCTGTGGAATTCTGGGTTTTGTAGTTTACTGAGGCAAAAGAGGTCTCTGGTTGAGCATTCTAAATATCCGTACCCAAACTGCAAACCCTAGGATTCCATAGAATGTTGAAAGTAGAATAATAGCACTATAACAGTGTAGTGCAGAAACAGCCTTAGTTGTAGACAAAAGGTTTCCCAAAACATGCTGAACTGTTCTTCTTTTTTGCAACACAGGAACCTATCCCTATTTTTTCCATGGTTTTTTTTTTCTGCACCAGTATCAAATTCTCTGTTAAAAGAATGCCTCAGGAAAGCATTTACTTTGTAAATGGATGTATACCTGTACACTAAAACAACCAGTGGTACAAGAAAAGAAACAACAACACAAAAGCATAAAATATCTCATCAGATAAAAAGGTCTAGGAAAATAAAAACTTTCCTTTTCACTGCAAAGCATGAAACCTTAAAAATCTTACTTTTGGAGAATACAGCACAGAATCCCCCTGCCAGCATGGCCGCTGGAGATTATTGGCTGGGAGATTCTGGGATTTATAGTCCCAAAAAAGGAACCCTTCTAAGCTCTGCTGGAATGGCATCATCAAAGGCACTGTGGAGACCTCTGGAGGGAAAAAAATCCATAAACCCAATGCCACAACAGGGAAAGCCAGTTCCATACTTGGCAGTCACCATCTATCTCACCTCAGACTTGGGAGAGGGCTTCAAAGGTTATCTCTGGCTATATTTAGGTTGACAGAGGAGGGTGCCAGGCAAAGGCTGTATTCTCATCATAAATTTACAGACTTTGTTGGAGTATAAAACATGATAGTAACATTAACCTAAGAAATGGAATATCAGCTTTCAGAGGCAAAGTACATTTGAGTGCCACATGCTGGAAGCAAAGAACAGCAAGAACCTTCATCTAACGTCTTGCCAGACAGTTTTTAATCTCATAGCTGTTCTGACAAGTCACTATTGCAACAGAATCTTGACCTGGGTGGCTCCTTGGTCTCTCAACCAGCAAGACAAATCCTGTGTTCTGACAGAATTGTGGTTCATCAGTCTCCAGACCTCCACACTGCTGCCAAGGCAAACATTTATACCAGGAATAAACTCATGCCAGGCATTTATGTCCTATGCTCTTATCAAAAATATCACAAGCAGAAACTGGTGCAGACATCTAACTGATATACTGAATCAAATTGTCATAAAATAGGTTAAAAGTCAAATACAAAATTCACCATAGTAACCCAAGAAGAATACATCTTCTTGGGTTACTATGAGCAGTAAAATAACAACAACAAAAGTCAAAACTACAAGAGCATACAGCAGTGTCTCAACTGGAAGTGGGTGCAAACAAATTGAAAACAGCACCTTCTGTGGTCCTGAAACTTATCTGTTCATCTGCCTATTTGCAGTTGAATTGATGAGTTCATTAACGGACACTCAAATGATCAAATACCTATAGTTTCCTTAAATCAATAACCCATATGAATGCCAAATGTTGGCTCAGAGGAAAAGAATGAGCCCAGCATACATATTAACAAATAGGTCCTGACAAGTAGAATTTTTGTCCACATCTGGAATTTCTGGTGAGAAAATATACTACAGGGAAGAACTACCTTTGTATAACATTATGAAAAACTTTAACACTTACATGGGCATCCTGTTGGTGCCTTATCCTAATGTAATTATAGTCCATTACATCATGCAGCAGTGCACAGGAGTGGGAGAATGATGGCTGAGAATTCAGTCTCTGTCAGAAATGGAAAAGTACTCTGCCAGCTCCTAAGCTGGTAAAGAATCAGACAGGCAGACTTTTCTCTTAGCAGAATTGGCTTTCACTGCCATTCACCCCACCTTCCCCATCACAGTGCCCAGAGCCACTGGCACAGTACCATCATCACTGTCTATAACAGAGGTGGGCAAAGTTCAGCTTCCAAGCTGTATGGATCCACAAGGCCATTTTTGTGGCCCCTCAGAGCACCCCAGGGATCAAAAATGGTTCTTTCTGCCCTGAAACACCCTCTAGGGAACATGGATATTTTCACTACATTCCTCCTTCCGCACCACCATTTTAGGTCAAGAAGAGTCCTTTTTAAAAACCAGGAAGTTTTAAAAAGCCCTCTGCTCCATCAGAATGGACCAGGGAGAATTGCAAAAATGCCCCCCAAACTGCTATATCCTTCTAGTTACACTAGCCAACAGGAATTCAACTGACATGTCTGCATAATTGTTTAGAAAAATTACCTTTCTGCACTACAACTCAGAGGAGCTCCCAGTCCCAGAGAATCCTGGGAGCTATCATTCCAAAGAGAAACTTTTTAAAGCTATGAACTGTATAATCTGCACAAGATGTAGATGGTTACCTCATCCCCTCCAACTATCCCAATTTGTCAGGGACAGTCTTGATTAATCATCTGCCATCCCACCTTCTCAGCTGTTTTTAAAATGGTCCAGTTTCTCTCTCTTCCACCCAGTTCCTGCCTTTGTCCTCAGCTCACTTCTATTGCAAGTAAAGTGAGTTCAAAGTGCAAAAGTAGTTTGCATTCAATTAACTCAGTAGGGTAAAGAATAGAGGAAGGGCAGAATCTTGCCCCTCCCAATCAGCACAGGAAAAGGCATTCTGCTGTGGCCTTCCTCATTCATAATATTTGACATCTCATCCACAGTCCAATGTTGCTTGGCTGTATGTGCCCCCATTTTCATGTGTGAAACATGGTGTGTGTGTGTGTGTGTGTGTGTGTGTGTGTGTGTGTGTGACAAGAATATCTATTCTATGTGGCTAGCACAGTTTGACAGCTGCTAGAGCTTCCATAGACTAGCAGGAGGCCACTGCTAACTGTACACTAGGTTACTATTGACAGTGGCCATCTTTGTTCGGCCTGTGCATTGAACCAACCATAAGGGTGTGAGAGTTGCATCCAGTTGCTGTCACCCAGGGGTTGGGCCACCACTAGTGCCATTAATGGAAAGCAGACAGGAATAAGCCTCAGCCAAGCTTGCCATGCCAGCTTTGCAAGAGCAGCTGACAAATTCCAACAGTTGGCAAATTCTAACATGTATGTCTTTAAGGGAGTCGGGCCTATTGGGGTAGGGGGCTCCAGTTTTGATCTCTTGCCAGGGACCCACAAGCACTGGCCTCCAAAAACAGATCTGATTAAAAAACAATTGGTCAAAATATTTAGTGCTTTGATCATGCTGTACAATTCAAATAAGCAGTCTTTCCCGAAAACACATGAGAGTTATAAATTCTTTCTGTTTACTTTTGATACTTCAGTAATCCAGAGCTGGGTCACACACAGGGGTGAGAACTGGATAAATAAGATATTCTGAAAGTCATCTGTTGTATTTTGTTACGGTGATGCAGGTTCCAAGTAGAAAATTGAAAATGGTGACATTTTCTCATCACTCACAAAAGAGGCATTAGTTCATCTATATGCCAAAGCAGCCAATGAGAGTACTATGTCATGACAAGTACAGAATTTGAAAACCAGGAATCATGTTGTAACTTTGCAAGCAACATCCTTTGTGGGGGGGGGACTCCACAAGTTAAGTTCTTTGATATTTCAGCATGTGGGCTGCATTTCAACTGCTTCCCTGGGTAGTGAAAATTGTTAGATATTTGGATTTCCTACAATTTGCACCATAACAGATGGTCTTTCGAATGCCATAATGCCTTTCAAATGCCGTCCTAGTCCAGTTCTTACAACTTCTATATAACAATCCAGTCCCAGACTTTCAGAGTATCCAGTTCTGAAACTCTGAAGTATCAAAAGACAACACAATGGACTGAGTTCTGAGCTGCCTTTTAAAAATTATCTCCATGTCTGACAACCTATGAGATGCAGAAGACCATCTTGCCCTCTTTTGGTAGTCCTGAATGAGTCTGCACACAGGTATGAGATGTCTGGCTCAAAATATGCCTGACACAACTTTCTTTCAAAGGCTGGGATAGCTTTTTTGTGCTCTCCCACTATTGTTGAGTGAGACCCCTCACTCCCTACCAAAGCTCATTTGGTTCATTTGCAGTGGTCAGTGGCAACCAGTGGAAGCCAGTTCGCTGTGAACATCAATGCATCATCTACATATGGAAGCCATAATCTGTGAGAACACTATGTAAGAACGCATGTAAGCTATACGTAGCCAGAACAGGACAAATGGAAGCCAATCATGGTTCCTCATTGTTGCAGTGCCTGTGAATGTAGAAATTCAATTCCCATACTCCGGTAACATGGAAAACATTCTTTTTGTGCTTGACTAGCAGCTGCTGGAGAGCAAGCATGGTTTTAGTGGTTCGAATGTTAGACTAGGAATCTGAGAGCCCAGGGTTCAAATTCCTCTTTGGCCATGGAAACCCACTGGATGACTTTGGGCAAGATACAGCTGCAGAAGAAAGCAATTGCAAACCCACGCTGACCAAATCTTGCCAAGATAAGTTCATCTTACAGTCACCATAAGCCAGAAAGGACCTGAAGATACAAAACAAAAACAACAAAAATCCATGATGACTTATGCCCTCAGCTTGGGTGTCCAATAACTCAAGAGGAGGCTGTTTAGTCTTGATTCAGTTCCTTCTCCAATCCAAACCCCACCAGCAATTGGAAAAATTGCAATCTTGCACTCCATCTCCCAGAATCCTGCAGGCACCGTGGCAACAGGAAAGTGGGGAGATGCTGGGAAATACTTTCCCCCAAACTTGAACGCTGGATGAGGGATTCTGTGACTCACAGTGGCTCTGCTGGCTGGCGGAATCCGGTCTGCGGAAAGTTTCAAAGGCTATAGGCGACATGAGATCCGTGTACGGTTTTGGAGCACCGTTGAGCTGCAGTGCAAGAGGACAACGGTGCAAGTAGGAGTAAATGGTGAGGAAGGCCATTTCCGCACGAGCCTGTTATAGCGCGATCATTCCACTTTCAACCTCCTCTGGAATCCTGGGGTTTGCAGTTTCGGGAGGGGCCGGCCGGCCCAGGATTCCAGAGGAGGTTGAAAGTGGAATCATCGCGCTATAACAGGCTCGTGCGGAAATGGCCGAAGTCAAGAATGTGGCCCCAGCAATGAAATCCAGCAGCGGGACGCGGTAGTTCTACCCCCTGCTCCCAATGGACCCCCCCTCGGCGGACCCCTTTCCCTCCTGCTCGCCGCCCCCCCCCGCTCCTCCACTTTCCCTTTCGGGCTCCGCCCCAGTCGTCCGGGATCGCCGCCCCTTTCTCTCCCCCGCTCCTGTCCCCTCTCGCAGTCCGCCCAAGTCCCACCGCCGGGCAGCTCTCTGGCGCTCCGGGAGCGGCTCCAACTCGCGGGCTCCTGGGACGGCCGAGAGCCGGGGGGCGCGGAGACCCCCTCAGCCGCCACCGAGGGCCACGTCGGGGACGGCGAGAGTTTTTCCTGCCAGCCTCCAGAGCCAGCGAAGGCGTCGGAGAACCCAGAAGAGTCGAGGAAACGAGAAGGGACGCGACCCAATATCGCTTCTTCCCACCCGACGGACCTCCAGCCGCCTTTAAAGAGCTCCCGCCGGAAGTGCCGTGGAGGGGAAAACTCCTGTACCTGGTTCGCCTTCCAAAACATCCGCCCCCCTTCCCTCAGGGGAGTTCCCGCGCTCCCCTTACCCTGTTCTGGACTCCTCGCTCCTGTCTTCTCAGCTGCGAAGCCTGTGGAGAGTCTCCTGAGTGCGCCCCCGAAATGCTGGCTTGGTTGCCACGCCGTCCTTGGGAGACTCCAGAGGTCCACCTCGCATGGACGTTGCCCTTTCCTGCAGCTGCTCTTTCCTTGGGCTCCGTCTGAGAAACATCCCCCTCCCCAGGTGCCTGCTTTTCTCTTGACCGCCTGCCTCGTCATGGACGGGAAGGAAGGAGCCACGGGCAGCCTGGTTCCCAACGCCACTCTTGCCACCACCTTGAACATTGAGATCCTGTGCCCGGTGAACACAGAGTTCTCTCAGTGGTTCCTGCCCTCTTTTTACCTGGTGGTGACCCTGTTGGGCCTTCTGGGGAATGGGCTGGGCCTGTGGAATTTGTGCGCTACCTCTCGGAAGAGCGGCTGGAACGCCCTGGGCGTGCTGGTGTGCAACTTAGGGGTGGCAGACTTGCTCTATGTGATCACCCTGCCTTTCCTAGTGTCCTACTATCTCCAGGGGCCGAGTGTGGGTCTTTGGCCCAGGCTGGTGCAGGCTCACCCGGCTTCTCTTCCACCTCAACCTGTATGCCAGCATTGGCTTTCTGACCTGTGTCAGTGTTCATCGTTACCTGGGCATTGTTCACCCACTGAGGATGCTGGGCAGATGCCAGACACTTAGTCCGTCTGTTTCCCTCAGTGTCTTGGTTTGGGTTTGGGTCATCATCCAACTGTCTCCTGATTTCAGCTTCAGCAAAACGGACCGGGAAGGTGTGAGGTGCCATGACACAACGCACCATGAAAACCTGGATGTTTATTTTCCATACAGCCTGACTGTCACCATGACTGGCTTTGTCATCCCTTTCCTCATCACCACTGGATGCTACTGCCATGTGGTCGTGGTCCTTTGGAGGAACCAAAATGTGGATCCTGTCCTCAAGCGTAGAAGCATCACCTTGGTGGTGCTGGTGCTGGTGCTTTTCTCTGTCTGTTTCCTCCCCTATCACATCTTTCGGAACCTAAACTTGCAGTCACGCATGTGGCAACTCCAGGGGTCCTGCTCTCAGACACTAAGGAACATCTATGTCTCCTACCAGGTGACCCGAGGCCTCGCCAGCCTCAACAGCGCCCTGAACCCTCTGCTGTATCTGATGGCCAGTGAGGACCTTGTGGTGCGATTAAAGGCTTTTGGTCAAACCATTGGACAGGCCTTGCGATTTCTTTGGCCAAGCCAAGCCCAGCAACACTTGAGTCAAAAAAAATTAAGCATTATGCTTGAAGAGGAATGTGAGGAGATGTCAAATGATGTTTGAGTTGATCGCTTCTTTTTCTTTTCCAACTCTGTGTGTGTATGTGCCTTCCAAGTCACATACCTGGTGACCCCATGAATTGCAAAGGGTTTTCTTAGACTCAGTGGTGGTTTTCTATTACTTTCCTCTGAAATACAGCCTATAGCATCTGGTATTCCTTGACGGTCCCCCATTCAAGTACTAATCAGGCTTGATCCTATGTCGCTTCCAAGATTGGACGGGATCTCATACATTCAGGGTATTTAGCGCATTCCAATGTGCTTCCCTTCTTTTTTTCTCTCAGAAACTGGATAAGTTCCTTTTGGAGACTACTGCTGTCAGCATTCCCCCAAACCAGTACAGTTACTGTGGGATTCCCAGTGTTGCCAACCAATCTGCTTTCTCTTTGGTTTGAAGCAAATACTCTTTTCTAAGAGAACTGACAAAGTCATGTTTGCTGGTAGGATTTCAGCAAGTCTTTGAAGTACTGCAGAAATGTTCAGGAGCCATGAATACAGACAACAGAGGGATGAGCAGGATACTAGTTTACTTTCAGAATGGAAGGGCGTATCAAAACATAATACTGATACGTTTGATAATTCTTCATCTTTATACACTATATTTACTCAGTTTCACAGCCCTACAATTGTTTATTTATGTTATGTCTTTTACACAGACTTGATAGCCTAACACCTGTTTGTTCCATTGTATGCCTGTTCACTGTGATTGGATTCCTGTGCATTTGAAATCAACTGGACTTTTTTAGCAGCCCAGTGTACACAATTGCAAACATTATGAATATATAACATGTGTAGTATCACTTCCTTGCACGTGCATGTGTGTGTGTGTAAGAGAGAGTGAGGCAATGAGAATCAAAGGATGGGGTACAGCTAGATGCCTTTAGTATACAGACCTGTCCTTTATCTGTGAAAATTTCTATTTCTCCTTCCTGGAGATAGCAAAGCCATTTAAAAATGGCAATCAGTATTAGTTTAGGATTTGATACTTTTCATGACATTTTCTGCTTCTCCTCCCTTTAGTCTATGAATAACATAGGCATTTAGAAACAAAGGTGCTGTGTAAAAATCTTTAAACACTAGAAATATCTGAGTTTGTTCTTGAAAGATGCAGTGTCACACTTAATCAAAATGTGTACACAGTAAATTCTGAAATATGTCTTAGAGTGACTACATTAGTTAATGTCGTTTAATGACTAATAATAATAATAATAATAGTCTAAAAATAGATAGCTGTACTGCTTTTAAAAATAAATTTATACAAATTCTTTTGGTGTTTATGATTTAAAATCAGAAATTAAAGCTGCAGTCTTATGATCTTGGCACAATGCCTGGAGCAATAAGACTGGCTTTCCTCTGCTGAGGTAGTCGACAAGGACCTTCACTTAGAGAGGGAGACACAGTCTCTCATTCACCTTCTGGCCCCGAACAGCCTCTGCATTATGTCTTCTAGCAGAATTTTCAGGGACATAGGATCAGCAAAAGTTTCCTCACAATGCAAATGAAAAAGTGTGCTTGGCCTCTACGATTGGTTGTAAAGAGACAATTTGCTCATTTGGTCCATGGTTTCTTCCAGTCTCCAAACTCCTGCTCACCAAACAAGAGTGCCTCAGAGCTTGTCTAATTGTGTTTCCAGTCGTTGCTTACAATGCAAAGGCTTCTTTTGTAGATGTGAAAAGCAAAGCCCTGTAGGGATGGGGGCTGAAGAACAGCTTCCTTTAAACTTCTTTTCTGCTAGCAAGTGGATGGATGAATATGAGACTTCAACATTGAGACACTCCATCTCTCTGCTCTGTTCTCCTTAGGAGTGTACCCTAAATAAATTTTGTGGTCGTTACAGGCACATTAAAGAGGCTGCATTTAGGATAACCAATAAGTGTTTGATGTTAAGCTGTCACAAAAAGGATTAATTTAGGCATGTCCAGGGCTAAAGTTGATAATCTGAACATCAGTCATCTTGGCTGGCATGCCATTAACCTATATTCTCCTGAGAGAAAACATAGCAACCATTCCAGGGCTCTTTCACACTAAACAACTATAGCACTATGATTAACCTTTGATGTGACTGAATCCAATGGAGTCCTGAAATTTGTAGTTTGGTGAGGCACTAGTGCTCTGTGACTGAGAATTCTCAGTTCTCTACATTACACTGCAGTTAAAGTGGAATCATAGTGCTATAATTGTGCAGTGTGAAAGAGCGTCAGGAGAAGACACTTCTTGGTGTTCTGCAGCACAACAAGAGCTGATGATCAAGAGGGTAACATGTACATAACATGTTTGCATGTTATGTACTGAAAGTCACAGCTGAACCCAGTGATTTGGACAGGGTTGCTTTCTTTGGTTAGAAGTCTCTCTCCCCCTCTCCCCTGCCTTGCTGTTTCATGTCTAATCAATTTCTCTTAGAATTGGGAAAAGTTATTTTTTTTGGGGGGAACAACTCCTAGGCAGGGAGTTTGGGGAGATATAGAGTGTAATTTTTCAAAACTTTTCTTTCGTTTTTTAAAAAACCTCATCTGTTTTTGTGGCTTTCACTTGATAATACAGGGTATTGGTTTCCTAGTCTTTCCTCACGGGGTGTTGGAAGGGGGATACATAGGATTAATCTCGGTTTTTTTCTCTCCTTTTTTCCCCCTTGACAATAGCTTCATTTGGTACATTAGAGATGGAAGGTGAGAAAGAGAGAGGGAGACTGGCTTGAAGACAACCAGAGAGTTGGATCCAGACAGTTATATTTTTAGGGAAGACTCACTGAAATCAGTGGGACTTATTTTAGCAATTATTTCAGTGGATCATATTCAAACTGTGACTGAGTTTTGATCCAACTCCATGAGCATACCTTTCTTGGTAATGATAATTTCAAAATAGAAGAAGCCATCATTAGTGCTGATATGACCAGAAGGAGGTACATGAACCCTTGAATCGCATCCAGCTCTTCAGGAGGCAGAATGGAAAGGTCACTCTATTTTTCAGCTATTTTGGGAGAACGAGATAGCATACTAATGCACAAGTATTTGGACAAGCAGTGGACCTATCACAAAACATTTTAATCCTTCGTATACCTTAATGATATTAAATCTTACCATAAATACCTTAAGCCTTATACCTTACTTATATGGGTATAATTCTCAAGGGTTGTTTTTTTTTTATCCAACCCATTTTATTCAGTAAATACTGGACATTTCATTTCCAGTTATATGGTTTTAGCAGCGTTGGCTTGTTGCTGGTTGAAACACCTAACACTCAGAAAGTCTGCCTGTCCTATGGAGAAATATTGTCATGATAATTTCTTCCCCCATGGACAAGATCAGGCAAAATTTTGAGGACTGCTTGGTTTCAAGGACAGAAAAATCATTGGGGTTTGTGGCACATACAACCTGTACTTGGCATGCTTCTCATTCAGTATGTAGATCACAATTTCTCAACCAGGGTTCCCCAGAACCCTGAGATTCCATGAAAGGTCACTAGGGATTCCACAATTAAAAAAAATCTTTCAACTGTGGATATAATATTTTTTATGCAAGGTTCCTTGAGACCTGAAAATTATTCCAAGGATATTTCCAGGGTGAAAAGATACAGAAAGGCTGATTTAGATCATTTCTCTACTTGGACAAGGGCTTGGCAGTAATGCATAAACAGGAATCACATTACTCATTACTTTTTTTTACATTATAATTGCATTACATTAATGCTGCATTTAAAAAAACAAAAACAAAAAGAAACAAGGAATATTTGCCCATTATTTCAAAATAGTACTATTCTGACTGATAGTAGGAACCTGGAGGGCAGGACAAAGGAAAGTGGCAAAATAGCAAGGCTGTAAAAGACAAGACTGCAAGTCAGCAGTGAAAAACGTTACTGGTGAGGAAACTTTTGTGATATGTTTTTAATTTTAAAATGATTTTTTTAAAAAAAAAATTAAAGTAATACTTTAGCAACATGCAACTAACAGATAACAGATTTGTTTCTACCATCAACAACATTTTTGGAAAAGTAGTACAAACAAATATTAACTTTTAAAGCAGGGATGGAAAGTGCCTCCCCAAATTTTCTGCCCTCAGATCAGCCAGTCTTGTTCCCAGAAGACTTTAAGAGTGTTGGAATTGACAAGATTTACAACTCTGGTTATTATGGGGTTAATTGGTGTTATAGAGGACCTTCACCTGCTTTCTATTATTGGCAACAGGTGTAAAGGCTCTATAAGAGCAGCATTGTTTTAGTGGACACTTACTTCCGTTTCTTGATTTGCTGTTGCTGTAGTTTGTTGTATCCTGCTTCATTGTGGTATTGTATTTTGATATATTTTGTATTTTAACTTGCCAAACCTGCTCAAGTTCTCTTTTAACTTTTTGTATATTAAGAATTTATATGTTATGCTTATTTTTAACTAGAATATATAAAAGACCATATCTCTTTCTTAATTTGTCTTCTGAATTCCCTTTTTTATTTACAACAAAGAGCTCAGCCTATTTTCTGACCATTGCTTTGGGTTGTTTTAGGACCTTGTGTGTCCAAAAAATATCAGAAGTTCAGCTGTGGTAGCACAGAAGTGTTCTGCCAAGATCTTGAGAAAGACTGTGACAGCCCCATGACCCATGGAAGTTTCCCAACCCATGTTTCAGAATAATGCTTCCTAGTAAGGTTTTGGCCAATAATTTACAGTCAGTCCTCCATATCCATAGGTTCTGCATACACAGATTCAACCTGCCATGACTTGAAAATGTTCAAAAAATCATACCAAACCACCTACCCACCCCACAAAAAAAAACAAAACCTGTGATTTTGCCATTTCATATAAGGGATGCTATTTTACCACACCACTGTACATATAATGGGACTTGAGCATCCATGAATTTTGGTATTCAGGGGTGGGGTGGGGGTCCTGGAACCAAACTCTAGTGGATACAAGGGCCCACTGTATTTTCAACACTTTGTGGAGGATACACATGACTTAGACATGCAGAACGTATATGATATTGCCTGATGACTATGGCAGACAACTGATAGGATTTGAGAAACCACAGATTTCTTTTTTCCATGTAAAATAGTTTTCATCTCTTGTGAGAACCATTATTAGATTTTCTCCTGCACTATGACATTTGTGCCCTCTTTTAAAGGAGCTGTCCTTGTGATCTACACTACAATGGAAAACAATACTCTAAATTAATTTAAACCTTACAAGGGAGATCCACAACTGTATTTCCCATCATATTGGACTGAATCTAATATATGTTAGCCTGCTATTTTCCTCCCCAAGATTACCCATGTTCCTATCCTAACTTGCAGAGTTAAGTGTCTTCCACTGTTGTTTCTTAGTACTACAGGGATAGTCTTATTGGATTTGTCCTAAAACTACTACAATCAGTGACTCAACATTTGCAGAGGAGGAACTGCATAGATCAAGGAAGCAGCTGATTACATTATACACCTCTGCCAAAAAAAGAGAAAGAAATCAAAGGAAGCAATAAACAAACAAACAAACTTACTTCTGTTTTGTCCACTGTGGATTCTGAGAAAAGTTGCAGGTTTCTCTATTTATTATTTATTCCCAGGGAAAGTGAACAATGACAGAGTGAATGTGTGTTTTGTTTAATCCCACATACAGTATAATCACTCAGTGGTAAACATCACTGCTAGGCATTAATAGTTAACAGGAGAGATGGTCCTATGTATACAGTTCAGGAAGAATGTCAAATTAAAACCACATCTTGACTCTTCAACTTGATTTGTTGTAGTCAGAATGATTGATCAGAAAACAAGGAATAAGACTGTTCCCCTCGTCTTTTCAGCTTTGGGTAAAACCATTGGTCTTCAGCTGAGGGAGGAAGACTCCATGTCAAGTCCAGGGTCAGTCAAAGGCTGAACTTCCTAGTTTGGATGCAGTTGGAAAGTGTGGAAGAAATGAGTTAATTTGGCGGTGGCTTCATTTATAGAGGTAGAAGAGAGAAAAGAAAGAGAACAAAGTGCAGTGAAAGCAAAAGTAAATATTTATCTGGTTTTTTTCCCGTTGTATGATGTTTTATTTATATAATACCTGGGCCAGGAGCCAGGGTAAGGTTCAGCATGTAGAAGCTGTTTGCATTGGCTGAAGCTTGAACTCTCAAAGCAGAAAGTCTGGGACCCTACTTGGATGTCTGGATATCTGAACACATGCATCCCCAATACACAACTTTACCTGTGCATTTTTTTTATTTTTATTTTTTTTGGAAACTTCAGTAGCAGCAACAGCAGACCTTGGTTTTGCTGCAGTCAGATAATATGGTTATCTGTCTCCTCAACAAGATAAATGTAATGTTGATAAAACTAGAAATATATCCCCAAGTTCAAAATGCCCACTGCATTCCACAATCTATGAGAGTGAAAGTTTATGTCCTTTGGCCTTGTGGTTAGTATAAGGGTCTGGTATAAGGGACTTGGGCTTCCCAAAATTATAAATGTTTAAATAAGGAAAAAACGGAGCATTGCAATACCTTCTAGCCCAGAAGGTAGGTGCAGAACATGGCAATATTTATTTCAAAAATTTAGATTATTGCAGTACGTTACTGCAGGTTAGACCTCCTTGGAGTTAGCATAAAGATATCATTTTGATATCAATAATTTGGATCTCTTCCACCACCCCTCTCCATGTGTTTGAGAGGCCCCCGGACAAGCACAGAACTAGGCTCGGCCATCAAACGCTGCAATATCCCAAAACAATACAGGCAGGCCAGAAATAGCCAGATTACCGCTTGAGGAGACCTCTCTGCAAACACACTCATTATGTATACATGCTGTTTTCAAAGGACTCCCTGCCCAGAGTAGGCAACTTGGCAAGCTGAATACTCAACTGCCAAGCACTGAGCATTTGCATACTGTCTACCTCTTTGTCAATTCAGACTGAACTCAATCATGCTAAATTTTGACCTTTCCAAAGCTTTGTCTCGCGCCTGAAACTCATTGTTGTCCCCAAGTACGGAATAGCCTGCAGTTATATTTCTCCCTATAAAAACCCCTGATTCCGAGACCTTCCTCGGATCGCTCCTGAGTTCCAGACCAGCTTGCTTCTGCTTTGCTTGGCGAGCTTCCCCTCAGCTCCATGTGCTGAGCCACATCGAACCCCAGCATTGCTCTCTGTTCTTCCAGGCTTCAGGACAGGTTTCGTATCACCCAATTCAACAATCCCTCTCACAATCCCTCTATACAACTCCAACCTTTACTTTCTTTAGTTACTTGTGTGATTGTGTGTGTTGCATACACTGTGCGTCTGTATTTAATAAAATCTCAATTATTCTTAAACTCTGGTTTGCTTCTTGGCTTGGCCTGAACCCGTAGACGTTGGGTAAAAGATTCCGCTACGTTGTCCCGCCTCTCGCATTGCTAACTTGTGCTCTAGCTAATTTCCCCAAACTTAGTTAATTGAGAGCGCATATAGGTGACCCTCCCGGGACCCCCAGTAAACAGGGTAACAAATACCAACCAAAATGAATAGCAAAATCTCAGTCCAGATGGCAAGAATGGCTCCAGACTTCCTTCCTGCTTTCAGTACAGCCTTGGGTTTCAGAATATATAGTTTCCAAAGGAGATCTGGCACAGTGGTTATATTTCACATATCTGTAGAAATTTAAGACCAGTGGAGACTATATAGGTATCCTTTCTGGAATGGATTATTGTTTGAATCAGTTGTGAAATAAGCTCCATTTCTAATGTCAAGATTCATGAAGTTAATCAGAAGTAATTTGGAAAGATGTTTCCATCTTCCTAATTTATCAAATTTCCATGATAATAATCAAAATTCCATATAAAAAGAGCCAGTCAGGTTTTACCAGTTGACTATTCCAGAACAATAGATTGGGTCTAAATCCAATTATGTTATTTCCTAGTAGAGGTTCTTCAGTTTCAGACACTGTTGGTTCTGTAAAGTTCTAAACATGGACAAATCTTGTGAGGTTAAACATAGTCTGAAACTGGAATCAGTTAAGTAAAAGAAGAGATGTCTCACTTCTGGATTTCTTACACTGGTTGTGGGATTTGACTAGACAGTGTACAGGGCCCCCTTCCATTCTTGACATCTGGACTGAGATTTTGTATGGTGTGTTTGAATAACAGGCTGTGAACAACTGTGGTTGATACACAATGACATCGCAACAACAATTTTACCTAGAGTCTCAAAATCACAGAGACTGCCATGTTTCCTACAAATGAACAGCTGTAATACTTAGGAGTCTATGTGCTGTTAACCTTCATGAACATTCACTCAATATGGGACATGCTTGGAGGCATAATCAGAGACTCATACTTTTCCAAGAACAGAATGCCAACTTGTTCTACTGCTAACAGATATTATTTCACTTGCATTATCCTGGTTCTTTATACTTCTCTGCCATGAGTTCCTCCAGTTTCTGCTGTTAGTTCTCAAGATAATCATCAACTTCCTCAATCCTCCTGGGACCTTCTGGTATTTTTAATCAGTGTGGGTAGCCCTAAGCCAAATTTTCTAGCCCAGCAGAAGCCTGTTAAGTAGCTCAATAGCTTTAGACAGTAGTGTGGAAAAAACCTCTTCCTCAACACTTCAAAACTTCTAACAAATGTATGATGAGATATTTTAGGTCTTCCTCAGACAGATCCTTCTTGAGGAAGCTGTGCTATATTTCAAACTCCAAAGACCATTCCAACATGTTTTAATTCCTGAGGCAGAGGACAAAATGGCATTTCTTCTCATTTCACATACAGAAGTGGATTGGGCTGGGAACTGAATCTCAATTCAACATGGGCCAATGGATTCCTCCACACCCAAGGTTTGCCAGCTCACTTAAGCTGCACAGGCCAGGCAGCATAGCACAAACAGCTATGTCCAAAATTCTCATTCTACCTTGGCAGCTGCAGCCTGAGCTGGCTGCCTCACTGTCTAATGGTGGGGGTAGCAGAGCATCTAACCCTGCAGCAAACACCACCAAATAGTATTTTATATTTGAAAACTACTGGCATAAAAGTTACAACTAACTCTTAGACTGAAATCCTAAAAGAATTGCTCATTAACATAATGCTGGTGAGTCTTCTGCAATCCTTCCAGGACTATAATGAGATCTTCCCTGATCAACCATAGTTCAGTGGTATAATACCTGCCTACTTTGCTTCCAGAAGAGCCTGTGGCAGCGGGAGGTCAGGCCATGGGGCAGATATAACTCTGTCTCCTAACACTTCGCTGTCACTTCCCAAGAACTGCTGCCAGAGGAAGATGCCTCATTCTGCCTAATGATAAGCTTTGGGTCTTATGTTGGCTTATATGCAATTGTAAGATGGAATTAGGAATGTCAGAATTCAGGGTCTGGGCCTGAGTTCCTGGGTTTCATGAGTCATTTCCAGATGGGAGACAAGGACACAAATTCTTCAGTTTTGGTGGGCTGAGCTCCAAACAAGACTCCAGACAAACTCCAGACCACTGTGTGCAGATTTCTCCTTTAGCTAGTAAAGCAGCAGCTTATAACAATTTTCAAGGTTTATTTGATTTGTGTGCTAATAGACTCCCTACGGCAGTGGTTCTCAACCTGGGGGTCGGTACCCCTTTGGGGATCGAATGACCATTTCACAGGGGTCGCCGCTCCTCTATCCCACCCCGCCCCCTTTTGAAACAAGGCGGCCTCACAGCCAATGGGAACGCTGTTTCTGAGACCCCGCACTGGGAGGAGGGGAGAGGAGGCATGCTGGGCGCATGCAGGGACTTTTCCCCGTCTTTCCCTGCCGGGTGGGGAGGCATTGTAGGAGCCGGAGGTGGAGAGAGCGAGAGGAGAGAGCGTGGAGCCAGAGCGTGGAGGCGGAGGTGAAGAGAGCAAGAGGGGCTCGCGGGTGTAGCGTGGTCGAAGGGCTACAGCGGGTAGTGCATCCCACTCCCGAGCCCTCAGAGAGACGAAAGGAGGAAGGAAGGGGCACCCGTGCGATGTGGGAGTGAGAGCAGCCGAGCAGCCGCGCTCCCTTTAAGGGAGGGAGGGAGGGAAAGTCCTGTAGTGACGGTGGGGGTCGCCACTGTTGGGGCTTGGCTGAACAAATCGATGGAAGAAACAGGGAAGAGATCCGCTCAGGTTTCTTAGTGCAGAGCACCTTTCCTCAGATCTGGGGTAGGGATGAAAAGGAATAGCGAATGGATGTGCACATTTGCTTTAGTCTGCTGCCTGGGAGCTGTAGGCTGCACTGGGGGAGGAAGGGGCGGGGCAGTCGCATGACCAGGAAGCCAGCTGCGGGACGAAGGAGCAGTGAAGAGAGCGCCTCGCGCAAGAACCTGCTTGCACGAATGGCACCCCCCACCTCTGCGATAAGGTAATGTGCAGAAAAGGCCCAAGAGTGGTGGTGCGCAAGTGCGAGCCATGCACTCGCATCCTCCTCCCCCCTGTTCAGAAGGGACTGAAATCGCTCCAATTCTCCGCTACCGGGAGAACCTCCCATCTGACGGGCCAGCTTGGGGGGGGTGGCAGCAACACGGGGGGCAGGCCCCTCCTTGCCACGGCCCCTGCCCCACTCGCCAGGGAGGGTGGCGCTGTGGAAGGGCCGGGGGGCTGCAAGGCGGCACTTTTCTGTGGGGGGCGAGCTGTTCCCGGCGCAAAAGACAAAGGCGCTGCGATTCCTCCTCCCCCCAGCCACGGTCGACACTCTGGAAACTTTTCCCACACTGCTCCCCCAGCGGAAACGAGAGCAAAGAAGAAGCAGAGCCCGGGAGGGTTCTCGGAGTTTTTTCCCGGGGGAGACGCACGGCTCCTCTTTCTCTTCCTGCCCACCCACCCCCCGTTCCTGGCTGGCGAGGTGGCCATTGCCGGGGGGGGGAGGCATTGTAAATAATAAATAAATAATTTTATGGTTGGGGGTCACCACAACATGAGGAACTGTATTAAAGGGTCACGGCATTAGGAAGGTTGAGAACCACTGCCCTACGGGATCTGTTTATTTACTTAACTAGCTTCTTCCTTCCCTCCCAGCCATTGCGGTATCAGTGCTCACCATCTGCTCTGCTCTGCATCCACCTTCTGGCTAGAAGCAAGCAGACTAGATTAAATGCTCCTTATTTCATCTCCCTAAGTAGGTAAGAAAGAATAATCCTCTTATTTTACCTTAAGATTTTTGTCTTAATTTCCAAACATAAACATACATTGGAGCTCTCACCATGCGGTTCAGAACTCTGGTTGGGCACTCCATGATAGTGATTCTTGTTATAACATCTTTCTATTTTGTACTGTCTTTGTACCGTGTTTTATTTTGTATTGTCCTTTGGATTTTTTAATAAATTAAAACGCTGGGGAATCTTAAGCTTTTGCATCTTGTTTTGACTGGTAGTCTCAAAATTTTTTTAATAAAAATAAACAGAAACATATGTTTTGTGTTTGTGTATGATGTGTTTGAATAACAGGTTATGAGCAACTGTGGTTGATACTCAATGCTCAGTGACATCACCAGAGGTCAATCCTAGGTTTCATGATTTGGCCTGGGAGGATTCTGAATTGGCAAACCTGGTTGGAATTCTGTTGCTTGTTCTAGCTACATTAGACCCATTGAATCAATTGTTGGTAAGTTGCCACCTAAATAAATCTGATGGATTCAATAGGCTTTCTTTAGTGGGGATTAACAACAAGATTCAGGCTCTACTGTTTCTTCCTTCTGGTGGCCATTGTTGTTCTTGCATGCCTTCAACTCATTTCTGACATATGGCAACCCTAAAGCAAATCTATGCTTGGGGTTTTCTTTCTTTGTTCAGAGGGGTTTGCCCGTGCCTTCTTCTGAGGCTGAGAGAGTGTGACTTGCCCAAGGTCAGCCAGTGGGTTTCCATGGCCAAGCAGGTCTCCCAGTGACCTAGTCCAGTGTTCAAACCACTACATGCACCACACTGGCTCTCACATTGGTGGCCATTACTCAAGCCATTTCCGCACTACACTGTTACAGTGTTATGATTCCACTTTCAACATCCTGTGGAATTCTGGAGTTGTAGTTTACTGAGGCCAAAGAGCTCTCCGACTGAGACTCCTAAGTTCTGCTCCCTAAACTACAAACTCCAGGATTCCAAAGGAGGTTGAAAGTGGAATAATAGCACTATAACAGTGTAGTGCAGAAATGGCCTCAGACTGTTCTTTCCCTCAGAGGCTTACGTATATGTGCTTAATATTGTAGCCCAATGAATGCTTATTTTTATTCAATCTTCTGTGTACTACTTTTTTTCCTATGAAGATATCAACAATGAAAATAGCATATGTTATATACTTACATACAGGTTATGTGTACTCAGTCTATTTTACACATGACAGCTACTTGTGTATTCTGTCGCTATGATACTTGGCTTTTTGTAATATAAATCTAATTTGCAAAATATAAACTTATCCAAGGCCACCCAGCAACTCTCACGGCTAAACAAAGACTGGAATCCAGCATTTATGAACATCTGGTATCCAAATCCAACAACCTATCATATACATTATATTGTCTCTCTTCGTCCCTCCTACAGTCTCCCACTCCTCCCAGTGTACTTCTACTTCTTTTAAGATATTCTATTCTCAGGTCAGAATGCCCAGGCTCTCTCTGAGACAAAAGCAAACATCCTTTTTAATGCCTGGAAACCAAAATAGAATATGGTAATATTCCAGCTTAGACGACAACATCTGTGTATCAGGTGTTCCTATTTAAATCAAATTAGGTGACAAAGGCTCAGAAATTAACAAAAGATGCCAAAATGCCAGCTGTCTGAAAATGAATATGTCCTAAAATGTTTCATTGCAGAGAACAAGTCTCTAGATTTGTCTCACCTAAATGGTGAGAGGCCTGGAAGCCATGCCCTATGAGGATAGACTTAGAGAGCTGGGTAAGTTTAGTCTGCAGAAGAGAAGGTTAAGAGGGGACATGATAGCCATGTTTAACTATTTGAAGGGATGCCATGTAGAGGAAGGAGAGGGCTTGTTTCCTGCTGCTCCAGAGACCAGGACAAGGAGCAATGGATTCAAGCTGCAGGAAAGGAGATTCCACCTGAACCTCAGGAAGAACTTCCTGACAGGGCTGTCCGGCAGTGGAATGTGCTGCCTCGGAGTGTAGTGGAGGCTGCTTCCTTGGAGGTTTTTAAGCAGAGGCTTGATGGCCATCTGTCGGGAGTGCTTTGAGGGTGTTCCTGCATGGCAGGGGGTTGGACTGGATGGCCCGTGTGGTCTCTTCCAACTCTACATTTCTATGAGTCTATGATTCTATGATTTCTTTATAAGGGTGTGTAAATGGGAGCCACTGGGACATTATCTTTCATATGCAGTAAATTATCAGATAGTCTGAAGAAAAACAAGCTTAAGAGACAGCATTTATTGGTTTCAACGGAGGAAGGAACAAATTAGTTGATTATACTCAGGTATACTTTCAGAAGTTGCTGGGTTGGCACTGCTAAGCATTTACTGAGGTCCATGCCTCAGAAGGGGGCCCGCCCTGGACTGTTCTGGCCATCCTCTACTTTTCAATGAATCAATTGATCAATCAACCAATCATTTTATTTCTATCCTGCCTTCTCCCCAAAAGTGGGACTCCAAGTGGCATACAGAATAGAAAGGAGGCCCATTCACATTACAGATCATATCACTATTATTCCACTTTAACTCCCACAACTTCATTTTATGGAATCATGGGTTTGGTAGTTTAAGGAGGGCCATTTAGAATTATGTGCCAGAGAGCTCCTCTAGTGCCTTGCCAAACTGCAAATCCCAGGATTCTATAGGACAGAACCATGAGAGTTAAAGTGAAATAATAGTGCTATAATTCTTTAGCATGAAGAAGCCCCTAGATACAACCATATACAGCTAAAAACATAAACAAAGTTATGGTTAAAATAATGTTAAACTGTCTAGAGAATTAAAACCACCATAAAACACCAATTTAAAAATATAATCTAAGACATAAAAACACTGCATTGCTTAAAGAGAAAGCCCATTAAATAAAATAATCAGTTCCCAAAGTCTTACTGAAAGAGAAAAATCTTCACTTGACAACAGAAGGCAACAAGGAGGGAGGCAGCCTAGCTTCCTGAGGAAAGGAATTCCAGAATGTAGGAGCATCCATGGAGAAGATCATCACTGGCATTTCCACTAAACATGTCTGTGAAGGCATTGAATTGAGAAAAGTGCCACCTCTGACAATCTCAGATTTCAGCCAGGAAGATACAATCCTTCAGATATCCTGGACCTAAGACATAGAAGGCTTTATGGATCATAACCAGCACCTTGATTTGTGCCTTGAAATGGACTGGCAGTCAGTGACGCTAGAGTAACAAAGAATTTGCAAGCTTCCTTTTCCTTGCTTTACTTCTCTCTTTACCTGCTACCTCTGAGTGAATGAGAAGTGACAGGAGCAAGGAGAAGGAGCCTCTGCTTTCTCCTTCTGGCTGACTCTGTGGATTAGGTCTAGAGAAAGGGGCTAGTAGGTAGGGAACAGGAATAGAAGCAAAGAGGATGAAGACCAGCTCTGAGAAGTAGATGTACTGAGGATATCTTCAATTCTCCCATCCTTTGAAACCATACTTTGCCAAAATGTTACTTAAAAAAATTATTAAACACATAGAAATTTAAATATATAAAACAACAAATAAGGTTATACAAAACAATACACGAAGAGAAAAAAGAAGGGTTAAGAGTAGTTTAACTTCCCACCTCTCAGTTGATGGTTATAAGCTAAAATATTGATAAACTTCTTCTAAATTGCTAACAAATACAGTCCTCCCTCTACATTCACAGATTTGACCTTCACGAATGTGATTATTTGCAAGGCATGTGCTTGCCTCCCCGCCCATTTTCCTCCCCCCATCCCCTTGTATTCCTCACTCCAGGCTTGCTAGGCTTGCATTTAAAATGGACTTTTTTTTTCTTTTTGGGTAAGCACTCCCCCCATTGCTAGAGGCATGTCCTCTCTCCCATGTGGCTGCACGTTCTGGTGTGTAATGGCTGCTGATTGGCCAGGTGCTCTCTTTGCTCCTACCCCTCCCTTTTGAAGATAGCCACTGGAAGTAACCAGAAGGGAAGAAATGTGCTTTTCTCCCTTTGAGGGGAAAGTACTGGTAAGCCCTTTACTGTGTCTGTTTTTCCCTCCCCTGGGGCTGGAAGCAAAGGAATGGGAAGAAAGGGTTAATAAATCAATTATATTCATATAATACATCTGTAGTGATGGTAAATGATGGATTTACAGATCAGATTCAAATAACAAGAGGAACGAGACAAGGATGTCCATTATCTCCAGTTTTATTTGCAATAGTTATAGAAATATTAGCGAATGTGATAAGAAATGATGAGAATTTGGAAGGAATTGGAGCTAAGGAGAAAAATAAAATAAGCTTATTTGCAGATGACACATTGTTGACAATTAAAGATCCGGTTGAAAAGATAGATAGAATAGATAAACATTTAAAAGAGTTTGGGGAGAAGACAGGATTGAAAATAAATTGGGCCAAATCGGAAATAATGTTATTTAATTATACTAAAGAAGAAGTACAAAAATTTATAAGTAGTAAAAGAGGATTACTTAAAGTAAAAGAATCAATTAAATATTTAGGAATAGATATTACAAAAAATTTACAAGGACTACAAGAAAAAAATTTCAAGAAATTAAGATTAGAAATTAAACGGAAATTAGAGGATTATAAAAATATAAAGTTATCGTGGTTTGGTAGAATAGCAGTGGTAAAAATGAAAATTGTACCTAAAATTAATTTTTTGTTTAGAATGTTACCAATAAAAGTATCAGAGGAAGAGTTAAAGGAGTGGCAAAAGACATTAAATAATTTTTGTAATGGAAATAAGAAAGCGAGGATTAATAAGAAATATTGGTATAAAAGTCAAAAAGAAGGTGGCCTCGGACTTCCAAATTTAAAATGGTATTATTATGCAAATCAATTGAGATATATCATAGATGGAGTTTCAGGAAACGGTGATTTAGATTGGTTAGAGACAGATGATAAGAATATTGAGATGAAATTAGAAAATATATTTTTTAGGAATTTTTCAAAGAAAGAAATGGAAAAAATAGAAAATCCTTTTATAAAAAATATAATAGAAATATGGAAGAAAAATAAAAGAAAATTGATGCCGAATATATCAATATTAACTCCGATAGTAATGATGGAAAAATTTCCAATAAATTTAAGAGAAATAATAGAGAAAGAAATAAAAAAACAAAAAATATATAGATTAAAAGATTGGATGAAAATAATGATAAATAAAGAAAGAATGAAAGAGAGATTGCAGGAAACTAAGATATCTTGGTTAAATTATATACAATTAGAGCAATGGACAAAGAGTATGAAAAGATATGTTAAGGATTTTAAAGAATATACTAAATTTGAACAAATTATTATTCAAAGAGAAAATATGCAAGAAAATGAAATATTAAAAGGTAGTATAAGTGAAATATATAAAATATTAGCAAAAGAACAAGAAGAGGATTATCTTAGAAAAATACGGGAGGAAGAGACAGTACAAACTATAGATTTACAAGAATGGAGAAAAATTTGGGAACAACGCCATTTAAAAAAATTATCAATAAGAATAAAAGAGAATTATTATAAAATAGTTTGGAAATGGTACTTGACTCCAGTGAAATTAAATCAAATAGATGAGAAATATTCAAGATTGTGTTGGAGAGGATGTCAAGAAATTGGTACATATATGCATATGTGGTGGAATTGCAACAAGATAAAGGAATTTTGGCAAAAGGTTTTTAAAGAGATAAAAGAGATTATAGGATTAGAAATACCAGTATGTCCAAATATAGCGTTGTTGTCCATATATAATAAGCTAGAGTGTACTCAGGCAAAGAAAGAATTAATAACAAATTTGTTAACTGCAGCGAGATTAATAATAGCAAAAAAATGGAAGACAAATGAAAAATTTCAAATAGAAGAATGGTATAAAGAAGTGTGGAAAATTGCAATCAATGATAAACTAACATGTAGAATTAGGTTTATGAAAGGTTTGGCAAAAACAAATGATTTTGAAGAAATTTGGAAAATATTTTTAGAAAAAGTTTTGAAAAGAGATGGTAATGCTACCCTGTTAAAAGAAGAATGGCAATTTTGGAAAGTGGATTAAATAAAAAGTTGGCTCTGGGGGGTGAGTTTTTTTTATTATTACTTTTATCTTTTATTTTGTATTTTTATATTGTTTATTATCTGTGTGTGTTAAACTTGTGATTTATAGATGTAATTTGATATGTGATGTTCAATGTTTAAAAGGGGGAAAAAGTTAAAAGGTAATTGGTTTTAGAGAGAGGTTATTTTTAGAGATATTAAGTAATAAGTTTATAATTAATAATAGTAAGAGATTAAATGGGAGTGAAAAATATTGAATGAAGAGTGAAAGTATAATAATAAAAATGAATATAATGAAAATAAGAATTGAAGATACGTAACAAAAATGTATAAGTTGTATGAACGGAACAAGCTGAACAAGTTTATGATTTTAGGGGAAGGGAAAAACAATAATATCAGTTTGCATTGTTTAAAAGAAGGGAAAAAATTTTTTTGTTTTGTTTGGTTTGTTTGTTTGTTTTCTAACTCACCATTATGTATAACACATGGTGTTTTATTTTTCGTTTGTTTTTGTGTAAAATAAATAAATAAATAAATAAATAAATAAATAAATAAAAAAAGCAAAGGAATGGGAAGGGGAGCTCTGAAAGGGAATCATGGGGATGGGAGTTGTTTGTGATTTTTCCGCTTTCACTAGGGTTCTGTGTCCCTAACCCTTGCAATTGTGGAGGGGCTGCAGTATAATATAATATAATATAATATAATATAATAAGCAAGACTATAGTAAAACTAATATAGTTGATTTTTATAATTAGTTTGTGCCAATAAAACTAATATAAAAATACTTCAGCTAAAAATAATCACTATCTATACCCTAAATTTCCAAAAGCTTCCTAACGTTTAGTGAAAAATATCATGATTCTATCCTAATCCTTTTTAAAATTACTCATCAATCCATCTTTCAACATCAGACTTAATTTATCCATCTCAATCAAGTCAAAAGTTTCAGGATCCCCAGTCATCTTGTGTTGGAACCACAGTCTGTTTCCATCTCTACACCAACAGTAATCTGGCCAACGCAGTCATGTAATGTGGGATTTCTTCTATCAGTCTTGCTTATCTGTTTGTCCATCAGTCTCAATAAACAGATCTGTGGTTCAAGTTTAATCTTAATTTTTAAAATATCTTCTGCTAATATATATGTCAAAGCCCCAAATTTCTTGACTTTTTCATACATCCACCACGTATGAAAAAGTCACTTCTTCTTTCTTATATTTCCAACAAATATTAAAAGAACTGTTATACATTTTAGAGAATGTTTTCAGTGTTAAATACCAGCTGTACATCATTTTATAAATTTTTTCTCAAAGATCATAACTTGAAGTAAATTTTAAGTCTTCTTGCCCACATCCTTTCCTTGCCCACAGCCTATTTAAGCATACAGTCTTTAACTTGTTTATCTTCTGTCTCAATTTTTAACAATAATTTATACATTTTAGCAATTAAGCGTTCATCATTCTTGCATAATTCCTTCTCAAATTCAGATTTAGATACCTCAAACCCAAATAGTTTTTAATGCATCTTAAAACATTCTGTGAATAGTCTATAAGCAAATCATCTAATATCAAATCCTTCCTGAATCAATAAATCATGGTCATTTATCATTGACCATTGTTCATTGTTAACAAAACAATATATGTAATATATTGATCTTTATGAACTATTTCTCTGAAACAGAACTTCATGTGGGGAAACCCCAAGAAGTGTATTAGGACAAAATCTTACTTTGTGTTTGTTCCAAACTCTTAAGAAAATCCTCCTTTAAAAAAATGTTCTCAGAAAATGTTATTTTTCTTGACGATCTCCTTGAAGGTATATTTGTAGAGAGCCTAGCTACAGAAAGAGTCAGTGGTGCTTCTAAGCTAACAATGAATTCTAGGGAAGATGAAGGAGAAAGAAGACTGCTTAAAGGACATGTTACAATTGAGGAAACTGGAGGGGGCAGAGATACAACTCTGAAGAACAGCTGGACTACTAATTTGAAGAAACACAAATGACAAATAATGTCAATTTTATAAGGTTAATGGTGAAGCATAACATTCATGGCTAATTAGTTACAGTATGCACTCCATTTGTTTATTCCCATGCATGCAAAACCAGTGCATACATATGAGAAAAAATTCATTTTCTTGTTCGATGAAATTGCTTCCCAGCAGAGAACTGAGAGAAAAACGCAAGTTACATGCCTTCCTTCTAGCATCACTATCATACTTTATGTCATCTTTCCACAGAAAATACAGTGGACCCTCAGTATCTGCTAGAGTTTGGTTCCAAGACTCCCCATTGATATCAAAATTTGTGGATGCACCAGTTCCATTATGTACAATGGTATAGTAAAATGGTATCACTTATATAAAATGTCAAAATCAAAGTTTGTTTTTTGGAATTTTTTTTTGGGGGGGCAGTATTTTCAAGTCATGGTTGGTTGAATCCATGGATACAGAATCTGCAGATACGGAGGGCTGACTATAATACTAGATTTCATCTGTAGGTTCCCATTTCTGTGTACAGTGGCCCCTCCACATTTATTTGTCAGGGTTTGGGGTGCATAATCCTCACAAAAGTGGAAAAAAACACAGATAACTTCCCTCCTGCGATCCCCCTCCCATTCCCCTCCAGAGCTCCCGCTTCCCATTCCTTTGCTTCTAGGGAAGAACAAAGACAAGGTAAAAGGCTTACTGGTACTTCCCCTCAGAGGGAGAAGAGTGGAGTTCTGGCATTTTAGCTACTTCTGGTTGCCATCTTGAGAAAGGAAGAGTAGGAGCAAAGAGAGCACCTGACCAATCAATAGCCATTATACAGTAGAATGTATAATGCCACATGGCACAGAGGACACTCTTCCAGCAGTGGGAGGGGGGCTTTGCTTACCCAAAAGGGAAAAAAAAATATCCATTTTAAAAACAAGCCTGGGGTGAGGAATGCAAGGGAATGAGAGAAGGAAAATGGGGCAAGGGGAGGCAAGCATGTGCCTCACACATAATCAAATTCAGGAAGGTCAAACCCCTGAATGTGGAGGGAGGATTGTATATCTACAGCATATTGTGAACCCACAATGATCACCTTTCCCACTGCTACAGAGCTGGGCCAAATCATTTTGCTGCATGGCACAAGGAACAAGATGGCTACCTGTAGAGGGTGTGGCCATCCACCAAATGGATGGTTCTAAAGTACTCAAGTGCAGGAGACCGCATGGGGTCAGAAACCCCTTCTCCTCACACCTTGTCATGGAAGTCTCTGGATGTTCTTCTCTGCTGCATCCATTAATCGTCCACTGGCTTCGTCTCAACTTGGTTCTCCACAAAGCGGCTTTGGGGTGTGGAACTTGATCTGGCCCTAATCTACAACATACCCTGCCTATTCCATTTTGACATGCCAGCTGGACTTTTAGCTGAACCTTATCTCAACACTGGCAATCGAATAGCATCCTCCACCACAAATGAGGCAGCAGGGAGAATAGTCAGGAACTGCCATGTTTCCTAGAATTTGCTGCCACTCTGCAATGTTAATTCTATTAACCTGTCTTGCTACCCTTCTTTTGTGCTTTAGACAAGATGTGGTAACTTTAAAAGTTTAAGGGTTGTCACAACCAACACTGTACTACTACTACAAGACTGGGAAGCAGGGTGTAATACTGCCACAAGTATCAGCTTGAGACTGGTGGCTTGCAACCTATTTGTCTTATAGACAAGGAGGATACAGCTATCAATAGATATTAGCCATGCAGGTATCCCCTCATATGTTTAATGCATGAAGAGGCTGTGTGGGCTGGACTCTCCCCGTGCAAGGAAAGTGTGACAACACTCCACCATTTGCAAATTGGGCTGCCAAGGGGGTAGTCTTTGTACAAATTGACAGCAGAAGGCAGAGCTAAACCACATGACCTAGTGGGCTGCCTCATGCATCACTTGAAGAAGTGGAGTTTGAGGATGATTTGAACCTTCCTGAGAACTAAATGAAACTTCCTTGTTCAGAGGTAATACACCTTTGTACACCAGTTGCTGGGGAGAAACAATAGGGATAGGTTATTTCACTTTTGTTCTTCCATGGGCTTCCTATAGGAAGCTGTGGAAGACCAGGGGGCCACTTAGGAAACCTTGGAGGGCAGCACTGCCCACTGTGCCTGCTCCTGAAAAAATTTTTTTCTTTCCAAATGACTTCTAAGGGACATGACGACATGTTTTGGGGTCCTCCTGGTATTTTGTATTTTGATTGTACTGTATTTTGAGGCAAACAATTTCCTTGAAAAAAAATTGCATTTTTTTAACTCCTGCGGGTGGGGTCAGGGGGACTCCAAATAGACGGAAATGCCCTGCACAGACAGTAGACATCATTCTAGGGCATTTTGACCAAAAATAAAATCTGGGAAAAAATTAACCGCTGGGGACTCTTGAGGGGCAACAAAAATAGCCCTGGACAGCTGCATGCAATCCATGGTCAGCAACTTTGCCCAACCCTGCTACAAGCATTTGCTTGTCCACTGTAAGAAAAAGGATATTGCTCTGAAGGGTCTTTGTCCAGAGCCAACGTTACAGCCAGATAATGATAGCAATCAAGCAGAAAGGTTGTTTTTTGGACTATAGCTTTCAGTCTCCCAGCATCATAGTCACTATGCTGGCTGGAAAGAGGGGGTTCTGAAAGTTTTACTCTCCAAAAGTAACTTTTTCCAAGCTCTTATTTGGCCTGATCCGTTGTCTAGGGTTCTGATATCCTTCACTTTGCCACTTGCAGTTTGGTCAAGTTTTTCCTTGTATCTGTTGAGTGAGTGAGAATCCTGCAGCTCTTGTGAGCCCTCAGCCAGCTGGCTCATGTTCGTGTGTCCTTAAAACAAGTCAAAACAACCCATCACCAAAAGCTGTAAATGTTTATTTGGTTGCTATCATTATCTGGTATGAATAGAAAAGCTGGTTTCTTTAGTGAATGTCAAGAGAGGGTTGGCTGTACACAGCCTGGGTTTCATGCCCGGAATCTGCACCCTATTCCCAAACAATTAAAAAACAAAAACAGAAAAAGTTTGGCAAGTGCTACAAGTACAGATAGCTTTTATCATGGCAACTACTTCAAACCTTCAAGCTAAACTGCTGAAATAAACCATTTGCGTAGCTTCAGAACTCTTTGCATTATTCGAAATGGATGGAGTCAAATAAGGAAAGACAGCAGTGGAGACTGAATATTCAAAGATTTGCCCTTATTATGCAATAACACTAGTTATCTGTATGTTGAAGTTAATCATTGACTTCACTGCCTGCTGGAAGACTTTTCTTGGCTAATTTGCTATAGTGGATTTTGACCTTTCTTTTGCTGACAGTTTCATCTTGAGATACCACCCCCTGAAGTATTCAAGTCATATAAAATAAAGATGGCTTTCAGTATGTATATTTACTTAGGATGGAACTGAACACTGCTTTATATGAGGACGGGTTACTAGTCTATCTAGTCTCTCCATTATTGGACCTTAGAAAAGTAATTTTTGGGGACTAAGCCTGGCCATGCTAACTGAGGGACTATGGGTTATGCATCTATAAAAGTAACTTCTCCAAACTTTCCATTCAGTTTGATAAGCAGCCAGTCTGTAGGCTTTTAGGCAGTGGACTTTAACATCACTTGCTGCCTTTCTTACATTTTAATTGGAAATATTGGGGGATGGAGCTGGAACTTATGTTGGACCAAGACATTTAGCTCCCTGTGCAGAACAGCAAATGGCACCATCTACCAAGTCATGATACAAAGTGTCCAGACCTGACCAATTTACATTGTCAAGTTATTTTGACAGAAAATCCTGTGAGCACATCTCCCAATCCCTGCCAGGAAAAATATAATGGTAATCCTGAAATATTTATTTATTTACTTATTTTATTTAAAGGCATTCATATGCGCTGCCTGAGGCAGCTACCTGGAGGCCCAGTGATGGGTCTGTCTCTGTCTGGATTCTCTAGATCAATGGTGGGGAAAGTGAGACCCATGGGCAACATGTGGGCTCCAGAGTCAATTTTGTGGTACTCCAAAGCACCTAAGGTCAATAATTTTTTTAAAAAATTTACCCTTCCCAATAATGTCTGGGAAGATGGCCATTTTCCCAGGTTTTAGCCCTCCACCCAGTGTTTTAGGCTCAGGAGAGGAGGGGGTTTTTGTAGCGGGGGGACTGGAAGTGACTGGGGTTAATTTCCATGTTGCTTCTTTTAGAAAAAGATTCCTCTCTGATGGCCTAAACCAGCCCAGGGGAGCTGAAAACATGACAAAATGCCCTGCCCATGTCTCTGGGAGGGTGCTTCAGGGCATTTGGAAGTGAAAAAAAGGTGTGTGTGTTTGTAGGTGTGGCAGAAGTGTGTGTCCCTCTGTGATGTCTGGGGTGGGGGGAATGCATTGCCCTAGCCCCCAACAGTTGCCTGGCACTCATTTCATGTGTGTGTATATGTGTCTTCAAGTTGCCTATCAACTTATGGCAACCCCATAATTTCGAAGGGTTTTCTTAGACAAGGAGTACTCAGAGGTGGTTTTGCCAGTGGTTTTCTTCCTCTGAAATATAGCCTACAACACCTGGTATTCATTGGTGGTCTCCCATCCTAACCACTGCTGACCCTCCTTGGCTTCCAGGTGGGAGCTGGTGCCTTTAGGATATTTAAGTCTTCCCTGCTCTCATACCCTCTAACATTTCACAGGTGAAAAATGGAACACGTGTAGCCAAGTAATATCAGAGTATGGTCATGATGGCAAAAATGGTTGATTCAGAACACACAAGCTAGGAGAGGCTGCAGCAGTTTGCTTTTGCCTGACTCTACTGGGAAGGGCAACATTTCACCCTTCCTCTCCTTCCCTTCCTGCTCAACTGAATGCAAACTACTTTTGCACTTTGAACTCTGTTTGCAACAATTGGAGTTAGCTGAGGACAAAGGAGGAAATTGGGGAGGAAGAGTGAAGAACTGTGACATTTTAAAGCAGGAGGAAAAATGGAATGACAAGAGGATTAATTGGAGCTGTGTCCCTGCCAAATAGGGACAGCTGGAAGGTATGTGCTCTAGATCATGTACGGACAACTGTGGACTTCCAGATGTTTGTGGACAGCAACTCCCATAATCCTTCACTATTGGCTAAGGTTGCTGGGAGCTGAAGACCAAAAATTAAAAATTCTGGAAGTCTGCAGTTGGTCTCCCTTGTTCTAAATGCAAATGATGTGCCCTGATATGTTCTGGCTCCTTGTGAGAAAAACTGAGCTACTGTTTTATCCTCTCTGCCTCCTGGTATCAGGTTGTATTATCAGCACACAATATTATTACCACACGGTGATAACACAGGAAAGGAGAGAACAATGTCTGAGATAGATCCATTCCTTGGTGCAGGCCAAATTTTCAAAACTTCCTGGGCTAAGCACACACTCCAGACAGAAAAGGTAACTGCCTGTGGCTGTGTGCAAAGAAAGAACTATAATAGAAACTCTTACTGTTCAACTTCAACGCTTAACAGAAGTCCAGAGTCTTCTTCCTAAGAGTCCCCAAGCCTTTGAACACAGCAGGCAGGAAGAGAATAGTGGTAGCTCAGTGTAATTTGTAACACCTACCTCTTCCCTCAGAGATAAGTCCCAGTGAGCTCAATGGGGGTTGCATTCAAATCAGTGTGCATGGAACTATGCACTTAAACATATGTGTGTGGGATTGTCTTTTAAGGCAGGCCTCTTCCACCTATGATCCTTTCTTGTTTTGGACTACAACTCTAAATGACTCTCTGTCTTTGGAGGTCTTTAAAATGAAGTTGGATGGGCATCTTTCAGTTTTGCATTCCTGTACGGCAGAGGGGTGGTCACTTCCCAATCTATGATTCTATGATTTCCATCAGCCCTACCCAGCATGGCTAATGGTCAGCTGTAACGGGAACTGAAGGCTCAAACATATGGAGGGAGCTAGATTGTTGTTGTTCTTGTGTCCCTTCAAGTCGTTTCAACTTATGGCAACCTTAAGGTGAATTTATCATAGGGTTTTATGGGGGCTAAGACTGTGACCCTTTTCACATGTTCTCTGTTCAATCGGCTGGGTGGGGCTTCTCGCGCAAAAAGCCTCAGAAGGAACACTGCCGCTTCCCTGCTGCTTCAGTTCTGCAGCAGCTTCCTGGTCGCATGAGTGCTGCGCGAATGCCCCACCCCTTCCTACCGCAGCACAACCTGGGAATTGCAGGCTAGCGCTCAGGCAGGAAGTGCGACCAGCCTGGCTCCCAATGCACCACATGCCAGGTAAGTGCGTGTGGGCCCCAGGAGCATTGTGCGACTGTGCACCATTTTCGGTTTTAAGCCGAAAATGAAAAGGTGCATGCGCAGTCCGCGTCAAGCCCTTGAGCATCGCGTAAATGGGAGTGCGTCATGCAGACCGCTCCTCCCATTTACGCAACGCTCAAGGGGCCCTCTCGCTTTAGAAACGCCGTGCGAAAAGGGCCTGTGTGATATATCACCCAGTGGGTTTCCATGGCCAAGCAGGGAATCAAACCCTGGTATCCAGGGTCATAGTGCAACACTCACCACTAAACCACACTGACTCTCATGCCTTCTGTTTTTATAATCTGAGGCAGAAAACAAAACAAAACAGTGATGAAGATTTGGGGGGCTCTTTGAGGTTGATCCACTGCAATGCATTACAGTTCTGCATTAACTCCCCACTTTCCTGCATCAAGTTGTAAAAAATGAAGGCATGACCTAGATTAGGGGTTGACATTTATTAGTAGTACAGCCAGTTTCCCCTTACTGCTTCAATTTTTTAGAGATCTAAGTATGCTTGGTTTTCTTTCTGCTGGTGGCTTTTCTGTTGTCCTTTTAAACAACTAGATAATCTAGCTGCAAAAAGGGAGCTCTTGCTATCTGTGAAGTAAAAGAGACTTCAACTGAGGAGGATGTGCAAAGATTTGTGACTCATTGGTTGGCCTCAACCATAGTCTCTGTTAATTTGTCTGAACATCTAACATATACTGTAAAATAAATATGATTTTTTCAAAAGCTCAGCACAACCTTTACTAAATCTAGCAAAGCCCATCAGCCATACCAAGAACACTACAGCTTGATTTTGCTTCCCCGGGGCGTCAGCCGTATAACCATTATGACCACTAGGTGGCACTAGTCAGAAAGGCTAATTGTTGGAGGAAAAGAATAATAGTTTTCGGCATAAAAAGAAGGGAAAGAATGGGGAAAGAGACTTGAGACATGTGTAAAACTAATTGATTTATTTTAGCTTAAACCTCCTTGAAGTACAAACCCACTTCCTCATATGCAGTTATTTTCAGCTTTATTTCAATAGGGCCTGACTCTGTTAGCCCCATTAGTTTTAGTGGTGGGACTGCTACTATAAGGATACAGAAAACCTGATGAAACAGTGATGAAATAATACAAAGGGCTCTTTGAGCCCTATCCACTGCAATGTATTATTGTTGTACAGTAACTCTCCACTTTTCTGTCTCAAGTTGTAAAAACAGAAGACACAAGAAACACATAGAGCATAGTCTGTGTTTGTCTGTTACGCAAACTGTGAGAGCCAAATTTTAAAAGGCACACGGGGTCAGATATACAGATATACAGTCAGATACAGTGAAGGTGTTTTTTGTCTGTATGCGTACCTTTGATTCTACAAATGGTTGTACTTGTATACACATATTCATTCTAACTGCTCTGCTCTCTTCCTCCGTTTCCTAACTCTCAGGGAAACCAAATGGGCTGACTGTTATGGTAACTGTGCCTGCTAGTATGCTGGTGTTCCTGCATTTATGCTTTTCATTCACATGGTACATGCAAACATCTGAAGTCATCATAACCATTCCCTCAGTCTTGCTCATCACCAGCACCTTTTCTTCTGTACAATAAAAACAGCAGTTAAACTTGTTCCTACTGCTTCTTTGGGACATGTGTTTTGCCATCCTGCGATCCCTCACTCCTTTTCTTCCCCTCCCATATTGGTGACGTTCTGGCCTTATTAAAAACTCCTGCCTGCCTTCATTCCCACCAGTCAAATTTTGGTCACGCATTCTGACTGACTTATTGTTGCATATGGGGGAATTGTGCATATACAGCCATCAATTTCATTCAACTCATTGTTGCAAATCAGAACAGTGACACCTCTGTGTTCTTCCTAGTTTAAGTTTCTCGCTAGTTTGATTTACATCCCTCGTCCTCACAAACACATAGCTGACTTCCTTCAGCAGGATTCTGTAATCATCCAGGGCTCCTGTGGGGAGACTGTGCTGGGAAGCCCAGTTTCCCTCTCTTTCTTACATACACCTACATTTTTGTTCAAGCTCACTTATATGTAATAATAACAATGTGCCTACTATTATGAAATAAAACCATTCAGCCATGGTGCAGTTGATGAGAATTTTTATACTCCAGTGTCTGATTTTTACAAGGCAGTAGGGATGGGCAAACTGGGGTGTGTTACAGCAGATATGCACAACTGCAGACTTTGGGATGATTTGAGATTACAGTTCTCATAGACTTTCACCATTGGTTTTGCTCTCCAGGACTACTGGCGATTGGAAGTCCAAAATATCTAGAGGACTGCATTTGCCCACTCCTGTCTCACAGCCATCCCCAAACTTTCTCTGGATGTGTATGGCACTATAACTTCAACTATCCTGCATCTGCACAACCAATAAGTATGGAGAATGCTAGGATAGGAAAGCCTAGATAGTTAAAGAAAGCATTCCTACAGCAAGGATGACCAAACTGCACATATTCAAGCGCAGTAATATTGTTTAGTCACAAGTATGAAGAAAATGCTGTCAGCTAATTAAAGCAATTGAGTTAAGGAGTGAGGAATGAATATAATTCCTGAAAAAGGCAAATTGGCAGTGGAATATACCTGCAGGCATAGAGTATTGCTGTTCCAAGGATTCATCTCAATCCATTTCGTCCCCTCCTCCCATTTCATCTTTTCTTTTAACAGTCACTCAGTATTCTGTGGCTGCTGAAAACAGACCTGCAGAGTAGCCAATCCAGCAGTAAATGAGCAAGATGCCATTGTACAATGATGTACATAATAAAGTATATATTAATTTTTACAACTATATACAACTTGAACCTTTATTAAGTGCTATTAGCATGCCCTTCGGCACTTCTCCATCCGCTGGAGAGTCATGCCCAGTGAATTTTCCGTCTGCCCCAGACATAATGTGACTATATTTTCTAAGGCTGCCACCCTCTGTGTGAGAGAACCAGTAGCAGCATATACCACTGGAAGGAAAGCAACACCTGAAGAGAAAACAGAGAGGAATATTGGGGAAGGTTAGTCCCATTCCACTAATAGCACTACTCCAGTCAGCCACCCTAGAACATGGATGCAGCCTTTCTCCTGTCTGTTCTACTAAGCAGTAGAATAGAACAGAAGAATAGCAATATGGAAGAATAGAGAGCCTCTGCAGATTCAGTGCTGGAGGTATAATTGAGATTCCAGGTAAACTTGCCACTGAGCCACGGTTCCTGGGGATTAAACTCAGGGGTGTTGGAGGGTTCATCCAGATGATATTCTGGGGTCCCAATTTCAACTCTTTATCTGTAGGAGACATCTATCAATCCTGCTACATGGGCTCTAAAATGACATGCTTCTGTTCTAGTGCCTTGGCAACATAGCCAAGGAATCAGCAAGAATGATGTAATGCAGAGGATAGAACCATGAAGAAGATACTATTAAGGCACAAAAGAGGCAAAGGTGCAAAAGAGAGCATCAATAATCTGCAACCATCATGAGAATGGCTATACAAGATTTCAAATGGAAGAATGCAGGATTAAGGTACAGTGGGATAAGGCCCTAAATGTTCCAAACAGCTGCTAGGCAGCAGCAGTAGTGGAGGGTGACGTTGGTGGAGGATTTCTCAGAGACAGTGGTAATAGCACCCTAGCTACCACTTGTTAGTACTGTACAGAAGGAGGCATGGCAAACCCCTTTTGAATGCCTTTTACCACCACCCCCCAAAATATGATGAGACAATCCAAATTGAAACAGGCAATAGTACCAGGAGATAAGACTACCAGGTTAGATGGCATTCAACAAAGTACTGGGGTACAGCAGAGGACAACTATGAGTGCAACTGTGGTTGATGACACAACTGGACTCAAGTTAAAAGGCTGATGTGCTCAGAAGTGAAAGAACATTCAGCTGTTGACATGGTCAGAAGTGAAAGAAAGGTCCAAAGTTACACAACACATATTATGGGAACATGGAATATGAGAAACATGAATCAGAGGAAGCTAGACGTAGAAAAACAAGAAATGATATGCATAAACATTGCAATACTTTTGAATCAGATAATTACACAGTGTTTTACTCAGGAAATGAAAATTGCAGAAGAAATGGAGTGACATTAATAGTGAGGAGAGATGTAGCAAAGGCAATCAAAGGATATAATGCAAAGTCTGACCAAAGCAGATCAATAAGACTTCATGGAAAACTCATCAGTATAACCATAATCCAAGTTTATGCTCCAATTATAGAGATAGAAGAAGAAGAAATAAAAAAGAGTCTATGCTGGAGTCCAGCTGTTATGAAGGAACTAGACAGGATTCTCAAGTGTAAAGATATTTCATTGAATACTAAAGTTAGGCTTGCCCATGCCTTTTTTATTTCCACTTTCTATGTATGGTTGTGAAAGCTGCACAAGGAAGAAAGTTGATAGAAGAAAGGAAGAAAAATGGCTCCTTTGAAATTTGGTGCTAGAGAAGAGTTTTATGGATACCATGGACTGCTAAAATGACAAATAAACAGGTCTTAAAGCAAAGCAAACTTGCAGTCTCCTGAGAAGCCAAGATGACTAAACGTGGAATTGTATTTTGGACATATCATGACAAGGTATGAGGCAGGCTAGAGAAGACAATAATGCTAGCTAAGGTAGGAGGCAGAGGAAAGAGGAAGACCACATCACATATGGGTAGACTCAATCAAGGAAGCCATGACCCTGAATCTCAAAGGCCTGAGCAGGGCAGTTGATGATAGGGTAATCTGGAGATCTCTCATTCATAGAGTCGCCAAAAGTTGAAGTTGAGGGCAGCGAACAACAACAAAGTACAGACTGAGTATCTGAATACAGGAAATATTTTTGGTCACAATTGAAATTCTTCATTGCTGGTCATTCGATATGGCCAACAAAAAAATGTAGGCCACCACTTTATCTGTACATCTTGTCATCTGTTTCTTCCACAATATTATATTGTTACGCATATACATTCTGTTTCTGAGAAATGAGATTCCAGCACTTGCCCAGAATCTTATTTCCTTAGAAGGATGTTACTGAAGACTTTTGATGTTTCTGTGATGAAAGGTTTATTTACACACACAATATATTGGCTGAACACAGATTCCTGTTCTCCATCAGATGTCAAAATACTGTTAAGATTTTCCTGCAGAAAGCAAAGTCTGTTGTCTGCCTGCTTTCAAACTACGTTCCAGCACAGCCTGACTGCTGTACACAGAGATATTTCACTTGCCTTGGCCCTTTGTCAGGAGATGTTAAGAAAAGTCATCTACATCCATCAGTTGTGCCTTCTAGGATCACCCAAGCTTCCACCACCAGAATGTTGGAAGCTACCCTGTCTATCAACAATTATTGTTTCTAAGCGCATATAACTCTACTTACAGAAATCTTAATGCTGAGAAGCAGATAGGATCCTCGATTTCCTTGCATCAGTTGCATGTAACATATTGAATGACATTGCAAGATCACTCAAGCCAGTTCCAAACATGTTAAACTACAGAACTGCCAAGCAGGAAGGAAAAAAGCACACCGGTTCTTCTTCGGTCTTCTTCAGCAGCTTAATCTACAGAAATCCGTATGTGAAGCTTTTTGCATACAAATACTGTATCACCTGCTAGGCTTGTCATTTTGGATCAGGCTGTTGTTACTGTAGCCGCCAGCTGTGGAATGGGCAATCCTAATTGAATACTTTGCTAATTCAAGCAATCTGCAAATCAAATCTTATCTCTTTTCATTTAATTTGAACACATCTGGAAATCTATACTACTGCAGAAAAATGTTGCTTTACCCTCAAGCATATGGTTTGAAAAATCCTACCAATCCATCGTTCTTTTATTTAGTCCTCTTGGCTCAGATGGCACAATTTTCAGCTCCAGTTATTGGCCTGTTAGGGACATGTACATATTTAAGTTGTACGACATGTGCAGAGTAATTTTTTTTTGACAATGTGCAAATGTCATATCAATTTAACAGTGATGTAAGTAGATGCACATGAGATCATTATGCACATACTAGCACATTAAAGTACACAGAGTAGTATATGTGCATTGCCACTATGCATTGACTTTATGCATTATTACACATTGCAGTTGCACAATTGATTGTGAATCATTGCTCATTGATCACTGAGTTGTGGTCAATGAGCTGAGTTGTGCCACATTTATATACACTCTAGGAGTTCCATAAAGTGTCCCTGTTGGTAGATATTTACACTACACTGAAGTGAGGTAGGATCTTAGCAATGTTATGCTTTTCCTTCATTGTATGTCATACAGACACAGCCTTGTAAGTTTTATATTTTCGATCAAATGAAGAAAAAGAAGTCATTGTTCCTAGATTAAAGAAAAAATGTACACACAACCTCATGCACAGTCACTCACACTTTGCTGTGCAAAACTTTTTTGGTATTTAGTAAATTTTATGAAACAGTAATTTTTGGTAGTCTTTAAAAAAAAAAAAAACAGTTGGAATTGAATAGGGGAATAATGCCAGCCAAATTCTAGCTAAATATCCTTAAGGGGAGTTGGCCTGGATACTTTCCAGTAGATGCAGGATACAATTTTATTATACCAGTGCACTAACTGAGAGCAGAAAATTAGATTAAAATACACTTCAGCATTTCCATCTCTTTGTATGGAATTTTTTAAAATATAACTCAGTGCCAGTGTCCTCTCTCCCACTAATTTGGGCCACTCATAGCCCAGACGTCACTAAAATGATGGATAAGAGTAGGATGGAACTATACCTAACCTACATCCTGGATCCAGAAATCTTGGGAAATTACTTTTTTTGGGTTAGAACTCCCAGAATCTCCCAGACACCAGTTCAGAAAGCTGTAGTCCAGAGAAGTATCTCTTCTAGAATCTGGGTATAGTTATAATACGTAACACAATTCTCCAATCTGAGGCCCTCCAGATGTGTTATATTACAAGTTTACTTCTCATAGGCAGTGATTACTGGGGATGATAGGAGTTGTAGGACATCACATCTGGAATATGCCAATTTGGGGAGGCTTAATTTGTGGTCTTTCAATCTGTGTTCTAATCTATGAACATATATTTACCCATAGCCTCTTTATGTTTAATGGTGTCTTTACATTCCTGCCATTTCCTTCAACAGAAGCTTAACAAAATTGAATTTTTATCCACTTGAACATTAGAGGTGGCATCAATTCCCAGAATAATAAATGAATATATTTCATAGAATCATAGAATCATAGAATTGTAGAGTTGGAAGAGACCACAGGGGCTATCCAGTCCAACCCCCGGCCATGCAGGAACACCCTCAAAGCAATCCCGACAGATGGCCGTCAAGCCTCTGCTTAAAAACCTCCAAGGTAGGAGACTCCACTACACTCCGAGGCAGCAGATTCCATTGCTGGACAGCCCTGACTGTCAGGAAGTTCTTCCTGAGGTTCAGGTGGAATCTCCTTTCCTGCAGCTTGAATCCATTGCTCCTTGTCCTGGTCTCTGGAGCAGCAGAAAACAAGCCCCCTCCTTCCTCTACGTGGCATCCCTTCAAATATTTAAACATGGCTATCATGTCCCCTCTTAACCTCCTCTTCTGCAGACTAAACATACCCAGCTCTCTAAGTCTATCCCCATAGGGCATGGCTTCCAGGCCTCTCACCATTTTGGTCGCCCTCCTCTGGACTTGCTCCAGCTTGTCAATATCCTTCTTGAATTGGGGTGCCCAGAACTGGACACAGTATTCAAGATGGGGTCTAACCAAAGCAGAGTAGAGTGGTACCAGTACCTCCCTCGATCTAGACACCATACTCCTATTGATGCATCCGAGAATTGCATTGGCTTTCTTGGCTGCCGCATCACACTGCTGACTCATGTTCAGCTTGTGGTCTATGAAGACTCCTAGATCCCTTTCACATGTACTGCTATCCAGCCACGTGTCCCCCATCCTATATTTGTGGATTCCATTTTTTCTACCTAAGTGTAGGACCTTACACTTCTCTCTGTTGAATTTCATTTTGTTAGCTTTGGCCCAGCTCTCCAATCTATCCAGGTCATTTTGAATTTTGATCCTGTCCTCTGGCGTATTAGCAACCCCTCCCAATTTGGTGTCATCTGCAAATTTGATGAGCATGCCCTCTATTCCTTCATCCAAGTCATTGATAAAAATATTGAACAGCACTGGGCCTAGGACAGAACCCTGTGGCACCCCACTAGTCACTTCTCTCCAGGACGAAAAGCAGCCATTCATGATCACCCTTTGGGTTCGGTCGGTCAACCAATTACAAATCCAACTAACGGTAGCCCTGTCCAGCCCACATTTTACTAGCTTCTTTGCAAGAATGTCATGGGGAACTTTGTCAAAGGCCTTACTGAAATCGAGATATGCTATATCCACAGCATTCCCTTCATCTATCAAGCTAGTAACTCTATCATAAAAAGAGATAAGATTAGTCTGGCATGACTTATTTTTGAGAAATCCATGTTGACTTCTCGTGATTACCGCGTTGCTTTCTAAATGGTTAGAAACTGACTGCTTAATGATCTGCTCCAGGATCTTTCCGGGTACTGATGTCAGGCTGACTGGGCGATAATTATTTGGGTCCTCTTTTTTTCCCTTCTTGAAGATGGAGATAACATTTGCTCTCTTCCAGTCTGCTGGAACTTCTCCTGTCCTCCAAGATTTCTCAAAAATTATAGCAAGCGGTTCTGAAATGACCTCTGCCAGCTCTTTTAATATCCTAGGATGCAATTCATCTGGCCCTGGAGACTTGAATTCATCCAATGTGGCCAGGTATTCCTGTACCACCTCTCTACTTATTATGTGCCTCATTTCCTCTGCTTCCTCCCCTGCTCCCCAACCGCCAGGTTGGGTGCTTGTATCCTTCTGGGAAAAAATGGAGGCAAAGAAGGTTTTAAGTAGTTCTGCCTTTTCTCTCCCCCCTGTGAGTAATTTGCCATCTTCTCTGCGCAGTTATTGACTTTAATGCTTGTACAGTCAGCCTTCCACATCTGCAGATTTAACATTTGCGGATTTGATTATTTGTGGATGATTTGCCATTGCCTCCACTGCTGCACTATGCTTTTTTAAAAGGAACTTATAAGTCTCACCTTGTGTTTGTAGTTTCACTGCAAGCTTCATGAAACTGAGAAAAACTGCAAATGCAAGTCAGGGGTTGTAAGTCCCTATTAAAAGTGGCATAGGGCAGCAGTGGAGGTAGCAGCAAGTCCTGCAACTCACCCACCTCTGCCTTGCAAAGGAACTCTGCCACCTTGAAGGCAAAACTGGGGGGCTGACATGCTCCCCACTATGGCCTATAAACAGTCATAGTTTTTCACATTTGCAGATCCTGTGCCCCTAACCCCTATGAATGTGGAGGGATGGTTGTATAATCAAAAAGCATTGTAAATAACAAGAGATTTCAAATGGATACCTCACCTAGGGAGAACTGATATTAACATATACTACTTATTGCTATGCTCCATGTTAGCAGCCTGAAGCCTAAGGCAGTGAAATTTAGTGTTGTTAGGAAAATGTGACTACTTCCAGCATATTGCAACCAATTAGATGTGTTTCATTTTTGCTGCACAGAGACTTCGAAATGGCAAACAACCTCAGTGTGTGAGCTATTTTGACTTCAGAGTAAGTAGGAGTAGTTTAATAGAAGGTCAACTATTCAAACCATGAATGGAAACACAAACAATGAATGCCATATGAATTACTGAGTCTCCTTGACTTCACCATATTTTCTGCAGCTAAGGTTCATTTAACGGCTGTTGGCGAGAGGAGTGTAAGTGTATACAGCCATAAGACATGAAACAAATGACCTCCAGAAGAAATCTAATTCCAACAAAGCTCCCCATCCACTTTGGAAAGTTTGGCCACAAAATAAGCTCTTAAGTTCTCATTTATTCAATACAATTGGTTTATTGGAGTCTCTGTATTGTCCTGATAGGGTTTATAACTATGTCACCAGTCCGGAGACTTCCACAGCTTTGTGGAAGAATGGATAAAAATGATTATGCATGTCTGATCTAATATCAGATCTAATGGTCAAATTAAACATCTTTACCAAGAATGTCATACGTAACCATATTTCCTATATATGGGAATAAATATATCACATTCCATGTAGGCTGCAGAAGGCTGTTGTTTATAGTATAGTCTTACTTATGTAGAAACAAGTTCCTTTTAATTTCTTCTCCTGTATAAATATTTTCATTCATGTAATGTCCCTCTGTGTAAACAGGCATACGATCAGGCTGCATGGGAACAAATGTGCCTTTTTAGGAAAGCCTTCAGCTTGATATAAATCAAGATTCCCAAAACAGGAATTAAAAAAAATGGTGGAGCACTGAAAAATGGGATCCCCTACAGTGTGATCAGATGTCACGTAGAGGGGGTTAGGGACTTCCTTTCTCTTCAGATTGGCCGGGGGGTGGGGGATTGAGATCCCTATGAAGACAGGGAGGATCAGGCCAAGGAAAGAAGGAAGACAAGAGAGAGAGAGGGAGGAGAGAGAGAGAGAGAGAGAGAGAATGGATGGTGGATATTAATTGATACATAAGAAGGAAACATGCAGCCTGATTTCTAGCATAGCGTAGACATATTTCATTTTTGCAAATTTTATTTTTATTTTATTTCCTAAAACTTTTAAGTGTCTCCACAGTAGTGCTTGCTTGGGAGAACAGCTTTGCCATGGTGGCTAAATGCCATCATCGCTAATGCAGTATCCATTAGCACCAAGAGAACACGTTTGGGTATCTCCCTTGTTGTCCACAAAGCTCTATGCCCCTATCTATATTAATTTTTTTTAATTAAAAAGTTTAAAAATAATATGTCTCAGATTCACATGTGTTGCTGACTGAAATTTTGGATCATTGGCGATTCAGATTCTGTCCAGGAATCCAGCAAGTTGTGAGGTGTCATCGTGCTCAGTCAGGATCACTACAAAGCAGAGTGTTTAGAAAATGTTGATGACTTGAGACTGATGGTCTGCTTTTCTCTTTGAGACACAGCTGTCTGCTAAGGGCAGGGTAGGAAGGGAGTGAGAAGAGAGGGATCTTATCATGGCTGCCTAGTAAGCTGGAGTGAGAGATGGTAGGCACTAAAGGAGTAGCAGTAGGAAGCCAATTGTGTGTATGGACATTGAAGAGGCAAATGTGGGAGGTGAGGAGGGCTGTGGAGAGCCACAAGAGGGGGAAGCAGAAAGAACAGTAGGGGAGAAGAATGGGCCAGGCTGTTTTTGGGTTTTGCCTGTAACTGAAGAAGCGATAGGTCTGTGTGTGGGAATGAAAACCAGGAAAGAGTAGGGGTGGGGAGGGAAGGAAGGAAGGGGAAACGAAAACAGGCAATGGGAGAACTGGGAGAATTGATAATGAGTTTGGTAATTCTAAGAGACAGGGGAAAAGATAAAGGGCCCTTTCACACTCCACTATTATGACACTATGGTCCCACTTTAATTTTAACTTCCAATGGAATCCCTGAATTTGCAGTTTAAGGAAGGGTATTTAGAATTCTTGCCATAGTATCTGCGTTTTCTATGTATGGTTGTGAAAGCTGGACAGTGAAGGAATCTGGTGAGAAGAGAATTCATTTGAAATGTGGTGCTGGATGAGAGTTCTACAGATATCGTGCCAAAACAACCAGTAAATGGGTCCTAGAGCACATCAAGCCTGAACTCTCCCTAGAAGTCATAATGATCTGATATGACTCATTAGAAAAGATGGTCATGCTTGATAAAGTAGAAAACAGTAGGAAAAAGGAAGATTGCATTACAGATGGATAGACGCAATCAAGGAAATCACAGCCCTGAGTTTGTAGGACCGATGTTGATAACAGGGTGTCTTGGAGATCTTTTATTCATAGGGTCACCATAAATGGAAGCCAATTTGATGACAATTAAGAATGACAAGATTGAGAATGTTCAGCTAGAGAACTCTAGTGCATTGCCAAATGAAAACACCTAGGCTTCATAGGATATTACCATGGCAGTTAAAATGCAGTCATAGTGCTATAACTGTGTAGTATGTAAGAGCTCAAAGTGTTTTTAGTGAGTGAACCAAAAAGAAAAGTTGTACATGTGTGACTTAGTGAGGGAGATGCCACTTCCACACTACACTGCTATAGTGCTATTATTCCACTTTCAACAGCCTATGGAATCCTGGGCTTTGCAATTTAGGGAGGGGCATTTAGAATTCTCAGCCAGAGAGTTCTTTGGCCTCAGTAAACTACAAACCCCAGAATTCCACAGGATGTTGAAAGTGGAATAATAGCATTATAATAGTGTACTCTGGAAACAGCCAGAGAGTGAGCATGCATGTGTGCATTGCCTCCTGATCCATTTTTTCCTCTGTAAAATAGATATTGTGTTGTGCTGTATGTGGTCAACTATGTAGTTTCATATTAAGGGAAACCAATATTCAGTTTCTTGGGCACTTTATTTGTTCATTGTGAATATAGACACATCTCAAACGCTGCCATTTTGTGACTAATTGGGCCCCCGTGGTGGCCATTTTGTGACTAGCAATCCCCTTGGCAACCAGCATCAGGCCCTAAAAAAAAAATTAAAAAAAATAGGGAGATCGATTTAAGGTTGAGAATGAGAGAAGCAAAATCAACTAAACAGTGAGATTTAGAATTCTTTACCATTCTATAATATTAATTTATTTTATTTTCAGGACAGATAGAAAAGAGGAAGCTTGAACCAGTGGCTGAAAGGAAACCGCTATGTGGTACTTAAGCCAGCACTTAAAATCTAATTTTTAATCTAATGTTTGACCAACTATTCCCCTCCTTGCATATCGAGTTCTGATCTTGCATCTCACAGTTGAAATCAGTGTATGTGTATAGAAGTGGTACTACACAATTCTTCAATCATTTCTCTGTTTTCTGGGGCTATAAAATAGCTCAGATGTTCAAATCACAGAAAGACTAAAATTGGGGCAGATTTACTTTTCCATAACATTAAAGCAGAACACCAAGCAGCTATTTTAGTTTCTATGACGCAGTCATTTCAGTTTTTCAGGTCAAGACAACCTTCATGTGGAGAAGCCACTTGATGAGAAACTCCATTAACAGAATAGATCTAGTCTAATCAGCTAGTCAATAGAAAGGTGTCATCTAATTTGATCAGAAATTCTGTTGTTAAGATCTGGAAGGAACACAGAAATATCCTTTCACTTGTATATTTCCTTTAACTTCTGAAATCAATTGCAGTGGTTTTGGTAGAGCGAGAGGCCGAGGTGAATATTCATTGGAAAATTTTAAAAATATGACAGCCTTTAGGGATGTTGAATCTAAAAGTGTTATAACTTCATTTGCTACAGCAAAAATCTAATTCTCAACTTCCATTCTATCAATAGCTACAGATTAGACATTTCATACAGAATATGATTAGAGAAACTGGCACTATTAGGAATCTTTCTTTATTTTGAAATGGTAATGTCATTAAGTAGGTAGGGCTATTCTGAAACAATGTATTAAATATTGATGAACAGATAAAGTGAAGTGATGGCTATAAAATTAAAATTGGGGGTAGAACGTAATATACCAGTATCAGCAGTAGCAATATGTATGTCTGAATTCATGCTGAGGAACACTGGATGTGAACTCAAGAGAAAATTTCTATAAAATCTTACATATGTGATATTAGACTGTATTTACTCACAGCTGGTTTCTGGAATTTGAAGATACTAAAAGTTGTAAGTCAGATCCAAGCTTACTAAAAGGAGAAAAATCTTTTATTTGAGAATTTCCCACAATAAAGGAGAACAAGCAGGCAGGTGTTCTACATGGGAGAATCATCCTGTTTGAATGGTGTTAATGGGATATGGAGTACCATTTGTAGCATAGAGATTTGCAGGCACCAAAGAAAATTATAGAAGTGATTAGCTGCAGGTATCGTATGTGAAATAGTGTCTTTCTCAGCACTGGGTAGAATACTATCTCATAACTTTCTCAGCATAAAGCAAAACATGGTACTGGCTGATACCTTTGATAATCCAGATTTTCAGAAATTTCCTGGCCACACATCCTGCAATCTGTAACACAAGACTAGTAAAGCTCCCAGGTGTTGATACTGTGAGAACCAATTGTTCATCTTTCTCTTAGCCATACCTCTGAGCTGTCTTGTAGCTAAGGGAAGCAAATGTTTAGTGCTTTGAGCCCCATTTTAAAGTTTAAAGCAGCACTACAAGTCTCGTGCTAAAGCAACCATGCATTTTCTTTATTAAGAGTATACACTAACTATCTAAAAATGTCCCTGCCATTTCAGATGGGCAATCAAGATGGAAGAAAACCTTTTTTTAAAGTTATGATGGGTTTGCCCTCTGGCCAGAAACCATTTGGATAAATGTGATTAGCGATATTAAAATTATGACATGCTATCACTTACATCTAAACCTCATAGTTATTCTGCTGGGTACATTAAACAAAGATTCTTAATGATGATATGTGATATGCATACAGTGATATGCTAAATGTTAATAGCAGCCCATATTTTACTGGCTAAATATTGGCAAAGTCCACTGGTATTATCAGCGAAGCAATGAAAACAAAATATATGGTCTTGTATGCTTACGAATAAAATATCTAGTTACGAGGCACTCTGAGACAGTTGTTGAGATTTTTCTGAGATAGATGCTTGGAAAAAGGGTCTTTATTTCTTAAATGTTGGGGTACATTCTGCTGATGTGACTTTGGATGTATTGTGTCTGAAATGAACGTCTTCTTATACAAGTGTTGTATTAATAAAGAAAACGTATCTAGCTCATGCATTTATTTCAGTGGTCCCAGGACTGTCACCTTATTTCAGCTTCAGTTCCTGATCTCTAAAACAGTATGAACACAGGGCAAACAGAAATGCAGGGGCAGGAAGGATTTTTCAGGTTATTGCATTGTTACTCATTTGGACAGCATTTGTCTAATGTATAAAGTTATTTCTATTATTTTCAGTTTATTTTAATCTTCCCCCATGAATTATACCAAGTTACCATAGCTACCACTTTGTTTTGGTGCTGAGGACTAGAGTTGAACGTTTCACACAAAATCTAGCCAGAGTGGTCCTTTCTTCCCCAGGCCAGGGGTTGCCAAGTAATTTGCACAACGTATCTGCTATGATTTGCATGTGCGTGCATGTGCTGTGTTGGGAACTGCTAGTTGAACTGGAAATTTGTCTGGTCCAGGAAAAAGAAGGGTTAAACCAGTCACTGAAAGGAAATCTCACTAGGTCTTGCTTAGCTTCCCTTTAAGTGAAGTCAGTTAAGCTTGAAATGCTAGATGTACCTCAAACATCTCTCAGATCTCTCCAGAATTTATCCAGAAAATCTCATTAGTCTGTTTTTTTGCTGCTAAGGACTACAGTGCTCCCCAGCTTCTCCTCTGGAAAAGCGTGCTAATCTTTGTGAACTTGAAATATGATCAGCCCTCCACATTTGCAGGTTTCACTTTTGCAGATTTAATTATTCACCGAGTATTTGCTGTCATCTCTGCAGCCTCCCTATGCCATTTTAACAAAGACTGCAAGCCTCATGAGACTGAGAAACTGTGAACAAGGTTTCTAAGTCCCTATTAAAAATTGTGTGGGGCAGCAGTGGAGGTGGTAGTAAGCCCTATTAGCCACCCACTTCTGCCTTGTGAAGGAACCCTGATGCCTCAAAGGAATTCACAGTGGGTTGAATTCAGTGATCATACTTTTTGTGTGTGTGTTTTAAATATGGTTTGGAAAAGCCTAGAATTATTTACGTTTTTTTCACTTTCATGGGGGTCCTGTGCCCCTAATCTTAGCAAATGTGGAGGGATGACTGCATACTTTTTCAGGGACTACTTTCTCTGCAAACTGATAGGGCTCTCCCCTAGTCCTGATTTTGTGTGTTTATATCTTAGCGAATCATCTATGAGATTGTCCACAATTTTCAATCTCTCTCTCTCTCCTTCTTCTGTTGGTGCTTTCTAAACCCAAGACTACTTAGCTCCAAACTCTGCCACCTCTTGCAATCTGATTCTAACCCTCAATATTGACATCAGGTGTTGTCATAACAGCCTTGATCTTGAAATCCTCTTTACCTTATCAGTTATGAGTTATGAGTTAATGTTTCTCTAAAAAAATTGTGCTGTATTAGGCAGTTATTTGTGTTAAACATTTACTGTTTACCATAGTATTTGCTTTTCCCAACAACTAGATTAAAGGGTCAAATGAATGAGAATTTCTTATTTGATTGGAAACCTTTGATCGACTATTTAAATAAAACAGAGGGTGAACTGATGATAATAGGCTTTTCAGATGTAAAAATAATAATGTGATTTAGTTTTATATAGCATGAGTAAGATATTATGTAATATTAGATTATTTTTTATTGTTACTGTTTTTGATCATAATGTTATAGTGTTGTTTCATTAGAGATTTAAGGTGATTATGATTAAATAATGTTCAATTAATTTTAGAAGTAGAATATATAATAGAAGATTAATGTCAGAAGAGCTATTTCCCAATGTATCTTGATTCTCATATATTCCATAAAATTGCTCTTTAGATAGCTCTGTGTGGATATGGATTATTGAGTTCAGTCTAAGATATACTGCTTCCAAAGTCCAAATGGCCCTTAATGGGTATACACTCAGAACATGAATGAGTTCATCCATGTGCTTTGAGAGGATACCTGGTAACCACTTTCTTTTCTTTCCTTTTCTTTTCATCAGCAAAGATTGTGAGAAACAGAATCTTTCTGGTGTAGGAATACAGGACAGATGCTACAGTAACTATAACAACCAGAATGAAATGGAGTGAACAGTAACTATTACAGAGATACCATCTGCATTAATGGAACTAGGAGACAACACCAGTGCAGCTATATATAGAAGCTGCACATAGCAGTCTTCATTATTTCTTATAGATTTGCAGCTGATTGCTTGGTACACATCTATAGATTATCGGTGGAATACCATTTAGAGGTATTGAGAACAGAATATTGAGAACAGAGTGGGTAAAGGGAGTAGCCAATACCTCCTTACAACAAGGCAAGCTTACAGCATGTCTAAAGAAGGCAACTGTAAGGCCCTCATTGAAACTTCCCAGAATCCCTCTGGAATGAAACACTATCAGCCAGTGTCCAGCATGCCATTTTTGTATAAGGTGTTGGAATGTGTGGTGGCCTCTCAGTTCCAGAAGTTCCAGGATGAAATGGATTCAATCTGGTTTCTGGTTTGGTTATGTTACAGAGATGGCTTTAGTCACCTTGGTGGATGATCTTCTTCAAGAACTGGACAACTAGCTGTGGGTGGGTGGGAGTTCAGCAGCTAGACCTCTGGGCTGCTTCATTAGGATGGAACTTGTTTTACAATAGGTCAGTTCCTTCCTGGAGGGGTGAGCCCAGAAAGTGATATTTAGAAGATTCCTGTTTGACTACAGTGTTCCTCAGGCTTTGTTTTGCCCATCCCCAAGCTACATGAAACTGCTGGGAAAGGTTTGTGGTTTGCCACCAGTATGTGGATGGTACCCAGTGGCATCACTAGGGGAATGAGAGGGATGCAGACTGTAGTGAGTAACACCATCAGAGGGTCATAGTTAAAGATCTTTGTTTTCATTGGATATTATAAACACGACAACCTTCAGCACCTGTGTTTTGATTTGTTCTGATTAGATAACTGATAGCCTAGGTGAGGCCAGGAAGAGAATAAAAGGAGCAAGAAAGAGCCTATAGATTAGACTGCTTTTAGCAGTCTGCAGCATATGAAAATAGGGCTATAATATGCTGTTCCTGATAACTGATAAACTGCCCTGATATGCTGAACCATGCTGATAGATAGGGTAAATGATAGGTCATGCTGGTGGGAGAAAGGAAATCTTTCCTCATATTTAGGCTCATGTTAGAAATAGATATATGTCCCATTGTGAATAATGGATGCCCATTAGGATGCTTATGATTATAATGGATGTTAATAAGATTTAATAATACTCGAGATCAACTCTTGAATGGCTGTGTATTCACAGATGCATTTTTGCAGATGTGTAGTGACTATAGATGAAATGGTATTCTTTGAGGGTTATACATATGATATAAAGGACAGAATTCTGTACATGTGAAGGCATTTATGAAATGGTTGTATAATGCCTTAACAGACACTATGAAAATATGAAAGATCCTGAAGATGATGATGGTGATGACAATGATGGATAAATGGATACATTATATTGTTTAAGAGGGTACTGCTCCTATGTGTGTTAACTATTACAAAACAAAAACAAAACTATTAAAGAGGTGCAAAGAGATAAAAGTTCAGTCCTTATGAAAGTGTAACATCCTAATGGCCATATGATGTAATGTAATGAGTGTATGATGCCTTACATGCAATGTAACGTAATGAGATGAAAGCAAGCGCCCAAACATTAACCTGTCTGTGTTTTTACCAAAGGAGACTGTTTGTATATCTGTGAATGCATAGATATACACAGAGCCTGCTCATTTTTCATATAAATACCCCAAGATTCTATGAAGAATGCTTAAGTGGAGTGTTGATGTTAACTCAGTTTGCCTGGTTTAACCACTATCACGAATTGGACATTCATGTGGCCAGAAGGTGACAGTGGAAGCCCAGAAAGAATCCAGATTAGCTGACATGTGGCAAGGACCCTCAATCTAAGAGACAGGAGTGGGGAACCACTCCTGTTTCAACCTGCTACAAAAGATGGTGCGGCTGCTCTTGGTTATCAGACCACCTTCAATTAGAAGGAAGGATGACATGGAGGATGCAGCAGACCTATGCAGCAGGATGTGCTGGCATGGTGACATGTACTCTTCAACCACTAACTTTTAAGCTTGATCCTAGATTTCTGTCTACCAATTCTGAGTGAGATGAATCTCTTAAAAAGAAAAGGTTTTTTTTTTTCCAATGATGGCTATTTGTCTTTTACAGAGGACAGTCCTATACATCAAGGGGTCCTTTATTGCAACCTGTCCAGCCCAAATCTCTTTTAAAGGTAAATAATGACAAGAAAGGACAGTAGGGGCCTTGAAGTTGCCTGTTACCTAGGCAACAGACTGGATCATTTCATCACAGTCTCCCCCACTATAGTGAAATATATTTCTCTCAAAATTAAAGAAATTTTTTTTGGTCTATTTTTTGTTGTTATTTGCTCTCATGTTGGGTTCAGTTTATGACAACCATAGGAAAGAGAATCCTCCAAGAGCCTCAGTCATCAATAGCCCTGCTCAGGTCTTGAAAACTCAGGACCATGGCTTCCTTGATTTATGCTCTTTCCCACTGTGGGGACACAATCGCAGGGCTCTGCAGGTCGTGCTTCCACACGACATCATCGTGGTCCCGCCGCCATCTCACATGTTATGCGAGCATGGTATTTGTAAGATAGAAAGAATCCATTTTACTCTTACTGTTGTGTTGTGCTGCCACCTTTTCCAGCCATGCATAAGGGCAAAAGCCACTGGCGACACTTCCCTCCCCAGTGCAACAATGGCAAATGCCTGGCTGCACTGCAGAAGAGAAGAGGAAGGGTCAGAGTGCTCCCCTCCACAGCGACCGGATGAGGTGTGGAGGGGAGCATTCCTGATGTGCTTTCTCTCCTGCTGGGGCTGCAGCAAAAGGATGTCACTGTGCCCTGTTATGCGGAAAAAGCCTACATCAATCCATCTGTAATGTGGGCCATTTCTGCACTAGACTGTTATAATGCTATTATTCCACATCCTATAGAATCCTGAGGTTTGCAGTTTAGGGAGGGGCCTCCTGCAACCCCAGTATTCCCTAGGATGTTGAAAGTGGAATAATAGCACTATAACAGTCTAGTGCAGAAATAGCCATGGTCTTCCTCTTTTCCTTCTGCCTTCTGCTTTGCAGAGCATTACCATCTTTTCCAATGAGTCATGTTGTCTCGTGGGATGTCCAAAGTATGATAGGCTCAATTTCGTCATTTTGATTTCTATCCACACTTGATTTGCTCTCACATATATTGATTTGTATTTTTGCTGGTTCATGGTAGCCATTCTGTTCTGACCATGCAACAACCTAAACCCATCTTGTAAGCAGTGCAGTCCCCCAACATGGCCATTTCTGTGATGTTTGAGAGTTGGGGGTGATGAACAGACAGGGTGATGTTTCTTGTATGACTGCCCCCTTCCCATTTTGGAAATCTATTTCTTCATATTATCCATATCATACAAATATTAGGCTTTTTAAAGTGTTTCCATTAAGGTCAATGGTATAACTGTTTTGTTAGTGAGAGGAATGTGTATCGGGGAGGTCTTGTAGTTGGAGAGGTAAATATTTACCCTCCTCATTCCTTCTGGGTGACTTTCTGCCATCGATTTGCCAATGGTATACAGTTCTGCATGTTGTATTCAGGTTCCAAACAAGACTTCTATGAAAGAATGTAGTAGAAGCCAAGCTACACCTCTTGTACATCCATGTGTTTTACACAGTAAGAAACAAAAAGAGTAGGTACAGACCCTAACGTGGACATCACATCTCAGCTATGTGTAACAGTATCCTGGTGTTAAAATGAAAACCACTGTTGGGGAGGAGAAAGCAAAGGAGAACTGGAAGCAAAGAGAATGGTTAACCTATTTTCTTCAGGGTCAATTGTCCACTCATAATAATTCTCCTCAAAGCTTCTTTGCCACTCATTGAAGAAAAATATCCTAGCAATGGGAAGAATCTTCAATAAGGTCTGGTGGTCTGATTTTGGGGGCATTGATGGTTACATTATTTTTAAAAAGCAGAACATTTAATGAGCTTTCAAGATGATTATTTCTTTGATTATCCTCAGAGAAATGCAAAAAGATTTCTGTCTTTGGCACTTGTTTTGGGTATGTATACCCATTTGAGTGTGTAGAAAGTAATGCAGCTGTTCCTGAGTAATCATCTGAAACGCAGGAGTGGATGGAGAGGCATTTGCTAAATGATACCTCTGTTTTCAAAGCCAGAAACAATCTTTAATGACCTGGAAGCACCAAACTATTTAAGTCTGGACGGGAACTTGCTGTTTATTCCCACCAAAAGAAAACAGAATGATTCTCTTATGCATTCATTTCACACAATTGAAATTGTGATGCTGGGTATTCACCACATATAAATAGAACAAGATGACATTGACTTCCTGCTTTGCTGGGTTTCCAGTTCCATTCCATTAACTCAGGGGTGGGATGAGGGTTTATGTCAATGTCTTTTTGCTTCTAATTCCAGTAATAGGTGCAATACATCAGTCTCTGAAAGAGAATGCAGAAGGGAGGAGGGGAAAGCTGAGTCAGGTCCTTTTAAAAAATTATTTGCTTACCACTTTGCTAAGAGCTCTCTGTGACATGCCCAGAGTAGATCGCTGGCCATCATAAGGACACATACAAACACAATATCTATAAAAGGAAAAGTTTGGTATGGCAAAACTTAGACACAAAACTGGTATAAAACCTAGTGCAGCTCATTCGTAAATGGTGTCACTGCATCTATAGGCAGTTAAACAAATAAACTTCATGTTGTGTATCAGCACCATGATTTTTCAATTGGAAGAAAATATCCTTGTGATTGTCAGAAAGCCATCACTCTTCAAGTAGCAAATGAAGGACAGCCTTCCTCAATGGCACTAATGGCATCCCCGCAACATTTCACTGATGAAAACTGGGGAAACCTATGGTCAAGCAACATCAGAGTGGTCAAGGTGGCAAACATTATTAAAGAGGAAGAATACACAGGCTAGGAGAGGATGCAACAGTTTGGTTTTGCCTGAGCCTACTGGGAAAGGCAAGCTTGTGCCCTGTCCTCTCTTCTTTTCTCCCCAAATGAATTAACTGAGTACAAATTATTTTTGACCTTTGAACTCAGTTTGCAGTGTGAAATAAGCTGAGGACAGAGGGGGGAAAGGGGGAGGAGGAGAGATAAATCTGGGACATTTTCAAAGCAGTTGGAAAAGTGGGATGGCAGAGGCTTAATTGGTATTGTTCCTCCAAATTGGGACAGTTGGAGTTGGAGTTGGAGAGTATGTAATGGGCCACAGCATGAAACATACCAGGCTGTGTTTGCTGTACCAAATCAGTGTCCCTGTTATTGGAATTTTACATTTAGACTGGCAGATACAGAGGTTTTGGTGCTGAGCTCATGTTTATTGTCTACTAGCATATTTACCCAGCGTTGCCTGGAATTTTATTTTCCTCTTGAGAACTCAGCAAACTGTCTTCTCCAATACCTATAACTTTTCCCCATATTTCCCAAGACAATGTATATACAGAGTTATTTACATATAAGGTTTGGGGTACTGAGGGAGTATGCTGTCCTCCTCCTTGCTACTGGCCTCGTCTCCATAGCAACCAGCCTATTTCAGTACCTGTAACTGTTCCCTGTATTCCCCAATCTGCAGTCAGAGTTGTTAACATACAGAGGCTGGGTTCCTGAGGGAATACACGGTCCTCCTCCTTGCTGTTAGGCATCATCTCCATAGCAACTGGCCTATTCTGGTACTTATAACTTTTCCCCATAGTCCCCAATCCAATCTGTGTTCTCTGGTGATGTTGATATACTGGTTTTTGATTTTATTTTTATTTTTTGCTTTCTGTTGAATTTGTGCAATGGCTTTAATTTTTTCTGAAAGCATTTTTGTATTGAATTTCAACTTTAAGATTCCTCACATATGGAACCCATATAATCTACTGTGTGAGGCAAGAAGACCTTGTGACTATGTTGTGTATGACACTTTAATTTTTCTCACATATGCCTCCCAAATGTTTTCTAGCATCCTTATTGATGGTAGGGCTCATCTCCATAGCAACCGGCCTGAGGTCCAAGAGCTCTCTGCTGAGAATTCTAAAAGCCCCTCCCTAAACTGCCAACCCCAGGATTCCATAGAATCTCCACAGCCAGCCAATCGTATGAGGTTTTCGCTTGCCTGATGCAGACAAACAGACAAAGTCACAGACAAACTTTGACATTTATATAGTAAATTGAAAAACTAAATAGTTTTGGATAGGGTTGCACTCCCCCTGAAGGAGCAGGTACATAGTTTAGGAGTACTTGTAGTGTTACTGGATGCCCAAGTAGACTCTGTGCTTGGTGCCAGCTTTGAGTGGTGCACCAGCTATGGCCTTTCATGGATAGAGATAACCTATCCACAGTGGTCCATGCACTGGTTAACTCTCAGACTACACTCTATGGGGCTGCCCTTGAAAAAGATTTGGAAACTGCAGCTAGTACAAAATGCACCAGCTTAACTGTTGACTGGAGTACCATGCAGACAGCATATCATGCCAGTCTTAAAAGAATTGCACTGACTGACAAAACATTTCCAGTCTGAATTCAAGATACTAGTGATGGCATTTAAATCCCTAAATGGTTTGGGAGGTTGATACTTGAGGGAACACCTCTCCCCATATGTGCCTGTCCAAGGATTAAGATCTTGGGGGCACTTCTCTGTGTCTCACCACTGCGATCAATACAGTGGCACCCTAGCTATGGGATGCTCGCCCCCTGAAGATTTGACTGGATGAACACTTATGTTGTTTAGGTGTCAAGTTAAAACTTGGCTGTTCATCAATGCCTTTGGGCCTCATTAACTGATCCCAAATACAATGTGCATAGTTTAAATTGGTTTTTCTTATGTTTTAAATTTGTTTTTAACCTATTGCTATAATTTAATATGTTTCTGTTTATTTAATGGTTTTATTGTTTTAAGCTGTATTACTTGCTTTAATGTTTTTTATAAACCACCCTGAGATCTTTGATATAGAGCATGGTATAAATATTTCAATAAATAAATTAATATTCTGGAATTTGGAGGCGGGGAAGGAACTTTACACAATTTGTTTCTCAAAATCCATTCTAAAAATAGATCAGAAGTGAGGGTGGAATTCTGATTTATTATACAAAAGTTCCCACAATTGGCTTTCATGCTTTTAGCTATGGTGGAAAAATGCAGCAGTGTCTTTCGAGTAAAGAACAATAATTAACCACTTGGAGAAGAAGCAGAAAGGAAGTAAAGCTAAAAGGCTAAGAACAAAATGTAAACAACTAGTCACTTCAAAATACTATGGAGAGGGGGAAGATAACTTTCGTCTACCTAGCTGTCTTTCTGTCATTCTCTCCCAGCTGGTTCAACAGTAGTACTCAGCAACCAACATATATTAAAAAATGAGATTATGTTTATTAGACCATTGAAATGGTCAGCTAAAGTGGACCAATAAAGTTCTTATCCAATCCAATCCTGAGTTTTCATTTTAACTACACCACTACATTTCTTTTCTTTTTTTATTTGCAGCACATATGTCTTTCATTCATATGACGTCAAAGACAAAGCCACATGCCGGTGTTTTTTAAATATATCTGGATGCTATCATTAAAGGAGTGAAAACAAGAAGAACACAGAGAGATGTTAAGAGAGGACCCTGCCTAGAACAGACCAGATTTTTCCATGGCTTGAATATTCTTTTCTTTGCTGATTATAAATTAAAATAGAAAATAGAAAAATAAACAATACCAAGGCTATGAAGACAGCTGTCCATGTTTATACTATATTCCAGGGCTTTTGCAATGCCAGAATTAATCAAAATGAAATCTTTAAACACCCCATAATCCTTCCTCCAGTTGTTTAGACCTGCTGCAAACCACAAAGGAAATGTGGTTGCTAGTCTGTCCTAGATCGAAGATGTAAATCTCAGCGAGAAAGAGGTGCATATGCCAGTGATATGGCTCTGATCACACAGGAGGTTCTTAGTATCACTAAATGGCAGAGAAGTGAGAAGAATCAGTAAGTAGTTAGGATTCAGTACAGACTTCAGTATATCTTGGGAGTCATGATGATGGCAGCAGAAGTTTCCAGATCAGGCCTGAGAAACATGTGCCACTCCAGATTGGACTTTCATTGGTAGCTACACCAATGGCAAGGGATGATGGAAGATGTAATCCAACAATTTCAGAAGCACCTCAGATGATTCAAATTAGGCACTGTTACCCTGATTTCTGGGGTCCCGTGAGGGACACCTCAATCAATGTACTCCAATATTGGGGAATGGGAATTAGCAAGAGCACAAGCTATAGCAATGCAAGAGGCAGGGCAACCTAGCAAGATCTTGAACCCAATGTTTACGGGGTCAGGCTGAGTCAGTAATCAAGCAGAAGTAAATAATAATTGTTTTTCTTTATTTTGAAATACAGTCAATACGTATGTATGCAAACACTCACACAGACCTAATGAAAGAAAGGTAGGAGTTGGATAGAGGGTTTTAAGAGGGGAGTTTCAGGGGAAATACTACACCTGATCCTGAAGCCCGGGTAGTCAGAAGAAAAGTCAGTTGGAGTGGAGATTCTCAGCACGTGGAAGCTGAGGGGAAGGCTCGGCGAACGGAGTGGTAGCAAGGCGGGATGGAAGCCAGGAGCGATCCGAAGAAACACTCAAAATCAGGGGGTCTAATAGGGGGAAAATGTGCCTGTAGGCTAGTCCATTCCTGGGGAAAACAATGGGTTTCGGGATGGAGACAAAGCCTCCAAAAGGTCAGTACTTTGCATGATTCAATTATGACAGTGTTGTCAATAGCGCAGACAGAATGCAAACGTGGAGTGCTTGACAGTTGGATATTCAGCTAGTCAAGCTGCTTGCTCAGGGCAGGGGATCTTTTGTAAGCTGCGTGCATACATAATGTGATTTTAAAAAGGTACTTGCCTGGAGGTCTCCTGAAGCTGCAGTCTGGCAATTACTGGCCTGCCTGGATTTGTTTTGTATTGTTCAGCTATTTTCGGCTGTGCCCGTGTGTGTGCTTGTCCGGGGGCCTTGCAAGCACGTGGAAAGGAACAGTTTGGGATGGTCAAATTCTTGATATCAAATGATATCTAATATACCACAAGCCCAGACTAGAAACTAGAGTAACAGCACAAATGAGGGATGGACTGCAGTTCCTATAATGCTTCATCACTAATTATGTTGCTCATGGATAAAGGGTGCTGTGGGATGAAAAAATCTGGAGACCCACAATTGTCCACCCTTGATATAAATTTCCCACGTCCAGAAGATGCAGTCTTTGGGGGAAAATACTCTTTGCACTACAAATCCCAGAATCCCACAGTGAACCTGGTCATGATAGATTCTGGGAGCTGGTAGGGAATGCTTGACATTGCAGTCCAACAACATCTGGAGGATTGCATGATTCTGCATCTCACCTCCTTGTGAATGATTATAGCTGATGATAGGCTATGAAAAATGATATGAATGAGGTCAAATAAATGGAAATTTAATCCACAACAAGTAGAAACACAGTTGAATTGAGAAGAACACTAATCTGCTTGATGGTTTGCAGCTGATTATGGAGGGAGTTACATACCTTTTCAAGAATTATGTATGCTATTTTGGGGATACTCAAACCAGTTTTATCTCTATAGAGACAGGTGATCTCAGCACCTAGGAGTGCTTTTGATAACCCAGGCTAATTCATAAATTGAGACCCTACTTGCAGAAAGTAGACCTTGTCTGAGACAGATGCTTGTGCTGGCCAAGCAGTTTAATACACCAATTTTTCATCAGTTGCACTGGTTACTTGCTTGTTTCAAGGCTCAGTTTGCAGTGCCAGTTCATGTCCTCAACTAGGTTATTTGAGGAACTGTTTACATTTATACGAACCTGCCATGAGACTTGTCTTGAAAGCTCTGCTCTTTGTCCGACCAAGGCAAGTAAAAGAGGTTTTTTTTGGTTGTAGCTCCTTACACATGGAATTCCTTCTGCTGAGAGCTCTGCTTCCCCAACCCGCCTCCTGGCATTACAAAGCACTCCTTAACACCTTTTTAAAAATTCTACGAAGCTTTTTCTTGACCATTTTGTTGGCCAATATACATATATTTTTAATTATGTTTGTTTGTTTGTTTTCTAGAAATAGAATTAAACAGGAGACAGAATTCCACATGCTGTTTGATGGTCAACACATGGAGCCCTGTCTCCTGTTTAATTCTACTCCTCAGTTCTCTCCTTTGTCCATTTTTTCTAACAACAATACATTTTTACTATGAACCACCTCTCACTCACAGAAATCAACTGGTGGGCATTAAAGACAGGACTTTCTTGGTGGTACCTCCATATTTCTGGAACCCCTGAAAGGATATATATTTGGTCATATGCTCCATCAGTACTGCTTTTTAAATAGGCTTGGAAAAACCACACATTTTGAACTGCTTTTTGCTGAGAAGTCAGAATTTTGAATAATTTAATGCTTGTATTATTGCTGGTTTTAAAATGTTTAAAGTGGTTCCATATGAGTATGATTGTGCTGGGCTGGGAAGAGTTTTAAACCACAGTTTTAATGGTGTTGGGGCTTTTTTTTAGAACAGGATGTTTTGCTATTATTATGCTTTGTACTTGTATGAAAGCTGCTTTAGGATTAGAGTTCCTAGATCTCAAGGCCTGCCCTTGAGTCTCAAGGCCTAGTGTTCTTCTCTAGTTCTCAGGTCAAGGAAGAAGAATCTCAGAGCAAGTGCACTGGCTTGAAAAATGTACAGCCATTTCTACACTACACTGTTATAGTGATATTATTCCACTTTCAACATCCTGTGGAATGCTGGGGTTTGTAGTTTACTGAGGCCAAAGATGCCCCTCCCTAAACTGCAAACCCCAGGATTCCATGGGATGTTGAAGATGGAATAATAGCACCATAACTGTGTAGTGCAGAAATGGTCTGTGTGTGTATTTTCCTCATTTGTTAGAAGTGGTGCTTTTTTATTTGAATAGCACACTCTGTGCAACCATAGTTAATACTTAATGTGTCATACTTAATGATATCACCAGGGACTCATTCACATCAAGTGTAGCACTATGATTCCACTTTAATTCTCATGGTTCCATGAGAGTTTAGGGAGGGATATTTAGAATTGTAAGCCCCAGAAAACACCATGACAGGTTCACCTTAAGGTCTCCATAAGTTGGAATTGACTTGAAGGCACATTACAATGTCTTCTTTTCAAGGTGAAGCAGATTGACTTGCTGATAAGGCTCCAACACAGCAGAGGCTAGGTTTAAGATTTAACAAGCACAATGACAAACAGCAAGCAACATGGATGAAGCCTAACTAACTTAGGGCCTTCGACCCATTAAATGGTCGCCAGGTATACTGAAAGGAGATCAGTCTTAAATAAATATTACACTATAGAGGAGAGGGTCCTTGATCTTGGATAGCTATTTTTCAAGTTTGGACTAACATTCAAAAGCAGATTCACTAGAGCACAAAAATATTGGAAAGAAATACATAAGAAAATAGAGCATAAAAATATTGGAAAGAAATACATAAGAAAATAAGTTTAATTTTGAAGTTTCAATTTGGGATGTCACCTGAATTTTACTTGTTAAACATGACACATACATTAGATGCAACACCAGCTAAGAGACACTGGAGAATTATATTGTATATGGTGACGACGGCCCGTATTGAATATGCACGATTTTGGAAAAATGAAACCACACCTACAACGGAACAGTGGTGGATAGCTTTTATGGAAAACAGAAATGCCAACATACTTACACAAAGATTGAAAGGGAAATCAGATGAGGACATAAACAAAGAGTGGAAGATTGTTACAGATTTGGGTTGGGGGTAGATGGAGGTATTAAATTTTTCATGATAACAATTATTATACAGTTAACAGTTAATGAAATATCATGAAGCGAGTAAAGTAGAGATATATAGTAGGAACTAACAAATTATAGATTACTAACATTTTATTGCGATGCATAATATAATAAATAGAGGGAACATAGAATCATAGAATCATAGAAATGTAGAGTTGGAAGAGACCACAGGGGCCATCCAGTCCAACCCCCTGCCATGCAGGAACACCCTCAAAGCACTCCCAACAGATGACCGTCAAGCCTCTGCTTAAAAACCTCCAAGGAAGGAGACTCCACTACACTCCGAGGCAGCATATTCCACTGCCGGACAGCCCTGACTGTCAGGAAGTTCTTCCTGAGGTTCAGGTGGAATCTCCTTTCCTGCAGCTTGAATCCATTGCTCCTTGTCCTGGTCTCTGGAGCAGCAGAAAACAAGCCCTCTCCTTCCTCTACGTGGCATCCCTTCAAATATTTAAACATGGCTATCATGTCCCCTCTTAACCTTCTCTTCTGCAGACTAAACATACCCAGCTCTCTAAGTCTATCCCCATAGGGCATGGTTTCCAGGCCTCTCACCATTTTGGTCGCCCTCCTCTGGACTTGCTCCAGCTTGTCAATATCCCTCTTGAATTGGGGTGCCCAGAACTGGACACAATATTCAAGATGGGGTCTAACCAAGGCAGAATAGAGTGGTACCAGTACCTCCCTCAATCTAGACTCCATACTCCTATTGATGCAGTCAAGAATTGCATTGGCTTTCTTGGCTGCCGCATCACACTGCTGACTCATGTTCAGCTTGTGGTCTATGAAGACTCCTAGATCTCTTTCACACATACTGCTACCCAGCCACGTGTCCCCCATCCTATATTTGTGGATTCCATTTTTTCTACCTAAGTGTAGGACCTTACACTTCTCTCTGTTGAATTTCATTTTGTTAGCTTTGGCCCAGCTCTCCAACCTATCCAGGTCATTTTGAATTTTGATCCTGCCCTCTGGCGTATTAGCAACCCCTCCCAATTTGGTGTCATCTGCAAATTTGATGAGCATGCCCTCTATTCCTTCATCCAAGTCATTGATAAAAATGTTGAACAGCACTGGGCCCAGGACAGAACCCTGTGGTACCCCACTAGTCACTTCCCTCCAGGATGAAAAGCAGCCTTTCATGATCACCCTTTGCGTTCGGTCGGTCAACCAATTACAAATTCAACTAACAGTAGCCCTGTCCAGCCCACATTTAATTAGCTTCTTTGCAAGAATGTCATGGGGAACTTTGTCAAAGGCCTTACTGAAATCGAGATATGCTACATCCACAGCATTCCCTTCATCTATCAAGCTAGTAACTCTATCATAAAAAGAGATAAGATTAGTCTGGCATGATTTATTTTTGAGAAATCCATGTCGACTTCTCGTGATTACCGCGTTGCTTTCTAAGTGATTAGAAACTGACTGCTTAATGATCTGCTCCAGGATCTTTCCGGGTACTGATGTCAGGCTGACTGGGTGATAATTATTTGGGTCCTCTTTTTTTCCCTTCTTGAAGATGGGGATAACATTTGCTCTCTTCCAGTCTGCTGGAACTTCTCCTGTCCTCCAAGATTTCTCAAAGATTATAGCAAGCGGTTCCGAAATGACCTCTGCCAGCTCTTTTAATATCCTAGGATGCAATTCATCTGGCCCTGGAGACTTGAATTCATCCAGTGTGGCCAGGTATTCCTGTACCACCTCTCTACCTATTACGTGCCTCATTTCCTCTGCTTCCTCCCCCGCTCCCCAACTGCCAGGTTGAGTGCTTGTATCCTTCTGGGAAAAAACTGAGGCAAAGAAGGTGTTAAGTAGTTCTGCCTTTTCTCCTCCCCCTGTGAGTAATTCGCCATCTTCTCTGCGCAGCGACCCTATCGTCTCCTTCTTTTTCCTTTTGCTGCGGACATATTTAAAAAAGCCCTTTTTATTGTTTTTAATGTCTCTGGCCAGCCTAAGTTCGTTCTGTGCTTTAGCCTTTCTGACTTCCTCCCTACATCTCCTGGCTACTTGCTTAAATTCTTCTTTGGTGGTTTTCCCCTTCTTCCATTTCCTATACATGTTTCTCTTAACACTCAGCTCAGCTGAGAGTTCTTTAGTCAACCATTCTGGTTTCTGGTTACAATTATTAACATCAATAATTGTAATCCAGAAAGGAAAGGAAGAAGGAATAACACTACATGTAACATTGCAAAAATTATTGTTTGTTTTATTTGTTGAAATTTGAATAAAATTATTTAAAAAAAAAAAGCAGATTCACTGCTGCACTGACATTGGAGCATCCCTGGTGTCAAGTCAGCAGCTGCCTCTTGACTGCAGGGACCACCCTTTGCATATATAATTGTGGAATTCAGGAATTCACAAAGTCTTATCTGTTATGGAATCCTCTGCTAAAATACCAAGCTATTACTCAAAATACTGCTTTATGTGAAAAAAAATGTTATTTTCAACCAGCTATGTTTAAAAATAGAAGAGACTATGTGCATGTAGATGAAGGTGGGTGTTCTCCCTACCTCCACTGGCATTAGTCATCTGCTTTTCCATTTTCATTGTTGTGTGCCCTCAAGTTGTTTCTGATTTACGGCAACTCTAAGGCAAATCTATCATGGGATTTTCTTGGCAGAATTTGTTCAGAGGGGTTTTTCTTTGCCTTCCTCTAAAGCTGAGAGAGTATGACTTGTCCAAGGTCACTAAGTGGGTTTCCATGGCTGAGTGGGAATTTAAACCCTGATCTCCAGAGTCCAATGCTCAAACCAGTATAATGTGCCAGCTCTCATTTTTTCTGTTATTGTTTGTACAAATTAAAAAAGCAGGAATTTACTAGAGGAACAATGTTGACCCAGAAGTTATCATCTGTGATATTCTGAGATATCAGTCAACATAAGAAGCATGTAATTTACCCACACTGCTGATTTTATTAGAGTGTTTTGTTTTGCTGTGTTTTTCCAATCTCTGAATCTACCAGCAGCCTAGGAAGGCAGAGGGTGGTGTAACAGCTCTCAGCATAAATTGCTGGAAGCTAAATTTACATCAACACCATCTTGGCTTTGATTGAATCCAAGCCAATTAGCACTTTTTCAACAGTACATGTTAAACAGCCTTACTTACTCCATTCCATTGTATAGCTTTTGATACATTCCGTAATGGACCAGAATGATCAGAAGCTAGTTAACCCTCATCCAGACAGATGTGACATTTTATTGCAGAATTCACACAGAACTTGAGTCATCTGCTTTTCATCTGCACACAGATGTTAGTCATGTGATTTTCCATTGTTGTTGTTATATGCCCTCAACTCTTTCTGATTTATGGAAACCCTAAGGGGAACCTACCATGGGATTTTCTTGGCAGAATTTGTTCAGCAAGGGTTTGCCTTTGCCTTTCTTTAGGGCTGAGAGAGTGTAATTTGCCCAGGTCATCCAGTGGACTTCTGTAGCAGAGCAGGCATTGAAATACTGGTCTCTTGTTGTAGTCCAACAATCAAACCATTACAGCAATTGACTCTTATGCAAAGCATCTGTGGCCATTATTTTTGTTTTTCCTAACATTTAGGTGTAACTCTGTTTTGGCACAGTCTTCCTTAACTTTCATCAGTAGTTATTCCAAACGTTTTGCTATTTTCTGCTAGCAGTTTGGTTCAGGAACTCTGGGACTGTTTTTAAGATGGCAGCTCAGCGTTGGCAGGCAAATTGCCTATTTGCAGATACATTTTTTTCCAAAGTATTGAAAATGCAGAATGCCCTGCCTTAAAACAAGAATAAGAACCAACCATGAATGAATGAATGAATGAATGAATGAATGAATGAATATCAGACTACCATGAAAACAAAGTCAAAATAATAGATGAAATATTACAAAAGTCATCCTTAAATGTTAAGTCTCTTTCAACTACAAGGTGTACTTAAAGTTCTTCCATGTATTCAGTGTAGCTTGGTCCCAAGTAAATGTGCATAGGATAGATTGCAGGCAGCCTTTGTTATTCCTGGGATGACTCAATGACAGCAGCTGTTTTAATATTTGTGTGTGAACATTTAATATACCGTATTTCTGAGTGAAAATTCCTAAGGAGGCTAAACTACACAGGAGCCTTGGTGGTCCATTTTCCCCCCTCCTTCTCCCCTCCCCACTTCCAGAATCCATGACATGGTGTCACCCATATATCGTAAATTCCTCCCCACAATTTTCACACTTCCTTCCAATGGGCTGTGACACACCCATTTTGTTTTGTTTTTGGGGGGCAACCCACAGTTTCTCATGATCTATACAATCAAAAGCTTTGCTATCTAATATATACAAGTCAAAGTCTGTCTGCTTGTCTGTGTCCGGCAAAGACCTCATATGATTGGCTGACTAAGAAGATTCTATTGAATCCTGGGGTTTGCAGTTTAGGGAGGGGCCTTTAGAATTCTCAGTCAGAGAAGAGATGAGACCTAGCAGCAAGGAGGAGGGCAGAGTATTTCCTCAGGAACCCAACCTCTGTATGTTAATAACATTGAATACAGATTGGATTGGAGAACATGGGGAAAAATTACAGGTACTGGACAAGACAGTTTGGGGAATTAGAGACACAGGATCTCAAATCTTTCTAACAAGTATTACCTATGAGAAAATAAAATCTTCAATATATATTGGGCATTTCCAGTCTATCGGCCATTGCTTGGTTTTCCATATTTTTTGGCAGATTTTTGTTAGAATGTGGGTGGATTCTGTCTCTTTATCCGGAAACTCCATAGGCAAACTCTAGATTGGTATTCCATCTGTTCCTAGTGATTTATTTCTCCCCTTTGTTTTGAGAGCAGCTTCCATTTCACTTTCTAAAGTTCAAAAAAAATCTTCCTTTAAGGAATCTGTCATCCTTTCATCTCTTTTATATCGTCATTCAATATATTGCTTCCGCCATCTTTTAATTTTGTCCTGATTATATAGTATGTTCTCCTATGGGTTGTATAATATCCCTACTCTAAATTTAAATTTACCTTTGATTTCTAAGATCTTGTGGAAGACAGCCTTTTTGTCTACCTTTTGACATCGTAATAGTTCTCTTTGTCCCTATGCACAAGTTGCTGAACAGTTCTGTTCAGAATTGTGATCCTGTTTCTTTCACTTTTTATTTTGCTTTTCATCTGTCCTTAACCAATCTTCCCTCTGAAAATTTCCCTGTTTTCTGTCCATAGGTTTTCTGTTTCTTGGTCAATGAGGTTAATGTTCTTATGCAAATATGTTATTTACATGGTCTTTAATTTTCATGGGCATGTTCTTCAGGTTACGTTTTAGCATTGTGATTGAGGTAGTGTACTTCTTTAGTTTTACTCTACTCTTTTATATTAGCAATCTGCTCCTGGCCTCACTTTAGCAGAGAAAATGGAGCTTCTCCATCTTCAGCTATTACTTCTGTAGTGCATTTGATTTCTATGTTTGCCATCTAGTGATATTCAAGGTTGTCTGTTCAGTTGCCTGAAGAATGTGTTTACCACTCTCCAACAATTTTTGGTTCTGATCTGTTTCCTACTTTCACCTCCAATCACCTATAACTATCAATCTGCCCAATCTGATGTGTGGTCAGTTTCCTCACGGAAGCCAACATAATATCTTTCAGTTTTGTCCTCTTCTCTCTCTGTAGTTGGAACAAAAATGTGGATGATAGTAATACTGGCAGGTTTTCCATGAAGTCTTTTTGATATTATCAGACTGTATTATATCTTGTAACTACTATTGCTATTACTATTGATACCACTCCAATTCTCCTTTGATTGTTAATTCTAAAGTTATACACTATGTAACTGTCTGAGTGGAAATGTTCCATTCCTCTCCACTTTAGTTTGCTCACCCCAAGTGCTAGAATATTAATATGTTCCATTTCTTATTTTACCATTTCTGGCTTCCCCAATTCACATTTCTTGCATTTCATATTCTTATTATATGCATTGTGCAGCTTCTGACTTTCTTTTCACACCTGGAAATATTAATAGCTGAATACTTTATTGACTTTACCCAGTTGTATCGTTAGACACAGCACTACATGCACTTGTCATCTGCTCTTCCCCAGTAGCTGACTGAATGTCTTCCCATGGTTCTCATCGTCATGTACCATCTCTTGCTTCGTTTTGGACTGTCTCATCATAGGGTTTTCACAGTGAAAGAAATTCAGAAGTCATTTACCGGCACCTCCTTTTGCACAGTATTAACAAGAGTTAGCTAAAGTGCCACAGCCGTTATCTCTCAGAAATCCACAGCTAGTGCCACGCCCACTACTGTGACTGCCCAGTAGCTTCACTTCACCATGTTGAAGTGTCTAGTGCGCTTAGACTAGCTTGTCAGACCATGCCTGTCTGACATGGAAAACCCTGCCAGCAGCAGTGCAACCAGCAGCATAGCCTCATCTCACAGGAGCACGCAATCCTACTACCATGGAAAGTGATGCCTGTTGAGGAACAAGGCTTAGAAAGCAACATGTTATCCACCTCAATTTAATGGATAAAGAGAATGCAGTGGATATAGCATATCTTAATTTCAATGAGGCTTTTAAGCATAGCACTTTTTGGCAAACTCTCCCGTGATAATCTTGTTGAGAAGATAAAAATTTGTGATCTGGATGCTACTTCTTTAGAAAGGTTCACAGCTGGCTGAACAACTACACCCAGGCGGTGCTCAGGAATGACTCTGTGTCAAATTGCTGCCACAGGGATCTATCCAAGGTACTGTGTTATTCCATAATTTTGCTGTAAATGACCAGAATAAGGCTTGGGGGGATCTTTATCACTCTTGCCAAGGCCAGAGTCTGGGAGGGATAGCTAACAGCACAGAAGACAGAGTGAAGACTGAACATGACCTTGGCAGGCTGAAACCAACGAGATGAAATTCGATAGACAGTAATGTCCTGCACTTGGGCACAGAACTCAGTCAATCAATCCAAAGCACAGCTTACATGATGGAAGAGAACTGATTCAGCAGAAGTATCTATAAAGAGGGATTTAGATGTCAGAAAAAAAGTTAATGTAAACCTGGGCTGTATTAACAAAAACATTGTGTGCAAAACATGGGAGATCATAATTCTGCTCTGTTATGTGTTGATGTCTAGTCTAATCTAGTATAATAGACTACCTGGAACAATCTCAAGTTCTGGAGGTGAGGGCCAATGCCAAAAGTCAATATGGTGGGGCACCTGCTGAAGACCCACACCTCCTCTAAGAAGAGGCCCATCAGCCTATTCTTTTTCTGCATTGCAGCCTCAGTGTGGACCAAAGAAAGAGAGTGAACAAGAAAGCAAACAGCAGTGGTGAGGATGAATAGTGTTAGCTGCCAAGCTCTTTTTGCTTGCTGGATCTCATAGCCTGTTGACCAGTGGTGGCTCAAATACTGAGAAGGACATTCCCCTGCCCCAGTGCAATTTTGTCATAAATCGCTCAGTCTAAGAGCCCACAGGCCGATGACCAACCCTGGAGCTTTGGCACTGTCCAAAGCTAACTGCAACTTCATAGTCACATTTGAAGAAGGGCATTGACAATTTGGGGCGTGTCCAAAGAAAGAGACTAAGATGCTAAAAGGCCTGTAAGCAAAATCCTGTGAGGAATAGGTGAAAGAACTGGAGAAAACAAGGTTAAGGACAGATGTGATATGGCTTTCGGACATCTGAAGGGTTCTCTTGCAGAAAACTTCTTCTCTCTTACTCTGGAGCGTGATGGGCAGGAACAAGGGAAACAGATTTGGCTATAGAGAAAAATTTAGAGAGCGAAATTGACAGTTCCAGGAGATGCTAAGCAAGTAATTTAGTGGACATATTTAAGAACAAGCTAGAGTCATCTCTCAGGGACACTGCAGTTGTTGTCTGCCTTCAACTGGCTTCTGAGTTACGGAGACCCTAAGCTGAACCTCTCAAGGGGCTTTCTGGCATTACATCCTGCCTTCGCCAGCAGGTTGGACTAGGTGAGCTTGAGGGTCTCTTTCACTTCCAAGTGTGGAAGATCTCATGCCATGCGAGTGGATACACTGCAGGAACATTAATTACAAGGTGCAGAGCCTGGGAAAGGTCTCCATTTGGACTAAAGTTTCCAGGCCATTTCCCTACTAGACTGTTATACTGCTATTATTCCACTTTCAACATCCTATGGAATCCTGCAGTTTAGGGAGGGGTCTTTGAGGCCCCTCCCTAAACTGCAAGCTCCAGGATTCCACAGGATGTTGAAAGCGGAATAACAGCACTATAACGGACTAGTGCGGAAGTGGCCCCAGAAATGGCCATAGGATGCTGAAAGTGGAATAATAGCACTATAACCATTTAGTGCGGAAAGGGCCCCAGCCTCCTCAGCCGGCCTGGCGGGAAAGCGCTGGAAGAGGCGGCGGCGGCGGGCCTGGGGAGGGCTTCTTTTCCGTTGCCGAAAGGGGAAGGCGGCGAGAGCACCGGGTCCCCTTCCCGGGGCGGCCGGGGCGCCGCATCCAGTGGCGCAGGAGCTTCCGCCGTCGCCCGCCACGCCTCCCCCTCCTCCTCCTCCTCCTCCTGCTCACCCCGGGCGCGGGCAAGCGGAGGCGTGGCCGCGGCTCGCAACACCCTGCGGCGGGGCGTGCGGGGCGCCGCCCGGCTGCTCGCTTTCCGCCTCGTCTCCGGGGGCAACGTGGCCGCGCCCGTCGGGGGCGCTGGGAACGGTGCGGCGGCGGCGGCGGCGGCGAAAGCAGCAGGTGGGAGCTGAACCGGCGGCGCAAGAAGCGGGCGGGAGCGGCCGCCTGCAACTCGTGCCCGGTGCGCCCCGAGGAGGGAGAGGAGCCGCCGGCCGGCGGGCCGGCTGCTCCGGAGGCGGGCTCCCGGCCGTCCCCGGGGTGGGCGAGGCCCAGGCAGAACGCGTGGCTCCGGGTTCTTCGAGCCGCGCCGCGGATGCCCGCCGATCGGAGGAGCCGGGTCCCCGGGGGGCGTCCGGGGCCCGAGGAGGCCCCCCGCCCGTAGCGGGAAGGCGCTCCGGCGGCCGGGGCGGCGCTGCCATGCGGCTCGGCGGCTGATCCCGGCCGCCCCGTCCTCGCCATGAAGCGGCAGAACCTGCGCACGGTCTCGCTGATCGTCTGCGTCTTCTCCTACTTGCTGGTGGGCGCCGCCGTCTTCGACGTGCTCGAGTCCGAGGCCGAGACCGGCCACAAGCGCCTCCTGGAGCAGAAGAGCAGCGACCTGCGAAAGAAGTACCGCTTCACCGCCGAGGACTACCGGGAGTTCGAGCGGCTGGTGCTGCGGAACGAGCCGCACCGAGCCGGCAGGCAGTGGAGGTTCGCGGGCTCCTTCTACTTCGCCATCACGGTCATCACCACCATCGGTGAGTCTGGGGAGGAGAGACCCTCTTCCGTTCCCCCCGCTTGGGCCACAAGATCGCCCCCCGCCCCCGTTGCAGTCTGTAAAACGACACACCCGTGGGTGCCCCCCTGGGGATCTGGGATCTCCGAGGCAGGGTTGCCAGAGTGAAAACTAGGGAGGGCTCCTCTGCCCTTAACCAGGGGACTTCAGGTGTTGCTTGTTAAAGGGTTCCTCTCTTCTACACAACCACAGGAGCCATTTCCAGCTTTCACTCTGGCAACCTACTCTAGAGGTAAGTGTGCGCTGCCTTGGTCTACTTCTTTTACCCACCATAGTGCACCATAGGCGAATCCCCCAACTCACCAACACTGACTCACCCTCCAAGAGCAAGGATGTGATCTTGTGTTATTTTAAGATAACCTCCTTTTTACATAAAGGAAACCTGTAGGCCAAATGTTTGGAAGGCAAGATGGATCTGATCTCCATCTGCTCCTGAGTTCTGTGTGTGCCGAGTTTGTACATGTGTGTACCGTTCCCTTGAGCATGGGCTCCTTGCTTGCTTTTTGTAGGATTCCAGATGACATAAAAGCGGATTATGGGTATACGAATTTATGCACAGAGAGCCCAGGAGTTGAAGAAACCAGAAGTGGCACTACAGGGTCTGCTCTTGTTTTGCCATTGCTTGAGTGTTTACATTGTTTCTGACTCTAAGGTGTTTTAAGAGTAAGGACTTCTGAGTAGGGCATTCTTTTTAGAAAATGAGAAGTGTCTTGCTGGATCATACTAAGGTCCATCCATGCTTTGCGAGAATCCACATCCAAAGGGCCAGAGATTATCCATTCAAAACTGGCCAGTGAGTAGGCTTAATTGGTTTTTAGTTTTAGTTATTTATTTAATGTTTTCAAGTGCTTTTACCCATTGTGTGTTAAATTGAGGACCCTGGTGGGTCAGGAGGTTAACAACCAAATAACTGAAACACAGGAAGGCCTCCTGCCAGAATATGCTGTCCTGAAAATGAAGAATATGTACTATGAAAACTTACTGATATATAAAGAATGAGTGGAATGAATATATATAGTAAAATAAATGCAATGTACAATATAAATAATATATAATTTATAATTGAAATATGACATCTGTGAACTAGGTGAAACACAAAATATTGCTGGACAGGATATAGCATTAGCAGTCAATAGATATTATGGTGTGAAAAACAAATTAGAAATCAAATAAAGCTATGTTCTCAAATAATAAATAAATATAAAAAACAAGGAATAGAAGTGCATGCAATTCTCCCGATAAATAATTTATGCAAAGGCCAATTGGAACAAGTCCAAATACAGAGTAGTAAAATGAGATTTCACCCAGGGTTATATGTTTTCTCAACCTTCAGGTGTGTGATGTAAGTAGAATGAAAGGTTTTTATGCATATCTCTACTCTATGTCTTACGTTTAGAGTGGCTTAACCATAGTCTGAATCCATGTACTTGATATTGGGGGCAGAGTTTATTTGCTCATTTTAGAAATGAGGCATCACATATCTGTGACACTTTCAAGCATGCCAACAACGACACGCAGTCTCTGTTTCTTACCCCGTCCACTAGCTTTTCTGTGCTGCTCAGCCCCATGGCTGCTGCTGAATTCTGTTTTTTTCCTGGACTAGGTAAAGGTGCTATCCAGGGTACTGAACTAGTTTTGAGTTTACAGCTGAGACAGATTCCCTGTTGAAGTGAGATAAAAGGCACTAGTGGCCACTGACCTCACCTGCTGACATTTTCTGGATAGTTTGAAAACTTGCTCACTTCTGTGACACTATGGTTCCAACAAAAATATTGAGCAGCTGAGAATAATGACTAGAATCAAGTTTGGCAGTTACAAATACATAACCTGCAGTTATGTGCTCGTGACTGTTACATATTCATGATCCTAACATAGCTCCTGATTTAGGGGCTACATAGGGACTGCAAAAGTTCCCCAGTTTCCACTTTCAAGCAGCTACAATCAGGGTTCCTCTGTCACTTGGGAAACAGCTAGTTGCTACTCCCGCCTCCCCTCATGTAAGCAATCTCTAGTACAAGGGAGAATTGCAACAGGGTCCCTGTTTCTATCTTGTCAAAATGGGGATCGCTTATGGGAGGGGGTGGAACTGGCAGCCAGCTGCTTCCAGAGCTATGGGAACAAGCCCCTGTTGATCTCAGCAGCTGTTGCCCAGTATGTGGGAACTAGGGGTGGATCAAGCTGAAATTCATTGTATAGCACCATGGTGCTTACCTGTAAGCAAGGACCATACAGGAATTTGGCTGTTGTATTTTCCATCCTCATGGATTATTCTTTTAAAGTACATTTTTGTTTTTACTGCCCTCCTGAAAGATGAGCACGTGTTCTTACCATCCTGCTCAAGGTCTGCTCTTCTAGCTTTTGCTATGGCCTTTTACAGCCATCCATTATATGGTGTCAATGATGCTATTTCCATGCATCTAATTGTGGCTTAAATCCTATGGTTAGTCCTGATCAGAGTAACATCATTGAGTCAGCTGAATTTAGCTATGTATTGACTCACCAGTCAACAACTGATTGAAAGGAATTTCCTCTTATTGAGATGACTCAACAGGTTGCTAGCCTGTGAATGATAAGTCTCCACCATACTTGCATATTTGCTCTACCATTTTCATTCCATGGCTAGCAATCGGTTTTTTGCATCCATTATGTTTACCTGTTTGCCCTGCTTTGTGTGATGTTGGTGCATACAGCAGGGGTGGGCAGTTGGGACAGGGATCAATTCATGCCCTCCCATAATGTCACACCACCAAATTTTCATCAAAAGTCAGCCATACATGTGGCTTGGAAATGACTGACTTGGGTTGTACTTCCTATACTTTTGGGTGATTTTTGGTCATGAGGGGTTGGAGCATTGGAGTATGGAGAGAGGGATATTGGCCAAATTTGGGGGCATCTTCCCTCCATTAGAATGTTTTTAAGGGACATCCAGGAGCTTTGATGGGCTCAGAAGGCTTGGGGGCTGCACACTGCACTTTCCCTACATCTGGTGTAGATGAACAACTAAGAAGGTTTACGATAGGCACCTATTCATGCTTACTGAAAAGAACAAGTATCATTTTAGATGCTGTTTTCTGTGTCATATCTTGCCCCTTCTCCACCATTTCTGAGCAACTTATGATCAGTACATCTTTCAAAGTCCATAGAACAAGTTGATTATACACTAGAGGCTGTTTTCATGACCAGCTATAACATTTAATTGGCAGTTGTTTTAAGAACTCTCCACATAAATATTTTATTTCATTGAACCTTGATAGAAAAAGGACATTTAAAAACACATTGTAGTAACAAAGAATAATAGTTGTCCAGAAACATCTCTCCTTCTTGTCCAGTAGAAATGAATTGCCTCAGTTTCACTATGTACAAAGCCAACTCACAGCATCCAGGTCATGCATCTTTAACTGTCTGTTCTTTGTACAAGAACATTTGGCAAAAATGATGCACGATTAACACAGGGAGAAAGAGGAACGAGAAGGAACAGGAAAGAGTCCTGGTGGTTTTGGCAATGGAATGCATCTTTGCATTTCCAAGAACCGGTGGACCACTAGTGTAGTTAAGTCCGTATGTCAAACTGTCATCCCTGAGCAGCTTTTTCTAAGGCACTCCCATCCACTGTGTTTTGACACAGTTTGCTTTTTGTTAGCATTTGGCCATTTGTCCTCTTGCTGATTTTTTTTTCAGTGTAAGAAACTAGCATCCAGAGGATGCCTTAGCATGAGCAAGGCCATCTTGGGAAGCCAATTCCTTAACACTGCTTTTTACCATTTTTAAATTGTTTTAATATTGTTTAATTCTATTTTAATGTTGACTTTGAATGTTTTTAAATATATTGCAGTCATTTTAATTTTTAAGCCATTTTGAGTACCAGTCTGGGGACAAAGTGGGATATAAATAAGTGTAATAATTAGGTAACCTGGTTAAAGAAAGAAAAGAAAGAAAGAAAGAAAGAAAGAAAGAAAGAAAGAAAGAAAAACAACAACAACAACAACAACAGGTAACTCAGTTAAAGAAAAAGAAGCTGAGACCAGGAGTATACAGGCAGATGTCACAATTAAGGGATGTAAGTAGAGGTTCCATCCGGGGGCTGGTGCTTTTTATCAGATTCATAAATGATCTAGAGAGTTGAGTGGAAAAGGACCAGGTCTGGAAAAGGAGCCATATCAATCTGGATGGTAAAGACAAAAAAAGAAATCACAAAAAACTCTACAAGGCTGTCTCTAAACTTGATGAGCAGACAAACATAATGGCCAATGCAGCTCAGTATGAGCAAGCATGCAGTGAGGGGAGTGATTTTGTAATGTTAAGGGCAGCATCCCTTTTGGATAATCTGTCAGACCTGCATGCCAGTGATTAGGAGGGCCAAAAGCAGCCTGCAGCTCCCATGTCTGTGGAATAGTAAATTCAGTCTAGGGGTCTTTCTGCACTACACTGTTATAGTGCTATTATTCCACTTTCAACATCCTATAGAATCCTGGGGTTTGTAGTTTAGGGAGGGGCCTTTAGAATTCTCAGCCAGAGAGCTCTTTGGCCTCAGTAAACTACAAACCCCAGAATTCCACAGGATGTTAAATGTGGAATAATAGCACTATAACAGTGTAGGGTGGAAAGGCCCAAGGTTTCAGACTGATCTTAAAAGGAGATATCCAGGGTGCTGACTCTATTTTGTGTGAGAGAAAGTTCAGCACCATAGATTACTCCTTACAGTTCAGACTCAAATGCAGAACGGAGTCACCACTTCGCTGACACAGAAGCCATTTGCTGCTGTTACTGTGAGGAAATGCAAGCCTGTTTTCTGCTGCTCCAGAGACTAGGACATGGAGCAATGGCTTCAAACTTCAGGAAAAATGATTTCATCTAAACATTAGGAGGAACTTCTTGACAATAAGAACAATTTTGACAGTGGAATATACTGCCTTGGAGTGTGATGGAGTTTCCTTCTTTGGAGATGTTTAAATAGGGGTTGGATAGCCATCTATTGGGAATACTTTGATGCATGGCAGGGGGTTGGATTTGATGGCTCTTGTAGTCTCTTCCAACTCTATGATTCTATGAAAGGTTAGACTGTTTGGGACTTTTAGTCCCAAACATTTGGGACAAAAAGGTAAGGAGAGCTTTATAATACATTGTACAGTAGGCCCTCAGTATCTGCTGGGTTTTAGTTCCAGGACCCTTTGTAGATGCTCAAGTCCTATTATGTACAATAGTGTAGTAAAATGGTGTCCCTTATATAAAACAGCAAACAACTCAAATGAGTGCTGGAGAGAGCTCAAGGATCTTTGAAATGGTGGAAGTCTACAGCAGGTTATGCCTACACTTCAGCGTAGTGCTCGACATGTTGCAAAATCGTTTCCTTTTTTGGATTTTTTTTTTAAATTATTATTTCTAAGCTGTGGTTGGTTGTATCCATGGATGCAGAACCTGTGAATAAAGAGAGTTGACTGGACAACCAAATGTAGCCAGACTTAAAACTAGAATCCAGTGCCATACAGTGAAGCTAGGGAAAGGTTCAGAAGAAGTTTTCTCTCTTGTAGCAAGCTTATAGTTAAATTGAAATTCATTGACATATGATGTAGTGACAGCCACAAATGCCACATAAGTGTCTTTATAGGGGAATTAGACAAACTCATGGTGGTTAAGGCAGTCATTTGCTACTGGCTGTGAGGCAGAGACAGCTCTAGGGTAGGAACAGCATGTCACTGAATGCCAGTTGCTGGATTATGACAGCAAGAGAGGGCTGCTCCAGGGCTATAATCTGTCTGTAGGATTTTTTATAGGTATTTGGTTGGCCATTGTGGGAAACAAGACTTTGCCCTTTGGCTGGATCCACAAAGGCCCTTCTCATGCTCTTCATGTAAGCTTCATATGATTGATTTTGCACACTGTAAAGGGCAACATGGACAGATATTGACCATTAGGTATAATCCTAGGAATTCTCTTGTACAGAAGTCCAACAATTCTCTTGCCCACTTTTTGTTCATTTCAGTAAGATCCTTGCGTAGAAGAACCTTAGTGGATCCCTTATTAATTGCAGAAATGACTGTCATTTCTTCCCTGTTCCTTTCCAGCACCAAAATGAGCTTTAATCATAGAATCATAGAAATGTAGAGTTGGAAGAGACCACACAGGCCATCCAGTCCAACCCCCTGCCATGCAGGAACACCCTCAAATCAATCCCGACAGATGGCCATCAAGCCTTTGCTTAAAAACCTCCAAGGAAGGAGACTCCACTACACTCCGAGGCAGCAGATTCCATTGCCGGACAGCCCTGACTGTCAGGAAGTTCTTCCTGAGGTTCAGGTGGAATCTCCTTTCCTGCAGCTTGAATCCATTGCAATGTCATGGCTAGAGTTCTCAAAACTATTTCTTGGAATACATGGGATTTTGTCTTTTCGCCTTTCTGCTCAACTCTTGACAGCCTGAATGACTATGGTACTCAGAATCTTGTGGCAGTCACCTTTTGATGACTGAGTGCGAAACCAACACTTGAATATAACTTTGGGGCAAAATCTATAATATCTAAAATGGAGAGGGCTTTGCCACCTCCTTAGTTTTATTAAATGCAATGAAACACCTACACTCTGTAAAATAGAGTTTTCTGAGATGAGAACCAGATCAAAATGGCAGCAAAAGGAGAAGGATGAAATGCTCTGTCAGGTGAAGTGCAGGGTGCTTTATTTATTTACTGCACTTATACTACACACTTTCTCTGAAAACAGGTTACCTATGGTCTCCAGGTGGTCTCTGTTCCAAATTGCTTGAAAAGTCATCACTACTTTTAGGACTATACCTTAAGCATGTGCTTGTTGTGCTGCTGGAGAGCTGATAGCCAGATTCAGAAGTAAGCACTTGCTATAAATGGGTATGATGAAAAGGGGAAGTACATGGTCCCTTATATGAAAAGCCATGCAGGCATTCAGATCAGTATCAGAGATCCTGTTCTGTGTCTATCTCTACCCAACATCTGAGGAGTGATACAAGTAGATGGCTACATGAGTCACAGTCCAAAGCAATCTAGTATGAATCCTAGGATATGGAAACTTCTCCATAAACAGGCCACACATAGAGGTTTGGCAAGCAGTGAAGATCTGGTTCTTTATTATTTGGGCAGAGGAGCAGCTGACTTCTGTTATTGCTCTCTTTAAATTTAATATTGTGCAATTTTATATTTTGTGTGGTGGGATTTCTTGTGTTTTACTCTTTTTTTAAATGTAATGTCAACTGTCTTTTTCAAATTGCAAAATCAGAGGTACATTAGGATATTAAAATATGCTTTGATGTGCAAAGGGTACATCTGTATATATCTATTTTTAATTGTGTATGTGTCAAGAACTTTCTGCAAATCAAGGAAGACTATTTGTAAGTTCTAATACTCAAATATGCACTCTTCATATGTGACAGTGCACATTTGTGCATGAAGCAGCCCTGTAAGTGACATAAAATAGGTACTGCAGTGGTAATCTCTCTGCATTATTAAATGCAGGCTTCTAAGGGTCATATCTCCAATGTCCCTAAAGGTCACATGGCCATGTAGGCTGATATTTAACACTTTTACATTGAAATCACCTTAATTTTTGTTCCTTTGTAATTAGCATTATTTCAGAGCTAACACTGCCAATCATATGATTTACCTTTGTAATGCTGAAGACAGTTTGGGGTTATTTTCAAGTACTGAGGAAGATAAAGGAAAAGCATTGCTGCAGGTGCTGAAAACCTGTCTTCTCTGGTCAACAAGATTTGCAGGTTTTCTATTATATCAAAACTATCAGAGGTAAAGACTAAACCACAGAAGTCTATGTGCATCATGGATAACACTGTGTATTTCATGTCTCTTCCGAGTCCTTTGACAATTGCTCATGCCTCAAAGTTGGTTGTCTATGGACCAGTGCCGGCCCATGAGCTGTCTTTCAGTCCACAGTGAAATTCCAGGAAAGAAAGAAATAGTTGTAGCCAATGGGTACAAAAAAAGTGCCAGTCTCTGGCATATTGGGAAAAATAATGTCTTTTTGGTCCCCCCGCTTAATATAGTTTAAGTACCACTTTAGTTTGTGTTTCTGCAATGTTTATTTCATATTATTGGGGTTTACATTTAATGCTACAAAGCAGTAATTTGCAAGTTGGCTTCTTCAGTTCCTATCCCAGCATGTGCGTTTTCTCAGGAATAGGATATGAAAGATGGTATTGTCATCTTGTTTGCTGTCACGAGTGCTTTCATCTGTGGATGACTGCCAAGCCCAATTAGGTAAGAGAAGTTTTTTTTTTACAAATTTGAAAGGATGCACATCTATGCAAAAGACTATAAATCTTCTTTAAAGCTGTCTAAAACCCAGAGTGGATTCACCAACTCACTGATCTGGGAATTACCACTCTCCACTGGTCTCCATGGATCGATTGTGAGCAAATCATGATCCTCCAGATGTTGCTGGTCTGTGAGTTCCATCAGCCCTCAACAGTAATAAGAAATTCTATGCTCTGCAATCCAGCATCTGGAAGGGTCCATTTTGCTCACTCCTGGCTGTGATCTTTCACAGATGCACACATCCAGCCAACCACTGTGATCAACAGAGTAAATTAGTCTAATAAGCAAATGCAAGTATTTCCTTTATTTGCACGATTCATACAGGTTGCAGTGCTTTGTTTTGTTTTGCTAGAGTACATGGAATACATATAAGTAAACACTGTACAGAGCAGCAAAATATACCCCAATGTATACCCAATACCAAAATATACCCTTGCTGTGTTTTCCAAGGTAATGCTAGATATCGTTTATTTGTCTGTTTATATAGTTTATTAATTTGGATAGTATACCCAAATAGTTAAACAAGATTCGAGTATGTTTAGCAGTATTCCCTGCTAAGGATCTGGTGAACCCCTGTGTTTTCAGTAAGCTGTGTTGCCCTTTATGATCTTCAGAGGTCTCCTCAGGAACCAGGCTTTCCTGAAATGTTTTTGGACCTCTTTAAATCAACTGAATTATAGGGTACAAACAGGGGAAGGTAGAGTCTGTATTAGCAATCTCCTAAGTATAACTTTTGATGAATCTTCTGTCTGTTCTTGTTACAGCAACTACTTTGCAATTCTGTTCCATCATATCATTTATTCCTGTATGCATGCCTTCCCTTATGGTTGCATAGGTAAACTGTCTTATTGAAGAAGTATAGTTTTGAATATTAGAACCTAACTGCAGCTGCCTTGGGTACAATCACCTCTGCTTCTTTTGAACACAAGTATTTGGAAATTCAAAATTTAAAGTCTAATACTGATAGTGGACAACAATTGTACACAACATCCTCTCCACAGTTCTGAATAATTGACTTTATTTTCAGGAATGTCACTTGAGAAGGGGCAAAATGAGAGCATTGCTGCTCCCAAATAAGAATTCTGTTCCTCCTCTGAAATTTTCCTTTACTCCCCAAATTTTTAGCATTTTAGTAATGTAAAACATTAGTTGAGCATCTAAAAAACCCTTTCAGGCATCCAAAGAAAAGGAGCAGACATACCTGGGGTGTGGACACAGCAGATACAAAAGTTCTAGATGTGAACAATTTTCAGTGTCTCACTATTCTGCCCCCAGCCGAATTTCTAACAAACAGGACATTTCAAGAGTGAGTGAGGTGTGATGGTTGGTATGGGCTGAAAAAAAGAGACAGATGGATGAGAGACTGACTAACTGAAGAAGTTGTAAGATGGGTTCCTATACTTTGGGATAGCCTTCTCCAATCTGACAGTTCCTAGATGCTCTGGGCTCCCTTCATGCCCAGGCAACAATCCTGTTATGGATTTTGTAGTCCATTTGGAGAAAAATTAAGGTTGAAGAAAGGGAACTGAGAGAGCTTTTGCAGAAGCTAGTAACAAAGTGTGTAGGCCACAAGGTCCGCTGTGACAGCCTCCGTGCCTGCCCCCATACTAGCATTTTGGCCAATAAGTTAATGATAACTTACTTGATTAAATCATTTTAATTATTAGTGATTGTGCTAGTTAATTAATTTTCTAATACCCAATTTTAACATTATCAAATTAATTTCAAAGCCTCTGCCTCTGACATGAAAAATCATCCAGTCTTTGAGACCAGTAATTATATTGTGCATCACTTTTTGTCATGTATCCCCACACAATACAATGGCTAGAGACATGCATTACCCTGAATGTTCTTGATGTATGCTGATACTCAGTATTGCAGTTACAAAGTTGTAACTTAGAGTTATGGATCCATAATTGATCCGTATTCAATAAGACTATGTAGTCTTAGTGTTACCCAAGTCAGTGTCACTCTAGTCCACTTTAGAAGCAAGCCAGTGGATTAGGCAAAGATCTGCTCAGCTGGCAATCAGAGTGCAAAGAGGATGACATTTCTTTCCTTCACCCCAATCCCATGAGCAAGTGAGGCTGTGATCATCAGAAGCAGGGCCTCTGTCACAACTATTTGTTGTAGCCTGGCAGGTGGCGTTGGAAATGTCCTTACACTGAACAGACCTCCTTCACCTGATCTGGTGGCTGGCTTTTAAGGTGGACTGAGGGAGGTTGGGCCAGAAAACATTGTGTAGTTATGTCTTCTTGACTAAGTAGCTGATCTGGGATTCTAGCAATAGTCACCCGCCTCCTGCTTAAAAATACAGTCTGGATAATGCTGATTTTCACTCACTTTGTATTACTTTTTCATTTTGTCATAGGTTATGGGCACGCTGCTCCTGGAACTGATGCTGGCAAAGTCTTCTGCATGTTCTATGCAATCCTTGGCATTCCCCTCACCCTGGTCATGTTCCAGAGTCTTGGTGAGCGCATGAACATTCTAGTCCGAATGCTTCTGAAGAAAATCAAGAGGTGCCTGGGTATGAGGCAACCAGTTGTCTCCATGAAAAACATGGTTGTGGTTGGCTTCCTCTCTTGCATGGGGACGCTCTGTGTTGGGGCAGCTGCTTTCTCCCATTTTGAAGGGTGGACTTTCTTTCATGCCTTCTATTACTGCTTCATCACACTGACCACCATTGGTTTTGGAGACTTTGTGGCCCTGCAGAAACATGAAGCTTTGCAAAAGGAGCCCCCTTACGTAGTGTTCAGCTTCATGTACATTCTTGTGGGTTTGACAGTGATCGGGGCTTTCCTGAACTTGGTTGTCTTTAGGTTTTTGATCATGAACTCAGAAGATGAGAGGCGGGATGAAGAAGAGAGGGCATCGCTGAGGAGAGCCAAGAATTACATCAACCTGAAACCGAAGGAAGAGAATGACAGGAGTAGGAACGAGATCTTGCTCCCCATAGAGGACAGGACCAGTCAAATGAACCTCATTCCACTGATCCCAGAAGATGCTGAGAGGCAGAGAGGCAAATCTTTGAGCTCTGCCACAAGAGTCCCTTCCTTTTGCACGTGTCTTTGTTACAGGCCACGGCTGAACAGGAGCCCAGATCCTCCACATCCAGAAGCTCTCAACTGTCACACTAATCTTGTTTATTATAATTCAGTTTCTTATAAAATCATGGAGGTCTCCTTGGGTGGTAAGGACCACACTGGCTTGTCTTCCCCAGGAGCACTCTGTCATCTAATAGTCCCAGCTGTCGGGAATGCTCCCGACTCCGAAGGAAGTCTATCTGAAGTGTGCATGCTCTTTTGGACAGTTTTTTTCTTCCTTTTTTACTCTGAGCTGTGTTATGCTACTGAACTTGTCTTTTGATGATAAATTATTAACTGAGATGTCGGCATGTTGTGATTGTCCTCCTTTCATCTCTTTTCTCCTTTGTAGGCATGCTCTGAAATGGCTACCGAGGCACAAGGCTGCCAGATTTATAATACCCTGCCTGAGCCATACTTTTTAAACACCAAGAATGAATAATAGTTTCTCCCACCCGAATATGTCACAATGTTTGTATTAAAAGCCAAGTGTTGAGAGGTTTAAACAATAGAACCACTACACTGTCTCATGGTTGCCAAGTCATCCATAGAAAGCTCTAATTATCCCCTTGGGGGGAAAGTATAAAGCTAAGATTAGAGAGCTAGGCTGAAACTAACAAAATGAATTTCAGTAAAGAGAAGGGTAAAGTACTACATTTGGGCAGAAAATATGAAATGCACAGATAAAAGATGGGTGACATCTGACTGGACCACAGTACATGTGAAAAGTATCTAGGAATCTTAGTAGACCATAAGCTGAATGTGAGTCAGCAGCATGATGCAGTGACTAAAAAAGCCAATGCAATTCTGGGCTGCATCAATAGGAGTATAGTGTCTAGGTCAAGGGAAGTGATGGTACCTCTCTATTCTGCTTTGGTCAGCCCCTACCTGGAATACTGTGTCCAGTTTTGGGTACTACAGTTCAGGAAGGATATTGACAAGCTGGAATGTGTCCAGAAGAGGGTCATCAAGATGATAGAAGACCTGGAAACCTGGACTTATGAGGAACAACTTAGGCAGATGGGTATGTTTAGCCTGGAGAAGAGAAGGTTAAGAAATGACATGATAGCTGTGTTTAAATGTCTGAAGAGATGTCATATGGAGGATGGAGCAAGCCTGTTTGCTGCTGCTCCAGAGACTAGGACACAGAGCAATGGCTTCAAACTTCAGGAAAAGAGATTCCGTCTAAACATCAGGAAGGACATTCTGACGTTAAGAGCAGTTTCTCAGTGGAATGTGCTACCACAGAGTTCTGGTGGAGTCTCCTTTGGAGGCTTTTAAACAGAGGCTGGATGGTCATCTTTTGGGAATGCTTTGATGGTGTATTCCTGCATGGAAGGGGGCTGGACTCCATGGCCCTTTTGGTCTCTTCCAACTCTGTGATTCTGTAATACCCAGTTATGTCAATTACACCATTGCAGTCTGAGTTTCTAGGCCAAGGTTAGTCCTGCACTGAGGGGGTATAAAGACCACCTTCTAGTGAGGGCTAGGCAGACTTTGGCCCCTAAATCCTGTTATTAGTCTCTGCTAGAATAGACCCAAAGAATCAGTGGAATTTACTCATATATTGACCCATCATTCAGCAGTGGATCCAGTGACTTTCCTCTGGTTTCAAATAACAAGTAAGATTCAGGACTTCATGCTTGCAGGGTTTTTTCCCCCAGAATTGAGTTGCCACAGCCGATGACATACACTCAGAGTCAGACCTTGGAATTTTTTTAAACTGCAACTCCCAGAATCCCTGAAAGCAGGAAGCAGTTGCATGTACCAGTCCTTCCACTTTAAAAACAAATAAAACTCTGTTACCTGAAATGTTTTTTATTTCAGCAGTTGAAATGAAATGTTTTTTGATTGAGTAGATGGAGGATCATTTCATTCTTGGTCAACCATTTGAAATCAGAAATATTTGCAAATCAACCAGAATCTTGTAATCTTCCGCAGATTAACCAGAAATATGACAGTGGATTCAGATCTGACTTCTGTTTACCCCTGCCCAACATGACTCACCTGTTTTCCCCACTAGACTGTTAAAGTGCTCTGATTCCACTTTCAACATCCTATGGAATCCTGGAGTTTGCAGTTTTGGGAGGGGCCAGCCAGCCCCTCCCAAAACTGCAAACTCCAGGATTCCATAGGATGTTGAAAGTGGAATCAGAGTGCTATAACAGTCTAGTGCGGAAATGATCTCAGTAGGAAACTCAATGTGGTATAGTGGTTTGAGTGAGGCCAGGGTTCAATTCCCCACTTGGCCATGATTTGAATTCCCAAACTGCTGTGGAAACCCACAGGGTCACCCTGGGCAAGTCACACTCTTTTAGCCTTAGAGGAAGGTAATGGCCCCTCTGAAGCAATCTTGCAAAAAAACAAAACCCAAAAACCCTGTGATAGAGTGACCTTAAGTTGATCCTAAGTCAGAAGTGAGTTGAAGACAAATAACCAACAACCACAAGACTCTGCCTTTTTTCCTGCTGGATCCATACTGCTGGATGATTTCAAGATCCTGGCAAGTTTTTCTGGTTAAATATTTTTTTTCATCCTTTAAAATATATATAACTTGAAACATTAGCCTAGGTGCAGAGGGAGTAGAATGGCTTTAATATTTTGCCACAGAAGGTCAGCCAGTCAGCACTCTGTTCATCCAGCTGAGACTGCCTTTGTGGTTGATACAGTGGCCAACCAATTAGGCTTCTGTGCAGCCTGCTTCTGATGGAAATAGGATTAATTCTGCCTAAGTTTGTTTCTCAGGGGAAAACTGTAAGCCAGGCCAGGAAGGGGCAAGTAGGATATGCGGTAATATCTGGTATGCATAAGTGCAGCTGTCCTTTGGTGTGTTTATTCCATGGCATTCTGGATGTAACCAGATTTTTAAAAGAAGTTTTTGACTACTGATTTACATTTCCAGGTTTACCTCACTTAACAAGTGAGATGTGTTCTGGGCATTACTTTTTTAGCAGAAAATTTGGTGCCAGAGGCAGAAATAATATGGAAAAAATAGGGATACATTCCTGCACCACAAAACAGAGAGCAGTTCAACATGTTTCAGCAAACTTTTCATTCAAAACTGACAGTAGGAATGTGAAGTGAAATCATTGGGTCAAGTAGGCCTTGTGTAAGTAAACAAAAACATTTTGAACTTTCTAGCGATCACATGAAGTCCTTTTCCAACAAGCATCCAGGGATGAATTATCCTTTCACCAGCCTCCACTTTTCTTATGATTTCCATTTTGGTGGCCAAATATACAGGTTTATCCTTTTTTTAACATGGAAGTAGCTGGTGAAGCAGTCTTATCTGTTCCTCTCTCACTTTCTTTTGTCATTCAGATATGCTTAGTAAGTGGGTCTGGAGTCACTTGCTGCTTACCTGTTGTAGGCAGGTACAGTAGGTTGGCTAGAGCAGAATCCCTATTCTTTCCCAGCTCAAGCTGTATTGCATTGTCTACTGCAGACATGCTGCTGCAACCTGATACCCAAAGCCTGTGTTTCTCCAGTCTTCCTTCACCATCCACCCAATGCTGATGCTGTTAAAAAGTTTCAGCTAGACTGAGGATGAGGAGGAAAAGAGGTGATAAGCAGGTATTAAATACTTCGTAAAAAGGAGCTTCTTTGTCTGTGTAATACCTGTCACTATTTTGTCATGTGCCTTTGAGTCAGTTCTGACCAACAGTGAACTTAAACTTTTCATGGCAAGATTTCTTCAGAGGAGGTTTGCCATTGCCTTCCTTTTAGACTGAGAGAGTATAACTTGGCCAGGGTCACCCAATGGGTTTCCACAGTTGGTTGGGAATTCAAACCCTTTTCTTCCAGATACCTAGTCCAACACAAGCTGCTACGCCATGCCAACTGTCAATTATTTTAGTGTTACTAAACACTTTAAAATACTCTTCCTATTGTGCAGCTGTGCCAATTTTAGACATGTCTTATAGCTGAAGGTGGTATATACAAGGAGTGAGAAGAGAAGAACTCTGTAAAATGACAATGTAGTCTTTTCAAGCCTTAGCAAAGGGTGACAGGATACCAGTTTTTCCAGCCAACTCTCATGAGCAGAAGGAATCCAATTAAAGGTGTTGTTCAGCAAATAATTTTGTAACAGCTGCCTGCTGCACACCAGCTGACCACAACCCTCCACCCCTCATAATTTGTCCTTCTGGATAAATTCTTTTCACTGTCACAGGGCTATTCCACTTATGAAACTATCCCAGTACTTTCAAGTCAGGCAGCAAGGATAGATCTATTGATTGCAACTTGCTTTCTGTTCCTTATGCTAATTTTCCAAACCGTGTTCCTTTTTTAGCTGCTTTGAGTCCCAGTTTTTGTAAAACAAACAAACATTTTAAAATACATAAGCAGGGCATAAAATTAATTATAATTTTCTTCAGTTGCCCTTTGCAATCTTGAGAGGCTTCTACAAAAGACTTTTCTTACCGGGTCCGTCAAAATCTGGATTCCCAGTACAGTGTAAATCAAAGTCAGTGCTGTAGAGTGCAGAAAGACAAAGGGTGTGCAAGACTGTGCACCTTCCTTTAAAGCAGAATTATGCTCCTAGGAGTGCATTCTTGCTTCAAAAACAAGGTGCATACTCCCAGTACACTTTGTCTTTCAAGCACAGTGGTATGTGTTGAGCTCCCAAATGTCAGCCCTGCGGCCCAAAAGCGTGTGGATGGAGCCAGTACAAATTACATTGGCCCAGTGGTCTGGAAGGAAGCTTTGGGCCAGACTACTATGTATGTTTCCTCTTTCTTGGTAGTATCATTATTTGTCAATTGTTGCCACCATCTATTGTAAAATCAAAGAAAATAATAATGATTTAATTATTGTCCAATATAGATTCTAATCAACCAAGGAATTGGGAACAGAGTGTGATTATATTTTAATGCCATTCCTAATGAAATATATTTTTCAAGTTCAGTCCATGCACAGTTTTGAATAGCGGCATGAAAACCTGTGGCATTTTAACTGGTTCACTTTTGCTAGGAGGCCTGAAGATTTTTTTTCACTGGGGCCTAAATCTACTCTCAGTGGCCTTGGTTGCCTATTCAGCCGTGGATATGTAAATTCCAGAAGGGTCAATTTGGCCAGCCTCTGCAGTATGGATTTCCTGATTTTATGCTTCTGATCACAGTGAAAATGCCTCAGATTTCTCTACTATCGAATTATGATGCATGGTGGCTTCCATGTCAGTGAGGTGGTGAACCCACCCTGAATTTTAGTCTGAACTTTAAAGGAGCTGTCCAAAGTGCTGAACCTCATCTGCCAAATTGGATAGTTCTTTTTTAAGTTCAAAGTAAACCTGGAGCACATCTACTGTCCTACTGATACAGAAGCCACCAGCAGCTGTTGGATGTAAAACGTTCATTATCTCAAGTCGTCCAAAATCCCTTTATGACAAGATTGGCTGATGGATGCCAACAGCTGCCTAAGTTGTTGAATTGCAGCTCCCACCATTGCCCAACACTGGGTATGTTGGCTAAGGCTGATGGGAGTTCCAATCCAGCAGCCTCAGCCACATGATTCTGACACCCAGTCAAGATAAAGAAGCCATAAAATGTCCCAGTCTAGCAACTCCTTTTTCTGTAGCATATATAATGAGGTGAAAATAGACATGCATAGAGTCATCCTAACTCTGTGTCCTCTTACTTCCTCTTCCACATCAGCGATACAGTCCAACAGACAAGAGGATATCCATTGCTCTCTGTTTTTTCTACATACCAAATTTGCAGCATTGGATGATTCTGGTTAGGGAACATGCATGGGGCAGCATTCAGCATTACATTATAATCTGGCTTTACAAGACAAAGGTATAAAAAGAAATTGAATAGCAGCAACAACTTCACCTCCATATCTAATTCCATACTTAGTTTATTAATTATTAACTGCTCCATTTGTCCTGATCCTATCTATGTTTGCTTAGAAGTAGGTCCCTTTGTGTGAGGCAAAAGGCGTAGGATTGTGACTTCAGACCCACACAAGCAATTGATATAAGCAGAATGCTCCAAGCTCATTTGGCTGATTTGTTTCTATTAATATGTGAAGGAGAACACAGGAAACTGCCTTTTACCAGGGCAGACTGAGAGTCTGGCAAAGTTGGGTAAGCGTGATTCCCTAGTGCAGGCAGTCAGCCCACACACATAGCCCTATCTGATTTGGTGGATCTGGAACATTTCCAGAGGAGAGTGACCAAAATGGTAAAAGGCCTAGAAACCATGCCCCATGTGGAAATGACATGATGGCTGTGTTTAAATGTTTGAAGGGATGTCATATGGAGGATGGAGCAAGTCTGTTTTCTGCCACTCCAGAGACTAGAACGTGGAGCAATGGCCTTCAAACGTCAAGAAAAGAGATTTCATCTAAACATCAGGAAGAACTTCTTGACAGTAAGAGCAGTTTACCAGTGGAATATCTGCCTTGGAGTGTGGTGGAGTATCTGGAGGTTTTTGAAAAGAAATTGGGTGGCCATCTGTTAAGAATGCTTTGATTGTGTATTCCTGCATGATAGGGACGTGTACTCGATGGCACTTGTGGTCTTTTCCAGCTCTATGATTCTGTGTTTGCCTGTTGCACAATGGGTAAGTTCAAGGTCTTGGTCCTCCTTGTGCAATCAAACTGCAAAACTGTGGAATTCAGAATAGCTTTGTTGTTGTGTGTCATTAAGTCATTCTGACTCATGGCAACTCTATAAATGAAAGACTTCAAGAAGATCCTGCTATTAAAAGCCCTGCCAGGTTCTTGCACACTCAAGAAACTGTGGCTTTCTTGATTGAGTCTATCCACCTGTAATACAGGGTACATCTTTTTCTATTGCTATCAACTTTACTGAGGGTTATCTTTTCCAGTTATTCATTATGTATATGTATGCTATGCTAAAAACTTACGGCATCTTGAAATCTAACTGCTACCTTACACTGGCTCTCTGGTGAGAGAACCAGGCTAACTTCCCTATCTAGAGAGTTCCGGAGTCTGGGAGCAACACCTGAGAAAAAGATATTTCATGTCTACAGTTTGTTGTTGTTATGTGCCTTCAAGTCATTTCTGATTTACAGTGTCCCTAAAGTGAACCTGTCACAGGGTGTCCTGGCAAGACCTGTTTAGAGGAGGGCTGCCGTTGCCTTCCTCTGAAGCTGAGACAGTGTGACTTGCCCTAGGTCATCCAATGGGTTTCCATGGCTGAGTAAGGATTTGAATGCTGGTCTCCAAGAGTATTAGTTAAACACTCAAATTACCGCTGCATGCTGGCTCTATGTCTATGGGGTATATGTGTGTATATCTTCAAGTCACCTGTCAACTTATGGCAATCATCAATTTCCCAGGGTTTTCTTAGGCAAGGAATACTTAGAGGTGGTTTTGCCATTCCTTCCTCTGAAATATAGTCTACAGGGTAGCTCAGCTTTCTCCTCTCCCAGCTCCTGCTCACCAAGCCTTAAGCAGAAGGCCACTGCCAGGTCACCTCCTTCACTGTTTCCAGCGGGAGAGGAGCACTAAAAGGTAAGTAGTCTATGTTTCTGCAACAATGATTATGTGATCAGTACATAAGAGTTTGGGTGTGTGTGTAAGCACAACATTTACTTCCCCTTAGATTGCCAGATGGCTTGAGAAAAGCAAACCACAACAACCAGGCCAGGTTCTGTTCCTTTAACATTTGTGGAAATCAGCTAGTGGAGCTTGTCCAGGCAAAGAACTAAACCTGATCATCTGTTAATTGCACCAGATCAGACTGCTGATAATCATGTTAATTAAAGGGGCAGCTGTACCAGCTGGGACCAGTTCAAAAGCTGGCAACCACAGCTGTGCCTTCCAAGACTTAAAGCTGCTCAAAATGGTTTAGGAGGTATGAGCAGACTTCAGGCGTGCAAGATTTTTCTTTTTTCTTATTTGTTTGATTTCTAGAAGCCAAGAAATTACTGTATTGGCTGATGTATAAGACACAGCGACATATAAGATGTACCCCATTTATATGCCAGCAAATACTATTTGCTGATGTGTAAGACACGCTGGCATATAAGATGCACCCCATTTTCAAACAGTATTTTTTTGGGGGGGGGGAGTCTTATATACCAGCAAGTACAGTAACGACCTGGAGCTGTGTGTAAAAGAGTGGCTCAGGTAGAAGGACAGCCACTCAGAAAGAACGGGGTATTTCTGAACCCAGATCCTGCCCAGAAATTTGTGATTGGTATTAAGCTACATCCAAGTCCTTTAATAGACAAACGTCCACTCCTGGATTTCCCCCAATCTTCTTTTTTTCAAAAACCCAAAAGGGGAGTAGGGAAAAAATGCTATTGTTATTTAAACTTACTGATCTGCAAAGCATTCAGAGATCTGCCAGTTCATCTTAATGAACCTTCCATCCACTGAGTTTGGCATTGCATTATAGCAGAGGTGGAAATCGTATGGTCTCCCAGACGATATTGAACTGCATCTTCCAGCAAAAATAGCATGGCTAATGTTGAGGCTTGCTGGGAACTGCAGTCTTGCAACATCTGGAAGGCTGCTTTACAGTATGAAGGTTGTTAATAAATCAGTGTTTTCTAGGTGTTGAAAATAGTAAGCAAACAAAACCCAGCTAGTTTCTTACATGCTTACAATTTAACAGACTTGGTACAAAAGAAGGAAAGAGAAATGGCGAGGTAACTAGGACGCCAGTTGATTCAGGTACTCATCCTTGGTATAGTTCCAGAGGAATGGCCGCACCCAGAAACACATCTGAAGCAGACAATGGCGCTGGTGGCTGCCATATTCGTGAGATGGAGAATATGTGGCAGGCTTAGTCCAAACTTTAGAGGAAATATCCCAGGTACCGAGCTCCATCTCTAAAATAGATTCAGCACCAGAGACATAAATCTACAACTATTTCATCTTCACATGCAAGGATGAATTATTAGTCTTCTCTCCACTGGGAAAAAAAAAATATCTGCATATTATTCTCCCCAGTGGAAAAGAATTATTCTGCACTGAAAAACACATAAGTTGTTTTTTTTTCTTTCTTTCTTTTCGTGAAAAACTTGTTTGCTGCACAGGAAACCTATTTTATATAGAAACCTATTTTTTGTGCAGAAAACCCTATGTGTTTTTCTCCACTGAATCATTCCTCTGTAACATTTCAGAATGAGGAATACCAGGAATAAACTAAATAAAATTATCACTGGCCAATTCTTCTCCCCAATAAAGTTTCCCCACTGTCAAGAAACTCATTTTTTAATCTAGAAATGTATAATTATTAATATTCTTCTCACCTCTATTCAGCACTTTAAATTACTTTTTTAATGTTTAGACTTAGGTCATTGCTGCACTACACTCTTATAGTGCTATTATTCCACTTTCACCATCCTATGGAATCCTGAGGTCTGCAGTTTAGAATCATAGAATCATAGAATTGGAAGAGACCACAGAACCTGTCAGAACTGAGAAACAACCATCAGAATGCTATATAATCTTTTACTTCATGTAACTTTATGCATACATAACTAAATTGCAGAGGCACTAAGAAAGTGCATTAGTGGATTACAAAAATGCATATTGAGACACTGGCAAGAATGCCTGATGAACGTTGGTCCTGTTGGTCATCAGTCACATTGTGCAATGGTCACTTTGCTGGCTCTACTACATAATCATAGAATTATAGAGTTGCAAGAGACCCCAGGGGCCATCTAGTCCAACCCCCTGCTATGCAGGAACACACATCAAAGCACTCCCAACAGATGGCCATCCAGTCTCTCTCCAAAGAAGGAGACTCCACCACACTCTGAGGCAGCATATTGCACAGTTTAGAGAGGGGCCTTTGGAATTCTCAGCCAGAGAGCTCTTTGGCTTCAGTAAACTACAAACCCCAGAATTCCACAGGATGTTGAAAGTGGAATAACAACACTATAACAGTGGAGTGCAGAAATGGCCTAAGACTCAGAGTAGATACCCTGCCTAAGATCTGAGCCACGTGCCATCTCAGAGAGACTAAACACCAGTTGACCCAGCTAAGAGGATCATGTCTGGTGCATGATATTTTGGAGCCTGAGATTAACAAAATGGTCTCTCCCCCTCCATTACATGCTGCTGTTGTGTGCTTTTATGTCATTCCTGACTTATGGCAACCCTAACCTGAAATTAGCACAGAGTTTTCTTAACAAGATTTCTCCAGTGGGGGTTTGCTTTTGCTTCCCTCTGAGGCTGAGGGAGTGTGACATGCCCAAGATCACCCAGTGGCTTTCCACGGCTGAGTGGTGATTTGAACTCTAGTCTCCTGAGTCAGTCCAACACTCAAACCACTGATAAGTGAATCTTATTTCAGCATTAGTAATAAGAGAGCATCTTCCAGTGCATCTGACAGCAGGATATTTAAAATATGTACACTAGTGCTCCTGAGCACAGTGCAGTATCACAGAAGACACATATAGCTCTAACCATTCCATTTCTCTCAGCCTCTGCTGCCTCTAGTAGCAGCTGCCTCCCTCCGTTTCATTGTAGGGTCTACTAAGCATATACCCTTGTTAAGATGGAAAATCAATTTGGGATGACCACAGCTCCATGATATATTTGCATTCACAAGCTTCGTTAGAATCCTGAAGTAGAAATTTAGTCCATTAAAACCATGGGATTGGAATCATAAGGCTCTTCCAAATGGAGGCAGATTGCAACTCCCAGCAGCCCTGGGTAGCATAGGCAATGGTGAGGCATGCTGGGAACTGTAGTCTAACATCATTTGGGGAGGCTGCGTGATTTCTGTGTCTGATTAAAACAAAGTAGAAGTAGAGGGGAATTGCTGCTCTTCTATTAAGAAACATCATCTAGCAAGGGAGGTAGGGGCAATCACACTTTCTTCCTCAGTGTGTTGGAAAAGATACAAATAATTCTTAAACGCAATTTTATTTGTGGCCAGCTGACAGGTTATACCTGTTGAGTAACTATTTTATAAACCATTAAATGGGTTAGCACACTTGATATGCATCTTTGCTTTTAAAAAAAGACAAAGGTACTGGTAACTAATAAGTAGCCTCCTTAAAAACCGTAAAGGCATCAGATCCCGTCAGATCATGGAAGCTAAGCAGGGCCAGCCCTGGTTAGTACTTGGATGGGAGACCACCAACAAATACCAGATGTTGTTGGCCATATTTTGGAGGAAGGAATTGGCAAAACCACTTCTGGGTATTCTTTGCCTAAGAAAACCCTATGAAATTCATGGAGTGGCCATAAGTCCACAGGTGACTTGAAGGCTCATACACACAGAACTACCATGCTGATCACACTACTTAATTATTATGAAAGACTGCATATTATTATAAATCACAAATCATCTTAAAATACTTTGGGGTCCCCCCCCCCAGAATATAGTCTTTAGGAAGATAGTCATTTTAGTCTGTATTGATCTCCCCATTTCTATCCTGAGCCCCAAACTGCATTACCGTACTGGCTGCTTCAGTTCATTTATGAGTACAATCTTGAATAAGGATACCTTTCTGGGTTACATCTCTCCTGCTGTATCTTGATGGTGTAAATGTGAAGCCAAAAATAGCTACACATTCATTTATGTGTATGGCAGAACAACCATTCAAAGGAAATGATGTGCTACTCCCACTATGGCAAGTGAAGGGCGCAAAGGGACAGTGTTGTTGCTAGGGCTAGAAAATATCTAAATGTACTTTTCTGGCTTTAGAAAAAGGTAGAGGATTATTATTTGATGCAATGAGTGCCACCTTGTGGTTAAAAGGCAGAAGCATCATAAATCAAGGACTGTTTTCTGGAGATTTTAGAATTTATGGCAATTGCATATGTTTCTTTTACACACCTGCTGGACTTATTAGCAGGTTGAGTTTAATCTACAACCAGAACTGCCCCCCACCCCAATAGCAGAGTGGGTTGTTCAACACAAGTATTTCCATGGCTGTGACAGCATAGTGCAAAAGGAATTGGTTGTTAACTGTCCTCAAGTCGACTTCAACTTATAGTGACCCTATGAATGAAGTATCTCCAAGTCACCCTATCATCGACTGTCCTGCTAAGGTCTTGCAGATTCAGGGATGTATCTTCCTTGATTGAATCCATCTATCTGTAATGTGGTCTTCCTCTTTTCTTACTGCTTTCTGCCTTCCTAAGCTTTATTGTCTTTTCTAGTGAGTCATATCTTCTCATGATATGTCCAAAGTATGACAGTCTAAGTTTAGTCATCTTGGCTACTAGGGAAAATTCAGCCTTGCCTTGCTCTAATGCCCATTTACTTGTCTCTTTTTAGCAGTTTGTGGTATCTGTAGAACTCTTTTCCAGCCCCACATTTCAAATGAGTTGATTTTCTTCCTGTCAGTTTTCTTCACAATCCAGGTTTCACAAACTGGAAATACAATGGTGTGGACAATCATAATTTTAGTATGCAATTATTTATCTTTACCCTTGAGGATCTTGTGTGATTCCTTCATAGCTGCTCTTCCAAATCTAGTCTTCTTCTGATTTCTTGACAGCAGCCTCCATTCTGATTAATGAGTGAGCCAAAGCATGAAAAAATGAAGGCCACAATGTAGTGGCTGATTATACATTGTCATAAAAGGACAAATGTGTTCTCCACAAAAAAAGCATAAAATCTCCATATGTTAATTTACATGGTGGATGAATCTACATTTAGAATCACTTTTACTCGGAAATGAATGCATCTCATCATAGTGGGGAAGGTCAGTAACCAATTGATTTACATGCCAGTTTAATATGCTGTCCAGGTACTAACTGTTGATGAGCAATTTTAAGGCTCCTGCTTCTTTATTCCTAGCTGGAGTTTTACTGAACTCTTTCTAGCAGTGGGCTGTTCTCTATAAAGTAGCACACATGGAAATGTCAAGTTTCAGGCCAATCCTGACTAAAATTAACTCAAGCTAACAGAAATCAACCCTTTTTAGTTCAGGAGAGTAAGCTCTGCTGGACATGATGGCTGGAATCCTTCTGGTATCTTACAAATGTGTGCATTCCCCTGCAGAAGTGATTGGGATATTTTCGTCCGATGTGTCATGCCCAGTTAGTTCAAAGTTATGAAGCTGAGTTGTAGGTGTGCATGTTGCACACTTGAATGTGAATTTTTAGGCAATGTGTTTCTGATGAAATTGGCGTTAAGACTCTTCAACTGTGCATTAGGGTAGATATTCAGTTCTACAACATTGTCCTTCAGCACAGCGGTTGTATAACACAATCAATGCATAATTCTACATGTGTAAATTTATACTAAACAACACTAATGTAGGATATGGGTCAATGGAATAGTCCAAGTAAGTATGCACAGACTTGCATGGTTTAGCGGCAATTCTAGGCATGGTTACTCCAAAGTAATTAGGCAAACTGGTGCTGTCCAAGCATTTTCTATTACTATATTTGCTGGTGTATAAGATGCACTGGCCTGTAAGACACAACGCCCATTTTCAAAGGTTATTTGGTGGGGGGGAATGCATCTTATACACTGGCAAGTACGGTACCTTGCCTATATGACTCAGCCAACCTGGCTGATGGACATATATTATAAGAGCTTTAATCCAAAATACCCAGGGGGCATAGCCTTCTTCTGATTTTAGTCAGTCATTCCAGCTCTCCATTCTCATTTCAAATGTATGTTGTGCTTTTTGGTGGATGGATCTTAACAATAAATATTGGTACTTATAGATTACTTGGATATGATGAGATTTAGCACCAGACAAATAGCCATTCTCTGGTCTTTTGAGAAACAATGTTTTATTTCATAATGTATTTTGTTATTATGGTTGTTTGTTTTCTGAGGTCCAGGCCCCTCCAACCTGCATACACTCATTCATATTTTGGGGGAAGCAGAGTCAGGACCCAGACAGTTAAAAAACAGCAACCAGTTTTGTGTCCTGGAGCATACAGTTGCTCACAGAATATGATCCTGTTGTGATGCAGAGCATGTCAGTGTTCAAAAGGCCACAAATTAAAGGCCACTGCAAGCAATGTCAGAGGCTCCTCCTCCACAGAGACTGAGAACACAGATGACAGGGACAGTTTCCGCGCTCAGCGCTTGTTTCATAGGCACAAGTGACTGCTGTGCATATGGAATCTGACAAACCAGCAAGGCCAGGCACCTGGTTGTTAATTATTTGTTGCATTCACACTGCTTGCGTTGCTAGGAGATATTGATGCTCAGGCCAGCAGTTGCCTAGCAACTGCCAGAAGCTGATGTGTTCTCTTGCAAGTTGGTGATGGGGTGGGGGAGCGGACTGAAGCTTCTTTTCCCCATATTTTGCTTTGTGTTTTTAGTTTTGAGCAATAGGAAGGAAGTTAGCTTACCAACCACCTCTTCCTTTCCAGTGCAGCCCTCTCCTTCCATTCTCTGGCCATTTCCGCATGAGCCTGTTATAGCGCGATAGCCCCTCCTGAAACTGCAAACCCCAGGATTCCAGAGGATGTTGAAAGTGGAATCATCGCGCTATAACAGGCTCGTGCGGAAATGGCCTCTGTTCTGTCTGCTCTCTCCCGTACAACTCCTCCCACACATTTGCTGTTGTAACTGAATGACAGGCTTAATTTGGGCAGAACATCAGCCCTGCAACATCTGGGACCCTTTGACACCTGTAGTGTCATTATAGCATTATGATTCCACTTTGACTAACATAGCAACATCCTATGTAGTTTGTGAGGCACTAAAACTTTCTACTGAGAATTCAGAGGCCCTTTCCACACGGACTTAAAAAAGCGGTGTAGATTGACCTCCACGGAGGTCGTCTACACCGGTATGCGAATTGGGGTGGATTACTCTCGAGTAATTCCACACCACAATCTGCGTTTGGGCGCCCACAAGTGGTGGCGCCGCGTGTTTTTGAAAAACCACATTTTATGTGGTTTTTCAAAGGCACGGGGCATGCAGCCCCGTCCAGCCCTGTCGCAGCGCCCATGTGGATTTATGGACGCGCGCAAGGGCGTCCCTGCAGATCAGGCAGGGGGCGGGATTTCCGGCTGGCGGGCTTCTCCGATTGGTGGAGAGGCTCCGCCAGTCAAAATCCGCCATTTTGGGCACTGCCGGGCGCTGAGGACGCCATGGGACGCTACTGTGTGTGGAACAGCGAAATGCGCTGCTCCGCACGGCAACGGAACAAGGTAAGCCCCGTTTTGGCGTGGCTTTCCCCGTTTCCCCACCTGCGTGTGGAAAGGGCCTAAGTCTCTTACTCTATTTCTCTGGTTTAGTTCACAATACAATAGTTTCATTCAGATTAAAATGTACTAAAATTCTCAAAAATTGATCAAGGGCAGTGCAGGAATCTTTCTCTCGCTCTCTCCCCCTCTCATTGCATTTTAGTCTTGCCATGTTTATAATGCTGCCTAACCTGAAGCCATGGCTGGTCCTCAGTGTAGCATTACCATTACTGGATATTTTGCAGGTTAAGGTAACAACAGTACATCTCCTCTTTTACTAGACAAAGTCTGCGCACCCTTTTACAGGAGTGCTCCAGTTCATGGTTTTATAGAATCACAGAGCTGGAAGAGATCACAAGGGCCATAGAGACCAACTACCTGCCATGCAGGAACACACAGCCAAAGCATTCCTGAGAAGCATCTGTTTAAAATCCTCAAAAGGAGACCCCACCAGACGCTGAGGCAACGTATCCACTGTGATCTAACCAGCCGACCCCTCCCGAAACTGCAAACCCCAGGATTCCAGAGGATGTTGAAAGTGAAATCATCGCGCTATAACAGGCTAGTGCGGAAATGGCCAGTGTCTCTTTAAGCTGCAATGGGTTACACATGCTACCATTAGTACCACATGCATTGAAGAGATAAATCACTGCTTGTCCTTATATCTGAAAAGGGGCAGATTTAGGGAAAGCAGGAGAGGGAAATAAGCCTGGGAGGAGTAGCCAGTGCGGGACAAAAGTGAGAAAGGTGCTACATTCTCAGGAAGGGAAAATAGAAGCAGACTTGATTGTCACAGCCCTGACTTGGCCAAAAATAGCCCTAACTGTTCAGACCTGGACAGGACTTGGGTTGTGACAGGTTACTCTCCTCTGTACATGATCTAGCTTGTCAATATCTTATAGTTCTCCCTCCACATTTGTGGGTTTCACTTCTGCAAATTTAATTATTTGCGAGGTGCCCACTTGCCCCCCATTCTCCCCCTCCCACCCCATTCCCACTCTGCTTGCTCTTCCCATTCTCTCTGCTGTTGGTGCGGGTGCGCCTCGTGTGGGTGGCAGGAAAGTGCAGGGAGAGCACCCTGGGTGGGTGCACCGGCTGGGCAGAAGCTGTAGGGAGGGCACCCTATTCATGATTACTCAACTTTCACGAGGGATCTGTGTTTCTATCCCTCGCAAATGTGAAGGGCCTACTGTAATTGTGGTGCCTAGAACAGTATTCCTGGTGAAATTTAGTCAGGTTGCTCACAGTATTCATTTAGACTGCACACATTCTTTAGGGAAACTATGACCCAACTTATTTTGGTATTCTTAGTTCCTACCAGAAAAATCCATGGAATACTGAATGATGACTTGACACATAGGTACATTTAATTGATTCAATGGGTTTACTCTAGCTGGAATTAACAACAGAATTCCAGCTAGTCAATGGTAAGAGGATCAAATAGTCAATTCACTCTTCTACCTTCCCTAGTTTTCTATTGTTCTTTTCCCGCTGACACTCAATTTTCTCTGATTCTGTTAGCCTTGCAAATTGTGTGACTGCTTGAGCTGAGGTGCACAATTTTTTTTTGCAGAAAATTTCAAGAGTTGCAGAAAAGCTATTTCAGCCATGCCTGTTGATTTAGATGAAATTTCTGAAACTCTTTGTATATGGGTAGTATTGTGAGCATTGCAGCATGTATACAATATTATTGCATAATATTCTGTCACTTCTCCCTAAAAGCAATACACAGAGGAGGTGGGGTAGGTGGGAAATAATAAAGAGAACTGATCCCAGAAAAATAGTATTTACCGAACAAATGGCTGCTTGATTGGGTTTTCTGACCACGTGGTTTTGCTGAGACTGATGAGAGGTTAAAGAAAGGTGTTATAAGAGTTTTACTGAGTTAATCTTAAAGAGCTTCTGTGGATGTGATAACAAACTGGCTTTGTCATTCACATAACTGCACGGTGAGCCAAGACAATCTCATTCAGGGTAATGTGCTAACGTTAAGTATCTTTGGTACATACACCTACAAAGCAGCCTGCACTCCCTGAGTGAGCATATGAAGAACCTCATGTTATATTCTAATCAATTTCTCAAGTAATGATGCTTGGTTCATAAAACATCCAAACATGACAAGCTGCACAGATGTAGATTCCAAGCAAGGTACTGAGGGAGTGATGTACGTTATCACTCACTAGAACAGGGCATCTCTAATCCTCTCCTACAACATTACACTGAGAACAATCAGTACCAGGCCACTATTCTTCCTTGGCTTTCCATTTCCCAGGTTTATTGGGAAGACTGGCATTTGAAAATGCAGCCACATCTACAAATCCACTGGAGTTCAGTGAAGGTCTTCTTCCAGTGTTGTGCAATGTACCAGTATCTGTGATGGTAAGAGGAGAAAGATCCTAGTTGCCTTGAAACTTTACTTACATACTGGAAGAAATACAGGAATATCAGTACGATTTCTGGGAAAACTCTGTGAGGCCCTGCAGACTCTGAATGAGATTGCATGTAGCCCTTGGGCTGAATTTTGCTTGTTTCAACAACAGGTCTTCAGTGTCCTTTTAACTCTGATTATGAGATGCACACTAGAAGAATGCACCTAACTCCTTCCATATATTTTGGGCAGACTTGTGGATCTGAGTCAGAAAACAGTGGAATAATATTAGGACAACCATTTATGCATTGTTTGAAAAGGAGAAACGGACCATTCCTCCCACCCACAAGAGTATCCAAATCCTTTCTTTTGCATATGCCAATTAATTAGTATAGATACACATCTAGAAATGATTGTTTGTAATTTAAATAGAAACACAAGACATCTCACTATCTAGTTGGAAAGCCTGTGATCAGGTGACTTGTATGCCTGCTCAGTTTGCATCTGCATAGTGTTGATGGACTTTCATTTCTCATGGCTCTTTGGTTTTAAACCAAATATGGACTCTTCAAACTGAGGGACTATCCTTTTTAAACATGACCACTTAAATGCTAATTTGATAAAACAATACTTTCTTTTATGGGGTACTTAAACAAGTCTACCCTCTATTTTCAAGGAACGAGTTTTAAACATACACATTTCTAAATGTAATGCCCCCATTTTGAAACCATTTGTCATTTTGTAGCTACATTGGCACAACTTTGTTGTTGTGTGCCTTCAAATCATTTCCAACTTATGGGAACTCTAAGGGAACCCCATCACAAAGTTTTCTGGGGCTGAGAGTGTGTGATGTGCCCAAGGCCACCCGGTGGGTTTCCATGGCCAAGCAGGGAATTGAACCCTGGTTTCTAGGGTCGTAGCCCAACACTCAAAACACGACACCACACTGGCTCTGTTGGCACAGTTATCTGTATTTTATCATGTTTCTACCTCACACTTTTTGTGAGGGACCCAGAGGAGCAGACACAGAGATTTCATTTAGCCTCCTAACAAGCCTATGAGGTAGGTTGGGAACAGTGACTAGACCAATGGCATCCCATGTGTTTCATGACTGGGAGACAATTTGAACCCAGATTTGTCCCTCCATCTAAGTGTAATAATTGGTCACTAAACCATACCACATTATACCAGTGGTTCACCTTATGGAAAAGTCAGTGCTTCTTAGGGCTGTACTGGTGGAGATTAGGCAGTTCATCATTTCAAAGTCTGTAGGGCATGAACCTACCTCAGAAGGCCCCTTATGGTTTAGCCTGGTATACTTAGCCTAAGACATTCTGATGCTTGAAGCATACAAGATAATGCCCCTCCTCCCATGTACACATTACACCCAACCAGACTGGCAGCTGAATTTTACTTAAACCTTTCTACCTCACCTGAAAGGAAGAGCCAGAAGGCTGCCATTGTGGCTGTCTCCACAGCACTCGTTGGATGAATTCCTATGCCACTGCAGTGTTGCTTAAATATTTGCCAGCAATGTTACATTCTGCTTACGTTATTCAGTCTCTGTGCTGGATACCACTGCAGTGCAAAGTATGTGGATCATTGCTAAATCTGCATGGCTGACAGCCACTGAAAATTCACAGTGCACAATGTGATGTGCAGAGGTATATGTTCCTCACTGGACCTCTGCATGATCCACAGTGGAGCCTCAGGCCCCATTGTGGAAGAAGCAAAAGCCTATGGTGGGTTGCATACACTCCACCTGATGTGCATTGGTACATGTTCTGCATGTGGACCTCCACTTCTGTCCATGTCACTTGGATATGGCCATTGTACGATGTCCAGTAAATGCATTTCCAAGCATAATGCAACTAATAACTGTGTATGTTGCTAACAAGATTCCAGCCATCATCTGCTGATTCAAACGCTCACTTCACTCTGGCCAGTGGATCTGATGGCTCCCATGTCAGTGGAGTAGTAGATCAGTTCTGGGGGTTAGTCCAAACTTTAAAGTTGCTATCCAAATAGGTTCAGTACCTTGGATTGCTCCTTTGATGCTTGGACTAAAATTCAGAGTGGGTTCAGTGCTTCACTGTTACTGGAGAAAACCTTGGCTCTACCTAATGGTAGCACCAACCCTGTGGCAGAGCAGTACATGCTAGGGCCCAGGTTTACCTGTGATGCCTTCATTTTAAATCCCATATGTACATATCAGGCTGGAATCATATGGCAGTGAAAGAAATCTACTTGGCCCAAATTCATAATTTGTGTTCATTATTGTCTCTCAAATGCGACAGACTTTTACATGTCATTATATTTTCTGCAAGGAAGGCTCATGTTCATATTCATGCCTGAATCCAATTGCAAATCCCAGCAAGAGTAGTCTCATTGATGAACAGTTTAAAATGTCATTCTGTTTCTCTGACCTTCTTATGAACTACACCCATCTTTGGCAGAACTTGAAAGTAATGAGTTACAAACAACATAGTTGTTATTCTTTTGAGTTAATGTTCAAAAGTAATATTCTGTGGCAGAAACAGTAATTTCATTTCTGCCTGTGTAACAAGAAATGTTTTGTAGTTACAGTTACTTTTTAAGGGCATTTAAATCATTTTAAAGCCATTTAGAGCAGCATTTTTCAAGTAAAAGTAATGAAAAAAGTAGTGCTCAAAGTAACAATTATGTAACAAGTATTGTTGTTGTTGTTGTTCTGCCTTTCAAAATTTGAACTGAAAGCAGCATACAATTTAAATGTCTTTATAAATGTTAAAATCTGCAAATCAGTTAGGGAGCTTTGCATCACATTACATGACAAATTACTTCACATTACATAAGAAAACAAAAAGTAAGTTTCCAAGCTCTGATCCTGAGTTTAATATGTAAAATGATTGATGCATAGGTCCAAAGCTTGCAATATGCTGTCTTTTCTGATCTGGAACCTTTATCTAGGGATGAAAAATAAATTTGTATTAACTGAGATTTTAAAAGAATGTAAATATGTGTCTTTTGTGGTTCTAACTGCAAAAACACATATGCATTTTTAGCTTTCCTGTCATTGGCCACAAAACAAGAATATTTTTTTTTCTTTTTCAAATTATACACAAAGAAATGCACAAGTAACTGTACACATTTGAAATATGTGCACAAATGCTCTCTTGATCAGAGTAGTAAAAATTATAGACAATGTATACATTAAGGAAAATGTGGCCCCAAATGCATACATTACAAAAAATATACATCGAAATATGTGAGAATCTTCACACGCATATAAAAATATCCATATGCCTCTCTCCATCCCATGTTATAGAACCTGAAGGGACAAGAATGCTAGTGAGATTCTGAGAAATATCATGAAAACAAAAATGACAGATTCTCACATTCCTGCCCTTATTCCAGATGTGCAATTCAGTGGTAAAAAGAAAGGCACTCTACATATGTTTGTACTTGCTCTTTTATGTATTCTAATGTTTAGCCATTCGTGTTAATTCAATTAAAAACCTCCAGTTTCTTTAAAAAAAAGGTTTTTATTGTTATTTTCAACAGTTTCATCAGCTTGACACGAAATTGTAAATTATCCAATCATGTGTATTGTCTGGATAAAAGTGACAGACAAAGAAAAACAGCACATCAAAATCTTCCCTTAAAGACAACAGACAGTGTCCAACATTAATGTGCCAGACACTATGTGGAAAGTCACACTTCTGCTGCATGTACAGCGCTGTTATTGTGTACAGGGCAATCCGCCACAGAAATCCCAAGCAGGGAAGTTCATGCACCTTTCTAAAATTGCAAGGAGATGGGTTCGTTAGTAGAAGATGAATCCTTTTCTTGGACTTTTGAGTCTTTCAGAGATCGTATGTTGTACATTATATGTTCCCCAAAGAACTGGTAGTGGAATAGACTCTAGTGCCATAAGGATGACAAATGTCCTGTTGCCTAGCTGTTCCCACTTGTTAAACTGCCATGAACAAGGTGGGCAAAAACTACTTAAAAGAAGGCAGGCGTGCTGGTAGGCAGGACATATCCTGCAGATACCCTCCAGGACTCCTTCCAGTTTTATAGATCTATGATCCAATACAACACATTTCACTGACTTCACACCTAAGCATAACCCTGCAAAAATTAGTCCTCATTGCTAAGTCCCAATGAAGGGAACAGCAGATGAGTTAATCAAGACTATAAACATATCCAGAGATGAGTCTTAAGTCTCATCTGAGTCTCTCTTGGCCATCTATGCAAATTTACAATCAACATTAATCTGGAAAAGAAAATGATAACAAAGGAAATTTTATAACAGCAAGTCAACAAGTGTTGGGATAGCCAGCTGTATGTTGGTTTGGACAACGTGTTTCAATCAAATTAAGATGCTGAACCAGTCGTTTCAGTGGATTTCATCATCCATGCCACTCTTTTTCCTCCACGTTTGGCAACTGGAGGAGAGGGCATATGGAAACATACAATGGGTGGATTTGGCCCAGGAACCATTAGTTGCTGATCTAGGTTCAGCATTGTGAATGTCACTGGCTGCTCCAAAATCAATACTCAATCTATAGAAGAAAATTTAATGTTCTATAATATTTCTTAAGATTGCTAGCGCAGCTGAACAAAACCACATGAACTATATCAGAATTTTTGGCCCTCCAGAAATCTGGGATTTTACTCCAAATTATGGCTGTAGTCCCAAATATCTGATGAGCCCAAGCTTTCCCATCCTAGTACTACAGACTGGAAGGAATAATGTGTTCCATCAACTTAAGAAATATGATCTGGGTATATCTGCTCCCTTTTCTGTTGAAGCTAAACTTTAGAACTAATTGGAATCTAATTCCTTTTATTCATTGTGTGAACAGGACTAAATTTAAGGTGGAATTATTAAATTTTGTCCCTGTCATTTAGCAGGGAGGTAGATATACAGCACATTCTTCACAGTATTATTTGCTATCACATAAAAGTGCATTTAAATACTATAGTTTTCAGTGGTCTGCATATCAATCTATACTTACAGTGTATAAAGGTGCATGTATTTCCCTACTGTGTTATCATGTACAATAACAAAGGATGGATCAGCAGCTCAGGAAAAATAAACCCATCTCCCTTTAGTTCCAGTGAGGCGTCTTTGCCAGAAAGGCCGTTAGAGGGCAGAACAGCCATCTGTTTGAGAATAGAAAACATTGGCAGTGACGGTACCTGAAACAACAGTGACAAATGCTAAACACTTAAATAAGGAGACCTGATATATCTGTGAGCTTTATATTTAAACTTTTAACAATTTGAGCATGAAAGTCAACTACAAAAATTTTATGGCCAGTAAATGTATTTGCTTACACAGATTGGATTAAGCCATTACCATGGTACTATCCAATCTTCTTTTTCTCAGTTATCCAAGTAGCCAATACGCTAGTTATGGTCTGTCCAGAGCTGAAGACTCTACGGACCAAGACTGTCACCACATATTGTACCCAGGTATGGCCATCCGCACATCACAACCTGTACACATCAAAGGGAATATATTATTGCTTATATGCCTATTCAGACTCTCTTCATAAAAAGATTTTTGTTTTGTTTACAGAATACAGGATTATGACAAAACTAGCTAAGTAGATTTTTTTTTCTTCATCTTGAAAATACAACATCAGTTCCTTCAAGAAAGGCTTAGATCTTAAGCTAAGATCATTAGCAGAGATGTAATGAACAATTTCAAATATTCTTACACAATATTAATAATAACAGCAATGATAGTTTCAAGTGAAGTTCCTATAGGACTAATTCCTGGAAGTTATTTACATCCATTTTTTGGGGGAAGGGGGAATTACAAGTTAATAAAATATAATACAGAGTATTTAATACTAAATGAATAAGACTCCAACCCAGAAAATGTTAGTCATGTTGATGTTCCATTGATTTCTTTGTGAAAAACTTGTCTTCTGTTGATTTCTATGACTAAAATTATCTGGATCAGGAAAAACCATGAATAGATATTGTACCAAAAGAATTTTTTTCCTTAAAAAAGAATAAATTATATAATTTGTTTAAAAAAAACATACAGCATTTTTTATTTTTAAAGAAAATATTTCTCCAGTGTCAAAATTATTAAATACCTTAAGTTTAAGTAACTTAAAATAAGCTTCATTTTAAAAAGTTGTCCTATTCTTCTTGAAGGTGGTTACTACTAAACATGCCTTACATTGAGATTCTTAACTGCCTCAACATCTACCGCTCTACACATAAACCTATGACATTCCTTAAGCCTGAAGACCTAAGTTTTTTTTAAATAGTACACATATAAGGGATCCAGTATTAAAAACATTAAAAAGGTATATATTCACAAACTGAGTTTTCTTCATTCAAAAGTCCTTTCCCCCAAAGCTGGGAAGTATGGGTTGAGCTAAGTGCAGGCTGGGTTTGCATGATCCCTGAACCTTGAGAACAGCTCTGCTTATATCAGAAGAATGATCTGGTGTTTACAGGCACTGGAAATACAGATTTAGCTCTCTACTCCAAAGGCAGACTTCCTATGTCAACCTGAGTGCTGTACCCTCCAACTGCCTCCAGGGTCAGGCCCAATTAACCTCTGTCATTCTACCATTTCCTGCAGCTTTTAAAGCACCCCGTTTCTCTCTCATCCTCCCACTTTCCCCTTTTGTCCTCAGCTTACTTCCATTACTGCAACTGAGGCCATTTCCGCAATAGATTGTTACAGCGCATTATTCCACTTGCAACATCCTTTGGAATCCTGGGGTTTGGAGTTTCGGGAGGGGCCAGCCGGCCCCTCCCGAAATTGCAAACCCCACGATTCCATAGGATGTTGCAAGTGGAATAATAGCGCTATACCAGTCTCGTGCGGAAATGGCCTGAGTTTAAATTGCAAAAGTTCTTTGCATTCATTTAGCAGTGGGGAGAGGAAAGGAGGAGTCTTGCCCTTCTCCTTAAGCCCAGACAAAAGCAAACTGCTGCAGACTCTCCTAGCTTGTGTATTTTCATTAATAACTTTATGATCTTCACCACACTCTGATGCTGCTTGGCCACACATGTCTCAGTTTTCATCTGCAACATGGAACAGTTTCTGTGTTATGAGAATAGCTTTATGTTGGAGGTTGTTCACACATTTCCTCATCTGTACTTTTGTTCTCAAAAAGTTAACCTCAGGAGCTAAGAAAACCTTAGTTTCTCTCTCTCTCTCTGTTTCTACCATATGTATTTGGAGCATGGGAATATAAAACACCTCAAGAGGACTGCAAAATCCACATTTGCCTCTGAAGAAACCATGGAGATGAGACCATTCATCCCATCTGAAGAGAACAGCAGAGCAATTGATCTCATTGCCATTATTTTCTGCATTCTCAAGATAATGGCTGAAAGGACACTGCTTTGCTCTTTGGGATGTTAACTGTCATTTAACTGAAGAGCAAAAAGACTGAAAAAAATGCCACCACAAAGAGTGCCTGAGCCTTAGCTCTTCCCCTTAACAAGCAGCCAAATTTAGGGTGCAAGTATAAGCTCACAAACAATCACCTATCAGACACATGCTGACTCTTCCAAATACAGCTACTATTTTCTCACTAAAGAAGCAACAATTAAAATCTACAGATAGACACAGATCTGTTTTAAACCTTTAAAAGACAGAAATCAGGTTTAAAATGCAAAAACACTTGCTTTTCAAAGCCAGAATGACAAACAGAAGTTAGACCCAAAGGATCCCAAGACTTTTTTTTTTAAGGTTACACAACAAGCTACCTTACCCCCTCCCCAAACTTGGGGGTGGTTTCAGAAGCATAGGACTCAACACAAAAGAGTTGCTAGATGTGGTAATGTGAAGAGAAAGGGCTGATTTGAACACCTAAAGGAGTTCTTTGGAACAAGACTTGAGATTATGCGATCTAAGATAGAAATAAAAAGATTCCAGACTGGGACTCAATAGGATGTTCCTTTTAGCATCATAATATCAGCTAGATTTTTATCACTTATTGTTGCTGTGTGCCTTCAAGTTATTTTCAACTTACAGTAACACTAAGGCAAATCTATCATGGATTTTTTTTCTGGGGCTGAGAGTATGTGACATTCCCAAGGTTACCCAGTGGGTTTCCATGGGCAAGCGAGGAATTGAACCCTGGTTTCAAGAGTTGTACTCCAATGCTCAGATGACTACAGACCACTGGCTCTCCTTTTATCCCTTAGGAGTTCTACATTTTTCACATAATCCCAGTTTAAAGGGGAGAAAGCGTGCACACATGCAGAAAAATGTCACCTGTTGAAAATCAGCTTAGTTCAGTTGCAAGACCTGTTATCTCATCCGAGTAATGACACTCATCAGAGGTGCTAAGAATGAGGAGACTTTTTAATTTGCAATACATTGTTGCTGCATCTTGTCCACAGGGACTGCAAGTAAGCTGTTTTAAAGATCAGATGGATGATCAAGTTTTTTTCAACTTATAAAACAAAGGAGAGGATCAAGAATGCCCAGTGTACATGCCTGTCAAAGAGTGTTGTCAATCCCTCCCAGTGGCAGAGAAATTCCTGCCGCTAATACAATGCTACTTCTAAGGCCACCCTACTGTTGGGGTTAGCTTTTCAGGATACAGGCAGAAATGCAGTTGGAAGAGGAAAGGGCTTTGAAAAAAAAACTTTTTGCATACACAGGTGCTCTTAGGACTCTTCTATTGAAAACAAAAATGTGGATCATATGTGAATCTAGTACAACATTGTTCAGCAATAGTTTGGGCAAGGATAAGTATGGCTCTAACAAAGACAAAGGGATGAAACATAAAGCAAAGCATTTCTTCCCTGCATAGTAACCTAAGGAAAACAAGTGATACCCATGGAGGAACGGCACTCTGTGTTATTTTATTTATAAGTTTAATAATACTTTTATGTTGTTTTGCATTGGTATATTTGGGGTTAATGTAACATTGTTGTGTGCTTTCAAGTCATTTCCAACTTATGGCAATCCTAAAGTGAACCTATCACATGGTTTCTTTGGCAAACTCTGTTCAGAGGGGGGTTTGTCTTTGCCTTCCTTTGAGGCTGACAGTGTGACTTGCCCAAGGTCGCCCAGTGGGTTTCCATGGCTGAGTCAAGGACTTGAACCCTGATCTCTGGATATGTAACTCATCATTGAAACCACTATACCACACTCTCAAACTTCTTGTAAAATACAAAGAGTTGGCAGAGAATGGAGAGTGAAAGTAAAATTGTGGCTATAAGTGAGTTGGCCCTATGAGTAAGAAGGAAGTTGATCAATTTGAGAGCTGGAAGATAGCTGTAAATGGATGCTAAGCTGAAGCTGTAGAAAGAGAAATGAACATAACAGTTGAAATGGAAAAGAACTGAAGAAGAGAGAAGGCAGAGCAGAGGGACATGTAGGCCAACATGAAATAATCCAAGAAAAGAGTCAGAAGCAGAGAAATAGCCAGGCAGTGAGGCTTGATCTGTGAGAGAACAATTTTAGGAGAAAAGCTTGCCAATATGCTTCTGCAAAGAACTGCTGGTTGCCCATGCCAAGCCTAAAGCCTTTGCACTCAACCAAAAAAGGGAGTCATTAGTGAAATCAAAAGTTTGGGACTGTCTTGGTTGTCATAAATAGACATTTACCTGGTGGCAGTGGAAGAATTCTTGGGGGAGGGAGTAAAGGCCCCGAAGCAAAGGCCCGCAAACCCTTTTTGGCCAATCTCACTCCATCCTCAGAGGTGAGGCTAGGCTGGTCCATGACAGCCCCATTCAGAGAACCTTCATCCAGGAAGATTCACCTGGCACTTACTTCACTGTGCTTTCAGTACCGAACAACAACTTTCTTTTTAAACTTCCCAGCTCTTTTCAGTTTTTCACATCTCAGTTGTCTTAATTTGCTACTTTTAACTTGTTCTTACTGGGGTTGGTTTATTTGTTTTTGTATAGTTTTCATTGTCATTTATATCATCACTAATCCTCTTTAGAACCAATTGATTAAAGTGTGATGTACAAATATACTTTAAAAATCTGATTTTAAAGTCAGCAGTGTACCCTCCAACTGTCCTGATCTGACAGAGAATGTCCCAATTAATCCTCTGTCTTTTGACTTTTTCAGCTACTGTGAAAATGTCAAAGATTTATCTCTCCTCCAGCCACCTTCCCCCTTTGTCCTCAACTGACTTCAAATGTGTTGGAAATTTTGATTTTTTTAAAAAATGAATTTCCAGTGACTTTCATATCATCTCTTTTGTTCTATGTATTTTCACTGAACTCAGTTGTTCTTATTCACATTTTAGGAACGTATCTGAACTGGCCCTGTGTGACTTCCTAATTCTGGAGGCAGCCAACTCCAACCATTTCAAAATGTTGAGCTATAATCTAAACTAATTCTATTGTTGAGCTGTACTAACAGGTTATGACAGCAGAGATTACTCAGTCTTTACTGATTACTCAGGAGTTTTATTCCTCTTTCCCCTGTCAACATTTGGGGAACAATAGGCAACTAACTGCAGGATCCATACAAAATATAACTGGTTTAAACAACATACAAATGTTTGAACAAAATGAACACCTGCAGTTCAGTTCCTAGTCTGGAATGTGTTTGCTTCCCTCCATAGTTCATTTAAAGACAAAGTGATTAAAAGTGTTGGTGGCTACCAGCAACCACTAAATCTACCCCAGCCTATTTGAGTTCATAGTTAAATTGTACAGTATTGCCTAAAACAGACTATGCACAAATATGAAGAGGTGGCAACTTGAAGTACAGTTAGATTGCTTTAAAAAAAAATTCCAGAGAGTTACAACATAGTTTGACCAGCATGCAACTACCTTGCTTTAGCCCGTATGCAGAAAAATCTTTAATATGAATTGGAAAAGGAGTTACATGGAAATCACAGGCATAGAAGAAATAAGATTACTCAGACTAAAACTCTGGAGTGTCTATGACTTTACTAGACTTAAATTTCCTAGTGTTTCCTTATTCTATTACCTATATTAGATTACCTCTAGCATAGCTCATTACTATCGAGCCTAATTTCAGTCATTATGTCCCAAACTGTTAAAAACACTATCTATAATATATGACCATCTAAGTTTCATTCTATAGCAAGTCATGCTTTAGCCATGCTTATTTCATAGTTCATGTAGAAACCCTGCTATACTTTGTGCTGTAATAACATGACAGGAGGCCATTTCCAGATGCTTCCTAAATGTTAATACAGGACTTGGCACCTTAAGAGTGTCAAATGAAATCTCCCTTTGACATCCAAACAGGAAAAACAGATTTGCAATAGCAATAATAAAACATCTTTGTTAGCAATGAAAACAAAACAAAACATCTAGTCATGTACAAAAGGTAAGATTTAAATACAGATAGAGCATCCTGGCCTAAGATACCTTCTAAAATCACTTTTTCGAGAGCCTTCAGACACAGCTGTGTCCAGATAAGCTGTTTTACTTCATCTGTGCATTCAGAACTATCAAATGAATCACCCAACTATTCTAGCGGATATGACTTTTTCTGTTGACAACTAGTGTCTTCATAGCTCTATGCAGAATAAATATATATATATACATATACACATGTATACTATCTTTTTATTGGTTAACATAAAATATTTACATAATTCTTCTTTCTTTCTTTCTTTCTTTTTTTTTGCATTTAAATACCATCCTAAAAACCCATCTTCAGTGACCAGGACACTTTTGATGGTAGTTATTACCTCTCCAGCAGATTTATGTTAAACTGTGTTGAAAAGTAAGGCTGTACTGCTGAGTGACCCTACACCTCTCTTGTTAGTGCAGTAGAAGACACATCCTTATTTACTGAATCCAGAAAGTATACAACTCTGTGAGTAATCATGATAGATGGAGGATCAATAATGCAGTATGGGTACAACATGTCCACCTGTAAGTCGCACACATATATTGTACAGGGATACACATACTGACATGAAATGCAAAGTTAACCCCTCCTTTCCACTCGTTTAAAACTGTGTTATACTCATTCACATTGCAAGGAGTTATAAAGCGCCATTACTGTCATGTGTAAAAATACTCTTCTGAATCTTTAATTTCCTGAGTCTGAGCTTTTGAAAAACCCAGCTCCTTCTTCACTTCTTCCATGTTGCATCACCTCACAGGTATATTAAATAAAGCTGCATTGATGCATCGCTCGTTTTCTTTACGTGTGAGGATTACTGTATCTCACACACACCTCTCTCAGGTGGCAAACAGAAGGTCACCTTGTGAGATTTCCCACTTTTAAGGAAAACACAAGCTTTAAGAGTATAATTCTGTTCACAATGGCAGAATAAAGTATCACTACTTCAAACCAATTTGTATTTGAGAGCAATGTGGAAAATCACAAGATACACAGCAGAAGTTACAAAGCTGGATTTGAATGTGGGAGCATGAACACAAGAGAAAGCAAAAGCTGAGGTCAGTTATGGCATGAGTGTGTGTGTGTGTGTGTGTGTGTATGTGTGTGTAAAATGTTCATATCTAACAATGGGCTAGCACTAGCAAATCTCCTTTCTGCAAGATTTCCTGTCTGCTTTCAGCAGTTTTCTCTGTGCAACATTCCAGCTACTTGACTTGCTACAGTCTTTGTGTTAGAACGGACTATTGTAATTAAAGTATATACTTCCAGCAAAAATGCTTCTGTAATATTGTTGGCCTAAGTCCTGTAGTAGAAGACACTGCTGGTAATTTGGCACAGTGTAAAAAATCCAGCAACAGTATTTGTATATCAAATAGAACTATGGAACTTGTTCTAAAGAGATAGTTCAGATCCTTCTCCCCTCCCCACCTCTAAAAGGAAACAAAAATAGTTTACAAAACCCATAAAGTTTCCCTGAAACTGCTGTTTCTTTTAGGTCAAATATTTGCTTTTCAATATTTAAGAATTGCCAAAAATCCTCTTTTTCAAATTTGTAAAATAGCATTAAGAAAAGAAAAACACCACCCCGAATTTTAAAAAGTTGCTGCAACTTTTCAAGATTTCATGTTGCTCTGAAGCAAGGATGCATGGATGACAGTGGAAAACAGAAACAAAAAACAAAAACAAAAACAAAAACAAAAAAAAGGTGTGTCTTGTGTATGTCATTCCACAATTAGGATTCATGCCCTGCTGCTCCTCCTACTTGGATGTAGAAAGGTCACTGGCCTCTATCTTGTTTTCTGCCCAAGGTTACTTGGCCATCCTCCCCTTCAGGCTCCCTCAAGGACTGATTGAAGATGCAATGTGCCTGAGGACAGCGTTCTGGCAAACAAAACCTTGACAGCATGATTTTAAAAACAGAAACAGTCCCCCAGTAATTCCTTGCTCATTAAGACCTATCGCAGCAAGGTCCTACTGTGCTCTCCAAAGAAAGCTGTGAGGACTGGCGCAGCAATGGAGCGGTAGCGGGATCCACCATGGATGATGTTGGGAAAAGCTTGTACCAGCCAACCGCCAAAGTTGACAAGTCCAGTTCTTCCAAAAGAACCCGGGCAACCCCCATGAAGTGTTTGCGTTCCATGCGCCCGTAGTTTCCCCAAACGATCACCTTGGAAATAAAAGGAGTGGAAAAGAATGTTAAGCCTGTAAGTAATAGTACATGAGTGATAGGAAGCAGGCATGGGATTTATAACTTCTGGCAATGCATTTAGACAGAAGGGGAATGTCAGTGGAACTCCAGGGTAACTGTCCTATATTTTCATGGAAGAAAAGGCAACTTGCTGGCTTGCTCCTCTGCCTTGTTATGGCTGGAAAAAAAATGTTGCCTTGGAGCTGGATGGCTATAAAGTGCCTAGCTAACAAAGAAAGGGAAGTCTCTGTTGGCCTCAAATAGAGGTGTGTTACAGGAACACAGTCAGACACTTGGTCCATGTAGCCAAAGTACTGTCTACTTTGATAGGTAGTGGTTTTCCAGGATAGCTCTCACCATATGTACCTTATCTTTATTAAAAATAAAAACAAAAATCTGGACATGCTGTGGATTGAGCTTGGGACCTTCTGCATGCAAAACTGTGGGGAGTTAAGAGTTACCCAGGCTATTAGTCCTGTGGTAATTCTATATCAGAGTTGCAGAGAAAAGCCGTTTTCCAATTTAGGTGTGGCTTCTTAAAAACATGGCTGACTTGAAGTAGGCAAGACAGACAATAGATTTCAAATTTAAAACATTTACTAACAAAATTTAAAATGATACATCCATCAAAGAAACATGATCCTAACTATTGAAATAAAGTATTTCAGATAACTAAAATCTTCATTTAAACTCACCAACTAATTAGTTGAGAGGTATGCTTAGGATATTGGAGAAGTTACATTAGGGAGCAGTTGACAGCAGAGCAGATAACTTAGTGTGGTGTTGCGAAGTGTATTAGTGCAGTCAAAGAAGAACGGTGTTCTTAGAGAGTGAGAGGGTGGCCTTGCAAGCTAAGCCAATCACAGACCATTTCCACACTAGACTGTTATGGTGCTATTGTTCCGCTTTCAACACCCTAAAATGCAAACCCCAGGATTCTATAGGATGTTGAAAGTGGAATAATAGCACTATACCAGTCTAGTGTGGAACTGGCCACAGATAGCAGAGTGTAAGGTCTAAATGCTACAGCCAATAATTTTAAATATATACACAGACTATCTGTTAAGAGGCTATCCTAGCTAAAGAGGTGGGGAAAAGAGAATGCTATATTTTCCAATAAAGCAGGTGCTCTACTTCTGAGCCAACTCTGTCCCAGAATCTATTGTATTCCAATATGACCAAGAAACAGAATCCAGAATGTTGAGAGGAAAGGGATTGATTCTTAATGACTGCAGTCATGAGGGACAGAGAATGTTTATTTTAAGGATTTACACCAGGAGTGGGCAATGTATGGACCAGGTTATTTCTGGGGCCCTCAGCCTCTCCAACCCTCTGCCTAAGAGGAAGGCAGTGGCAAACCTCCTGTGAATAAAATTTGCCAAGAAAACCCTATGAAAGGGTTATTGTAAGTCAGAGTGCACTTGAAAGCACGGAGCAACAAATGCAGGAATGGTGGGAGGGGGAATGGAGAAGTTGCTTCCAAGGAAGACAAAGCAGTGTCTGTGATCAGGGCTGGAATCATATCAGCAACGAAAGGATGCAGTGCTGCCATCAGAACTGAAAAGAAGCCAGCTCTATTGGGCTGCTCCCTCCACAAATCTCATCGGGCAGTTGCTTTTCCATCAGGCTGCAGGAGAAGAAGAGATGGAAGGAACTGGCATTGTGTCTGCTCTGTTGAACGATCGGCAAATTTTGGTTCCCCTCAACCTGTTTCTATGCTAGCTGGTGATTATGGGAGCTTGATAACTAAGAAGCATTGCCTGCATTTGCTTTTCCACCCTTCGCCCTACCAGTCCTTTTTCATTTTGTGTGATGGCTGTGCTTGAGTTTTGTGTCTTCTCAATGATCTTCATATTTCACCCTGTTAATTCATTCTGCTGTCTCTAATGGGGACAGAAATGTTATTACCTGATTTTTACTGCCTTTGGCTTCTGTCCTTGCATGACCAAGAAGTAAGTGTGTGTGTGTTTGTTTGTTTGTGTGTAGAGGGACACTACCAGCATCATATTATCTTAAACACCATCTTAAGCAAACATCTGAAATTAGATAAAGGCCCTTTGTTCTGACACAGTCACTTTTCTTCTCCTATACGACTCTTAACAACTCTGCCTGTTGAAGAAGCCAGTGAGTTTCAAAAGCTTGTGTACTGTATGTTGTGCCTTTTGATCTGCCTAGTAAAGGTAAAACCATGATGAGTATTTTAGATTTTGCTGTGTTATTCACTTGGGGAACATTTTTCAGCCAAAGAGCAGGTGGAATCAGAAATGAATAATGAATAGGAATGCAATTGATAATCAGTTAATAATAATAATACATTTTCATGGGAAAAAAAATAATCAACCAGCAGAGTTTTTAATACAGTTTTTAATGTAAGTCTACCAGCAAATGCTTTCTTAAAAGAGGCATGCCTCTTCAGTGTGGCATGGTGTACAGGTGGATTTGTACGCGCTTTCAAGTTGCCTGTAGACTTATGGTGACCCCATGAATTTCATAGGGTTTTCTTAGGCAAGGAATACTGTGAGGTGGTTTTCTTAATTCCTTTCTCTGAATTATAGTCTATAGCACCTGGTATTCATTGGTGTTCTCCCATCCAAATACTAACCAGGGCTGACCCTGCTTAGCTTCTAAGATCAGGTAGGATCTGGTGCCTTTAGGGTATTTAGGCCGCTGGTATATAGGTATATCTGCTTTAAAAAGAAAAGTGAAGTGTAAGGGCAGTAATCTTTTTAAAGAAATACTATTTTTTTCTTATATGCAAATTTAATCCATTATTTTACTGATTTAAAGGCCAAACATCAGCTTCAGGAAATAAATTGAGGTGTACAATCCATGAATGCATCTTTGACTCAAAGCATCTCTCCCTCTATGTGTGTGTAGATGTTGATTTGAACAATGGACATGCCATGGGTGAGGGGATTAACCCTTGTCTCTAACCTAATGGCCCACTAGCCAGTTCATTCCCAATCTGGCATTATTTGCTAGAGGAGGGAAACCTAACAGGATCAGTGTGGGTTCCTGAATATTTTCCGTTCCACAACTAGCAGCTTGGATCAGGAATAGAGACACAGGAAAAGGTTTAACTCCTCCCCACTATACCATACCCCTGATCTACAATCAATTCCATTGTTGCCTTTATCAAAATAAATAAATTCACAAACCAAGAAATCAGAGATACATTAACACCTTCCTAATTTTGCTTCTAGTTTGGCGCCTAAAGTTTCTGTAATTGGATGAGAGCCTGAGGCCATTTCCGCACTGGACTGTTATAGCACTATTATTCCACTTTCAACATCTTGTGGAATCCTGGGGTTTGCAGTTTAGTTAGAGGCCAGCTGGCCCCTCCCTAAACTGCAAACCCTAGAATTCCATAGGATCTTGAAAGTGGAATAATAGTGATATAACAGTCCAGTGCGGAAATGGCCTCAATTGTAAATAAATTATTATTAATTGCATTCTGGTACAAGTCTTGATTTCTTGAGCAACATGACAACTTATCAAGGAGCACACACACTACTTCTGTTCAGTGCTGTACCCTGCTCCCAACATGATCACACTCCCATATCTGGGCCTGGCTACACACGTCATCCCTAGCTGTGCAAACTACCTACAGGTGTGGGATGTACCCATCTTACCTGCAATACTTTGCCTTGTGGGCTCTCTGGGAAAAGTAACACTTGATTGTACAGAGGATCTAAAGATTTCCGTGCCACTTTGGTCTTCTTCTTTGCAATGCACACCCCATTTTCTAGTAGATAGGCCTTGATGTAAGCAGCTGGGAGGAAAGCACAGCATGAACATTTGCTTTTGTTTTTTATCTTTGTTTTTTTTACTTTAAATGCAAGTGACATGTTTTACAAAAATATTTACATAGAGATATCATAGTGGTTTTATTGACTAAAATTAGTTTTGAAAGAAAAGCTTACTGCTTGATACTGGTAATTTTTAAAGAAGCCAGGAAAGGCAGTATTTGCTTGTTGGCTGAGAGGAACTGGGTAGATGATGACAGGGTTTGATATATATTTATTCTAAGGAGAAAAAATTGGAGAGAGTGAGGGCCTCTCCACATTAGCATGTTATAGTGCTATTATTCTACTTTCAACATCCTGCGGCATTCTGGGGTTTGTAGTTTAGTGGGGCCAAAGAGCTCTCTGGCTGAGAATTCTAAATGCCCCTCCCAATACCGCAAACGCCAGGATTCAATAGTATGTTGAAAGTGGAATAATAGCAGTATAACAGCGTAGTGTGGAAAGACCCTGAGACACTAAAAATCATTGATACCTAGAACTCTGATATTCACTGTATTTTCATTCTCTTGGTCATTCTGTCTGCCCCTTTTCTTTAGATGCCTTAATGTATTTCCAAATGTCCAACTGAAGTTTTAAGTTACTGCAATGCTAGAAATTGAAGCATTAAAGGAAATTTTCATGGGGGGAAGCAGAATATTTAGGGGAATACCCTTGCTGATCCCAGAATTACACTTCTCAGGCTACCAGTCCAAACAGATGAATTGGTGGCACATTAGTAAATGGAAAAATAACTTGAAAAAAATAAAAATTCTCAGCTACTGTTTTTCTGAAAACATACTTGCCTAGAGATAATGGCCTTGCTAACATAATCTTCTAGGTTACTCCTTTGAAAAACTAAGAAGTGCCGGTTGCGGTGCCAATCAGTCATTTTAGCTACTCTGCAGAATTTTTTGTGAAGGCAAAGAGTTTGTTAGAAGGCTCATAAAATTTGAGAAAAAAATTAAAGTTACCTGGGAGGGTTTTGGAGCCAGGCTTTGGGGTTAATCCTCTGGCTTGAATGATATCTACTTCCAGTTGTCCATTTCGTTCCTGTAAGCCGATTTCTACATCCCCTGGATACAAAACACAATGTTAAGTTGAAGACAAATATCCATTTGTCAAAAACAATTTATATTACAATAAGATCTTTATTAACTACAGTGGACCCTCCATAATTTTGGGTTTAACTTTCATAAATTTGTTTATTTGTGAGTTTCTCAAATCCCTGCCTCGACCACATGTGCTTCTTTCCTGGAGAACCTTCCCTCTTAGTGGCTCCAATCAGGCCGCACAACCCTTTAAAAACCCACTTCTGGTCCTCCCCCTCCTCCACCAGCCACCGCCTGGCCAGCTAAAGATTTCTCAGCAATACAAATACTCTCCCGATGCCACCCATACACTCAAGTTAGGAGATGGGTCAGAGACAGGAAGTATAGGATCACCATGCCAACCCATCCCCTTTCCCTAACTGGGGCCAATTCCACACTAGACTGTTACAGTGCTATGATTCCACTTTCAACATCCTATGGAATCCTGGGGTTTGCAGTTTCGGGAGGGGCCGGCCAGCCCCTCCCGAAACTGCAAACCCCAGGATTCCATAGGATGTTGAAAGTGGAATCATAGCGCTATAACATCTAGTACAGAAATGGCTTTGGTTTGGACCCTGGGTGCCTGCTCTCCCCACCATACCTCAGCTCCCTTCCCACAGACACACATTTTCATATTTATGTTTTTTCTACCTTTTTGAGGTCCTGTGCCCCTACCTCTAGCAAATGTGGAGGGGCAACTGTACTAGTTATTGCTATTTATTTACTGGAAGCCAAAAGGGTATAGCAGTTTTGAGTGTTGAGCTATGACTCAGAACACCAGAATCTGCATCTCCATGCAGCCATGGGAACTCACTCATTGACCTTGAGAAAGCCACACTCTCTCAGCCTCTGAGGAAGGCAAAGGCAATCCCCTCCCTGAACAAATCACACAAAGAAACTCTGTGATAATTTTTCCTTAAGGTTGCTGTTAAGTTGGAAACCTAGTATTATATAGGAATCTTCCACCTTTTGATGCCTCATTTGCTGACAACTCACCCTTTTTTACACATCTAAATTAAGGACAAGTTCAATTAATTTGATGGGAGTTCCACTCTTTGATCAGTTCTTTTTCCCTATGGAAACTTATTTGGGATTGTTCGCACATGTGCACTCCTTGCAAAATAAGCTGGGAGGAGGAAAAAGATAACAAGCTGGCTGAGAGACTTTGCAAGCAGTCGATCCCAACTGAGGCTCCATTAAGTCCTTCATGCTCCCAGTGGTACAGTATACGGATTCCACTTTTCAACCAATTCCATTTTCTGACAGTGCTCTGGTCCCTAACCTAAGTGGGGGAAGCCTGTACATTCTTCTGACAATTTAGAACAGGAATGAGGAAAGTAACTCCCAGCCCAGGTTTTAAAACAGGGATGGGGAATGTGGAACTGCCTAGAATTTAAAACAAAGATGAGGAATTTGAAAGTTGGTAATCTTTAAACAGGAATGGGGAATGTGAACCTCCCCCTCTCCGGTAGCTTTAAAACACAGATAAAGAACATGGATCCCCCAGACAAGAATCTTTGCAGTTTAGGTCTTATTCTGCACGAAAACACATGAGGGGGTTTTCTGTAGAAAAACAGCATTCAAAGCACAGAAATGTTATTCTCTGTACAGAAAACAAGTTGCCTGCACAGCAAATATGATTTTCTGTGCAAAAAACCCCCCAAACTTCACATGTGGATTTTTCACAGAATAAATCCTTACAATTGCAAAACTGCAGTTTTCAGTGACTTTTCCTCAGTGGGAAGAAGAAAAGTTAAATTGTTTGTTCTTTCCCATGGGAATGAAATTGATGAAAATTTAAATCCACAGGAGGGCTGCATGTTTTCTTCAATCCTGACTTAAAATAAAATAGGACTCTCCACACTGTCTTCTGATTTTTGATATGCACCTGTAAGATAGGTATACCTTGGCAATGCATTTATAGTTCTCAACCTGAAGGTCCAAAAAGGTGATGAAAGCACAGCTTGGAAAAATTAGTTTTGGGGACTACAGTTTACAGAATAAGCAGTCTACAGGGCTCAATGCAGCCCACTACCAGGGCGTGGGATAGTCCTGAGTTGGCAACTATAATCAGTCATTGTTGCATGTCATCAAGTACCGATAATTTCCAATGCTGTTGTTACCCCACTGGCATACCCTATCCCGGGGACTATAAATTTGATATCAGATATGCCCACCATGCAAGAGAGGTTGCCCAAGTGGGCACGTAGGCAAAGAGACTGAATGACTGAAAACAGGTTAAGACCAGAAAAATCCCCATTCACGTAGCTCAAGGAGAGCTCAGGCTATACACATCCCCATAAACAAAGGGTCCTCAGCCAAGAGTAGCCAACTTGAGGGTATTAGCAACTTTGACTCTGGAAAAATCCTATAAGGTAAGGTCCATCTACATAAACTACAATACTGCAACCCACTTGCCACTGTATGGCATTCCTTCCTTTGTTTTGGCCATTGTTCTTCCCAGTGGAGGGCCTGCCCTCGAGGTGCCCGATAAGTAATTGTAGTTTTTGAGGGTCTTTTTGGAGAACTCCCTGCCACGCTAGCAGACTGGCACTCTGTTAGTTGAGTGATCCCCTCAGCTGTCTCTTCGCTGACCTCCATTCTTCTCGCCGCTTCCCAGACCGAAGACTTCAGGATAGGCACAGTATCACCACCTCTACATTCCCTTTGCTATATCCCCTATCCATTTTTCACCTCTTTTCCTTCTTAATAGGCCTTGTGTGGTGAGTGAGTGAGTGTGTTAGTGCATGATACTATATTCATTTAATAAAATGCATTAATTTGGTACATTCATCTGGCTTTTTGCTTGGCCTGATCCCATAAAGTTGGGTAAAAGATCCTGCTGGGTTACCTTGCCCCTTGTTTTGCTAATGCTAGTGCTCTGCTGATTTCCCCAATCTTTATAACTTAGACTGAATCAAGGTGTCCCCCACGGGACCCCCAGAAGTCAGAGTAACAGCTGTTTTCTTGGCAAAAATTGTTCAGACAGCGTTTGTCATTACTTTCCTCTGAAACTGAGAGTGTGGCTTGTTCAAGGTCATCAAGCAGGTTTCCATGGTGCAGCAGCAGAGATTTGAAACCTGGCCTCCCAAGTCTGAGTATAACACTCAAACCACCATTACCAGATAGGTCAAAAAGACTATCGAAATCCCCCCCCCAACAAAGAGTTTCTAGAGAAGGGGTAGGCAAGCTGTGGCCCACAGGCCTCATGCTACCCGTAGGGCCATTCTTGTGGCCTCCAAGGGCCAAATTCTTTTGCATGTGTGTATGTATGCCCCAGATGTTATCTTAGAGGTCCAGGAAGGCCCCAAAGACATATTTCATTGTCCCCTAGAGGGTGTTTGGGGGCATTGGAGAGGATGCTATTTTTTCGCAGGAGTAGGTGCAGTGGGAGTTGTAGCCCTCTAAGGTCTCCTGGCGGGTTAATGCAACCCCATAGTGTTCCACAACATATGCCCTTTCCTCAACTCAGCTATTTTTGGTGCTGGGGTGTGGGGCTCTTGCACAAGCAGCCTCTGGAGAGAGGCCCCTGCTTCCCTGCTTCTTTGGCTCCTCACGAGCTTCCTGCTCGCGTGAGAGCCCTGCCTCTTCCTTTCGCAGTGCAGCTTGAGACCTTCCCAGGCTGCACTGGACAGGAAGCGCGACTGGCCTGGCTCCCAAGGCTCTGCACGCAAGGTAAGTGTGCACGGGGCCCCGAAGTGATGCCGAAAATGAAAAAAATGCGTGAGCGGTCCCTGCTGGGCCCTGGAGTGTCGCGCAAATGTGAGTGTGTCGTGTGGACCGCTCCTCATATGTGTGCGACACTCAAGGGGCCCTTTTGCATCAAAAATGCGGTGCAAAAAGGGCCATAGTTTTCAAGAAGTAGCCATGTTAGTCTTTTCTAGCATAAAAAAAGAGGAAAGGTGGAGAGGAAAAAGGGAATATAGCAGCACGCTTAAAACTAACTTGTTTTGGTTTTGGCATGAGCTTGCGTGCATAAAAACTCACTTCTTTAGATGTAGTACAGAGTCTTCCACAATTGGCCACCTTTGTGGTGTGTGGTGGTGTTTTTTTCAATAAAACATTACATTAAAAAAAACCTAACATGTGGCTTACTATTTTGCTGTTGTTGTGGTTTGGTTTTTTTTTTTATGGGTTTTGTTACTTTATTTAAAGGTAGGGTCTTAAGTAGTTGCCACAGCAGCTCCCTGGTCCTAGAATAAACCAGCTGAAGCTTTTTTGAAAGATTGGAAACCATTTATGGACTTTTTGAGCAATAAAGAAATCTAATGATAATCTGTGGCTGTGGTTACTAATAATTCTAGTAGGAATTAGTTGGCTCTGTAACAGTAGAATTTTTTTTTCTTTTTTCTTCTTTTCTTTTCATTACAGTTCGGGTGAGGGGTGCGGGTCAGAGCCCTTTTGTCTTTTAGTAAATTGTGTTCAGTCTTTTAGTATAGTGTTTTCACATTGTGTTTTAGCTTTAGTTTAATTTTTCTTTTTCTTCTACTTTTTTCTTTTCTGAATGTATATCTCTTTGACTGTGAATCAGAATATTTATGTCAAAATTAATAACTTCTCTTTTTTTTTTTAATAAAAAGAGATGGAGTGTGAGGGGAGATATGGCATTTTCAGGTACAGCAGGGGGTGAATGCAGACTAAGGAAGCTTCCCATCCTTGATAAAGATGGTGCTGCAAAAATACCATGTGTGCATACAGAGATACATACATAGATACAGTAGTTTTTTGTTCCTTACCCATGGAAGTAGTGGCCAAGGTCTGGCGACCCACAAACTGTGCAGGCCCCATACTCCCCAGGAAATCACTAAACTGTCCAGCCGATGCCAGATGAACGCCACTGAAATTCAAGCTGCAAAACAAATTGGTCAGTGTGAGTCATTATTCCAATGAGCCAGCAATTTTACAATGATCCAGCAATTAAACATCCTTAAATTAATTAGATACATCCATGAAATGAAAAAGTATTTGTCTGAGCTCTTTTCTCACTGGTTTTCATACAGACATGTCATTCACTTTCAATTTCTCTCCATAATTCGCAGAGGATACATGTTTGTGTAGTTATCGATAATTACAGACAGACTATTATCATCACCAAAAATCAGCTTTGGGGGAAATGTGATCTTTTTCTGTATTGGCCTTTAATTCTCACCCTACCCCCCTTCTATACAGCAGAAAGAGCTGAACATCTATAGCTTGCAGCAGTGAGTGATTTGCAATTAATTTTTTGCTGGTATGTGCTCTCTCTTTGTCCTGCGGCTATGACTTTTGGGAGGAAATCTAAAATCAAATAGACCTGCCCATCTCTCTTTTGCACTCAGTGAAAATACTGAAAGTGGAAAGCACACAATTCTAGCCATCCTCTCACAATTGAAAATGTGTTGCCCCACTTAATTACTACTGTGCAATAGAATGTATTGTATCCACTGTAGTACATCTTGATTCATTCTCCCAATTCTATCATTTTGACTTTGGTTTCTCACTCTCACTATTAATTCTTGTATACTTCTCATAGGAATGTGCTTCTTTCTCCCAGAATTTGGAAATAAAAAGAAAGTAGAGGCACAGTCCATGACAAAAGGAAATTACAGAATTTGCTAATATCTTTTCTTAGAGCACTAAAATGTTACAGAATGGCATCAAGGTAGTATGAGCTATTTAGTTTTCACTGAGCATAATGCATACCCCCCAGCTGCCCTAATTTGGCACAGATGGTCCTGATTAATTCTCTGTCATCTCACCTTCTCAGCTGCTTTTAAAATGTTCCAGTTTTTCTCTCCTCCTCCCAGTTTCCATCTTTGTCATCAGCTTATCTCAATTGCTGCAAATTGAGTTCAAAGTGCAAAAGTAGTTTGATCTCAGTTAACTCAGCTGAGGAAAGGAAGGGAGAGGGTGGAATGTTGTGCTTCTCAGTAGGCAAAGGCAAGAGCAAACTGCCGTAGCCTCTGCTACCTGAGCGTGCTTACTCCTGAATAATTTTTGCCATTTTAACCACACTTTAATGTTGATTGGCCACATTGCCCTCTCTTTTCATCTATTAAAGGTTGAAAGGTATGAATGATGGTACAAAGATTAAAGTACTGGAAAGAACACAAAGACATTGCAAATAAGGCCTCTGTACTGACCAATGAGTGTCTCTCTGTACAATGTAGTCTTGAACCCTACCGTGTACTACACTAGTGTAACTACACTAGTGCAGATAATGGCAGCAGAAGGAAAAAGGTCAGGGGCACAGCAAAGGAAAGAAGACATTGGAGAAATAGTCTGCTCAGAGCTAATAGGCTTTGCCTGCCTTCTCTTCCCACTGCTGCATGATCCTGGAAAAAGTGCAACCGGTAGCATAATGCACCAACAGGATGTCCATCGTAGAATGCAGGCTCAGTGAACTGAAGTGGTGTTAAAGCAGAGGTGGGTAAGAGGCCGTTCTCAATTTTTATTTTTATTATTATTAAGGGTGGGGAATCCCAAATTGCACTGATTTTACAGAAACATTTCTTGATGTATGTTCACTGTGTTAACATACTGGAAATGATTAGCAAGCAACTTGAGGAGCAGATGTTTCAGAAAGCAAGAGGAAGCATGAGTGAATGTTTCACACTGTGTACAAATGTTTATTTTGAGAAACTAATTTTAAGATATAGTGACCTGTTGTTCTGAGTTTGGATGTGTCCCCTACAGGGGCAAGTGTAACAGTGCCAGAAAAGTTTAATTAAGTCTAATATTAGCGTGTTTCTCTCTCCCTTTATTCCTCTCTCTCCCCCTCTGTCTCTGTCTTATCCACACATGCAGACACACACTCTGCTGATGTATTGAAAGGATGGTTCAAAAGCAAGAGAGATCACATGATGAAAAGAAAAGAATGGTCATGAAACCTGTGGCAGCTGGTATCTTCTGTGTCAGTGGGGCAGTGAATCCATTCCGTGCTTTAGTGTGAAGTTCAAGGGAGCTTCAGTAGTTAAATTGAAGTTGCCCATCAATGGTGCAATAGCAGCATGAGGAGCAAACATGCAGATCGCCCACTATGGACACAGTCTTCTCCACTGTGGTGAGATGTCACTGTCATTCCATTTAAATTAGAGTAATTGTAAATACAGACCTTTACCTGTACATGAAATTTTATGCAAATTAGCATCTTGTTTTGCCTTCTTCTTCTTCCCCACCCTTTTTTTTAGTGATGCATTTCATCTTTTGGGGGAGGAGGGCAATACATTAAGTCATCACCCTATGCCCAAAGTAATGAGATAAGGCAAGACAATGACCTTTCTTGGCCGGCACCCCCTTCCCTTCTGCTGCTCTGCATGGAGAGGAGGGCTCCTCTATACAGAACACTGGAAAGGTTGGCAGTCTGTCATCCAAGCTTTGCACAGGCTGGTCAGCAAAACAGAAAAGAGGGACATGGAGAATAAGCCCTTTTGTAGGGGGGGCAGGGTCCCTAAGTTTGTTTAAATAGATGTTCTGTGAATTCCATAGTTTCTCCAAGCTTGTTGAAGCCTCCACCTTATGAATGAATGCTGTGGCTACATAAAGGTCAAGACTATGGGAATGAATTAACTTTGAATATAAACACAGGAGAAAAGAATTTGCTTCCCAAACTTTCCATGTGCTATTTTTAAACATTGCATATTCATCGAGTACAGGGTACATCAGAAGAGGGCATTTCATAGCTGTATATAATGTCCAGTGATATTTGATTCAACACAGTATCTATTTGTTGGTGCCTATCCCATTCTTTCTCACAAGTAGCTATTATATTTGACACCTACTGTTAACATGAAGCCATGTCTGGGGTTTGGTAATATTCAATAAATCATCTACTACAATAATTACTATTTCGACAATATTTGAAATTCAGTGCCATTCACTCTGTGTGTGTGTCTGACGGTTACTACATCTATTACTATTTACAACAAAAGTCGCTTTAGCAGACCTTGCTACTGATATTCACAATATGTTTGTTAATGCCACATTCAGAAGCATTTCATCCAAGTAAATCATAATACAGTTGGCATATATGTAGACAGATGTGTATCACATGCTACTGACTTGTCATACAGTGATTTCCAATCAGTAGCTGATATATTTCACATACTAAAATTAAGATAAAAGGTTAAAAATAAATTATGTTTACTCACTGCCCCACAGTGGTTAAGTGCTAGTAAAAAGTGTTAGAAGCTTCAGAGCTCCTTGATCTGGGCACCAAACTGATGGGTTACAAATCTAGTGTGGTTGCTATAGGTCAACTCTGCAAATGTGACATTGTTTTAATATATTTGCACATTTGCACATTCACTCTTCATTTCATTCCCTCCAACATGTCACAGATGACAAATGGGAGGCATGTGGCCAAGCAACATCAGAGTGTAGTCCAGACTATGAAAGGCATTAATGAAGGAAAACAGACAAGCTAGGAGAGGCTACAGCAGATTGCTTCTGCCAGAGCCGATAGGATAAGACAAGATTCCACCCTCCACCCTCTTCTTCCCCCCATTGTGTTGAGTGCAACCGACTTACGCACTTTGAACTCAGTTTTCAGCAGTTGAAGTAAACCAAGGAGAAAGGCGGAAAGCGGGAGGAGGAGAGAGAGACTGGAACATTTTAAAAGCAGCTGGAAAAATGGGATGGAGGATTAATCATGGATGCCCCAGCCAAATCAAGACAGTTGGTAATTATTAGCAAATTTTGCTGCACATGTAGAGAAATGTTTGGTATGGTATAATCATTATAGTATGGTGGAATGGAGTTATTTTGCCTTGACAGTGATGATGATGAATTGTTGTACAAGAGGAAAAATATTTTGCTATGTAGAAGCAGTGGGACAAAAGAAAAAAACATACATGATAGGAAGTGGAGCCTCAAGCCCCCTTCATGTGAATGAACGAATGTATAGATCAGGAGCGTGCCCATAGTTCCTGCTTCTGGTCTCAGGATATTTATCTAATTGTACGGATTAAGCCTATGGGGATACATATCAACTGTCTATATAAATACCTAGAATGGACCCTGCAAATGTAAGAAATAGATGGGTGAAATCAGTCTGTGGGACGGGTCAAAATGTAAGCCATGCTGGACAAAACAGAAAGACTATCAAGTCCTCCATCCTCTTTCCCACAGTGGCCAACCAGATACCTTTGGGAAACCCACAAGCAGGAAAAAGCGTCCAAGACATGTTTCTGTTTGAGGCAGAACAACAAATGTTGTGCCCTCAGTCTAGGTGCTAAGTCCCCTTTGAAGCAAGGCACACTCCCAAAAGCCTCTCGGAAGCAAAATGTGTGTGTGTGTGTCCTCTGACTACACTGACTGGGGGATTCTGATATTTGTAGTCCAAAGAAGGAACTTTCCCAAGCCTGCTAAATTCAGTAAGCTGCCTCTAGTCTGTGAACATTTTAAAAAAGGAATATCCAGCCTCTCTTCTCCTATGACCTTTGCCTACTAGTCATCATAATTAATGAAGCAATTCCTTCTGTAACATGTTAATGATTTAAATAAAATTAGATCAGACTGCCTTTTGAAATTGTGCTTGACTTCTTTGCTGAACTTTATACAGATGGGTGAATCTGCCCCAGGCAGCAAGAGCTGATAGGCCACTATACGCTGCATCATCAGGTCTGAATGAAGTCAGGGGAGGTCAGGGATTGTTGCAGCATTGCTGTAGTCAACAGACAATACAGAATGCAAGCTATGAGAGATCAGCAGGACAGAGAGACTAGTCCAGCTTGTGTGCATTCAAGCATGATGAACCTTCACAGATACTAAGCTCATGCCCTCCAACATTTCACAGTTGAAAACCAGAACATGTGTACCCAAGCACCATCAAAATGTGGTTAAGATGACTACGGTTAAGATTACTGAGGAAGAATACACAAGCTAGGAGAGGCTGCAGCAGTTTGCTTTTGCCTGAGTCTTCAGGGAAGGGCAAGATTAACCCCCTACTCTCGTGCACCCTACTCTGCTGAGTTGAGTGCAAACTATCTTTTCAGTTTGCAGCAATTGAAGTAAGCTGAGGATAAAGGGGGGAAGTGGGGGGAAATTGGGACATTTTAAAAGCAGCTGAAAAAGTGGGAAAGCTGAGGATTAATGACTGTCCCTGCCAAAATGAGACACTTGATGATATGCATGGCTATTGCATCAAATATTTGGGTTTAGAACTTGAGAGCCTATAGACTGAATTCTGTTCATGAGACATTTGCTACAATGGAAGCGTGAGAGAAACGGCTTTCCACTTCTTTGTACATTTCCATTATTCAGAAGGCTGGTGAGTCTAACGTACTATCCCCAATGTGTGAGGGTAGCGTCAAAAGGCAATTGTGAAATGTCATCTCCCCATACTGCCAGGCACTTCTGTAAATGGAAGAATGATACTTTTACAGTTAGTTACAGTCAATTACAATCAGCCCTCCACATTTGCAGGTTTCACTTTTGTGGATTTGATTTGCTGTCACCTCTGCTGCCTCCCTATGCCATTTTTAATAGGAACTGCAAGCAACTGCCTATTAAAAATGGTGTGGGGCAGCAGTGGAGGTGGCAGTAAGCCCCACCAGCCAGCCACTTCTGCCTTGTGAAGAAACCCAGATGCCTCAAAGGAATCCATGGTGGGTTGAATACAGTGATCATATTTTTTTTATGTGTGTTAAATATAATTTGGGAGCACCTGGAGTTATTCACTTTCACAGGGATATGGTGCCTCTCACCCTAGCGAATGTGGAGGGATGCCTGTAATAAAGTCTCGTGCCTATGACTGACATTTGGGTAGATTTATAATTTAAATTTATAATCTAGAGCGAACCCAATTCCCTGGCTAAATGTTTCCATTTCGGAGAGATAGACAGAAGTCTGTTTTATAGAGCTCTCTGCAAAGAGTGCAGATAAAGCAATGGATCCATGTGAATGACTCAGTGGAGGAAACGCATGAAAGAAAACCTGGACAAAGCTGGCAAAGAAAAGAAAAGAAAAGAAAGTAAGGTAGCTGCCTTGAATTCCATACTGGAAGAATACCAGGATATACATCAAATCAAACCAAATCAATGAATCACAACCGCTAGTGCCACAACAAAATACTAATATTAGGCTAGCATCCTATTTGTGACATGCATGTATTTTGAATGGAGTGGAGAGCGAGGGAGACAATGAGGGCAACTTTTTCTTATTCTCCTACAGTTCACTAGAGAGAGAAGAAAAGGAATGGAGTTGTTACATTTTGGGAGTATCATTGTCTGTGCTGGCTAGGATCTGTGGAGTTGCAGTCCCTTCAAACAGTTTTTTTCAAGTTCTGCTTTTATTTGTGTTTCTGTTGCTCAGATGGGGAAGGTCTATCTGAAGCGCTTGTCTTCAAAACATCCACAGATGATATAAGGGGATTTACCAAAGGGAAGTCATTTTAGGGCAGATGTTGACATGGAAGTTAAACCAGAGACCTCATTTTCCTCAGCAAACTTGTTGTTGTTAAATATACATGTATGTTCTAAATAATTCACTTTTCCAAAGCAGCTAACAACAAATGTCCATAAGACATATATAACAAATAAAACCACACTGCAGCAGGCACAGCAATAGCAGCATCAGCAGCAAGGTTAATAAAAGACAAAACAATGCAACAATGAATATGGTTTGATGCACAATGATGCACAATAGCCATACTGCTTCAGTAATCTCCTTCATGCTTACCTTTGGCCTTTTCCGCACGGGGCTTTTAAAACGGTGCAGAGCGTCCTCCAGGGAGGACGACTGCACCTGGGAGCAGACTGGGTCTGGACTACTTTGTGTAGTTCCGGACCTCAGCCCGCTCCGGAATGACCCAAAGTGGTCGTTCAGCGTGCTTTTGAAAGATCACTTAAAACAGGTCTTTCAAAAGCACGGAGCGTGCCACTCTGTGGCCATGCTCTGGTGCAGATTTGCAGGCTTGCACCAGCGTAAGCCTGCAGATCTGCCGGGGGTGGGCGTTAGGCTGGCGAGCTTCACCGGTTGGTGGCGAGCCTCCACCAACCGGAAGCCGTCATTTTTGTCCCCAGTGCAGTGCAGAGCAGCAGCCACGGACTGCTCCGGATCAGCCTGGACCCGCGGGTGGAACACACAGGTCCAGCGAGTACCAGTACGGGGTGATTCCCTCGCCCCCTGCGGAAAAGGCCTTTATTACCATGCTTACCTCATTTACCCTTATCCTGCCTCTGTCACTTTGGTCTTCTACTGTTTAACGCTAATATATTTATAGTCCAATAAGTGCTGCCTCAGGCTTCTCACTTCTCATCCACCTCAGAGTTTGGCAAAGTTACTTTTTTGGACTGCAGCTCTCACAATCCCCAGTCAACATGTCTATTGGAAATGGGCCTTTTTTCTTCTTTCTTTCTCTCTCTCTTTTTTTTTTTTGCATACTGGAGGGGGCTGATTCTGAAAGCTGCCATCCCAAAAAGAAACTTTGCCAAAGCTCTGATGGTACCACTAGAAATGAAAGACAAAGAAATGGCCGTCCTGACCCACAACATTCAGATACATCAGAGGCATTTAGCTGATCTGGTCATCCGGAATATTAAACAAAGCTGTACATCTCAATAAATATATAGTCAAAGCCAAATATTTTGGAAGTCTTTTTTTTTTATATTATTTTCCATATAGGTGCCTTGCTCTTCAACCCTAAAAAAACCAATTAACACTAAAAAACAACCATTTCAAATAACAATAAATTTATTTAGCTGAATTCTCTGTCCCCATTTGTTTTATTATTCTCCCATGAATTATTTCCTATCTGATGGATTCTGGGAGTTGTAATCATAAACTTTTCTGACTAGCAGGTCTGTCACAACACAAAGCAGTTCTATGCTCAGAGGGACCATCTCACTGTGCCAGATTTACCATCTTTTCTGCACAACCTTCCCTCTTCAATAATTCGTCAATAGTCTTGACCTGCTTTTAAAATCCTATTTTGGAAAGCGACAGTAGGCTTGAGTAAACTAATGAACACAATTTTGTGCAGCAAGGGCTGCTTTGAAGAAAATCCCAAGTGGGAACTGTTCCCCACTAACTTGCCAAATGTGACGCATTAGCATGCGAAAAGCAGCTCCGTGCAGCTAAGTTTAGGCAGACCTATCATTAATTTCTTTTCTTGTCCATGTGGAGTTTGTGACCTCTTTTCAAATCTATTTTTAAACTGCTTCCAAGATCTTGTATGCCAACCGCTGCCACAGAACGCCAAGTTGATGCTCAAAGGTTTTGCCTCTCTGCCTTCCAAGCTTCCCAAGTTACTTAGCACCAGAGAACTGCTGCCCCACACCACTAAGTCTCCCCCATCCGTGAGGTGGTGAACTCATTGTGGGTTTTAGTCTAAATTTTAAAGGAGCTATCTAAGGTGATCAAACATTGGAAGTAAAGTTCAGCAGCTTGGACAGATTCTTTCAAGACTAGACTGAGACCTGGATTAGAGTTACCACTGCACTGGCATGGAAGATACCAGCAGCCATTGCTTCGTGCTTATAATCAAAGCCATACAGAAGCTACTCAGATGAACACATCAGCTTTTGGTCACTGACCTATGTAAATATTTTGATAGCTCATTGGGCAACATAAGAGTTACAGTTCAGAGGTAGCATATATGGCTGAGACTCTGCATCAGAGGACATAGGTACATCCTCATTGCAAAGCCTCCAGAGCTACATATCCCAAAGCTATCTCCCGAAACCTACTTTTTTCAGCAGGATAGCCCCTCCAACCTGGTAATTTCTGTGCTGCCAGGAGGATGAATGAAGATGAGTCCAGCTCTCTTCCTATAGCCCATCTCAGAAGATGTTTATAACATCCAGCTACAGGAAGAAAGCTTCACATATCTCTGCTCATCCTCCCACCCACTCTCTGACAACACAGAATTGCTTATGTTGGGGTGTCTAGGCTGTTACAATGGCAAGTTTGGGGGACACTTTTGGTCACCATAAAAGAGATTGCAATGGTGAAGGCAGACTTCTTGTTATTGTTGCGTGCCTTCAAGTTGTTTTTGACTTATGATGACCCTAACGTGAACCTATCCCAGAGTTTTTTGGGGCTCAGAATGTGTGACAAACCCAAGTTTGTCCAAGTGGGAAGTCAAACCCTGTTCTCCAGAATCATAGCCTTCCACTCAAACCACTACACCATGCTGGCTCACAAGGTAGAATTAGGGAATAATAATTACTGAACAGAATATCAGTCCATGTTTTGTACATATAGTCACTGGTTTGGTCCCCAGCATCTCCAATTCAAAGGATCTTGGACTGCTGGACCTCATAATTAAAATGGATTCAAAAGATCACCACCAGTGACAGGAAGACTTGAAGAAAAGAGAATGAGAAAAATAGATGGGCAGATAGCTTCTCAGTGGCTGCTCCCAGGCTGTGGAATAGGAGGCTTCAATAGGAGGCTAGTTTGGCCCTGGCTCTCTTCCCCTTCCACTAGCAGGCAGAGGTTCTTTCAGTCAGACATGCTTTTAGATGTGTTGCGTCAAAAGTGTCTTTTAATGTGGGGCATTGCACTTTCCCATGATTTGTTATGTTTTAAATGGCTTTTAAACTGTTTTCATATCAATACTGCTTTTAACAGGATAGTTATTCAATTGTCCTTTAATATTATGCTGGATTTTTAGCTGCATTCTGATTTGACCTATGTTACAAGCTGCCTTAAGTCCTGCATGGGACCTTGAGTACCGCAAAGTCAGGAAATAAACAAACAAACAGACCATAGGTAGAATCAATGCCAAGAACGAGACCCGGGAAGCAACTAGATACAAATAGCAAGTTATTTGTAATTAATGCCTTTTTTAAAAACAATGGTGCAATTTTGTGCATTACAAGTTATTTGACAAGGCATAGCTGCATTCTTTTTGTTGCATAGCTGTTGCTTTTCAGCTGGTTTCATAACTGCAGGAGTGTGGGCTCACAAAATGCTGAATGAGGGCTATTAATGTGGTTCCAGTGCTTCTTCATGCAGTGTCTTTTCCTGCTGCATTATGCTCTGCTATGGGTGTTGAGGTTGTTGGAATTGCAGCAATGTTCAGTTGTTTAAAGAGTTAATGTGTCTCCGGCCATTTCTGCACTACACTGTTATAGTGCTATTATCCCACTTTCACAAGCCTGTGGAATTCTGGAATTTGTAGTTTACTGAGATCTCTGGCTAAGAATTCTAATTGCCCCTCTCTAAACTGCAAATCCCAGAATTACATAGGATGTTGAAAACAGAATAATAATATAACAGTGTAGTACAGAAATGGCCACTATTTTAGTTACTTCTGAGAATTGTTTGGGTTTTTCTTAAATGTAACCATAATTGTAATTTGAATTTGTAGCAGGCTCAGAATACTAATGGTAACTAATTACTTTTTTGAAGCAACATTCCAAGCTTTGTCAAGAGAAAGACTTCATTTTCAGCTGCTGCCACGAAGTCTGTAAAGTTAATGAGCAGTCCTTGCCCAGAGAGCTGGTAGATGCTGAATCCAAAAATACAAGTAGTTTGTGAGTTGGCCGATGGAAGAGAATTGTTATTAATCCTTTGCTTTTTAGTTTTTCCTGCAATTTGAGGGTTTTAGCCAGAGGACACTGTAAATAAAGCACTAATGATGATGAGAGGAACACAATACTTGCTTGGAATAAATTGCATTCACCTGTCTTTACATTACGTATATTCATCACACCACCAGAGTTGCTCGGAAACTGTCATTTTTCTATATTTGTTGGCAGAGTTGCCTGACTGATCACCTAACAGAATAAGTGGAGCAAATAATCTTTTACAATTGGATTAATGGGCTTTTTCTTCATCACTTCAACTCCTGAAAGTGGATTAGCCCTTGCTGTTTCTGATAATTTAGGGAGCTAAATGTACTTCCAGTGTTCCCTCTTCCTAGGCAGCAGAACAGTTTTCAACAATATCATCCTTCTTATTCACAGGTGTTTCAGAGCTCCCCCCATACCAGGCATACATACTGCTTAAAAACTAAGTTGCATTTTAATCCAGACAGCCACTGGGCCTGAAACGATGAGCCCAAGAACATGCATCCATACCACTATGATTACACTAATGGCTACCAATGGTAATTTGATTGCAAAACTTTTTATGCTGAAGTGAAAATTGTGTGGCCTGCCAAGAGATTGTTGGACAGCGGTTCCCAGTACAGGCAGCCAGTATAACTGATAGTGAAGAATACTGGGAGCTGGAGACCAGCCACCTCTGGAGGACCACGCAGTTCCTCCTTCCTGTTTCACTATTGCTTTAAAACCAAGTCCAACAGCACTAGTACTCTATCTTTGATAAGGGATTCTCTTGACGTAGTGCCCACACACTGCTCAACAGTCGCCCTTTTCACATGCAGTTTCTTTTGCGAGAGGGTCCCTTGAGCGTTGCGTAAATGGGAGCAGCGGTCCGTACGATGCACTCCCATTTACGTGACGCTCAAGAGCTGGACACAGAGCGGACACGCACCTTTTTATTTTTGGCTTTAAGCCAAAAATGGTGCACAGTCGCGCAATGCTCCCTGGGCCTGTGCGCACTTACCTACTGTGCGGTGTTTCGGGAGCCAGGCTGGTCGCGCTTTCTGCTGCAGCACTAGCCTACAATTCCTAGGTTGTGCTGCGGTAGGAAGGAGCGGGGCGCTCGCGCAACCAGGAAGCGCAGCAGAACTCAAGCAGCAGGGAAGCAGCAGCATTCCTGCTGAGACTTTTCGCGTGAGACACCTCCCCCTCCCGCCACGCAAACGGGTAACGTGCAAAAAGGGCCAATGTCTCTTCCTATGCTAGCTAGAATGGTCTGTATTGCTGGGGAACTTCAACATCCATGCTGAGACTGCCATGTCAGAAGTAACTCAGAACATGATGTGTGACATGAAAACCATATATCTATACTTCTGAGGACATTCTGGACCTTGTTTCATTTATTGGTTGAGATTATGGTGATCTGGGAATGGAGGAACTTTCTGCAGTACTGTTATAATGGTCAGATCATTACTTGATGATGTTCAGACTTGCTGGGGATTGATTAAAATGGTCTGTCTCAGGAGACTGATGAACCCAGATGGTTTCCTGATGGCTCTCAGGAAATTTCCTATCACTTTGGTAGACAAAAGCCCTTTCCGCATCTTATCTTTTCCCAGCACTGGGGTGTGGGGATCGTGTGAGCAGCCTCTAGTGAGAGGCTCTCGTGTCCCTACTGCTTCAGCTCTGCACGAGCTGCCTGTTCACGCAAGAGCCCTGCCTCTTCCTTCTGCAGTGCAGCCTGGGACCATCCCAGGCTGCGCTAGGGCAGGAAGTGCGACCAGCACAGCTCCGGAGGCTCTGCACGCCAGATAAGTGTGCATGGGGCCCGGGAGCAATGCGCGATCGTGCACCATTTCCTGCCGGCCCCTGGAGCGTTGTGTGATTGTGAGTGTGTCATGCACATCGCTCCTCACAATCACGCGATGCTCCAGGCGCCCTTTCACATGGCAAATGCCGTGCGGAAAGGGCCAAAGTGTCAAAGCCTGATTGACCTCTCTTTCTGTTAGTCTGTTTTTGCACACAATTCAAACTGCTGCTTATGATGAATAAAGTCTTCTACAGCTTAGGTTGAGGTTACCTGAAGGACCATCCACAGTAGCCTGCCCAAGCTCTAAGATCTTCAAGAGAGGCCTTTCTCTCAGTCCCACCACTTTTCTTAGGCAAAGGAGAAGGCCTTCCTGGTGGCTGCATCCAGGATTTAGAACTTTCTTCCTAGGGAGGCTAGGATGGCTTTCTTTTTGCTGTCCTGTTGGCAAGTAAAAACATTTCTGTTTTGACTAGGTCCACCTACTTTTTGAGTACTGAGAAACCTAGACAAGAAGAATCACGGACGGACTTTTTGGGACTGTGCAAAATTTGTACACGATTCTTTTGTGCAGAAAACAGCATTTTCTCTGCAGGAATTATTATTTCTGAGATGAAATATTACTTTCAGCAAGCAAATACTGTTTTCTGAGCAAAACAACTACATGGAAATTTTGCACAGTTGAGTCCTGAATTACAAATAGCCTTTGAAAACCGTTTGGGTTTTGAAGACTTTTCAACAATAGGAAGAAAATTGTTGAAATTCCTGATTGCTATCTTTGAGAAGAATCTTAGTGAAGAATTACATCCCTACTTCTGATAGCATTTTAGGAACTGACTTCAGTGGACTGTTTGGTTGATTTTTGTCTTCCTCCTTCTGATAGATTTTAAATTATTTTAATTCTATAGATTGTTTAAATATATTTTAAGAATAACTTCTATATGTTTTCAGTGATGTCTTTTTATGTATTTTAATCTGAATTTGTTTTAATTTTGTTTTAATGATTTAATTTTTGTAAACCACTTTGAGACCCAGGAAATAGCAAACTGTAAGAAATTAATGAATAACCATCACACCATTTTTAGTTTTCCAGGTATTTTGGACTTCAACTCCCAGAATTCCTGGCTATGCTAGGAATTGCAGTCCAAACATCTGAAGGACCAAAAGTTGAAAACCACTCTTTTGGCTAGTATTCAGCAAGAAGAAACTAGTCACATAGCTAGAAACCACTGTGTGGGTATGAGTTAAATAACTGTCAGGGCCAGTCCTAACATTAGGGAGAATGAAGAGCCTGCCTCGGACACCGCCCCATCTGGAGCCCAATGCCTATCCTTGGCTACCCAAATTAGCCTGCTGCCCCAGGTGAAGCACACGATGCTACACCATTGTCAATGTGGAACTAAAATTCCAGAACTTCTAACATTTTAGAGTTGGCAAAAGTTATTAGCGAAAAAAGAACACACAAGCTAGAAGAGGCTGCAACAGTTTGATCTTGTCTAAGCCTACTGGAAAGGGCAAAAGTCTGGGGCCATTTCCGCACTAGACTGTTAGAGTGCAATTGTTCCACTTTCAACACCCTATGAAATCCTGAAGTTTGAAGTTTAGTGTGGAAATGGCCTGGCTCTTCCTCTCCCATCTCCGCCCCCACACCCACTGTGGTAATTGAATTCAAGTGAGTTTTGTACTTTGAACTCAGCTTGCAGCCACTGAAGTAAGGTGAGGACAAAGCTGGAGAAAGTGGGAGGACAGGAGAAAAGGATATCTTAAAAGCATATGAAAAAGTAGGATGACAGAGGATTAATCAGGAGTGTCTCTGCCAAACTGGGACAGTTGGAGGGTATAATATTCAAATGCCAGTCCAGTCAGGCCATTTCAGCACTAGACTGTTAGAGTGCTATTATTCCACTTGCAACATCCTATGGAATCCTTGGGTTTGCAGCTTAGGGAGGAAATAATTTCTGTATTAGAATCTGGATGGGTGATGTGCCATCTTGTCCTGCCTCAAGTAGAAAACTCTTTAGACAGCCTCACCAGTTCCTATAGCTTAGTTAAAAACAAAGTTCCTCATCAGCTATTTTGCCTCCCTTAGCTGCTGTTTATTGAAATGGAATGTTACGTTGTGTCAGAAATGGCCACAATCTCCAGAATGTTACACAAAGAAGCACTTAGTTGACAACAAGTACTGGAAAGTGGAAATGCAAATGAAGTAGTTGCACAAACAAACAATGTTCATTATCCACAAGGGCAGGCTGCTCACCACTTTCTTTCTGGCTTCCAGTGGCAAACTGGACAAGATGGGAACAATGATCTTTGTATGAGGGGGGAATAATATATTCAAATATTGTTGAACTCCAACATCCCCCAGCCCTTGCCAGAATCGCTAATGATGAGGAATCCTGGGAGTTGTAATTCAGCAATGTGTGGAGATCCACATGATTCCCACCCTTACTGTATATAAAACTCTCAGGAGCAGAGAAAAATTCAGAAGCATTTCAAGTAGTCTTTTCATTACATGCAGTTGAAGAAGAGGCCATAGAATTATATAACACACTTGCCACAAACTGAAAATCTGCATACTTCAGGTAGCATGTTGAATGTATTCAGCCTTCAAAAGAAATCTCTTATTTGAGTGTTAAAAGTTCTGGACTCAGCCACTCATTGGAAATGGGAGAGCAGAATGTATCTGCGCTATATAGTTATAATAGTTTGATACCACTTGAAAGGTCATGGCTCCAGCCTACAGAATGTTGACAATTGAAATTTGGTGATGTGTTTGGAATTCTTTCTTTTTTTTTGAATTTTTAGAATCTCTTTTTAAACAACATTAGAGGGGTCTACCAGAAAATTCTAAATAACCCACCAACCTACAAATCCCAGGATTCTTTATGGCGGAGCTCTGACAAGTAAACTGGAATTGAACTGTTACACTCTGAAGTGTAGACACTTGCTCAGGCCCAAATCCACCTGCAATCCTAACTACAATACAACGATTGAATTAAAAGAACGTATGTAATTACTGAACCATACCCTCCAACTGTCCTGATTTGGTCAGGACAGTTCTAATTAGTTCTCTGTCATCCTATTTTTTCAGCTACTTTCAAAATGTTCCAACTTCTCTCTCCTCCTCAGCCGGGTGGAAAAAAAGAGGAAAAAAAATTCCCTTCCCCTGTTCAGATAAGCCAAATGCTGCAGCCTCTCCTAGCTTGACCGTTCTTCCTCATTAAGATATTTTATCACCTTGCCCACCCTTTGACGTTGCTTGGCCACATGTGTCCTGTTTTTCATCTGTGAAATGTTGGAGGATATGCTGAAATTATCTAAGTATTGACTGACCAAGTTCCCATGTTCCCATTGATTCAGTCAGTCTATCTAGCTCTAAGACTGGATTCACTTCAGAACTAAATAATTTCTTTTTCTCAACCTCTTCCTCCTCCTTCAACCCATGCAGTTGCTCACTCAATATTCTGTATATCCCGACACCTTTCCACACTACACTGTTATAGTGCCATTATCCCGCTTTCAACATCTTGTGGAATCCTGGGGTTTGCAGTTTAGGGAAGGGCACTGAGAATCCTCAGCCAGAGAGCTCTTTGGCCTCAGTAAACTACAAACCCCAGAATTCCACAGGATGTTGAAAGCGGAATAATAGCACTATAAGAGGGTAGTGCGGGAAAGTCCCTGGATACTCAACAGGCATTTACCATGATATTTTTGAAGTTTTTAATTTTTTTAATTACTCTTATATTTTCTATACTTTTTCAACAGTTTCCAATATCTAGAGAATCTGCCTTACTTAGGTAGGCTAAGCACTCAGTCATCCAAGACCATTTCTGCACTAGACTGTTATAGTGCTATTATTCCACTTTCAACATCCTATGGAATCCTGGGGTTTGCAGCCCCTCTCTAAACTGCAAACCTCAGGATTCCATAGGATGTTGAAAGTGGAATAATAGCACTATGACAGCCTAGTGCGGAAATGGCCCAAGTTTGCTGTTAGAGGGAATGCTGACCTGGTGGAAGGCATGTATCAAGCCAAACTGCAGGTGGCTCTCTACCTTCCCATGTTGCTTTTTTGAGTGGAGAGAAACATGCATACGTAATACCATGACACCAGTCTCGAGGGAAGCAGTAAGAGAACATTTTGTTTTAAAAGCTGAAATTAAATGGATAGGGGGAAGGCACAGCAATCTGACAATGTGTTCTTGCAGAACATTTTCGGCTTCCTCACCTCAAGCAAGATCGCACCTTTCCTGCCTTTCTTGCTGCAGTCAAAGCCTGCTGAGTTATTCTAAAGCAAGAAAGCCATTTTAGCATTTTGCAAACTAATCATTTCAGTGACCGTCAGCAGAAAACAAAAATGCCTTCACAGGTCTCGCATCTTATGGACTTAGAGCAGCTCACAAGACTTTTTCTGGGGGCATTTACCCTTAATTAGCACTTCCAAGAAAAGCCAATTGGTTTTGAAAACATCTACTTCATTAACTGAGGTATACCTGTGACATTTCCCATCTTGCCTACACTCTGATGTTACTTAGAGACATGTGTCCTAGTTTTCATCTGTGAAATAATATGCATTACTAACTTTTCACATTGATTTCATTGGGAGCAAAGTCCAGTGAACTACCTTTGATCCAACCCACTAGGAATATATGTTTTCTAGATATTTAGAATCATGAATAAAAATAGCTGTATCTTTTTTTTTTTAATTTAAAAATACACTTTCTGTCTTTGGCAAGGGGTGATTTTTCATTCCAACAGATATGATGATCTGAAAGCCACACCCTGTCCCTTCCCCTATTGTAAGTCCTCTTTTAAGAAATTATGCCACTTTCTCCATTTCTCAGCACCCTAGAAAGGTTCTCATGGTCAAGCAATCACTTGGTTTGTGGACAGCCCCAGATTGTCTACTGACCTTAATAGAAGCCTAAAGCCAAAGTCTGGAAATGACTACAACTCCAAGAATTCTGTAGCCAGCATGGAAGAGTGTTCACTTCTGGGAAAGGAATAGGACTATCAATGATAACCCTCCTGTGATATCTCCATCACTGCTTCCTTTGCAACATTTCCCAGCTCTGTAATTCCACAGCTTCCAGCAAATCTTTTTAATTGATTTTCCATTGATACTCTAACTCAAATATGTTCTAGGGCTGGCACAGAAACTAAGTTTGGCAGCATCAGAATTAGAAACATGCTGGATTTTGCCAATTCAGCAGCCACATTTAAAACTTAGCATTGACTCCAGCTACCGGTATATCTGAGTGGTGATAAGAACTAATTAAAATCAAGTAAGTTAGACATTTTCTAACAACAGGGGTTAATTAAATTTATATTTAACACAACTGTTTGACTAAAGGTGGACTTCCAGCATTAAGTTAATTCCATTATTAAGTTTTTAATTAATTAAATGAAAGATTGTACTGACGAGCCAAAAATTTTAATGGTTCCTAGCTGGTTCTTAAATAAATGGAAATGGCTATAGGACTCTTTGTTTATTTTTGTTAATGATTAAAGCATGATAGCTTAGTTAACTTAAAGGTCAAAAGATCTGAAACTAATAAGTAGTAAGGAATGCTTGGAAGAAGGTTGGGTGTCTTTGCATCCAGGTGGTCCTCTCAGGTTCTCCACCAGGTACAACATACAGTCTCCTCGTCTGTCCCAAATACTTTTATCCTTAGGACTTTTGCTGGGATCCGCATGGAAACTAGTAAACTACAGAAAGAGGGAGGCTAAGGAGATGAGATTGTAAGGGAGGGATGCACTGCGAGAGAACAGTCTAGGATACGGTATATGAGAAATGAGGTTTTCAAAAATTCAGGCATTGTTTGCTTCTCTGCCAAACTCAAGACAGCAGCAAAAATTTAGTACCAGAGGCAGAAATAATATGGAAAGAATAGGGATATTTTCCTACAGCACAAAGAAGAATGTCAGGTCAAGATGTTTTGCAAACATTTTATTCAAAACTAACAGTGTGAACATGAGAAATGAAACAACCAGGTCAAACATTTTGAACTTTCAAGAGACCGCTTGAAAGCTTCTTCCAAAATCCATCCAGGAAGTACTTTGTATTTTACCAGCCTCTACTTTTCCTACAGTTTTAATTTTAGTGGCCACACTTGGATCTATGCTTTTAAAAAACATGTTGGGGGTAGCTGATGAGGGTGGCTTTTTTGCTTTCCCCTTTTCTCTGGTTTGCTTGGAACACAAAGGAAGAGAAGAATTCAGCAGGCAGCCTCTCTTTACCTTGCCTACTGTAAGCAGGCACCCACAGTTAGTAGGATCAGCTAGAGTACAATCACATTCTTTCCCAGCTCAAGCTTTATTGCCATTATTTACTGAACACAAACTGCTGAAAGTGAACACAAAAAGTTCATGTTTTTACAGTACTCCTTCAACATCATCCTAATGCCACTGTTGCTAAAAACTCTCCAGCTAGACAGAGGAAAATGAGGAAAGGGGAACTGGGCAGATGAAAAAAGACTTTATAAAAGGCGTTCCTTTTTCAAAAGCTTGGTTAACTGAGGTATGCCTGTATTAGGTCCTTTTCGCATGGCATTTTTCATGCGAAAAGGCACAATTGTGAGGAGCAATCTGCATGATGCACTCACAATCATGCGACGCTCCAGGGTAGGGCAGCCGCTGATCATGCACCTTTTCATTTTTGGCTAGAAGCTGAAAATGATGCGTGATCACGCATTGCTCCTGGGCCCCACGCACACTTACCTGGGGTGTGGAGCCTCCGAAGCTGCGCCGGTCGCGCTTCCTGCCCCAGCACAGCCTGGGAAACTCCCAGGCTGCACTGCGGAAGGAAGAGGCAGGGCTCTCACATGAGCAGGCAGCTCGTGTGGAGCCAAAGGACCCTGGACACGAGAGCCTCTTGCCGGAGGCTGCTTGTGTGATCCCCGCACCCCAGCGCCGGAAGAAGGTAAGGTGTGGAAAGGGCCTAAGTGAGGAAAAACATATAGATAGGAGAAGCTGCAACAGTTTGTTTTTGTCTGAGCCAGCAGGGAAGGGCAAGATTTTTCCTCTTCCTCTTTCTTCTGCCTGCTGGGTTGTGTATGGGTTTGTGCCTTCAAGTCACCTGTTGAGTTATAGCAGCCTCATGAATTTCACAGGGTTTTCTTGGGCAAGAAATTACTCAGTGGAAGTTCTGCTAGTTCCATTTTCTGAAATAAGCCTACAGCACCTGGCTGCCTGCTGAGTTATTTAAGTGCAAACTACTTTTGCACTTAGAGCTCAGTTTACAGCAGCTAAAGTAAGCTGAGGATAAAGGGAGCAAGTAGGACAAGGAGAAAGAAACTGGGACATTTTAGAAGCGGCTGAAAAAGTGGAATGGGAAGAGTTAATTGGGACTATCTGTGCCAAATTGGGACACTTGGCAGGTACAGCAATGATTAATTCAAATTCTTCCAAATTGGAGGAATCTCCATGCTACTGAGGGAAGTGTATTGTTGCTCATTTCATTCTCACAGGCAAGAGTGAAAACTTTCAAAAGTTTTCCTGTCTGCCAAAGTGAAATTATAAGTATTTTTGTGCATTTTTAAAAAATGATTTCAAGACCTTTTCAGTGAAAATTTCCTAATATTTGTTTATGCAAAAAATATTTTGCATGAAGTACATTGTTTTACACAGAAACATTGAAAATTATCTGACAAAAACTCTGAAATATGCAAAAACACACAACAATCAACATTTTTCTTCCAGTAGGTTGACTTGATAAGTTGTTAGATTCTGTATTTATTTATTTTATATCCTGCCTTTGTCCCAAAAGTTAAACAAAATACAATTAAACAACGGATAGTATAAAATATTTAAAACAATTAAAGCCAAGATAGTATTGAAAACAGTAATTTAAAATTATTTAAAAAGGCCACTAAAATGATAAAAATACAACATACCTCAGTGATAAGACCAGTCGCATATGAAGAGCTTTTGCTGTGTGGGGCAAAAGAGCCCCTTCTCCCCCACATGTGCCCCACTTCCCCTTTTTAGACTTGAGGGACAGCTGTCTGTCCCTCTGTTCGGCAAGCCCTACCACATTCCCACCATACTGGGGCAGCCAAGCTGCAGGTGCCTTCACAGCTTCTGGTCACTCTGGGCCAGAAGAAGGGCGGACAGCCAGGCAGCTTGGCAAGGGGCTTGGGGTACCTGCAGGTGACCACCAGGTTAAAATACACCCCCACTGTGGAGGTGGCAGCAGTGGTGGCCAGTCCATTCATTCGGGGCAGGATGGTGAGGAGGTTGCTGGCAACAGCGGCAGCCACAGGTCAGCCGAGGATGTCACTGATGCCGTGTGGGGTGCCGATTGGGAGCTGGGTCTTGAGGTTGCCAAGGACACCATGTGCCTTGAAGCCGTTGAGGCTCTGGAGAGTGTAGGGGAAGAGGGAGATCTTCATCTCCGCCATTTTGTGGAGGGCCATTCGCATCTCTAAAAATTTGCCACCTGGGGCAGACCGCCCTTCCCACTCCCCAGCTACACCACTGGATAAGACCTTCTGCATCAGACAGTTAACATTCAAAGCCTGAGTAAACAGAAAGGTCTTCAACCTGCTGGTGGAAAGACAGCAGTGCAGGCCCATGGGGCTTCCCATGGCAGGAAATTCCACAGTCTGGAAGCAGCCATCAAGAAGGCCCTCTCTAATATCTTCACCAAATATGCCTCTGATGGTGATGGGACTGAGAAAAAGCTCTCCCCTGAGGATTTTAAAACTTGGGAAGGCTCATATTTGGAGATATTCAGATAATCTCAGCCCAATTCTTTCTTAATGAGATTGTGGGAAAATGTGAATATTCTTTACATCTCAAGAACCAAAACAACAGTTTTTGGCAATGGCACAAAAACCTCCATGTGCCTATGCAATATCATTCTCTAAAGTGACCCATTGAAATCTTTGGGTGGTTTAGTGCTAAAGATCCTGAAAGATCATATTATTATTATTGTGGTGGTAGTGGTAGTGAAAATGACAATTCAGAGATAGTGGCACTGCTATTCTGCCATTGTAGTGTAATTTTTAACTCCATGGGGGGACCCTGCCACCAGAGAAGTTCTGCTATAAAACTGCATAATAATGCAGCAATGTTCCAGCCTCTATTACAAAATTCACAGGAGTATGAATTGAATTTTCCCCCCTTTGGCAGTGAAGAAAGAGACTCTGTTTTCCATGCTGTCAATGATTCTTTGCATTTAGGTTTATACAGCCTGGCTGCTTGGGAAAGATGTACAAATATGTTGGATCATCTGTGTAGCATCACTGCACAGACTGATTGCTTTCCTGTTCAGGCTCTGCTTAGACGAGAAAGGAGAAGGTAGGCAACAGCACAACCCCCAAAGAAATACAGCACCATAGTAAGAAGTGCTCCTATTCTTGTTAAATATAACAATATAAATCCAATGGCTAGCTCTAATAACAGCAGACCCACCAAATTAATGGGATTTTTCACACAAGCCCTGATTCAGCAAATGATTTGCTGGGTGTCTCTAGTTGGATGTAACAACTGGATTTGGACCAGTAGCCTGCAAATGTACTCTTGGTATTTAAAAAAGAAAATATTTTAATTACACCAGTACCCCAGGCTTCTGAGGACTGATATAATGATACTTAAGCAATCAAGTATTCATTGAGCAAAGCAATTCTGTTTTCCTCTGTAAAATGATACAGCAGCTGCATCACATTCAAGGTCTTCTGTTGGATGGCTTCACAGAAGATTAATTTTCATTATAGTGAAAAAATAATGCTTGCACTGTTGTAAACAACATGATAGGGATGGCATAACTGTATGTATGGGTCCTTGTTCATTTGTGAATGATCTTGGCCTTTTTGCTCCCAGGCACAGGTTGGCTCCTTTTCCTTCACGTGAAGTTTGTTAGTTGCTAGACATGCAAATAGGTCTGAAGGGTGCATGTGTCAAGGGAACTGGTATAATGGCTACTAATGTCACAAAGGGCCAGCAGTCCCAACAGCAAAAATGATGTTTTCCATCTTGCACAATTCCTGCGATGAAGGCTTCAGGTTTACTAAACATACTCACCTCACCCTCTTAGCTCACACCTCTTAGCTTTCCAACAGTGTCTTTCCTTTCCATCTTGCCAAAGTGGCACAAAAAAACCCAAAAAACAAATGGACAGACATAATCTGAACCTTTAGGGTTATTCAAGCTTCTCCTTTGCTCCAAACTTTTCTCATGGCAAGCTGCACCAGAGAATCTTCTATCATCACTTTAGCCCTTTTTATGTATGCGGTTAGCAAAGTTATTCAAGGAGCAATTAACAGGCTATTCATCTCTAATCACCCACCCACATTCATTAGCAAATGGTAAAATTAGCTGAACCTACAAGGACAAAATTTTAATGAACATCACTGGTAAATTTTGCTTCAGATATTTGTTACTAGACATTACAGGGTGTTACTATGGTTATGATATGTCTGGTGAGAGCACTAGATATCCTTTTGATATCAAATAATTTGGCTTTTGCTTGACCTTCCTCTGCCACCCTACTCCACGTGTTTGCAGAGGTCCACCAGACAAGCATGTATTAAGCGTGGCCGTTAATGGTTGTAAATTCCAAACCTCATTTAGGCAGGCAACTTAAGCCTCTCCGATGCTTCAGGGAAAAACCCTCTTGCAAACTGGCCTTGCTCAGTGCGAATCTACACAAAGACGCACGGCCAAGTGCTGAGCCATTCCTTTATGTTGGGCCATCAGCATACTGCCCATACTATTGTCATCCAGCGCTAAGCTCATCATGCAAAACCTGACCTTTCCCAACTCCTTTGTCCAACTCCAAATCCCCCTTTGTTCTCACCAAGCATGGCATGGCCTGTAGGTAAAATCCACCCTATAAAAGGTCCCCTTTTCCAGCCCTCCTCGGATCACTCCTGAGTTTCATCCAGCCTTGCTGTTGGTTCGTCCAGTGAGCTCCCCTCAGCGAACCGCGCTGAGTTTCTTCCCCTGCAACCTCCGTTTCTCTCCAGGACTATGAGACCAGGTGTCGTATTACCCATTCCCCCGAAAACTCTCCATTTCTATTTCTCAGTTAGTTAGTGTATGTCTTGTCTTATTCGTTGTTTGTCCTATAATAAAGCTATCATTTTTGTTACCTTTAAACTTGCCTGGCTACGCTCTCTGACCTGAAGCTGTAGACATAGGGTAAAAGATCCTAGCTAAAGTTACCCTGCCTCTCGTTAGCTTAAGAGAGTGCTTGAGCTTAATTTCCCCATCTTGTGCTTTTATCTGGTTATTTGGGCACTCCTCCCAGGACCCCCAACATACAGGGTAACAAGCGGATCTTGGTTGCTGGGAAGGATACTGCTGAATAATATAGCACTAAGTTATAAGAGAGCAGTAAGCATCCAGTGCTTAATTCCATTTCCACCTAATTGTACAAAGCAATGTCAGATTCCTATCGAGTCAAACCACTCAGTAAAAGAGCTGTAGTGTGAGCAGTCTGATAATTTTGCTGTTCACTGCATAAACAGAAGTTGCATTTTTTTTGCCAACAGCAACCACTGCACACACAGAATGGCAGGCAATTCCATGTTGCTATGTTGGCAGAGGTTTTTGTCTCCCTGGCGTTCAATATCATCTTGGCCCATGAATCAGTAATGCTAAAAGTCTGCAACATAAGAGCTCCAGTTTCAGATATTGCAGAGCTCTGCATGTACTGTGGTTTGTTATTTTCTTTAGTCAGCATTGTCAAAGAACAGCAGCATTTGCTGTATCCTTTAATGTAGCATTACAGAATTCATATCCTGTGGCTTGAAGCAGGACATTCAGAATCTATTACTCTGGGCGGGTGGGTATAACTCACCTTTTTCTTTCTACACTTTTGCTTCTAAGACAGAAAACTTCTAGCAATGTATAGGCTGAGATAACAAAACCCTTGCTAGCCTCCTAACCAGAGCTCAGAAACTCTGCTTTTTTAAAACAGTGGGCCCATTTACATCACACAGTTATAACACTATTATTCCACTTTAACTGCCAAAGTTTCCTCCTAAGGAATTTTGAGGTTTGTAATTTGTTGAAGCACCAGTGTACTCTGGCTGAAATTTCTAGGTAGTGCTCTCTAAAATGCAAAGCCCAGGATTCCATGGAACCATGGCAGTTAGAGTCAAATAACACTGCTATAACTGTGTAGTGTGAACAGCCCTGGTGTCTCTGGTACAACATTCCAAGCTGGAGATTATTGGAGTTCCTTGTTCAAAGAAAGGGCAACTAGCTAGTAAGTAGAAACCTCATCACAAACCATGCTTGTGGATTAAAGTTGTCCCTAAAGCATTTGTTTGAGATGATGGTTAATTGTTATTGTGGAAGGCAGGGAATTGTGTGTGTATGTTTAACATGCTTGTTTGGAATTTTATGGCTATATTCCAGCTTATCATTTCTCACTTACTTTCCTTCAGACCCATAGCTGTTCATGCTTTCCTCGATAGATTCATGGCTAGCTTGTCGAATGGTTCGGCTTGGCATTTCAACAGCCAGGCCAGTTTCGGTGCTTCTCTGGATAGCGCCTTTGAGTTTCCGGCCATCTCCTTCTAAAACAAAGGTGGATAAAACATGCGGGAAGCAGGGAGAGGGAAAGAGAAAGAGAAAGAAAGTGATTAGGCAATTAGGACTACCACTTGAAAATTGGGAAACTAGAACAATATCAGAATCTGGAAACTAGGAGCAACTTAAATTTTCTTGGCATGACAGGAAAGAGGTGGACATGATTCTAGAAGCTATTTTGCTTGTGGAGAAGCAGTCTTCCAAATGTTTGTCCGTTAGACCATGGCCATTTCTGCACTAGACTGATATAGCACTATTATTCCACTTTCAACATCCTATGGATCCTGGGGTTTGCACTTTAGGGAGGGGCTGGGCAGCCCCTCCCTAAACTGCAAACCCCAGGATTCCATAGGATGTTGAAAGTGGAATAATAGCGCTATAACAGTTTAGTGTGGAAATGGCCCATGAAAATAACTCCAAGTTTAAGACAGCTAAACAAAACCTCATAGAGAATCAGATAACTGGTTTAAAAGACTAGTATTGCCTACCCAAATTACAACAAAGAATTGGATGCAAGTGACTTCTGGCCTCACATCTTCCAGAAATGAATGGGAAGGGCCATGGGGTTGTACAGGGTCTATGCATTTGATAAATGCGAAAAGAGACTTAGGTCCTCTCCTGGGACAAAAGCAGACAATAAATAAATAAATATTATGGGCTCACCAACATATCAGCAAAGCATTTCTCCTTGTGGAGTGAGATGCTCTAAGTCTACACATGTATCTCATAATGAATGCAAAGCTGCAAGTGTGTCAAATGAGTAGATGGTGGGGTTTGTGGCCATCAGGTACATTTGTGGGTGTATGGCTAGCCCACTTAGCCCCCCTTTCTCTTTCACATGCACCGTGACACCTCATCCATACAGAAACAGACACACACACAGTACCTATTCTTATGCATCTATTCTTATCCACAGAAATATGTTGCAAAGCTTGACATTGTTCACACTTAGAGACAACTATAGATATATTAAGCACACATCCATTCTCAGTCTAATCAACTTTGCTTAGTTTTCATGCCCGTCTCAGTAGTTACTGCATCATCACAGCACTTAATGGCATACATACAATGGTAAAGGAGATCATTTGCCTTTACAGGTATAACAACCAAGCTAAGAATCCCCATCTCCCACATATAGAGAACTAAGACCATTTCTGGCCTTTACCACCAAGTGGGAGATTAGTGGTACTGACATCTTAGGGAAGAAATTCTTGGCATGTACAATATATTTGTTACATAGGAACCTTAGGCTAGAAGAATCTTCCCTGATGTCCATTTAATATAACAAGATATAGTGTTATTATATTTTTAGATGAGTAACATTTAACAACTAACTTTCCAAGTCTACTTATTTGGGACTTGACACTGGATTTCTTGACTCCTACTTCAAAACTCTAACCACTGGCCCATAGATTAAACAGATTCATGGAGGATAAGGTTGTCATTGGACATATGATGTAAATGATTTTACATTATTTCCAATATTAGAAGCAAATGTTCCACTATGCCAATTGCTGGAAGAACAAAAACATGTCCTGACTATGGGCCTCTCAGAAGCTTCAGAGTGGCTAGTGTGAGAACAGAATGCTCAACTAGAAATGCATTTGCTCTGATCCAGTAAGGATCTGTTTGAGTTCTTATCAAATTTTTTAAATGCGATGCTTCTATATTTATATGTTGCATCTTATTTATCTATACTATATTGTAATTTTCTTTCAATTTTACTTCAGTTGTTTCAAATTATTCTTAGACATGAATTGTGGGTAAACACTGGAAGGGCAAGCTATAGATTTTGAAATAGATAATGAATAAATGAATAAAACCACTTTGCATCCTAATAGCCAAATTTGCAAAGAAAGGACCCTATTTCCTGAGACAGATGCCAGCAGAATTAATAATTTTCATGCCACAACTTTCCTTTCCTGAAGAACTACCCTTCAAAACCCCACCCTGTGAAATTAACAGTTCCTATTTTTGTCTTCTGCTTTTCCAGTTTGTGTTTCTTAGAATAAATTATGTTATATAATGAATATATAATGAGTACCATTAGCACTAATTGCTTTGGCTGACGTCGGGAAGCTAAGAAGTTTCAGCTGACATGCAATACTTAAACCATAAAGCTGACAAAGGGCTGCAAAGTTCTTTTAATAGGGATGCTGAACCTTCTTCCAAATGTGCCCTGCTGTTGACATCTCCCATCTCTTAAATTCTTCTCTCTGAGAAGGGGAAAATCCCTGCTAGAGGTGTGTCTTGTCAGTACAGGGCCTTCACAATGCAAACATGAATTGATCTCTTGCCATCCTAACTTATCAGAGGCACGAAGAGAAGAGAAGAGAAGAGAAGAGAAGAGAAGAGAAGAGAAGAGGGGTTGTTGTTCTCCTCAAAACAGCCTATCATCCATTTCTCTCTCTTTGACTGAAAGCCTGTATGGCAAAGTGTAGCATAGTGTTTTACCGATGTTGTGATGCTACGTCTCTTCTCTTAATCACTTCACAGACTTACCATTAAGCCACTGAGGTCGCCTTGCCGGCCATTCACAGGCTGATGAGGAATGAGATTTGAGAAACATGTGGTTTATGTCCCCATAGTCAGACACAGACTGATGACATCGCCCACGGAGATCCACCGGGATTCTCCAATGCTTTTGGTTGTTGAGGAGGAAGGAAGAGAAAAACAACCTCCACAATGAGAAAAAAAGGCATACATAGGTGTACATAGGACATCCTTATATAGGTCACTAATAAGATGCTGACCCCTGTGTGTAATGACTAGTCAGTAGAGGAATAAAAATAGTCTTCCTCTCACATATTCCCATCCATCTTCTTCCCTCCCTCCCTTTTTGCTTTGAGGAGCAGAGAAACACCCAAGAAAGGCAGTCAAGGAGAGAAGAATGAATGAATGCCATGATTATCTGGCTCTCCCTTTCAAAGCTAATTATAATTCAGAGAAACAAGACAGAAAAGAGTAATGAGCAAATGAGTTCTTTTCCTTGTATCTCTTTCTGGCCTAATGGTAATAAACCTTCTACAACTGAGAACCGTTTGACAATGCAACAGCTTTTCTCAGGAGGTACTAGGTTCACTTTTGTTGGAGATATTTAAACATAGTCCAAGCAACAATCTGTCAGGGAAGATGAAGCTGCATCCTTTATTTTATCCCTGCATTTTGAACATGGTGGTTGGTTGGAATAGGCCTCCAATGTTCCTTCCAGTTCTAAAATGACTGTCTGCTCCACAAACAAGAAAATTGGGAAGAAGTGGGAAAGGGAAGGCAACTTTGTCATGCAGATGCATCCTGTAGGGGAGTCTGCTTTAAGTCCACACAGACTCTAAGGCCCTTTTTGCACAGCAGTTTGCAAGCGAAAGGGCCCCTTGAGCGTCGTGTAAATGTGAGAAGCGGTCGGCATGACGCACTCCCATTTACGCGACGCTCAAGGACCTCACGTGCAGCGCACACACATTTTTTTTATTTTTGGCTTTTAGCCGAAAATGACCAGCACTTGCACACCGGTCAGGGGCCCCACGTGCACTTACCTGCCGTGCGGAGCCTCTGGAGCCGGGCCGGTCGCACATCCTCTCCTCAGTGCAGCCTCCAACTCCCAGGCTGCACTGCGGAAGGAAGGGGCAGGGTGCAGGCGGGGCACTCACGCGAGCAGGAAGGAGCTGTGGAGCTGAAGTAGGAGGCTTGTGAGAGCCTTCCTGCCCAGGCTTCTTGTGCGAGCCCCACGCCCCAGCAGCGTTAAAAGGTAAGGTGCAAAAAAGGCCTCAGTCCCCAAACATTAATGTTCAGATTGCTCAGTGGCTGATCAACTACATGGCATGGTGTGAAGGCATACGACAGGAAAGCATATAGAAACTAACCAGGGCCATTTCCACACTAGCCTGTTATAGTGCTATTATTCCACTGTCAACATCCTATGGAATCCTGGGGTTTACAGGGGTTTGCAAACCCCAGGATTCCCTAGGATGTTGAAAGTGGAATAACAGCACTATAACAGTCTAGTGCGGAAAAGGGCTAGGTGTAGACGTGTCATGTATTTGGAAGAGAGAGACCACATGGAATGCTATTCCTGGATTCCATAGGGGGAAAAAATCAGGCTATCATTGTAAAAAAATAAAATGGCATATGCAGTGAATGAATACTATAGCTTGAATTAGATTGATTGCACTTCTCAATGTGCTAGAAAATCCTGAGAAGCAAGATGGCCGCATCATAGTTTTTTAACTTTATTCAGGTGTTCCCGTAAGAGTTGGCCTTTCCAGCTGACTATTTAAGTCCGGGACTGGCAACACTGGCTGTTCCAAGGGCCAATTTTTTCCCCTCAGAGACCTGTTACAGATCATAACACCCCTACCACTGAGAGCAGGAGGGACTAGAAGTCCACCTCTGGACTTTTTTAAAAATGCTTGTTTTAAAAACAACTGACACTTTCTGGAGGCTTCCAGCGGTACAATTATCCTTATTTTAAGAAAAAATATTTTGGTGGTAGTGGTGCTCTAAAGGCCCAAAAATTGATCAGAAAGGGGTCTGCAGATAGCCCACAGTCTCTGTGTTGCCCAAACCTCATAGAAATATAAAGTTTTTAAAATGTGAGACACAAAAATGTCCAGTTATTATTCTTATATTCCAGAGAATCCAGAAATCTTCCTTTTTGTTGCTTTTTACCTGGTGGGGGATATTTTTATTCCTAAGGACTCAGACGGTAATATTATGTTGCTGGGAAACATTAAGAGGCATCCACTGCTCTTGAGGTTGCTAAGGGGAGTGCAGCTGTGAAAGTTTCACAGGCACTTGACTGGCTGTATTATCACTGGCACTGTATTATCACTCTTCTCAACTCGCCCTCATGGCTGGCAATGCCAATTCTCAATTCATCCACATTGCTGGCACACTTCAGAGCACTGTGTAGACTCAGAAGTAGCATCTGGGTTCATGCACCACTTCCTGCATTATCAGTAGCACACATGGGCCCAAAAAATAAAAGGCAGGATGTGGCCCAGCTGCTGCTTCTATTGCAGTTTGTCTTTGCAGCTTGTGTTACTCAAAGCCATATGGGAAGCAAAGATCAGATTAATGGGGGTTGAGGAAGAACTGCTGGAGATTACTATCAGCAAGATCGTGGGGGAAAAATTGCTGTGTAGGGGATTCTGGGAAATGTAGTCCAAATCAGTAACCTTTCTGAGGTCTGATGCTGGGCTTCTTTGTTTACAAATTTGGAAGAAAGGAATGTTTACAATTTTTCTTGTCCTTGATACAGCAAGACACTGGCCATTTCCACACAGGCTTAAAGAACCAGTGCAGAGCATCCTCCAGAGAGGACGTTTGCACCTGGGAGTGGACTCAGTCGGACTACTTTACATAGTTCCGCACCTCAGTCTGCTCCAGAACGACCCGAAGTGGTCATGCAGTGTGCTTTTTAAAAAAACTCCGTGCCACTCTGTTCCCGCACTCCGGTGCGGATTTGCAGGCTCGCACCAGTGAGAGCCTGCAGATCTGCTGGGGGTAGGCTTTAGGCTGGCGAGCTTCAGCGGTTGGTGGAGAGCCTCCACCAACCGGAAGCCGCCATTTTCGTCCCCAGAGCAGTGCAGAGCGGCAGCCACACACTGCTCCGGAGCAGCCTGGACCCGAGCGTCGAGCCAAGAAGTCTGGTAAGTACTGGACCGGGGCGATTCCATTGCCATGTGCAGAAATGGCCACTATCAAAAACAGTGCCAGGACTGGAATTTTTTTTACATTTGCAGCATATTTTGTGCAAAAATCAAGCATATTTTGTGCAAAACAAGTTCATGCAAAAAATGTAATTGACATAATTTTGTGTAAAAAACAGTAATTACAAAAAATCCTGAAATCCATGGAAAAAATCATTTAAAATGTGGAGAATCTCTTCTGAAGCAGCCAGATTTTGAAATTTTCTGTTCCCAAGTGCAAGAATGAAGTAAATAAAGATTTACATCCCTAATTAGAGAGCAACATAGTTGAATACTAAAATCTATCAATATCCACAGCACCTTAAGTGTCCCTTAATTCTGGTGAATAATCAGCAAAACACTTTAGATCAGAACAGATAGGATAGCCTCAGCCCTGTTCAAGATGGCATTCTAGAGAGAGATAGCTTCACAAAACTGGCTATGGCTAGATTTATAGTTTTACCATGTCACCTCGGCAGTCTCCTTGAATCTGTGTTTTGCATTAGGGAAGGACAGGAAGAGAAAGATGGAGGCAGCTTGCAAAGTGCTTTTGCTTTCATCTCATGGCTTCTAAAGGCTATAAAAAGCCACTGTGAAAAACAAACAAACTTTGAAACCCACTTCCCTAAAAACTTTTGTTTACAATTAAAAATGGCAATGCTTCTGGACTTCTGCTGGAAGGGTCTTTGAACTGCAGAGCTTCCACTCTTTATTTGTTAATCGATTTTGAAGATTGCTGTACCCAGGATTTTCTGGTACCTATGCGATCTAATGTGATTGCATGCAAGAAATCAGCAGTGACAACAGGTACAGTGCAGTAGTAGCTGACCATGGTTGCAATCCAACATCCTCTCAGTGTAATCCAAATATCCACATGCAGAGATACACTGTGCCAGAACTACTCAGTCTAAGCAATGCTCAATGTGCAGTGCACATGTACAATGTATAATGCTGCTCAATGCACAACTGTACTTCTACTACTCTCAGCACAGTATTCTGCTGTGCTATGGCAAATCATTCACCCTAAATGCACAGCACAATTTAACCATATGCATGTCACTGACAAGGTGCCAGCTCCTGTGTGTTTGGTGCAGCCAAGGCTTACCATGTATGTACTCTGATACCTGGCATGGAATATGACATGTTTCTTTACTCTCCCACAAAACTTCTAAGCTAATGGTTTTGGGAAAACAGATGAACAAAAGCATATTCTCTAAATAAACTTAAAAAATAAACAGAGGGGAATGGGAAGGTAATCAAGAAGTATGAAAGCAAGGCACACAAATGGCTCATATAGTTTGTTCTCTTTTTTTTTTTCCCCCATTTGGATTTGGTTCCTGTACATGATATTCATGGGCCATTCATATTTTAGGAGCTTAGCTTAAATGAAAACTTTGTCATTTAAAATGTATATGTAAGTGTCTTCCAGAGGCAAGGAAGATCAATACCATGCATACTTTCTAAAATCTCTGAACTAAGAAGGGCAAATCATTTTGGGAAATATAACACATTGTACTGTTTGCTTTGTCATAACTTGCTCTGAAAACTGGCAGAATAAATAAAATGGCTATAATGGATATTGGCTGTTGACACTCAAGTTTCCCAATTTCATGTTAATAAATAAAATAATTTATCTAGTTAACTGTAAGTAATTACACTGTGATCATATTAAGTTCCCTAGTGTCCATGTTTGCTCCATTGATACAGTGAAGGCTCCAGCTCCCCATACTTTTATTAGGTTAATTTGATGACAACTCATTGGTTCCTATTTCATCAACCTCTAATCTCCATGACCCATCCCCTAAAAGCAACATACACAGAAAGGACAGTATCCATATAATTTATTTCTTCTAGCTCATATACTTAAGGATTTGGAAGGTCTGTCATTTTTCTACCACCTGGAATTCTAACAAAGGGCATAGAAAATTCTTCTCTTCTGGGAGAAAGGTGGGATGTACTGTATATTCCCATGTATAGGACTACTTTTGAACCCCAAAAAACTTTTCAAAAGTTGGGAGGCCGTCTTATATGCCGGCCCAAACGCCGGCCCCCGCCGCTGAGGCAACTCTCCTCCGCCGCCACTGCCATCGCCTGCCCAAAACAACTCCCCCGCCCTCCCCCGCCGCCCTACACCACCCCAGTCTTGTCCTCCTTTTAAGCTATAGAGTGAATTAGGAAAAGTTTAATCCACTTGCACTGTTTTATGTTTACATGTTTGATGACAAACAGCCTTATGTTTATAAGTGACAGTTTTCCTGCTAAGTACCTGCATGTCATAAGTCTTTCAATTAAAATTACCATATTGAAATCAAATCTGATGTTTTTTTAATTTTTATTTGGTGTGCGTTGGAAGAGGGGTGGTCTTATACGGCGAGTATATCCTAAACTCTATATTTTTACTGGAAAAGTTGGGGGTCGTCTTATACGCCCAGTCGCCCTATACATGGGAATAAACGGTAAATCAATCAAGGGTCAGGGTATTAGAAGTCAAAAGAGTTTAAGGACCATCTGATGGAAGTGGGATGCATATATAGAATCGACAATCACCTCAAATATGGGACAGAAGTTTTGTGTTTTGATGTCAAAACATTGGTCCTCAAAAATTATAGCCAGTTTTTCTTCTTGGTCAAGAGGGTATAGTCTCTTCAGTTCTTTTTTGAGTTTTTAGAAATGGAATACCAAGATATGTTTTGGCATGTCACTTCTATCCACCATTGGACATACAGTGCAATACTAGCCAGCACTGAAAACATACTTTTTTTTGGTCAGGGAGATTGAGGATTATTTGATTACATGTTTATCAGTTTGTATTAGAACTCACAAGGAAAATCATGTTCAGCATATTTGTTTTATGTACACATTTCAAGTTTCTGGAAGCAAACAACAAAGAATGGCTTTTCTTCTTGCTGCTCTTGATGAACACTGACCACTGCTAGAAGAAACATACTAGACAGATCCTTGATCCAATCCAACAGAATTACATTCTTGTGACTTGCTGTGTCTCCTGAATGTTGATGATCAAGTGGCTAGGGGAAACAATTTGCCCTCATCTGCTTGTTAATGGCTCTCTGCATAAGTATTGATCACCCTCTGAGAGCCAGATGATGATATATGTGGCTTGGATGTTTTGTAATTAATACATGTTGTGTGCAATTAAAACCAAATAAAACTTTGACAGAGAATAGACTACCATTTGCCAAAGATCTTTAGAAGAAGGGTTGTGTTTACATAAATATTCAAGTTCTTTTTGATCACCTAGAACGTATATAACTGGCATGTTTCCGATTTACACTCCAGGAATAAATTTAGGTACATGGTTCATTACTGGACAGCACATAGTGCTCAGTTGGTCATTATAATACATACAATTTCCACATTTTATTAGCTGATAAATCAAAGCTTCCAGTTTCATTTTCTTGGATGAAGAGAAAAAATCACTTCTAGGCTCTGAGCATCAAGGTTTTATTGGGATGAATGGGATTTTTTATTTGCATTTTGATAAAAATTTTAATGGAGAAACATCATGTTAAATTAAAACCTCCAGTCAGAATTAATCCCTTCAACCTAAATGTAACCTGCAATGGTGTTTATATGTTTTAGTATAAACATAACACAGCAACACAGCAACGCTTTTTCTATCAATTAGTCATCATTTTCTCTTGACCTCTTCCCTTTGGTTTAAGAGCCTGGCATTTTGGCATACTCATATCTCTGACTGGAGTTGGTGTTCTTATGTAAAAATGTTTCACATTTTAATGACATGTTTACATTTATACCATTTTTAAAACTTATGAAGTGTCTATGACATTGACAGTCTTCCTGGTTGTTTGGGACTGTTGTAAGTATGTACATCAGACCACCTACACAGAATTTTATACTGTGAGTTAGCCATTCTTTCTAGCAGAACAGGGCCATTTCAGGCAACCCTTTAAACAGCAATATCATGATAGCTATATAGTGTCATCACCCACAATAAGAAATGATGGTTGGCATGGTGAATTGCTACTTCTGGTGACCCATCATGTGTCAGTGTTATGAATCACCACATCCTGTTAGAGGTTCTTTACAGGACATGGCATGCCAGAATTTGGACAAGCATCAAAACATGTTTGTAAGACCAGCTTAGTATGCCAAAATGTCAAGTCATGCTAATTTATTCATTTCTTACTGTTTATGAGCATTTCCCTCCAGAGAGCTCTTAAAGCAGTATTTATTTTTGCAGTTATACATTTAATGTTTGGATTTGTAATGGTCTGTGATTCCAGTCTTCGAGGAACTTGCTTGCTTCTTATCAAAGGCTGGTGTAGTGCAGTGGTTAAAACACGTTTAATGGAGAGGGATTTTGTGTTGCAAATCTTAGCTCTGCTATGAACTCATGAGGAAGCGATAGGCAAGTCGTAGCCAACCAGCCTTATTTCTCCATCCTCCAGCCTGAATTTTAATACAACAATTGAGGCTTACTTTCTATAAGTGTTCTGTGGATTACTGAGATAAAGGGTATGGACCACCTTGAGCCATTTAGGGAACTTTATAAAGGCATAGTGCACCCAGAATTGTGCATGATTTGCTGACTGAAAGCAACAAGAATTAGGAAAATCTTACTTTTGGTTGGATTTGATTCTGCATATTATTGCTTCCTTTTGATCCTCATGCTGCTTCTCCACTCTATTCTTAGTTCTTTATTCTCTTGGCTCTCTGCTTCTTTATTATAAATTCCATCTGTGATGATTGCCATTCAATATTTCTCCATTTGGGTCCACCACATTTGGCTTCCACTCTCAAGCCACAGGAGGATATTAATTTAGTGGGTTGTAGAAGTAGCTCTTTGAGTGGTGCCTCCCATATCTGCTAAATTAAATGGTATCGATTCAAGACTGAGTAGCAAATGGCTCAGTTTAAAATGGATTAGCTTGCCTTCTAGATTTATTCTTAAGCTTTGAAATGCACTTTGCATTAATATAGCCAAAGTTTATGTGCCTACTGAAAGAAGTTAATCAGACCATGTACATCCCTAGTAAGTCCTCATATCACCAGGTTGCACAACCCAGGACACAAAAAAATCCTACCAAAGAGCCAAAAAACCATTGGTTCAGCTGGTTCCATAGGTTTTGCCTTCCCTCCTCTTTCCAGGAAATAGGTAGAAAAGCCAATGGCCAGAATCCTGTTGGTGTGCTACACTTCCTGTAGCCCAAGCATTAGATTTTAGCCAATGGTGGTTAATAAATTCCCAGGATGATGGATTATAGCAGATAAGAGAAATAAAATTGATTCTGTTATGGGGGCTTTTCAGTCCACAGTGAAATATGACCTCAGAAGTCCAAGGTTTTCCAAGAGTAGGGCTCCTCCTTGCTTTGACTGAAAGCTGGAGTAGTATGGCAAAGGTGGAGATTTTAAGCTTCACCTTCTTCTCTTTTAAGCTACCAGAATAGCTAGAGTGAAGGCCTCCCCCTTCTCCCATGGCTTGGAAACAATGGGGTGGGTGCAACTAATTCCCAACTAGAAGTGTGTGAACACCTTATCTCTGGGATGCTTAGATGGAGAGTGAAGGGTTCATCTCAGCTTCTCATTATTTTCTGTGCAGTTATGTAACTCTTTTAAGCTAATGATATACTACCATAATATCTATGACAACTTATCCTGTGTGTGAGAGACGAGTACAGCTATGGGGACAAATGGAAAATGAAAGCGTTGCCTCTCCAAAGAATTTTTTCAGCCTCCCGAATTTCTAGTATTGCAGTAACTTAAAACATCAGTATAGCATTTGGAAGTACAATTTGGGTATCAAAAAAAAAGGGGGGGCAAACAAAATTTACAAAGGAATGCAAACATAGGTTTTTGCTGAGGAACTGTCAGTTCCTTCAGTAAGCTAAATGGGCTAAACAGCTTACTGAAGGAACTGACTAGATGAGCTGTTGCTTTCCAGGTGCTAAGAACTGATGGACAATTTCAAAGACTGGGGGTCTTCTTCTTGTTTTAAGACTCAGATTGGGACTGAACACTCCAGTTTTCAGTCAAAGCAAGGAAGAATGCAAAGACAGCAAACATAAGTAGGAATGATTTTCAGTGTTTCACATTCTGCAATGCTAGAGATCTGGAAAATGAAGGAAAACTTCGTTGGAGGGTAGATTTCTCATTGGAAGGGCAAAACCTGCATTTAACCCTCCCCCCTTTGTAGCTGCACTCCTGATGTGCCACAACAGCCATGTTTTCCATCTCAGGCTTGTTTCTCACCCACATTTATTTATCTTTCGTTTGTTTGTTTACTTTTCATGAATGCATGCTATATACACAGGTGAGCAGAGAGTCTGTCTTTCTTGCCTGCATAGAAAAGAAGTTAGTGTGTGCCGCAGTGGGCAGTTGGCATGCCCCAAACCTGAAACAGTCACCATGTTGTAGATGGTTGTCAGAGGAACTGACAAACAATGTAGAGAGGTGTCATTCTATTAGCACTCTGCCTCCCCAGGTAGCCCTATCCATGCTTGTAATAAGTGTGGCAGTGCCTCCAGCCAAGACAGTATCTGATCAGGAAAAATGCGTGGAAGAATAAGGAGCTGTGCTGGCTGCCTGGCTGGGGTCAGGAGGGTAGTAATCAGAGCAGAAGTGGAGAAGAGTGAAAGAGGTAGCTGATGAAGATTGAGAGTTGTCAGAGTGAGAAAGACTGAGTGGGCTTGAAACAGAGCTCAGTTGTTACCCAACTGTGCTTCACTTTTTCCATCCTTAATGTATTCTGCCCTACCAGATATCCCATTTGCTTAATCATCTGCATATTCTCTGGTGAATTTACTTCTAATATAATTAGAACAGTGTCACCCTCTTGACAGGAACCCGCAGGGCCTATGCAGTCTGAAGACTTAACATCTGGCAATGTCTTCATAGATGACCCTAGGGAATTGCGCTAGGAAATTGCCCTTGCTTACATGCTGCATCAGCTAACAGAAACATACTATCTGAACACAATGTGCATGTGCTGTGCTTTTTGAAGAGGACCATCTTGTAATTGATTACAAGTCCTCTATATGAGTCAGGATGGTATTGTGGTTAGAGTGTTTGGTTAGAACTCTGAAAGACAAGAGTCAGAATCTCTGGTTAGTCATGGAAACCCACTGAATGACCTTGGACGGGTTCTTCTTTCTCAGCCTAAGAGGAATGGAATGATACATCTTCTCCGAGTAAATCTTGCCAGGAAAACCTTAGAAAAGGTCACCATAATAACAACAACTTCTCTATAAAGGGCTGCCCAATCCAAGTCTTAAAACAAGAAGACCACAGTCTTTGAAATTGTCCATCAGTTCTTTGTAACTGGAAAGCAATTCAAACAGGCCCACAGCTCATCTAGTCAGTCCACCCACCTATGGTGAGATGTAGAGAACAGTGGTCCTTCCACTTTAGTGAGAGTTCTTGCAAAAGTGGAAAAACCACAAATACCTCCCTCCCACCACTCCTGCTCCCATTTCCTTCCAGGGCTCACCCTTCCCTTTCCCTTCCCTTTTGCATTGGCATATATGCCTTCCTTCTCTACTTGTGTCATTAACCACAGTGCTAATGTGGTTGTCTTCTGCTCTTGTCATGGGCCAGGACTCAGTTTCCCTAAGTGAACAGCAGCCTTGAAGGAGGACACGCAGAAGCAAGTGCACCAGGAGCTAATCAGGCTGGAATGAGAGCCAGTTGGCTCCAGCCTTCTCAAAGAAGGCACAGGGCAGTAGCTTGACACCAGAGGTAACTCATTTGTTGCCAGCCCTTTTGTGTTCTCTGGATTCCCTGCTCATTGCCTGTCTGATTTTCTGGCCCTGGATTGTTTCACTGTGTTTCCTGCCAGATTCCTGGACCTTTGGATTGTTTCTGGATGATGTTTCTTCCCACTGTGAACAGGCAAGCTGTACTGACCGTTAGTGCCTCTGTTTGATTGTGTGTGAATGGCCTCCTGCTGACCCTGCACTCTGTTGCCTGGCATGGACATCTGACGTCTGTAACAGCTGCACCCCAGCAGCTCATTGAGTGCCATCTGGAAGTTTCATCTGATCTGGAAGTTTTATCTTCTGGCATTATCTCTTGTTTCATCTTGGACTGTGTCAGAGGGTCTTCATGGTAAAAGATACTCAAAAGGAGGCTTAGCCTGCCTCCTCCTATGCAGTACTAACAAGCATTAGCTATGGTGTCACTGCCACTGTCTCTGCGAGAAACTCTGCCAGTGTCAACCCACCACCAACACCAACACCACTACTGTTGTTGCCCAGTAAGCTGTATGGGCCATTTAGCCTGGCTCCTCAGCAAAAACCTGTCTGACATGGGATACCCTACCAGCAGCATTGCTGCCACCCACATAGCTTCCAAGCTCACAGGAGCACACAATCCCACCACCATGGAAAGGAAGTGCCATTGGTGGAAGGCAATTTGTTACACATCCAGAACTGAGTGCAAGAGTCCATTTGGTCCAAACACAAGAGATAAAAATAACCACTCAGCAGAAAGGCATGAATACTTAACACCTCAATGAGCACTTTTAAAAAGTTTACAAAGCTGTTTGTCTTCACTAGCTATTCCATGCAGGCTGTTGCTTTGCTCACTTACTTTTAATTTACAATGCTTATTTACTTACTAGCTTATATACCCGGCCTTAGCCAGAATTTTATTTTCTCATAAGTAATACTTGTTAGAAATATCTTTAAGGTAGCTTTACAATTTTCAGAAAGGCTCCATAAGAAAGGATAAAAAGTAATAATTATGACTTTTTTTCTTTTTAAAATATTATTTACTAACTAAACAAGAAAATTTCTTTTCCTCTTAAGAACTCACCAAACTGTTCTGTCTAGTACTTATAAGTTTTCCCCATATTCCCCAATCCAATCTGTATTCAGAGTTATTAACATACAGAGATTGGATTCTGGAGGGAACACACTGTCCTCCTCCTTGCTGCTAGGCCTCATCTCCATGGCAACTGGCCTATTCAAGACAGACACAGTTGACTGAGGTCCAAGAGCTCCCTGGCTGAGAATTCTAAAGGCCCCTCTCTAAACAGAAAACCTCAGGATTACATAGAATCTTCATTTTTAATATATTATTCTTTATTATTATTATTATTACTATTACTACAAAACACAGAAAAGGCAAAAAAAGGGAAAATATAGCACAAGAAGGAATCTTTTTAGGCAGCCAATCATATGAGGTCTTTGCTGACACAGACAAACAAACTTTGACTTTTATACATTAGATATTGCTGTGTTTAAAAAACATCCAAACTGTTCAGTGGAGAATTTCTGCCATAGGGTGGAAGCAGAAATCAATGACTTAAGTCAAAAGAATGTAACTGTACTTCAGATCAAAGGACCATTAAGTGTAACATCCTGTATCCCACAGACATCCTACTGAATGCTGGGATTTCCAATTGGGTGGGGTACTTAGAATTCTCTGCCAGAGAGCTCTCATGCACCCTCCAACTACAAATTGCAGGATACCAAAGAATGGAGCCATGATGATTAAACACTTATAACTATGTAGTGTAGATGCACTCGTTCAGTGATGTACACAACTGTCTCTAACATAAACATTTGGTATGTATCTTTCCTTAATACACATTGTTTACACATCTTCTACCGTTATATAATTCTGTACAAGACTCCCTAGATAAGCATTTGCTATGCAGCCTTTCCCGATGCTCAGTTTTGAGCTGTCAACTATCCGTTAAATAACCGTGTTTTGATTTTCATATTAGTCTGCATATTGTAAATTAGGTTGGTTTGCTTTAAAATGCAGGCTAAGTAAAATTTCTTGTATTTTTGACTTATCTGATACCTATTGGAAAGCCTCTATAAGTTTATCCAAGTTCCTTTTAGAGCCATCCAACCCATCACACAGAGCTTAGAAAAATTACTTTTTGGACTACAACTCCCCGAATCCACCAGCCACCATGGCCACTGGATGAGAGTTTCTGAGAGCTGTAGTCCAAAAAAGCAACTGTTCTACTCAAATTTGACACATCCTATCTTGTGCCACTAAGTTCCATAATCATATAAAGAAATACTTTCTGTGTCTCCTTTGAAAGTACAGTACTAACAATCTCATCAGAAGACTTGAGTTCTAGTAAGAAAGAGGGACTAGTCAATTTCTTAATGTGGTTTGACCAGATGAAAGCCATACCAACTTGTCTGGAAATGCTAACCTGCACTGACAGATGTGACACAGTCCTATTTCTTAATGGGATGAGAAATTTTCTAAGCACCTGAAGGAGGACATTTTATACTGTGTTCAGAAACAAGCAAAACTGTGATGGTGCCTAAATAATCTTCCGCTAAGGAAAAAAAGGCCCTGATTGAAAATGGCAAGAGATGAAGTTGGGGCAACCATCAGTCAGTTTGCGTCATCCTTTGAAACTGTCATTTGAATCACTAAAGGCTTTCGGAAATGCCTACATGCTGTTCAGAAAGAAAAAAAAGGAATAGAATCTTGTTTTGTGAGATAGAAACTTCTGAAATTTAGTCAGGGTACCACAACACATTTATATGAAACAATCTCCTGTGGGTTCGTTGTAAGTGGTTTCTGCGGTACAAGAGCAACAAACAAGATGGCTTGATGGTGTGAATGAAATCACTGGATAAACAACTTCCTATGCAGTTATTAAGAACCAATATGTCTCCCTCTTTTGGCACCAGATACCACCAAAATTAACACCAGAAGCTGCTATCATCTTCACTAATCATAAACATAATTTTATTTATTTATATCATGTCTTTCTCCCAATAGTGGGACTAAAGGCAGCTTACAACACACTTAAAAACAATACTATATTAACTAAAAACTATACAAAAGCTAGGTTCTGCTTTTATCAGGTCAGAGATGACAGTTCTTCTCCTTTACTTATTCTCTAAGCCTGGAAGTATTACTTTTTTTGGACTATACCTCCCAGAATCCCTTAGTCATCATGATTTGAAGATTCTGGGTATTGTACTCCAAACAAAAGCTTTTTCAAGCTTTGTCTACTCTATATTGGGTATAGTTATTCTTTGTACTTAGATCCAAAGAATTATAGAGTTGGAAGGGTCTGCAAAGACCATCTGGTCCAAGCCCCTGCCATACAGAAATAACACAACTAAACCTCTGTTTAAAGACCTCCAAATAAAGAGATTCCATCCTCCTCAGGGGCAGAATATACCACTGTCAAACAGCTATTACAGTCAGGAAATTCTTCCTAATGTTTATGTGAAATCTCTTTTCTTGTAATTTGAATCTGTCGGTTCATGTCCTAGTTTCTGGAGCAGTAGAAAACAAGCTCACACCATCTTCTACATGATGCCTCTTCAAATATTATAACAGGGTTATTATATTAACCAATCATCTCTTCTCGAAGCTAAACACACCCAGCTCCTTAAGCCATTTCTCATTGAGCTTGGGTTCCAAACTTTTTTCCCATGTTCCTCACCCTCCTCTGGACTTATTCCAGTTTGTCAGCTTACCTGTCCTGAACTGATTTCTCCAAATAGGATTGCTGTTAGACTAATGGTCACCATTTCTGTTATAAACCCCCCCCACACACACACACACCTATGTGGATTCAGTAGCACATTTATTCTCATATTGCAACCTATTTTATTTGCTACAGAATAGTAAAACCTAGCTCCATACACACAAAAGAGTAAGCATGCCACATGCTGTGAGTAAGGGACATCCAGCTTCCTCTGATACACACACAAATTACATGAGATTTTAGGGCTGATTCTCTGATTAAAGTAGGAAAGCCAAAGAAGTGGTGTCACATGAGTTGCATTCACACAGAAAACAAGAAGACAATCTGTTCTCCTGTATACAGAAGTATAGTCAGGACCATCTTCTAAAGCTGTCTGCGTTTCTGCAGAATGGAAGGCAATCATTTTGCCAATGTATGTACATGCATGGGCACCATATTCTTCCAATGGCATCAAGTATGGAGCAGCAACTAGACCCTGGGAGCTTAAGTGAGATTGGCTTGCTCCTCCTTGATCCCTGAGGCTGCAATGACCTTTCAAAGTAGCACAGTCCCATTAACGTTACCTTGCCCTTTGCTTCTGGCAATCCTATTGAAGAAATGTGTGCCAATGTTAAAGGGCAGAGAGGCATATTAGGACACAGCAGGAAGAATGGCAAAAAGACACCCACTGAGAAAAGCCAATTCATAATGAAAACTAAATTACTAGTGGAATTAGCTGGAGAGATTTTTTCCCCTGTTGTTTTCATTTTTTAAAAAAGAAAACAGCTTGGAGACCAGTCCAGTGGGTCCCCCCCCTTCTTTGGCACACGCAGTCCAAGCTGCAGAAGAACTCAGAATTGCTAATGAGCTCTTCCTACTCAAATCCAACAGCTCTGCTCCAGGAAATGAACTTGTATGCCCACCAAGATCCACCTACACATGCTACAAGCTTCTAAAGCCAAACACCACACATTCAAAATAATGTCTCCACTCCAAAGGTTGCTTCATTCACTTCCAGAATTCCCCACATGTAGAAAAGAAGTCATTCAGACAAAAGGGCTGTGCTAGAGGTAATCTTGCTGATGCATTGGCCTTCTAAGAGCTCCACCAGATAGGGCAAATGTCTCAGAAAGTTGCCAGTTTGTTGCTGTAGTTCTTGGAGGGGTGTGTGTAAACATCCAAATGAAATTTTTGCTGTCCCAGACTATTTTCTGGAAATTCTCAGCACCAGTTACAACATTTTGTTCCCTTTGTTCTGAGACATATCAGAACAAAAAAAGTAGCCTTCCCTTATCCTTTCACTTTTTCTTTTTATAAAGATCTAGCACACATCAACATCAGTGAAATGGCACTTTTGCACTTTAAGTCAATGACTCATTAAAAGAATTCAGAGAGCAGAATATTTGCCCTTCAAATCATAGGACAACTCAGCAAACCAAGGTCCAGTTTGGAAAAAAAAATCTTTGAGAAGGACCCTAGTGCAACTATAAGAGATTGCTATACAGTCAGCCCTCCATATTTGCGGGTTTCACTATTGCGGGTTTGATTATTCACAGATTATTTGCTGTCACCTCTGCTACCTCCCTATGCCATTGTTAATAGGGACTGCAAGCCTCGTGAGACTGAGAAACTGAGAACAAGGCTTGTAAGTCCCTATTAAAAACCGTGTGGGGCAGAAGTGGAGGTGGCAGTAAGTCCCACCAGCCACTCACTTTTGCCCTGTGAAGGAGCCCTGATACCTCAAAGGAATCCATGGTGGCTTGAATATGGTGATCATATTTTGTGTGTGTGTGTTAAATATGGTTTGGGAGGGCCTAGAGTTATTCATTTTTTTTCACTTTCATGGGGGTCCTGTGTTGCTAACCTTAGCAAATGTGGAGGGATGACTGTAAATAGTTCTCCAAAAGAATGGAAGTAAGGGACACTGAAGCAATAACAACCAGCAAAATCCAGCATAACTCAAAGAGCTAGATCATAAGAATGCAAGTTCCTTGAGACCACATGTGTCAAACACAAGGCCTGCAGGCCAAATCTGGCCCACCAGGCCACTTCATGTGGCCCTCACACCTTTCCTGCACTGCAGCACTCCCCTCTCCTGGTGAGCCTGATCCCCACATTGTGGACCCCCAGCTGCTGGTATTCTGAAGAAGGGCTCAGCAGCCAGCACTCGCAATCTAATTCTACTTCTGACTGCTCCTCTGTCCAACTCTCACAAGCCATGAGAGCAGGTACAGAGAGGGGAAAGGGGGCAGAAAGAGGTACAGGGGAGGGAAGGATCAGAAAGAGGCACAAGGGAGTGGGGAGCCAGAAAGAGGCACAGAGAGGGTCTGGGGAGCTAAAAAAAGGGCACAGAGATGGTCTCAACTGGGACCAAAAAGATAGACAAAGTTAATGTAATAAACAGTGCTTGGTAATATTTGTCTGATGATAAAAAAAATAACTTTTTGTTCAAAATTCACTTTTCAAAAATTGTACAATAGTTGTACACTTGCATATCTGCTTGTCATTATTTTTCCTACAGTTCTAGTTTCAGAGCTAGTTATTTCTAAAACCATTAATAATTGAATGCAGAGGCAATTATTTAATATGATAAAAGAGTAGATACATTTATATAGTCTTACAGATACAACTAGCCCTTTGAGGGTAACCATACTGCTGATGCAGACCAAGATGAAATTGAGTTTGACACCCCTGCTTTAGACTGATCAGGAAGATCTAATTTATTCTTTTGTAGACAAATTCGATATCAAAAATCAAGGCACTGGCATGACTTGTTAATCTCCCATGATCTTCAGCTAGTAACCAGAAAATCACTGCTTTTTGATGAAGGCTATCAAAAACAAAGCAAACTTCTTAACGGTAAGAGGTGTTTGACAATTGGATAGATTGCATCAGGACACAATAGGTTCTCTTCTTTAGAAGGCTTTAAACAGAGGTTGGATGGCCATCTTTCAGGAGTCTTTCAGTTGTGTGTTCTTGCACAGCAGGAATTGGACTAGTTGGCCTTTCTCGTCCCTTCCAACTCTATGATTCTCTGTGCATGGAGCCAGTAAGGTTAGCAATCTCAACCATACTCATATGTCACATGTGGTCACCTGTGTCCTGATTTTCATTTGTGAGATGTTGAAGGGTATGCCAATTTGAACCAGCACGGTATAATGGTATAATAATCGTAGTGTTGGACTACGATTCTGGAGACCAGGGTTCAAATCCCTGCTTGGCCATGGTAACCCACTGGGTGACCTTGGGCACCTCACACGTTCTCAGCCTCAGAGGAAAGCAAAGTGAACCCCCTCTGAACAAATCTTGCCAAGAAAATCTTGTGATAGGTTCACCTTAGGATTGCGATATGTTGGAAGTGACTTGAAGGCATATGACAACAGCAATGCTGCTAAATCTTATCCATGCCACTGCAGTACAAAGCTAGTGCTCCCATGGATGAGCTCACATATCTACACAAAAGAGGGGCTATTTTCTCCAGGGTCCCAACCACCTTAATCTGACCTTGATATTGAAATGCTTTTCTCTGCTCAGGAATGGTCACAGAAATCCCATGAATCACAGGAAAGCTAATCTCCTTCAGACATTGCCCATTACCTAATAGCATCACTTCCATTAGTTTGCACAGATGCAGGTGTAATTTATTCTAAATCTAGCCTTGTCATAACCTAGGCACAGATAACTGTGGTGAAATCATTCCTACAGCTATTACCAAGGAATCATGAAATCCAGTTACAGGTATATGTGTGCAGAACTATGCTGCTTTAGTAATTAATCATTAGTCACAATCATTATTTTCATTGTCTCCTCTGTTAAGCCAGCCTCTATCCACTATCCTCCAGATGTATTGGACTACAACGGCCATTGCCTCTGCTAGCACAGCCAAATATATGGGGAATATGGACTCTGTCTTCCAAATAGAACTGGAAAGCACAGGTTGAGAGGAGGGTGAGTTGAACAATTTACATCTGGTGGGAGCAGCAAAGAAATTTGGAAGCAATTCATTACTATCTAGTAAAGCATGGTCCCATAAGTGAAAATATCTAGGAAGTATTTTCTGAAAGGCAAATAGGTACTGTGGATTCCCTCCTTTAGAGAAACTGAGATCTCCCATATGTTGCACCTGCTTCCTGCTTCCTAGAAGCTGCTGCCTGAGGCAGCCACCTTACTTTGTCTAATGCTAGGACTGGCCCTGTGCTTCTCCTAAGTGTTGCAGGGAGGCAGAACATGATGCTTGTGAGAAGGTCAGTCTAAATATAATTTTGTGGCACTCCTTTGTCACATAGCAGCCTGAATCTGTGGGCAATCTCAAGGAGGCAGAGTGGGGTTGATTTCCATTCCATTCCATAATTAATGGGAATACATGTGACTGAAACAGTTTTATAGAGCAGACTGGAAACAATTTACAAGAAATTGTCGTTAAAACAAGGTCAATCTGTAGGGAGAGGCTGGGATATTCGGGCCCTGTAAATTATCCTGATGATGCAGGATAATTTCTACCTGTAGCCTCCTCAACATTAATCTAGCTTACAGTTCTCATCATTTTCCAGTGAGCTTTTCAGAACTCACTTGTGTTTCCAGAACACAACAGAAATTTTTATATTAGGCAATACAGGAGTGGTGATGGTGGTGGATGGCAGCAAAGAAAATTAATTCAAGGTACAGCTCAACAAATTTCTTGTTCTAAATATATTCAGATCAACATGTACTTTTTTTTTTTTTTGACAGGGAGTGTAATAGTGTTACCATCCTGTACATAGTCAGTCAAACTGCAGCAATCAAATGAAGGCACCAAAGCCACAGAGAACCTAAGATAACACAAAGAAATAATCTGCCACACAATTCAGTACTGGCAGCTTGTCTGCTCATTCTCTCAGAGGAACACTTGCAGCTCTTGTGTTGGGGGAGAAACACATACCCCATTGGACGTCAACCCCCAGCGTTCCTCATCATTGACTATGCTGACTAATGATGTTGGGAGTTGAAGTCCAACAATCTTCTGGAGAGCCATATGAATCCCACCCTTTGGTGTTAAGGATGGATAATTTTATTTATACATAATTTGGTCTTGGCACTGAAAGTGACCCATAGTATAATGCATAGCAATCACAAATCTTTTATCTTTCTCACTGAAGGATATTTTCCCCCTATAAATTAATCACTGGATGATAATAGAAAATGCCATAGAGAAATCTGCAGAAAAACACATAGAAGAACAACTGTAGCTGTTTTAGTTGCTTTAGCTATTGGTTCTTTGTGATTGTATAGAAGACTGGAATCATAATAGGAAGTGTACTGAACAATACGATGACTTATGGTGTCATTATGCAAGACATTTATTGCAGAAATGCCACACTTTTTTGTTCACTCAGTTTTTATGGGGTATTTGCATATCATCATCAAATTGCCATTGTTGAGAACTGTTGTTCTCTTGCAATTGTAATCATATTTCTTCCACCTGTTTTAAACAAATACATGCTTTGAGGGAGAAAGAGAACAGTAGTACACTATAGGTGTGGATGGACTTTACCTAACTTTCTCCAACCAGATCTCCTATAACTATGTCAGATTAAAGCTCCCATTATGCCTACACAGCATAGCCAAGTCCAGAATCATTATATTCCAAAAAGAAATTAATATGCTCTTTATTTTTTTCCCCAATTTATTATTACATACCAATTCAGAAATCCTTCATTTAGATACAAGACACAAGGTTGTGGAGCAATTTATATATGGGACTCCTTGCTTGGTGGCTTCTCAAGATGGATCTTTGCAATTGGGCAAACTCCAGTTTTGCATGCACAGTTCCACTTCTCAGATGAAATACCAAAAACTTGGTCTAAGAACTTTGGCAGGTAAACAATCCTAGGCAATATAGTATTTCTCCATCACAATTTAGTGTATCTCGGGATGGGAGAGTTTTATTATTTATTTTTAAGTGAAAGACCAATTTGAAAGTTCTCCTGTAAAAGGCAGATGACTGGATTGAACAGTTTGTGAAACTGATGTTGTAGTCTATATACTACTTTTTGCTCCTAGAATGTACTACTAGCTGTAACAACTACATAGAATAAGAGCAGGAGGAGGTGGAGGAGGAAGAGGCACAACACCCTTCTTTAGCACAAATTGTCTCTGTTATTTCTGTTATTATGACAAAAATTACTGATATTTCATGGCTATTGAACTAAAAACAAGAGAGATATGGTGGGGCTTGGGGCAGCATAGACTGCACAAGACTCAGTTTTCTGGCTGAGGTGGGATGTGTATTTGTAAAATCCTGTTTGTCGTATCAGCTCAGTAACACTGGCTCAAAATGCTACAGCAATTTCTTCTTCTTTTATGTCTGGTGAAGCACTGCCAAGTATATGTAGATGGGACTTCATTTGCAGAACATTTCCATAAATGCAAATGTGCTTGTTACAGTTAGTATGACTGACCTGGCTCATGAGTGCCCATAAAATCCTTGAGCCAGTGCCAGTTTGGCCACTGGAGAGCAACTTTTCCAAACCAAAATTAAGGGAAGACACACCAACCTTTCCTCCAAACAACATCTGTTACAATAACCACCATGCTGTTTCATTTAAGGGTTCACAGATGGCACACCAAGACAGTTTAAACAGGATGTGTTTCAGTGAAAGAATATTGAAGCAAAGAAGTACAGCCAGCTTCTATTTTAAGAAGAACAGAAGGCTGGTGGAGTGGAAGAAGGTTCATTTGATGTAGCACCCTAAAATAAGGTACAGAACTATTGCTAAGGGAGAGGGTCAAATATAGGGTGTCTCAAAAGGACTGACTGATGGTTTAAATTGGGTCATGCATGTCTATGGATCTCTCATTCTACAAAAATGGCAGTTTATGATAAAAACAGAAATATGGGGATCAAAACTAAAAAAATTACTTATTGTGGCACTGACTTTCACATGGCAACTGTGTTTGTTGCTTGGTTGGATAGCACTGCTCTTGCACTGTCAGAACTGTCAGTTTTGTGCCTTAGAGAGTTAACAGAGCATTTCAGTAGTGTCATTCCATCTGTGGAATACCCTACCCAGAAAAGGTCCACTTGGCCATGTCTGTGCTACATTTTAGCTTTCAGATCAAGACTTTTTTTAAATACTTGGGCAAACAGCAAACAATACATATCAGTACTTACTTGCCCTGTCATTTTAACGAAATATTTTTATCTGATGTTTTAGTGTTCATTTTACATTTCTTTTGTTCCAGTGGTGTTACTTTGATTTTTTATTTTAAGTGGATCACAAACAAATTCCTGCTTGGAAATTCTGTAAGATGAAGGAAAAATTTAAGAAGTCCTGAAAACAAATAAATAGTTTACATAGGGGGTAAACGATGGGCACTGAAGCAGATACTGCCATCCCAAGTAGACTTCAGCATAGCAAGCTGCACCTGTTAGATTTCAATCTTCTCCCTGCCTAACTATTAAAGTTATAAGAGAGCCTTTTCTTTCCAATCCTCAATAACAGGGGCAGGGAATCTCAAACCTGGCATATATTTTTGGACTACAGCTCCCCTCTTCTCTGATCACTGCCCATGGTGGTTGGGGGTTGAGGGCAACTGCAATACAGCAACATCTGGAGTTTGGGAAGTTCTCCATTCTTGCAACATATGTCTGACATCTGCTCCCTTTGGGCTTCTTCTATTGGCAAAGTCTTCATTAAAAACAAAGCACAGGTTATGTGAATGTACAATTAGTTATCCTTTTCCATTAGTTAACAGCATAGGGCTATGGCTCATATTTTAGATCACTGTTGAACCTCTTTTATCTGCATCTGAAGTACTTATTTTCTTCACTTTGTTATTCTTGACGCTCCAATAATATTTTCCTTTTTGGCTTTCAAAATACCCTTCCATTCCAGCCTGACATGATTGGAATGTGTTGCTTTAGAGCTGAGTATTAAAGCTTGATTTCTTACATACTGAAATGCATTAACCATTGCTTCCTTTATACATGCATTTGACCTCTGGGAATGGGTTCTGGAGGGCAGGGAGGCATGTCTGAAACTGTTCAACAGAATGCATGGTGAGATCTCTTTCCTCATATGGCAGCAGAAAACAGCTGTAAATCATGCTTTTGAAATGATAGAGGAATTGTAAGCAAGTTTGTAAATGCTTGCTGTAATTACTCTGACCTAATACTACTAGTAGCATGCTACTAGATGCTCCTTAACTTTTAAGGCTGTGATGTTACAGCTTGTGCTAAACAAATCAATCGTCTTCATTAAACAGCATTCAGAATACGGAGCTTAGCAAAACAACGGCAAGACAATTCTAAATATCTATCAGTATGTAGGATTGCTAATTCCTTTAATGCATGTACTCTCCATTTGTGGCAAACCATCTCTGTAGCCATTAGTGAAGCAATTGTAAGGTCTCATCTGCTAACCAAATGAAATAAAAATACAAGAGAGATGTTCTACTTGTTCCTGGCAGGGACTATTTTGGATGGAAGCTGCAAATGTTAGCAGCAGGAAAGCCATCAAAGCCAAACCCCATTATCAGTGAACAGATCAAGTGTTGGGTTGACTTGTGATAAATACAAGATATAATATTTGTTAGGGCACTGAAGCCAGTTTGGAAGTGTTGTTGTTGCTTTCATTACAAATATATCCTTATCCTTCCAGGAACAGGCTCAACAAATTAAAAACTAAAAAGCAAAGAGACAGAAAAGCAGTTCTCTATTTTCCCAGCAAAATCGAACTATCAACAGGACAAAACATCAGTACTTCACATACACAGAATAGTTCAGTAACCATTTTAAAAAGCAGAAGTGGAGAAAAAATAAGCCTTTTCAGATTAGGGATGCTAACACTCAATTGTATCAGTCTAACAAGTGAGGAGAAATCATTTCCACAGTTTTCTTCCAGCTTCAGAGAAAATAAATATTTCTACACAGTTCTTCCCTGTTATTTATGTACCCCAAAGTGCTTCAAAAAAATACTTCAGCAAATGCACTTGATTCTGTTTTTGTGATAATTTTGAGGCACTGCACAAAACACTTTTTCAAGGCAGCCACATGTGTTTCCTTGTGCATGATTGCTGTCTTCTAAACACACACACGCACACAGAAACAACAGCAATCCACCACCACCACAACAAAAATTTTATACAATAAAACCATCTGCTGCTGCCGCCAGCCACAGCCATCTCCTCCTCCTCCTCCTCTTCCTCCTCCTCCACTTTGCATAGCATCTTGCCCCAAAAAACACACATGACTGTCTGGAAACAGTGTTTTCAGTGTAAAATCCCACACCTCTCTCTCTTTCTCAAACTGTCTCTCAGCATTTCTATGCATTTCTGTGCAGAAAAAAATTCCCAAAACATTTTGGGATGTGTGAATAATTTGTGCAAAATTCTCACCACTGTGTTATTCTGGGTTTCCTGAATGTCAGAAACCTATAAGGCCAGGAAACAAATGATATCAAATATTTTGTCCACCCCTACTCCAGATATTGCTGGACTGGAACTTCTTCAATAGTCAGGCCATCATAGCAAACAGCGCAGGATGTTGGGAGTTGGTTCCCACACCTCAAGGATCATACAATCTCTATTTCAGTTTCTTTTAAACAAAAGTCAAAGTGTGACTACTTCTATAGATAAATATGCCTTTGGCACTTTCAAAAATCAAAGGTAGCCAGGCTACCCAAGACATGAAAAGGAGATGGCAGAGTCAGATGTAATGCATACTTTATAAAATATAAAAATGTGCTTTCTTTTCCTTTACTATTTTCACCACAAATATATTTCATGGTAAGTTTTGGGTTTGTTAGTCATAGGCAAAGAGATATTGCAAGACACTCCTAATCTAGTTTATGCCCACTTGCCTCAGTTCTTAGATCAGCAGGAATTACTGACACTCATCCAAGCACATCTTAGCAACAAAGGCTAAGAACCTGATATATAGGGAAAAAATAAAATAAAACTGAGAGCCTTAGCAGAATTCTGACCAATAGTATACCCTGCCTCTTGGCTCCAAACCATGATTTGTGCTGATCTGAATTTAGAAATCAAACCATGATTAGATATTCCATTCACACAACAGCCAAACAATGATTCAGAGTTGCTTCAGAGTAGCTTCTTGTCTTTCATGTTCTCTCTATTGTCCTTTTGCCATCATCCATATGGAAGTGGAGCAATTACAGCAACTATGATTATTCAGTTTTAGCTAACATAATAAACTCAAGCTTACTTAAAATTGGGGCTGCAAACATGTCCAATAAGAAGTGAGTGCTTGCCTGAGGAGGACCTGCTTAAATACTCTGTTCCTGGACCACAGGGGAAACTTCCAGCAATTCTGAGAAAGGTGCAGTCTGCTGGGAAGGTGGAAGAGGCTTCCCGCCTCTCTCTCCAGCAATATGTGAAGCCAGCTGGAATTGTGGTTGGAATGTCAAACCATGATGGAGTTGACTCAAAATCTTACCTGCAGCCATGGTTTCTGGTTCTGGTTTGCCAGCTGATAACATGCTGTGACACATCAATTCATCAGAATAGCAACCTGTTGTTAATCTTATTAGAAATAGTTTGGCATGATATCTGAATTGTACCATGGCATACAAATGCAGTATGCATGGATCTGCAAAATGTGGTCAGTCTCCATTTCACTGCACAGTATAAGGACAGCTTTCCTGAGCCAAATTCATTAATAAATCAAAATGACAATAAACCAGTTGGAGGGCAATGAATTATTGAGCAAAAACCAATTTACTAAGTCAGTCGCAGACCTAAACTACACAAGCCAGGAGGTAGCAAACACAGAATTTGATTTGCCTGGGGATGCTTTTATTGATGTGCTATAAATTGCCAGTCTAGCAAAACACTAACAGAGATGGAACCAATATTTTTTAACTTCATCATTAAAGTAAGAATATTAATGGAATTCAAGAGACAGAGAGGGAGAGAGAGGGAGAGAGAGAGAGAGAGAGAAAGAGAGAGAGAGTCACTACTCCTTTAATGAGAGAGCATACTGTTAATACTGTGAGTCCACAAGATTGAAAACCTGAGCATGACATTCTCAAAATATGTTCAGTGCCAAAGCAGAGTGTTCCCTCATGTTAATCTAGGCATGTTTCTTACCCACTGTGGGTATTCACTAGGGCTTAAGACAATGTGTGTTTTATTGCCTCCTTGATACTTGTATTTCAAAGCTGCTAGGAAGCTTTCAAAATGATTTTTTACAAGTGGAACTGGAATGGGGGGGTGGGGTATTACTGCTTTTTCTAACTACCACTGAGTAGCTATCAATCACAATACAGCCTTATGATGGAGAAAGGAGGCAAGAGTTTTTAAGGAACTTGAAAGTGGTTCAACTCTTTGCTCTTTTATGACCCTGCCACAACAGCTGCCACAGGTTTCTGAAACACTTCAAAACCCAGCAAAACCCATTTAGTAAAAATAAAACTGTACATACCACTTAGCCCACCTTGGCTATACTTCATAATCTCATCTATTGCCCTCAAATAGAGTGGAGGATGCTGCCCCCTCACCAGTGTTGTAGAAACAGCCATGTGCAAGCCCAACTGGCTGCTGTACATGGAATAGGAAGGGACAGAGGCAATCATCAAATCCTTCACCTCAGACAGCACAAAAATTTGATCAGCTCCCAGTGATGCTGCATTCTTTTAAAATATTTATTTTCATGCCAGTGCAAAAAATGTATTTCTGCTATAGCATTAGTCATCCTACAATGTCAGAAAAAAATTCATAGGAAGATTTTATCTTTGAAGTGTAATAGTTCCCTAATATCGAGTGTCTAATGCTGTTTTCTGCTGGCAACTTAAAGTGCCTAAGTCATTTCAAGGCAATGCAGTTATTTACCATGGTGTTGTCAGTTTGTTACAGTCCATAACTGACAGGCTCTGCCTTATATCCACAAAACAGAGGAGATTAGAAAGATTCAGAAAATCAGATCTTGAGTGGCACCTTGGAAGGGATTAAAAGATCCTGATACACTGATTGTGGATGGTCTTAAAATTTCACCCACAGAATGTGTGAACGTGAATTATCTTTTCCTTTGGCAACTTACCAAGATGAGTGTGTAAAAAACTACTTGGTAGGCTAGTTGGCTGAGCCACCATCTCAACCAGTAAGAAGATATTTACCAGTCACCCATAGTCTCCAACCAATTTGGCAGAACAGTTCCAATTAATCCTCTGTCATTCCACATTTTCAGCTGCTTTTAAGTTTCTCTCATTTTCTCTCTCCTTCTTCTACTTTTCTCCCTAACAGTTTTGTATTCACAATCACTACTTAGTCACAATTTTGACATTATTACCACAATCTTACCTCCTTCCCCAGCCTACTTTACTGGACATTAGCTGAATAAAGAATGAGGGCCATTTTGCTGATGATCAGAACATGGCTGAATGATGTTTCCATCAGGTTTTGGGGGTTCAGGCCAGGAGAAGTTACTTAGCTAAGTACTTAGTTAAGTATAAGCCACTACAGGATTCTGGCCAATAGCTATAATTTGTATAGTCTACTTTCAAATGTTCAAAATGCTTCACATGTGTAATCCACTTGTGAGTTTTACAACATCACTGCTAATCAGAGGTAAGGAATTTGTCATCTTCTAGATATTTCTGAACTGGAGTTCTTTAAATGGCATAGCCGATTGTAAAAGACGATGAAGAGTTGTAATTCAACAAGAGCAGAAAGGAATAGGAGCTGATGGCCTTGGTAATAGCAGATGGTGAATCCACGCTAGTTTTTAGTCCAAATTTTAAAGAAGTTATCCAAAGTGTTGAGCCTTATCCCTAAAATGAGTACTTTGGATTTATCGATCAGACTAAAACTGAGAGCAGACTCATCAAACAACTGACATGAGAATCACCAACAACTACTGTCTGGACAGTTGTATTTTCCTCTCCCCTACTGTATAGTAAGTCATTATTGCTATTAGGCCTAGCGTTCCCAGTTCAGGATTGTCCCAGATCCTCAGGTTTCTTCACCAAAACCTGAGACCTAGGAATGGTCACTGATTATGTCACTGAGTACTATGTATTAAATACTAACCACAGTTGCTCATAGCTTGTCATTCAAACAAATTTAAAAAAAACTTAAGGGGCAGATGGGAAAGAAAAAGAACAGAGTTGGGATCAGCCAGCCCTCCATATGTACAGCTTCTGCACCCATGGTTTCAATCATCCATGGCTTGAAAATATATATAAAAAAAAAATTCTCAGAAGCAAACCTTGATTTTGCTATTTTATACAAGAGATGCCATTTTACTGTACCAGTATGTATGATGGAACTTGAACATCCATGGATTTTGGTATCCACAGAGGGTCCTGGAACCAAACCCTAGTGGATATTCAGTCCATTGACAGTGGGTTGAACAAGGGTAATGATTTCCTGGTATACTATCCATATTAGAACACTAGTTAATATTCCAGCCTCATGAAGACTCTCTTCTCCATTTTACACATCTCCTTCCTGGTTTCCAGCCAGCAACATGCTATATCCCAGAACTCCCTCCACTACTAATATGAGTATATACTCATCTTGGCTTTAGGCAATATCTTTCCTCTCACCTCTGTCATGCAACAACCATTGTTAAAGCGGAACCTGTCACCCCATCACCAATACCCACAGGCTTGCATTTCTATTTACTGTCCACACACAACCTGCTTATTCGTGTTGTAAATGCCTGTTCGTGGGCACTCCCCTCCATACATCTGATGAAACAGATTCAGTCAACTTCTTTCTCTCAGTTAGTCTCAAAGGTGGTACAATATCTCTTTCTATACTGATCCAGACAAACATGGCCCATTCCACACTGGACTGTTATAGTGCTATTATCCCACTTGCAACTTCCTATGGAATCCTGGGGTTTGCAGTTTCGGGAGGGGCCAGCGGGGCCCTCCCGAAACTGCAAACTCAAGGATTCCATAGGATGTTGCAAGTGGAATAATAGCACTATAACAGTCCAGTGCGGAAATGGCCTTCGTCTCTGAATTCAAACACACAGATAAATTAAAAGAGAGAGACAAGAATATTTTTCTGTTTGAAAATTAAGACAGACATTTTATCCAAAGGAGCTCTTCTATTAGCTGGGATGTAGATTTGTACTTGCTCATTTCCTCTTGTCTGGAGCTGACCCCAGCAAAACTGAAGAAGTTGCACCCTCATTGCCCACATGGAGATGACTCATGAAAACTGGAGACTCAGAACATTTTTGCACTAGACTGTTATAGTACAATTATTCTACTTTCAATATCTTATGGAATCCTGAGGTTTGCAGTTTAGGGAGGGGCCTCCTAGGATGTTGAAGTGGACTAATAGCACTGTAATAGTCTAGTATGGAAATGGCTTCAGAGTTAGGCCTAATCTGACAACCCTAATTTGCACACACAAACATACACGTACACGAACACATAAATGGGCTGAGACTGAAGGTGGCTTGCCTAAGGCCACCAAATGAGTTTATGGCACAGATTTCAAACTCAGGACACTCTAATTCACAGTTCAGACACTCATCCACTATACTATCCCACCTAACAAACCGACTATCTTATTTTAACCTTTAGAGTGCTTCACATGAAACAGTACTCTTCATGCCCTTTACTGTCCTCTGGCTTCAGCAAGTGCTCCACCTCCCTTTCTACTACTGCCAGTCCTGCCCATACATGGCAGTAAGAAATCACACATGGAAGATTTTTCTTATGCAGCACAGCACCCACCATAAACTTACAATAGCTGAGTGCATGGCATTAATCATGCACCATTTAATCTCTGCTTTGTCCCTTTCACACTGTTCTTTTTATTTTCACATCTCTTTCTTTCCAAACCAGTTTTACATACCTGGCTAATTACATCTTTCAGTGTCACATGCTGATGAAACCCACTCAGTCTGGACTAGAGGATGACTTGATGGATTAAACGTACAATATAACAACAGTTACTGAAACACTGAAATGTGTGTTATTAGCAGTGGATATTCAGATATAATTCCACTAGCTAGACAGACCGCTGGCAATATACGCAGGAGAGGAGAGTAAATGAATAAGCCATTTGTATCACAGCCTGTTCATGCAGATCTGAAAAGGTTAAGAGTGCCAGGTGTTTCCACAAATACATATATTTACTTCCTCTCCGACCAACACAGAATCTACTAAGTGGCTAGTGTTTGGGTTTTTAAGAGCCTGAAATGCATCTGGAAACTCACTGGATGACCCTTGGGGAAATCACTTTCTCAGCCCTAGAAGAAGGCACAGGCACCCCCCACCCCAAACAGATCTTACAAAAAAAAATCTGTGATAAGTGTGCCCTAGGATTGTCATAAATTGGAAACAACATGAAGGCACACAACAAGAAGTGAATCTCTCTCTCTCTCTCTCTCTCTCTCTCTCTCTCTCCTCTTATATATATATATATATATATATATGCATATATATATTTATATATATACAGAGAGAGAGAGAAAGCAAGAGAAACGATGCCCTATTTCACACACTGAATAGCACAGTTAAATCCATATCCAATATATATTTGCAAAACTGATGACTCATACTGGTACATTGTTCATGGACACTGCTTTATTGTTTTAATGTGCCTTTAAGTGACTTATGGCAACCCAGTCCAAGGGTTTTCTTGGAAAGATTTCATCAGAACAAGTTACCCATTGTCTTCTTTTATGGTTGATAGAATGTGACTTGCCTAAGGTCACCCAGTGAGTTTACATGGCTGAGTACAGATTTGAACTTCGGTCTTCTAGGCTGTTAGCTCTCTCATGCATACTGCAGAACAAACAAACAAACAAACAAACAAAAATGTTTGAAGGTAACAGTACAGATAACACGAGCAACACATAAATAAATGAACAAATCTTCTTATGGAAGCGTGGGAAAACTATGAGTCTCCAGATATTTTCTGGCCTGCAGCTGAGTTTCTCATCAGCACTATCCAGCTAAAGAAGAACTGTGGGAGTCCAAAAGCATCTGGAGGTCAGAGTTGGACAACCTGGTGCTTATGTATTTGAATTACACAGAATCAAGTCATTACAATAACAACACTCCATTCTGTAAACAGCATTTAGCAAAACTTCAATAGTGCCAGTCTATGATATGTGTAAATGACCATTACATAACCTTCTTACATGTGAATGTTCATGGATCTGTATTTGCCCATAATAAAGGCATTCTGGCATTTGCCAATCACTGCAGCTTTTACTGCTGCACCCTCAATTTCACATTTATTATAATTCATTGATAAATACATTTATTTATGTATTTATAAGTAAAATATGGCTCACTTCACTGGTTCGCCCTGTAGTGCTTACATTTCATCTTGGACTCCAAGCAGCACTCATTTCTATGGGTTACTGGACTGTCGTCTTGTTTGTCTTATCTGTTGTTTGTCTTATCGTCTTGTTTGTCTTCTCACGCAACCTGTTCCAAGGTGATATGGATCACCATTTCTCAAACTGCCATCATTCTCAACACAGAGCAATTAGGGGTACTTTCAAAGTAACCAAAGGTCTGAAACCAGTTTGTACCAGTTTTTGATATAGCACCATAGTTGAGCAGGAAAAATTAATTGTTCAAAGAAAAAAAAATGACAGTGGATACGTCCACGCCTTTGAACATGTCTGGACCACTTCTTCAAATCACAGGCATTATTTTTATTCATTCAAATACTACTCTTTGAGGAGGTCATTGTCAAGAATTGCAACCAGCTCTGTCAGTAGCGAAATACTTCTCACAAGCCAGAACAGTATAGTTTTCTCTTAATACAGAAGAAATGGGAGGCTTTGCTTACAGAGATACATCATCTCCAACTCTATGCTGGTTTAGGTGTGGATTTTAAAAACTTGGATCTTTTAAAAGGTTCTAAGTTTTAATAACCTGGATAGTGGCTGTGTTAGCACTTATGGTTTACAGCTGTTCTTGCTGTTTATTAACTGAAACTTCGTTATATAGGGGCACTGGAAATTATTATTTCATATATTGCTGTTTGTTCTCCATTTTAAGTTCCCTTTCTAGCAAATATGTGGAACATAAGCGTATAAAATTATAATGTAATGAAATGTATCTTTACAGTATAATGCAATGTACTATATTTATAATTATATCCTTATGATGGACATAGCTACTTGTATCAGATATTAAAAACAATTTGCAATTATATGCAAAATACAGGAGGTTTGAAATATCTGGGTATACTGGTCAAGTAGCAATAGAAGGCTGTGTATAATGGCTCTCTTAAAATTATAGAAGGAGAGCTGGAAGGGGATAAAAAGGCCATCAAGTCCAACCCTCTTCTGTATAGGTGTTGACAGCTAAAGCATTCCTGAGTGGTAGCCATCTGACCACTCTTCAAAGACCTCTAAAGAAGGAGTGTTTACTTTCTCAGGTTGTTTATTCTGACTACTGTTGAATAGCTGTTACTATCAGGAAGTTTTTCTGAATGTTTAGTTAGAATTTCCTTTCTTGTAATTTGAATCCGCTGGTTTGTGCGTTGTCCCCTGGAGCAGCAGAAAACATTCGGTCCATCTTCTGGATCAATACTTCTTGAGCTAAAACGGGGGACCAGTCATTTTTCCTCAATGTGCCTGGACCCAGTACTGTACCTGTGCTGTATAATTACCACGTATTTCTTTCTTTCCTGGAAACTTGCCAGAGATCACCAGCTGATGACTTCTGGACCAGCACTGATCCGTGGATCACTAATTTGAATAGCACTGTTCCACATGAAAGCCCTCCAGATATTTAAATATTGCTGTCATATCACCTATGAATCTTCTCTTTTCAAGACATAAATATGGCCAGCTCTCCAACCATTCCTCATAGGACTTGGTTTCTAGATCTTTTATCATCTTGTTTACCCACCTCTTTATTTTAAGAAATATACTCTTCTGTGTAAAGAGCTTAAGAGTAAAGAATTTATTGATTTACATAATGACAAATATGTAACTCAACATATCCAGTACTACATTTTGAAGTGCAGGCTCTCAATATGGCAAGCCACATAGCCAGATCCCAGGTTGAATCCCAAAATGTAAGCACCTATGTTGATTTACACCAACAGACAAGTTCTAGCAGTTTTCATCTCCACCAGAAAGCACTTCCCTTGTAAAGCTAATGGATATTAATTTCCAGTTCAAACTATCTTCATATACCTGTAATGCAACAGGGATACCCTGTTGATGGGAAGATCTACTCTGCTTCCTACACCACTACTGTGAGGACTACAGCAAAGTTTGCATAGTACAGGAAAATGTAACGGTGTTTGCAGATCACGGCTAGAACCCTGTTTGGGACATAGGCTACTTCCGCACTATACTGTTATAGTGCTATTATTCCACTTTCAACATCCTGTGCAATTCTGGGGTCTGTAGTTACTGAGGCCAAACAGCTCTCTGGCTGAGAATTCTAAATGCCCCTCCTTAAACTGCAAACTCCAGGATTCCATAGGATGTTGAAAGTGGAATAATAGCATTATAACGCTGTAGTGTAGAACTGGCCTTAGTTTCCTAAGTGGACTTATATCTGTGGGAATTAGAATTGGGCAGTTCTGTAATGTCTATATCCAGTAAAGACTTGTTATTACATTACTACGTAGGAGAGCCAGCAAAATGACCAATGCACAAAGGGGCCAATGGACATCAGTCCTATTCTGCACTGGGATACTGTCTAGGAAGTACTAATTCACATCATTAGAGCTCAATGTGCATCAGGACATGCTTCCTGGTGTCCAATTATGTATCTTCACAATTCACTAACAGGGTTCCTTAGCATCTCTGTTACATAGCTAAGTATATGTTAAGTCATGTAACATACACCATGATAGAGAATTCTGGCCAAAGTTATCATACCTGCTGTTCATAAAATCCTGATAATTTGACCTTGCAAGACTTGGCTGCACCAGCTGTATTAAATGGTGGATATGCTTTGTCAGAAGACATTTCTGTTGCACAAGATGGTTACCTACTTTTTTTCTAACTATCCTATGTTCCTAGAAAGGTTGCTCCTGAGAGTTTTGGAGGCTCTGGAACAGGAATGAGCAACTGTGCAGGGGACAGAGTGAATGTTCATCCCCCACAGCTTCCTGGGGCTATATAAGCACATCAAAGTGCACCAATAATGATGTCAAATCACTTCTGGCTACCATTTTTGGACAATGTATGGCTGGAATAAAGTTTGGGGCAATTCCAGTGCTTGTTTGGCATAGTTTTCATGCCAAAAATTGCCTAGAAAATCATGCCAATTTGTCTTTTTTTTTTTTCAAAATAAATGGGGGAAGCTCAGAAAATCTTTGGGGGCCATAGAAGGGAGCTCTGGGGCCCATGTGCAGCCCAGTCCCTTTCCCCACATCTGCTCCAGAATATGTGATACAGTGAAAGATGGGAATGGCAAAAACTGAATTCTTTGCTGTGTTTTCCCCTAGCACAAAGCTAGCTGTGGATATAGTCCCCAAACATTTTGGTATTCTATGCCTGTGCTATATTTTTTCCCCCTGCACTGATACAGCTATTCTGAGTGGTCTTTTTCTGGCTTTACTAAAAGAGGAATCATTGGAAAGGTATCAGTACTGAGTTTCTCATAACAGCTACGGGTCAAGAAAAATAAAGTCATACCAAGGTGACAGATGCCTTTCTAAATATCACAGATAAAATGACAGATGGTGGAAAACCAGTCAGCCTGCAAGAATTTAAGCAGTCCTGATGAATTATTCATTATCAAAGGAAAGAGAACAAGAGGAACAAAAATAAGGATAGCCAAGAATAGTTGGAATCAAAGGAACACATGGAAACATGTGATCGGTCAACTACCCTGAGCAAAAATTGGGACAAAATTCAAGATATGCAAGGCATAAGTCTGATAAAATACACCCCCCAGAAATTGTAAGATGAGAGGTACATGGGCCAAAAATTCTTTTGCCCTCAAACAATAAAGGCATATGTTTTATCTATGTATGATATCATTTTTACCAGATGCTTTTAAATTTATGCTAGGTTTTACCTAGAAAGTGACATGACCTCAAATTACAAACCCCAGAATTCCATAGGATGAAACCATGGGAGTTAAAGCAGGATTCCAATAAATACTTTTTTTAAAAGTTTAGTATACTTTGCCTTCATACCATCCAACCATCTTGATTTTGCAGGGACAGTCCTCTGTCATCTCACTGCTGCTTTTATAATGTCCCAATTTCTTTTTCCTCCTCCCATTTTCCCTCTCTGCAACTGCCCTACATCAGTTGCTAAAAAATGAGTCCAAAGTGCAAAAGTAGCTTGTACACAACACAGTAAGTGAGGGAACAGAGAGGAGAAAAGGGGGTGAAATGTTGTTCTTCCCAGTAGACTGAAGCAAAGCAAACTGCTGCACACTGTCATTCCTTGCGTGTTTCTCCTCATTAATAACTTGCCATCTTGACAACACTCATCTGTCCCTGTTTCCATCTCTGAAATGTTGGAAGCTTTGGATTCAAGAAGCATTATATAACCTCTAAAGGATCTTCTTTATTTCACTCTTTAGAAGTGTCTTGCTTTCAAAAATGCAATGAGTGAGCAAAAGGAGCTGCGATCTAGAAAGGAATTTCTCAAAATGCATGTCTGAATTAATACGTAGGACAGAAAAGTTATGTATTCACTGCATATCTTTTTCATTTCCTGCATGTAAAGAATGGTTTTGCTGGCAGCTGCCTAGCCTTTGGAATCTCAATTTGGAGATTTGGGTATTCATGAGGTTGATTTATGCTTTGCATGGAACTTGCAAGACCAATTTTAGGACACACAGATATTAGAAGTAGAGGAGGATTGTGAAAGGTAAATTCTTACACAATCAGTGATCGTATGCAGATGAAGTAGGGACAGTATATGCACAGAATTCTATGGAGTTGAATCTTAGCAGATTAATACGGTCTGGATTCAGCCATAAGACCAAATCAAAACCATGGTCTTTACTCCACACAGTCCAGTCATCTGCATTTTGCCTCAAAACTTGGATCTGTTTTTCCAATTCAGATCTAGAGGGCAAGAAAACAAACCACCATCTGTCACTCTGGAGCTCACAAACTATGGTTTTCACTGAAGTGGGAGAAAAGAATTGAAGGGTGTGAAATAAAGCTACCCCCCCCCAAAAAAATGGCAGTAGCTTTCTATGGTGGTGGAATTACCTGCTCCTGTGAGGCAAGAGTTCATGCTAACAGCAGTAGTGCTGCTGGTAGGATCTCCTGTGTCAGACAGGCTTTTCCTGAGGAGCCACAAGGTTAGTTTCTGCAGCACCCAACTATGGTTTGAAATGTCATACAATGTAGTCTGAATACCAGATGCTTCAGAAGGGCCAGACCATAACTTAGTGGGTATACACATGCTTTGTAAATGGTTCCAGGCCAGTTCCTGCCATCTCTAAAGAAGAGCTGTGAAAGACCTCCGTTCAGGAGACTCAACTGCTACTGAGTTTAGATCAGGATAAGAAACCTGTGATTCATCAAATCTTGTGGGACTCCACATCCCTTTGGCTACAACCTGCCTGGTCAGTACTGAAACAGATTGTATTGACCTAAACAGATCAATAATATCTCTCAATAGAAGACCACTCCCCAAATTCCTGTGAGAGAATAAGGGCTGGACCATAAGTGTTCTATAGTAATCCCCAAGGTCAAGTAAAACAAAAATAACAGCTGTGTTATGGTTTGGTTTCCTACCTTCTATGGAAGGTTATAGATGCCCTAGAAAAAAAGGACTGCTTTTATTGAACCAATTCATTTATTTTACAAAATAAAGCCCTGGGGATCTGTATTCCACCTTCAGTTCCCTTATTTTGAGAGGTGCTGTTTTCCTTTAAATAATGAAATGCACACCGTAAGCAGAGATATTGGCTACGTGAAAAGCATGTCTATTTGTACACACCTAATCCTTCTGGGTCTCTCAAAACTGCTGGCATTTGTTTGTGGAAGTAATTAATGAAGCTTCTTCCTAAATGCTGGCTATTATGTGACTATTAATACACAGTGACATCAGTCACATCACTTTTGGAATGATTCACAGATGCAGAACTTGTAGGTGTTTGAGAGATGGTTTGTCAAAATGGAACAGTTTTAAATATCATCCAGATCTGTCCTAGATCTTTAACAGAATGAAAATAAAAGTAGCTTTAAAGTAGTTCTGCACACCTGCAGAACCAACAACATAATCAGTGAGAGACCAGGACAAAAACCATCTAGTTTTTCAATGTGTATTTTGAACCCAATAATTAAAAGAAGATGTACTGCATATTTCTATTTTTTCCCCCTACTCAAAAGATGAGGGAAGCATGAGAAACTGAGGCCATTTCCACAGTAGCCTGTTATAGCGGTATGATTCCACTTGCAACATTCTATGGAATCCTAGGGTTTGCAGTTTCGGGAGGGGCCAACCTACAAATGTTTAGGGCCAACTGTGTTTCATTCTTGGATTGGATGTCATAAAGAATTTGTTGACTCGGGCCATTTCCGCACTAGCCTGTGTGGAAATGGCTAGTGTGGAAATGGCCTGAGTCAACAAATTCTTTATGACATCAAATCCAAGAATGAAACACAGTTGGCCCTCCACATTTGTGGGTTCAACATCTATGGATCTGCAAATTGCATCACTGGGAGGAAATCAAACTGGTGGGGTGGTTGCGCTCAGCTTTGTGCATGTTCTCTCTCTCACTTGTGCAGGTGGTAGGGAGGGGAGGGTACTGGAGGAGGAAGGGTACGCACATTTTCTCACTCACTCAAGCAGGCAGAAGGGAGAAGGGGATGGGATGAGAATAGGAAAGCCATGCATAGGCAGGAGGGATGAGGGCAATAGGATGTGAGGAGGGAGCATGGGCAAACTTCTTCATTCACTTTGATGGGAGGAGAAAAGGGGGTGGGACAGAAGGAGGGAGGGTACATATGTTCATTCACTTGCATGGGCAGGAAGGGAATACAAGAATAGCTGGACCCAGACACTCTGCCAGGACAGGTAATTTTTTGTGTGTGTTGAATACAGTTTGCGGGGCTTACGATAGTCACAGTTTTCTCACTTTCACAGTGATCTTGTACCTGTAAACCCAGTGAAAGTGGAGGACCAACTGTACTTCCATCTAGTGATTTACTATTGGCTTTGGTTTCCATCTATCTGGAACAGATATGCAGTTCCAATTTCTTGCTGAAAGCCACAATGTTCTATGCAGCTGATCAAAATTATATAATACTACAGCACCTCTGATTAAGGCTTTGGAAAGCTGAAACATAACTAAAAATTTTGCTCCTGAAATTCTGTTAAACAGAAACAAGCCAACTGTTTCTTTGCTGGCAGACCTCACAACTCACATCCTCTCTTACCTCCCACTATCACTAGTGTCCACGTCCATCATCTCGTCTCCTCTACTACTCCATATAGCTGACAGGGTTGAGGATACAACCATTATGGATTGTCCAGCTTATCTGCCTGGCTACTGAATATAATGACAAATATGTCTGAGAGTAAGGGTAATTGTTTTTCTCCAGAATTGCTGAATGTTTGCTGCACTCCTGGTTATCAATTCCAATAACCTATCAAAACATGGAAAGTTGCTCTGACAGTTGTGTAGAGATTGGAGGCAGGGGGGACGATTCTCCCCGGGCGGCAATGTTCCATTCCCTGGCCACGCCCCTGCATGCCCTGGCCATGCCCTCATGCACAATGGCCACGCCCCTCACATCATAGCACCGCCCCCTCCTGCCCCCTACACACTCCAAGCTCCGTCTCTGTGCTCTGAGCATGCCTTTAAAATATATTTACCCTGATCTGTTAGCAACAGTACCACTGTTACCAGAGTTGCTCTAACCAATTAAAACTTTAAGAGTCACTTTGCCGTGGGGTGTGTGGGGGGGAAGCATGCCTATGTACATCATGCTTGAGCCCAGATCAAAAGGATGACTCACCAGTTTGGATATCTATAGATAAAACATGGCCACAACAAAAGAAAAGGCCTTTTATTCCAATGCTGAGGACTGAAGACATAGCCAAGAAAACACTTCTTTATCTGATACTGTTAAATTGTGGAATATATACATAAGGGCCACCAATTTAAATAGGTTTAAAAGGGAACCAAATAAATTGATGAACCAATGGCTTCTGATCAAAATGATGAGATATCCAGTATCTGAAGCAGAATGTTTCTGTGTATCAGTTTTTTTATTCTATCTATCTATCTATCTATCTATCTATCTATCTATTATTTGTATCCCGCCTCTCCATATGGATCGAGGCGGCGAACAACTTACAAATAGCATGTATTTCGAAACATTTCTATACATGCCCCCAACAAGCTAGGTACTCATTTTACCGACCTGCAAAAGGATGGAAGGCTGAGTCAACCTTGGAGCCAGGCAGGATAGAACTCACAACCTTGTGGCTTGCAGTACTGGCATTTAACCACTGCGCCACCAGGGCTCCAGTTGATGAGGGACTCCAAGTAGGAAGGTACTATTCTGCCCATATCTCTGCTTGTGGGCTTCCAGTGGTCAACAGCGGCACAGGCAACCTTCTTCGTAGCTTGTGCTTGTTACTGTTGTTATGCGCTTCTAGTGCCCACCAATACCCTACAACTTTCCTGAGGCCATTACAGGCTAAATCCAACACTGTGTCTGTGTGTGAGCACTATCAAGTCTCCTGTTGACTTATGGCTACACCATGCTTTCTTAAGCAAGGAATACTCAGAGATGGCTTCGCCAGTTCCTTCCTCTGAAAGGAAGGTGCCTATAGCACCTGACATTATATAAGTGGATTTTCACTCACGTATCAGGAGATTCCATTCCATTCCTTCTTCTGAACTTCTCCAAACTCCCCAGTTTGCTCTGGAGGGGTCTCTCCAACTCTCCAGAGAAGATAAGGAAGAAACACAGAGGGGAAGAAAATATTCGATCCACCACTACCATCCACTCTAACTATAGTAGAAAATATTCCCTTCATACCACAGCCCATTTATTTCTGGTCTAGAAGCCCAGCTAGGGATGATGGGAGCAACATAGAAATTCAGGAGAAAGACAGCAGTTAGAACTGAATTAAACCATATCATTCATTGGTTTTAAAAATGGTCATGAAGATAGCCTTATCATCAAAGTTTGGCAAAGTTACCTTTTTTGACTAAAACTCACAGAATTCTCCAGTCAGCAGGAGCAGAAGTCATGCTGTGTGGGAGATTCCGTGAATTTCAATGCAAAACATAACTTTTAAATGCAGAAGTCAACATTATAACATGCAGCTCAATCCTGACATGTTTGCTGAATGCTGGAGATAAAAATGATTTCTCAGAGATACATCTCCAGCAGCTTCAGGAGAAGATGACATTTAGATTTTCTAGGCTGTCAATGGGGCATAGCTAAGTGTTGAAGAGAACAAAGAAATGGACGTTACTCAACAAACATCTCAGTTCCAAAATGAAAAAGGTCAGTTCAAGGGCTGCAGGTGCCTATGGCTCTTTCATTTGCATCTGTTTTCTGAACAAGCCTCTTGGGGGGTTTTTTGACCTGCATTGAACACCTTGTAGGGAAACAAATCCAACTATAGCAGAAGGAAGAGACAGCAAATATAACAATTCTCCCTCTTCTATAGATGGTTATTAGGAAGTATTCAGAACAGAGACCACATTTATAAGAGCAGCAGGGGCAAACCTGCACACGAATTGGTTATGTTGAATTTTACGAGCAGCAACTGAATGTGGGAACTGACTGGTAGTAAAATACTACAGTAGAGGGGACAGTGAGTGATAGGAAAGTTTTAGTATTCAGCTTCTAATTGGTCATCCACACACAATGCAAGTCATCACTGGAACAGCAGAACTCAAAAGCATTCTTCCCAAGGCAGCAGGGTCAGTTCAGCATGGTCTGGGTAGGCGACTTGTGCACCTCCAGATATCGACAGACATCAACTCTTGTTAGCTCTATCCAACCTAAACAATGCTAAGGGATGAAAGTATTTCTGGTCCAGCAACATTTAGAGGAATATATCTGTTGTTTTAAGAGAACATATGATATACTCAGACAGAATGTCAATTTTCCAAAAACACTGTTAGGATACTGTGCCTACAGCTGTATCAGAGCATGTTCTTCCAGAAAGTTTACCATTTAGTAAACCTTCACCTTGAACATTAGTCTTTCACTTCTTTACTAATACAGGATACCTGCTCTTTCGGATGAGTCCCTCCTCCTTTCGTTTCTGTATTTTCACAGACCACAAGGCATGATAATTTCAATGTAATACACAAACCAAGCACTGGCCCTCTCAGAATTGTGGCAGGAATGAGGGGTTAATACTAGAAATAGCTTGTTTCTCCATGCTTGACCACAGTCTCGCACAGCATTGGGAAAAGTTACTTTTTTGCACCACTATAATTCCCCAGCCACAGTGGGGGTTCCATCGGCTATGGGCCAAAAAGTAACTTTCCAAGTCCTGATCTCACACATCACAGAACCAGGCAACTATATATATTTAAAAGATAAAATTTTTGTTTACCGTACCAGTGCTGCATTGCCCTCAAGCAATACTTTAAAAATTGTCTTTACATTGCAATCCTATACAAATCTATTCATCTGTAAGTTCCAATGAATACAGTAGAACTTATTTCCAGTAAGTGGGTATTGGTTTGCAGTCTAGGTCTTAATTCTGTGAATTAGTCCCAACTAGAGAAGACAACTGACTGAACTATTGGTAAGTCAACACATGAGTCCCATTTACTCAATAGGCCTACTCTACCTGGGTCTATCAAGAGGATTCTGGCCTGTGCTGCAGTTTTCTAACCAGTTTTCATGTGAATAGTCTATGGCCATTTCCGCACTATGTTCTTATAGCGCAATTATTCCACTTTCAACATCCTATGGAATCCTGGGGTTTGCAGTTTAGGGAGGGGCTATCTAAGAGCGTAGTGCGGAAATGACCTATGTACGGTTATGAAAGATACTCAGTGAAGAAAACAGACAGAAAAAGAATCAATTCATCTGAAATGTTATGCTGGAGGAGAGTTTTATGGATAGCATAGATTGACAAAAAGAAAAATAAATTGTGTTCTAGAGCAAATCAAGCCTGGACTCTCCCTAGAATCCAAAATCACCAAACTGAGGTTATCATACTTTGATGATATCATGAGATGACATGACTCACTGGGAAAGATAATAATGCTTGGCAAAGTGGAAGGCAGTAGGAAAACAGAAAAGCTACGCAACAGGTGGATAGACTCAATCAAAGAAGCCAAGGTAGCCCTTGAATTTGCAAAACCTGAACAAGGCCATTGATATCTGGCACTCACGTAAGTCTCTCATTCACAGAGTCACAATGTCAACGCTGATGGACAGCAAATGACAGCAAAATATCTCCACTGAATTCAACAGAATTTATTTCCAAGCAGATAGCATTCCTGGAGGTTATTCAGTTTCTGATTAAACCAACACAAACATATTCCATCCCAGTGTTTGTTTAGGAAAAAGTAAATCATGAGCTATATGAGGGCAACCAAAATGGTGAGAGGCCTGGAAGCCATGTCCTATGAGGATAGACTTAGAGAGCTGGGTAAGTTTAGTCTGCAGAAGAGAAGGTTAAGAGGGGACATGATAGCCATGTTTAAATATTTGAAGGGATGCCATGTAGAGGAAGGAGAGGACTTGTTTTCTGCTGCTCCAGAGACCAGGACAAGGAGCAATGGATTCAAGCTGCAGGAAAGGAGATTCCACCTGAACCTCAGGAAGAACTTCCTGACCATCAGGGCTGTCCGGCAGTGGAATATGCTGCCTTGGAGTGTAGTGGAGTCTCCTTGGAGGTTTTTAAGCAGAGGCTAGATGGCCATCTGTCGGGAGTGCTTTGAGGGTGTTCCTGCATGGCAGGGGGTTGGACTGGATGGCCCCTGGGGTCTCTTCCAACTCTACATTTCTATGATTCTATGATTTCTATGAAATTTGAGAATCTGTTAACTGTATTGTGGACTGAAGCTTCAGACACAGAGAAGGAAAAAATCCAAGAAAAAAAAAACCCTTCAAGATGGGTTTTTTAAAAATACTCTTTTCGGAACAACACTTACAGACTGAAAATATTTTATAAAATATTCTTAATCCAAGAACTTGTTAATGAGCTAATGTAACAGATGTGAAAAACCCTTTTCCTCCTCCTTCTTGTTTACAAATAAATAGGAAGAAATTCTGCAAATACGGAAAAAATATCCTCTATAATTAAGTCTCCTACGATGGGTACACATTAAGAAAATCTATTATTGTAGTATAAAAAAGCAAACAAACAAACACCACGAACTATTTATGCATCAGAGATGCAAAAATAGAAAAATGAAGAGTCCTGGTGGGACCATGTTTTATGCCAAATGAAGCAGCAGGGGTTGAATTATTTATAAATGCTGTGAAAATATTGATTAAAACCTGAATGGAACCAGGTCTGAGCTGTGGATAAGAGACAGGGGGAAGCAGGTCTGACCAAAGGGCCACAAATTCATGGTCAAGAGTGCCCCATAAGCAATGGTTTCAATAAATAACTGACATCTTGCATTGCATCAGAACCCTGTCTGACTATCACTAATCACTAAAAGCACTAATCTTTGCAACGCCATGTAAGGGTAGGGCATGACACACTCATAGCTCTTTGACACCACTGAATTTGTAAAGCCACATCCTAAAGCATCCTAGGATTTCTAATATGACAAGTTCCCTTGAAGTCTCTGTTGGCGAGCCCTAACACTGAGCTACCACGGTAGAGGTGCTTAACAGAAAATACCCCAAACCACAAATCCTAGGAAATACAAATATGATGGAGATATAACAGTTAAAAAGGCATCAAGCTGCCATAACCGTGGAGTGTAGCCTTAGACCTGTTACTGGCTTTCAACACCCATCGGCCCAAACTAATGCAGCCAATAGCAAAGTACATTTGATTGTAGATAGTATGCTTTTGGCAGGGCTTGCTGTTTTTTTGGTGTTCTTTTGCTTGCAAAAAGTGCCATATACCGTGATGGTGCTATATAAGGAAACAATAATAGTATTAGAAACTGAGAAACGTTTAGAAGAAAGCAGAAGAAACTAATTTGAAAAGAAAAAAACAGGAGCCTGTTTCAGGTGTGTATTTTCCCTATGAGACTTTAAACGTTGCACAGGGACAGGTCCCAAATCATGCTAGGTCCCTTTAGATGTACATCTGTCTCCTCTCTTCAGGCCAATATTTGGAGGATCCATAAGAATAGCTCTTGCTTTGTGGTATGCAGTCTCCCCCAAAAATCAATTTATTTCTTCTTCTTGTATCATTTGGAGCACAGACAAAAGAATTTCTGCCCCACTTGGCTTTGAAGTGTTGAGTCACATCTTACACAGAGCTTAAATAGGGTTCTACAGATCCCCAAATCCCCTAGCCAGCATGGATGAATGCTGCCAGCAGCCATACTTCTTGGAAGAGGGGTGTCTGGGACCGTAGTCCAAAAAAGGAACTTTACCGAGTACTAGCATTACAGGCTGAGCTATAGATTAGAGCATTGTACTGTATGTGTGTGTTTCTGCTACTGGCTTGTTGGCTCATTTTTTAAATTATTTTTATCCTTATGTTTAAATTTAATTGGTTTCACATTGTATTATTTTATGTTATAAACCATTACAAGAGAGTCCACAAAGCCTTTAAAATAAATTATAATAATAATCCCAGTGAGAATTCTAGCACTAAATATACGGTAGGGGTTTAGAGCAGAAACAGTGTGTGTTGTGTGATGAAAAGAAGATTTAAATTGATTCTAATGGGTGCTGAAAGCATACCCAATGTAACCGGATGAAAATGAAAACAAGACTCCTATACTTTGTTGAGGAATATGTTTTACCATCTTTTCATACTTCCGCACGATGCCAAAACTCCTAGCCAGCATCCCTTAACTTAGCTGGTACTCCCATTTCTTTCCTTTCTTTCTTTCTTTCTTTCTTTCTTTCTTTCTTTCTTTCTTTCTTTCTTTCTTTCTTTCTTTCTTTCTTTCTTTCTTTCTTTCTTCCTTCCTTCCTTCCTTCCTTCCTTCCTTCCTTCCTTCCTTTCCTTCCTTCCTTCCTTTTCATACTTACATATGATGCCAAAATTCCTAGCCAGCATCCCTTAACTTAGCTGGTACTCCCCTTTCTTTCTTTCTTTCTTTCTTTCTTTCTTTCTTTCTTTCTTTCTTTCTCTTCCTTCCTTCCTTCCTTCCTTTTCATACTTACATATGATGCCAAAATTCCTAGCCAGCATCCCTTAACTTAGCTGGTACTCCCCTTTCTTTCTATCTTTCTTTCTCTTTCTTTCTTTCTCTTTCTTCCTTCCTTCCTTCCTTTTCATACTTACACATGATGCCAAAATTCCTAGCCAGCATCCCTTAACTTAGCTGGTACTCCCCTTTCTTTCTTTCTTTCTTTCTTTCTTTCTTTCTTTCTTTCCTTTCTTCCTTTCTTCCTTTCTTCCTTCCTTCCTTCCTTCCTTCCTTCCTTCCTGGATTATGTGTCTCTTCTAAGCAACCTAGTGGAGGGATGGAAGCTTATGCTGATATCAAAGTGCAAGGCAAAGCACCATGGGATCTGCACGTTGCCATGGAAATGTCCTCACACAGCGCAGCTTTTTGACATGGGCTGTTTCATTACAGGCGGCATCAATATGACTTGCATCAAGCTGCCTCTAGAGTTCACCATGATTACAGCAGCAGCTGACAACCAAGTCAAGCTGTTTGGCTATTGGATCCTGACCAACTTGGCAGCTTCAGAGCTCTAAAGCTCATGAGGAAGCTTTCAAAGGAACAGTCTAATAAATCTCCAGTGACCCAGCCTCTATTCTTTGCAAGATCGAACATCAGTTTCTACACTTTATCACTCAACATTAACTTGTTCTCTTTTTTAATCATTCAAAACATGTCACTTAAGGGAAAGATGTGGAACTGTTATCACGGTTATGATATGTCTGGTGAGAGCACTAGATATCCTTTGATATCAAATAATTTGGCCTTTGCTTGACCTTTCTCTGCCACCCTACTCCACGTGTTTGCAGAGGTCCACCGGACAAGCACGTATTAGGTGCGGCCATTAATGGTTGTACATTCCAACCCTCATTTTAGGCAGGCAACTTAAGCCTCTCCAATGCTTCAGGGAAAAACCTTCTTGCAAACCGGCCTTGCTCAGCGCGACTTTACAAAGATGCACGGCTACGAGCCGAGCCATTCCTTTATGTTGGGCTATTTGCATACTGGCCATACTATTGTCATCCAGCGCTAAGCTCATCATGCAAAACCTGACCTTTTCCAACTCCTTTGTCCAGCTCCAAATTTCCTTTGTTCTCACCAAGCATGGCATAGCCTGTAGGTAAAATCCACCCTATAAAAAGTCCCCATTTTCTAGTCCTCCTCGGATCACTCTGGACTTCCATCTAGCCTTGCTGCTGCTCTGTCCAGTGAAGTTTTCCCCTCAGTTCCCAATAACTGAGTCTGCCTCCCTCCTTGGATTACTTGCTGGAACACTTTGGACTTCCATACCGCCTTGCTGTCGGTTTGTCCAGTGAGCTCCCCTCAGTGAACCGTGCTGAGCTTTCTTCCCCTCAACCTCATCTTCTCTCCAGGACTACGAGACCAGGTGTCGTATTACCCATTCCCCAAAAGCTCTCCATTTCTATTTCTAGTTAGCTGTGTGCATGTGGTGCCTTTTATGTTGTTTGTCCTCAATAAATGTTATTTTTGTTACTTTAAAACTTGTCTGGCTACGCTCTCTGACCTGAAGCTGTAGACATAGGGTAAAAGATCCTAGCTAAAGGTAACCCGCCTCTCGCTAGCTTAAGAGAGTGCTTGAGCTTAATTTCCCCATCTTGTTGTTTGGTTATTTGGGTGCCCTTCCCGGGACCCCCAACATACAGGGTAACAGAACCTCTGGCTTTCCAGATGTTTTGAACTTCAACTCCCAGAAGCTCCAGGCAGCATGATCAAGGGCAAGAGATCATGGGAATTGTAATCTGAAACATCTGAAAGTCCAATGGTTATCCACCTCTGACTTAAGGCACACAATACCACTGTAGAGAAAGAATCAATGCAAGTGTATTGCTTGGTGTGCAACTGGACCTCTCCCCACTTCATCCAGTGGTAGGAAGTTCCAAGGACAGCCTTCTCTTGTGAATAGAACATGCTGGAGACCTGTGGCATTTTAAAGGTTTTTTTGGCTATGGATGTTGAAGAGGAGGAAAGCAAGCAAGCACTGAAAACAGACAGGGCTAAACTTTCAAAGCAGTACCTAAAAGTAGCTATCAACACTCACTGAAAAGATTTCTAGCCATCAAAAGCAATTTTATACATCTTCAGGTAGGTCTGAAACATTAGTACCCAAGAGCAACTAAGGAAGAATGTAAAAACAAATGACAGTCCTATTGATGCAACATGATAATACAACAGCATTGAATTATTATTATATACCACACAATAAGACCACGACACTGAGCTATTATCAGGTGCTTCTGTGGTGCAATCTAACATGCAACATTTTTGCAGATGTTTTATGTGACCAGCTGCTATATATTAGTCATGCAGAACAAAAAGTCTGGGAAGCAGAAACATTTCAAAAACACTTCAGTTTTAAAATAAAGTTTCTATAATTTGTAGTTTGAATGTCTACCTTTAAAATGGCAAGATTTCTGAGCCTTTAACAGCACAGCACTTTCTCATGCTGGAAAAAATGCACCTGATAAATTTTTGCCTCACATACCCAGGATGCCAAGTGGAAATGCTAATAATAATAATAATAATAATAATAATAATAATAATAATAATAATTATTATTATTATTATTATTATTATTATTATTATTATTATTATTATTATTATTGCAGGACTCTGCTGTCTCTCTGTGGATTTAGAACACCATCTACTTTATTCCTAAATTCTCTTTGCACATTTTGATGCTGAATATTCAGTTGGTATTCTCTAGTGCATTTGCTGAATTGCTAGCAAATATTTGATACTGGCATTTGTCAAATACCAATTCAGTGAAATCAGATATAGTCCAGGAAAATTAGGTTTCAGTGTTTAATTATGTAGACAGTGGAGAGGCAGGGGTGGGAAAAATTCACTGAAAGAGCAAATGCTATGCCTGAAGAGTTTCAAAAGTTACTTTTAAAAAGTAATTCATTCCTGCTACTCATGATTGTATTTGAAAAGCAGTGCATTGCTATTATGATTTACACAGTTAGGGGGAAAGTAACTTATTCAACTGTCTGTTACTTTTTTATATTTACTGTACATTGATGCTTTTTTAAGATACAACACGCTTAGGACTGATAAGAGAATGGCATAAAATTTGAAAAATGCCTCTACTGTTTAAACAATATATTTAAAAAGTAACTTTTAAAAGGAAATAGAAAATACTAGTATTACAACAATGGCATTATTTTGCTCTTGCACAAAATTCTTGAAATGTTCAACACTATTGAAATTTTGCTTTCATTGGCATATTAAGTACTACAGAAGAGAGGATCAGAATTCAACATGATCTTGCTAGGCTGGACAGCTAGGCCAAAACTAACAAAATACATTTCAGCAGAGATAAATCCAAGGTACTAGAATTCTCCCTCTGCATTTGTTGGGGTTGGGAGCACAAGACCACCATGAAAGTGTGAAAACTGCAAATATCTGTAGGTCATGGTAGGGAGCACACAAGCCACCTGGTTTTGTCTTCAAGGCAGTAGGGTCCCTTCACAAGGCAGAAGTGGGCAGCTGGCAGAGCTTGCTGTCACTTCTGCTGCTGCCCTACAGCATTTTTAATGGGGACTTACAAGCCTCACCTCACATCCAAAGTCTCTCACATTCTCTCTCAGTTTCATGAGGCTTGCAGAGAGACTATGAACACAAGGCAAAACTTACAAGTCCCTATTAAAAATGGTGTAGGACAGCAGCAGAGGGAGTGGTAAATACTCCTCAAATAATCAAATCTGCAAATATTAAGCTGACAAATGTGGAGTGCCACAGATAGAAAAAAATGAAATGTACAAATATAGGATGGGTGACACCTGGCCTGAAAGCAGTACAAATGAAGAGGATCTAAATTAAAAGCTAAACAAAAGTCAACAGTGGAATGGAGCAGCTAAAAACAATCAATAAAGTTCTGAGCTGGATCAACAGGAGTATAGTGTTCAGACAGAGGGAAAGAGTAGCTCTATTTTATTCTGCTTTCGTCAGACCTCACCTGGAGCACCGTGTACAACAGTTCCAGGTACTACCATTCAACAAGGATATTGACAAGCTGGAAGGTGTCCAGGCAAGAATCACTAAGACTACCAGGCTACCAAGCCTTATGAGAGAGCTGAGTATGCTTTGCTTGATGAGGAGAAGACTGAGAGCTGAAGCAATGTCATGTAGAAGATTAATCAAATTTGTTTTCTGCTCTTGCAGAGACTACACAGTACATTCAAATTACAAGTGATTCCACCTAAACATTAGGAGTAACTTCTTTACTGCAAGAGCTGTTCAACAGTGGAATGGAATGCTTCAGAGAATGGGAGACTTTCCATTCTTGGAGGTCCTTAAACAGGTTGGATGGCCATCTTTCACGAATGCTTTAGCTGTATATTCCTCCATGGCAGCATGTTGGGCTAAATGGCCCTTGTGGTCCCTTCCAACTCTAAGATTCTAGGATCTTCACAGTTCTGGGAATATTTTTTCCCTTTTTCATTTTTTATTCAATCATTCACTTTGGTATTTCTGTAAAATTTTGAATTCTCAGCACATTTTGGTAAGGCATATCCGCATGGCCTGGACATTCCTGGATATACTCCAAAGTCCAATTCAGCAAAGATCAATCAATCACTAGCTTCCATCTTATATCTTCTTTTATTGTTTGCTGTTCAGTGTAACAAGTATTACTAGTAAATGACAATTTAAACTGACCTTCAGATGCCCTCTAATTCATCAGTTCCAGCTCCAGTTCCTTGTAACGACTGTGGGCTTTCAATTGCTTTCTTCTCATTTCTTCCTTTTAAAAATTCAATTTAGTACTATTTCACAATTCTTGAGAGGGAAGGATGAGAACAAAACCATAATCAAAGTTGTCTGAAGTAAGCACAAATTACTTTTGCACTTTGAACTCAGTTTGCAGCTACAGAAGTAAGTTAGGCAAAGGAGCAGAAGAAAAGAGGAACTGGGACGTTTTAAAAGCAGCTGAGAAAGTGAGATGGCAGAAGATTAATTGGGACTGTCAAATCTTGCCAAATCAGGACAGTTGGAGAGTATGAAAGCACTAAAAAAAGCGGCTCACAAACAATGTAATCTGGCTTCCCCCAAAAAAACGAACAACAACCCTTGAACAAAGAAAGACAGTAAATCCCAGTCAGACAGCTCGTCTGGAAACACGTAGTAGAGAGCCACTAGGCACCATTAGCTAACATTGTGGGGCTTACTGCTGGCCCAAAGCATTGTTTCTGTTTAAGACAGCACCTCTTATGTTTAAAGTAGTATAGCTTATTTACATAACAGTAGACAATTTATTTAATAATCATCTTATGCAACACCTGTGCCAGGGATTTCAGCTGTTGCGCCAGTACAATGGATCTGGTTTCTTAAAAGCAGAGAGAAATAATGAAATAAGCTCAATGGGTTTTGCAATAATCTTTCCCTAGATTTCCCTACAGCATTCTCTTGTTGCCTTTTTTTTCTTTTTTGGAGAAGGAAACAAATCACTACTTCAGTTAATGAGTCTTCTACATTTTACAGTAAGAGTAAATCACAGAACCATTGAGGCTGCTGAAATAAGGGACATCTACTGTATGCTGTGGAATCATGATATTCAGGAGGAGAGGGAGAGATATTAAAACATCTTTACCCAAATATTTACCCTTTTCCCTCTCCATACTTCTGAATTTCACTTGCCATTGTCATAACCAGTTGTCCAGTTTTGCATAAAAGCAAAGAAAAATGCTTTCTTTCAGCTCAGACTATTCATCTTCCTTAGTATTATTTCAAGGTTAGAAAAAGTTACTTTTTGAACCACAGCTCCTACAATTCTCCTAGCCAACATTGCTGGGAGATTCTGGGAATCTCCTAAAGAAACTTTTTTACAAGCTCTGATTTTTCCTCGTATAAACTAACCTGACTGGCAATGGCTATTCAGGGTTTCTGGAAGAAGCCTCTCTCATCACATGATACCTAATCTTTCAAATATGAGACGCTAGTGACTGAATATGGATCTTCTACATGTAAAATATATATTTAACTACTGAACTAGCATACTTTCCCCAGATAATTTCTGCCTGTGCTACCCACTTCCAGAATACTCTTCACCTCTTCTCTCCAATTCCCTCACCCCCACCACCCAAGAAACTGCCTTGTGGTTATTAAAGGGCATGTGCCTCTGCCAATGATGGAATGCTGTGAGAAGTTGAGTGGAAAAAGCATAAAAAAGGGAAGACAATTTTTGCTATATCTGAGGTTGGAGGAAGGCATAACAGGGGAAGACACTTTGTGTTGCTTTTTGAGCAAACCAGCCAATCCTCAATGGTGCACACAAACAAAAGGGCTTGCCCTTTTTCATATTTGCTGTACTTGCAGGTTGACTTTTCCTGTACCGCTTTGAGCAACTGTCATGTCTCCCCTTAGGGTCCCACTCTACAGTCTGAGAATCATTGCTTTACCAAATCAAATTATTAACAGATCATATCTCTGCCCGTGTATCCAACCATCTGTCAACACATATGTAATGTCTGTTATTTGTTGCTCTATCTGCATAGTATATTAATGTTTTTTATGCCAAAAATCCAGATTCTAGTCTTCTGTGGGTCATTATCAAAATTATTGATAACCTGGGGCAAGCCTCCATACTTTCTCTCATTTTGATCCGCCTCATGAGTTTGTGGTGAAGATGAAAGCCATGTATATTGCCTTGAGCTCACTGGAAAGAAACCAAGTAATAAATGTAGCTATGATAAGGAGCTATCCAAGGTGCTGAACTGTATTCTCGGAATAGGTTCAGAACTTTGGATATCTCCAAAATGTGGACTAGAACATGGACTGGATTCACTACCAGACTAACATGGAAGCCACTGGCCACCACTAAGTTACAATGGTACCCAACTGCTATGATTCTGAACTATAGATATATTGTCAGATGATGGAAAGATGTAAACATGCTAGGAAAGCACACTTACCAGCAAGGATGAACATGAGACCAGTGCTAGAGGATTGAGAAGATGCAGTTTAATAGGCTTAGCAATGAACAAGAGACCTGAGCTGGTGGGTTGAGGAGATGCAGTTTAATAGGTCCAGGAAACTAAACAAGATTTTGTAACCTCCTGGGGATGAGAGACTTGGGGAGCTTCAACTGGATATTTCTTTCTTTGGGGAGAACTGATGCCATGGTGCAGATAGTCTGGATATATGTCTACTCACCCATGTTCAACTGGTAACATTACAGATATCAAAAAATGCTATAGGCCTCCAGTGATCTATCACTGAGAAAAAAAACTATTCCTGTGCAGTCCCCACTCAAATGAATTCTGGATGACACTGAAACACAACTTGGTGGGTTGTAGCATCCAAAGTGCCAAACAGCTGTTAAGAGAACATAACACTTCCATTCAAATTAGTTAATCCAGTTTTAAAAAAAAAACCTGCAACACTTCAAACACAACAATATCAAGAAGAAATCAAGACTGCAATGATCAGAATTCAAAGTTTGATGATTAAATGCAGTCAGATGGCAGCTTCTGCTTATATGTGCTGCTAATTTCCAGATTTTTTCTAATCTGAAAATGTGCACAGAAAACAGAAAATGGCACTGTCTACTGCTTTCCCCATTCATCCTTCACACTGGAAAAATGCTGGCAGCGCTGTTAACCCAGTTCAAGGAAAGCAATAATGCTAAACAGATTTTTTTACTATCTCAGTACAATACAGTTATTAAGTTTAGATTGTAAAAAAACATTGTTAAGACCCAGAAATGTAGGAATAATTTAATAAACCTCCAAATGATCAATTGTTAAATAATTATCTGCAGTGGGATTTATTGCTGTCTTTATTTTTATCTTATACTAGAATTACTGTAACCTGGTTGAGAGAATGAGCTATGAAGAAGGAAGTTCTTCATTCAGCCAGGAACTCATTAGATGGTCTTAAGCAAATCATTGTTTTAGTCTGTCTCCATATTTGCAATACGGGCAACAGTACTGACTTACCTCACAAGATTTTCATAAGGATTATAACTAGGGTAGGTAATGCATATGAAATGCTCAAAGCACATGAAAGAATTACACATATGTTAAATATTATACTAAATTTTATTTAAGAAGCTCCAATAGCTACGCTGGCCATTTTTTTAAAAAAAAAATCATACATCAATATTATAGCAACTGTTGTTGTTGTGTGACTTCAAGTTGTTTCTAACTTATGGCTACCCTAAGGCAAACTTATAACGGGGTTTTCTGGGGCTGAGAGTGTGTGATGCACCCAAGGTCATCCAGTGGGTTTCCATGGCCAAGCAGGGAACTGAACCCTGGTCTCCAGGGTCATAGTCAGACCAATATACCACACTGGTATTACAATAATACCTGATTCAAAATAGTGTGCAAGCTTTTCAGTTCTCCAGAACTCTTCAGCAGAAAGAGTACTGGTGGTGATGTTCTAAGCATGGAGTCTACTATGAGTTATAAAATGTGACAGGGAGTTACAGACATTCAAATTAGGTTCTCTCAGATGCAAAGATGGCTTCAGATTCCACCTGGGACTCTATCAGGGCTTCTGGGAATGAATAAAATAAAGAAACAACAGAGAATAACCATCAGCCACTCCAGACTACCTGTTTGGTTTGTTTATAATATTAATAGTTTAGTAGAACCCTGAATTGTCTTAATAAAGGTGAATGGACATTGGGTTTAAAAAATACAATATTACTTTTGCTTTAAGTGGTTAAAATCTTTTTTGCACAAACAGAATTGTGTGCAAAACATGCATGTGGCTCTTTTTTTTTTTTTTAAGGTTTTTAATGGATAGGTGGCACTGTACCTTTTACTGGAGTGCTATTAAAATGCTTTTAAATAAATTGCATGCTAATATTTTAACTTTTCATGTTTGTATCTGTATATTTTTTGCTAATCTTGTGAGAAGTCACAGTCCTAGTTTTGGGGGAAGGGGTTTTTCTGTGGGTGTGTGTATCTTCAAGTTGCCTGTTAACTTATGGTGACCTCAAGAATTTCTTAGGGTTTTCTTAGGCAAGGAATATTCAGAGGTAATTTCACCAGTTCCTTCTTCTGAAACATAACCTACAGAACCTGGTATTCATTCGCAGTCTCCCATCCAACTACTAAATAGGGCTGACCCTCCTTAGCTTCCAAGATTAACTGAAGCTGATGTTTTTAGGGTATTTAGGACATAGGATATACAGGATACAAGGTAAATAATTCATTAAATACAATCTACCTCAGATCTCAGAAATTAGTAGCAGGAAATTCATTGCTTTGGAAACTCATGCAATTGATTCCCATAACAACCATGTAGATGCACCAAATGAAATGCATGCATTCATCAGACATAACACACGCAAGTCAGGGAGCTACAAGCATTTCAAGACTCCTCCTGACACAGAAAACTGACACACCAAAGGTTTTCTTTCCTCTGTGTGTGTGTGTTTTACTTTGTGTGTTTTTTTTAAAGCTGGGAAAGCTATAGTTTTGAGGTAATAAATATTGCATGGGAATTAATTTTACATGAATTGGAAGTGGCAAGAGAACATTTGCTCTTTGACAGAAACACAAGCAGGGACACGTTCATTTAAGAACAAATTGACAGTAACAAAATCCACCAAAAAAAAGGGGGGGACCTCGAGCTACCTTCTCTTCATTAACAGAGGTATTTCACATGTACGATTTAAAAGTGCTTTCCCAAGCCCCTCTCTCTCTCCAATTGTTGTTGAAAATGACAAGTTACCATCATATGTAAACTGTATTATTATTATTATTATTATTATTATTATTATTATTATTATTATTATTAGCTGGAACCCTGTTGCTTATTCCCAACTAGAGCAGATCCATTCAATGAACTGTCAAATGGTAAACCAATACATAAGTAAATCTTATTCTTTCAGTGGATCTATTTTAGGTAGGACTAGCAACAGAATTCAAGGCAGTAGTAGTAGTAGTAGTAGTAAGCTGCTGGGCATGCAGAAAGATAGATTCACAATTGCACAGCAATCTTCCTGTTTCGGAGGTCATCTGGGACTGGACGCATTTACTGTTGAACACATTTTCAGTTCCTTACCTTCCATTTTTCTCTCATCTAGTCACAAGACTTCTTCCCAACATTTCAACCACTACCCAGTAGGGACTTGTATCTTTCAACGCCTTTAACAGGCACAACCACTTTACCCATTTCTTCCTCTCTTTCTATCATGCTGAGCAGCTGTGGCACAGCCATTTCTATCACCACCTCTTTGCTCTCAGGGGAGCTCTTTGCTGCTTTTATCGACCCTGGAAGCATCAATGAAACTGACAAATATTTCCCCATACCTCTTCAGTATCACCGGAGAACAGAGAAAGGAGGATCAGAACAAACAAGGGAGATGAAATAGAGATGGAAAGCAGATTTCTAATTATTCATTCCCACACTGAACAAAAATGAATGTCTCAACATTCAGGAAACCCTGCCAGGAAGAACAATAGACCAGCAAGAATATTGCATAGTTTCCTCCAGGTATTTGATGTCCCAAAGTGTTGCTGAGGAATTTATTCTGCAGAAAAAAAGTACTTTTTTGTGCAAAACTGGGCTTCTTGCACAGAAAACAGATTTGTGCGCGTGTGTGTGTATGTGTAGGAAACCTGTCTTCTGTACAGATTTTTTTTCCAGAGATACTGTCTGTAAGACCATATCCCCCCTATATGAATCTGAGTCCTTAGGGGAGTGCTTTCTCTTGATCCTACCATTATCACAGGCCTGTGTGGTGAGGACAAAGAAGAAAGCCTTCTCAATGGCAGCTCCCAAGTTATGGAATTTGCTTTCATGGGAAGCTAGGCTGAGCCCTGTCTACTCTTCTTTCACCACCACGTACACCCCTTTGAGGATTAGGGACTGGCATTTGAGGATTAACTGGTGGCAGAAGAGTCTTTTTTATGGAGGAGGCACTGTATTTTTGTTTTTATTCTTACTTTTTTAAAATGATGAAATATCCTATTAAATATCCTATTAAAATTAATAATATTGTTTAATTGCATTTTAACTTTTTTCTCCTTAGGTTTTTAGCTCTATTGTCTTTTAACCTTGTTGTAAGTTGCCTGGGGTCCCATGTCAGAAGAAAAGGATGGGATATAGATAACTCACAAAGAAACATAAATCAAACACAACAGCAACAACAACAACAACAACAGCAGCAACACTATTTCAAAGAAGTTGTGTGCCCTGTAGCATTTCTATGCTTATCATTATGAGGGGCATTAACTGCCTTAAGTCCCAGTTTTGGAAAAGGGCAGGATATAAATCAAAGGATTGCCTTTTTTTTGCATAGCATCCTTACCTCAAAATGTATACAGGCATCCCCTGCTTATCTGATAGATTAGGGATCAGGGCACTGTCAAAAAGTGGAATTGGCTGAAAAGCAGAATACAGTTTTTCATCTGTTCTTCTTCTTTTCCCTGCTTTCCATAGGGAACATGAGGGAATTACAGAGCTTGCTTGGGATCATACACAGTCCCAAGTGAGCCTCTGTAATTCCTTCATGTCCCCTACAGGAAGAAGGCAAAAGGAGAAAAATAGATGAAAGACTGGAGCCTTCATCAAAAGAACAATACATGTCTATAATTTACAACAGTCAAAAGGACAGAACATTGAAAAATGAGTAGTCAAAAAGTGGTTGATGCCTGTACTGATATTTTAAAACATTAATATTAGGGTCTTTTCCCCATTGTCTGTGTTGAAAGTATACACCCGAATCAAAACAAGTCATTAGGAAGGGAGAGGAAAAAGAAGTGCCATTATGTCAACGTTTTCAGAGGATGCGGGAATCCACATTAGAGCTGTTCAGATAACAAACATTCGCCAGCAAGCAGAATGCACGTCTCACAAGTGTCCAGAGAGCCTGTGATACTTCAAGCCAATGAGGCTTAACTGTACTTTTACCAAGCCATCAAATTAACATTTCATTTAAATTGACTCAGATGTGTTTGTTTGCAATACAATCTCTTCTGTAGGTCCATCATATAAAGGCAATACAGTGTAAGACACTTAGAATCATAAAATCATACACTGAGTGGCTCAGTGCTGCTCCTTGGACATCATGGCTGATTGGGTTCTTCAGTTGACATTTCCTTGGTCCTAGTTTTGCTGGCTAACCACACATCCACTTTGGTCATTTCTACACTACATTGTTATAGCGCTATTATTCCATTTTCAACATCCTATGGAATCCTGGGGCTTGCAGTTTAGGGAGGGGCATTTAGAATTCTGAGCCAGAGATCTCTTTGGCCTCTGTGAACTACAAACCCCAGTATTCCCTAGAATGTTGAAAGTGGAATAATAGCACTATAACAATGTAGTGCAGAAAGTGATATGACCCCAATAAATATCAAAAGTGATATGACCCCAGTAAAAAGCCCATTCTTATGAGATGTATTTAATTAAATATTTTTATTTTATGTTTCTTACCTAAACCTGAGCTAACACCAAGCATATATGGGTTAAAAGCTTGAAATGATTTCCCCCCAAAAAATATCATAGGAAAAATAACTGGACCGACCTTCTTAGTGAGGTAAAGCGCCTCAGGTGTCTGATTCCTCTTCCTTGAAAGGCTGAGCTACATGTGTCACAGAGCCTGTTCTGTACTCCCTAAAACTTGGCTACCGGCTGCCCTCAGGTGTGATGGAGGTGCCAGCATGAAACAAAAGTTCAACTGCCAATCAAATTTGCTTCTTCATGTGGAATGCTAGAAGAAGGGGGTGACATCTCTTTATCTTAGGCAGGCAGGTTTTTAAAAATGGTGTCTGCTCTTAAATGTCTTCCCTGTCATAGAAATAGGATCCTGACTTTTCAGAATCTGAGCATCAACTACTTTTCAAAGCAGCCAGTATCCTATCATGGTCAGTACTAGCTTGGTAGATGAAAGGATTCCCCCAATTCTCTCTTTCTTATTCTTTTAGTTAGTTAGTGTGCGTGTGTTTGGTTTACCTTGTTCTTGTTTAATAAAGTTGTTATCATTGTAACCTGGCCTGCTCATTGCCCGGAAGCCGTAGACGTTGGGTTAAAAGATCTCATTAAGTTACCCTGCCTCTCGCATGTCAAAACAGCACTCAAGCTAATTTCCCCCCAATTTGGTTTTGATTGACAAGTGGGCACCCCTCACGGGACACCCCCAGTTTTCAGGGTAACATCAAGACCGTCTGGAATCCTGAAATTTGCATTTTAAGGAAGGGCATTTAGAATTCTTAGCCAGAGAGCTCCCTGGCCTCAATAAACTACAAACCTCAGAATTCCACAAGGTGTTGAAAGTGAAATAATAGCACCATAACAGTGTAGTGAGGAAATGGCCTCTGTTCCCGCTGGCTCAGGACTCTCTGGGGTGTCCTCTCAGGCAGCCAAGAAATGCCTCAGTCCAGCTGTTGCCCCAGTCCTTTTTCATTACTCTTCATTACCCTGCAACTCAAGTCTAAAGGAGACACTTGCAGCCCTTCTCATGTCTTGCAGCTTCTGCTCCCCAGCTCTCTCCCTTCAGAGCTATTCAGTAGTCTTTTATTGGCCTCCTTGTCCCACCTCATTAAAGAGGCTTAAGCTGAGGCTGGCAGCTGGTTCTCCTTCCCTCCTGAGGCCAGGGAGCTGGGAACAAGCGAGGCAGTGCCTGCTCTTCCACATAGCCCTACAGGGATATGTTTACTATTTTTGCCTAAAACTCCTAGAATCCTTCATCTACTTGGCAGGAGGATTCTGGGGATAGAAGTCCAAAAAGTAATTTCCAAAGCTCTGATTCCAGTTATAATGCCTCTCTCCTTGGCATTACAACTGTTTGGCCCATTTGGATGGGGGAGCATGGAAATTATAGTCTAAAAAAGCAACATTTTCAAGCTTTAACTGCAGTTTAGGAAAGAAATTTTCATTAGTTTACAGTTTTATTTTTTTATTTTCTAGTGAGAGTCATTTTAATGTTCTTTCATTTATTTATGACTTCATTGGGATCAAATAGACTTTAGGTATTATTTCTGTTTATTCCTAGTCCCTGGTTTCCATCTTTGGAACAGCGAGTGCAGGAAAGCAACTAGGAGTGTGCAGCGAAGTGAGCTTGGTGGCCCTGAGGCTGAACTCCACTCTAGTCATGAAGAAACTGGTGGTTTTTAGGAAGCCATTGTAACTGCAGTGTAGTTTCCATCAAGAAGATGGAGATAACATTAGTAATCTATTTTACATGGCAGTATATGCATATAGCTGTTCAGCAGCAACTGCCTTTATTCCTCAGGTACTCTTCCCATCATTCCCTTTTATTAAACTGTTACGTGATTTTATTTTATCTACCTACTCCAGGAATGCTGAGCAGATTTTGAAGTGGCTATATAAATGATTGTTATGAGCAGATCTACTTACAAACTATCCAATTTCTCAGGGACAGCCCCTATTAATTATCTGCTGTCACACTTTTCCAACTTGTTTTAAAATGTCCTGGTTTCTCTTTCCTCCTTCCGTCTTCCTTCTTTGTCCTCAGCTTACTTCCATTGCTATCAAAACGGGGGTTCAAAAAGGGAAAAGTAGTTTATACTCCATTAACTCAGCAGAGGAGAGAGAAAGCAGCAGAGTCTTGTCCTTCCCAATTGGCTTAGGTAAAAACAAACTGCTGCAGCCTCTCCTAGTTTGTGTGTTCTTCTTCATTAATAATGTTTGCCACCTTGACCAAGCTCTGATGTTGATTGGCCACATGTGCCCTGGTTTTCATATGAGAGATGTTGGAAGGTATGCCACAATAGGTCCACTGCTCCATTAGCCCTTGATACAAGTTTTAGGGCTTTCTCCCATAATCTTTTTACCCTTTATAAAACATCCCCAAATATCTCTTTTCTGGCAGTATGTACTTTCTAAAGACAATAGAAAGGTTAAGAGATGAGATTCTTGCTGCAAGAAAAAATAATTCATAGTTTGCTTCAAAAGCAGATGATGCGTAGCCTAGCATAAATTAGACTGACTGCTCAACTTTGAAGCTGAAATGTAGTTCAGAACCTTTTCTTCAGCTTATTTCATGTCCTTGTTAATCCTGTACTGCTTAAGATAGCTGGGTATCTTCAAGGAGAAGGGAGAAGGCCTCACCAAGACTGATGCTCTAGACTGACAGAGATAGACATTTAGTTATGAGATGGATTTCTGATGATTACTCAGCTGTGAAATCACTTTCTTCACCAGAAAGTCTGATTTCCCTTTAGGTCTTGATATGGTTTGGCATAGATTTAAGTACACACAGTCTCCATTTAATCACTCAGAAGGCAAAGGAAGAAATTGCAATGTCAGAGTAATATCAGTGTATCTGCACTGCATGATAGACAGATTTGCAAACACAATTGCTCATGAAAGATGACATGGTTAAGGTAAAAATACAATGTCAAGGAAATCGGCCATGAAGGAGACAAAACAAAAAATGGGTGGGAAACTCCACTCAACAAGACATAGCATTATAAACAAACAAAACTCAGAAGACATCTATTTACAAGACAAAATCAAGATTAGCTCATCTGTAAATCAGTACTACATCATAGGGATTGGGCAAGGTACTTCAGCAGCCTAGCCCCTCAGGTCCTTACCCAGGATTGTCTGCTTTCATTTCCAAAATTCTCTTGGGCAAGGATGGAGAACCTTTAGTCTGAATGTGCAGCCAGTAGGGCTCCCCACAAGCTGTTCTTGTTATCTCAGATCAGTGATCAGACATAAGAGGAGACTTAAAGATATTCAGACTAATTATTTTACATGGAACTGAGCTGTGCTTTGCAGACATCAAAGGCTATCACAAATAACTGAGTGGTGCTTTGCAGGTGTGAAAGCTGCTGAATTGAACTTGCTTATTTCCCAGTGATCATACACAGAATTGATCTGTGCTTTGTATGGTTCATGGAAAAATGACCAGATAGGGCAGAATTACACCTAATCTCACACATTTTGCTTTATGATTTATGATTGCTTTGTGATTACCTAACTCTTGTCCCAAGACTGTTCCCAGATTGTAAACCAGCCCCAAGGCTAAAAAGACTTTGCTATATTAGGGCTTTAAGGTATAAAGGTAAGGAGAAAGGCTACAAGCAGGACTCATCCCACTTGCTCCGTAAACAGCCTCCTGGTTTCTACTTTGCCATGGCTTTGGAAGTAAATGCAATTAACTTGTTTGTTCTTCCACAATAACTTACAGTGCTGCCCATCACATAAGATTTACAGATAGTAACTTGCAGTCAATCTGACCTGTTTATTGGATTGTGCACAGTGGTTGCTTGCCTCCATTTGATAGTGTGTATGTGTGTGCGGTAGCCATCATGTTCTGTAGCTAATGATATCTTCTGTAGACTCCTCCACAAATAGCGAGACTAATTCCTTCCTTTCTTCCTTCCTCCTTTACCTTCCCCCAGAGAAAAAGAAAACAGTATAGTGGCCAAGAGGCAACAGATGGAAAACTAGAAAAACATCCTAATTAGTAAGCAACGGGGGCAATGGGCACTGTTCAGCATCTCTACTGTTATAGCTCTCCTTGCTCAGGGCCATTTGGTTTCTGATAATTTCCAGCTCAACATATGCAGTTTTCACATTCTCAGAAGGTGTATCTGATAGGTTTTGATTTTGGTAACTGGCAGTTTGATCTAGATTAAAAACCATGATTATAGTTAGCTTTAAAAGGGGAGGGGGACGGGAAAGGATCTCAAGGTTAATTGATGGGGTGACTTTCCTTTCTCCCCATAATAGTATCCATTGTGTCAAGGAATTCTATCACAATGTAGACTTCCATGCCTGTGGAACAAGACAAACTCAGTACCTGTCCATCATGTTTTGCACATTATTTTCTCTTTCTTTCTTTCTTGAACTGCCACTCTATAAGTATTACCATTTGGTTCCTGGAACTATTAAGCTTCTGAAGGAGCGTACCTTATATTCAGCTCTTGTGTTTTCATAAATAGAAGCTGGCCATTGGTACTTGGTGCCACAATGCATTGCTAGGCGTAAACTGATACCTACATATTACCAGCTATCCATTCAGTCTGAAGCCTCTATCTTGGAACAAAGTTTAACTGCAGACTTCTTGGCTAACTCATTTGACCTAAGTTTTCTCCCATCTCTGCTGTTCTATACCACCTAGCCAGCATGATGTAGTTCTTTGAGTGTTGTACTATGACTCTGGGGACCAGAGTTTGAATCCCCTACTCAGCTATGGAAATCTACTGTGTGACCTAGGGCTAGTCACACTCTCTTACTCTAAGAGGATGACAAAGACAACCCTGCTGAACAAATCTTGCAAGAAAACCCCATGACAGGGTTACCTTAGGGTTGTCATAACGTTGAAATTATTTGAAGGCACACAATAAAGCCTGATGAAGAGTTCTGGAGAACTCAAAGGCATTTTGGGTTGTCTCAATAAATAATGAATCAATGAAATAAAAAGTAAAATCCACAAAGGAATAGTGCATTTATCAAAAACATATATTTTCCAGCTGTGGATTTCATTTTTAATCTTATGGATCACCACAAGTATTGTTATTCAAATACTGTATCTGGGCATAACAGGTTTGCCTTTTGTCATTGTTCTGGTTTTTTGTCCTGATCAGAAGTGCCTGGATAGAAGATAGGCAGAGGTAGAGAAAGGCAAAGTTTAAGCTGCTGGGAAAACTGAGATTATGGAGCAGTGCTAAGTTTTGAAGTATAGTTACTTATCATGGCTATCACCATAGCTACATCCCACAGAAAATCAAGAAATGATGGCAGCTACATTGACCCACATGAACAAACCATTTCCAGTTTCCATGTCTACCAGGAACATCTCTTTTTAAAAAGCTAATGGCTCTTAGTTGCCTATTGAAAACACAGCCACCCCAAAATATTTTGTATTACTGGGAAAATCCATTCCACACACAGTCATACAACTACTCCTAAACTCAGAGGGGACAGAAAGTTGGAAAGGATGGCTTATGATGTTATCGTCCTTGTTAATCAGAAACTCCTAGTGCTTTGACCCTATCAAGTCCTGGCTCCATTAAGACACTAATTTAGGGTCAGGCACAATTTGTCTAAGGCTGCTTTTGGGTGAAATGAAAACAAAACAAGTAAGAATGCACAATGGGTTGCCCCATATCAATTTATCACCTTCTTCAGAAGTCATAAGTACGGTATACTCAGGAAATGTCACTCACCCTCACCGTTCCTCCCTCGTCTAGCCTGTTGTTGGCTGCTGCTGCTGCTGCAACATCTTCTAACTCATTCATCCTTTCACAACCCAGCATACAAATCACAATGATGCCTTTATCAGGGCAATCAAGGTGCAAAATTCATACACTAGCTTTCAAAGTGCAGTGACTTCTTCATCAAGCACAAATAGTAAAAATCATTTGAGGAAAAAAGTGATGGTATTAGATTTCTATGTATGGTTGTGAAAGCTGGACAGTGAAGAAAGCTGGCAAAAAGAAAATCCATTCGTTTGAAATATGGCACCAGAAAAGAGTTGTATGGATACCATGGACTGCTAAAAAATAAATGAATAGGTCTTAGAGCAAATCAAGCCTTAACTCTGATAAGAAGCAAAGATGACTAAACTGAGGCTGTCGTGCTTTGGACATATCATGAGATGACATGACTCTGTGGAAAAGACATCATTATTTGGTAAAGTGGAAAGCAGCAGGAAAAGAGGGAGACAGCACTACAGGCTGATTGATTCAGTCAAAGAAGCTGCAGCCCTAAGTTTGTAAGACCCAAGCGAGGCAGGTGATGACCAGGGCTCTTGGAAGTCTCTTTTTCATGGAGTCACCATAAATCAAAGATAAATGGGTGGCAAATAGCAATGTCAATAGTATCACAGCTTTGCATCTTGCTTGAAATGTTTCCTCAAGTGTTGTTTTTGGTTTGTATCAGTGCAGGCAGAGACCACACTCCTTAGCCTGAAGGGGACTTGAACCATAATCAGTAAAGAAATGTACGGTAATAAAATCTCCTTCTCCGTTAACAATTGTTGAAATCTGGGACTGTATCTTCCCTTTTGAGGCCAAAAGCCACTTCCTTGGTTGAATACACTGAATTTCTTAAGGACCTGCTGCACTGTCAGATTTCGAGATTAATTTAGAAATCACTATGATGTGTATTTTGGATTTCATTGCATTTTTATTGTATGACCAGTACAGTTACTACTACAAAAACTTTTTTCTCTCTCGAAATAAAGTTCAGTACCATTTTGCTGCTCTGGAAAGAGAAAGCCTATTCTCGCCTAAGTTGAGTTTTCACCAGCCACTTCTCCTGGACGAAATTTACCTGCCCAGTCTTTTGTCACTGAATCACAAAATTCTTTAGCCTGAGACCTCAAAATCCACATCTAAGCATAGACCTGACTAAGCTAGAAGGACGAAAGCTGTAACATACAATAAGGGAGTTTTATATTTCCTCCTTAAGCATTTCTATGTAGTGGAGAGGGAAGGCAAATTTTTTATTCTAAAACTGCAGAGGAGTGACTGCAGAAGAGAAACAGACTCTGGTCGGTGTCAATTTTCCCATCAAAAAGCAGTATATAGGAGCTATACTTAACAGTCAGGGTAACTGACACAGATTCCTCTTGACTTCTGTAGTACATTACAGTTTTAAAACAACAACAACAAGAAATGGTAATAAAAAGAGGAGGTGGATTTTTCAGACTTTAATTAATTCGTTTTACTTTCAAAACACAAAGCCATGATCTCTTTGTAAGTATATTTGTGTGAGAGCTGGTAATTTTAGAACACTAACTCCTCTAAACTTATAGTTAGGCTGAGATTTTGAACCAAGATCTAATCCATTATCTTCAGAGTTTTAAATTATATATTAAAAATTATAGATTATGTAAGTCATTATAAAACCCAAGGCTTGCAATATTTTTTTTAAAAGATAGCCCCTTTCATTACTTGTTTATTTATTTATCACCCTTTCTTTCACATTTATAGAAGCAAATACAGTACACATTTAACAAATTAACAGAAACACATATAACATTAAAAACAATTTAAAACACCCATCAGAACTATAAATAGATAAAAAGCAGTATTGCGCACTATTGTAAACACTGGCCACTATTCTGTATCAGACACTTAACTGTACTTCAGTATACTCACAATCACTATTTGGCCAAAACTGTGGCAGTCACTATTTAGTCATAATTGGGACACAATTTCCACAATGGTAACTTCTTCCCCAACCTACTCTACTGGGCATCAGATGCATGGGGAGAAAGATGTCCATTCTGCTGGGGATGGGAGCACGAGTGAATGATGTTTCCATCAAATTTGGAATCAGCGTCAGGCCAGGAACGGTTACATTTAGGTATGCTTAGCTAAGTAGTTGATATAGAACACCTGCAACCCTCTTTAAAACAGTTCCCAAAAGCACGTCAAATGAAATAAATATATATAAGGAGTCTATTTCAGCCTACAAAAAAATAAATTCCAGATTCTAGGAGCAACTACTGAGAAAGTCTTCTCTCACATTCCCACTAGACATATCTGTGAAGGTGATGGTACCAAGAGAATCTTCTCTCCCTAAAGATTTCAACGGCCAGGCAGTTTTATTTCAAAGAGCAACTCCTTCAGATAGCCTGAATATATTTTCCTCAATTATTTGATTCTCCTTTTTTTTTTTTTTTGATTCCTTTTTGAGGTAATAAAGGCATCTTAGGGCTGGTATTGGGCAGTGATTCAAACATTGGACTACAACCCTAGAAACCAGGGTTTGATTCCCTGCTCAGACGTGAAAACCCACAGGGTGACTTTGGATGTGTCACACACTTCCAGCTTCAGAAAATCCTGTGATTGGTTTGCTTTAGGGTTGCTGTAAGTCAGAAACAACATGAAGGCACACAACAACAACAAAAGGCTATATTTAAAAAAATAAAAATAAAAAAGTAAACGGCTAAAATTTTGGGATAGGAAATTCAAAATACCCCTGAAGTGTCCCCCTTACAATGACAAAAGCTAACAAGTAAACATTACCTGTTTTTCACACACACACACACACACACAGGAATGGCATTGCCACCTGTTCATGTTATTTTGAAAAAGAACTGCTTTGAGACACTTGCTGCTTCCCCATAGTAACACAGCTGGTATTGTAATAATTTCCATTCTAGATTTTTTCACTGTAATTGTACTAGTTTGCTTTTTCAGGGGACTGAGAGCATGTGATATGCTCGAGATCACCCAGCGGGTTTCCATGGTCAAGCAGGGAATCGAACACTGCTCCCCAGGGTCATAGTACAAAGCTCAAACCACTACACCATGCTGGTTCTCCAAACTATTTTGTTCAGATGAAAGATCATAATCTTACGTCGTCTGTCCCATACTGAATGCTTATATCTTTCAGATTATAAATGACTTCTTTCAACATTTGTGAGTGTTTGACTTTGACTTCTTTAAAAATTCAAGAATGATCAGGGTGCATCTACACTTGTTGTTTTTCAAGTGGCTTCCACTTGCATCTGTCATGAACAATTTATGCAGTCCATTCATCATTCCAGGTCCTGCCTCAATTAATGTGCCAGGTTTTAAACAAACACTAACTTATGTTTGATATCCCTTATGTGTATGTTTTTGTGTACCAATATTCCTAGTCCAAGACACTACTCATCTGCCCTTCCACTACTGGAGGTCAGGTTTTTGTTGTTATTTTTCTTTTCTTAAAATGAGGACAAATATGTGAATTTCCACTGCTTCCCCAGTATATTCACAACAGTCTTCTCCTGCTAATATATACTTCATGTTTATTTGTTTGTTTCTGGTCACAATTTTCTCTGACACCACGCACCCATTAATTTCAAATGCTCTTTTAGTCTCAGACACACCGGAAAGTAGTAGTACATGGATATTTTATGCTGTTTTCACATCAGCCATCCTGGGGGGTGGGGAACCTCCCCAAAGGCAACACGTCCAAGATTACAAGTCACGTGTAAAAAGCAATAGTAGGTACATGGTAGATGACCATTTACCAGATATGGAAAAGTTAGTTCCAAGTTCTACTGTATATAAACTATAATAGTGTACAAAAAGACTGATAATGCAAAATATCTTTGTTAACTGACTACCTTAGCCCTATTGATTAGTGCAGCTACATTATTTGTGATTTTTAGTACCACAACTGTTCTCATCTCTCATGTTGTCAACCAGGGCTAGCAAGATTTTGTACATGGTTGCCTGGTTTCTGCATATATCTTGAGTGATGCGTTCCTAGATCTTTCAGGAAAGATCAGGTTCCAGAGAAAAATGGGAAGATGTGAGTCTGCCCCACCCAAATTTTACCTCAGGCTTTCTCCCTCTTCTGCCATCTGAGATTCAAGACTGGTAGATGGTAAAGCCACTGTGGTTTGAGCATTGGACTACAACCGTGGAGACCAGGGTTCAATTTCCTGCTTGGCCATGGAAACCCACTGGGTGACTTTGGGCATGTTCCACAGTCTCAGCCTCAGAAAAGCTTGTGATAGGTTTGCCTTAGGGTTGCCATAAGTCAGAAACAACTTGAAGGCACATAGCAACAACAACAAGATGGCAAATGATCTTGCCATAGATTTAAAGAAGTAGAAGTATGACTTGCTGAATTTTGGCTCTGGACCATTTCACAAATTTTATAAAGCTACCTAGATTTGCCACAAAATCCAGAAATGCCTGAGAACATTTTGCTGCCTGAACTGCTTCCCTATAAGTCAAAGGGCATGGTTCCAAAGCCAGCCGTGTTATCTTGGCATAGACATCAGAAAAACATCACAAGCACATCTCCTCATACCTTGTGATAAAGTTACAAGAGTAACAATAACAAAAAAAGTGCCCTTCATGATGCCCTGTTTCAGCTACTTGTCAACTTCTCTCTGTCTTATTAACAAGGCCAAGCTGGTCCTATAAAGAGGCAGTTGTAGCCAACACTGGCCAGTAAAGAGTATAATTTTAAAGTTAATTTTAATAGAGTAATAAAATGTTTATCCTTTTCCCCCCAGTAAACAGACCCACTTATGCTTCTGCCAGGAAAAATGTTCCTCCTTTTCAAAGTCAACTGGTCATTGGATTCATTTATCAGAAATATCCCCAGTATGCTGTTCCAAAACCAATTGCTGGTACCAACTAAATCAACCTGTAATAAGATTTACAAAAGTGATGATAACCAATTGATTCAATGGGTCTACTCGAACCATTAAGACTAGCAACTACCTTTAGGCCAATATCATTTTAACCAATCAGTGCATTGAAGCTCCAGGAACTTCACTGAAGATTGCTTTTAACTTGTACCAATATATCCTTGCCAAAACATGTGAATACTTTAGTTGTGAATTGTACTGAGAATGTTTATTCTAGGAACAGTGGGCCCTGCCATGCAAACAGCCAAGGTGATATTTTCTTTCTACAAAATTCATGCTGATGTTTCCATAGCTTGAGCAGAATGTACAGTCAGAAAGAGCTTTTTTTTTTAAAGCCATATTTAAACTTTTTCTTCCATCACTTTATCCAGGAGGCTGAGGAGCTTAATAGAAGGATTAAGACTTGCACTGTCCTTTTCCAAATACATTGACTTCAGCGTAAATCAAAAGGCAGGGAGTTCATTTGATTATGAGTAAGAATGACCCTTTAATCCCATGCACACTAATTCAGGATCCTAACAGTGCATATACACAACATGTGCAGTGGGCAGCAGCTGGCAGATTGCTAAAGCGAATCAGGCAGCTTAAATGGGGGTGTCATCCATCACTCATACTGAGTCAGGCAGAGACTGAGTCAGTCAGTGCTTCTCTAAGACACCATCCTGCTGAAAAGCCAAACTGTGCTTACCGATACTTGTCTGATGGCTGAGAACAGCCCCTATCTGCAACTGGGATTTGTCCCATCTCAAAAACAAACAAGCAAACAAAAAGTCCACCAGTTCACAGAAGCAAAGCGACAAGTGAAAACCACACAAACACACAGCTTTTTATGCAACTTCTGTTGCTCCTTGCCTATCACTTCCAACCAAAAGTAACCCATCCCCATTCATATGATATCCTCCTCCATTGGCCACTTTGTTGCTCTGTACAGTTGACTCTCCACATTTGCAGGTTTGACTTTCATAGATTTGATTATTTGTGAGTTTCTCCAACTCCTGCCCCCCCACCTCAGGTGCTTCTCTCACCAGCTTTAACCTGGCTAAGCAGCCCTTTAAAAACCAGCCTTGGATCCTCCTCCACTAGCCACTGCCTGGTCAACTACGGATGGATTGCAGCCCAATTTCGCAGCATGACAACCCTCTCCCTGTCCTCCCCAACACCCAAGGAAGAAAATGGGTGAGAGAAAGAAAGTGTAGGGCCATCATGCCATCCCATCCCCCTTGCCTCTCCTTTCCCTGACCTGGTTTGGACCATGGGGTCTCTCTGTTCTCTCCACCATGCCTTAGCCCCCTTCTCACAGACACTCACGTACATTTTGACATGTGTGATTTTTCCACTTTTGCGGGGGTCTTGTGCCCATTAGCCCTAGTGAAGTGGAGGGCTGACGGTATACCAAATCCTTTTCCTGTTACCTGCCTCCCAAATGCCCTTGACCCACACAGCATTACATCCACTGCTTCTCTACCATTTCCTTTCATTTGTTTCCCTGATCATGTCCTCACCATGCTCTCCTCATAGCCGTGGTGGGGAGATGAATGAGCACCCCTCTGCAAGTATGAAGGACCTTCTCCATCAGTAGCGGCGTACGAAGACATAAAACATCCCCTTTGCTTTCATTCACAATCTTTTTCACAGCTAGAAACATGTGGGAGAGGCTAGAAGAGTGGAATCAGCTCCTTGGCATCACCTTATATGTAGTGCAACGAAGAAGAGAGTCAAGACAGGAGTGGTCAGCCTTTTCCGTCTTCCTCCCTGACCCCACCCCAGTCTCTAGCATCCGAGACCTATTAATTCCCCCTTCAATTCAGGCATCTTCCTATCAGCCAATTAAGGCACCCTTCCCCAAGCCACTGGAGTCCCTTCTGATTCTCACCTGGAGGGGGAAAGGGAATGAAAACAGGTATGTCTGAAGGGGGGAGCAAAGGGAATCCTACACACTACCCAGGCTGCACCTCATCCCAGTTGCGTTTGCTTACGAGCCTCTAGGCCGTGGAGCCAGGCCCTGGAGCGATGGGATTTGTAGTCCCACCTGTCCCCAAGGAGCCCAGTTGGGGCAGGATGGCGAATGCGTGGCCCCAAGACATCCAGCATCCCCTCCCCCCCCCGCGATGATGTTCTCCCCCTGGTCGGATCTGCAGGCGTCCCTTCCCCCTCCCCCCCGCCCTCGCCCTCCGCCGCCCTTACCCGCGTCTTCCTCGTCGAAGCTGTTCATGCAGGGGAAGTAAATGGCCAGGGCCTCGAAGGAGGCGGACAGGCTGAGGCGGCTCTGCGAGCGCTCCATGAAAAGCCCCGCGCCGCCGCTCCCGCCGCCGCCGCCGCCGCCTCCGGGGGCTTCGGCCGCCGCCTGCGGCTTGGCCAGCTTCGACGTCCCATTCTTCACTCGGAGCACCGCCCGCGGCGTCTTGGCTGCTGGGGGGGGCCTCGGCGAGGCGGGACGCGGCCCGGGGAGAGGAGAAGCGACGGGGATCCGCGCGCCCCGGCGAGGAGGAGGAGGAGGAGAGGATGCTGCTGAGGTCGGAAGGCGCGGGGAAGAGGCGGGCGGGAACGCGAGCGAGGAGGATGCTATAGCGGTACCCGAGGGATAAGGATGCCGAGAGGGAGGAGGCGGGCGGGGGACCGGCTCCGTCCGGCTGCTCCAAGGAGATGTCCGAGGGGGCTGCAGCTGCCGTCCCCCGGAGGAAGGGAAGGCCGGCCGGTGCGTCCTCTGTTCCAGATGTTAAAGGAGGGGTCGCTGCTGCTGCTGCTGCCGATGTTCTCCCGTCTCCCCAGCAGCTGGAAAGCCCCGCCCTTCCAGGGAGGCAGCGGAGAGGAAAAACCACCTGCTGCTGCTGCTGATGCTCCTCCGGCGGATCTCCCCGGGCGCCCTCTCGGAGGCTGCTCGGGCTCGGCGACGTCCCCTCCCGCCCGCCTGCCTGCCTGCCTGCCTGCGCTCCACTCCGCTCGCCGGCGCTGCCGCTCCGCGCTCAATGGCCCTTCATTCAATCCGGCGTCGAGGGGCAGGGGCGGCCGTGATGTCATTGCTCGGGAGGCGGCGCAGCCAATCGGAGCCGGCGGGCGAAGGGGAGAGGAGGGGGGCTTGTTACAGAGGCTGCCAGGGAAGGTTGGCGGCGGCGGCCGCGGTTGCCAGGCGAAAAAGGACGGGGGGAGCATGCGCGCTTCCGCCGGCTCGCTCTCCAGCGCTCTGACGCCGTCCTTCGGTGCTTTGGGGGGTTCGGCGGCTCCGAGAGGTTAAGCGCAGCGCCTCCACGTTTTCTGAGGAAATGATTGCCGGGCGGCCGGGCTGCCTTTCGCAAAACCGCGCGTGGAAGTTTCTCCGCTGCCACCATGGCCGTTTCCGCACGAGCCTGTTATAGCGCGATGATTCCACTTTCGACCTCCTCTGGAATCCTGGGGTTTGCAGTTTCGGGAGGGGCCGGCCGGCCCCTCCCGAAACTGCAAACCCCAGGATTCCAGAGGAGGTCGAAAGTGGAATCATCGCGCTATAACAGGCTCGTGCGGAAACGGCCCGTGTCATTCAAACAGTGTTGAAAGCGATTTTAAAAAAGAAATACATCTCTCCCCACTTCTTTTATCTGTGCAGTATATTTCCACACATCAGTATCCTAGCAATTCTTGCCATTCTGCTCACCCTCCAAAAAAATACCTGAATTAGGTCAGGCAGTAGGTCCAGACAATTTGAAAGACCGTGGCCCTTTCCGCACTAGACTGTCATAGCGCTATTATTCCCCTTTCAGCATCCTATGGATCCTGGGGGTTGCAGTTTAGGGGGGCCTTTGAGGCCCTAAACTGCAACCCCCAGGATTCCATAGGATGTTGAAAGTGGAATAATAGCGCTATAACAGTGTAGTTTGGAAATGGCCCATATCTCTTTCTATATGTGAACCTGTGTTGCTGCTGTCCAGGCCTACCCGGAGATAGCACTCGATATCGCTTTGATATCAAACCGTTCGGTTTTCCTCTGCCACTCCTCTCCATGTGTTTGTGAGGCCACCGGACAAGCACGCAAACAGACACGGCCGATAATTGCTGGACATTCCATTCTCCACCCAGGCAGGCCAGATAACGCCGGTTCGTCGCTTCAGGGGACCTCTCCGGCAAACACCTCATTGCATATGCGCGATACTAACAAACCGACAAAGGCAACCCGACAAAGCTGTACTAAGCACTCCGCATTTGCATACTGGCTACACTATTGTTAATTCGGCTCTGATTCAATCATGCTAAATTCTGTCCTTTTCAAGGCTTTGTCCCACTCCCAAATCACATTGTTCTCACCGAGTAAGTGATGGCCTGCAGTCACATTTCACCCTATAAAAACCCCTGATTCTGAGAGCATCCTCAGACCGCTCCTGAGTTCCATCCCGCCTTGCCACCGCCCTGCTTGGTGAGCTCCCCTCAGCCAATTGCACTGAGCTTCTTCATCGCACCCCAACTTCGCTTTCAAGCTCCAGGACTACGAGACAGGTGCCGTATCACCCATTTCCCTCTGAAAATCCCTATCCCTGAGTCAATCTCTGATTCCTTAGGTATCTGTGTGACTGTGGTGTCCTTAATATTTTTCTGTACTTCACAAACATCATTTTTATTGTTTTAACCCGTCTGGCTGCTTGACTGACCTGACCCTGTAGATGCTGGGTTGCAAGATCCTGCTAAGTTACCCTGCCTTTTGCTAGCTTTAGTGAGTGCTCCAGCCAATTTTCCCCAAGGTTGTGTTGTTGTTTGGTTATTTAGGTGTCCCTCCTGGGACCCCCAGAAAACAGGGTAACACCTGCCAGAGCCCTAAGATCCCCTGGGCAAGGCTTTCTCTTGGTCCCCCTACCATCTCAGGTTCGCCTGGCGAGGACACAAGAGAGAGCCTTCTCAGTGACTGTTCCCAACCTGTGGAACTCTCTTCTGCAGGAGGGTAGGCTGGCCCCCTCCCTGCTTTCCTTTCACCAGGCAAAAACATTTCTTTTCAAGCAGGGGAGATTTTTATTTATCAAGCTGGTTTTAAAAAACTGTTACAGGTTTTTATAAATGTGTATATGTGTGTGTGTGTGTATTTAATTGACTTAAACATTTGTAATGTTTTTAACTTTTTTTGAAAGATGCATTGGCACCTACTCTGCAAGAAAGGTGGCATATAAGCGGTGGTATATAAAAGGCGGCATATAAATGGAATAAATAAATATAAATTAACAAGAAGACAAATCCCTACGACTATAATCAAAGCTTAGAAAAAATTGTGGGGTTTTTTTTCTTTTGAAAAAGGATTGCAAAAGACGTGTATTTAGAGATTATTTTTATTTTTCCTGTGAAGTAACGTGAAGTGTCCAAAAACCAGGAGTAGAGGCTGAACTGTTACTTTTAAAATGCCTTCATCCACAGCCTTCATACTGGAAGGCTGAAGAAAAGAAAATCTGTCATTGCACTCCTATAGGAGTCTAGGCAGTTCTGAATTCAGTAGTGTTTGATCCTTAGGGAACTGGGCACAGGTGTTTGGAAAAGATTTTTTTTTTCTGGAATACAGTTCTAAGAACCTGACAGCAATGCAATCTTAAATTATTTTTTTTGTAACTCCAGGAACATAATTATAGTCTCTGAGTACTGGCAACAGGTGTATTATTTATTTAAGTATATCTTTATCAGCCCACTCAAGTCCCCATCTGATGAAGAGCAAATAAAAATATTTTTTAGAAACAGACCAAAACAATATTTTAGGGGAAAAAATTAAAAAATCATAATTAAAGCAGTCAGGGAAAAAATCGCCCTGGTTTTAAGGACCAAATAGTGGGGTGGATTACTGTATTTGCCAGTGTATATGATGCACCCGTGTATAAGACACACCCCATTTTCAAACAGTATTGTTCGGAGAAAAGGTGAGTCTTATACACCAGCAAATACAGTAGTTGAAAAACACAGATTACTGTTAGCTTTGAGAAAGTATATTACTAGTTAGTTTTTAACTACCATTTGAGAGGCTGAAGGTCATAGTTGTGTTACCCCTATGTAGGTTAGAGTAGTTAGTATAGTTTAGTTTAGTTTGTGGGAGGGGATTGGTGTAATATGTGTTTTTTCTTCTGTATGTGTGGTTTTTGTATATCTTTGTGTGTTGTTTCATGTATCTAAAATTTATGTGTTTAATAAAAATGTTATATAGAAAGGAACATATATTACTAGTTAACCAATATGTGGTGTACAGGAATTAAGAAATGGAAACATCAAGCAAACCTATTAAAATGCATTGGAAGAGAGCAGCAATATATAAATATCAGTAGAAAGGGGATTATAATAACATTTTTAAAGTATTTAAAACATTTCCCAGTGCAATCTGCTGGCTCAAAAGTAGATCACACTGAGTTGAGTGGGACATACTGTCAGATAGGCAGAGTAGGGGTGGGAATCATGCAGTCTTCCAGATGTTATTGGAGTCTAAATGCTAACATCTTCACCATTAACCATGGTGGCTAGGACTGCTGGAAGATGACAAACAACATCTGCAGGGCATTATGATTGCGACCCTTGCAATAGAAGATTGCAGCCATAATCATTCTGATGATAAATTGAAAGAGGAAGGCTTTAAGGTGCCTTTTGAAAGATGACAATAAGAGAATTGAACAGGTCTCCAGTAGGAGGGTATTCTTTAACTCTGGGGCTACAGCAGTCAAGGCCCTACTTTTTGTGGAAAGACTCTGAACTCCATGTGCTGCGGAACCCAAAAGAGGGATGCCTCAGTGGTGAATATCTAGAAGAATCATATAGAGGCAAACAGAACTCCTGAGATAATAAGGACTTGAGACTTGAGCATGCCAATGGACTGGAATACAACTGTTTTCAAACAGTGTTGTGACAATTCCAGCTTTGGCTTAACATAACAGATTGCTGGTATTCTTTACAAGGACAGCCCTTGCTGGGTGGACAGGAGGGAAAAACTAAAAACATTTAAAATGTGTGATTCTGGTTTTAGGGAAGGTATAGAACAAGTTGTCTCTTACATTTGCATTATTTTCCTTAATTCCCATCATTATATGATTTCTTGATCTAATCATCTTTGATAATTGGCATTGCAAAATCCATAACATTTGTACAAAATTTGCAATAAAAAGCATATTACATGTATTAATTATAGCACAAAGTAGATGGCATGACACCCTCCATATATTGTGAACTAAAACACCCACAGCTCTTTACCCTGAGGCTTGCCAAGGTTGATGAAATTTGTAGTCCTACATATCTGAAGAATAACTGAGTTGCCTAGCTCTGCTACAGTGTTTTAATCCACTACAAGTATAAAGCCATTAAAAGACAAGACTTGACATATACTCAAAATGGATGATGAAGAATCTAGAAAAACTGTCAGAGAAGGTTGGACCAAACCTGTAGAAAATACTTTGGGATGTGGGTTGTTAAGTGCACCTGTGGAGAGCCATGTGACTTTAGCTGAGTCATGCTGAGTCATGCTGATGAGCAATCAGGTGAGAAAGTTGCATCAGGCGTGGGGAGAATGCAAAGAATGGCAGGATTGCATCAGCTTGTGTGAGTATAAATGTAGCTGAGAGCTAGCCAACAAGTGTACATGGTGCCTGATGTGTTTGCTGGAGGCTCTGTCAGAAAGAGCAAGCAAAGGGATGCTGGAATGCCTTCTGGAGATTCTTGTAAATATGTACACATTGTAACTGAAGAATAAATTGCCTCCTTGATGGAAGAGAACAATTGGCATGGGTGAGTTTTTACTGGCTACAGTGCATTGCTGCTAAGGTATTCTCTGCTGCTGGGCATGCTTCCAAAGCTGTGGGAGCAATTTCTGCTATATTTTGTATGTGACAAAAACTACCTCTGAGTATTCTTTGCCTAAGAGAACCCTTTGAAATGCATGGGGTCATAATAAGGTGACAGGTAACTTGATGGTGCACACATGCACACACACACAATGTTTAGATGGAACATCTTTTTTTGTTTATGTCCTGGAGCAGCAGAAAACAAGCTTTCTCCCTTCAGATATTTAAAGATGACTATCATATCATTTTTCAATCTTCTCTTTTCCAAGCTAAGCATCTGCAATGCCCTAAATCATTCCCCATAGGGCTTGGTTTCCAGTCTTTGATCAACGGGAACACATTCCAGCTTATATATTTTTGTAAAATTGTATCTTCCATTCCATGTGGGAATGAAGCATTGGAATCAGGGCAGCCTTTGCATCAAAACATTGGACTTTTTTTAGTCCATAGCTGATAAAATTGCTTTTCAAAAAAATTGCAAGCCTCTTCATTCCTATCTAATTCCCATTTCAAACCAGCTTCACTGGATTCTTGGCTTCTGAATGAGCAGCCAGAGATCAGAGTTTCAGTGTCACTGATAAACACGTTTTTGAATATTTCCTGAAGGTCACTTTTCCACTCTTGCTTTTTTCTCAAAGCTCATGCAGAAAGGCTGGCTGTGGATCAAAAGTACCAGCTGTCCTCAGAAGATGAGCATTGCTCACCCAGGAAACTCAGAAGCAGTGTAGGCACAGTTGCATCATATGCTTCTATTAGTGTGGAGGGATCTTTACCGAGATATAGTGCATGACACAAACCTCTTATTGGAAAATAACATGGCAGTGTTCATCACTAAGCTGGTTTTCCCAGGAGTAAACAGGGCTTTTGGGAGGTCATGAAGAAAAGAGGTTAGTGGGCCCAAATTCAAATAGTTCCCCAATGCAACCAATTTCCATCCAAAGAAGGATATGATGTAGAAAACCACCAGTTGCCATCCAAGAATGATACAGAAAGAGAAGTCAACATGCTTGCAACTATAAAATAAACAATGTGCCTCAGAGTCCAAGTTTTAAAAGTACAATACACTAAAAAGCCTTTTGTGGGCACTATCTTGAGTTCCCTTGAAGAAAGGCAAGATAGAAATATTTAGAAGACAACAGCAGTAGCAACACCAAGCATGTACATAAGACTCCTTATGGAGTTTCATAAGAGAAAAAAGATCTCTTTCTCAGGGAACTTACAATCCAAAACAATGAGAAAAACCATAACAGGCAGGAGAAAAGTTTAAACAAATGTCATTGCATATACTTAATGTATTTGGGAATGAAGGTTAAATAAAAAATAGACCAGAGGCTAGGCAGAAGGGATGGAGTCTGGGGAGGAATTTCAAAGGAGGAAAAATTTCTAGGGAGAAAAAACAAACCCTTGGAACAAATATTGCCAAGAAAATCCTATGGTAGGTTGGTTTTAGGGTTGCCATAAGTTGGAAATGACTTGAAGGCACACAACAATAACAGCAAAAATCTCTCTTAGTGCAACACCAACCAATAAGAAACCTAGAGTTTGGAAAAAATTACACTTTTGAACTACAGTGGTTGTGAACACTGGGAAACTCTAGATTTTGAATCCAAAAATAATATTTTCAAACTCTAGAGAAATCTCTCTTCCTTGAGCAGTTGCACTCTTCCTAGGACTCTTCTTCTGGACAAAGAAAAGCTGCTACCTTTCATTTTAGTCAAAATCCAAAAACCTGTGGTATCTCTAGGAGGAGGTGAAAAGGTCCCTGTCTGAAATTCTGGAGAGCTGCTGCCTATCTGGATACACTAGATTTGAAAGTTGTGTTGGACTACAGCCACCATCAGGGCTACTGAAAAGCATCAGCATATCTTGGAAGGGACCTAGCCGAATAAAATGGTTGTATACAAAAGGCAGCTAGAAGGCCTAGAAATCTGAGTCACTATAAGGCAATTTCGTCCTTTACTATGCCCCATGTATAGCTCCACACAGCATACCAAGAGTTGTTGGCAGGGTTCCCAGTCATTCCTCTTGCATATTTCCAGCCAATCTGCAAAACTACAGAATGATGAAGAACCTGGCAGTCAACAGACAAAGAATTTGTGGGTAGCCAGATGTTGAGGTATTTATACCTTGGGATACCATTAGGACTCTAGATTTGGCATTTATTTAAAGAGTTGATTTTGACAGGCAAAGGTGAAGGAGAAGTGAAAGAGTAAGATGCCTTATAGATGGACCACTGGTCCATCTAGCCAAATATTGCTAAAGCAGAGGTATAGTTACAGGGAAAAGTAAATGAAGGTGCTGTCCTCCCATAAGATTTCTGCCCCCATTAATTTTTCCTCCAGTCCCCAAATTTCTAGCATGAGAGTAACCTAAAACTTCATCTGAACATTTCAAAATTTAGTCTAGGCACCCAATGAAAAAAGGCAGGCAAAATTACTAAGGGAATAACAGCACAGAAATATGAGTTCTAGGTGTGAACAATTTTCAGTGCCTCAGTATCTGGAGTGTTAGAAATTGTGGGACTAAAGGGAAATTTCATTAGAGGAGCAGGATTCTTATTTTGGAAGCAACACTCTCCTTTTTCCTCCCCCCAACAACAGCTACACCCATGGGACAGAGAATATGTAGACCTCTATATGTTTGACACTCTATTGAATCCTCACCATTGACTCTGCTAGCTAAGGCTGATGTGAAATCTGGAGAACTACACAATTCCAAGCCCAATCTGTGCTGTCTGGCTACAGCCCTTGGGCTGAGGTCTTTTCTTTCAGAAATGCTGAAGCTTGCACTTAGAAATTTTTGCGCACAAAGCATGCGTTGTATTATTGCTTGCCATGGCCAAGGCAATGGGGATTGGGAGGCATAAGGAACTGACAATGTAGTAATTCAAGTACGAGATGCTCAGAGTTGGGACAGTGACATAAATTCAAGATCTTTGCTATGCAAATATTGGTCATGAATCCAGCTTATGATTAGGTACACATTGACAGCTATTGGTTTTCATAGAAAGCTTTGACTTACACACATTAAATCAATCAATGCTAGCTTTTCTCCTTCACTTTCCACAGGATGTATAGGTTTCTTCTATTCTTGGAGAATTTGGAGATTTTGGAAAGTTGTACATGCCAATGAAAAAGACTTGTGTTGAAATGCATCTGGCTGTATAATAGAAAAGAGACTGAGGCTATTTCTGCAGTACACTGTTATAGTGCTATTAATCCACTTTCAACATCCTATCGAATCCTGGGGTTCATAGTTTAGGGAGGAGCATTTAGAATTCTCAGCCAGAGAGCTCTTTGGCCTTAGCAAACTACAAACCCCAGAATTGCACAGGATGTTGAAAGTGGAATAATAGCACTAACACAGTATAATGCAGAAAGCCACAAGTTTTTTGTTGTTGTTGTTGTTCTCTTTTCAAGGACTTCAAGCCAAGTTGACTCTTTCTGAGTGTGATTTGCAGTGATATATGCATTGTACGATTACTGTTTTTGAATATTTTAAATTGACATATTAATTTGTTTATCCTGATTTCTGTTGATTAATTTCTATTGGATATAGGTTAGGTCTAGTTTTTCCCTTTTTGTCAATTGTGGTTGTATGATTTTTATTACACCAAAAGTGTTCCATTAATCAGCTGCCACCTCCTGCCAGTTTTCTGTCTCTGAAATGCAGGTAACAATAGTGTACCTCATAAGCTTGTTGTAGGTGACCATGGATAAGGGTAAAGTCTAACCCCCAGGAATAAACTCTGCTGTGTATCTTGATGTTTTAAAAATAAGCCTCTCCGCTGCTTCTGAGAACTTGGAAACAGATCTGGATTCACAGACCTCTTGCTGCTTTCACTAAATCCACTGCCAAGTTTGCAAGATGGAAGATATCCAGCAGTTCTGAAGTACAAAGCCTTCTCTCTGTTACCCACAATATCTATGAGTTGATTTAAGCTACTGGGATACATACAATGCCACTTGAAAGCTGAATACCTGTTGCCTATAAGCATACAAGAATCCAGGTTACCTAAAGGTGCTGACCATGCAGCCAAGTGAAACCACACTTAACATGTCAGATTTCTAGTGCTGCAGGAAAGAAGGGAGTTCTTATTTAATGGGAAGTTTCAGATCATTTTCCCCCACCAGTGGCGGAGCTTGAAGTGTGTGGAGGGGGTGGAGCTATGATGCAAGGGGCGGGGCCACTGTGCGTAGGGCTATGCCTGGGGTGCGTGGAGGCGTGGCTAGGGCATGGCCATGGGCTGGGATGCCCCAAAAACATTGCCACCCAGGGCAAACTGTCCTCCCACCCACCCCATCCCGACGCAACTGTCCCCCACAATTAAAGGCTCCTGTCTTTTTAAGGCAGCCTTTCCCAACCTGACTACAAACCCTGTTATCTCCAGCCAACATGACCGAAATGGCTGAGGATGATAAGAACTGTTATCCAACATTTAGGATTCTCAGTTTGGAAAGGTTGTGGTGGAGTTATCGTGTCTTCTGTGCACTCTGTGCACACTTTTCCTGGTCCTCCCTCTTCAGAGATTTGATAGGTGGCTACCAAACAGGGGTTTGTTCTCCTTAATGCCACACTGGCTTTGCTGTTCTCTCCTTGGGGTCGTTTACCTGGCATCATTTTTACTAAGTCAAGTCTATTCTATTTGGTCAAACATTGAAATCAAAGCAAGACCTTTTAATCTCTTCATACCTTTCTATTTTAAAATCTACTACTCTTAATTTTGCATGGTTAGCATTAATCTGTTCTTACTTTTACAATTTTTAATCTGCATTGCAGGCTGCACTGATGGCTTTTTATAGTGGTAAAACAGAGTAGAATTTTTTAAATGAATGAATAAAAGAAACACACAAAAGCCGTCTTTAGAATCTGCAGGGCTATGATTGCAGAACTGAGCACAGATCTTGGTGACCTGGTTCAAATTCTGAGAAACTTAAATAATAGTTAATTATTGTTTTTAACTTAGGAAGCTTCCTCATTATCATGCACAAAAATCTGAATGAGTGCAGGACACTACAGTTAAGACCTCAGGATTCATAACAGATGTAACTAGGGCTTTGGGGGCTTCTTTATTATGATCTCTGAGACTTTTTTTAGTCCTATTCTTTTTGTACAATAGCTTCTTCCTTTCTATTGGCTACTTTGTGCCAACATGGAATAATAGAAAATATGATTTTTCACTGCCTGTATTATCAACTGGATTTTTTTCCTGCTTCTGTTATTCACAGTAAGATAAATAAAATACATTTAGATCCTCAGAATGTACAAGTTGAAATGATTTGCTTGATAATACACATTTCATCAGATTATTTCAATTTTCCTAGACTATTCTGACATCAGTTCAGAGGATTTCGCAAAGCAGGAGGAACTTTTTGCAGTTCAGAACTGTTATGAATCTCAAGAAGACACCGTGACTGCCTGTTACACCTGAATATTCTGATAATGTATAAACATGCAGGTCACACAACTGTTTACCTAACAACTGTCAGGCATTTGCTGCTGTGAGACATTAGTCCATAAAGAAGCAAACTGTAGATGTTCCCAGCTGGTGAAGTGTTTGTGTGTATACAAAAGGAGAATAGAGAAAACAAGGGGGAACCCGCAACAAAGTATTGCAGTGCGGAGCGCTCCTATTCAGAAATACTTCATTCCATCTATTTCCTCTGCCTCAGCTTCTCCATTCCTATTCCCACAACAGTCATTCAGCATTCTAAGTGTTACTCAATATGCTCAGTCATCACCGGACTGTTTTTAGGAGTTTTGCATCCCATGGGCTTTTTTGCTTTATAAGATGCTCCTGGAAATCTTGAGATTCCTTCAGGCTCCCTTCCTACATTTGCACACATGGGGGATATATTCTGGCTGCATAAGGAACTCCACTTACAGCCTGAGCAATGGAAAGAGGGATAGACCATCGATGTATTGCCTTGTGTGGTACTGAGTCATGCTAAAATGAAGGGATGGAGTGGGAAGAAGGTTGGCCATTACTTCCACACAGTGATACATACCTCAGATCTTTGTCATCCACATTCAGCCAATGCCACTATCTTTGTCTTATTCTCTGTAGATCAGTCATCTTTGAAGGCAAAGTTTAGTGGCAGTTCAAAAGTTCCCCATCTAATGTCACAGTGGGTTACCACTTCTGTTTTCCTTTTCAAGGATAATGTTTTTAAAGCATTCAGCTTTCTAAAGGAAACTGCTGGGATAAATATAGGAAGTGAATTTTGAGCTAAATGTTATCGATTTCTGAAAATGTAAAATTCTGGGCACATTCATTTTTCAGGTTATAAATAGACTTCTCCAGAAGAATTGATCCAAAATGTGAGGAATTGGCAAGGCCTCTTCGACAGGAGTAATCTGGATGCAGAGTCTTGGCAGAGGTTTAAATAACCCAAGACAGCTTTGTTCCTTCTCATCTAAGTTCTTTAGTATTTGCTGGTGATCTCTTCAAATAGGTATAAGTAAAAGGTGTGCTTATTTTGGATCCCTTTCCCAAAATCATAGGCTCTTTCTGCATGATGATGGTATCCTGGCATGAGGATCCAAGAGGAGCAGGAGAGCAATAATGCCTTTGCATGACATTTTCGCGGTCCTGCCTTTCTCACATCCCCAGCTGGTGTGATCGTGGGGTATCTCATTGATGAAAAAGCTCCATCAATGGCCCCTATTGCGTGAGGCTTCCATTGTCCCCGGCCATGCAGAAGGGCCAGAAGTACGATCATGTGCTTCCGTCCCCACTGCAGCATGGGAAGAAGGAAAGAGAATGGAAGGAAAGAGAATATCCCTTACACTCCCTTCTGCAGACAGCTGACTGGGTGCTGAAGGGAATGTTGGGGATCTGCTCCCATCCCAGCAGATGCACTGCCAGGATTGTGACAGGACAATGCAGGAGAGCATTGTCTTGTGAAAATGACCATAGTGAAGAGAGAGTAACATAGATACATGATTTGTTTTTTTTAAAAAATTGTAAGTTTTTATAATTTTATATGATTTTAAAATGTGTTTAATTGTTTTAAATGTTCTTAAAAGTTTTTTTTAACAGTTTTTTTGGAAGCCACTTTGGGTTCTCCTTTGGGAGAAAAAGGGACATATAAATACAATAGATGGACAGATGGATAGTAGTTAAGCAGGAGCGGAAGACAAGGCAGTTAACCAAGAAGCACCAGAGCTTGATGGTTTTTTTAAGTAATTAATTGCAGCTGTGAGGGGCCACCAAAATAGTTAGCTGTCATAATTAACAGTTTTAAGAAATACTTTGTTTACATTGATACAAAAGTGATTAAAGTAGATATTTTTTAGTTACAGTTTTGCAGCATCAGGTTGTAAATTGCCCATTGGCAAATCTTGCCTTCCCCAGGAGACTCCGGCAGAAGCAAACTGATGCCGTTTCCCTTAGCTTGTGTCTTCTCTCTCACTAATAACTTCTGCCCTCTTGACAAAAATGTCACGTTGCTTGGCCGTACATGTCCTGGGCCCTTTCCGCACCGTACCTTTTTCCGGTGCTGGTGTGCGGGGATTGCACAAGCAGCCTCCGGCGAGAGGCTCTCACATCGGAGGCCCTTCGGCTCCACACGAGGTGCCTGCTTGCACAAGAGCCCCCCTCTTCCTTCCGCAGTGCAGCCTGGAACCTTCCCAGGCTGCTCTGGGGCAGGAAGCGCAACCAGCATGGCTCCGGAGGCTCCGCATGCCAGGTAAGCGTGCACAGAGCCCGGGAGCTATGTACGATCATGCATCATTTTCGGCTTCTAGCCGAAAATGAAAAGGTGCACAATCGGTGCCTGCTGGCCCCTGGAGCATCGCGCGATTATGAGTGCATCATGCAGATTGCTCCTCACAATCGCATGATGCTCCAGGCCCTCTTTTGCATGGAAAATGCCATGCGGAAAGGGCCCTGGTTTTCATCTGTGAAATGTAAAATGTAATCCAGTAAATGGTGTGAGAGTTTCAGCTCCAGAAATTTCTGAAGTTAAATTTCAGATAGCCCTGAAGAAAGCCTATGAGACCACATACAGGCTGAATTGTGTTGGTTTTTTAAATAAATAAAACATTCATCTATTGAGTACCTTGATAGATGTCTCCAGTTTTTTTCTGCTGATTTCATGGGCTGTTCTCTAGATTTTGTTCCTCATTTTACAGAAATCATAATTTGCTCATAATTGTCCAGAATGCCATGGTCTGCAAAGCCATTGGCCATGTAGGCTGAGGAGTTATGAGATCTGTAATCCCAAAGAGTAATTATTCTGTTCTTGAGTGTACCACATCATGGATGTCAGGTGAGGACTTATGTTCCCTAGTAGTTAAATCCTTGCATATTTTCCTCCAGTGCTACAGGTTTATTGTATCATCCTGCTCACCTGACACAGGGAGCTGTTTATGTGTGGGGACATTTTTAAAAATGTGATGCAGATATCCCTGCAGGGAGGTGGCAAAGTCCAAAATTCTACTGCCATTTTTTAAATAATGTATCAGATTATTCAGGGGCAGCCTTTCTCAACCATGCACCCTCCAAATTTGCTGCACTATAGCTTCTGCCATCTACACCCAGCATAGAATCATAGAAATGTAGAGTTGGAAGAGACCACATGGGTCATCCAGTCCAACCCCCTGCCATGCAGGAACACCCTCAAAGCACTCCCGACAGATGGCCATCTAGACTCTGCTTAAAAACCTCCAAGGAAGGAGACTCCACTACACTCTGAGGCAGCACATTCCACTGCCGGACAGCCCTGACTGTCAGGAAGTTCTTCCTGAGGTTCAGGTGGAATCTCCTTTCCTGCAGCTTGAATCCATTGCTCCTTGTCCTGATCTCTGGAGCAGCAGAAAACAAGCCCTCTCCTTCCTCTACATGGCATCCCTTCATAGTGACTCCCTAAGAGATAATGGAACTGATCTCCTGATACATTTGGAGGATGGGCCAAGCAAGGGAAGGTGGGTCTAAGGCAGTCCATTGAACTGTGTGTGTTTTTTCTTGGCTCAAATTAGAGACAGATTTATAATAGTTTCAGGGAAGTCATTTCCATTTCAGCTATATTGCTTGATCTCTAGTAGTCATTCATTCACTAACACCATTTAGCAGACTGCACCGTCCTTATTCTGCCAACTTCCTGCATTTCTTAGATATAAATTATTTTATTATTCAGTGTTTTACTTAAGATTTGGAAGTCTGTAAATATATTAAGTAGGTGAGCCTCTTTGTTAACCAATTACAGCTGGCCTTTCACATTCACTAGGGTTAAGAGTGCAGGACACTTGCAAAGGTGAAAAATTGCAAATATCAAAATGTGTGTGTGTGTTTGTGGGAAGGGAGCTGAGGCATGGTAGGGAATGGACACCCAGGGCTCAAACCAGTTCAGGGAAAGCAGGGGTAAGAGGGATCGGTGAGCATAGTGGCCCTGTACTTACTCTCTGTCACCCATTTCCTTCCTTGGTTATATGAAACATCAGGAGAAGGTTTATGGTGCTGAGAAATTTTGCTGTGAGCCATCCTTAGCTGGCCAGACAGCAGCTGGTGGAGGAGGAGGACCGGAGGTGGGTTTTTAAGAGCTGCCTGACTTGAGCTGCCAAGAGGGAAGGTTTCTGCAGAAAAGCAGCACTGGAGGTGGGGGGCATGGGTTGAAGAAACTCGCAAATAATCAAATCCATGAAAGTCAAACCTGAAAATGTGGAGAGCTGACTGTACTCTGAAGTCCAGCTGTTTTTTTGTTTTTGTTTTTAAATTAGCAGTTTGTAGTCATGAGCTTCTTATACTCTTTTACCTTTGGAAATAGATATTTGCTTGCGTGTGCAGAAGCAGAAGTTGCTTTTTTAAAAAAAAAAAATCTGACCCACATAGCTTTCTTTGGCAAAAACAGAACAGACACATTGTGTTATATACAGAAGGATGTGGAGGTGGAGAGTCATAATAAAGAGTTATCGGGATGTGGTTGAATGGGAACTGGGTTATTGTGCAGACAAACTGCTTCATGTCTTTCATTCATTCCCACTCATGTCACTGGCAGTGTCAAATGGAGCAATATTGGAAAAATGGGAGCAATTTGAGCTGCCTGAATTTTATTAAGCAGTGTGTGTGTGTGTGTGTGCGTGCGTGCGCGTGTGTGCATGTGTGCTAAGCACAAGAACCATATCAACTGGAAGATAATTCAGTTCCATTTTCTAGAAGTATAGGCCCACTCACTTCAAGTTGTAAATTGCCCATTCCTTTTTCACCTAGCAAACACCACTCTAGAATTATACGCAGGGATCAGGCAAAATGACTGGAATCCCAAAATTAGCTTGGCACAGACAAACCCTCATCAGTTCACTAAGCAAAGCTGAAGTCTTGTTGGGTAAATATTATATGAATAGCTGTGTTCTGATTTTGGCAAGTTTAAGCTGCTGAAATCTTAGGGCACTTAGATGATGGCAGCAATGAAAAGTGAGTGGTTCACCCTTTCATGCTACGAAATCATAGCATTATGATTCTACTACTGCCCTGACTTTATCCTATGGAATCCTGCGGTCTGTAGTTTGGAGAGGCACTAGAGCTCTCTGGATGAGAATTGTAAATAACTCTCCCTAAACTGCAAATCCCAGAGTTCCATGGAATGTTGCCACGGCAATTAAAGTGGAATCATAGTGCTACAATTGTGTGTTGCAGAAGGGTTCCAGTTGTTGAACTGCATCTCGTATCAGCCTTAGCCAGCACCCACTAATAATAGGAAGGTAATGGGAGTTGTAGTCCAGAAATTTCTGAAGGGCTACTTATTTCCCACCCCTAGATTAGAGTGAGCACTGAGTTATCATAACACATTTAAAAAATTAATTTGTCAGTGCGAGGCTATAATAATGCTAAACATTCCCCACTGTGCAGTTCAGATGGATGAATACAACTCTACTGAACTGAATGGGAATTTAATAGCAAGCACTCTATAATCTTTTCCAAAAACATACAACTGTGTTCAGAGGCACTGCAAACTAGGCTATATTGTCAGCATGACAGTATTTGTTTATAGAGAATTGATCTGTTAGTGGGAAAAGAATCTTGTGTGAATTGGCTTCAGTCCTCAACTGTGGTCAAGGTATGGAACCTGTCTGAACTTAGGATAAGAACTGTTGTCATTTAGTGTTACTAACATCACACACACACACACACACACCACGGATACTGACAGCACCAGGAACATCAGTATCCATGGTACACATTATGCATTCTTCTCTATTATTAATGAATGCTAAAGACTCCAAAACATATGATGCAGCGTGGTCATGAGCGGAATTGTGTAAAAAATCAAGTAGTGCATTAAGTGATGCACATCACTGAAAACAGTGAAAGAAGGGACATAAGAATACAACTGGCTGAAGTTAACATACATGGGAAAATACAGTTAAAACTGATTACTGTCTGTAGCAAACCTATTCAAAATATGGGATGAGAAAGAAGGAACTCGGACAGGTTAGAACTATCTTCACTTAGGGCTCAGCAGCAAGCATCTGAGAAATGCTGGTCTAAGCAGCTGACTCTGGTTAATGAGGACTCTATTTTTATCTCTCATCAAAACATTAAATGGTCAGTCACATGGGTCTAATCAATGAATGCTCCCAGTGCTGTTTATAGGCAGATGTGCATTTCTTCTAAGCTGGTTCATTGACTAAAAAGCTTCCAGCTAACCGAAGACGCATATCTAGGTAGGTCTACTGAATCAAAAAGATTTTAGTCCAATGTGAAAAAGCTTCTACTTATAGAACTGCAAGGTTTGGAAAAAGCTATTCTTGGGGGTTGCAACTCCTAGAATCCCTGAGGTGTCAGATTCTGAAAGCTATAATCCAAAGAAGTAACTTTCCAATGATCAGAGAAAGAAGGGCCAGAAGTTAATTACTTTTTTCTATTCCCACTTGACAGCTAAGAGATGCAGACTATACCATCATGACATCTTATAAACAATGCTAGGACCTAATTCAATTGCTGCTATTTAGGGAAGACATGAGAATTGCTAATAGCCATATCTTTATCTGTTACCAGCCTGTCATCTGAAAGTTGTCATTGGCTAAGCCCTTTTATGAACTGTTGGTGTAGGGGTGGGAGGTGAAAGCAGTCATTTCACAATTGCTAGTAGATTGTTCAGATTCAACGAGGGAAAAGAAAAGATGGTTTTGCTAAGCAGAAATGATCATACTGCACCCAAGGACAAAAATGGAGGGTATATGGAAGTGTTGAGGGGGGAAAATGGCAGCTGTATATCTAGCCCTGTCCATAGGGCACAGAATCAATGAATCAGCTGGAGCAATAACAGTATGTGGGCAGAAATATGGAGTGAGTATCCTGCTCACTGTGGGTAGGTGAGGTCATTTTGCTGTCTGAGGCAAAGGGCAAAATATTCTCTTTCTGTTTCACATACAGAAGATAGATGGACCAGCAAGCGAATTTGAATTCAACATTGCCAAGGAGACAATTACCTATGATCTACTTGACGACAGCAAGCTAGTTTACACCAGGAGTAGTAAGAAGAAATAACCTTCTGGTACTCCAGATATCATTGGACCGTAGTTCCTATCAGCTCTAGCCAGTATAGCCAAAGGTGATAAATCCTAGGAGTTGCAGTCTAACAACAACTGGAAGCTTCTATGGCCATTTCCACATGGCGTTGCTAAAACGTAGTAGCTATTGGTTGTATTTGCTTCTGGGGCTGTGGTGTTATCACGGTTATTCTATGTCTGAGAGCACTATATTCTATGTGAGAGCACTATATATCTCTTGATATCAAATAATTTGGCCTTTATTTGACCTTTCTCTGCCACCCTACTCCACGTGTTTGCAAGGGCCACCGGACAAGCATGTAAACAGGCGCGGCCGTTAATGGTTGTACATTCCAAACCTCATTTAGGCAGGCAACTTAGTGCCTCTCCGTCGCTTGAGGGACCACTCCTTCCTGCAAACCGGCCTTGCTCAGCGCGACTTTACAAAGATGCCCGGCCGAGCACTGAGCCATTCCTTTATGTTGGGCCATTTGCATACTGGCCATACTATTGTCATCAAGCGCTAAGCCCATCATGCAAAACCTGACCTTTTCCAACTCCTTTGTCCAGCTCTAAATTTCCTTTGTTCTCACTGAGCATGGCATGGCCTGTAGGTAAAATCCACCCTATAAAAATCTCACAATTCCGAGCCTTCCTCGGACTACTTTGGACTTCCATCCCGCCTTGCTGTCGGTTTGTCCAGTGAGCTCCCCTCAGTGAACTGCGCTGAGTTCCTTCCCCTGCAACCTCCGCTTCTCTCCAGGACTACGAGACCAAGTGTCGAATTACCCATTTGCCAAAGCTCTCCATTTTTATTTCTCAGCTAGCTAGTGTATGTCTTGTCTTTTGTGTTGTTTGTTCTCAATAAAATATTATTTTATTGCTTTAGAACTTGTCTAATCGCTCTCTGACCTGACGCTGTATACATAGAGTAAAAGATCCTAGCTAAAGTTACCCTGCCTCTCGTTAGCTTGAGAGAGTGCTCGAGTCTAATTTCCCCCATCTTGTGTTTTTATTTGGTAATTTGGGCGCCCCTCCTGGAACCCCCAACATACAGGGTAACAGTGGTTCCACATGACATTGTAGCAATCCATAGCCATCCCATCTAAAAGCAGTAGCTAGGATTCATTATTTGAACTACAGAAAAAATCCATTTTGTGTTGCCTCATCTGCAAATATCCCATATGCTTCCTCAATGCAGAAATGTTAAATGTGCTTTACTGCACATTAAGAAAATGGTGGCACTGGCAGGAGGCCAATCAGGGCCAGTGGGGTGGGGCAAAATGCAGAAGAGACACTCCGTTTCAATTTGCGTTAATGCTGAGAGGTGCAGAACGCAGCGTTGCTACTGCGTATCAAGAGAATCTGCCTTAACTACGGAAAAGAACTGTTTACGGTGTCTTGTGCAGAAAGAGCCTATGATTCTCACCCCTGGTTTAGGGAGATGAAAGACAGGCTGTGTGGCAAAGACAATTCCCTTGTTCCCCCACAGTGAAGAGTAGCCAGAGGAATCAAGAGAAATGTCCAAGGGGTTGCTTACGCTGCTTCTACATATGCCACTTGAGACAGTGGACCCACTGTGCCTAATGATAGTCTTGGCCTTGCATTCATATTCCCTAAATGGTAAACCTGTCTGAAAGAGGTGGGACAGGACAGGAGTAGCAAGAGCTTATGAGGGGTGCTATAAACTCCCTCATGAATGCAAAGCTAATATAAAAATAGGACTGTTCAGTTGGCTGTGCATTGTGCCAACCTAGCTCCTGTTTTTCTGAATCCTTCTTAACTGTCATTTCACATTTTTTTATTTAGGAACATTGCACCAAATATTGATTAAGGCTACATCTAAAAAGTAATATGTGAATGAACAGGATATGTGTATACCACAGAAGTACACTGCTAAGGGTTTTATCACATGCTGATTTGTTGCACAACTGCGCTAGCTTAGTTCCATTTTTGATCTCTCCTTATCACACAATTGTTAGACTGCATTCTCATCATTATTGGGTTGTCTCTTCTCCTGCATAGGAGATACCAGTGAATGGCTCCAATAACTCTGCTTTTCCACTATTGCCTTTTCTTGCAATCCTTTCATGCTGCTACAGTTCCAATATTGTGGCAGTCATGTGGTGTCAGTAGTCATTGTTCTCCATATGACAAAACCCTTTTTGGACAGTACTTTGTCAGTTCCCACCACCACCACCCTTTCAGGTTAGCAGAGTCATTGACTTCCATATGACAATCGCCTTTTTAGACAGTCCTTCATGATACTCTGCTTCTAGCAATGATGGGTGAGGAGGACCAGCCATAGCCACCCTGTCCATCAAGAGAAGGGTAGAAAGCATAGACAGTTGATAGCCCCATGTATAGTGCATGCATCAGGTAGTGGGGACAGCTGAAAAGACATGGGGTCAGCAGGGCAATGAGGAAGACCTTTTTGCAGAACGTGTATCAGCAAATCAGCAGCATAGCATTATTGCAGAGACAGCATGATAGTGATTGTTTCTATATTGGTATGTTTTCATTCCCTTAAATAACACCATTGCTGTGAGACAACAGGTCAGTGTGATAAACCCCAAAGAAATCCAAGTGAATACTCAGTTGTGAATCCAGGTTTGTGTTGTCTAATGTGTGGGTTCAATCCCTTTAACTAAAAAAAGATTAGAGTTCTTGCATAGGCATGTAAGCTCCTGGCTTTTGGAGTTGGTATGAAATATTTAGCAACCAACAAAGCTGCCAGAGTAATTTAAACTCAATTTTCTTCAGGGAACATTAACTGTACCAGAAATACTTTAGAACTTGCTCCCAATGATGTTGTTTTACTGGTTCTTCTGCTTGTTACTCCTGCTCTGGTTTGAGGTTTGCTATGATACCGTGATGCCATGTTAAGGTGTACAGTGATTTGTATACAGTAAATATTTAAAACACTTAATACCTTTGAATGGAGGAATGGTAAAGGGAGGTCATGACTGCCAGCTTTGGTCAATTAATCTGTGTAATTAATAGAATAAAGATTTAATTACATGGCTTTTTCACAGCTGTTCTTTGGGAACATTCTTGGTGGAACAGGCTGTTTTTGTGCTTCAGTACTGCAACTGTTCAAAAATGTATCTGCCTTTTTAAAAAAAAATCACTGAAGGGTAAATTCAGCAATGGGTCAGTGTGCATGCAGCGCTTAGAATTTTAAAAGCTGTCTCACTGTTTAGCATTATAATATAAATTAATAGTTGCAAACTGTTAAGGCAAGAAGAAGTCATGGGCTCACTCTTTGGAGGAAGAACCCACAACAACTTGCCTTTTGTCTCTGCGATTGCATTTGTTGACTCAGTTTTTATGAAGAGTTGAACTGTTATTACTTCTCCCCCTCCTTCCATATGTGTGTTATACAGTATTTTGATTCATGACCTAGTTGGGGTAGAGACCATTGCACTTGGTTGTGAGAGGAAATGTTCTATAGTGTCTAGGGGGTAGGACAAGGTCTTAGAAGTCCTGATTCAAACCTCCATTAAATTCATTAAGTGAGTTTTCATCTGAATTCATCTGAAATACTGTGTCCAGTTCTGGGCACCTCATTTCAAGAAGGATATTGACAAGCTGGGACATGTCCAGAGGACAGTGACCAAAATGGTGAAGGGTCTGGAAGCAGCTTAGGGAGCTGGGTATGTTTAGTCTGCAGAAGAGAAGGTTAAGAGGGGATATGAGAACCATGTTTAAATATTTGAAGGGATGTCATGTCAAGGAGTGAGTGAATATGTTTTCTGCTGCTCCGGAGACCAGGACAAGGAGCACTGGAAAAGAGAGTCCACCTAAACCTCAGGAAGAACTTCCTGATGATCAGAACTGTCCAGCAGTGGAATATAGTGCCTTGGAGTGTGATGGAGTCTCCTTCTTTGGAGGTTTTAAAGCAGAGGCTGGATGGGCATCTGTCAGGAGTGCTTTGATGTGTGTTCCTGCATGGCAGGGGGTAGGACTGGATGGCCCCTGTGATCTCTTCCAACTCTATGATTCTAGATTCTATGATCTTGTGCCAGTCCACAGTGGCGGAGCTTGGAGTGTGTGGAGGGGAGTGGGGCTACAGCATAAGGGGCATGGCCACATTGTGTGGGGGTGTGGCGGCAGTGCGTGGGGGCATGGCCAGCGCATGCAGGGCATGGCTACTGGCTGGGAGGCCCCAGAAACATTGCTTCTTGTGGCAAATCGCCCCCACCCCCCCACGTCCCCACATGACTGCCAGTCCAAGCCCTTCAACAGCTGAAAACCAGGATATATGTGGCCAAGCAACATCATAAGATATCAAAAGTTATTGATGAGGAAGAAAAGCTAGAAATTATAACAGCTTGCTTTTGCCTGAGCCTGCTGGGAAAGGCAAGATCCTGTCCTTTCCTTTCCTCCCCTTCACCTGCAACTCGGTTGAGTGCAAACTACTTTGCACTTTGAACTCAATTTACAGCAACTTAAGTATGATTCTTGGAGCTGGAAAGAGCTGGAAACACCATCGACCATGCACAAAGTTGAGGACAAAGAGGGAGGAGGAGAGAGAAAATAGAGCACTTTAAAAACTACTGAAAAAAAAAAGGATGTTGTTGCTGCTGATGCTGTGTGCCTTCAAGCCATTTCCAACTTTTGGTGACCCTAAGGTGAACCTATCTTGGGGTTTTCTGGCTAAGGTCACCCTGTGCATTTCCATGGCCAAGCAGGGAATCAAACTCTGCTCTCAAGAGTAGTCCAACACTCAAATGACTACACCATGCTGGCTCAGAAGGATTACCGAGGATTAATTGAGACTGTCCTTACCAAATCAGGACAGTTAGAGGATATGGGCCAGTTATTCTTCAGGCTTATTGTGAATATAAACTGGGGAGGAAAAAAGCCACATAAGCTGCCTTAGCTCATTGGAGAAAATATGAGTTATAAGAATAACTAACTAAATAAACATTGTAGCCTGAGCTTTTAAGACGTACTTTGGTTTAATCAAATATTTTCTCCTTCCGCTTACTTTATTGGTTCCTAGGAAGTTCAGCTGCTTTCACACTGGGCACTTTAACATTGTTAAGACTTTGCTGCTTTTTTTTTTTTTTGAGTTAGGTGTAAGTAAAATTAAAGCAGTTGTTCCACATAGCTATATTAATTGCTAACGCCCGAACCCATTTACAGAATGCTAGAATGTTTGCTCAGTATAAAGGTCTGTTCAGTGTCAATTATAATTTTTCTTCTGACAGTTTCTATCATTTTATTTATTTATTTTCTGTTCAGCAGCAGCATTACCCATGCACAACCTTGCACCTTAATTCTTCAGTTCCTATTCTCCAAGAAAGGGCAGATTTCTTGACATATTTTTGTTGTTTTCATTTCCTACTCATTTAGTCAAAAAAAGAACAAGAAGAAATAAGTTATATAGAAACTGAAGAAGAAACATCTAGTTAGAGGCACACTGGCTCCCCAAAATATACATTAATGCCTTGCCAATCCATGATAGATAGGCTGATGTTGCAACTGTTCCAGTTTTGAAAAACTGCATGAAATAGACCTGGTAAGAAGAGACCAACACAGAAATACACAAGCTCAAAGAAGGTAATGACTGTAGCTGAATGATATAGCACTTGATTTCCATATAAAAAGGAAGAGAGAAATCTTCAGTAGTTCATCACTGACTATGCCACTAAAAATCCTGGGATTTGTAGTTCAAAACCATCCCACCCCAATGAAAACGACTTAAATCCTAGCATCTCCAAGTACAGATGGAAAAGACTTTGACTGGAAACCTTGGAGAGTTGCTTCCAGTCAATGTAAATGTTACTGAGATAGATGGACCATCGGTCTGATTGGAATAAGCTAGCTTCTTATATTAATAAGTGGCTGGTGGCAATGTTGTCTTTAGTCTCAATTTTGGGAGAAAGGAGAAATGTAAATAAAATAAAGGATGGTTATTCCAGACTAAACTATTATGTGGAATCAACATTTTTGCTAAGTGGATTGTTCTTCAGGATTCACCTTGTCTTCTCTACCCATCTTCACGTAAAGTTCTATCTGCATTGTCTGGGACATCCACCCACTTGGATTGCTTTTTAAGTCTGTTTTATGTTCATGCATTGACTTTTCATTATTAACATGTTTTCAAATTGTCCTTCATCCTTGTGGATTTCTGAGTAAATAAAATTTAAAAAATCAAAATCAAAACAATAAAAAACATACCATTATCATCACCATCAAAATGAAGGAACATAGCAAATTCATTAAAGCAGGAAATCTTGGTCAATTAAAAGACCTGTGCAAACAGAAGAGTTTTGAACTGACATTAAAACATTTGCTAATTTGCTGCCAGTTTGTTCTCCATGAGGATGACCACAGTGTTCCACCACCACCAAGGATCTCTCCTTTGTTGGCCCATAATGACCATGAAGCGCTTGGAGAAGACCCTATGATTTTAAGTCATAAGCAGGCTGGTATAGGGGGAAATGCTCCTGTAGATATTTTGGTGCTAAGTCATTTAGAGCTTTAAAGGTAGACACCTTGAATCTGAGTTGGAAGCAAACAGGAAATCAGAAAAGCACCTTCATAACTGATGTAATAAAGATCTGCCTACCTATACAGCTGGCCCTTCTGGCTGTAACATTCTGCACTAGTCAAAGCTTCTGGATCATCTTCAAGGGTACTTCCACATACAATTCCCTCGTTCTTGTGTGCCTTCAAGTCACTTCTGACTTATGGCAACTTTAAAGAAAACTTGTCACTGGGGTTTCTCACCAAGATTTGTTCCTCAGAAGCTGAGACAGAATATTCAAGGTCACTCAGTGGGTTTCCATGACTGAGTGGGGATCAGAATTCTGATCTCCAGAGTTGTAGTTCAGTACTCTAACCACTGTACCATGCTGGTTGCTGTACAATGCCATACAGTAACCTCATCTGTAGTTTTCAAGAGCATAAAGTGAGAACTTGGGAAAGTTACCTTTGTAGACAACAGCTCCCAGAATCCCAACGGTGGTAATTCGCCCAAGCTTTGCAGAAATTGATGTGGCTGGACTACCACTGCCCAGGAACAGTTATCCAAACCTGCCTAATTTGGATAAAGGCATTCCTGGCCGCTGAGGCCACCGAATCCTCAAATGAGAATGCTGGAACAAAGGATACCCCCAAGTTATACATCACTTTCTTTTCAGGAGCAGCACAAAGGCTGTGAACCCAATTTCTGTGAAAACCAATCTAACTTTATGAGCTGTGTCTCTTCTTGGGGTATGTTTTCAGTTTATTGGCTCTTGTCCTGCCCATTACTGGATGGTGGGGGGAATTACTGGGCTATTAGCTTTACCGGCCTAAACAAGCAGCTTTAACAATAGTGGAGAATTTGCTTGAAAAGTTTGAGAAAATCCCAGAACACTCCTCTTTGTGCAGAACATACCAGAAAGAAGTGGAAAATATGATGGCCTTTGGAATGAAGAGAGATAAACAGAGGATAATCTTCTAAGCAATGGTTCCTCATTTAAAAGCAAACAAAGCACAAGGACTCTGTTTAGGAGAGAACACACTCTTAAACAGATGGGCTAAACCATTCTGGGCACAATCATGTGTTTGCCTCTAGATTGAGAAGAACTCATCTGTGCAATATCATGAGCAGTGCCATAACATATTTCCTTGCACTCAAGCATTGCCAATAGTAGATTATACAAATTAATTACAACATTGTTTTACATAACATCTTATCAGGGGCCACAGGTGGGACTGGCAAAGTCAGCTGGATTACCTGCTTACTGTAATATATCAGGAGAAAGACTGGCATTGAGCTCTCCTGTCTTCTGAGGTCACATTTTCCTGCAGCTGACTGTGACATATTCTGTTGCAGCTGTTCACAACTGTCTCTTTTTCACATATATCTCTATTAATAGCCAAACAAATGAGAAATTAAATGTAGAGGAGGCAGGGAATGGAGGGAAGGTTGTTCTTTAAAATCTTCATACTAGAAGGTCAGTCATCATCATGCGAGAAATCTTGATTGGTGTTATTTGTTTAAATGTAATAGCAGACAGATTAAATTCAGAAGAATATCTGGGGCTGTTGTTGTTGTGTGCCTTCAAAGCATTTCTGATTTATGGTGACCCTGAGGTGAAGCTATCTTGGTGTTTTCTTGGCAAGATTTGTTCAGAGAGAGTTTGTCAATGCTTTCCTCTGAGGCTGAGAGAGTGTGACAGTGGGTTTCAATGGCTGAGGAGGGATTCAAACTCTGGTCTCCCAGAGTCCTACTTCAACACTCAAACAACTGCACCACACTAGCTCTCAACTTCTGGGATAGCTATTATTTAACACTTCTAAAACTTTCCCAAACCTAGTGTCCTCCAGATACCCTGGTCGTTAATCCTGATGGCCATGCTACTTAGGGATGATAGGAGTTGTAGTGCAAACCGATCTGAAGGGAATCAGGTTGGGGAAAGCCATGTTAAACTCCAATGGTGTCTTATTTATGCCAATTTTATTCAAAGTGGGTTTTTTTTAGTGTTATAAATCCAGGTTTTTCACTATGGTATTTATCCTGCCTTTTTCTTTATACCCCTGTGCATTGTCTTGAGAATAATTATTTGGAAGGCTGGCAGAGAAACTGGCCAGATAAATTGATCATTATTTAAAATGGTTGGTTTTCATTATTAACTGCTCCAGAAACCCTTTTAGAGTTCAATTCTATTAGAGTTCAGCTGCATGTCAGTAAATAAATGTACAATATTTGTTTGCCCCAAGAAAACCTCAGCAGGCAGCAAAACAAGCTGTGAGGGCTTCAGTGGAGCAGCTGTGGCCTTGAAGTAAGTGAACTACATACTACCATCAATACAGGTGGGAGGGGTGGGTGCTGTAAGACCATTAAATTCAGAGTTTAAAATTACCTACTTCCAGCAGCAACGAAAAGTACAATGTATGCTCATGATAGGTTATAAATAATAACCCAGGGCTAAAAAAACAAGAATTAATTCGAAAGAGATGGAAAGAGCAGGCAATCAATACCTATGGTGAGCCTAACACTTTCTGTGCAGAACATATACTCTGACAGCACTGCTCTTCTCTTGGGCTGGTTAGGATGGGAAGGGATTCAACTCCACCATTCCACTGATGTGTTGATCATCTATTAATGAAGTAGAAAGACTCTGGCCATTTCTGAACTACACTGTTATAGTGCTATTATTCTACTTTCAACATCCTATGGAATCCTGAGGTTTGCAATTTGGGGAGGGGCATTTGTAATTCTCAGCCAGAGAGCTCTTTGGCCTCAGTAAATTACAAACTCCAGAATTCCACAGGATGTTGAATGTGGAATAATAGCACTATAACAGTGTAGTGTGGAAATGGCCTCTGTGAGCAAAGCAACAGAAGCATAAGCTGTGTCCTTTACTGTTTTCTACCACTAGGATCTTGAGAGTAGACACTTGTATCTATAATAGAACTCCCATGTAATTCTATAACATAGACTAGATGGAGAAACCTTTGGCCCACCAGATAGTTGGGAGTTCTAGGAATATAGTGATGGCAGGGGCAAAATGAGGGCATTACTTCCAAATAAGAATTTCAAGGAAGTCCAGAATTCTTATTTAGTGGGGGAATGTCCTCATTTTGCTCCCCCTCATATCTACACCCTGTAGCTACACCCCTGTTTCCTTCATTGGTCATACAGGCAAAGGCTTTTGAGAACTGAACTCGAAAATATAGAAAGGCCAAAAGTTCTCCACCTCTGCTACACTGCATTGCAGACTTTAAGCACAAAGACATAACAGATGCTGTTTAAATAGCCCATTTCCATAGGTTCACCCATCCTAAATGCCAACCCCAAGTAAATTTCCCCTCCCGTCAAATATTCATTTTGACAATTTTCCCAGGGCTGTGGAACGACCATACAGATAATGAGCCATTTCCAGGCTAACATGACAGGACGAAGCGAAAACATAGGTGGCAGGCAAGACATGAGTTTGAAAGGTGAAGGGGGGTGCCCCAGGCTAAAAGAGTCATTTCCTACACTGCATCTTCTTTCTGCCCTCCCTGCTCCCACTCATCAGTTAGGCAAAGACTTCCACAAAATGATATGCTAGATTGCTTGGCACTCTGTCTCACTTTCATAATTAATGACACCAAAGCATGTGGTCAATCTGAAGTTTCAGGTACTCTTTGAAGCAATACTAATGTCACTGTGATAATAATAGTGACAATGGTGGTGGCAGTAGTGATGATGATAGAATTATAGAATCATAGATTCATAGAACTAGAAGGATCCACATAGACTGTCAAGTTCAACTCCTCACTCAGTGCAAGAACCCTAGCTAGAGTACCTCCAGTGGGTAGATGTCTAGCCTCTTAATGAAGATGTTCAGAGAAGGAGACCCCACTACCTCTCTAGGAAATCAGTTCCATCACCAAACTGCTTTTTCTATCAAGAAATTCCTTCTTGTGTTCAATCAAAATCCACCCTCCTGTAACTTAAAATCATTAGACCTGGTCATACTCTCTGGGGCAGCAGAGAACAGTCCTGCTCTTTCCTCTCTGTCACAGCCCTTGAGGTACTTAAAGAGGACACTCGTGTCACTCTTCAGTCTTCTCTTTACCAAGCTGAACATGTCCAGTTCCTTCAACATTTCCTCAGATGTTTTGTTCTCCATACTTCTTATCATCTCCATCACCTGTTAGTTCACTGGTAAACCCTGTCCTGGGAACTACAATTTTAATATTAAAATATGATTCCATGTGCCTGAGAGGTCGCCCAGATGGACACGTAGGCAGCAACGGTCAAACGATCGAAAACCAGGTCAGACCAGTAAAATCCCCCATCATGTAGCCCCAGGAGACCTCAAGCTGTGCAAACCCACAGTAGACAAAGGGTCCTCAGGCCCTGAGAAGCCGACTTGAGGGGATTAGCATGTTTGCCCCAAGTTGAGAAAAATCCTATCAGGCAAGGACCATTTACAGAAAGTCACACCACAACCCAATGCAGCCGAAGATCCTGAGACTTTGGCAACACCTTGTAATCTCATCACGCAGAGGAAGTTACCATTGTGGAGCTTCTTTCTCTTTGCAATACCCATTATTCTCCCCGGGAAAGGATTAGTCCTCCAGGTACTATTCCCCCTACAAATAGTCCCAGTTTTTGAGAGTTTCTTTGGATCACTCCTGGTCATCCCAGCAGACTGTTTCTCTGTCCATTGAGTAATCCCCTCAGCCCTCTCCGTGCTGAGCCCCACTTCTCCACTGTTTTTCCCAGACCAAGGACTTCAGGAAAAGGTGTAGTATTACCCCAGCTACAATCCCTTCAATATTCCCCTATCCAGTTTCCTCTTTTTTGCTTCTTAATAGGTCTTGCATGAGTGTGTGAGTGATTGCGTTGGTGCGTGAGACTTTCATTCAATAAAATCATTTTATTGGACATCTTTGTTTGGTTTTTGGCTTGGCCTGACTCCATAAAAACTGGGTAAAAAGACCCCACTAGGTTACCCTGCCTCTCTCGTTGCTATTGCTCGTGCTCTGGCTAGTTTCCATTCCCCATCACATGCAGCACATTGAGGTGTCCCCCAAGGGACCCCAGAAATCAGGGTAACACAGCCTTCTCTGAACCTACTCCAATTTACCTTCTTAAAATGAGGCACCCAGAAGTGAATGCATACTCCAGATGAGGCCTGGCTAATGCATAATATAGTGGGACTATTACTTCCCTTCACTTGGAAACTATGGTTCTATTAATGCAGGCTAAAAGAAAAGGAGGAAGGGGAGGGGGAGGAAGGAGCAGCGATTAGCATTCAGGGGATCCAGTTCCAATCCCCACTAATTCACTGGAAAACATTGGGCCAGTAGCCTTGCCTCAGGTTGCTGAGAGTGCAGAAGAGGCCAGGAAGCCAAGGTATGTGGTCTTCAGTTTGTGGCACAACAGGAGAGATATAAATGTAACTAAGCAATAACATAAACTGCATTACAGAGAAGGGAATAACGTTTCACTTAGTCTTGTCCAGAGAAAATATGGCAGGTACAGGAAATATCACAGTGCTAGGGAAGAGTGGTTCTCTCCGTAGGCAAGAAGTAGCCAGTTTATGTTCAGTAAAAACAAAACAAAATGGTATTTGCATTATGTTCCCTAACTGAAATTTCCCAGTGAGATTTTAATAAATGGGGCAATAAATTGCTAGGCAGAAAAATTAATCCCTTTGGGCCACTGTGTATCTTGCTTTGTCTGCATTTCAGCTCCCAGGCAGAGAAATTATAAGATCCTGCTGATGCCACTGCATTCCCACTATAGAACTGTCACTCAGACCACTTGTTATGCACTGGTGTGACGTCAGAGCTGTGCCTAACTAACTCTGCTGTCAATCAAAATCCCTCGCAATGTAGGATGAAAATGTTTGCAGCCCACAACTCCAGACCTTTCTTGCTTTTCCTTCAGACTAATTTCAATACTACTACTAACAGCAGCAGCAGCAGCAACAACAATAACATTGTTGTTAAGGTAATATATAAGCTATAATAATTTGAATAGCATCATCAGTGTGCCTAGGACTTGACATTGCACAAGTGGATGGGTTTCTGTCCCTAAGAACTTCAAATCTAAAATCTGAAACAATAGGGCAAGGGGAAGATGTGTGAATGTCAGAAGGCATGGGAGTATTGTGCAATGGCTTCAGCTATGCACACAACAGTTTAGTTCCAGATTGAGTTATAGCAGGCAGCCTTCCCCAACTTGGTACCTTCCAGATGTGTTGGACAAAAACTTGCATCATTCCCAGCCTCCATTTCCCATGTGAAATTTTTCTGGGAAAGGTAGAGTTTGCAGTGGGATTTGAAAGAAGTAAAAGGGGAGATACTCTGCAAATATTCTGGGAAGCAGTACAAGTTAAAATTCGTGGCTAACATTCGGTTTCTTTAAGCTGACAACTTGACAGCAGTTAACAGCAACAACAACGATCCTGGGGGTGGGGGGAGCCTGTTCCTGCCAATACAGCAGAGCCTTCCCAGGTTGGAATGGCTGGGCATGCAACAGATGGAATGATAAGACCTTGGTAGAAATGGAATGTGAACCTCAGTTTTCCAGATTCAGATTCATAAAACAGCATGAAGCTCTATTATCATGATTTTAAAAAAAAAAAAAAAACAACCCTGAAGGCCCATAGTTGTATTCAAATCTTTACTTTTTGATTCCAGTGTTAGTGGCAAGTTCCAGAAAATCTCTAGCTTGCTTTGAGCAAATCCCTCTTGTGCTCTAAGAGGCGACCAGCCTTCCTTAATCTGCATAATGCCTGATTGCATAACTGGGATGCTGAACAAAATAGCTTTCATTTAATCTTTATTTCTTTCTATCACTGGCTGGGCAAATCAATTCCTGGACAGACGCTGCTCCTGCTGCCGCATATTGCTGAGAACACACAGTGGTAATAGTATTGATCTCAAAGAACCAACAGAAAGAAATGGAACAATAAGCATCCAATAACAACAAGCATTTTGATGTGCCTTCTTATCAAACCACAGATATAGATTTTAACGAGGAAATATGGTAAGACATGAACCAAGTATTACTTTTGTAAAGTGTACACTCTGTAATTAAATACATACCCATACAGTGATAGACTGCACCTCAAATCAAATTCCCATGATCTGGCTGTTTGTCTACTATGATTGGCAGGTCTTTCCATGATCTCAAGCAGGGTTCATATCTGCCATCACTGCTTTTTGCATCCCCTCCAATTGTCCCAGTTTGGCAGGGACAGTCCTGATTAATCCTCTTTCATCTCACTTTTTCAACTGCTTTTAAAATGTCGCAGTTTCCCTGTGTTCCTCTCATTTTTCCCTTTTGTCTTCAGTTTACTTCAGTGGCTGCAAACTGAGTTCAAAGTGCAAAAGCAGTTTGCACTCAATTAACTCAGCACAAGAGGAGAGAACAGAAAGGAATAGTGTCTTAACCTTCCCAGGTGGCTCAGGCAAAAGGAAACTCTGGCAGCCTCTCCTAGCTTGTGGGTTCTTTCTCATTAACAACAACTTTTGCCATCTTGACTATACTGATGTTCCTTAAATTTCCTCTTTGAAATGTTGGAAGGTATGAGTTACTATGATTTGACTGTTTTTCTGCTCTGACTGGCAGCTCTTTCAATGGTCTCAGACAGGGGTCTTAACTATCATTATTGCCGTTTGAGGAATGCTGAGGATTACATCAGGAAACGCAACTAACGTAAAATATAAGGGTCAGATTGATGGTGGGGACGAAAAGGTCTGATCTAGCAGACCATTCTGATCTACCTGACTGCTAACGTGTTTCCAGACCAGGTTTTATTCTGGTGTTGTTGTTGTTTTTGTCTGTCTGTTTTTATTTAAAGTTGCTATAACCTCTCTCTTGTAATGAACCTACCATGCCTTAAGATCTTAGGTCTTCCTTGGAGCACCTTCTCCAAGGGAGGTTCAGAGGCTGGTAACCAGGGACAGTGCCTTTTGGTTATGATTCTGCAGCTCTCGAATGCCTTCTCCTAGGAGACCTGCATTGTTTTCTTTTTGGCACAAGATGAAGATGGGACAGAACTGGCTTATTTTGAAATATCATATTTAATCTAATTGTTTATCCCCATGAATTGCTCCTCTTGGGGAGATATGTAATTTTAAATAATAGATATACTGTTCTATTATTCTTTGTGATTTTAATGTGTTTAAATTTTGAAGTTTGAGATCCTCAGTGGATGCCCTGTGGCACATCTCACCTCCCTGAGATGCTGAGTGAGCACATAAGAGAAAACTTTCCTTCTGGCAGCACCTCAGTTATGGAACACCCTTTCATGGGAAGTTAAGTTTCTTCAGTATCAATCAGTTTCTGTCAGGTAGTGAAAACAATATTTTTCCATTTTGCCTTTGTTTTGCCTAGCATTTTAAAATAATTTTATGAATCTGTTTCTAATTTTTTTTTTATCTCTTGTTGCACATCACTCTAGACTAGGGAAGCAATAATGTTTTTACTTTAACTATTAAGAACCTAGTATTTACAATCCCACACAGATATATAAAATTTTACTTTTTGCTTCCATTATTGGCAATCACTTGCATGAAATCCATTGCTAGGTTTAATAGGCCAGGAAATGTACAATTTTGTTGCAAAATACCTTGAGTCTTTTTTAGGTGTCTAAGAAATTTTAATTATCATAATCAATGGAACCTTCTGCACGTGCTTTGTTACTGATCTATCAGCCGTACAGCTGCAATATGGCTCACTGGATGCTACCTAATTCCTTAACATCAATGTAGCCAGTGTGCAATGTAATCTCTCACATGAATATTACTTTTCCCTGGAGGCCAGGAAACTGCTGGTAGAACAGCCTGCATAATTCTCCTCACCCCCATTTGAGATATCCAGGGAGGGCAGCCTGGTACTACTGCAGCAAAAACAACAAAAAGCATTACAGTACACTAGCGTATATACTCAGCATTGCCCTGGATTTTACTTTCTCATACGTAACATTTGTTAGAAAGATTTGAGATCTTATGTCTCTAATTCCCCAAACTGTCTTGTCCAGTACCTGCAACTTTCCCCCATATTCCCTAATCCAATCTGTATTCAGAATTATTAAGATAGAGAGGTTGGGTTCCTGAGGTAATAAACTGCCCTCCTCCTTGCTGCTAGGCCTCATCTCCATAGCAACCGGCCTATTCAAGATAGGCACATTTGACTGAGGCCCAAGAACTCTCTTGCTGAGAATTCTAAAGGCATCTTCCTAAATTGCAAACCCCATTGTGATAACTGAAGCCCCTGTCAGAGCTGCTGATGCCTGGTCCCTGTTGCTCAGGGTGGAGATGACGAGCAGGAGTAGCAGCAGCAGCTGTTGGTCCCTGTTGCTCTGGCTGGAGATGAGCCCTGCAACTCAAGAGCTCCGCCTGCTGCCATGGACCAAGCGGGCTCAGACGTTCCTCTGCCTGCTCCTTTAGAGCAACAGGGATCCGATTCTGTGCCTGCTCCTTTGGAGCAACAGGGATCAGATTCTGAAGAGGCTCTGGAGCCTGGTTCAATAAGCCCCCAATCAAGGCGGAGACACAAGAGAGCTGTGCAAAAGGAGGCTTCCTTGGCTAAGCTCAAGAAGCGGTGACTGGACACACCTGTGCCTGGGGCTATATAACTGCCCGCCTGGAAGCTTCCCTTTGCTTGTGGCAAACTTCTTACAAGCCCTCCTTTTGCCTGTACCTTGCCCCCAGCACCTGGTTCCTGATACCTTGAATTGATCTCTGGACTCTTGACCCTGGCTTTGGAATTCCGACTACGACTTTGTTTGGCACTCTGGTAAATGAACTTCTTTGAGTAAAAGTGCTTGCTTGTCTCTTCCTGGCTGGGTTTTGCTGCCTCTCCCATTCTCTTCTCTGGGCTGGCTCGCTGCCCAGGTCCCTGACCTTGACACCCAGTATTCCATATAATCTTCTTAGGCAGCCAATCATATGAGGTCAGGTCTTCACTGTCTTCCCTGCTATGATATGCAATAGGCGCCAACTCTGCATAATGTTGGTTAAGAAAATACTGATGTTCCAAATGAACCTCATCTCCAATTAGCCCCACCTAATATGGCCAATGGTAAGGAATTATTGGGATTGTCCAAAACATCTGGAAGCCAACATTTCTCCACCCCTGCCATAAAGGATAAATATATAATGTCTGCTGGTTTTCCTTGTGATTATATCAATATCCCATAAGAACATGAGAAAAACCAAGCTGGATCAGACCGAGGGCTAGCTACTGGTTGCCCACAGCAAGCGCATAACAGGGCATGTGCAAAGGAGCACTCTCTCATACTCTTGTTCACCAACAACTAGTATTCAGAGGTAAGCCATACTCTATATGATCATGGAGGTCATATATTGCCATAAGGACTAGCCTCTGATAGCCTCAATCCTTCATGAATATGTCAAACAACCTTTAAAAACCATTCACATTGGAGGACATACTTCCATCTTGTTTACCTATGTGCTGTGTGAAGAACTTCTTATATGTCCTGAATCCATTTAATGTTCAATAAACAGAGGCACTTTTGTTGACATGTGTTCACTATCTTGTTTGGAAAATAGAACTATGCTATGATTTAAATAAAAATCCAAGTGTAGCAGGCATTTTGTCAATGGGACCAACCTGTTTTGCAGATCTGGAGAACAAAAAGGCTATGTAAGGTAATCAAAACACCTCCACAGTATTGACTCATTCTGCATGGCTGATTCTCCCTCATTTGTGTGCCCATCAAAAGGTTCTAAAAACCACACACATGCGCGCGTGCGTGCATGCGTGCGTGTGTATGTGTGTGTATATATAACCATTCCTCCCATTGTGGCTTGAAAAGCCAACACATTTATATTCTTGGGGAAAAAGAGAGAAAGCGCTGTCCTTATGCAAAGAAATAAACAGAATGAGACATGGACTGAAGCACCTTTCATACAACTGTGACAGGATACACACCTTGAGCTATACTGTGAGTAAAGCCGGCAAGACACAGTGAGATGTTCTGAAGGTTTAAACGTAATCTCATGACCTTGATATGTGTTGAAAACCAAACCATTAGAAACACTTTATACTGATGTGTATTAAAATTGACTTTGTGTGTTTTTCTTCATCAGCTGACTTGCAGCTCTCAGTTTAAAGCCACCCTTATATAACTTGCAAAAGATTTTTATTGGATCAAATGACATTCTGGATTTTTCTGTGCCCATTTTCCTTTCTTGGAAAAACAAACAAATACTTTCTGAACACAGATGGACTGCTGCATCCTTCCCCACCAGAAAAACCCATTCTTTATCTGAGAGCTATGTCAACACCTAAAGGTATTGCTAGGTTCTTTAGACATTTAGAAAAAAGATACAAAGGAATCCTGTGACGCCTTTGAGATTAAATGAGAGAAAGAAATATCTAGCATAAGCTTTCATGGACACCAACCCACCTTGTTAGATGCATGTAGTGATGAAGAGGACTTAAGTTCACCAAGGTTTATGCTAGAAATGTCTTTTTCTCAATTAGGATTCTCTTATATCTTTTTATGTCGATAAGATTAGCATGGCTACATCTTTGAACATATATTGGACAGGTAAATGAAGATTTTTCCACTGTTTTGTCCATGACAGCAAAATCTTCACTTGCTTAATTTATACAAGTTTTTAAAGACACCAGAGCAGGACCAGTTAATGATGGCAATTCTAATTTTATACTACATATTGTTACAGGAGGAAGGAGAGAAAGAAGAGGAGGAGAAGGAAGAGGAAGAAGAATTACCAACCCAAAATGAACTGAGAAACAATATGCTGGAGGAAACACCAAGGTTTGAAGAAATACCAAATGTGTTTTTTTAAAGACCTTTAAAGAGGCAGACCATGCCTTCCCACACAAAAAAATAACCCACTTCATTGAGGGTTAGGTGAGCTTAGGAATCATGGAATGCTGTACAGTGACTGAAAAATAAGGTAGATGGGAGTGGGCCCCTTGGAAGTAATGGCTAACTACTGCCCCCAATAAAAAGAGCAACCTTGCTGGTACATTTATAACAATATGAAAACAAATACAATAAAATAGAAAGATCCCAAGCCAGAGGCAGAAACAGCATCCAATTAGCCATATTCATTTTGATTTTAAAGTTCTTTAAAAGTAAATGCCCAACAAAGACTGCACAAATTCAAAATATGTTAAACTGGTGTCTTAAAAATATTAATGCATGTGTCTGGCCAGTCTCCATAGGAAGGGTATTCTTTAATCTGGTTGCCACCATAAAGAAGGGTCTATACCTAAAAGACATTAACTATACTTCTGAAAATCTACTTCATACAAGATGAATTGTCGTATGCAGAAAACAGAAAGCATAATAGGTTGATGTCATAGCATGTGACAAGCTACATGCTAGATATACATAATTCTCTCCACATGTGGTGGGGGGAGGTACTGTTAAATTCTTTTGTTTTATTGTTCAAAATATTTTTCTTGTTTGAACAGTTAATCAAATTAATTTAATGGAGTTCCATAATGTCCCTTCCCATATCCCTTTTCTCAGTCTTTTCATTTCCTGGGCTGCATCATAAAGAGCTTCTCTCATATTAAATAAAACTAATAAAGAACCCACACAGCCCATTAGAGTTAATTCTCAATGTAAAATCTATGAACTGCTTTGCCTACTATGGAGAGGGTTTGGCAGGAAAATTAGGTTCATTTTGACCTTCTCTGCTATCTTGATCTCTGCCTTTCTCACAATAGTGAATTTTGTAAGCAACCCCTGGAGGGTAGATTCATTCAGCAATTCTAATCAGAGCTTGCAAAATTTATTCCCATAATCCTCCAGACAGCATGGCCAAGAATAATAGATTCTTTTATACAGTCCTCCCTCCACATTTGCTAGGGTTAGGGTACAGGACCTCCGTGAAAGTGAAAAAACCGTGAATAACTCTAGGCCCTCCCAAACCATATTTAACACACAAAAAAAAGTATGATCACCATATTCAACTCACCATGGACTCCTTTGAGGCATCTGGGTTCCTTCACAAGACAGAAGTGGCTGGCTGGTGGGGCTTACTGCCACCTCCACTGCTGCCCCATACAATTTTTAATAGGGACTTACAAGTTTCATTTGCAGTTTCTCAGCCTCACAAGGCTTGCAGTCTCTATTAAAAATGTCATAGGAAGGCAGCAGAGGTGACAACAAATAATCTATGAATAATCAAATCCACAAAAGTAAAACCCGCAAATGTGGAGGGCTGACTGTATTTTCTATCTTTAGTAATTTCTAGAGTGTTAGCTATGTTTGTCTGTTGAGGCAAAGACAACAAAAAGTCCTGTAGTCCTTGCAGGTACATATTGTTATAGCATAAGCTTTTTTGAATGGGCGTGCTCCTCATCAGAGTTAAGAAAAATTATCCAAATGTTGTATGTTCAAGCACACAGACCTGTTGTGTGGTTGAAATGAAATGAAGGAAGTACAGAGGCTTGTAATAGTTGCTCACAAAGCTGGATGACATCAGACCTACTGCATTTGTGAACTATCTAAAAAGCTCCTTTACCACTATTCAAGCCACAAGAGATAGTGCTGAACTCTAACTTTTGCAAATTTGCAAATAGATGTTGTAGAACCTTTGAGGTAACTGAGAAAAATGTTGCTAGCATAAGATTTTATAGACTGAATCTGCTTCATGAGAGGCATGGAGTAAAGTGCTTATAGACTGACATCTATGCTCATGAATGAGCAGGGTGTGTGTGAACAGTAACAGGAATGCAAAACTTTTGGGTATGGCGATGAGGTGACAAGTTGAGTTTTAATAATAGTCATTAATGATGGGGGGGAAAGTCGAGGGGAAAGATATCGCCTAAAGCCAAGATGAATAGATAATCATATGAGAGGTGAAGTCAGTTCCTAGAATGTAGTAGGATTCTAGCTGGGAACCAGAAAAGAGTTGTGATAAAATGGGCAAAAGGCCCTCATGAGACTGGGGTGTTAACTACTGTTATGTTTACTGTGCTAGGAAACCATTGTCTTTGTTCAGTCTATTGTCAATGCACTCAAGTTTGTGGATTTATCCTAATTCTGCTGCTTCTCTTTCCCATCTTGCTTTGAAGGTATATGTGGGGGAGTTGTTTTTGGTTTTTGTTTTGTTCAAGGGCTACTGTTTTGTGGTCTGAGGTGAACGTTCAGGAAGACTGAATTGTTCTGCAACTGGTTTTTGTGTATTGACATTCCTAGTGTTTGATTTCATCCATTTATCTTCTGGTACAGAGATAGGCCTGTTTGCCCAGTGTAGAATGCAGAAGGGAATTGTTGACAGAGGATGGCATATATCACATTAGAGGTATTTCCACTTACTTATCCTCTAATGTGGGTGATGCAATTAGGTCTTGTGATTAGCTTTCTTGAGTACATGTGTGGGCAGAGTTGGCATCAGCATTTGTGGCAAGGTCTTGTACGTATTTCCCCATCCCTGTAGGTAAGGAACTGTTTGAGATTGGGAGGCTGTCTGTAAGGAAGTAAAGGTCTGCCACCAAGAGGGCAGCATTATTGTCCAAAATAGGTTGTAGTTCATTGATGATACATCTGAGTGGTCTCAGTCGGAAGCTGTATGTAGTCATTGGTGGAGTCCTGCCATTTCCTGCCTGTGTTCTGTTCTATAATAGATTAGTCCTGGGTACAAGTCTTTTTTATTTGTTTGGTTGTTTGTTTTTTGTTTGTTTGGTTGGTTTTGGTTTTTTTTACTTCATATGGTGAGTGCTGTAGCTTGAGGAATGCTTGCTGTAATTCCATGAATTTGGCTTTCCTGTCTTGTGGGTCTGAGCAGAAGCAATGGTATTTGTGCAACTTGAGGATGTGGACAGGTTCCTCGGAGAGGTGAGAGCCTCTACGTGTAGGTTATATCCTTGCCTTTCCTGGCTTATTAAAATAGTTAGAGGGGGACTGGCTGCATGGCGAAAGAGAGTGGTTAATCCTTCAGTAAAACTAGACAGAGTTCCATCTTGCCTGAAGGAGGCTATTAGAAACCCATTATTTTAAAAGCCCTCCCTGGATCCCATCATTCTGGTTTTGTTTTGTTTTTAATTTGCTGTGAGCACTTTGGTGAAAATCAGTGTGGTGCAACGATTTGAGTGATGTACTACAGTCCTAGAGACCATGGTTCAATTCCCCACTCAGCCATGGAGATCTGGTGGCACAGTGGTTAAGTGCCGATACTGCAGCCACAAGACTGTGAGTTTGATCCTGCCAAGCTTCAGGCTGACTCAGCCTTCCATCCTTCCATAGATCAGTAAAATGACTACCCAGCTTGTTGGGGGCAATTAGCTAACACGCTGTAAACCACTTAGAGAGCACTTAGCTGATAAGCAGTATAGAAATAAACATGCTATTGCTATTGCTACGGAAACCCATGGGGTGATCTTGGGTGCATTACACACTCTCAGCTCCATAAAACTCTGTGATAGGATCAACTTAGGGTTACCATAAGTCAAAAGTGACTTGAAGGCACACAACAACAACAACAACAACAAGCTGGTGGATAAGCAGTCCCTATACTGGATAACACTATAGCCCAACATATGTGAATCATTGCGAAATGAGCATGGCTGAACCCCATTGTACAATTGCAATGAGATGCAAATCAGTAAGTGTTCCATACTGGGCCTCTGCCCGTTGCAGATTGTGTAACCTTGCCTGATGCATATTGGTATGCATTCTACATGTCGACCTACACTTCCATCCCTGTCAGCTGGATGTGGCCTTTGCGCATTGCCCAACAAACGAACAACTTATACCTGAATCAGTGAGATGCATAATATCACTAAAAGGATGCTGCCAGTGTCTTCTAGGCCACATCAGCATGAATGTTGTGCACAGATCAAGGGTCAGACCAAAGGTCAGACCTCACCTGGAATACTGTCTAGTTCTGGGCACCACAGTTCAAGAAGGATATTGACAAGCTGAAATATATCCAGGAGAGGGTGACCAAGATGTTAAGAGCTCTGGAAACCAAACCTTAAGAGGGATGTCTTAGGGAGTTGGGTATGTTTAGACTGGAGAAGAGAATATTACAGGTGACATAGTAGCCAACTTTCATATATGAATAAATGTCAGATGGAAGATGGAGCAAACTTGTTTTTTGCTGCTCCAGAAAGTAGGGCACAAGCCAACAGACTGAAATTACAGAAAAAGAGATGCTACCTAAACGTTAGGAAAAACTTCCTGAGGAAAAATGCTGTTCGATCATGGAATAGTTTACCTAAAAGCCTCTTCTGGAGATTTTTAAACAGAATATTGGCAGAGATGTTAGATGGCCATTTGTCCAGAGTGGGAATTCCTGCATGGCAACTCTTTCCAACTCTATGGTTCAACTTCCGCAGCAAGGGGTGGGTGGGGCATCATTTTGATGATGCTCAGCTCCTCTTCTCAATCTTTATCTTCTTGAAGGTATCTCCATGATTTTGTTCCATTTCTCCAGATGTACTCTCTGAAAAGAAATAAAGAAATTCTGAGGAAAAAAATGGCAAGCCAGGCACATCATATTCACAACAACACATTCATAACATCAAATGCATTCTTCCTTGTCATAAGAAAACCAAAAATAACCTAAGAACAGAGAGCACAACTTTGTAGCAGTAGAAGTAGCAGTAGCTGCAGCCGCAATATCTTTAACAAGAAAGATAAGCCAGGTAATTTTTCTCTTCAGTCCATTTCTTTCTAAAAGTCACAAACAATTATGGTTGTGATGTCATGTAATAGAATAAACACAGAGTCTTATATCCATTTGCACATGTTAAAATACCTGGTGTTGAAATTAACAATTATGGACATACATGTATTTCCTACATGGATTTCTTAATTGGAACAGAACGTGCTGGCTTTATTTGGTATAATTAGTGCTATACTGAAATCCTCCTTAATCCACACAAAATAACCAATCCCACCCCCTTATCAAATCAACTTACATGATTATAATCCAAACAGATCTGTTCCACAGTGTGAGGTGGGGAAACCTTTCTTTTTAAAACTTCCAAACTAACACATCCATCTGTACCATTTTCTTTTTAAAAATGTGCTATCTTCAGTAGACTTGTTTCAAGCTATAGCAACAAAACCTATCTAAATTCGAACAAAAATCTGGTAGCAAATGTGGAAAACAAGACAATGCCCCAGAGTCTGGAAATACATAATATACATTACAGTCTGAAGAGGATACAAAGGATTGTAGTAATCATCAAGACATTACACACTCATTACCCATTTAAGCAAACTGATGCTCAAGATTTGAGAACAATGATATTTTACCATATATGGAATGAGAAATGCTGGGCATCCAAGCTATATTTGGAAAATGGAGAGGCATTAGAGATCACACTACAAACATACATTGGCTAATACAGTGCACTAAAGAATTTCAGAAGAAAATCAATTTATACTTTATAGGTTACAGCAAAGCCTTTGCCTGTGTAGATCATAAAAAACTATAGATTATTTTGAAAGAAATGGGAATGCCACAGATTTTGATTGTCCTCATATGATACGTAATCTACTATGGAAAAGACACCACTGTCAGGATAGACTATAGAGAAACAGAATTGGAGAGCTGCACCAAAACTAACAAAATGAATTTCAATAAAGAGAAATGTAAGGTCTTAAACCTAAGCAGAAAAAATGGACTGCACAAATATAGAACGGGTGACATGTGGTTGAATAACAGTACATGTGAAAGGGATCTAGGAGTCTTGGTGGGCCACAAGCTGAACATGAATCAACAGTGTGATGTGGCAGCCAAGAAAGACAAAGCGTTTCTTGGTTGCATCAATAGGAGTATGGTGTCTAGATCAAGGGAGGTACCACTCTGTTCTGCTTTGGTTAGACCTCATCTGGAATACTGTGTCCAGTTCTGGGCACCTCATTTCAAGAACAATATTGACAAGCTGGAACATGTCCCGAGGATGGCAACCAAAATGGTGAAGGGTCTGGAAGTCATGCCCTATGGGGATCGGTTATGGGGGCTGAGTATGTTTAGTCTGCAGAAGAGAAGGTTAAGAGGAGACATGATAGCTATGTTTAAATATTTGAAGGGAAGTCATGTCAAGGAGGAAGTAGGCTTGTTTTCTGCTGCTCCAGAGACAAGGAGCAATGGATTCAAACTACAGGAAAGAGAGTCCACCTAAACCCAGGAAGAACTTCCTGACAGTCAGAGCTGTTCAGCAATGGAATATGCTGCCTTGGAGTGTGGTGGAGTCTCCTTCTTTGGAGGTTTTTAAGCAGAGGCTGGATGGGCATCTGTCAGGAGTGCTTTGATGTGTGTTCCTGCATGGCAGGGGGTTGGACTGGATGGCCCCTGTGGTCTCTTCCAACTCTATTTTTCTATGATTCTATGATCCCAATTGGCAAGGGTGCATCTTATCATCCAATGTGTTTAATTCATATATATTACATATGTGGAAAGCAGGATTAGACTCAGAGATAATTGGAGGAAGAAACATCAGTAGTTTATACTACTATATTAGTAGCAGAAAACAAAGACTTAGAGTGATTACTGATGAAAGTTAAAAAAGAAAGTCAAAGGCAGAGTTACAGAGGAATATTGAGAAAACAAATTAACAACCACAGAAGATTTAGATAACTTTAAAATGGGTGATGAAAATATAAAATAGATTTCTTATATTTCTTGTATTTTGGCTCATTCATAAATCAAAATGGAGACTTAACAAAGGAGTAAAAACAAGAATAGGACTTGGAAGAACAGCTGTGATGGTACTAGACAAGATCCCCAAGTGTGAACAGAGAACATTGAATATAAGAGCCATAGTATTTCTACTTTCTGTGCATAGGTGTAAAAGTTGGACAATGAAGAAAGCTGACTGGGAAAAAACAACTCATTTGAAATGTAGTGTTGGAGAACAGTTGAGCATCAAAAAAGGCAAATCAAACCTAAAAGGAAAAATGATTAAACTAGGGTTATTGTACTTTGCAAGAACCAGTGTGGTGACGTGGTCTGAGCATTGGATTACAACCCTAGAGATCAGGGTTTGGTTTCCTGCTCGGATGTGGAAACCCATGGGGTGAACTTGGGTGTCTCTCACACTCTCAGCCCCCAAAAGCCCATTATTAGTTCACATTAGGATCACCATAAGTTGGAAATGACTTGAAGGCACACAGTAACTATAACAGCAGCAACAGCAGCAACATATTTCAGGCATATCATGAGAGGATAGGCCTCACTGAAAAAGATGATAATCCTTGCTAAAGTTGAAGTCAGTCAGAAAAGAGCAGAGCCACATTACAGTTGGACTGACTCAGGCCCTTTCTGCATCCTACCTTTTCTCAGTGCAGGGTGCAATGATCGTGCAAGCAGCCTCTTGTGAGAGGCTCTCGCTTTCCTGCTTCTTCAGCTCCCCACAAGCTTCCTGCTTGCATGGGATCCCCACCTCTTCCATTTGCCGTGCAGCCTGGGACAGGAAGCGTGACCGGCCCAGCTCCCAAGGCTCTGCACGCCAGGTAAGTCCACGCGGGGCCGGGGAGCAATGTGCAATTGCACACCATTTTCAGCTGAAAGCAATTGTTGCCTGCCGGCCCCTGGAGCCTTGTGTGATTGTGTCATGCAGATTGTTCCTTGCAATCGCACAAGGCTCCAGGCCCTCTTGGCATGGCAGATGCAGTGCGAAAAGGGCCGTAGTCAAGGAAGCCACAGCTCTAGGACTTTTTCACACTGTGAAGTTATATAGTGCTACAGCTTCATTTTAACCTCCATGGTTGCACCCTATGGAATCCATTTGTAGTCTGGTAAGACGCTCTCCCTCCAGGAACAAGTATTCAATACACACAATAGGACTATTATGCTAATTTCTCCCTCCTCTCTGGAGGAGGAGAAGTGGCATATTTATTCTCCACTCCACTTCCATTCTACCATTCCTCTGAAGATGCCAGCCACAGATGCAGGCAAAATGTCAGGAGAAAATACAACCAGAACACGGTCTCAAAGCCCAAAAAACTCACAAGAACCAATGGATTCTGGCAGTGAAAGCCTTCAACTCTACATCTATGTTGCTGTTGCTACCCATCTTTGGTAACTTGTCCTTTTTTACTAGGTCTATGATTGTGTGTAATGGTCATCCACCACTTCCCTTCAAATGCATACATTGTTCTGTAAATTTTATTTTTGTATCCTTCTCTCTCTCTATATATATATCCATCCACATTCATGCCTGAATCTCTCTCTTCTTTTCCCTTTGTCTCTGTGTCTAGTGACTTTCTCTTTTTCACTCATCCTACAGGGTTTCCCCCCCTTCCCACATATACATGCTGCACCAGAACAGAGGACACCATGGATTTCTTCTTTCTCCTCTTTTTTCACCTCCTTCCTTCCTGTTCCTTACTCTCCCTCATGCTACACTTGTCACCTGACAGTAAGGTTGTCACTCCAGTTGTCACTCACTTGTCAGTGAGGATGGCAGTGAAGGCAGCAGAAAAGGAAGGAATAATGCAGCCAATGAAGCGTCCCCTCCAGTTGTTCCCCAGAGAGAGTCCTCTTTAATTTGGATAAAAGGTGCTTTACATTCTGGTCTGTGTTTTCTATATGAAGAACATTTCAATACAATTAGTATTAATGCTTGGGTGTGATCCAAAAGTATGATCTGAGTATGATCCAAAAAAGGAGGCTCAGTATTAGCATGCAAGCAAACAAAACAGCACTTTTGATATCAAAATGGCCTGGCTAGATCCATCCTGTTTAATGTAGGAAACTGCACTCTCAATGTTGGAGACCCTGCATTGAGCAGGGGTTGGACTCAATTCAAGGGCTGCAAAAACATCCAGGGGGGCAAGTTGAGCCCCAGGGCCAACACTTTGCCCGCCCCTGCTGTAAAGGTTAAAGAGACTGAAAGGTTTGGTTTGCACTACCCCACTACAGACACGGCACTCAGGGATAGCTCTGTGTCTTCATCAGCTTGGCATTCAATCAAGTTCCCTGCTCACTCACTCACTCACTTCCAGAGCAGCTCTTGGAGAAAAAAAAATGGAAAAAGCCTTAAGGCACTGTCCTAAGAGGAAGGCAGGAAAGCAACATTATTGATTAGTAAGCAAAGAAACCGAGACTGATTTAAGCATCATATGAAATACATCCTTAGCCTACTCCGGTTTCTTGTTGGATCCTCTGCCCCTCCTCAGTTTGTAGAAATTATGTAACAGCTTTACACAGATCAAGGGATTAGGAGAAAACGCAGGTTTTCTTAATACTCTTGCTTATTTTCTGGATAGTCTTGAGAATCCCAAGCTGTTTCCTTCAGCAAGTAAAAGGACGAGTGTCAGGTGTATCAAGAAAGCTGAATCTAAGTGCGAAAGGAGAATGTTTGGTCACTGCATCTGTGGAGATGAGATTCAGGACTTGCACAAAAGAAAGAGATCTTTTCTGTTCCAAATCGGCATCGAAAGTCTGAAATTATTTTATAGTGATAATGATATCATCATCATTGTCACTATCACCACTTATACTCTGGTTTTTCCCCAAAACTAGGACTCAATATGCCTTACAAATTAAAACAATTGCAATGTAGCTTGTTGTGTGCCTTCAAGTCTTTTTTGACTTAGGGAGACCCAAAGGTGAATGTATCATGTGATTATCTTGGCAGAAATTTTTCGGCGGGAGCTTACTCTCTCCCTCCTCTGAGATTGAGAGAGTGTGACTTGCCCACACAGCTGAACAGGGATTTGAACCTTGACCTCCCAGGGTCCTATCCATCACTCAAACTACTTACACCACACTAGCTCTCAAAATGTAGCTAAAAGCATACAAAAGATCAACATTAAACAGAGCCAAGCTGTTCACAATAGTGAAACAATTGGAAATATACACTTAGAACTAATGAAAAGCAAAAAAGAGTACCATTAAAACAACAGAGCACCCTCTTAGAAGCCCTTTCTTCAAAAAATTCAGTTGTAAAAGCCTGTAAATAAGAAAGCCTTTCCCTGCTGACAGAAAGGCAGCATTTCTCTTTCTAGCCAACCTTTCATGCCTTATTTTCCAACAGCCCTGTACGGATCTTAGAATGTCTGATTCCCTGTGTGTTTATTGGTTCCAAATAAAATACTTTGTTTATCTGTAACTGGAGCCTCTCTGCAGTTAGTACTGGTATACATAGGTGAAAAAGATCCTGCCATTACCCTCCTCTCACAGGCCTCCTCTGAGCCATAATTTCCCCAAATTCCAAAGAAACACTGGCATTGAGAGGGGATGACAAAGTCCTCCACCTTTTAGGGTAACAACAGCAGTGTTTAACAACATGCAACAATTAAGTGAAGTTGGAAAGAAGCTGTAGGAAAAGCTGCACCCAGTTATTTTCTTGATGTCAAAACTGACACCCATTTTTCATAAACCTAAACACAGTGTCAACAACCATTTTAAAAAAGTAAAAATTTTAAACATGTCTGTGTGTGTATCAGAATCAGTCCATTGCTGGTAAGTAACCAAGGTGCAACCTGTTCCCAATACAAAGAGAAGCATTTGCTTTGCTTGCGTGCATCATCTGAGAGTCCCCCATGCTTTGGAATCTCTACGCAGGCCTTTCAGACATTTCTGGATCAGGGTTAAAAGCGTTAGCTTCAAATCTCCTAATTTACCCAGAATCTTCTCCATAATAGTATTCAGCAGAGGAGCCATCTGGACCAGACATGTTATTAGCTTAGAATAATTTAACTGCTTTGCTAATCTCATCCAATTTTATAAGTTTGTTCCAGTTTTCCTGCAGTGCACTGTGGGAAAGCTGGGCACCAAAAGAATGCCTGCTATACTATGTCAGTAAGCCAGATCAGCTTTGAGAGTCTTCCCCTACAATCAATTAATACAAATGAGATGCTTGGCTTCCAGTGACTCTTGCACATTAGGCTAAGGACCTCCAAGTATGTGCAAAAAAATGCCTTTCCCATCTGATGGGATGCAGGCTTTGAACAATGCATAGAAAGGGGACAGTGTGTCAAAGCATGCTGCTCCTGGGAGCACAGTGTGAGTAGGGACAGCTTTGCATAACTGATTCCCTGGGGTGAGTTTAACAAGCACCTACTGAGGCCCATACAGGGCCAGTCCTATCATTAAGCACAGCCAGCCAACTAAGGCTTCCAGCCCCTGAGGCAGGAAGTGGGAGGAAGCTGATAGAAGACAGAATTGTATATACACCATCCTGTGCTCCCTAATGGAACCTGACGTGAAGCAGAAGCATCCATTACTGAAGTCAGATTCAATTGGCTGCTTGGTCAGTTTCCATAATTAGAATGAAGGGAATGCTATTTTGTTTTTCTCCTCAGGCAGCAACATTTCTTGAGCCAGTTCTGGGCCTGAGCTCCTCTAGTAGACAGGTGACTTCCTGCTGTTGATGTTTCCTTACCTGCCAAGTGGCTCTGTGGAGTTTCACTGGGATTCTTTACCACCCTGTTGAAACTGGCAGGGACTGAATCTGGGACCTTCTTCATGCAAAGTGTGTGCCCTACCACTGATCTGCATCCATGCCCAGGAACTGCTGTAGCTTCCCCTCTTTAATTCCTTAGTGTTCACAGAGCTTCCACACTCTGCACTCAATATGCATTGGCAGTGATATGTGATTTTCTCCTGGGGTTGTTAACATTAGAACCAGTCCTTTGACTTGTTCCTTAACCCACAGTTTCTTAAACTTTTGATCTCAAGGTGTTATGGATTTGTACTCTCAGAAGTCCCAGCAAATTTGGCCAATAGTCAGGGAGCTGAAGTCCAAAGCATCTAGAGGACCACTGCACTACAATTTAGGACTCCCTTTTACAGTAGTTAGGAGCAGTTAGGCCATTTCCACACTAAACTTCTATAATGCTATTATTCCACTTTCAACATCCTCTGGAATTCTGGGGTCTGTAGTTTACTGAGGCCAAAGAGCTCTCTGGCTGAGAATTCTAAATGCCTCTCTCTAAATTGCAGATCTAAGTGTAGTACTATACAAATAGTACTATAACAGTGTAATGCGAAATGGCCTTAGTTTGGTCTGTTTTCTGTAGCTCATACTTGTCAGAAAAGGTTGGGCAGAACCTGTAGTCCAAAGAAAATACTTTGTGATGTAAATTGTTAAGTGCACCTGTGAAAAAGCCATGTGATTGTAGCTGAGTCATGCTGATGAGCAACCAGGGGAGAAAGTTGCATCAGACATGGGGAAAATGCAAAGGTTGGCAGGACTGTATCAGCTATGTGTCTGTATAAATATAGCCAAGTACTAGTCAACATTGCACACGGTGCCTGAACGTGTATGCTGGAGGCCCTGCCAGAAAGAGCAAGCTGAGGAATGCTGGAATGCCTTCTGGACATTCTTGTGAATATGTATATATTGTAACTCAAGAATAAATTACTTCCTTGATGGAAGATAACAAGTGGCGTGGGTGACTTTTTCCTGGCCACAGTGCACTGCTGCTAAGATATTCTCTGCTGGGCACGCTTCCACAGCTGTACAACCAATCTCTGCTATTTTGGGGCATTTTGTACACTTGACTCTGGTACAGCCTTTTTTGGCCAGAGCTCAGTGGTCGGGAGAGAAGTGCTATCGCGGTTTTGCGTAGCTCCCAGCATCCCCAACCCTCCCAGACAATACTTCTGTTAACCATTTCCCCATTCAAGAGGGGGGAATGGGGGGAATGCTCTCCTAAACAATAACTGACAGTGGGGAAATCCCTCTGGGCCATGGAGTCTGTTCTCCAAGGGGCTGTCTTCTCCCCTAGGGCTTGTCTCCTTCTCTGTACATGAGGTTACGATACATCTTCCTTTGCCTGGCCATGTCCTCTTTTTCAGAGTCAAAATTTCTGTCCAGGAAGATTTTTAAGAGATCTGGAGATTTTTAAAACGTCCACTGCTGCTTTGCCTCCTACCCACCACCAGCACCTCCTCATAGTCATTTCAGTTGGCTCCATCAAGAGTTCCACTAAGAGAAGGGATGGAGGCAGACCCAGTGAAGCACTCAGAGAGAAAGACAAAGAGAGAGGGACAGAGGGAGGGAAACTGTGACTCATGGACTGATGGGGGAAGAAGGGAGACAAACCTAGAAGGGGAGGGCCAGCTAGCCAAGCAAGATGGCTGAGGAAACCTCTGATCATGCAGGGACAATGGAACAGCACAATCTGGTGGCGTGCACAAGGCAGCAGCCAGAAAAATTGAGGAGGGGAAATGGAAAGGGAAAATTGTTATTTAAATACAGTGAAGGTTAGGAATATTACTAGTAGCAATTATCACAGCTTACACAGTAGGGGTATTTGAAGTGGGAGTTGTCATAGCAATTGGTGGTTTGAAGAAGTCAATCAGTAATTATGTCCTCTTCTTTTGCTTTTCCAAATATGGTAATCTTACCATATAAAATCAATAGCAGGCGAAGTTGCACAGCCGAAACACCTTCTGCAAAGGACCTTCTTGTTCTGTGGGGTCTTGACAAGGTGACAGACTCCTTCCCCAAGGCTATCCTGTTTACTCTGTTTTGTACATGCCTTTGCTCTATGTGAGAAAACACACTGAGAGCGAAAGCCCATGGCAATCATTTTGTGACCAGCCATTTTAGAACTACCCATGGCAGTTCTTTTTTTATCATGCCCATTCTGTTCAATTTCAGATGTGCACATAGCCCCCAGCTCACAAAAGTGGGAACCTTGGCATTGATGATCACAAAATGGCAGAAAATAATCTAAACAGCATCCAAGATATGCAAAGTGCCTCTCATGAGCTGCAATGTTCCTGCTTCCTTTCCAGTAGACCTCTGATGCCTTTAATAGTCCCATGAACAGATAAAATTCTATGGAAGGAATGGAAAATGTATACCTTCAAGATGCTGTTGCAATGTACTTCCCATCACTTTAGCCAATACAATCAGTGGCATTTCATAGGTATTTCAAACATTTCACAGATGAACACTTGGACCATTTCTGCACTAGACTGTTATACTGCTATTATTCCACTTTCAACATCCTATGGAATCCTGGGGTTTTCAGTTTAGGGAAGGGCATTTAGAATTCTCAGCCAGAGAGCTCTTTGGCCTCAGTAAACTACAAACCCCAGAATTCCACAGGATTGAAAGTAGAATAATAGCACTCTTAACAGTCTAGTGCAGAAATAGCCTTGGACATATGTGCCTAAGCATCATCAGAATGTGGTCGCAATGGTAAAAGTTATCTATGAGGAATAACACACAAGATAGGAGAGACTGCAGAAGTCTGGTTTTTCATGAGCTTATTAGAAAAGGCAAGATTCCATCCTCTCCCTTCCTCTCCTCCTACTGAGTTAATTGAGTATGAACAACATTTGCACTTTGAACTTGGTTTGAACCAACTGAATTAAACTGAGGACAAAGGGGGAAAGTGGGAGGAGGAGAGAGAAAATGAGACATTTTAAAAGCAGCTGAAAAAGTGGGATGACAGAGGATTAAATGGGACTGTCTGTGCCAATTGGGATAGCTGGAGGGTAAGCACTGGTGAGGGATATTGAAAGCTGCAATGCATTTGAAGGAGGCTGCACATTCTCCAGTTCTGTTGTATTGCTAAATCCTTTTGTATTTACAGGCCAGCATGTTGGGGAAAATTCACCTGTTGAAATTCTGCCTGTTGTGCAGACATAGAGATGTTGTGTCTCTTGTTATTGAGTTCTTTTCCTACAGTTTTGCTGTCTTGTCTGAGTTATTCACACATCCTAGCAGTCTACTTGACCCCTTTGAAACATGTCAGCATGTGTCCATGTATGCCAGCTCACTGAGCAGAAAATATCTTATTCACTTAGGATTAATCATTCCAAAAAGTCACAAATAAGAGGCTTAAACAGCCAAATAATGCCCAGGATATAAAATGATTTTTAGAAATGCTGTCTTCACATGACAAAGTTTTTAAAGAATCTTTTTAAAACTCCTATAATTCCCTTTGTCAGGATCTCATATTGCTGATGAAAATACATGCAAAGTACATGGGTCAGAAATATTTCTGGTTTTGCCTATCTAATTTGGAAATATAGAGAATCTTTGCTTTGACTGGGAGTGGCCCCATTTCACAGCTCTCCTAAATACACAGAAGCAGCAAATTGGCTATTACAAGGAATTGCCAGGGTGCCTCTGAGCTTATGCTTATTGTAAGAATTTGTTTTAAGTACCAGAAACAACCTCATGGCTTGTTCCTATCAACAGATACACATTTGACCCCTCCCACCCATCTAGGTTTGGCTTTCTTTATTATGATAGTCCAGCATAGATTTCTTTTTAAAAGCCCTTTTAGTTTTCACTACAATTAATCCACTGGGATTCTGTCACTCGTGCCATATCAAGATCTACCATAAATCAACCTTCAGGCCAGCAGCGGAGCTTGATGTGTGTGGAGGGGCAGTGGGAGGAGTTGTAGCCACTGTGCATGGGGGCATGGCTGCAGTGCATTGGGCGTGGCCAGGGTGTGCAGGGGCATGGCTATGGGCTGGGACACCCCCCAAAACATTGCCACCCAAGGTGAATCGCCTCCATGTCCCTATGCGACTGCTTCTGGCCATTATTGATTGACACCATAACAACAATCAAACAGTGAACACAAAGCACCAAAAAGTCCAAAAGATTAAAAATAGCTATCAGATGTCAAAAAACAGTGCATACTGTACAACTGAAATATGTTTATCACCTGTCAGAAATCAATCAATGGCTAATCTACCCTACCTGGGGTAAGAGGTCTATAATAGAAATAAATAATAACAAAAATATAATGGTGCTGCCTCAGAAAGTCCACATTCCACATTCCCACCAACATAACCTCTTTTGATGGTGGGACATACATGAGTATTTAAAATCATAGATTTCAGATTGGTTCATGCAGGAGCTGATGGTCCTCCAGGCCTCAAACTTTCAAGCCTTTATAAGTTACGAGTTAAAGCCCTAAACTGAGCCCAGAAACTTATGGGGAAATAGTACCAATCATGTAGGACTACTAGAATGTAATATGGCTCCAGCATTTGACATGAAATGTCATGCTTCTTCAAGGCCCATTCAAAATAGAGAATGTTGTAATAGCCTAAACAGATAGCAACAAAGGGATTGTTTACTTTGGCCAGATGAATCTTTCCCAGGAATAAGTATGACTAAGATATCAATGATTTGTAGAGGCACAAAGGTACTCCTAGAGGACATTTGAACACCCAAGACCATAACCGAGTCAAGAATAATTTGATTTCTGGTTTTCCATGAGCCGACCCAGCTTTTGTATTGCCTTGGTCTTTCTCTAGAAGAACGAGCTGACACTGTGAAGGTTGCACGGTATATTTCATTCCCTAGCAGGCCAAGGGATTAGTGAATGGGTTATATAGCAAGAACTGCGGAAAGGTTCTGTAAAGGAGGTGGTATGTGGCCAACTGACACCTAAGGTATAGTCAAAACTTCTATCAAATTTCTTAGCTTGATGAAATTTCCCCACCACATGTGCTTTCCAGTAGTGACTTGACAACCTTCACAAATTATATCAGAATGTAAAAGCTCATGACCTAGGACTCTCATTCATTTCAGATTTTGGTCTGTTAGGTGGGAGAAAGAAATGTGTTTCTTTTCCTGAATAAAGCTGGACCCTTGATTCATCAGGCCTAGTCTTTTAATTTCTCTTAAAGCTGCAGGGGGAGAAAATTCTCTTCACCTCCCAAGTTGCATACCAGTTTCTACTTCTGACTCTAGATCAAAATGTCTGCTGCTCTTCAAGACCTACTGCTTATCAGGATTGAGTCTCAGTTATTCATATGGCTAAATAATCCTTTGCAATACCAATTCTGTTTGGAGGAAAAGAGCAGTTAGGGAAATCTTGGAGGAGCTGTTCCCAAAAAGTGCCAGCCTTGAACCACCAATGCTCTCATGTACTGGGAGGTGGCCTTCCTCATCATTTTGGCGTGAGGATTCCACAGTCTTAAGATTCCATGGCCATCTGGAGTAGTCTACTTCTGCATGCCATCTTACTGGGGATGCAGGTATTGCAGGGGAAGAAGGCATCCTCGTCAAATAAGAATTTTGCCCAACTAAATGAAAATTTCCTTAATCTTAAATTTTCTAGCATTGCAAAATGAGACATTAAAAATTATTAACACCTAAGTTTCTTACATTTGCTGTGTTCACGTTCCTTTGGTCACTTTACCTGTCCTTTTCTTTGGATGCCTAAACTGTGGCCATTTCCACACTACACTGTTATAGTGCAATTATTCCACTTTCAACATCCTATGAAATCTTGGGGTTTGCAATTTAGGGAGGGGCATTTAGAATTCTCAGCCAGAGAGCTCTTTGGCCTCAGTAAACTACAAACCCCAGAATTCCACAGAATGTTGAAAGTGGAATAATAGCACTATAACAGTGTAGTGTGAAAATAGCCTGTATTTAGAGACTGAAGGAAAATCTGGGGATGGGAGGACAGAACTCTTATTTGAGGAGGCAATGGCTGTGCATGCACATGCACACACACACACACACACACACCCTAAAACTATATCCATGTATCAGATCTAGAAGACTCTGGAGAAAGATCCTTCAACATAAGGCGTACCATTGATTTACAAACATGTTCTTGGCAGGCAAGATTTCTATACTTGATGTACTTCTTGCCTGCAGTGAGTCATTTTTAGCTTGCTTCTCTCTCTCTTCTCAGTTTCCATCCTACAACTGTATTTCACAGCAGTTTTGTGAATCAAGCTGCTAATTTTCTGATTCATTTTTGAAACAACAATAACAAATCCACAGCATCTCTATTGAAGTAATATTTTCCAAGGCTATTGAATAAAGATCACACTCCTCAATTAATTAAGACAGCTAAATCACTTTTTGTATCAGGGAAAAGAATCATTAGCACAAACTTGGATTAAAAGATAGTCATAAAATGCTTCCACAAAGATAATAAGAAGGTATTTTAATGAAGGCCCTTTCCTTCTGAAAGCCTATTACAATATACCTCCATGCTTTCAGCCTTCTGTTGAGCAGCTCAGTCATGTTAGCTTTTGTACATGTGTATTTTGTCCATTCAGCCCTTTGCTTTCATTGGGTTAGGGGTTCAGGATCCCCAGAAAAGTGAAAAAACCTTGAATGTTGTAAATCCCGCCCCCCAGCCACGAATGAACAAATGAATGCACGGACCTGTACTGATAGAGTGGTTGTACCAGGGCATACATGTGTTCTCTCACTTCATTGGGTGAGAGGGAGAAGGGGACAGGACGAAGAAGCAGGAGGAGGAGGAAAGAAACAGCAATGCCATCACTTTCTCCCTTCCAACAAATATGAATGAACAAGTACCCCCTCCTTCTGTCCCATTTCTTTCCCCCCTACCCATGGAAGTGAGCAAATGGGCTCACTCTGCCTTCTCCTGTCTGCCCGAGTGAGGGAGGGAACACCAGCTGGGACCAGCCATCCTACCAGTTTCATTTTGTCCCAGTGACACAATCCGTGAATAATCAAATCCATGAATGTTTAACTTGAAAATATGGAAGGCCAACTGTATTTTGATTGTCTTCACTCTAACAAAGAGATGGGAGATACATAACCACCTTGGATGTGGTTGGATCAAAATCCTCACCACCTCTCATGCTAGCTGTGCTAGTTGCTGCACAGTGGGGTTGGAGACCATCAACATCTGAAGGGTTCCATGTTTCTCATTCCTGCCTCTTGCACTTTCTATTTCATTATGTTGCATTTGGTATATTTCACCTTTCTTTCTCTGAGCAATGGTTAACATTGTGTAATATATATTTTGTTTCAGCAAAGGCTGCACATACAGTAGAGCCATGGCAGCTAAGCCAGACAATTTTGGTGTTCATAAACCAGACAGCTTACAAAAGATATGCTCCTGATGGAGATGAAAACTGCTAGAACTGGTTTGATGGTGTAGATCAACAGCTGGGTGCATTTTTAAATTTTACTCGGGAGCATAGCTTGTGGGGACTATTATGCTGAATTCTTGCACTTCAAAACTTATTACTGCATTACTGTACTGCACTTACCTGTCTCATTTTCTAAGCCTTCCTTCCTTGGAGAGGAAAAAAAGCTCTTCTACTCCTATGGGACAGTTTTGTCTTGCTGTTGTTGTTACTTGTCATCAAATCAACATTGACTTATGGTGTCCCTATGAATGAGAAATCTCTATGAGCCCTGATCACCAACAGCCCTCCTCCAGTCTCAAGGTTGTGGCTTCCTTGGTTGAATCAACAGTTTTTCTCTCTCTCTTATCTATTTATAGCATGAGTGGGCAAAGTGTGCCTCCAGGCTGTTTTTGAGGCTTCCAAGAGCTGCCCTCCCTTTTTAATTTTTTTAAAATTCAAAATGCTTCCTCAAACTGAGCCTACAGCAGCTAAAGGGAGCCCAAAGCATGGGGAAATTGTTCCCCTTGCTCCTGTAAGGGCACAGGGTTGCATTCTGAATTTTTTAAAAAAATGAGTTTTAATTTCTCTACCATTGATAAGGAACTAGCATGGTGTAGTAGTTTGAGCACTGGACTACGGATCTGCAGACCAGGGTCTAGATCCCCACTCAGCCATGGAAACCCACTGGGTGACTTTAGGTAAATCACACTTTCTTAGCCTCGGAGGTGAGCAAACCCCGCCCTGAACAAATCTTGCCAAGAAACCCCTGTGATAAGAGTCATCTAGGGTCGCTGTAAGTCAGAAATGACTTGAAGGCACACAATAACAATAACCATCAACAGAGTTTGTGGTTGGACATGTGTCCCTCTTAAAGTCCGCTGAATCATGTGTGTTCACATGGTTCTCGGTATTTATAGGGAGACCTAAGCTATTGACAAGATATGTTCCAGAGCATAGGTGTGGAATGTGTGCCCCTCAGGCAATTTATGAGGCCCCCAAGGGAATGATGTAATAAGCAACAATATATATGGGACAAAATTGTTAACAGTCTAGTCATTGCTTTCAGGTCTGCCCAGTTTTAAAGATCTGTTCCTGAAGCTACAGGAGGAAAATTTCCAGTCATCCAGGACACATCTCAAAAGGATGAGTCACGAAGTAATCCTTGACTAACAAAAATAGCCAGATACTACGGTCTAAATACCTTTACTTTAGCAGCACATCAGCAATAGCATTTTCTTAGTTTAGAATAAAAGAGGATGGCTTCTGCATCAGGGCTACAATTGGGAGCAAACATTTATTTAATGACTGAAGCATCTGGAAAGGAAATACTTTTAGAGTCTGAACCCATTCCATCCATCAAGATTGGCCATTGGCCTTTTAAAAAAAAGATTAATTTTTTTATTATTAAGATAAAATACATAGGCCCTTTCCACATGCGGCGAGGCAAACGCTCCCCGCCGCTACTCACCGGCTTTTTGGTGGGTTCGGGCAAGTCCGTTGGAACGAGGAGCAGTGCGAGCTCATTACTCCGCACTGCTCCGGCATCCAAAATGGCAGCTTCCGGTTGATAGAGGCTCTCCACCAACCAGAGAAGCTGGCCAGCCTAAAGCCCGCCCCCGGCAGATCTGCAGGCACGCACTAGTGCGCGCCTGCAAAACTGCACCAGAGTGCAGCGACAGAGCAACACGGGGTCGCACACTCCGTACTTTTTAAAAACCTCTTAAAAGAGGTTTTTAAAAAGCACACTGCGTGACCAATTCCGGTCACTCAGGAGCGGACTGAGATGTGGAACTACAAAAAGTAGTCCGCCCCAATCCACTCCACAGTGCAGAAAACCTCCGTTGGAGGTCGCTCTGCACCATTTTAATAGGCCGGTGTGGAAAGGGCCATAAACACAAAAGAAAAAGAGAAAAATGGGGAAAAAATAGAACTATGTTAGGGTTAGGGTGAATTACTTACTTGCTTTTTGGATTACTATAGGTTGTCTCTTTAAAGATTAGTTTGAATGTTAGGATTTATTTTTTATATTCTTGTATCTTGTTCTATGGCCATTGGGCTTTCTAGAAGGACTATTAAGGACGTCTACTTGGGGTTTGGACTTTGTCTCAGCCACAGTGGTTACTCTGTTCTGTTCTTCCCACACAACACTCTTATAGCGTGATGATTCCACTTTCAACCTCCTATGGAATCCTGGGGTTTGCAGTTTCGGGAGGGGCCAGCCAGCCACTCCCAGAACTGCAAACCCCAGGATTCCATAGGAGGTTGAAAGTGGAATCATCGTGCTATAAGAGTGCCGTGCGGAAATGTTCTTAGTCTCTTGGCTAGGCCCTTGAACCTCCTCACACAAATCCTAGTCCTCTTTTTAACCGCTGCTTTTGGCTCAGCCCTGGGAATAGTGGACAACTGAAGAATAAAATAGCTCATTTCTTTATTGCCTTGAGGTCTGGAAACTGGTAGCTGATAATAGGGCTATAAAAACAGGGACAGCATCTTTGTTTTGCTTTGCATTAGCATTCACAGGACAGCTCTCTTAAGTAGCTTGACATAACTACAATGGAAGAGTGTACTGTTGCTATAGATAGGAAGTCAGTAAAAAAAGGCATTAATTACACAAGCTGACTCTTTCCAGTTGGCCTTTTGCCTGAAATTACTCCAAAAATCTACATTTTAGGGTACTCCCCCCCCCTTGCCACTTATACACTTATATACACACACTGCTTCTATTGTCAGTTCCTCAGCTGGAAGTGCCTATTTATGTAACTAAGTTCCAGTCAATTAATGGTGTGTTTATGAATCTGACAGAAAGATATTTTGAAATATCTTGCTGCCTCAGTGTATTAACTCAGAGAAGGCTAACACCCTCCTGCCTTCACATCTTGTCCTTTCACATCCGGCTGGTTTCTGCCTTCTAGTCACTATATTCTTGGGAGTCAGGCTTTGCTTCATGCTTCCGTAAGCACCTATTTGCCCCAGCAAAATGAAACAGGGTAGTATCTACTCCAGTTGATGTAACCCTATTACACTGAGGGGGCACACAATATGTGAGATGTAGGCTGCATTTGGCCCAATGTTTTTTGTAATCTCAAAGCCCCCCAGAATCCATCCACAATTTCTGAATTCCCTTCTATTTAAGTTTTTTTCTTCAGACAAAGATTACTATCACTAATTACTGCAATCACTAATTACTAAAATATCAGGCTAAACCAAAACATATTGGTTTGGATTGATTTCTGCCCCTTGACACCTGCCCCCACAATTTCACCAACTTGGCAAAAAAATAATTGCTGCCAAATTGGCCAAAATCAAGTAAAAGAAAACTGGTAGATATTTCTAGTCACTTCCAATTTGCTAATATGGCATCATTATGACTCACATTGTGGGGGCGTGGGGTGGAAATTGGGACTTGCTTAGCTGTTGAATAGAACTATTGAAATCAAACAGACTTAAGTTAGCCCTGTTGATTTCGGTGGACTTACTCTAATTATGATGAAATCTGGATGAAACCAGAAATGTCAACATCTGTATTTGTCTATAATGTAGAACTCTTCAGGATCCTTTGGAATATGACTTGGATCTTGGCTTTCTGAAAGGCCATATTCCCCTATATTAGCTTGCCTTGCTGTTGTATGTTACAGTCTGTTGAGATCAGTGCAAAAGGACCCTCTTCTCCCATTGCCACCATCCCCAAATAAACATTTTGTGCAGAGATAAGAGGTAGTATTCTTGTTGGCTATTCCAAGGTTGTGGAACTTCCAAGGGATGGCAGATTACTCTATTTTCCTTCTACCAGCAAAGAAGGTCCTTGCAATACAGGCAGGCTTTAGGCAGGATGATAAGGACAGCAGCCACAGTCCTGTTGGAGAGTTTCAAATGCATAGTTACGCAGCTATACCATGAATCCACTTGCTAGGAAGCAGCCATCGTGAGCAGCAAGACTGACATTTCCACCCCTCCCACAAGCAATCCCCATTGTGACAAGCAGAACCAGGGTCCCTCTTGCACTTAAGATCACTTGTGCAAGGGATGGGTGGGGACATCAGGAAACTGTTTTCCAAGTGAAGGGGAATAGGCCCCCATCAATTGAATGATGCCTTGGTTGAGGGGCTGAATCAGTAAGGTTGTCTTGGTGGGCAAGACAAATGGATTGCAAATGGATTCAAGATGACCAGGTACTTTGTCTACTATTAACAGGACTTGAAATTCCAACCCTTCCAGTTGCAAATATTTTTTAACTTCTGGAATGAAGCATTGGTGAAACTATTCTGTAAACAAGATGGCTGTCACCCATGCTTTCTTATTGTGCTGCCCACACAGGCAGATAAAGTTTGTTTTTGTTTTTAAGAGCACAGTACACTACGCCTGGCTTTATCATATGCCCTGCAGATTTTCCACATAGGATTAGTTAATCTGTCCTTCCATGCTTTATGCCCTGAAGCCACCTTGGCAGTTTTATGAATGTAGGTTCTAGTACGCATTTTTTTCAGAAGAGCCAGTATGATTGAAGAGCAATTTATTTTGCCCGAAACAGAGACTTTACAGCTGGTGCCTGTGATAGATGAGGGGTCAGAGATTGAAGACCAATCTATTTTGCCAGTGCCTCCACCATCTGAAAGACAAGCTGAAACAGAGACTTTACAACGGGTGCCTGAGGGAGAAGGGATCAGTGATAATTTTGAGGAATTGGACTCACCTTTGCCTCCGTTGACTGTGTGAACTCTGACATTATTGATTCCTTAGACTGGCTTGACTTTGGCTTTTGGTTCAGCATTCTCCTGGATTGTTCACTCTGCACTCACCCTGCCTCCTCCACTTCCTTGGCAAGTATTGTCTCATTCCTTCCCAGATAAGCATGGACTGGGAATTAAAGTCTGACAGCCTGGTTTCATCACATTTGAACACTTGCTTTGGATGGTACCCTTTCTTCTGAACCAATTTCTTAAACTACTCTGGAAATGTGGCAGCAGCTGCTTCACTGGCAGAGGAAAGCAGCCTCTCCATTCAGTTTTATTTTTTTAAGTCCAAATATGTTTCTAAATCTGTGCAACCATCCCCTACTTACAGTAAAGAGTTTGGTAGCACTTGTTTTAGGGGGTACCCTGATGACATCTTTGGATAGCCTCAGTGCTTTGTGGTGCAAGACACTGATGTGAATGGGAATTTGTTTTCTGTTCATGTCTTCCAGTAATGCGGGATATACTGTATGTGTTTTTAAAACTGTTTTTACATCAATTTAATTCAATCTTATAACTTAATTAGTTATGTTTTAATCGCATAACCTATTGTGTTTTTATTTGTACTTGGATTTTTTTTTAAATGGGATTCTAGATTTTTTTTTTAAACTATGAACTCCCTTGAGTACCAGCTCTGGGAAAAATCTAATATGTTCAATAGATGAATATTGTCACCTCAAGGTATAGATAAAGTATTCACACTACATATTTCCTGCTATTTCTAGTCAACACATGTGTCAATGTCATGCTGCCACCAAAGCGTTTTCTAGGTTGCTTCCAGGAATGTAGTATTGATAAACTAAGCCTGGTACTGGAAATGACTAATACTGGATGTCATACAGGATAGGAAGCTCCATGTATGCAGAAAAATGAATGAGTGAATCCAAATTAAATACGATTAAACATAATCACAGCCCTGTTGCAGTTTAAGGAGTGAGGTGTATGAGCCTGCATTAATTATCCATACCACAGAGAAACATAACAAGGATACATCTGACTTAAGTTCACACTAGAATCCTTCATTGTTGCTTTCACATTGTTTTTCCACAGTCAGCTGAAAACAGAAATGTAAGGGTAGCTCCACATGGCACTTAGTATAGGTCTGTTCCATCCCTATGTCCAGATTCCTGAAATGAGGAGGGGGTGCTGAGTCATGGTATCTTCAGAGCAGAGCCTGGAAAAGTTACTTTTTCGGATGATGATTCACAGAATCCCCCTAGGCAGCATGACCACTGGCCCCTCCTGGGGAGGTCAGGTGAAAAACATCACAGGCCCTGAGTTTTCAGGGCCAAACCTGGAGACCTAGGGAGGAACCCCTAAGCATGATATGTTAAGCAGATATACAATCCTATGCTCCTCTCCATGCCCAACTGACTGCTTGTGGAAAGGAGCACAAGGGACACGTCTCTTCCTTCCGCATTGCAGCCAGCCTTCTTCCCATGCTGCAGTGGGGAAGGAAGCACATGATAGCATGGCTGGCTCCCACAGAAGGCTCATGTGATCAGGAGTCATTGAAAGAGTTTTTCTGTCAATAATATACCCTGTGATCACACCAACTGGTGATGCAAGAAGGGTGGGACCACGACAACATCACGTGGTATCATTGACGTGGTCTCCCTCCTCTTGCATCCCCATGCTAGGTGGATGGCATCCTGTGGAAAGGGCCTGAGTGAGGAATTGTAGGAGAGATAAGGATAAGGGAGTTTTCGCCAGGAGCAGTGGGTGGGTGTAGGGAGAAATAGCATGAGAAAGATACTCTGGACCAGGCCCTGAAAACCGAAAACTTTAACTGTTGGAGCTCTAATTCAAAAAATATTAACTTTCATAAGCATTGTTCCAGAGCTGTCTATGCTTAGTTTCACAGAAGAAGCTGTGTTAGTCTCTTGCACCATAAAACAGAGGAATGAGAAGAGGAGAAAAAAAAGAAGTCTGGCAGCACCTTTAAGTTTTTATTTTCACATTGGTTGGCTTAACTTGAGAAAAATCAAATTTTGGAACTCCCTGATACAAGGAGATCACTGAGGGGAATAATTAGCAACATCCTAAAAGGAGATATAAATATGAATTTCCAACTGTTAATGACAAATTATGCCTCCTTCTACAAACCATTTGTGATGGCGTGTACTATTTTGTCACTGATGGGCCTTAGTCATTTCTCAGTCATCTCTATTTCTCTACCAAGGGAGTCCAGATGGAAGAAAGTTTGAGAAGAGCCAGTATGGAGTAGTGGTTTGAACACTGGATTATAACCCGGGGACCAAAATTCGATTCCCTGTTTAGCCATGGAAACCTATTGGGTAACCTTGGAAGCATCATACACTATCATCCCCAGAAAAGCCCATGATAGGTTTGCCTTAGAGTCACTGTAAGTCAGAAATGACTTGAAGGTATGTAACAAGAACAATTTTAAAGAGGTAAAAATGAATAAATAATAGGTTTGTGCAGTATACAACACAGACTGATCTCTACAAACTGGAGATCAATGACAATGTGCGAGCTATTGATGTAGACAGGAGCTAACTTGTTTCCTTACTTCTTGAAAAACAAAAACAGAAAATTCAGGTGGGAAAATCTGTTAGACACTCCTAAGGGATAGTACTCCCTTTCAAGGGAGTTTAGCTTGATCCCTACCTTGTTGTCCTTCCATAATCAATCAAAGCCCCTTTAGTCAAGTAGAATTTGACAAATGCCTCACTGCTGAGAAAGCAGCTTTTAATGGGTGAGTGTGGCACTTTTTAAAAATTGTATGCCCTCTAATATTTCACAGATGAAACCAGGATGCATGTGGCTAAACAATGTGATCAAGATAGCAAGAGTTATTAATAAGGATGGTAAGACAAGCTAGGATGAGCTGCAGCAGTTTGCTTTTGCCTGAGCCTATGGAAAGGTCAAATCCATCCCCTCCTGGTCTCTCCTCCTACTGAGTTGAGTACAAACTACTTTTGCACTTTGAACTCAGTTTACAGCAATTGAGATAAACAGAGGAAGAAGAGGGAAAGTGTGAGAAGAGAGAAAACAGGACATTTTAAAAGTAACTGAAAAAGTGAGATAACAGAGGATTAATCAGGCACTGCATATCTGGGAGGGTGCAGCAGAGGCACACTTTTTTGAGGGCACTGCTGCTCGGGCGCCCCTCCTGAGAACCCCCTCGTTTTGCACTGTCTGGACACCATCCCGGCTAAGCCCACCTGAAACCAGGAACCAAACCCACCTGCCTGGCTGCCCAGCCTCCCGTGGCTCAGTGGACCAGCTCCACCCACCAGGCCATACGGAAGGGAAGCGGTGTAGCTTGGAGGAGCTGGGAAGTTGTGTTAAGGTTGTTGCTGGGCAGGCAAAGTTTTGCTGTGAGTGGATGGCAGAGAGAAGAGGCGGTGTGGCCAGACAGCCAGGTGCAAGGCCAGCATGATTGTTATGGCTATGTCTTGTGTATTAGAGAAGGCCACAAGCCAGAGCACTGATTGGATCACCCCACTTGTTCCAGGGTGACATGGTAGCATAAAAAGGCTGGTGTTTGCCTTGACCAGCTGCCAGTTAGATGCCCTAGCTGGACCTGACATGCCATTGGCAGTATACTGTTTGTAAGGTGAGATGCTGCCCAATTTTTCTCTGTTATCTTCTGTTATTCCTGTTTGCCTAATTGCTGGAATGCTAGCATGTTTTTGCTAAGCCTGATCTTAGAGTGTGGCAATAAATCAAGTCTTACTTAATGAGCCTCTGGAATTCTTTCTGCTTCACTGGGACCCTCTGCTACGGCGAAGCCTTGCTTCACAGATTATACTCTGCTCATGCTCAGAGGAACCAAATCCTGCCAACCCTGACAAGTTGGGGCAAAGGGGCAGGGGTCTCTGCCTGCCTGGTGGTGGCTGACCTTTTTCCACCTTGGCACTGGCTTACCTGGTGGAGCGGCTCTCCCTCAGACAGGGAGACAGGGGACAAGGGACAGGAGGGGTGGCAGTGTAGCAATGGGGCAGCCTCGTTGGCCCCCATGGAGCACATGGCAGGTGGCCAATGAGGGGCCAGGATGGCTGGCAGGGGGGGTGCCTTGCACTGGCATGCAGACTCCAGCAGCACTGCCAGCTTCTTCCTCAATGGCGGTGGTGGTGGTGGGAGGGCTCCTTGGGGGACCCAACTGCTCCTGGCTGCCTCTACTGCCTCATCCAGCCATGGCAGCCAAGGAGCCCCCCTGGTCACTCATTCAGGGAGGAGCTGCACTGGGCCATTGCCGCCTCCTCTTCCTGCTCTGTCCTGCTTTCTTCTTGTGCACTTGGATGAGTCAGGGGGCAGTGGAAGGAAACAGGCCCGATTTCCATCCATCTGCCTGTTGTTGGTCAATCCATCCATCAGAGTGATCTCTGACCCTGCTTTTCCTTGCCTCCTCCCTTCCCCAAGATCCTTCCCCGAGTCTGGCCCCAAAGAAGTGCAGGAGGGATGGGGGTATGAGGGAAAGACCCTTTTATAGGGGTCCTCCTCTTAAGATAGTGGGGTGGCCCTGCAAGCTACGGGAGGAAAGAAGCTGCAGGAAAGCTACGGGAGGAAAGAAGCTGCAGGAGGAAAGAAGAGAAGGTCCTAAGTGCTGCCCGGAGGGGGCTTTTTCCCAGCATAACTAGAGGGCGGAGGGGAAGTTTGCCCCAGTGACAAAAGCTCTTGCTACACCACTGTAATTGGACTGTCCCTGCCAAACCAGGACAGTTGGAGGAATATTCTTTCTAATTTCTTTTAATTCCGTTTCTAAAAAATATTATCATGTGTTTAGTTATGTATCAATATGGTAACTAAGAGATCTGCTACTTCATATTTTACATTATTCACTGTTTTTATAGTCATGCATCACTTTTCCTCATCTTGTCTTTCATTTCAATAAACATTAATTTTGCTTCTTTTCTGAGCATGCTGCTGATTCAAAGATCATTATCCTTTGCTGAAGACTGATAAAGAAAAGAATCCAAATTTTCAATGTCAGTTTTGCTCTGGAGGAAAACCTCTTTTTCTTTTTTTTCTTTAAAAGCTAGCAGCAAACTGACTTTGTTGAGGTGCAGCCTCTGACTACCAACAGATGGGAATCAAAAGAACTATCTTAACGTGACCTTGAGTGCATCTACATTGCACCACTATAGCACTGTGATTCTATTTTAACTACCATGGCTCCATCCTATGGAATCCTGGGATTGTAGACTAATGAGAGACTCTGCTTTCTTGGGTGCACTCCCTTGACCTACAACATTGGAGCTCTCTGGTAGAGAATTTTAAGTATCCCTCAAAATTATAAATCCCAAGATTCTGTAAGATAGACCCAGGGCAATTAAATTGGCATGAAACTGATATCACTGTGTAATATGGATACAACCCTTGGTTCTTGTTTTTTCCCCCACCAGCAGAATATTTGACCCTAAAGGTTTGTGAATATTCTCAAAGATTTTTTTTTATTTTTTTTAAAGGCTGACCAATATGTTCAATGACTTCAAATGGCAGGCAAGCATTCAGTCTTTGAAACATATTCAACAAAGCGTTTCCAACCAAGTTAAGTTTAAGCCATCCTCTTTCTCTCCTCCATCTTCCTCATCTGTAACATTGTTATAACTTCCAGGGCTATCTGTATGGGCTGAGTAATAATTAATGGTGCCATTGTTCAGACCAGAAATGGAAGATATGGTGGCTCAGCTAGTTATAGATCACAGCAAACTTTCTATCTGGCTTAATGTCTATTTATATCACAGCAGCCACAATGAGAGAAGTACCAATTAACTATGAAAAACAGGGACTGGTAGTAAGTCTGAAAATTGTTACTAAAGAATTTATGTCTGATGTATCACATACTCTATCCTTCCAAAAAAAAAAAAATCTCTGAGCGGGAAACTGTATCTAGCAGGGGTGGTGAACCTTTGGGACTCTAAATATTGACACACCACTATTCCCATCATACTTGACATTGGGCGGGATGAGTTTGGGAACTGAAATTAAATGTCTTGGATGGCCATAAGTTTCTCAGTTCTGTTTTAGAGTTCAAACTTCCGTACTTTTCAGCAAAAAATTAATGCAAGAAACCAAGTTAGGCCTCAGGATCACCCTGAAGCCCTGCTGGGTTTGGGTTTGTGAGTACATGTGTGTGAGAACTGGATTATGTTTACAGTTATGTTTCTGACTTTTATTTACTTATTTGATATACCGTATATCATGCTTTTCTCCCAATATGGGATCCAAAACACTTTGTTCTAGGACTGCTGGAATTCTGGGCTTATATCTTATGACAAGAGTGGAAAACTGCGAAGAGGGCCAGTGACTACTTTTCAGTTTGGTCAAATGCTTAAGAATCACACAATTTCTTTTTATTTTTGTAGAGGCAGGTTTATGTTTTGGTCTGTACATAAATATTAGTTGTTTATATTAGTCATATTAGCTATTAGCTAAATACATGGGCTGTACCCACATGTCCTGGGCACACCAGAAGTAATATAGTGTCATTCCTGGCTGCCATTTTTCACATTTTTAGCTAGTGTCACTAGTTGTGTATGTGTGGGGCTTCTGCAAGTGTATGAGTGAAGCTACTGTATTTATGGGTAGTTTGGAGCCATTTCCGGACAGCCTGTAAATCAGTATAAGAATTTAATTTGGAGACAATAAAGGAAGCTAGGAGGGGCTCTGGAGAGGTTTTGGTGGCCAAAAAAATATTTGGAATTGAGAGATTTTTAGTAATAAGTCTCCCAATCAGCAGAGTATTTTGTAATGCACAGATAGAAGCTGAACAAATTACCAGTTCCACTTTATCATCTCCACCCCAAACACACTTAATCTAGCTCAAAATAAACACAAACAGTTTGGTTAAAAAGTATGAAAAGTTTACTCACAAAATCTTGTGCATAATCTACACAGGTTCAATTCCCGAAGAAAGTAAGAAGAAATTAAGCACTCACATGCTTACATGGAAGCATGCTTGCCAGAGAATCAGAGACCACATGCTTGCAGGGAAGTTGAAGAACAAAAGGGGAAGAGGAAGAGAACATGCAAGGGAAAGTGGGTGTTGACCAAGCAACAGGGCATTCCCCTCTATGCCTACAATACACATGCAAACTAACTAGCCAGTTAATTAAGCATGCAAAGGTTCCCATTCCCAACAAAAAATAGGTCCTGAGACCCACATGTTGCCTGCAGGCTGTTCTTCCCCACCTATGGACTATAGTGTGCTTAGCATATTACCACTAAATTTTGCAAACAGTGACGTTATTTTTTAAAAAATAAGACTTCTGAGGAGCACTTAGGGGCAGAAAAAAGGGGGGTGAGTCTACATGCCTGAATTTTTCCCATCCCTGACATATAGGATGTGGCATCTGTTGTTGTTGTTGCATGCCTTCAAGTTATTTCTGACTTATGGAGACCCTAAGGCAACCCTATCACAAGGTTTTTGGAGGCTGAAAGTGTGTGATGCACCCAAGGTCACTCAGTAGATTTCTGTGGTTGAGCTGGGAATTGAACACTGGTCTCCTGGGTGATAGTCCAATGCCTAATGGTTAAATCTGCCTGTTCCACTTGCAGTAACATTCTCATTTTTTATAAGCACAAACTAATGCATTGCCATTGCATACATAAGCAGGCAATTTTTAAAATGAATTGTTTGTGCAGAAAATTCCTATGCATTTTTAGCATCCTTCTGTATGCATGAAATGGTATACGTCTTTTTTTTTTGTATACACTTTCCCTTAGTATACAAGTTTTTGCAATCAATTTTCATCAATACTTTTCTTGGAAGGGGTGGTATGGCTAGTCTTCCTAATGCACACCTTTTGTGTGGTTTTTTTTTTAAATGTCAGACAACTGTTTTGCAAAATTTGTGAGAATGGTAGAGTGATCATCTTCCACTTAGCGTATTAACTAGGAAGGTTGAATTAGACTGGCTTGTATTAAAATCAAGAAAATCATGAGCCTTGCCCTCCCTAGTGGCACCAACAGTTGATGCAGTGTTGCTGCATCAGCTCAAACATAGAACGTTGTTATTTATATTCTGCCTTTCTCCCAAAATTAGGACTCAAAATGGCTTACAATTTAAAAACACAATACAGCTAAAAACATACAAAAAAGTGAGGATTGAAATAAGATTAAATGATTTACAAAATTAAAATGATATAAAACTACACTTAAGAAATACCATTAAAAAATAAAAAGCAATTAAAACAGCTCGGTATAGAACAATACAACTCCCCCAGTCCACTCCTTTAAAAAGATTCCATTTGAAAAGCTTGTCAGAATAAAAAGGTCTTTGCCAAGATAGAAGGACAGCAGCAAGAGGGTCATTCTGGCCTTCCTGGGAAGAGAGTTTCAGAGTTGAGGGGCAGCCACTGAAAAGACCCTTTCTCATGTCAACAATCATGCTTGTCGTGGTGGTGGGACTGAAATAAGGACTTCCCCTGATGATTTCTTGTATTAGGAGATACAGTCTGCCATGTAGCTTGAACCTGAATCATATATGGCTTTCTAGGTCATAATCAGCAGTCCAGAAATTTGAATTGTGCCTAGAAAAAAATTGGCAGCTAGTGGAGCTGTTGCACATCACCACCATGCTGGGGAATAGTATGGTTCCTTTAATCTACCTCACTTAACACCTTGGCTGCAGCCCTCTGTACTAGCTGAAGTTTCCGAACACCCTTCAAAGGCAGCTCCATGTAGAGCGTTTTACAGTAGTCCAAAAGGAATGTAACTAAGACATGTAATAGCAGCCAGATCCAGGATCTCTTGTTAAATGCTTGAACCAAGAACTTTGTGACTCAGAGACTGACACTCCTTTCATGCTACACAATTTATAGCACTGTAATTCCATAACTACCATGGCTGTGTCATAGGTGCCTGCTGTCCATTGCCAGGCAACAGAGTCCAGGGTCAGCAGGAGGCCATTCAATGAACAAATGGAGACAGCTAGCAGTTCAGAAGCACTTGCCTATTCAAGGTGGAGCAGAAGTGAAGTTAAAGTCAGTCTAAGAGTTCAGAAACCCAGCAGAGAGCAACATCAGACAGTCCAGAGGTCAGAGAGCCAGGCAGATGGCAAGCAGGGAATCTGTAGCACACAGAGGCAAAGGCTGGCAAACACACAAGTTATTTCTGGCATCAGGCCACCACCCTCTGCCTTCCTTAAAAAGGCTGGAGCCAGCTGGCTCTCATCGCAGCCTGATTAGCTTCCAGTGCATTTGTGTCTCCTTGCCCTCCTTCAAGGCTGCTGTTCATCTGGAGAAGCTAATTCCTGGCCCATGACAGACTGCATCCTATGGAATCCTGGGATTTGTGGTTTAGCAAGGGTAGTGTGATAGATGATGGCTCTGAGGTCGAGGAACAACTGATTGTGCCAGGAACATAGCCAGTGATTGACCAAACCAACTTGCAAATATTCCCAGCAGTTGAAGGACAAGTGGAGGCAGAATTGCCCCAACCAGCTCCAGAAGGAGAAGGAACCAGCAGTGATCTGGAAGAATTACAGTCACCTGAGCCCCTTAGCTCCCAGTCATGAAGGAGGCTGAAACAGGCAGCTCAGAGGGAAGCTGTGTTGGCTAGATTAAGGAAGCAATGACAAGTAACACCTGTTCTCTGTGGCTATTTAGGTCTGTCAGTGTGGCTTGCTTTTTTGCTTGTAGCAAATTATTTGCAAGCCTCACAACTCTTGTGTTCTGGCTCCCTTGACCCCTCTGGACAGACCTCTGCTTTCTAGACTGTCGGACTGGACTTCGACCTGGCTTGGCTCTGCAGTTTCCTTGATAGTTGTTGTATTGGACATTCCTCGCTGCCTCCTCCTCACAGCAAGTATTCTCACTTCATCCCCCCTGCTGGCAGTGAGGCACAGGCAGTGAGTTGGACTCTGACATGTATTTAGAATTCTCAGCCAAAGAGCTTTAGCATGTCACCAAATCACAGAAGATAGGATTCTATAGGATGTTGCCATGGCAATTCAAGTAGAATCATAGTGCTATAATTGTATAGTGTGAAAGGGCCTTGAGTTTGTTGAGCTACTTGCCTTGAAAAAAGACAGGGAATGAGCTGGCTCTTAGAAATGAATGAACAAACCAATCTGCTCTTTAACTTCCAAGAATGAAGCCTGCTATTCTTTCTGGAACTGAGGTCTTTGCTTTGTGGAGGCAGAGAGATCCTGAAAGTTTGCATGTGACACACAATGCTGACTTTCTTTGTAACCCTCCCTTCTTTTCTCCTAGAGCAAAAGACATGCTCACATTTTACATAACAGGAGAAATCCAACTTTTCAAAACTCCTTGAAACCCCAAATCAAAAAACACATAAAACTGAGCACTTGGATTTAAGCCAGTTTAGTTCCATTGAAGTCATCATCCAAAATGAGAAAGAAATTCTCTCTTATGACTGATTGTGTATAATCAATCAAAAAGATTTTTTTTAGAGAAAACTTCCATTATATTTTAAGAATATCTGTGCAGCTTCTTGTTCCTGCTTTAGCTATCTATCCATTATAGACATGAAATACACAAGACAGAGCTTAATATAAAAAGAGTGGAAATCTGGCAATAGGTGGATTATTTTTTAATGGGATTCTGAGCTATTTAAAAGTCTGGCAAGGCAGAATGAATTCAGCACCTAAAATTAATTCCCAAGAAGTAATTAGATGGGTTTTTTTTTTTAAAAAAAATCCATCTTGGGTTGCTCAGATCTTAAAGCATGATGTTCCTTTTTCTGATTTTAAGAAACAATCCTCCCATTTATTTTTTTTTTAAAAATTAGAAGTTCATTGTTGTGAATGATATCATTTTGAAAGGCATTTAAGGAGGAATGGTGGGTACAATCTTATACAATAATTGATTGCTACACTCAGAAAGAGGCTGGACTTCCTTTCACTGGTGTATGGCCTCAGAGACACAGGTAAGAAGTGGCTAAGTGGGCTTCAGACTCATGATTTTTCCCAGCATGCTGACGATGTGTCTAGCTTTTAGCATCTTGAAAAAACTGTTTGGTCAGAGCTCTTTTGCAAGAGCAGCTTGTGACTTTATCAGTAGGAAGCAGAAATTCAAGATCAATGTTCTCAAAACTCAAGTTCAAGTTCAATGCCTAGCAGCACCAACATCCAGTGTACACAGCTATCACATTCCAGCTAAGAGCTAATAGCAGAAGGGGGCAAAATGGTAGGGCAAAGCAGTACTTGGGAAATCTCCAAATGACCACCTTGCCCCAGTAAAGCCTGAAGCTCAATTGAAGCCTTTATATCTCTTGGCTAAAACTATTAATTAATTTATATCCCACCTTTCTCCCATTATGGGACCCAAGGTGCCTCACAATTTGATTTAAAACAAGATACAGTTAAAACAATGGCTAATAGTTAAAACAAATTAAAAAGCACACAAAAAAAGACAGTTAAACAAAAGGTCATCCTGAAAGCATTCATTTAAAACCATTTTTAAAAGCCATTAAAATATAATGACAAAAATACAAAAACAAATCCAACACATGCCAATTACAAGACCTTCTGAAATGGACAGTCAACACTCAAAGGCCTGGATAACAGAAAGGTTTTTGCCTGCAAGAAAAAAGGGGGAAATTTCACAGCCTGGGAGCAGCCACCAAGAAGATTGTTTCTCATGTCCCCAGGCTCCACTTCTTCCCATACAGTGAGAAATCTTAAAGGCATAGATCTCTGGCTTGTAACTCAAATCTTAGCACTCTAAGAGCTCATGCTAGGCATGCTGTTGGCACTGGTGTACTGGTTCCAGGGAGTATGGAGCTTGCGATGGTGGTAGGACTGAGGGAAGGACCTCTGCTGGTGATCTCACGGTCTGGGCAGACCATATAGGGGGATATGGCCTGCCATAAAGCCTGGACCTGAATGATATAGCCCCCTACTTCAGCTGATCACCAGTACCATAGACACAAACATGGGCATCAGTATGTTCGCAGGAGAAGACTGATATTGAGATAACTTGTGTTGACATACATTTCAGGAATTCCGGAGGAATTTGGCCAAAATCTGTTGCTTACAGAGCATATTCAGACGTGCAAGCTCCATTCCCCTCTCACTTTGTAGTCCAGGAAAAAAGAATATATATAGAGAAAAACCTATCTTTTTGTTGTAGTTTGTGACTTTTTCTTCTTCTTAATCCTAATTTTCAGCTGTAACTAAATGCTAGCTACCTGTAATGGCAAATACCCACATCTCTCTTTCTTTTGTTTCTCTACAATCTGTAGGAGTCTCAAGAAAAGAGTAAGCATTCTTTAGTCTCGTGTTCTCATTCTGCATATTTGATTGCACAGCTCCCTTGTTACTTTGCATAATAACCAGACTTGTAAACCAGTCTTGAGATGTATTTGCTTCGTCAAAGGGGTTTAAGCAAGGAAGGGACAATGGTGCCCAACAGCTTGGAAAAGCAAAGCATGTGGCCCCTCTCAGCACACTTATATACCACACAAGTGACTGAAGTCTGAGTCAGAATCCCTGGCTTTTCCAGTTAAGCAGATAGTTAGTTCCTGTAGCAGGTAATTAGAAATTCCTCTCTGCCTGAGATTCTAGAAAGCTGTTGCTGCCTGTCAGAGTGAACAATACCCAACTGTGTAGACAAAATAGGCTCTTCTGGTATAATGCGGTTCCCTATGTTCTCAAGTCAATCTAATACATATTGTGCATCCCATGTACTTTCTATGGCCATTTCCACACAACACTGTTATAGTGCTATTATTCCTCTTTCAACATCTTATGGAATTAGGGAGGGGCCTTTAGTATTCTCAGCCAGAGAGCTCTTTGGCCTCAGTAAACTACAAGCCCCAGAATTGCACAGGATGTTGAAACTGGAATAATACTACTATAACAGTGTGGGGCAGAAATGGCCTTAGTCTCAAAGCCTCTCAAGTATTCAGCTTGGAGGTTGGGTCTGGAACCGTATTTTACAAGCAGAAGTTCAAAAAACATGAAGTACACGAATAGTTTCTAAGAAGTATTTTGCACATACTGTTTTCCCTTATTTACTTGCTCATTGTATTTATATGCTGCTATTCTCCCAGAGTGGAACCCAAGATGGCTAATATAAGGAGATAATCTTAGGTAGAAAAAAATACACTTGTATAGTGTGTCATGAGCACATTCATCTTCCTTGATTACCTGGATTAAAAAGCAACACTGGTTCATATGAAACATTATTCTCCTTAAAATTAAACATATTAGAATCAGTCTTGAAGGACAAAGTAAGCAACAAGGTCAGACAGCCATGCTCCCAGATTAAATTATCTGAAAGTATCTTGAGAATTATTCATACTAATATCTTTACAGAGCAGCAACGGTTCTGCTTTGGTGCCACCATCTCTGCCCCCAGGGCTCAATTTCCCCATTACATTACATTGTATGCCTCTCTCACAGAAAATGTTAAAATGTTACCAAATCAGCAGGTTATTATTTCATGATTCTGAAAAAGATTAGAGCTCAGGTTTGACCTTTGGAGCCTATATAGGAGTTAGGATTATTAATACAATTAATTATTACTATTCACTGGAGTATTATTAATCACTTTCTTGGAGGAAAGTATGCTGTCTCACTGCTAGAGCTAAGGTTAAGGGCTGTCAGTATAAGTCTCTGGCTCTCCTGTGGTATTTGGACACGACAGTTTCTCTGCCAGTACCACTGGTTCTTCAGTCCACATCCACATTCTACATGCATTAAATATTAATTGGACAGAAAACATAGATTAGAGAGAAAGTTGGCATGATTTTAAATGGAGCAAATAACCACAGGAAAAACAGTTCTTAGAAGTGTCACAATGTATTAATGTATTAAAGCCCAGTGGATTGAATTTTGTGTTCTGGACAGTAGCTGGAAATTTGTAGTTGTAAGTGGTGGTAGTATGCATATATGTGATTTGTCAGTGTTTAGAAAATTTACAATTTTCATCTCAAAAAATATCCCTTTCAAGCTCTGCAGCTGGCATTGTTGTGTTTAGAAGGTTAATCTACTTCATGGGCTGTTCTGTGCTCAAGTTGGCAGTGGGATGAAAATTACTGAACTCCTGGTGGAACTTCACGGATGATAGAGATATAATTGATGCATTGCAGGTAAAAGAGAGGATTTCAGTGACTGAAGCTGAGAAATATGAACATATTGTATAGTGAGGTGAGTACTACTAGACCTGAAGATAAAATGCTGTGTCAGTTATGAAATAAGTATGATGACAACATTGTGACAAAGCTTAGTGGCTATGTAAAACTTTTTATTTAGATGCATGTACATTTGTAAGATCATGTTCTATGTATATATAACTATATATACAGCAATATGTAACTATAGAAATATTGAGATTCTCTTCAGAAGTTCTGTCTTGGATCTCCTGCAATATAAGTGAGGCAGGTGCTATCAGAGAGAAGACCTTCTGAGCTGTGGCATCCTAATTGTGGAATGCTCTCCCTAGTAAGGCCCCAACACCTTCTCAATGATCATGCTATCATAGAGGTGGACAACTATGGGAGGCTCTGGGCCTGCATTAGCATCCCCCAGGAGACCTGGGACGGCTTGCACCTTGCAACTCTCTCCACTGCATATCTATTCTGGCTTTTTTAAATGCCTGGGTGGGAAAATGGCACTTCCTCTCAAAGAAGCACAGAGAGAGTAGAGGTCAGTGCTTTTAGGTTCTCCAGAGATGAACTAAGCTCTCACCTTTCCCCACTCTGCTCAGAAAGGGGATGGTTCCTTTTTTTGATAAAAGTTAAGGCACAGTATTAACTCCTACCAAAAAATGGAATCATCCTCTTCTCTGAATAGTGGAGAAAGCCTTCTTGAATGCCTGGGTGGGAAAATAGTGTCAGTAGCAGTCAGGGCAGTTGGACCCCTGTGGCAGTGCTGGCACTTTCCCCTCACTGTCATGCCCCAGTCCCATAAGCCAAGTGCAAACACAGGATCTTCCCCAACAGCCAAGACACACAGACATGAACAAGACAATACTTACTGAAGCCCAGCATAGTCGAGAAAGGGAGAGCTCAGGTGACTCAAGGCACTTTTATAGTGAAGCTGTATTAACCAGGCAAACAGCTACGAGAGGCTGCTGCCTAAAAAATACCTGAGGCAGGGCAAGGAAGAAGTCTTTTATAGACAGTTGGCAATTCTGGGGGAAGTAATATGTTCTTCTTTTGATCTTTGGCTTGTGTTCCTGAAAAACCTTAACTCTTACTTTGTGCACTGACTATGCTGCTGGATGCTTCCTTGAACTAGCACTCTGAATTTATGGCTGACCTGGACTGCCAGAACAAGAATGACAATTGACTGATAAGTTGCTGTAAATCTTGACTGTGGCTGCTACTATAGACTGTGTTTAAGAATTGTGAACTATGGCTGGCTTTCTAAACAGGACACTAACCATGATACGACCCTCAACTTATCCACAGGTCATATCAAAATCCATAGTTTTGGCCCCAAAACCTGCCCTCAATTTATACACATGGTTGACTTACACATGAGTATATACAGTACCTCACTAATACTCTCAGAATGTTAAAAAAAAAAAAGCATAGATCTATAACTTTGGCAACCAAAATGGAAATTGTACGAGAGGTGGAGGCTGATGAAAGAAAAAGTACCTGGATACACTTTGGAAGAAGCCTCCAAGCCTTTTAGAAGTTTCAAAATGTTATTGATTACTCGTGCAAGGCTTCATTTTATTTTGCATATGCATATCATCAGTTTTAAATAAAGCTTGTTGAAACATGTTCAGTTCCTCTCATTTTTGTTGATGTTCTAGGAATCTATCCCTATTCTTTTTGTCATTGGCACCAAATATTCTGTTAAATATTCTACTCAAGAACACATCCACTTTGTTAAGTGAGATAGACCTGTAAAATGGCCCCTGACTGTCCTGTACAGGTATATAGATCTATCCCCATTTACTATCAGGGCAGGGCATGGGGACAGGAAGACTTGCATTTAAAATGACCTGTCCAAATGGGCAGACAGGGAAGCCAGGGGCCATTTTACTCCTCCACAACTCACTATAGGATGTAGCATCCCTCCAAACAAATCTGAAAGGCGTAGCAATTCTCTTCTCCCCCCACCCAGGGTATAGCCTTCAACTGCCCTGATTTTGCAAGGATAGTACTGATTACTCTTCTGTCACCCCACTTTTTCAGTTGTTTTAAATATATCCCAGTTTCTTTCTCTTCCTCCCACTTTCCCCATTTGTCCTCAACTTACTTGAATTGCTGCAGATTGAGTTCAAAGTGCAAAAGCAGTTTGTACTTTATTAACTCAGCTGGAGAGAGGGTGGCATTGTGCCCTTGCCTGTAGATTCAAGCAAAAGCAAATTATTGTAGCCTCTCCGAGGTTATCTGTTGTTCCTCATCGGTAATGTTTGTCATTTTGACCACAGCGTAATGTAGCTGGGTGACGTGTTCTGGTTTTCATCTATGAAAATGGTAGAGGGTACAGGAAGGGAGGTTCATACATACCACAGGCCCTGTGAGTTGTTTCATTCACCGAATAAGAGGGCCAAGAGGGACTTTATTATTAGTTACTCAGTTTGATATTGAAATCATACTACTCCAGAAATGAAACTTGGCACAAATTGAATCCATGTATGTTCTCAGAAAACTGAGATATGGATGTGTGAGAGAAATGGAGGAGGCAGGTTCATTTTCAAACAAAAAAACTTTTGATCTTGCAAAAAGATGTTGGGGTGGAGTGGAAAAGCTCCTTTGCAAAAAAAAAAAAAAAAGTCTTGCTCTTTCATTACCAAATATAAAAATGAATAATGTATTTTCTTTTCAATCATATCTAAACCAATCTAGACACATCTAATCTTAAAATTCTGGCATTAGAGGCCTCAGTATGTTTAATATATAGTTTCTTTTAATATGTGGGATGGAATCAGGCAGTTCAACAGATGTTACTGAACTATATCTCCCAGCATTCTTTGCCAACTGGGAATTGTAGTCCAACAACCTCTGGAGGGCTGCACAACTCCCTCCCCCCATTGTATTTATTTCTTATATTGTGTGTGTGTGTGTATGCCTTCAAGGATCTTTCCACACTACACTATTACAGTGCTATTATTCCACTTTCAACATCCTATGGAATTCTGGGGTTTGTAGTTTCCTGAGGCCAAAAAGCTCTCTGGCTGAGAATTCTAAATGCCCCTCCCTCAACTGCAAACCCCAGGATTCCATAGGATGTTGAAAGTGGAAAAAGAGCACTGTCACAGTATAGTGCAGAAAAGGCCTAAGTCACCTGTCAACTTATGGCAACTCCATGAATTTTCTTAGGGTTTTCTTAGGCAAGGAATACTCAGGTGTGGTTTTGCCAATTCCTTCCTCTGAGACACAGCCTAAAACACCCCGTATTTGTTGTTGGTCATCCATCCAAGTACCAGCTGGGGCTCAACCTGCTTAGTGTCCAAGATCAGATAGGATCTGGTGCTTATCATGTATTTAGGCCTCCTTATTATATTACTGGAAATCAAAAATAAAAATAACCCCCATAGATATATGAGTGTGTGTGTGTGTGTGCGTGCGCGCGTGCGTGTGTAGTAGCAATAGTAGTAGTTTGGGTATTTTCTTGTAATAGATAGGCTAATAAAAACTTCAAGGATAGTAATGTGTGTAAATGTATTTACAACCCTGTTTTCACATATACGCCTTTAAAAACAATCACTTTCACTTCACTTCATATGTCAGGAATGGAGAAGCTTCCACACATGAATTATTTCAACAGGTTGGTTTGTATCTTTGTTTTATATCCCGCCTTTCATCTACATGGGACCCAAAGTGGCTTATAACAATTTAGGAAAACAGACACACAGGCACAATTTCTTTGATATGTCTTACCTTCTATCTTCCTTTTGTGGCTACAATGCCATAAAGAATTTGTACACAAAGGAAACATTAGGAACTGAGGTGTCCTGTGCACAACATAATGTTGTATGGACAAATTTTCACTCACCTCACTGCCTGGTCAAAATCTATCTGATCTTGAGATGGGGACAGGAGACAATAGCTTTTCAGCTGACATCCTGAGCCATCTGAAGTCCTCATGTTCCTCTGGAATGCAAATAGCCTCACAGAAACATAGACTTCTCTAATAGAATGGAAATTGCTGTGATAATGGAGAACATTTCTCACAGTGCACACCCTCATTCAGCCGTAGCAAAGTGCTCTTCATTTTAAAAAGCCCATAATTTTCTCCATAACACTTGCAGGGAACTAGTCAAGTGAGAGCAACCAGTCTTATGGAATGTGTCATTAGTCATTGGCTCAGGAATTCAAAGAGATGGAAACAACTAATACTTTCACCAGGACAAAATCAACCTCCAGGAGTTTTTGAGCAATGTGTAGTTTATAATAATGTAGAAAAATTATGTCAGAACCTTGATATGTTAGTAAAAATGGTTAATGCATTCATGCTGAAGAATGACAGTGAAGATTTATAATGCACTAGCATATTTACCTGGCATTCCCTGGGATTTTATTTTCTCATAGGTAACACTTGTTGGAAATGACTTAGGAATTACTTTACCATACTTTAGGAATTAGATGTGGTTAAAGTACACAGATTTGATATTCTGTGTTGCTAATTCATCAAACTGCATTGTCCAATACCTGTAACTTTTCCCCATATTCCCCAATCCAATTTGTATTCAGAGTTGTTAACATACAGAGGTTCAGTTTCTGAGGGAAAACACTTCCTCCTCCTTCTTGCTGCTAGGCCTTGTCTCCATAGCAACCGGCCAGGCCAAAGAGCTCTCTGGCTGATAATTCTAAAAGGCCCTTCTCTGAACTACCAACCCCAGGATTCCACAGAATCTTCACCAGGCAGCCAATCATATGAGCTCTTCTCATCTGACACAGCCAATCATATGAGGTTTTTGCCTGCCTGACAAACTCACAGATTTTGCCTTTTATATATTAGATTAACATCAGTCATAATTTGGAGGTTGACGCATTAGCAACATAATAGCAGAGACAGTGTGGTGTGGTGATTATGAGTATTAGACTATGACTCCAAGAGGGTTCAAACCAAGAGCCAATGTGGTATAGTGTTTTGAGCATTGGACTACAACTCTGGAGACCAGGGTTCAGTTCCCTGCTCGGCCATGGAAACTCATTGGGTGACTTTGGGTGCGTCAAATATTCCCAGCCACCGTGATACTTTCTCCTTAGGGTCACCATCAGTCAGAGGTGACCTGAAAGCACACAACAACAACAGGGTTCAAAGCTCTGCTGAAACACAGAAACCCTTGGGCAAGTTATATTCCCTCAGTGTTATAGAAAGGCAATGACAAACCTCCCCTGAATAATTCTCCCCAAGGAAACCCTAGAGAAGAGTTGACTGGAAAAAAATGTTGTTGTTGTTGTTGTTGTGTGCCTTCAAGTCATTTCTGATTTATGGTGACCTAGAGTGTGTGATGCACCCAAGGTGACCTAGTGGGTTTCCATGGCCTAGAGAGGAACTGAACTCTGGTCTCTAGGGTTGTAGTTCAACATTCAAATCACTACACCACACTGACTCTCTGGAAAGCCCAGAAAAGTAACAAATGTAATAGTAACACATTATTTTAATTTATTGTTTTTCAAAATATGTCATCTTTGGGGAAATGATCTCCAAATGGCCAAAAATCCCCGAAGGAACATAAAAGTCATAGTTTTGAAATATTAAGTAATTATTACTCATGATACCAAAATCAATTAATATGTTAGCATTAACATTAAAATGTCCCCAAAATACATTCTCATTACTTACCTACCTACCTACCTTCCTTCCTTCCTTCCCCCCCCCTCCTTCCTTCCTTCCCTCCTTCCAGGTTGTTGTTGTTATTATTGTTGTTCTGTGCCTTCAAGCATAGCATATTTAACAGATTCAAGATTTATAAAAATGTAATTCATTAAATGTAATTATTTTATTGTCATAACTGATTCTGTATAAACAGGGATATTCAAAAACTTAGCCGCTTGCTAAGTAACTCACTTGTTACAGCCCCAACAGTGCAGGGGGGGGGGATGAGACTCATGGGAGTGGTCTGGGGAAAGTTTTATGTTAGGTCTTTTCTGATCCTTTGATCATACAGAATATAGGCAAGATAGATTCTACTTTGAGGTTATTACAGGGGAAGCATCTATTATTCAGTGGAGGTTTATTTTATCTTCCAGCTAATAAATTAGAGGGAGAACATTAAGGCTCGTCAAAGAAAAAGCCTTTCTATATTTAGGAATCCCGTAGCACCTCTGAGATTAACTGGGAAAGAAGAATATTTTCATGAATCCACTTGCATCCATGAGCTTTCATGGAGTAGACTGGAGACCATAATAGGTTATGTTAGAAATTTCTTTTTTCCCAGTTAGACTCAAAGCTGCCACTAGATTCCTTTATAATGTTTTAAGCTGAAGCAGGCTGAAATGGCTGTGTGTTTGAATTCCTGTATCAGGAGTAGTTAGCCATCATAAATAAAACATGCCACCTTTACAAGGAGGCAAGATAGACCCACTGACTGGGGGGAACAAGGTCCTTGCACTGCTCCTTGGAGCTCTCCATGGCCTGTTCTCAATAGCCTGTGTTTAGCAATAGATTCAGCACTGCCTAAATCCATGGTTTACAGGTAGGAGGACAACAAGGCTGTTGAGGTAACATCAAACACAGCCTTCATCCAGTGTGATTTAAAAGAATCTGACATTGTCTTGGACACCAGGGAGCTGGGAGGAAGCACCAGACAACAGCAAAGCTAAAAAAAAGGGATGGAATAAATCCTTGTCAACCATTTTAATGAATTTAAGATAACCTCCAGACTAAAAGGAGCTCCAGCAACACCCCCTGGGGACATCAAACGTTCACCTTAGAGGTAAAATGACTGTGTGCCTTCAGAAGAGTTCTTAAAAGTGAGGAAACTATATTGGTGCATTGAAAATAATCTGAGGAGCAGTTTTGTTTTTAAAAACCCAGGAACTGTTGAGAGAAATTTTCTATTCTTAGTAGGAAAAAAAATAAAGCACATTATCAGTCCCAAATTTTGTACTTTTCTAGATTTGATTCTTTTTTTCCTTGTACTTGCCAACTGAATCGTATACTCAGATATGAAACAATCTGTTCAATTCTATTGTTTTTGTTGTGTACCTTCAAGTTGTTTCTGACTTATGACAATCTCAAGGTGAACATATCACTGGGTTTGCTTGGCAAGATTTGTTCAAAGGAGGGCTCGCCCTTGCCTTCCACTGAGGCTAAGAGAGTGTGACTTGCTCAAGGTCACCCAATGGTTTTCCATGGTTGAGCGAGGCTTCATACTCTGATCTCCAGAGCTGTAGTTCTCTTATCTTTTCTATTATTCTCCATAAAGCAGGAAAATTCAGCTTTCCCCCTGGGAAAAAAAAGTACTTTTGAGTAGGCAGTTGTTAAAAAAAGTATTATTACATAAACATTACTACATAAAATAATGTGACAGGTAACATCCTTACTTGTAAAATGTTACTTCCAAGTTCTGGTCCTGATATGAAGGGGTAGAAAAGTAAGTAAGCACTCTGTTTGAGTATATACCTTACATCATGGTGGAGTTGTGAGTGTATCCATGGTATACTGTGAGGGTATACTGGAGTTACTCCAACCTTGCAAAATGTATCAGGACTTTTTCATTAACATCTGTCACCTCCTCTCAGGTTTCCCTGTTTGCTCTGAATTTCATTACAACCACATTAGTTTAGTGTGGATGGGTGACAAATTCTCCCAGCAATGATATTCTGTTGTGAATTATCCCAGTCATTAGGCAAAATATGTTGAAGTAGCTGAGCCTTCAACTGACAATTAAGATCCATTGGATTTATAAAAGATCTGCATTAGATGAAAGCCTCTTAGAACTGGCTTGTACATATGGACCAACACATCTGCCTGCATTCTGGATTCTCCTCAGAGGAATGGAGCTACAGATTGACTATCAATGTAAGCACCAAGATTTTGAAATGTGCTACTACATCATCAATAAGTACAATCAGCCAAATTTAGCCATTTAGGCACTAGGGATTCAAGGTATAAGCCAGAAAGAACCTTACTTCTCATAGTCCCCATTGATGGCACTTAAATGCAAATAAAAGCTATAACAGCTCAGGGAATCAATGTGAACCTTGCGAGACTTCAAATACCAAAATTTAAAATCACAGAATCATAGAGCTGGAAGGGACCACAGAGGCAATCGAGTCCAACCCCCTGCTATGCAGGAAAACCCATCAAAGCATTCCCAACAGATAGCCATCTCAGCCTCTGCTTAAAAACCTCCAAAGAAGGAGACTCCACCACACTCCGAGGCACCATATTCCATTGCCAGACAGCTCTTACCATCAGCAAGTTCCTCCTGAGGTTTAAGGGGAATCTCCTTTCCTGCAGTTTGAATCCACTGCTCCTTGTCCTAGTCTCTGGAGCAGCAGAAAACAAGCCCACTCCCTCCTTGACATGACATCCCTTCAAATATTTAAACATGGCTATCATGTCCCTCTTAACCTTCTCTTTTGCAGTCTAAACATACCCAGCTCCCTAAGCCATTCTTCATAGGGCATGGCTTCCAGACCCTTCACCATTTTGGTCACCCTCTTCTGGACACGTTCCAGCTTGTCGATATCCTTCTTGAACTTAGGTGCCCAGAACTGGACACAGTATTCCAAATGAGGCCTAACCAATGCAGAATAGAGTGGTACTATTGCCTCCTTCGATCTAGACACCACTGATGCAACCAAGAATCATGTTGGCTTTCTGGGCTGCTGCATCACAATGCTGACTCATGTTCAGCTTATGATCTACCAAGACTCCTAGATCCCTTTCACATGTACTGCTATCCAGCCACGCGTCTCCCATCCTATATTTGTGTCCTACCTCTAAGTGTAGGACTTTACATTTCTCTCTGTTGAAATTCATTTTGTTAGCTTTGGCCCAGCTCTCCAATCTGTCAAGGTCATTTTGAAATGTTATTTTGTTTCTGTTTCTATAAATTTATACTATTTACTCATTTATCAAATTTACATGGTAAACCTATCAATTCCACCATTTTGGGCATGTTCGCAAGTTCTCTTGGTGACCTTATTATAACAAGGGACTTTTTTCAGTATTCAAATTATTGATAAATATGTGTTTTGCCTGGAGTTTGGATGATATACACATTTATCTGCAATGATCATGCTGGGTGTGAATTGCAGGAGTCAAAAAGCAACTGTTCCAAGTTCTAATATAATTTGCATTGTGAAACTGGGGACATCAGTTCAATCCATTCAATCTATTTGGGAAGAAGGGATATACCATGATTTCTAATTTTAGGTATGTTTGGGACAGCCAATTTGGTGTAGTGGTTTGAGTATTGGACTTGATTTCCTGCTCAGCCACAGAAATCCACCAGGTGATCCATGCCGTCATCCCCAGAAAATCCTGTGATAGGTTCTCACTTTAGGGTAGCCATAAGTCGGAAATGACTTGAAGACACACAACACATTTAGAACATTTCCTAATGATGCTTGGACTCTGTTATGTAAAGCCGAGCTGTTTCCTTTAACTGTGTAAAATGTGATACTCAAATCAGGAGACATTTTGCTGCCTAGTGTGACAAAAACATGGCTTTAGATTGATACACTGTGGCTTATAGACCATAATTAAGTTTGAGCTAAGCCCCTTTTCTCCAGATGAATTTGACACCTTTCTCTTCTAGGATCAGAGAAATTAGAAATGGAACCTTCCCCAAATGTACCTTCTGTCCATCTGCTTGTTCAGTGGACGCATTATCTCCCACCAGTAGGTGTACAGTTCTGTCTATTCCTATTAAAAGACTGTGCAATTAATATTTCATTAGCCCTGAAGCTGTTATAAATGTTGCTTCACTCACTTGCATCCTGGGAACACTGATTTATTTCTCAGGCCTGAAACCAAAATTGATTAAGCTAGAAGACTGTGGCTAAATGTGATTGAATGGTAGGAAAGGTGGAAACAAGACAGATGTAAAGGCGTGAATAATGTTCTTGCCAAGGAAACCATTAATAGATCTTTACTGATATGCTAGCTACTGTTCTGATCACTCATGTTTAGGGCATATTCCACATAAACACAGAGGCTGAAAAATTATTTTTAGACTACAGCTCCCAGAATAGTTATATGACCTCTGATGGCTATATGACCTCTGGAGTTGTAATCTAGTATAGCCATTTGCACCGTTGCTCCAAAAAGTAACTTTTCCAAATGATGCTGAAAGCATTCCTCTTCCTTAACACTTACCAGCCATTTCACACTACACAATGATAGTATTGGTTCCACTCTAACTTCCATGGTCCCATCCTATGAAATCCTGGGATTTGTAGTTTACAGAGGGCTATTTAGACATCTCAGCCAAAGCACTCTGCTGCTGTACTAACTACAAACCACAAATTTCATAGGAGTCATAGCAATATATCTGTGTCACATGAAAGGGTCCCTAGTCTTTCAAATGCAATTTGATAGGGAATTGAAATTCTTCTCACCAGTCTAGGGAATATGCCAATTTAGGAATGGTTTCTTGAGCTTCATCCCATTGTGGGAAGGGGGTTTAACGAATGTATCCAACCAAAGCAGGCAAAGCCAAATGCAGATCAACCATAAACTTCCATATCTTGTCAGGAATAAGCTCCAGGACAAGAACTTTGAGGCATCCAGAGTACAGCCCACTTCTGTGCACCTTTATGGCATCTTCAAGTTTCCCTGGTTTTCAGATCCTTTCACTGATCTGAACTGAAATACAGCATAGTTAAGAAAACAAGTGCCCTTATAGCATCGGCAGTTTCTGTGTTGTTTACCACCAATACTTTCTGAATCACATTTTCAGAGACTGTATTTAAATCTATAATGCTGTTTGCCTGTATTCAACTTCAATATAAACACAAAAAAAGAACATAGTTCTCCGGGTCCCATTATGAAAGTTTCATTAGATTGGAAAGTTACTTTTAATAAAGATTGAGTATAATGACATGCTGAAAAGTCATTCATAACTGAGTAGCAGTGGGAGGAAACTCTAGGTTTCCAGAGCATCAGCCCACTGCTCCTCAGTTATAGATGGCTTCAGCGTATCATTCTATTCATTCTCATTAAAAGTAACTTTCTAAGCTCTCCCAGAATAGCAAATGTGTTGTGCAGTCATCACTCTCAAAGAACTTTCCACTATCATTTCTTGAGAGTTTCTTCATTAAACTTGTTTCACACATCCTTCACAGCTCAATGGGAAGATTCACCCAAAGAATGTAATCTAAGTGTCCTACTGCAAGTTTCAGAAGATGTTGTTCTCATCTTTTTGCTGTCACCCTGTCTTTATCTCAAAGATCTCACGGTGAAACATACTGGTTGGACAGAAAAAGACTGAGCTATAGCTGGTTGCCATAAACATGTAGAGAACATTCAAAGACCTAGACTAGTCTAGATTGTCGAGAAACAGTATGAGAGAAGGAATAGGAAGGGATCATGAATCGATCCCTGAGACAGCCAATGGGGGAAAAGAAAGAACTATCACCTAAGGAGAAATTAAATGAGTGATCTGACTGAAAAAGATCTTGATTGGAACACAGTGAACAGTGTCAAGATTAGCAGTATGAATTTAGTACAGGTATATCACAGTTAATGAAGTAGATGCATTCCTGGATATTATTTCTTTTATAGGAAAAATTGTTAACAAGGTACAAATAACATGGAAAGAATGGAGATACATTCCTACACCATAAAACAATAGAAGCAGCTCAACGTGTTTAGCAAACTTTATATTCATAATTAACAATATCTACATGTAAAACAATTCTAGCATATGGATTGGTGAGGTAAATGCTGAGCCTCCTAGACTCTAGCAGGGCTAGGTTGTAGATAAAATTACTTTATCTACTTTAACTCTCAGAACTCCTAAACAATTGGAGGCAAAAAAACCCCAAAACACTACCATACTGGTGGGAATGGGCAACTCAGCCCCCATCTCACCTCAAAACTGGATCTGTCTTGACTAAGGCCATTTCCACACTACACTGTTATAGTGCTATTATTCCACTTTTAACATCCTGTGGAATCCTAGGTTTGCACTTTAGGGAGGGGCATTTAGAATTCTCAGCCAGAGAGCTCTTTGGCCTCAGTAAACTACAAACCCCAGAATTCCACATAATGTTGAAAGTGGAATAATAGTACTATAACAGTGTAGTGCAGAAATGGCCTAAGACCATCTAACTGAGGGGAGCTAACCAGCTGGGTTCAGGAGATAATGACTGGTTTATTGACAAGAAGGATCTGTATGGAAGGACATACAGTATTTACACATCTATCCATTTAATTGTTAAAAAAAAAGTCACACTAACCATCACTAAGTAATTATTTAACAAATATATATGACATGTGTGAGGAATGTGTGGCCTTCCAAATGTTGGATTGCAGATCCCATGAGCCCTCACCATTGACCACACTGGCTAGGGCTGAGGGCATCTGCACTCCAAGAAAATCTGGAGGGTGATGTCCCCATCCCTCTTATATGATGCTCTTCAATATTTCCAGGACAGCTTACAGAAATAGTGAATGAAAAATAATACCTAAAATAATAAGAAAAAGGAAAAACACACCCTATGGTTACCATCAGCCTCTGATCATTTCTCCTTATTCTTTTGCAACTGCTTAGTGGTCTCTACAGAAACAGACATATTGTACTAGGCCAAGGAAGAAATTTAACTGGTGCAAAACATTGTGCTTTGGAGAGCTTAGAAAATGAATTGTTCCACAACAAAAGCACTACCTTTAAAAAGGATGTGCAGAGTATGCACAATAAAATAAAGGGAAGTGTAATCAATTTATTGTGCAAGTAATAAAAAGGCTTTGGTCTGTGCAGTGTCCTGTTTAAGCTGCTTGAAGAAAGCCAGCATTTTCTGGAATTATTTTTAGTTTTATTTCTTGTCCTTTTTGTGGATCTGTTTCTAGTGAAGAGCTTTGCTGACCTAGATAGAACACAGATCAGATCAGCAAGCTAACCAGCCCATTTATATAGAACAACTAGAATTAAAATATCCTAAATTAGATTGCCATATGTAATAATCAAAATTCCACCTGGAAAAGGTTTGTGTAATCTCAGCATTTCCACCCCATTTTTGCATGATATCCATCATTGTCCATATAATGAACAGCCCGTACAGTTTCATATTTTAGCTGTGAGAGATTTTATATTAAATGAGTAAAAACACTGCAGAAATGTATCTCCTAGAATAGCTCTTTGGGTAGCACAGATATTTCTTGATGAAGGATTCCCTTCCTCCTTCTTCCCACTTTTAAGAATTAATTTACCTTGAAATTTACCTTGAAATAACAGAGAAATCACAACTATACACATTGGTTCATACAAAATGGATTAAAATAGCCCAGGAATGAAAGCAGTTTGGCCAAATATTGTCTGGATACAAACATTACAGATATAGATGCTTGTTCACTTGCCTCATAAGCAGATTTCTTGGAAAGCTCAGTAGATGTTGGAATGAACAACAGATCTGGAACAGAAGATGATGAGCATAACTGGCTGAATTATTTGTTATACCACACAGAGTAAACGGGTACAATTTACTCAAATATTAAGCAGCTATATTTGGACCAAAGTCACCCCAAAAATAAGACTTCTGACCAATGAAATATTGATTTAGTTGCAGAAATGGTTAGATATACTGACTATAAACACTTTGAAACTGTGTTTGGAGACTGCAGTTCCCCCAAATTTGAGGAATTTTGCATTTATTGCCATTATTTCATGGCAAAGTGAAAAATCCAGTAAAAAATTGTAATACTGTACTGTAGTTAGCCCAAATTATGCAATATATGCACACACTTATTGTGATAGCAAACCTTTCCCCATCTTTCAAAATAGTTCAGACAGTGCTAGCAATAAGGTGGGCTATCCAACAGATAACTCAGTATCAGGGACGATACGTACTATATTAGTTATGAAAAACAGCCCCCACCTGAGGTTTGAATGCATTTTTCAAAGAGAAATGCTCACACAGTTAGAAGCTTTTATAAAACAGTAGGTATTGGAGACTACTCAAGAAATAGCCCAAGACAACCCAGTTCTTAAATGCACAACTCCCAACCATCATTTTACACAAAAGGAAATTACGATACGTATCTGTATGGCTCTCCTATCACTCACAGGAAGATAACTTGAAATAACCTTTTAGTAATTTATGCCACAGAGAAGCAGCATGGTGTCCTGATTTGAATGTTGGACTTTGGGAGACCAGGGCTTAAATCTCTACTCAGTCATGGAAACCCACTGAGGGACCTTGGGTGAGTCACACTCTCTCAGGCTAAGAAGAAGGCAATGACAAATCTCTCAAGAAATCTTGCAAAGAAAACTCTAGGATATAGTTGCCATGAGTTGAAAGCACATAACAAAATGTAACAATTTTTTTAAAAAAATGGAATGTTCCATTTTTTATTTGCTTAACCCTTAGTGCCTCCTTGGCGTCATGCTGGACCAGATGAACCTATAATTTAGTTTTCCACATACAGCAGACACTTAAAAGGTAGAATTAACTGCTACAAAGTGCAGCTTAGATGGTGTTAAATGGAAATTGAACACATTCATGGGCAAAAATTCATCACTGACTACTAGTAACTACGGTTGTATCTAATCTCCAGAAGCAGCATGCCTCTGCATACCAACAGCGACAACGGGAGAGTATTTTCTTCATGTCTTCTCTAAGCATCTGCTTGACCACTCTGGGAAGCAGGAAGCTGGACTAAATAGGCCCTTCTTATGTTCTTACTTCTGGCAAGGCAAGTCTTACAGCTCCCTGTAACCCACCATCAACAGCTGGCTTTTAAAATACTAGTCTCATTTACTCTAATCTCTGCCAGTTTGAATGAGCAGCTCCTGATCTTCCACATACTTTAAAAGTTCAAAAAAATCAATTAATCTTTCCTTTTTGACATGTTCTATTATGTATCCAGCTCTGGTTTTTTATGTGTCTCTTGACAGTAATTTCTAGATGAAGATTAGCTTTCAATTATTTATCATTCTCATGTTCATCTATAGTAACAGAATTTTCATTTCATCACAATAAGCTTGTTTTACTTGGCTTTTTGGTGAGATTTGAGAACAGTTTGGTCTTTGTACAAGGAGGAGTGAATATTTTATCTGTAATTGTATCAATGTCAAGCCACAAGCTGGTTTGGGGAGAGAGTTAAAAACCTCGGTTGAGCATCATTGTTCCTGTTTCCAGCTTTTGTCTTGCAACATCTGTTGGACCAAAGAAAAACCCCCAAAGCAGCTTGTGAAGACTTATTTGAAAATGAATTAAGCCCCCCTCTGGTATTTTTACTCATGAGTAGTCTCTGAGGAGACCATTCAGGTCTGTCAGAGAAGCCAAGATGATACTCTTCTCAGTTTTCTTTGTGTAGTTCAATACAGCTGACCATGGAGTAGCTGTTACTTGGGACCAGACTGAATAGTAATCCTCGAAATCTTATTGCATTTTAATAGGCTTGAGACACAACTTGGGTCTATAGGCTGCAGACTGAATAATTTATTTCAACAGATCATATAATATTGAGAAGATAGAAGAGTAGTCTGCAGAGCCCTGTTGATAGGAAATGCTCATCCATTTCTTGCTCAAAGTTCCTATGGACTACTGCCTAAAAAGATACAAACAGTTTATATGAATAAATGACATCAGTAACAAGTGTAACTGACAAAGCAAACATTTAATATTAACATACAGTTAGAATCATACATTGGGGGATATCACATTCAAATCCCAAATTCAATCATGAGGCTGAGTGGTCTTAGACCAGTCATCATTAATTTACCTAACCTACCTCACAGGAGTTGATGTATGGAGAAAGCTGGAGAGAAAGAACTATGCACATTGCTCTGATCTCCTTATAGGAAAGTTGAAATGCAAAGTGCAGTGAATGAAAATATAGGAACCAAAATAAATACTGAATCAGACCAAAAGTCCACATAATCCTGTAGGCTGTGAACCAACTACTTCCAGGTAGACCACAAACTGGGTATGTAGGCAAATGGTGCAGTTGCTCCCTATGACCTGTAAAGACATGAGTGTAAAGCCTTATATAGATCAGTTCCAGGCAATCTGAAGGACTGTATCTTCTCATAGGAGCCCACTCAAACTCTAAGATCTTCAAAGGAGGCACTTCTCTCTATTCTACTACCTTCACAAGCATATTTGGTGGAAATGTGGGAGAGGGCCTTCTTTGTGGCTGCTCCCTGACTCTGGAACTCTCTCCCCAGGGAAGTTAAGATGGCTTCTTCTATGCTGCCTTAATGGTAGCAAGTAGTCCAGCAAGCCTTTGGAAACTGATTGTTAACAAGAGAAGAGCCTTGCATGGTGCTGTCTTTGTTTAAAGCAACATTGTAAATGTATTTAATACTGTTGTTACCTTAATACTTCTTGTATTTTTTAATTTTTATTTTGTAATTTTCTGTCTTTTGTAAGCCTCTTTGAATCCTGGATTGACCAAAAAAAAAAAAAAGGAATATAAATAAAGGGATGGATAGAATCAGTGACATACCACTGCATCGCAGAGGTTTCAGATATCTGTAATGCATAACACCTACAGAACTCACCACACCTTTGCAATGGTGTGAACCCAGCAATACTGGTTACTGTTGCAGCACAGATGTCCATCTTCTGCTACAGACCCACTCAAGGCAAATGCTCATCATATCTATTTGTCAATTTTCACTCATTATGGGGAGAATCAGGGACAAAGCTTTCCAGGACTTCAAATATTTTACATGAAAAAAAGTCATGAAATTGAATTAATTTGCCACTGGATTCTAATGAACTAGTTGTTTCACAAGCAATCCAGGATAACATTCCATCCATCTGAAGGAATGGGCTCTGTCCATGAAAGCCTACACCAAAATGTGTTAGCCTAAGATTCTTTGTTTCTGCAGCAATAGACTATAATGGCTGTCTCTCTGGATGGCATACGTTACAAAGCAGGGCTAGAAAATCTGTGCCCCTCCAGATGTTATAAGCTAGGGTTGGGGAAAACATAAAGTCCAGTCAGATTAGTCAGACTGGCCAATGTTGAAAATGATGGGCATAATAGTTCCTCAACATCTGGAAGGCCTCTGGTTTCCCACTGTTGCTTGGAACATTTTGCACAAAAATAAGTATTAAATCCATGTTAATTAAGACATAAAGAAAGATTGTTGGAAGAATAATGTTGGGAAGGTATTGTACATTTCAAATGGGTCTACTGCCTGTTCAAAGGGCCCAAATCAGTCTTGTTCTGTTCGCCAAGTGTCAATAATGAGAAAAATAGTTTATTATTCTCTAAATACACAAATGAATAATATTTGATTCAATCACTATGTAGTACAGCCAGGGGGCATTTTATTTTTTAACCCTCTGCATTTCAGTTTTTATATATGTACTGTAGACATTTTGCTACTTGCATATCACTGGACCAACTAGCAGTACTGAATTCAGGTATTTAAACAACGATTTACAATAATCAGCCAGAATCCAGATACAAATACCTTGGTTAAGACGATATGAAAAGGATACACAAAATTCTCTAATAATAATTTAGCCTTCCATGCCATCTGCTGGGAGAATGTGGATCTGCACTGGTTCTATCATGAGCCAGCTCTGTGCATGCTTTCTGCTTACTTTCAGTAGTGTGCTACATTACTCATTCCTTTTTTCCAAGTAAAAAATAAACAAAAAAGTACATTTGCTCCACTTCAGTCTCCTGAGGGCGACAAAACTGTCATTTTATACTACACAAATTGCCATTCCTAGGACTGATGCTACTGGGAAAGATGATATGGTAAACACTCAGGCAGATCAAATTACATTACACATGCTTTAAATACACACTGAACCAACGGAGAGCTGGGGGAGGACAAAATGAGAGCATCTGTCCCGCCCATAAGAATTCTGCCCCTCAATGAATTTTTCCTTCAGTCCCCAAATTTCTAGTATTTCAGAGAGTGAAAATAATTCATACCTAGGACTCTGTATTTGCATCCTCTTAGTGACTTTGCCTGCCCCTTTTCTTAGGCTGCCTAAAATGCATTTCTAAAAGCTCAAATGAAGTTTTGAGTTACTGCAATGCTAGAAATTTGGAGATTGAAGGAAAATTTCATTTGGAGGGGAAGAATTCTTATGGGGGCACACCTTTAGCCCCTTCCTTGTTGCTGCACCTCTGTACTGACCCACAAGAAACAACCTGCGCAAAACAATCTTTAAGGGTGTTTTCAGATGGCATGTTTTTGCTACATTCTTATCAACTACAAAATAAAAATATAAGTTCTTAAAAGTGTCTTAGACTACAATGCACTATTTTACAGCCACTTCATATAACTGAATCTGAAGTATCTGCACTTGGTCTTCCTCAATCCTGTCTTGGACTTCTACTCTCATGATCCTTTACCACTGGTCCACTACTGGCTATAGCTGGCCCCACCTATCATCCAAAACTTCTGAAGGTACCCAGTTGGGGATGGCTGCACTAAGCAAAGAAGAAAGGCACCTGTGGCCTTCTAGACGTTGCTGGACTCTGTCTTCCATCACCTTTAGCCAGCAGGGCCAATGATGAGGATGATGGGAGGGCTTTTTTTAAAAAAAATTAATAAATCTATTTACATTCAAAGGGGATCTCACTTACATACAATAACGTTCCAGTATAACAAAAGCAGAAAAATAAAAAACAGAAAAGGAGAAAAATAACCACACTAGTCACAAGTTTCTATAAAAGCTGCGTAAATGTCCAAATATAAGTCCATTTGTAAATTTTGTCTATACATCATTCTTTCAAATATTGAAAGTGTTGTTAAATCTTCTATATGCTGGATCACAGGTGGAAGAAAACTATTTTTCCAGTAAAGAAATATCAATCTTTTAGCAGTCAAAAGAGTGCGAAAAATCCACTTCTGTTGACCATTTGTTAATTTCCAAGAAGAAAGTAAATCATTCAAAGGAACAGGCACGTGCCTAAATATAAAGGATCTTTCCAAAACCAAATTTACTGAACTGATGTTAAAACCAACAGCCATTGATAAGTCAGAACTGGATATTCCAATTCTCTATTTCATTCTTCCTGTAAATCTTGCATGTCATATTTCTTTATATATAAACTTTGTCTGGATAATTGGTTGGCCTCTATTAATATCTCTAATATTAATGGAACCTCAGATGCACTTAAAGCTACAGGGACAAATTTGGATTATAACAAATGTCTTTGTTGTAGAGATTGCCATGTAGCTGATAAAGACAGTTTAAACTGCTCTTGCAAAATTGAAAGAGGCAAAAATTCATCACCAACACCGAGTATCTGCTGTAAGGTAACAACCGCATTATCTGTCCACTTTCTGTAAAAAATGGTTCCTCACCAATCTTCAATTCTGGACTCAGCTGGTTGCATTCAAAACACGATTGAGTTGTTTGGCTTCTAAATGCTGGAGAAGGGGGTGGGGAGGGGGGAAGGTGTCCAAAGAGGGTAGGAGATGATTCTGTTTATGTCACGGTGCCTAGGTACACACCCCAGAGCATATGCAGAATGCAAAAATAAAAAGCAGTGCTAAAGCATTGCCAGTTGCCCCGGACTGGACAAAACAGTCACATAAACTCATTGCATTTAGGCTAAGCGAAGTTTATTAAAGCAAAGCACAAGATAAGCATAATGCTTCAGATAGCATGTCTAGAAGCAAAAACAACAGATACAAGAGACATGGTGCATGGGTAAGGACAAAGGTAAGAGTAAGGGTCTCTTACAGAGCATGAGCTAAGCCTGTTAAAAACTTGGCCACTCCCAGATATACACCGGGTGATCCAATACATCCATTACATACATTCTCCTCATGCTTAATGCTTTCTTCTGTAACAGGACCTTGCAGGGCAAGATAGACATAACAAATCTTGCAACTGTGCTATGAAGGTCAGGATGACTTCATCTCTCCATCCACCAGAAAAACCACCTCGGATACAGCACATTAACATTCTAAATACCCTGACAGTTTAAACAATGAGAGATGGAGGGGAGAACAGGAGGGGAAGGGGGTAGAGGATCCATTGGCATCTGCCTTCAAAATCTGATTGAGCTGTGGGATTTGAAATGCTGGGTAAGAGGTGTGGGGTAGGAATGGTGTCTAAAGAGGATAGGAGATGGATTTGCTTAAACAATGAAGAGATGGAGGGAAGGCCAGCAAGTAAGGGGGTGGGGCTTTCAGCCAGCTGTAGCAGCTACTTTCAAAATCAGATTGCGCTGAGTGGCTGCTAAATGCTGGAATTAGACCTATGGCTGCAAAGTTAGGGCTCATGAAACAGAGATGGGAGATAAAGAAGATGATGGGGGGGGAGACGAGGAGCTACAAACTCACGAATAATAAAACTTGCAGAAGGGAAACCCACGAAAGTGAAGAGCCAACTATATTCCATGATATCCGCTGACATTTGAGCTCTAAACCAGTGGTTCTTAACTTGGGGTCCAGAAACCCCTGGGGGTCCACAGAGCCTTCACAGGGGTTCTGAAGAGGCGGTTGCAACTGCTGAAACTGCTCTCTCATTTGCTAACAAGGGAATAGTTTGGGCATATGCACACATACCCTTGCTGCCACATTCCTGATGAAAGGAACATGGCAGCAGGTGTGTGTGCATGCCCAAACTATATCTCTGGAGATCAGGCTTGAATCCCCACTTGGCCATAGAAACCACTGGGTAACCTCAGGCAAGTCACATTCTCTCAGCCTCAAAGAAAGGCAAAGGCATCAAATCTTGCCAAGAAAACCTTCATAATAGGGTTGCCTTAGGGTTGCCATAAATTAGTTTTCAAAGGGGAGAGATATGATGGCTAGAAAGAACTTCCCCTTGCCAAGCGGCACTTTGTTGTTATGCGCCTTCAAGTCACTTCTGACTTATGGAAACCCTAAAGTAAGCCTATCACAGGTTTTGTTTTTTTTTGCAAGATTTGTTCAGAAAGGATTTGCCTTTGTGTTCCTCTGAGGCTGAAAGAATGTGACTTCCTCAAGGTCACCCAGTGTCTCAGTGGGGTTTTGAAGTCTCAAGTCTTAAATAAATACATATTTGTATACTTAAATCTTGATTTAAGCACTGGGGATCCCTGACAACAAATTATATTTGCAGGGGGTCTCTAGTAAAGAAAAGGTTAAGAACCACTGCCCTAAGCAGTTCATCATTGATAAGTGAAACATTAGAACATCAGAGACTATAGGAGCATTAGAAAAGTGCAATTCTAAACCAGAATATGGTCTGATATTATCAAAGATTCAATTTTGCTTGTGTTTATATTACTAACCAAAGATACAGAAATTAAGATACAATCTAATCTGAAACAACTGTGGTGGACTGGAGAGATAAAGGTATATTTCCTGTCTCTTGGATGTATAGTTCTCCAGCATCAATTAAACCATATTCATTCATATGTGCCTGTAAAGTAGCTCTCACCATGGGTTGTTTCCTTGGTGGAGGTTTATTTCTACCAAGCAAGGGATCCAAAATTTCATTAAGATCACCACTAACAATCAAATAAATGTATTCTAAGTCAATAAGGTTTCCAAAACAATTATTATACATTTCTGGTACATCACATGGGAAGTTAAATGGCTTGGAATCTCTCAAAACTTGAAGGAGTGGCTCTTCTTATTCAAACTAGCCTAAGATCTTCAGGAAGGGCCCACCTTTGTATTTCACCAGTAAGGGTAGTGGGAGAAGGTCTTCTTTGCTGTGGCCCCCTGGTTTTGGAATGCTCTTCCTTTGAAGGCCTGCACGGTGATATTCATTTTAAAGCCTTTGGATCTAATTGATTTTCTCCAAATCTGCATACACATTATGGTTTTAAAGAGTTTCTCAAATTGTTTCATATCCTTTTAGACGGTTTAAATCATGTTTTACTGCTTGATATTGTTTTAATTTGTTAAGCTGATTTTATTGTATGCTGTTAATCTACAATATAGGATATAAATATTTTTTTAAAAAATAAATAAAATAAATACAGCAACATCTGGCAAACTACAGAATCCCCATACCTAGTCTAAGACATCAGCCCTGAAAATATATTGGTCTATTTCTTAACTACATTTCTTTCTGCCAAATTTGAGCCATAGGATGTTTATATAAAGCATATTCTATCAGCTACTGCCATCTGAGAAGCTACATTAGACTTTTGGAAAGTACAGAAATGTGCCTCTGAATTGAATAGAGCTGAAGAAATCCAAACTGTTTGTAGCCCTGTGAGCATGGTGTCAAACCGAACCTAGAGATGTTAACAAAAGACTACAGCTCTGAAAGGTTTTAGTTAGGTAATTTTTTTCTAAGCTCTGATGTCAGTATTGGATTATGACAAAGGCTTGATTTAAAAAAAAGGGAGGCTCTCAGCTACAGCAGATTCCAACTTTATCTAATCAAAAAAGTGTTTCCTATAGATACAGGTATTGTTTTATTGTAACAAAGTCTTCAACAATTTGCCATAAAAGGAAAATGAGAATCATATGCTAAGAGGGGTTTGTTGCCAACTGCCAGACAAATATTCACAATAATCTGCAATTGCTACTGGCTCTGCACCAAGTGGGGACAATTTTTCCTTGTAACAGAAAACATACCCACTTTGGTATATATTTTTGCACATAATTACATTCCTTTTTGCAACATAATATGCAAAAACTATGGCATCAGAAAGAATTAGACATACAGTATTTGCCAGAGCTACGCCATGTCCAATTCTAGTCTTGTTTGCCTTGGGGAAAACTAATCAATGCAAAAATTCTCTGCATGCAGTTAAGGTATTTAAATTGGTCAAATACCATCCCAATCTTATTGCCAAGGGGTCTAGAGGGCCTGATATGTGGAACTCCTCCTCCTAGCTCATTTTTTCCTGGCATAGAAGTTTACAGTTGATGTGGTAGACTCCCACACTACAATTGGACTCCTCCGGTTTGGTACACAAATCCAACAATGAGCTGCCTTGAGGGCACACCTACTCCCTGCTTTACATACAATTCCACTAATAGCAGAGAGATGAACTCAATTTGCTGATACAGCCGACCCTCCCTTTCACTTCTGACTAACAAAAGGCATGACGTGCAAGAAGTTAGCACAAATGCAATACAGTGCAAGAGGCACCCAAGATTCCTGTTAAATATACAGCATGCTTTCTGTAGGTAACAAGATTTGAACTGGGAGATCTAGCAGTAGGTTGCAAGTGCAACATTAAACAGCATGATGCTGGAGGGACTGGCTAGCTGGACTGCTCCACTGCACCACCCTGACAATATTGGGAAAAGAAGCTGCTGCTGGTCAGCCTAAAGGGATGAAGTGACCTAAGGAACTAATAAAAGATGTCTTGACTTCAAATGCAGACTTTTTCAGATTGCAATATCTTATTTTGAGCAGTGTGTCCTTGGAAAGGTTGCTGAACAGATTCATTTGCTTCCTTCTGTGCCTGATTCTGGATCTTGATGAATCACCTAGATCATAGAAACATAGGTTGCTTTACACAGAATCTAACTACTGATCCATTTAACCAAGCATGGATGATACTAAATGGTAGTAACTCTCTGCAGTTTCAGACAACACTGTTTTGCACACCTATCCAGAAGTGCCAGAAACTGGGAATATTTGAATGCAAAATGTGTGCCTTAAAACTGAGCTATAACCTTTCTCCAAAATGACCACATCATTTGTTTCTGTCATTTGCCTGATCCAGAACCTGGCCACCAACCTGTTTGAACCATAATCCTTACCTATGACCTAGTCTGTTTTCTTGCTATGTTTCAAACAACCATGAAAAAAAATCCATACTCCATCCTGAGTTAATTCAGCAGAAGCAAACATAGTGCAGGTTTATTATTGTGGCCTATCAAGTCAGAGGGTTCCCGACTTCTTTCAGTGCTGATGTTTCAGAGCTGCCTCACATATACATGTATGCATGAATATGTGCACACAGAAATACACCTCCACCTAGATTTGGTTAGGTCCTGGAATGCTGCATCTTGAATGTCTGGCTTGATATTGTAAGCCTTTTCTCAACTACCAAACTAAGATATACATAGGATAACTGAACTGAACTTAATAGGACAGCAAGTGTTATAACAAAATAAAAATCATGGAACAATTGACTAAAAATGTCTCTAACAGTATTTCCTACAGTTGGGGGAGGGAGATTCATTGTTCACAAAATAAGCAATGGTGGTTTGTCAAAAAACAGAACAATCAGCTGATATGTCCAGGTTTGTCATCATTTTCAGGTCTGCCACTTTTATACTTCACTTTGCTCTTATTCTGTTTGCCTAAGCAGAAGCGTCTGTAAATACCTTAACTCTGCTCCTCTTTATTTGCTAGCTAGCAAAGTATCATCCAGTTTGTCAGGTCTTAGTAACTGAAAGAAGGGAAACAACTAGATTCTTCCCACTCATATAAATATTAAAAAACTTCTTCTAACTGTATAGAAGAAACCAATGCCCTGCATACCTGGGATGTGTTTCAGGCAAGATGTGCTTTACTCCTGCAATTGTCCTGGATCATTTACTAGGAGTCCTAGATTTAAGTAGTGAGCAGAACTTCACAATGTCCAAGAAGCCAATGTCAGCAACAGTTCCCTGTGTAAGTTGAGGGTACAAAGCTGCTTGGCACAAAATTACCCAGTAATCTCTGGGGGGATTTGAACAAATCTTCCGTAGTCCTTGTCCAGTTATAACTACTACACCACAGGAGCTACAGATGAGCACATGATTAGCTATCAAGATACATATGGAGCAATGCAGTAACTGGCCCACGTTCACTGCACTTCACTGAAGTATATACAAGCACTGAGGACATGGACAGAATTGGGAGATAAGTGTACCTTTTTTCTTTCACCTCCAAGCAGAAGTTCTCTGCTTTTAAGGGTTTTTACAGAAGATAAACAGCTTCACCATTTTCTGTAACTGTATGCCTCATGCCAAGAAGTATCATCTTTAGAATTTCTGTCATGTAACCTGACATGCCCCTGCAGTGAGAGTCAGTGCAATGTAGTGGTCTGAGCACTGATGAGAGTTGGAACCTCTGCTCTGCTGTGGAAACCCACCGGGTCACTATGAACAAATCACACTCTCTCAGCCTCAGAGGAAGCCAAAAGCAAGCCCCCTCTGAACAAATCTGGCCAAGAAAACCCCATGATAGGCAACCTTTAGGGCACCGTAAGTGAGAAACAATTTGAAAGCGCATAACAACTACTTCATAAATGCACAAAGGGCCTAGCATGTAAGCCACAGCTGATATGTATGCTGTTCTTCTGTACTTGATGAGGTAACAAGTCAGATACAGAACAGGCCAGAAACATTTTGCTGAGAGCAGCAAATGCCTCTTTTCCCCTTCCCAAATCAAGGTGCAAGGAACTAAAGTCCAGAAGAGTTATCATGGCAGATAAAGCAGAAAATTCTGAAAATTCCTGTATCCATCTAAACTGTTAATAATAATAATAATATAAATTAAAATAATGTTAACCACTATCACAATATTAATTTAACTGCTGCTTGAGGCAGATGCATCATTATGCCTGAAACCAGGACAAGTCTCTTCATATCCTTTTTAATCTGGAGAAGTCATTAAAATGAATGTGGATCTGTTCAGATTTTGTCCATCTGGCATATTTCAGCCTAGCTGGCAGTGGCTCTTCGGAGTTGTAGGCAGCAGTCCTTCCCTGGAGCTGCTAGAACCGAAGCTGGGGCCTTTTGCAAGTCAGACCCATGGGCTCCACCACTGACCCACTGATCTTCCCTTGCAGGTGGAAGAACCTGCTACAGAGGGTTACGGAGACGTGCATCCACGCGACCTCCTCTTCACACACGCCCAAAGCGACTGTGAGATCCAGTACAAATGGAACATACTAATGGAATAGATGGCGGGGGGGTTGCATTTCTTTCTCCCCTTTTATCCAAGGCAAAGGCGTGCCACTTTAGCAATTCTGGAGATCCTACACCTGTCTGCCTCTAAGGCAGTGGTTCTCAACCTGGGGGTCGGGACCCCTTTGGGGGGTCGAACGACCATTTCACAGGGGTTGCCGCTCCTCAATCCTGCCCCCCTTTTAAAAGAAGGTGGCCTCACAGCCAATGGGAGCAGTGCTTCTGAGACCCCTGCGCTGGGGTTCAAACTTCAAACCCCAGGATTCCATAGGATGGTGAAAGTGGAATAATAGTGCTATAACAGTCTAGTGCAGAAATAGCCAGGATGACTTTCTCCTCTCGCTTTCGTTGTGCGTGGACCCTTGGCGCTTGCCACATGCATGTGTTGTGTTCTTCGTCCTGACTGTCTTGCATTCCTCGCTTTTTGTATGTTCAGCGTCCGCACTCCCTTTAAGGGAGGGACGAAGGGAGGGAGTGAAACAAAACACATCTGCTTATGCCGCAGCCATCTTTCCTCTCTCCCTGTCCTTTCCTCCCTGCGCCTCGTGTAAAATGTGGGCTGTTTCGGCATTGCCTTTGGGAGTGACTGGCTTTTTGAACTGTGGAAACCCAACATTCAGAACTAGAACTACTGCCTTAATTCTGGCATTGATGGACGCTTTCTGTGCTTAAAAAAGGGGGAGGGTTACCAGTTTTTAGGCATTAGAAGTCTCTCCAGAGCAGTGATTTAGGGCAGTCTTTCCAATCTATTTGATGTTGGAAATAACTAACTAACTAAATAATAAATAAATAAATAACAACGAAAATGACTTTATGGTTGGGGGTCACCACAACATGAGGAACTGTATTAAGGGGTCGCGGCACTAGGAAGGTTGAGAACCGCTGCTCTAAGGGAACAATGAAGACGGGGCTGGGCTAAACCCAAGATGAGGGAGGCGCCGAATGGGCAGGGGCTGCGGGGTGGTGGAGAGAACGGAAGGAGAAACCCCAACGGACCCTCTCCCCCGTCCGTCCTTCCTTCCACTCCCCCCGTGAAGGACGAGCCCACCGTGCCCCGTCACCATGGCTACCGAGCGGCATTCCCTCCCGCCTCGCGCCTGGCCCACTCCTCTCCGCGGCCCTGCTGGTCCAATGGGGGAAGCGGGCGAGGGAGAAGGGGGAGGAGGAGCGGGAGAGGCGTGTCCTGGCCGGAAAAGGCGTGTCCCTGGCGCCGGAAGTGCCTGCAGGAGCCGCAGGGTGTGTATGTGTGGTAGTGGAGCGGAGCGCCGAGAGCCGCTTGTTCCGCCCCGGGAGCGAGTCTTGGGACGCCTGAGCCCCCGTCCTCTCCTTTGCCTTATTCGCACCCGCCGGAGGTGAGCGGTTTCCCCCAGCCAAAATTCCCCCACCCCCACCCCCCGTGCCTCTCTCTCTCCCCGCCGCTCGCGCCGCCCTCGCGGTTTAACGGCTGCGGCTCGGGCGGAGTGTGCAACTCCCTTGCCCTTCCCCCACGGAGCGGAGCGCCCCGTCCTTCCCCGCCCCGGCTCGCCCCGTCCTCCTCCCCGTATCCCTGCGGGCTTTCGGGGGTGAGAACGCGGCGGTCTCGGGGTGGTTTCTTCCTGAGGCGGCGGTCTCGGAGGAGGCCCAGAAGAGGCCGTGAGGTCTCCGCCTTTGAGGCTGCCGTTTCCGACGCCCTGAGAGCGCCCGGCTAACGGGCACGGGCGGCGCCCCCGCCGCCGCCGCCTTTGTCATGAGGTGTTTGCCTGGCGAGTTCTCCCTCCCTCGCCTCCCGTCTCTCCCTCCGCCTTGGGTGGCAGCTGGCGGGGCCTGTAGGCGGCCCCGCCCTGGCTGAGTCACCTTCTTCTTTCTGCCCAGGGCCGGGCGCGCTCACCTGTGTGGAGCAAGCCGGAGCTGGGGTTGTTCCTCTTGAGCCACATGCTTCGGGCGGAAAAAGGGCCCTTCCCTGCTGGCAGAGGCCAGCCTGCTCTTGCGGGAGGCGAGTGGGCGGGTGCCTCGTGTCGCTTCCCCCTTTTATATTTTGTCCACTGGGAAGAACGAGGAAGAGGCTTCTTCTGGTAGCCCAGCCCCCTTAAACGGGTTCACGTGGGAGCAGATCATCTTGCTCTTCAGTAGCGTAAATGGGCATAGACCGTTTCCGCACTAGCCTGTTGTAGCGCGATGATTCCACTTTCAACCTCCTCTGGAATCCTGGGGTTTGCAGTTTCGGGAGGGGCCGGACGGCCCCTCCCGAAACTGCAAACCCCAGGATTCCAGAGGAGGTTGAAAGTGGAATCATCGCGTTACAACAGGCTAGTGCGGAAATGGCCTTAGACTTGCACATTTGACCTTTTTTGTGCTTACTCGTCGACCACCAACACCCTTCAAATACATGGAGTATAGATGTCACATTGGAAGATTAGAATTTATATATTAGAAGATTTTTTGTTGGTTGCTTTTGGGGTGAAGGAGGGAGAGTAAGTTTTAAGGAGTCTTCCAGTAGCCAGTATGAGGGTGCTAGTTCTTACTAGGTGACTGCAGAAAAAGTAGCTCCCAATAGATAAGGAAATAGAATCATTTTCAGAAATTCTGATAGGAATTCAAGTTCTTCTAAGGTCTTCAATATAATGTGCCATTTAATTTTGTCTTATTTTTCCTCATCGAGAGAAATAATGGCAGCAGGGTTGTATTCTTTTTTTTTTTTTAAGTGTGTGAGAACTGGGTTAGTAATTCCAGTCAGAAGAGTAATAAAATAGCATAGATCCCTCTGAAAATTGCACATACATACCTTTGAATAAATTTAGCTGTACTTTTCAAATCGAGTTGGAATGATAAAGTAAGTGGAGGAGCAGACATTCTCACAAATCCAGTGTAAATTGGTGAATAACCACTTCAGAGAACATATAGTATTCAACAGAAGAGGACAGACAGCAATTGTGTGTGAGAAAACTATTAACAAAAAGATAAGCTGAGTTACTTGCATGCTGTTCTAAAGGTCTTGAAATACATACTCTGCTGAGAGAGTGTCCATATCTATCAATACTGTAGTTGCTTTTGCATGGTGATGTTTTTGTCTGAATAGTAACAACCATGTTTTTCCCCCTTCAGAAAACTCCTAGCTTCCTGTATTTTCTTCACTGTGAAACATATGTCTTCATATCACTCTTGCATGAAGCTAGGTAGCCAGCTTCTTTGTGTTTGGATAAATAATATTACTTGTAAACATTTTCTTTTTCTTAACAAAATGCTGTGAAAGGAAAACTTTGGAGGATAGTTAAGAAAAAAAATAGACACATAAGGAACAAGATCTGTGGTTAGAAATTAGGGGGATTGTTCAGTGCATATCCCAGTCATTGCTGTGCCTTGCCAATGTGTGTGTCTTTCTTTATGCGATCCATCAGTAAGGCTGTCATTCAAGGATGGAGAAACCTGTTGCCACTTAAATACTTTGGATGTTGCTGTTTCTCCTTAGAATTGGATATGCTGGCTGAGGTGTCAAGGAGTTGAAGTCCATAGTAACTGGATTGCCAGAGCTGCCCCAACTATACAATTCTGAAGAGCTTTGGCTAGCTCCAGAAGGTATACAAGGTCGTTTGGAGGTTTGCTGCCTGCTTGCAGTTGCTTAATGTGCCCATCTACATGATTCCTTCCCTCTTTTTCTTTTAAAAAGACTTTCTTTTAAAAAGGACTTTGATTTTATGCAAACCCCATATCCCTGCACTTCAATATCCGAGTATCTTTTTCTTTTTTCCTTCAAAACAGCATTTTTCAAAACAACTACAGTCAGCCCTCCACATTTGTGGGTTTCACTTTTGCGGATTTGATTATTCACGGATTATTTGCTATCGCCTCTGCTGCTTCCCTAAGCCATTTTTAATAGGGACTGGAAGCCTCATGAGATTCAGAAACTGAACAAGGTTTGTAAGTTCCTCTTAAAAACGGGGTGGGGCAGCAATAGAGGGGGCAGGAAGCCCCACCAGCCATCTGCTTCTGCCTTGTGAAGGAAACCTGATGCATCAGAGGAATATATGGTGGACTGAATATGGTGATCATACTTTTTTGTTTGTTAAATATGGCTTGGGAGGCTCACAGTATTAATGGTTTCTCCACTTTCATGGGGGTCCTGTGCCCCAACCCTAGCAAATGTGGAGGGATGACTGTACAGTCAGCCCTCCACTTTTGTGGGAGTTATTGGTGCGGGACCCCTGTGAAAGTGGAAAAACCATTAATACTGTGAGCCTCCCAAACTGAATTTAACACACAAAAAAGTACCTGTACTGGTGGGGTGGCTGGCCGCATCCATGAGTGTATTTACTCACTCACTTACTGTGTGAGGAGGAAGGACATGGTGTTGGGGAGCAGCACACCTGTCCCATTCCCATTCCCTCCTTCTCACCTGTGCACACATACACCCTCCTCATGTGTGGCCAGGCCTAGCCACCCCACCAATTTGATGTCATCCCAGCAACACAATCCACAAATAATAAAATCTGTGAATGCTAAATCCACAAATGTGGAGGACTGACTGTACTTTTAAAATGGCTGCTTTTCCCTCACCTTTTCCAGTACTCCATGGTTTATTATTATAATTGCATGCTTTTCTGTGAAGTGTTCTGCCTAGATAAATTTGAGTAAAAGCAACAGTGTGAGGCCCTCCTCCTATTTATACCATTTGTGGATTTCCTCATCTGACTTCTGTGCTGTGAAAGAGGGGAAAGATGTTTTGTAATCACTGCTGTTTGCACATAAAGGTGTAGTTACATGTTAAACTGATTGTTTGTCCCTTCTTCTTAGAAATGTAAACACAGTTTTAGAAATTTATCAGCAGTGGGAAAAGAACTTTTGGAAGAAAAATCTATTGCCCTTGTTATAGCTTTATTTAATAAAAATCAATAGGTCTGTTGAATATCATCATTTCTTGTTGTCAAATTTAGCTGCTTTAGGAGTTGATATTGAGAGCTAAGATACTATAGGGAAACAGTACATTGGCCTCTAATGCTCTGCCCAGCATATTACCTGTGGACATTAAGAATGTTTTAGCTAATTATTTAATTCTGTCTAAATATTGCATAAATTTTAACACATTGAATTGTTTAGCTACAGCAAATAAAACTTCTTCTAAAATGAAAGTTTTTGAATTGAGATGCTCTTCTTGAAGATGTTCTTTTCTTTTTCATTTCAACAAACATATTTTGAAAGGAATGCTATGCTGAAGTATAACATGTTAGGCAATGGGGTTGTGTGCCTTTTAGGATAAGAACAGCGGTCATACTATTGTCTTAAGTTGAGCTGAAGCAATTTTTTTTTAAAGAAAATTTGTAGAATTCTTCCATTTCTCCTTGGCCTTTTAATGGGTAGTGAAGAAAGCTTACCATAACGTGTATCTTTAAAATATTTCTTATGAGCCTTCATTCTAATAAATCCCATTTAAAAATATCCTGCAAAGTCTAGGATTTTTTCAGCATTAAAAAAAATGCAGTCACTCAGATCATTAAAATATTTCATCTCAATAAGTTTATATTTTACTATATTATGCAGCTCAGACATTTTGTTGCCAAGTTTTCCTATTTTAGAGAATTTTCAGTATCATAATTTCTGATTTTTTAAAAATGTCTTGTGTAATACATGGCAGTTGGAAGCAGTAGACTACAACATCTGGCATCTGAGGTCTTTGATGCACTGATGGAGGTGTGGGGATGAAAATTAGCCCCTGCCTCTCCACAGTTGCCCCCTCCAATATTAAATAAATATGTTGGTAGGACATTTCTATATCAAATCAAATTCTAAAATGGAATGTAAAAACAACTAGGATTAAAATTAGAAAGTTCTGTTACCAGGAATGAGATCTAGTCATTAATAGTCTTTGTATCAACACATTGTAGTATAGGCATTTCAGAGCTGTTATGGTGAATAACAACTGTTCTCCAAATTTTATAAAGCAGTGACTGTCAATGTGGGAAGCAGTAGTCGCTAACTGCCTGAGAAGTTACAAGTTCTTTGACTCCCCCAGACCGTGCTGTGAAAACAAGTGCCCACTTATTAAGCCCATCTCATTTCTGAAATGTTCTTGACCTGTTGAAGAAGAAGGCTGTTTCTTTTACAGCTCTTAATGGAAAAACTATATTCCACATTAATTGTGTGTGAGCAATTTATTTGCATAGCTTTAAAATAGCTGGTGTGGGATTGGGTCTGTGGTACCTAGGTGTGTTCACTGACTGTATAGCTGAGACCCCATTGAAGGAGAAAACCCCACAGTAGAAAGTGGGAGTTCCTGCTTCTAGATAAAATAAACTTAATGACTAGAGATATAAATTAGATGATGACGATGACGACGACAACAGTGGCAGTGTTGAAAAGGCAGCACTTGGAGTGTGTGAGTAAAGCTCATGACGAAGGTTATTTGGGGACTTATTTATTAGGTGATCATTTATATCAAGCATGGCATTAAACATGTAAACTATGCATGTTTATTCAGATGCAATTGCTGTTGAATTCAGTAACACTCCCAAGTAAATGTGTATAGGATTGTGCCCATTGGCAAACTAGGATAAAATGTTGTGGTGCTAATATATAAACTGGCAGGTTAACATGAGGTGATTGCAAAATAAACATCAAAATTCAATCATAGGGCACAAGTGGTGGCAGGACTGAGGTCCCAAGAAGCATTTGCCTTCATCACTTCAATTTAGTATAGAAAATGGGTTTGGTTGTTAGTTGTTTTAAAGTAACCTTAGGAGTTCTGTGCAATAATTACTTCTAGGCTGCGAAAGAAAACAACAATTTTGCACAGTTCAGACCTCATTTCATGGGGTGTATTATTCGATTCCTCATGCAGCCCTGGCTCCCTAAGCCAGTCCTCATAGGGCATGGCTTCTAGACCCTTCACCATTTTGGTCGCCCTTCTCTGGATATGCTCCAGCTTGTCAGTATCCTCCTTGAAATGAGGTGCCCAGAACTGGACACAGTATTGCAGATGAGGTCTAACCAAAGCAGAATAGAGTGGTACTATTATTTCCCTTGATCTACACACACCATACTCCTATTGATGTAACCAAGAATCACGTTGGCTTCCGTGGCTGCTGCATCACACTGTTGACTCGTGTTCATCTTATGGTCCACCAAGACTCCTAGATCCCTTTCACATGTACTATTATCCAGCCACGTGTCTGGCCATCCTATATTTGCACATTGCACATTCCATTTTTTCTGCCTAAGTGTAGGACCTTACATTTCTCTCTGTTGAAATTTGTTTTGTTATGAACAAATGAACAAAGAAACAGCAGAAAATAGTAGAATAGGTATTATACCAGTTGCTGCTGAAAAGTTCAGACAAGTTATTTCCAACTCTTTAAAATGCCTTTGATTTGTTGTTGGTTTTCTTATATTCATTTTCCACAGAAGTAAAAGTGTGTTGCAGTATCCCACATCTTCATTACCTGTTGGAGGCTTGTTCACAGAGTACAAGTGGCGGGGAAGGTATCTGTATATAGCAACTGTTTCCCTAGAGCCAGTGACACTGGTGCTGCATCTCAGCACAAGAGTCATCCTTTTGCAAGTTGAAAGTAGTGCTTTGACTCCCAGGGCTCTTGGCAGATTTCTGTATATTGTGGCAGCCTTCCTGACCACTGGAATTGAAATTCTGGTTGTCACTGGTTGATCTAGTAGCTATATTTGTAAACAGATGTCTTTCTTTATTTCTTCCTTGCATTACTTGATTGGACTAGGTCCCAAGTTCTGAGATAACTGTTTTCTCTCCTGAGAAAATCTACAGGAGTTAGCATTTATAGAGACTGGATATTGCTGTGCTTATATTTGGAATGCACCTGTGTCCCAGAAGCTGGGATATCATCTCACTCTTGCAGCTAATATAATAGTGAAGTTCAGTTAAGTAGCAATAAATTGAAGGGTCAGCAATTTGTATTGGTAGATGCTATAAATATTGGTGATAGCTGGCTAAAGGCAGTGAATAATTAATCATTTTGTGTGGTGTTAGGAGCAGTAAAGCTGCTCAGTAAAGCACATTATACTTGTATTGAGGCTAACATTTTCCATGCTTCAGGTTTGGATTTTTATGGAAGATGGTTGAAGCATAGCAATTTATCAGTGTAAAACTTGCTTTCCTGCTGTTAGCATTTATTTCTAAGTACTATATTACAAATGAGATTTATTTCTGTGCGGTGTGCAGTTGTGCTATTGAAAGGTTCACAGAAATGATTTTTCTGCAGTAACATAGAACGTAATCTTAACGTAATGTTATATATGCCTCATAGCATTTGTAAAGCTTTAGTCCATAATGGAGTTGTTAAGGAATGAGTGTTGATGCTCTAAATATGCTTCTAGCTGTGCAACTCTTTTAATTGGGTGTGGCTATAGCATTGATTATAAAAGCTACAATCCAAAAATTTTAGCCCCTTAGTTCCTAATAGATTTAAAGGGAATTGGGAGCTGAAGAGAATGGACTGGTAGGTAATATTGGATTTGTGGGATGCTTAATGTACTTATAATGCTGAGGAAACAAAAAGTCTATTTCCCATCTTCAGCTTTTAATTCACAACAGGTATCTAGAAAAAATCAGCACCACCTGTGCTCAAGATGAAGCTATCAGAAAACAAATCAACCCTGAGGCTTGCAGAAATATGAAGAATCTCTTTGGTTGTAGGGAGAGGGAAACAGGTAGAACTAACCCTCTTTATGCAAGGAGACTTTTCCATCCCAGCCATCTTTTGACTTGAATAGGACAAGTTTTGAATGGCTGACAGCCAGCTCTTTCTACACTTCTCAGGCTGCCCAGTGGTTCCTCCTCAGGCTCTGATACTGGAGACAGAGCAAGAGCTTTGGTGATCCCTGTAAAGAGATATGTACAAACAAACATTTTATTATAAGCCTCCTTTCTTCTTTCTCTGATTGCTGAAAAGTGGTGAAGTAGAAGAAAGGAAGATGGATGACTTAATGAACGCTTTTCTTGAGCCATTTGCTCTGATTTTCACTAAGCAGGTCTACCATTCTGGAACTCCATAGTTACCATGCCTATCTTGGAGGGTGGGCTACCCAAACCCTCCCTGTTACAAAAGACAAATGTATCCACATGCCTTGGATTGTCAGGTAATACTTGTGCCTGTCTCTTAGCTCCACTCTTTCTGTTGCTTACTTTAATTTTCAAGCATGGCTACCTTACTTCCCAAAGTGGGATTACATGCATCCCTCTCTCTTGGGGTGTGGTGCTTGGACCTGGCACTCCTAACATATTTTTGAGACTATTGCAGCCAAATTAACAGGGATACTGTTGTGACTTCAGTAAATATGGGGAGAAAGTGTCATTATACGTACAAGTGGTTAGTAGGGAGAGTCAATATTGGTTGGATGCCTTTTGGTGAGGAAACTTTTCTTTAACAGCAGCTGAATAAATGCAGTATCCTACATCTTCTCCATTTGCTGTCATACTAAACACACTTTGCACTTACTGTCACACCATGATTTTGTCCTTTTCAAGAAAACTGAACAGAAAATACACACTTACAGATTTCTTTCTGTTTAGGAATAAACATGGATAAAAGTGAGCTGGTACAGAAGGCTAAACTAGCTGAGCAGGCAGAACGATATGATGATATGGCTGCTGCCATGAAGGCTGTCACTGAGCAGGGACATGAGCTGTCTAATGAAGAAAGGAATCTACTGTCTGTTGCCTACAAGAATGTGGTTGGTGCTCGCCGCTCTTCATGGCGTGTCATTTCCAGCATTGAACAGAAGACAGAACGGAATGAGAAGAAACAACAGATGGGAAGAGAGTATCGTGAGAAAATTGAGGCTGAACTGCAGGACATTTGCAATGATGTTCTGGTAAGCAACCAGTAACAATTTTTATAGCAATGCTTTGTAATGTGCTCCATCTGTAGGAAAATGTGAGATAAAAGCAGATAATGTTCAGGTCTTGTTAATAGTTCTGGTTTGATCCAATGTTAGATTTGCTTATAAGATTTTTTTAAGCCCTGCACCTAAAAACAGTTGTTTGTTGTGGATTTATGACTGGCAACAATGTCACAGTATAAAAAATCTCACATTGTCTTGTTAATGAGTTTAGGAAATGTAGTCATTGTGTAGTGACTAGGCTCCCAACTGCAAAGAACTTAGTGTTTGTAGGATTGCTACGCGGCTAAAAAATGGAACCACATCAGAGGTACAACATACCTGTTTCAGTGCCAATATTTTTTGTGAATGTGTAAACTTTTTAATGCATGTATTGATTTTGGGAAGAACGGTGAAAAATGTACCTATGAAGTAATGACAGATTCAGGCATCTCCCATCTGTAGTAGTAATCACTGAAGTTGCGCTTGCCAGTGGTTGAAACTATTAGCTGGACAGTTGTTCTTTCATTCATGCATACAGCTTGAACTCAGAGAAATTTTCCAGTTATGGTCAAATATACTGCTTGAGAACCATAGTAAGAAAGTTGTCTTTGCTTGTTTGTGCTGAAAACATGAGTAGCATATTCACTAAATACCTTCTGAAGGAGGAGGATAAAGCAGTGTGTAATATGAAGTATTATTTTCGCTATTAAACAAGTATAACTTGAGTGTCTGCATTCTTTAAATGCTCACTACACTTTTTTTGTAAATGCAACCGTTTGATTTTTTTACCATGTCAGCCTACCTATGTTTCTGTGTGAAGACTTTAATATATATGCTTCACACTAAAAAAGCGCAGCTATTGGCTTACTGTCTTCTTTTTAAAAAGGAAGTAGGAAGTAATTATATCTGATTGCTGACAGGAAACTGATTTAGGTGTGAACTGAATAGCAAATTTAAAAAAGATTGAAATGTATTCTTGTTCTTGTGTAATTATGATCTAAGTTCTGCTGCATCATGAAATGCCTGCGTACATATTATACAGAACTTACCCACCTACAAAACTGCTAAATAGCCAAAAATAGACATCTGTTCTAATGCAACTGCATACATGCACCTGACTTTTTTTTTAAAGAGGCAAAGATTTTAACTTTCTGTTAAGTTTGTATGCTGAAGTTCACAATAGAAGATCCTCAGTACTCAATATGTCTGTATCATAGTAATGAACTGAGGGACAAGATTGTGTGTAATGCTGTTAATTTGTTTTTCAGGAATTGCTGGATAAATATCTTATTGTTAATGCCACACAACCGGAAAGCAAAGTCTTCTATTTGAAAATGAAAGGAGATTACTACAGATACCTTTCAGAGGTGGCTTCTGGTGACAATAAACAAAGTAACCAATTCATTTGCTTCTTAACAGTGCCCTACAAGAATGTTCCTAGCTTTCAAGTTATATTTGTTTAAATGATTTCAGATATTCAGAATGCAGGGGAGTAGAAACAGGAACTAGCAACTTCCTATTGCATTCACATCTCCCCTATAAGTAAATGCACAAGGTCCCTGTGTGAGCTTGAGTATCTGACCACAAGAGAAGATGTGAAAGTTCTACTTCAGATGTTACAAGATCTGTGGGAAGCAGAAAGCTTGAGTTGCTTATACTTCCTGTTCTGCAGATCTTGACCCTATGAAGTCACAGGTTGACAGAAGAAAATGTACTTGCAATAAGTAGTAGTAGAGCTTCAATCCTTCATGTAATGGTTACAGTTTGCTAGGCTGAATATGAGTTCAGAACCACCCTGTTTCATAATTCGTAGCATTTGTCCATCCACCTGAGCCTGTGTTTTATATTTGGTTCCTATGGTGGATTGCATTGTTCTAGAGGAGAAATTAAGACAGATTTTGGAAGCCTGCCTGCCTGCCTCTGGTTTAAGCCATTCTCCCTATTAAAAAGAAAGTCTGTAAAGGCACCTGTTTCTCATGTTTGTTGTTGTATATCAGATTTACAAATGGCTCATATCCACAGTTAGCTGGGAAATACACTTGTATGAGTAATGTGGGTTTTTGGATGTTTTATATTACATAGAGCAGTGGGCAGTCTGGCTAATTCAGAGTGAAGGTGATCTTTCCTGCATAATAATTACTCTCATTCTGAGTATTGTTTGGTTTGCAACCCAGTTTTGTTTCATGATGGGTATCATTACTAGGTGGAAGATGGTCACTAGCAAAGCTAAATGGTTCTGAAGTGACACCTGACCATGTCAGTGAGTAGAAACAAAAATACTAAAATAATGAACCTTTGGAAAAATCCTTCTGGCTTTCCTTTTTTGTGCCAAAATTGACAGAAAACACTGATCAGGCCTGCTATAAAGAAATACCTGTGTCAGTGATTCTGACTCTTGTCTGTGTGAAGAATCTATTAAAATAACCTTATCTGTTTTTTTGCAGCAACAGTAGCAAATTCTCAGCAAGCATATCAAGAGGCATTTGAAATCAGCAAGAAAGAGATGCAGCCAACTCATCCTATTCGACTTGGTTTGGCACTCAATTTCTCTGTGTTCTACTATGAGATACTAAACTCACCAGAGAAAGCCTGCAGTCTGGCAAAGACAGTAAGCAGACTTAATCTTATAAAATGATAGTGGGGAAACATGTTGAAGTTATTCATTAAACAGCTCGGGAAATAAATCAGTGTGCTGAAAGACAATATTTGTGACTCAGTCAGTAGTGATTGAAGGCTTTGATCTTGATCATACTTCGTCATAAGAAAATTTACTAAACTAAAACAAGTAATGGAATATCAGAGGTAGCCCCTGGAAAAACTAGAGTTAGTGTGTGTCAACATCCACACTGTAGAGAAATCTGATAACAGTAACAAAAATAAGGACATGGTTGTAACATAGGCGGTGGCTCTCTGAGCAGCGTTTTGCAGTTTTATCTACTCTGTAGGCCCCAGCTGTGCACAGAAAGTGGACATGGTGATGCAGATACATCAGACATTCTTCATTTGTCTGGAAAATACAAGATTAAAGTGATAACAATGATTTGAATTTCTTTTAGGCATTTGATGAAGCGATAGCTGAGCTGGACACGCTGAATGAAGAATCTTACAAAGATAGCACTCTGATTATGCAGCTACTTAGGGATAATCTTACTGTAAGTATTCTTTGTAAAAACTGGGTATAATTTAAATAATAGCAGTCTTAGAGCTGTTAAGTCTTACTGTCCCATAAATGGTAAATAATTGTATTCTTACAAATGTTTCTGAAGATGGTGTGATGTTCCAAACAAATTAATGACAGCTCTTAGCCTTTTGTGTGGAGCAGTCGTATCTATAGTGGAGATCTTGTCAAGTGCCCTTATCAGTCTAATAACAGGTATTTGTCTATTGCCTCCAGGGTTCACATACTCAGTGTTTAACTTCATCTAACCTCCAGGCTTTAGTTGGTCATTCATTAACTATTCCATGCAAATAAATCATGCTTCTCTACTAAAACAAATTACTGCATCTCCCTCTTTCTGAACCAATATACTTAACTGCATGTTTTCAGCATAAACATGTTTGTATTTTCTTACAGCTATGGACATCGGAAAACCAGGGAGATGAAGGGGAAGCTGGGGAGGGCGAGAACTAATGGCTGTCACGCTTCACTATATGTTCAATGTCACTCTGTATCCTACACATTATATCCCTTTGTGCGACAAGCAAAAAGAATAGTACATCGACTTCACAACCTCAACGTAGCAAACTGTCTGTGGGGTAAAAACAATTGGTTGGTGTTCTGTGTACGTAAAATGGAAATCAGTTGAGCAGTGGCATTCTGAATCTTTCCTATTATGAACACTTGCAGTTATGATTACTGTGTTTCTTTTTATTTTAATTAACTGAACACTGTGATTATGGGTTTTGCAATTGCAATTGACTTTACAAAACTCTAAATGATGGAAGAGAAGACAGAAATCATGTAATTCCTTGGAAGGCTTATAATCTGGTATCAAATTTATCAAAGTACAATTCTCCTGTAAAGTTGTACAGAAAATTATAGAGATTATATTGTGACGCTGCAACATGGAAGGGAAACAATCTGTTGTGTGACATTCCAGTTTAGTAGCTCATTTCTGTGAATTTAATAGGCACATTCATTTAGGCATTTTTTTTATTTTGTTTTTTGAAATAATGATGCTGGACACACTGCTTTTCAGTCAAATGCTCATGTAAATGTAAACTTTTATGAGACTTCAGTTTTAAGGCAGGGGGAAATGAAAGCCTAACTTCCAGACTCTTTTAACAGTGGCAGAAAACTGGGGCTTTGTCTCTGGAAAAATAATCCAGTGCTCCTCACCATGGGTATCAGTGAGCCTATTCCCAAAGCAGTAAGTAAAATACTTAGTGTGGGTTATTTTTAATAATGAATTAGTGCAGAAATAGGGAATTTCAATAAGATATTTCTGGTTTTTATGGCCTTATTACTTGCTGGGTAATCATGCTAAAAATGTTAATATCTTGATTTTCCTCCTCCCTTGAGTTATAAGGCCTGTAGCTTTCAATATCAGACAGTGCTCTTCAGGTGGATTTTGTTTTCTCCCACTTTGCATAGCTGCTTCAGTTTAAAGTTAGGGGTCCTTAGCGCATGGTGTTAATCTGTGGTGATGGGAAAAACTTTTATATAGTGGAGAATAGACCATGCTTAGACACTTAGACAGTTTCCAGTATCTGCCACTCCTGAGTCATAACCAAGATCAGGCTCCTATTCAAAAGTCCCTAGAGCTGCCTTAGAAATCCAGATCATTAAACACGTGTGTTATTTGTTAGCTTGAGATACTAAAATTCTGAATGTTCAACTGTTCATAACATGTCCAGTCAAAGGTTAGAATTCAGTAGGAGTTGCATGAAAAATGCAGTAGAAATATTTGAGCACTCACCCTATCAAATCTTTTCAGTATCATTCCTCTGCCTATAACATTCCACTTAGCTCAAAGAATCCATCTGTTTGTCTTTTCATTTGTCTGCTGAAGAAAGAACCTCATGCACTGACTTCAAATTCCCCCCTACTAGCTGAACAAATTGTGCAGTTATACTTGGCGCTTGATAAATGCAGTAGTGAATGTGGAACTGAGCCTGTCTGTATATCTGGTAGCTCATTTTGCTTTGTTTCTACTGACCAGTATTTTGCCTGAAGTTTGCTTCTGTGATGGTTGTATTGCCTAGCACACATGTGGTTGTGAGAATAGTATAGCAAAAAGAAATACCTGGTTATCGATGTACTAGATTTGTGTATGTCTTTTAAACAGTTCTAGTTTCACCTTACACAATCAGGAAAGTGTAAAACAATTCAAAGACAATAAAAAATTTTATCAGTTTGTGGTCTGTTTTACATTATTTCTTACTGTCATGGCTCAGTACTGTGGTAGTAGAATTACCATGCTGTTTTATGTCCCAAATCTATACTAACTCTGCTAGAACAGTTTGTGAAAGATGGAATTGTTCTTACTTTGTAGGGGGAAAATGGGGACATTTATGTAATTCTGGCTGTGTGACTTCAGTTATTACTACTCTGTAAGAAAAGGCAGCTGCTACTGTGTTTTGTACCTGGAATAAAATTGTGCTTTGTAGGACAGTAGAACACTCTGTAACCTTAAGTTTCTATGGAAATGTCAACACAGAGGACATAAAATCAAGGTATACTATAACTTCTGGCCTGTTAAAAGAGTTTAAAAGCAAAATTTCATCAGTTCAAAGGGAAGAAACCCCCACCAAGCTGATCTTCTGAATATTTGATCTAGTAAGATAGCTGCCCACAAGGAATATTTATTTGACTGTACTGGCAACTGTAATATTAACTAATAGCAGCAGCATCCAAAGAGTTACTACAGCAGCTGTGTACCTAAGTTCCACAGGAAGAAGGCCTCTTAATGTCTTCAGGATCTATCTGGGTAGTGGTGTTGTCGTAGCAATCTGGAAACAAAAGAAGGGATTTTTTTCTACCAAGTTGTTGAGGTCCCTATAGAAAGTGATTATAACTTGCCTTCTGCCTTTTCCTCCCTTTGCTTTCTGAAATCAAGCCTGAAGGCTGTGTAATCCTAACTCAGGGCAAGTTTGTATGTGAGAACTGTGGCCATGCTTCCAGGTAGCTGCTTATTCTTTCCATTTCACTTTGCCAGTATCTGTAAAAAAAGCAATTATTTGGGATACAGTTTTTGGACTTCTGCTTAGCAATGCTGGCTGGGGCTTCTGGATGTTGAAGTTCAAAACGTCTGGAAGACAAAAAGTAGAGGACATACAGATTGTAATTTTAAGTATTTCATTAGATAAAGAGGCATAAACTATTGCAAAATATGGAACAGGAATTTAATGTAGTTGGGATCTTGAATGGGGGCTTCTGTAGCTCATGGAAAAAAACATGAGTAGTCATTTTGCAAGTAAGTAGAAGGAGGCAGGCTGCTCAGGGGTGCACAAAGGTGGAACCTAAATGTGAATCCTACAATGTTAGGTATTGGATGAAGAATAACTCCTACAATCTCTTTCCACTTGCCATACTACATGAGGATAATAAAATTCAGATCAGTGCCTTTATTTTGGTTGCTTTAATTTTGCAATGTAATTCACATGTGTTACTGTACATGGGTAACTGGTTTTCTTGAAGATAATGAAAAACTAGAATTTTCTGAAATGCTTCAAATTCCAAATAAATGTAAGGGAGCAAAATGGATTGCCATGCCCCTTGGTTTTCTTTCAGTTTTCTGAAATAAGGTGTAAACTCATTTATGTTACTTAAAATCTCACTTCATTATGAAGCCATATTTCATGGGGCGTTGGAAATCTTTGTTCATGACAGAAAACGGGCATGAAATGCTTTGATCATCTTGGATACATAGTGAGATTTTGTAGGTAACTGAGAACAGTTCTGTTAAACTTCTGAACTGTCCTTGCTCTAGGCATGATTAAAATCATGAGAAGAATTCTGTGATCTGTGTTTTCTTATGTGTAGGAGCTTGTAAGATTCCAGCTTTCAACATCTTGCTGTGAGAGGTATGTTGCACATTCTAGCTGTCTTGAGTATCACATAGTGAGATAGCAGGGTGTATAGCTAATGACATCTGAAAAAGCCTGCCCAGCACACATTCTCCCTGAAAAGAATACATAGCAGTTCCCTTTCTGAATGGTAAAATCCAGCCGCAGAAAAGGGGATCAGAAACCACACTCCAGCGCAGACTTAGTGCTGAATCTACACTGAATTGAGAGTCTGAATAATTTTAGGAGGAGTGTTGTTATATTTTACTTCTTTAGTTTATGGCTGGTTCATACAATTAACATGAGGAGAGAAAGTTCTGTGAGGACTGGACCATTTCAGATGGCAAACAAGACATTGCATGTTTCAGTGCTTCAGGTGGGGTTAGATGGAATTTGTACTTGAGTAGAAAGACCAAAAAGAGCTAAAGTTTTTTCTAAGGAAGTTTTAAAAAGCAAGGTACTAGAATATCAGGCAGTTGCTTTGATGCTAAATCCATCTTTTCAGGTCAAGAGTTATGCTGTTAGGAAAACAGTATAGTTGGGAATTCAATATTTGAGTCCCAACTTGGGAAAATATAGGTTATAAATAAAGATAATAACAAGGGCAGACATCAAACGTGTCCCTAGCTGCTTCAGTAAGATCAGTAGCTACCTTTGCTAGATGGCTACCTGAACAACATGTTTGGAAAATGGGGGTGGATGTAGCATGGTTTTTATGTAGCAAATCAGAAGAAATAGCATTTGACCTTCACATAATAATAGAACCAATCTGAAAAAATAGGTCAGGCAGGTGATGGAGGCAAATCTGAGGTGTATCAACCAGTTTTGTACCAATCAGGTCTATGGAACTGGTAAGGTAACATATTCAAATTCTTTCTGGCATGAACTTCATAAGCAAAAATCTCTTTCACTGTTTACATGAAGTGGACCCTGAAGATTGATGGATAATGCACAGTAATCTGTAAAGATGGTGAGTGCTTCCTGTGGCCTTTCTATCCTGGTATAACGTGTCTCCCCTCAACCCCTATAAAATTCCAAATACTTTCAGTGGGCCCACTAAATGGTTTTGTCGGACATGGTTGCTGAAACATGTTTTCTCGCTGGGTTAGGATCGGAGTGGGTGGGAAGATATTTGTATGTATAATTGAGGTGGGGTTACAAGATTATCTGTTTTGGGTGTAACATTTTAAATTGGCATAAAAGGTCACAAGGGACAGACTTGTCCAGATGCTGGACCTAAACTCCTGTCAGAACTGGCCAGCATGAACAATGTCAGGACTGAATTCCAACAACTTTTGAAGAGCCACAGGTTGTTCACAAAATATATTGAGTTATTAAAATAACCACATTCTACAGTGTTTTCTTTCCAGTATTAAATTATTGAACATGTTTAGAATATGGTTGATGAAATGAGATTGCTCAGAGATTTAGTGATAGCAGCATCTCAGGTGGAATTGACACTCTGGATTATCTCACCAGCTCAGTTCCTGCAACCGAAGAGAAAATTTGATATTTATAACAGCAGAATTTTCCTTCTTTTTGGAAACTGCAGATGAGAAGGAATAAAGATCCTCCTAATTGTTTTATTTGACTTCTTACACACACCATTCCAAAGAACTCTTGAATTTCTGTGGGTCACAGGAAAACGAACGAGGAGCAAATGACTCATGGATGTAGAAATTTCTCTTCATAGGCCTAGGGCAGGGTGAGTGAAGGTTAGCTCTCTGACTCTGCCCAGGTTTTCTTTTGTCCAGACTCTGGACTGCTTTGTTTGCCTTCTGCAACAGACGGGTTGGCACTCTCGGAGGCCTCCAAGGAAATAATTTGTTTTTTAAATAGGTTGCAGGGTTTCTCTCAAATGTTCAACATAAAAATACCCATTTTCAACACCACAGAAGAACCCTTGTATAGTTGTGGCCACTTCCATTTTGTTGCTGGTACGTGACAATAGAGGCAGCATAGTGTAGTGGTTTGGACATTGGGCTACAAACATGGAAAGAAGGGTTCAACTCATTTGGCTATGGAAACCAACTGGGTGACTCAGCCCTAGGAAACCCCATGATCGTTCATCTTAGGGTCACCATAAGCCATAAATGACTTGAAAGCACACAAAAACTCTCTATTCAAACAGGTGGTTCTTCCTGCCCCACCATCTCTTTGTTGAGGGATTGAAAATTGTTTGCTTTATGCTTGAGAATTTGTAGCTAGAGTTCCATAGGGTTTACATTTTTGGTTACCTGAGCTCCCAATGTTGTAAACAACAATATTGTCCGATAGGTAGATCAAGAAGAAAATTTCTCTTAAAACCCCCTTAACTTTTGGACTTTGAGGAAATTTATAAGACAGGAAAATAACCATGCAGCTTTATAATTTTTATATATTTGTTAATATAATTTGTTGCACATGCTATATGATATGATGATCATCTACAAGAGAATTTCCTGTCTAGGCACATTATTCATAGACATTTTTGGGTCTAGGCATACTGCTTTTATAGTCATTTCACACTTTTATGGCACATTGTACTTTTGGTTCATTTCAGTGGTAAGAAACATCACTTATGCAATATTTGTAATACATGAGTGTCACATATCTCATATTTCATCTGTTCAGGAATTTTGTATAGAATATTTATAATTTACATATTTGCCGGCACAACCTGTACATTGCATTTATCTATTCTATCATTAATTATTCACAGCTACAATCATTGCTACAAAGAATACAGTTGGCTCTCCACGTTTGCTAGGGTTAGGGGCACAGGACTCTCGCAAAAGTGAAAAATTAGCAAATATCAAAATTTGTGTGCCTGTGGGAGGGGGGCTGAGGCATGGGTGGTGAGAATGGGCACCCAGGGTCTAAACCAAGTCAGGAAAAAGGAGATGGTTGGCATAGTGGTCCTGTACTTCCTTTCTCTTGCCCATCACCTTCCTTGGGTATATGGAGGACTTCAGGAGAGGACTCGTGGTACTGAGAAATCAGGTTTTGAGCTGTGCTTGGCTGGAGGAGGAGGAGTGGAGGTGGGTTTTTAAAGAGCTTCACAGCCTGATTGGAGCCACCAAGAGGGAAGCTTCCCCAAAAACAAAGCATCTGAGGTGGGGGGAGGGGTTGGAGAAAGTCACAGATAATCAAATCCATGAATGTCAAACCCGCAAATGTGGAGGGCTCACTGTATAATACTCTACCTCTTAGACTGTAAATATGCTATTTCAACCACTCTGGGGACTGCAAACACTAAGACCATTTCCGCACTAGCCTGTTATAGCACGATGATTCCACTTTCAACATCCTCCGGCTGGCCCGTCTCGAAACTGCAAACCCCAGGATTCCAGAGGATGTTGAAAGTGGAATCATCGCACTAGAACAGGCTAGTGCGGAAATGGCCTAAGCCACATCTGTGTCTTCCAGCAAAGTCAGCTGGCCTCAAGCTGCTATAATTTACCATCTTATATAGAGGTTGCAACTGCAGTTTACCTGTCTCTTGTTCAATGAAATCCTTTGGGAAGCTAACTCAGGCTTCTTACCATCCTTATATGGTTTTCCTCTCTTGGAGCAAACAAATATAAGGAAATCCTTATAACTTTCTATCTGCTCGTCTTTAGTATGTTCAGCTGATTTGCTTTCTTACCTATGGGACTGAGTTACCCGGCTCAAAGCCCAAGTAAAAAACTTCAAGGTTATACATTTATTATTTCCCTGTCTGTTATACAAACAAGTACTTTTTAAACCCTTGATTTCTAACATATTTTAACAAGTTCAACATGCAGGGTACAATGGTAAAATTATTAATATTGACAGAATTTCCATTGTGTTATTATGTTCTCATTTTTAACATTTGTTTTGCATGTGTCCCTAGACTGTAGAAATTATTAATATATATATATATTTATATCACAAAAAGTTCCTTAATTTTTTAAGTGTCAGCGCTCTCTCTGTATGTTTTATTAGATCCCAAATTTCACCTGATACACATAGAGAGAGGAGTTTATCTACTGAGTAGGTAAAAGTGCAGAATTTAATTTAATCAGAGGGAGCTTTCACAAAATGCTGCAGTGCGGAGTGCTCCTGTTTAGAATGTCAGCCAGCCATGTCCTTTCCCAAGATAACTCTATTTCACACAACCCACCCCAGTTTGCATTCTGGGCTCATTGAGAGCCTTTCCTCACTACACTGGTGTAGTGCTATTATTCCACTTTCAACATCCTATGGAATCCTGGGTTTTGCAGTTTAGGGAGGGGCCTCAAAGGCACTATATAGCACTATAACAGTGCAGCATGGAAATGGCCCTAAAGAGAGAGAGAGCTGATTACAGGGAAGGACAAATTTCACTTGAGAGAATCAAGCAATGAGAAAGGAATTGTGCAATCCTCCATGTGTTTTTGGACTTCCTTTCACATAGCCAACAGTGAGGAATGTTGGGAGTTAACATTTCCACCCTGATCTAATTAGCATGATTCAGATAGTAAGAGACTGGAAAATGTAACATACATGCATGTGTGTGTGTATATATATATATATATATTTGCACTCCCAGTGAATTGGCTGGTGAGGGGATCTTGGGATTTCCAGTCTAGGAAAGTAACTTTCCCAGGCTCTGGATATGGTGAGAGCAGGTCCTGGGTGACCACACCTGCAACTTCGAAGGGAAGAGGTGTGGCCAAAGAAGTCTGAGAGCTACTTCCACATTAGAGAGCACCTGGGCTGAAGGTGAGCTTTTTGCTAGTGGTCTTGGATAAAGCCACATGTGAGTGTTATCTGGGGTGAGGGGCAGACTGGGAAGTTGTTGAGAGCATAAGTCTTTTTGTGTGTGATGTTGAGCATATTTACTTGAGCAAAAATCCCACTTTGTTCAGGAGGACTAATTCTGAGAGTAAGTGTGCAGTATGAATGAAAACTGTGTTTATGAGCTGGTGTCAGGTTAACCTTTTGGATTTGTTTCCTTTTCCTTCCACCCCAGCTTTGCTTGAGCCCTGTTCTCTATACAATGTACTTGTTTCATGTGACCTCACAGAAAGCTAGTGTGATGTGTAGATGGAGATAAGGGCTAAAATCCTATTTTCGGAGTAACTTTGAAACAGCCACTGTCTTTTCAGGGTAATCCTACTTCATAGGGTTATTGGTAACGTAAAGTAGGTGGGACTGAGTGCTCTTTGGGGGAAGGGTGGAATAGTAGAATAACTAATTACAGATGCACAAGTATAGCTCAATTAATGTAGTAAATGTATTCCTGGGCATTACATCTTCAACATGTGCTATGAGAGGCAGAAATGACATCAAAAAAATACAACCAAAATTAGCAGTTCAAAATGTTTTTGCAAACTTTTGTGTTCAAAACTGACAATATGCACATGTGAAGTGAAGCAGTTGGGTCAAGTAAGCATTGCCTAAGTAAACAAAATGTTTTGAACCTTCTAGAGACTACTTGAAAAATTATTCCCAAATGTCTCTAAGGATATTTTTTGTCTCTGAGCTGCCTCCAATTTTCTTATGATTTCCAGTTCTGGTGTAGCTGGTAAAATTGGTCTATTTGCTCTCCTCTTTTTATCTCTCTTTTTTTCCTATTCACATATATTTACTAATGGCTTCTTGGATCAGCTGCTTTTTACTTTGCCTGGTGTAGACAGACACATATGGTTACAGGAGAATTGGCCAGGCCAGAATCCCATTCTTTCTCAGTTCAAGCTTCTTGCCCTGTTCACTATAGACACATTGGTACAACCCAATATTGAGAGTTTGTGTTTTTCAATGCTTCTTCCTCCCAATGTCAGTGCTGCTAAAAAAAAGTCCAGCTAAACAGAGGACAAGAAGGAAAAGAGGGCAAAGGGTATGAAAAGTCTTTGTTAAAAAGGAACTTCTTTGCCAGAGGTTTTGCTAACTGAGGGATGGCTGTACTTCATATTGGTTGAATGTATGGGAAAGGCATATACGTGCATTTCCGTTGTTTATCTTCATGCATTGTAGGAGACGTGTTAGCGTGTGTGTGCATCTTTTAGCTACAAAAATAATTTTTCTTTCAGTGCATCTGGTGGTAGCAACAGACTACACCAGTGTTATCTCTGAAAAGGAATGTGTTGGGAATCTTAAAAAAAAAAAAAAAACCTACAAAAGCCGTTAGTCCTTTTCTTCTGTTTCATTTGAGAGCTATGATCTACCTAGGGTACTGAGAGAGATGGTGTGTTTATGTGATATTTAGGGTAACAAATCTCTTCTGTAACTACCTTAATCATCTAGCAAAATAGCTTCCTTCTGGGGGAAAAAGAACTTCAGCTGACAGAGTAAAGCAGCCTTCCCCAATATAAGTTCTTTCGGATGCTTTTGGGGTTTTTTTAATTGAAATAATTCTATTGAGACACACAATATTTGATAGGGTAAAATTACATACATAAGTCGCAAAGAACAGTAACAAGAAAAACAGAAAAAGCAAAAATCCAACTACTACCTATTACATTACTGCTTAACTAAACTACACTACAAAAATGCAAGCTGAAAGAAAAATATAAGATTGACTTCCCACTTCCAAGAATTTGGTAAATGAAAACAGTTGTTCTTACTTCTTTGGTTTCTTTCCTTTTTACATTATCTAATTCATAGTACTTGTAGTATTCCCTAGTTATATATTTTCTCTTGCCTTACTTCTGATCAAATGCCTGGTTCACGCCAGCTTTCAAATATAATCTTAATAGTAGAAAAATGTTGTTCTACTATAATAAATCTAACTTTAATTTCCAAATCCTATCACTGCAAATCTACCTCCCACTTCTTTCATGAACCTTTTAATCCTTTCCTGTTGTTTTTGAAAATCTTTCAAAGAGTCTTCTCTTATTAAAGTTGTCAGCTTGTTCATCTATGCCATGTCCAGTAACTTGAATATCCATTCCTCTCAAGATGATAGAGTGGAGTCTTTCCATTTCTTGCTGCTGTAGTCATATGTTGTATCACTCTTGAAAAAACCTTAGTTATCTGGTTGTCAGGTTTAAATTGACTCTTAAACTTAAGAATCTCTTCCATCAAATGGTGTATCATCTACCAATATTTCTTTGCTTTGTCACAAGTCCACCAAAAGTCTCTTTAATGTAATTGCATTTTCAGTACTTATCTAAGGAACCTTTATACGTTTTTGACAGTTTCTCAGGAGTCATCATTTTATAAATGATACATCATTTTATAAAACTTTTCTTTTATAACTTAGAGTAAATTTCAAACCTTTAATCCACATCAGGTATTTTTGGATTATAATTTCTATCAGTTTCAGTTAACGTTGGCAGTGGTTGAAGGTGATAGGAGATGGGAGGAATGTTTTGACTGTTTACTTGCCGCAAAATAGACTTAGGAAAATACTCTTTTAGGGATTACAGTTCCTAGAATCCTCTACTCAGTGTGGGTGGTGGACATGATGGCTAGAGGATTCTGGAAGCTGCATTACAAAGTAGCATTTCCAAGTCTGATGGATATACATGTAGGAAAGTGTTAATAGTCTACAATCCTTTTGATAATGGCCAGAAAAGAAGCTCCTTTTGGATCATTCTTCTGGACGGAATAAATATATTGGCCAAATCCAACTTTTGATCCACCCCCATCACAAAAGTGTTGATTTAGCAATCTGTCATAGGTTCACTATGTCTGCTGTAGCTGAGGAACAGCTGTATTAAGGCCAGGGATGGGAACTGTGTGTAGTCATCCAGATGTTTTTGGATTGCTGATCCCAGTATTCTTCACTATTGACTGTGGTGGATAGGTATGCTGGGACTTGCATCATCTAGAGAGCCACATGATTCCCACACCTACCTTTTTAATATCTGCAGCTATGCTGTTAGATGTTTTGTAGCATTGTATTTGTTGAATTTTTTGTTTGTAGTGGCCTATGGCCAATAGCAATGAATACTTCAGATTGAACTTCCATGCCTCATTTGGGCCATTGTCAGATTTAATTCCAATATGGTTCTGAACATCAAAGGGGATAAGAAATCTGCATGCTATTGCATCTCTCATTTAAGCACTGTTACAGAGATCTTGTTGGCCTTTCTTATCCATATGTTCAACTCTGCACTTTTCAGGATACTAGGAGTTCATCAGAGGAATGCAATAAATATTAAACACAGTGAATTCCTTAAATTTGAAATACCTTGCTGTTGGGACATTATATGCTGGTATTTTTTTTAAAAAAATATTTATTTATTTATTAATTTATTTATTTTGTCTAAAAAGAAATAGACAGTGGAACAAATTACCCTGTATTAAGCAGTGGAATCATATCTCCTAAAAAGATCCAAAGAGGAAATTAGATGAAGAAATGTGGTGGATTAATCATCTAGTCTTAGTAATATTACATTAGAAGTCATCACTAAAATGTTTTCCAAAGATGAGTTTTACCTGAGACCATGGTGATCTGCTGTTACTCTGGGTAGACAATCTCTACATAGGCTCATCCTGTTGAATTTGGAAAGCAGAAGAGGTGGTCAGCCTTTTGGTGTAAATAATGAAAACTTTTTAAAACCAGTCATCCTGAACCTCTTCAGATCCAAGATCTGCTTAAGTCCAAACATACTAACAACTAACAAATCAAAATTCAGCAAAGACTAATCCAAAATTCTTAATTCAGGAAAAAACAACTGAATCTCTTGGTAACTTACAATTATAGGCTGAAATCCAGTTGTTTGTCCTAATTAGAGTAGAACCGTTGAATCAACAGAACTCATATATTAACTTTACTAAGTTCCCATTGACTCAGTGGGTCTGCTGTGGGTGGAGCTAATAGACTTTGGTACCTGTTATACCTTAGTTTTTGGAAAAAGGGAATTATGCCCCAGTTCAAATATCTGTTTGGCCATGGAAGTGTGGTGGATGACTTTAAAGTAGCTCTTAACATGTTATAGAGCTGTGATACTACAATAAACTAACCCATGCTTTTCCCTCAGCATTTTGAAATCAAGATAGAATACAAATATAGTAAATGTAGCTGTGAAAATCTTTCTGCTGGTATCAGCAAAATTATTTTCTGGGATATTGCATGCTCTTGCTTGCCAGGATGTTGAGGAGAAGTGGCCATGTGTAACTGCTGAAATCAGAAGAAACTAAAAAGAGTACTTGCAAAAGTGAAACCTGATTGTTCATAATTTAATTATACTATGCCAGGGCTAGTGAATTCATGGCCCATCTGATATGGTTGAATTCCATTTGGCTTCAGCCCTAGACTGTATCTGGGTCACTCAGCAGTAAGCAAGGGCAACCCTGGCCAGTCTACTAGAATGTTTGATACAATGGGAGTAGTACTTGATCAAATCTGGAGTATCAATGGTTCACCATCCCGTTTCTGTTTTGATGGTCTTTGAACTTCTCCCTAAGGTGGCCTATTCTAAGATTCATCTGTTTCAATCCTTGGATTCATGGCAACTGATGCTGGCTATGGTTGTTGAGCCTACCCCAGGGGTGTAGTTATGGGGTGGCAAAATGAGAACATTTATCCTGCAAAAAAGAATTCTGCCCCTAGTGAAATTTTCCTTTCATTCCCAAATTTCTACCATTGCAGAGTCACATATTGAAAATCACTCATGCCTATAACTTTGCAGTGTTCATATCCCTTCAATGACTTTGCCTCTTCCTTTTCTTTGGATGCCTAAACTGTATTCCTATTGTTTTCTGTGTGTTGTATAGGGTTAAGGTTGTCAGATATCAGGGCCTGGCTGTACTTCTCCAATTCTTGGGGAGGGGGGAGGAATCTCAGGGTGACAGTGCTGCCTTTAGAAGTGTGTATGTGTAGGTAGGTGTGTGTGTATGTCTAATTTGTTAGAACTAGTTTTTTTTATTTGAATAGCATATTCTGTACAGCTGTGGGTGTATAAGGTATTATGTTCAGTGACATCAGTATGGGTTGCCCCATCTAACATCATTACTTGGAACTTCAGTGGGCCCACTCACTGTGACATCACAAGGGGTCATTCCGACATCTCAAATTTTGGCACTGAATTCTCTGGGACAGGGATAATACTGAGCTGGAAACCCTGTACATAGGACTGAGTTCCACTGCTTCTTCCCCTGAAATTTTGGTACTACAGATGGGCAACTTTTTGTCCTTCAGAAGTTGTTGGACAGCTGATCCAATGATTTTTCTGCCATTGGTGTGGTGGCTAGTGCTGTTGGAAATTACAGTCCAACATCATCTGGAAGACTATACATTCTCCATTCTTGGTATAACATAATGAATGTTGTGGAATTGAAGTGGAATCCACATGGACAACAGGATTTGTATCAATGGTCCATATATAATCTGTGGACGTATATGTAAATGTGGAAATATGTAAATAGTGGAAAATCTTGGAGATAATGTGAGGTTCATTTTGATCACTATTCATCCTTAATGCTCCATTGAAATTCTATGTTTGTGTTTACTGTACTGTTAACAGTTTCTACACTGGTGACTGGCAGGGGCTCAGTCAAAAATTACATAGACACTATGCCTGCCTGATGCAACACCCTACCATTTTTGTATCTCAGTGTCCCTGTTATGCTGCATGAGAGTAACCAGCTTTTGCTTCACTTCCAAAGTTACACTGCATGATTGACCATGAATGCTAGTGGCCCAGGATATCCATTAGCCTCTCTCTATGTGGGTGACTTACATCCGGACGTGACTGAAGCCATGTTGTATGAGAAATTCTCACCTGCTGGACCAATCATGTCCATCAGAGTTTGTCGAGATGTTTCCACACGCCGTTCTCTAGGCTATGCATATATAAACTTTCAACAGCCTGCTGATGGTAAGTAGAAATTCTAGTTTATCCCCCCTACTTCTAGCTTGAATTAACAACATTGGTATGCAAATATAATCTGCACTGTATTCTACAAAATACAAAAAATGTTGCACTGAACTTTCATGTGTCATTTGTTAAAAAAGAAGTAAACTAGGAAATAATTGGATATTACAAAATGCTGAAGAATCAATGTCTATTAACTTCCACAATATAATTTATCATTCAAGACCTGTATCAGGGTTATTGGACTCTCTTCCAGCAGCCTTCTCCAGCACTGAAAACCTTCTCCAGAGACTGTTCCAGTTCTTTGGAACAAGCTTTAAAGTTTTTAGGATGTGGAGTATAGCAGGGAGAATGGGGATTGTACACCTACCCCTTGTGCTCACAAAGATTGTTTCCATAAGTGCAATGACAGTACTGAATACTTGCCAAATATTCAGCAGGAACTCTGCTCTTTCACAAATGTTAGATTCTGCTCATCTCTATCTTGCATTTCTGGCAAGTTCCGATAGGTAGCTATAAGACAAAACCACTATGAAAGAACATTTAAGTGTTCCCCCCTACTATCAAATTGATAAAGGATAATTAATTGATTAAGGATAGTTAATGATTAATGAGAACCATTGCAATATCTGCTCCAGCAGCACAGATCTAAATGCCCTATCACCAAATCCATGCAATTCTAGTTCCCTTTATGTATGGATCATATGATTATCGTATAGGAAACTATTTGTATTTACAGCTTTAATGAGTCTCTTCTAGAAGCTACAGTTTATCTTATACCAGTTTCCTAATCCTTTTGCCCTTGGCTGTAAAATTTGGAGACCATACGAATTTTATAGGCAAACAGTTTAGACACCTCAGTTTGTTCTTTCTTCTCATTTTTGTGTCTCAATTGTGTGTATATTAATGTGTGTTTCTCTTGCCAGCTGAGCGGGCCTTAGATACTATGAATTTTGAAGTAATAAAAGGTCGGCCCATTCGCATCATGTGGTCCCAGCGAGATCCAGGACTCAGGAAATCAGGAATTGGCAACATCTTCATTAAGAATTTAGATGATTCCATTGATAACAAAGCCTTATATGATACTTTCTCAGCCTTTGGGAATATCCTGTCTTGCAAGGTAGTTATGGCAATGACAGAAGTGCACTTCTTAATATGAAAAATCTGTCATTTTAAGTTGTGATGAGTATAGCATTTTTGACTAGAAATATTACAAATGTAGTCACCCTGACTTCAGTTTTATGTAATTTCATTTGGTGAGGAGCAGTTTAAAATATGGGACTGAATCCTCTTGGTTAATCCTAACTAGAGAAAACTTATTGAATCTGTGACTGAAGGGTAAGTCAGTACTTATATAAATCCTGTTAACCCAGTGGGTCTGTTCTAGTGGGAACTATCCAATAGGATTCAGCCCAAATCAAACATTACCTTGGTGGGTTTTTCTTGGGTGAGATTCCCAATAAATTTTATTTTTCTCTCTGAGCAAAGAATGTTAGATGAGCTCTTCTTTGCAGCCTCAGTAACATATTTTGGGAATGGAGTGAAAGAAGAACATTCCTTGACTGTCATAGCTTCTACAGTTACGGTACACAAAAAAGCAGTACTTCAGTACTGCAGAAAATCTCTTCAAATACCCAGACAATTCTGCTTTATTTCAGATGCAAGATTATTTATTTTTCTAAACCTCGAAAGAGCTACCAGCTTTGTTGCTCAGGCTTCCAGGATCTTGGCTCATCACTGGTGGCTACATTGTTTAGGGCTTCACAAAGATGACTCTGGTAACACAGTTATTTCGGCACTGGCCAAAATTTAATGTTGCACTAGCATTTCGCTAGCCTTCTCTCTACCTTCTACAGTTCTGGAGGGGTTCGATCCTTTGGAGCAGGTTTTTGGGGTGCATAGGGAACTGTAGACAGAAAAGAACAGTGCACTGCTTCAGATTCAGCTGTTCCACTAGCACAGGCCCAGTGCTGGATTCTTTCCCTTGTAACTATTGAAAAGGTGCTGGTGAAAATTGGGTGAACAAAGAGCTGACTATCAGTCTTTTCCTGTTTTCATTTTCATGGCTCTTTTCACTCTTCTTTTCTTCCCTGCCCTTCAAACAGGTTGTCTGTGATGAGAATGGATCCCGGGGTTATGGCTTTGTCCATTTTGAGACCCATGAGGCAGCAAACAGAGCGATTGACACAATGAATGGAATGTTGCTTAATGACCGCAAGGTGTAAGTGAAGGTCGGGGGAGATGGATGGGAAGGATTTCTATGTTGCCCTATATGGTAAAGAATAGGTGAAACGTAACAAGTGAGGAAGTATACAAAAATGGAGGCCAGGTGACTGATACGGTTCTGCAGTGCACTATGCACTGAATGTTATTTAGAGAAAGTGTTTTCCATCTACGGAGAAGATAAAAAGACAGTAGTGTTAAAAATTAATTTCTTCCAGGTATAATAGCTTACAAGTCCTTCTCACAGGGCTGTCGGAGGTAAAGTAGCATATGCCCCCTTCGCTCTCTCAGATCGAGTGACAATCTATTTTGGCACACAAGGAAGAAAATCTCACAAGTTCCTTTCACCTTCCCCAGCAGTAAAAATACAGGGCAAATGATTAAGAATTTATTGCCTTTTCATCATATCTGAAATCTGAGGATTAGGAATGTTGGTTCAAAGACATCTGCAGAGCCACTGTTGTTGCTTCCTGAATAAGACCCTTAAAGTTCTGTTTTTTTGTTTTTTGTTTTCAGAAATACATTAATAGAGAGTAGAAGTTATATAGAAAGAATTCATTCTTCCAGGTAGATAAGAACTATTGACTAGACTGGTTTTGCAATTGCTGGGTAAATTATAGTCCGGAATAGTTTTGTTACTGGATGTTCAAACTAGGGTGTGTGTGTAAAACCACCCCAAGTCAGAGATCACTCTGCCTTTCTCTTGAGTTTGTTATTGTCTGGGCTCTGAAAGGTTGTCCTGAATCTTCTCTATAGTTTTTAGAAGGAAGAAGCTGTCCCTGTTGAACATTTCCTTGCTCATTCTGTAGGAAGAACACAGGAGGAGTGTCCAAACTCCTTCTTTACACAAGACCTTTACAAAGTAGTTTTACAGATGTTACTTACCATTGCAGTTTTGTGGGTCATTTTAAGTCTCGGCGAGAGCGTGAAGCAGAATATGGAGCCAAGGCAATGCAATTCACTAATGTTTACATCAAGAACTTTGGAGATGACATGAGTGATGAGAAACTGCAGGAAATATTTGCAAAATTTGGTAAGAGCAACATTTTAGAAGGACAGTTTGTAGGGATTTTGGTAAGGATAGTAAGCCTGCAGCTTCTTGAGTAAAGGAAAATAGGAGGATTACTGCTTGGATTTTTCCTTATGCTTTGGATGATACTTCAGTTATTCGCCAAATAGCAGAAGACACAACTAGCATGCCAAACAGTCTCCCCCTCTCCCCATACTCTTTTTGTAAGCTAGGAATATGGGATCTTGATGTTTGCCCTTGACCATAAGAGGGTTGTGGCTGAATGTCCTACTTAAGGATATGTTTCAGCACCAAGTTTCAAAAATATGAATAGTTCCCCCCTTCTAGTGATTCTAGAGTTTAGCAATGCCACCCTGATAGATTGCATATAATCTTGTTTCTCTGATTTTTCTAGCAAATGTACTGCTTGTGTAGGAGCTGAGATTCATCCTAGGCAATGGAAGATAATCAGGGTGTGTGGGACTTATCAAGTGTCAGGAATGAAACAAACTTGCTGGTGCAGAAATCTTTATCCTGTACCCAGGACCTGTCACTTAGAGTAAAAATTTCACAGCAGAATACATTTATGCAAGTCAAAGAATATATGTCAAGAGAGAAGATAATACCACCTGCATGACAGCATTATCCTTCTTGCTCTGAGTTGAACTGCATGTAACTTGTGACCTCAGCCCTCCTCTGAGATTACTTGCTGGTGATCCCAATGACCTCAAATTGTTTCTTCTGTTTCCAGGAAAGACCCTGAGTGTCAAAGTCATGATGGATAACACAGGCCGTTCAAAAGGGTTTGGGTTTGTCAACTTTGAGAAACATCAAGATGCTCAGAAGGCAAGATAATCTTTCTTCATTCTTATTTCAGCCTAATACCTGCTTGCTTTCTTATTATTCCAGTTGGCAAAGCTCTCAAAACTGGGCTAAAATCTTGTCGATAGGAGAGAGATTTGACTTGTGAGTGTATACGCAAACAAGATGTTAGCAGATTCTTTGTACTGGTGCTTCTTCACCGACCAAACTATTATGTGGTGAAACTCTTTTGCATGCCACTGAAATGTGAAGCCTTCAGCATCAGCTAAACTGTCCTCAGAGATGGGTGATGGGTAGAATTTCAGGGCCTAGGGTGTCTCAGAAGGAAGGACTTTAGAAATGCAGGAGAAAATGTGTTTAGCCTGTTGATGAAGAGAGTTGGTACTCCAACTCCTTCTTATATCTAGTCCTCTTTATTGACTCCTGGTTTCCTGGCAGGCTGTTGAAGACATGAATGGTAAGGAGATCAATGGACGAATGTTGTATGTTGGCAGAGCTCAGAAAAGGATGGAACGTCAGAGTGAGCTGAAACGTAAATTTGAGCAAATCAAGCAGGAAAGAGTAAGCAGATACCAGGTAATGAGAAATGAAAGCAAAACAAACATACAAAAACAGGATGCCCACTGAAAATGGCACAGTTCATGATGAGCCTATGATTTTAAGAAACCAAGTTTGTGTGCTACAAATCCATATTGCTGTTCTACTAGGGTAGAGAACAGTGGCCAGATTCTCCCTCCTCTCAAATACCTTCATACACTCAAAAAAGAAAACATGTAACAGAGGGAAAACAGACCTTTACTGCTATGATCTCCTATGAGATGTTTTGGGTGGAATGGGGCAATATGCTTTGGGATGGATGAGAAAGAAACCATAATTTAGTGGATAGTGACCAGATGCTGGCGGTATGCCCTTACTGCCTTTAATGCCATAGATTGTGTCCCTCCCCAAACTATTTCCTCCACCCCAGCACAAAACTCAATGTACCAGACTATGTGCAGTGGTGGAGCTTGAAGTGTGTGGAGGGAGGGGAGAGGGGCTGCAGTGTGCGAGAGGGTGTGTGGGGGTGGGGCTATGGGCCTGGACATCCCAGAAACATTGTTGCCCAGGTCAAATCGCCCCCCTGCCCCCATGTCCCCACGCAACTGACTATGTGACAATATTGGACTACACTATAATCACTCTGTCACTCACAAACTCCACACACTCATACGAACACAAAAATGGACTTTTATTTATATTCCATCTTCTTTTCCAAAACTGGGTTTCTGACAGAGTAGTTATTTTACTTATTTATTGTTTTCAAATGGGATGAGGGAAGGTCTATTTTTCCCTATGAAACAAGGGCTGAACTAAGAACAGCTTAAACTTCTTGTCCTTGAGGCTTTGTTTTGGATGAGATTTGCTACTGTCCACTGATAGCTGCATTAAGTTTTAGATTTTGCAGTGTGGTAGCAGTCACTTATCCACTGGCTTAAGGCAATATGATGGATCTAGAAGTGAACAAATCAGTCATTCCTCATTTTCCTTACCTCTTTCTTTGATCCCCTTGATATCAGTCACAGCTATGACTTCACTCTGGCTTTTAACATCACTAAAAGATTAAAGTGAGCTCATTGTTTACAAATGATGAGGCAGTATAACACTTTTATGTTTTACAGAATAGCTCTAGCTCTGGAAGGACCTAGCAACTTCACTTTTTAAAAAGATAGAATCTGGGTCAGCTAATAGTGTAAACAGGTGTCTGCTCTGAAGGCTAGACTCCAGGAAAACCCAGGCAACTGGACAATGTAGTAGCTATGTGTATGGAAGCTGAACTTTAGAATTATCAATTAAAATTCTATCTTCACTAAAGAGAAAGCTTTGTTAAAATAATGTATGAACTATACCCTAGAGAGAGGGGGGAAATGATTTTGCTGTCTCTAGATACATGACAGAGAGACAGAAGGGAATGGGAAAGTCAAGAGGAGGAAATGAAGTCAAGCTAACAACATCAGTCTATGAAACAACGATGCAACAGAACACATTAACAGAAAGAAATATTGTGGGGAACCCTTGCTGGCTCTGTCTATTAATAACTTCCTAATGGTGAATGGTCACTGATGCAAGTTATCACTGCATCTTTCTGCTGTTCTTGAAACAATCAGTTCTATTCTTGAACTGCTCTACAAACCCTTCTTTTGAAGTACGAACTCACAGTTAAACATGTGTAATAGCAAAACTTAGTGCTGAATTATGTGGAGGTGGGGAATGAAATTGATTTTAAGTGAAGGGTTTCCTTTGGTTAAAAAAAAAGCAGTTATATTTAAATAAGGGTTTAAGTGCCCAGAATGTTTAGTATTTTTAAAAATGTACACATCTGAGTGCATTCATAGTTTGTTATTATTTGTCATCAAGCTGACTTACCCTTATGGCAACCTTGTGAATGAGAGACGTCACTGCCCTGCTCAGATCTTGCAAAGTCAGGGTTATAACTTCCTTGACCAAATCAACCTACCTGTAGAACAGTGTTCTTTTTCTGCTGCATTCCATCTTGCCATGCGTCATTGTCTTTTCCAGTGAACCACGTTGTCTCATGATATGTTCAAAGAACAATAGCCTCAGTTTAGTTATTTCGGCTTCTATTGAGAATTCAGACTTAATTTGCTCTAGGATATACATTTGTCTTTTTAATACTCCATGGTATCCACAGAACTCTCCTCTGGCACCACATTTCAAATGCATTGATTTTCTTCCTGTTAGCTTTCTTCATGGTTCAGCTTTCACAACCCTCTATGGAAATTGAAAAAACTATGTCATGGATGATGCTGACTTTATTATTTAATATCTTTACACTTGTGGATCTTACCTGTTCCTTCATAGCTGCACTTCTGATTCCTTCATTATAGTATCAATTTTAATTAGTGATTGAACTTAGGTATAGAGAATCTTTAACTGTTTTGTTTCTGCTTTGTCAATAAAGTCCTGAAGCAAAGAGTGACTACCTCAGCAAGAGTTGAGCTTGGATTTGATTTGAGATTGTGCATCTGCCCTCAGGCCTTGAGTTCTTTCTGTTGATCCACTTCAGCTTCAGATAAAACCTTAAGTATCCCTAGTTTGTCAGTTGTCTTAGCTCTTCTTCATTCACTTTGCTGCTTTGAGGGGAAAAACCGTGAATAGAATTTTATTGTTCTTGTGATCCAAGGAATAGGCTGGGACTCAGAAATGTGTGTTCAAGCTATATGCATTGTATGATCTGGGATGTTTTGGCCTCACTTCCTCTCTTACATAATCTGAATATGTAGCTCAAGAGCAAGATCAATAAAATATATAAACAATTATGCAGCTAAGATGCTATCTTACTGACAATCAGCAGCATTTAGCACTAAGGCAATATTATCAAATTGTTGCTATTTTCCAGTCAATTGACTTTGATTTATGGCTACTCTATGAATGACAGACTTCTAAGGGCCCTGGGCATCAACTGTCTTGCCCATGACTATACCTTTCTTGATTGAATCAGTGCACTTGTAGCATGGTCTTCCTCTTTTGCTGCTGCTTCCCTCTTTACCAAGCGTTATAGTCTTTTTCAGTGTGTCATGTCATCTCACAGTACATCCGAAGTATAACAGGTTCAGTTGGGTCATCTTGGCTTCTAGTTAGAATTCAGGCTTGATTTGCTCTAAGATCCATTCATTTGTCATTTTAGTAGTCCATGATATCCATAGAACTCAACTCTAGCACTTCATTTCAGATAAGTTGATTTTCTTCCTGTCATTTTTCTTCACTGTCCAGGTTTTACAACCTGGATGAGCTCTTACAGGAATTTGGTAAAGCCTTCTCCAACCTGATGGTTAGGTGTTGATCCAGACAGCATTTGGGTCCCTTTCAGCCTTATGATTACATATTGGTACCATTTCTGGTACCATTTCTTTAAAATGTAAAGGTAGGGTACATATGTATTGCAAATTATAAATGTGGTCACCAGGGGATCCCACTGTGCTTGCTTCTAGGGTGTGAACTTGTATGTAAAGAACTTGGATGATGGGATTGATGACGAGCGGCTGAGGAAGGAATTCTCTCCCTATGGAACCATCACTAGTGCCAAGGTAAGATTTGATCATAAACTGAATTTGGAAATAATTCATTTTAAAAAATTACATGCGTGCATACAAATTTGTTTAATTTTTCAACAATTTTCAAATTCCTTTTTATAATTACACTAATGCTGATAACACTAATTTTTTAGTATTTATTAACAGATCATATTATATTAGGAGGAGTTTGGGGGCTGGGCATTTTCATTCCTTTTCAGTCATTTTAAATGGATTTCAACAATGCATTTTTTTATTGAAGGTTGTCTCAGAAACATCTGGTTACTTGCCTTTTTCTTCTCCTTGCAATAATTCAGACAGAAATGTTGGTTGCTATGCTTTCTTCATGTGAGCTAGTCACTAGAAAGCTATAACAGGTAGAAAGGCAAAGTAGCAGATTAACTGGAACACTGGAGTAGTTGTGAAACTGTTGATAGCTGAGCAGAAACTCTGCCACATCTCAGTTGCATGGCATGGTTAGGGACCCACTTCTGAAATTTCTGGTCTTCAGTACAGTGGTTATTTGACTATTTTTAAAAGGCATATACCAATATATATGTTTCTCTTGCTGATACTGAAGACTGTAATATATTATGCTTTCTTATAGTTGTGGCTGAATTGGAAATAAGGGCTTAAATCATGGGCTTGGAATTGTAACTCATATTGTGTTGTTTGTTCGGGAAAGCTGTCAGTTGGTCCCTTTCCTTTGCTATCCATGTCTCTGTGCCTGCACTGTGCAGATGGGATGTCATCATGAGCTCAGTGGCCTCTGTTCTAATTTTCAATTTTAGGTGATGACAGAGGGTGGACACAGCAAAGGTTTTGGGTTTGTATGTTTTTCCTCCCCAGAAGAAGCTACAAAGGCTGTGACTGAAATGAATGGGAGGATCGTCAGCACCAAGCCTTTGTATGTTGCCCTAGCTCAAAGGAAAGAGGAAAGAAAAGCCATTCTGACTAATCAATACATGCAGAGGCTGGCTACCCTGAGGGCCTTACCTGGTCCACTCCTCTGCTCCTTCCAACCTCCACCAGGTTACTTCCTGCCTTCTATTCCACAGGTAAGAGCCATGAAAAGTCTATTGCTATTAAACAAATACTGGTAATAGCAGCAAAGATGTTGTATCTGAAGTTGGGAAAGTTTTAGGCTTTCAGAATTCTATGATTATGAGATCATAGAATTGGAAGGGGCCCTGTAGGCCACTGAGTTCATTCAATGCAATGACTCCAGCTAGAATATCCCCAACAGATAGTTTTCCAGCCTGTTTTTGAAGATGTCTGGAGAAAATGATCCCCACCTCATTTCTAGATTCTATTGATGAAGTGCTCTTACTGTCAAGGGCCATTTCCACAAGGGGTTTTTTTAAACAGGGCAGAGCGTCCTCCAGGGAGGACGTCTGCATCTGAGACCAGACTGGGTCGGATCTACTGAACATAGATCCGCAGTCCAGCCTACTCCAAGTGGTCGTCCAGTGTGCTTTTGAAAGACCGCTAAAAACGGGTCTTTCAAAAGCACGGAGCGTGCCACTGCGAGCCTGCTCCCATATGCAGATTCGCAGGCTTGCATTGGTGCGAGCCTGTGGTCTGCTGGGGGCGGGCTTTAGGCTGGCGAGCTTCAGCAGTTGGTAGAGACCCTCGACCAACCGGAAGCTGCCATTTTTGTCCCCGGAGTAGTGCAGGGCGGCGGTCACGGACTGCTCCGGAGAAGTGTGGACTAGATTGGAGAGCCCAAAAGTCCGGTGAGTAGTGTCACAGGGCGATTCCCTCGCCCCGTGCAGAAATGGCCAAGAAATTCCTTCTAATGTTCAATCAAAATCTGCCCTCCTCTAACTTAAATCTATTAGACCTGGTCCTATTCTGCAGGGCAGCAGAGAACAAATTTACACCCCCGTCTCTTTGACAGCCCTTCAGATGTTTAAAGAGTGCAATGATGTCACTGCTCAGTCTTTTCTTTGCCAGGCTGAACATGCCCATATCCCACAGCCTTTCCTCATATGTTTTGTTCTCCATACAAATTTGTCTTTTCACTAGGACTGTAGGATCCACCCGTCAGCCCTCAGTACAAAACAGTGGCTCAGGCAGGTGGGCATATACTAGAGAATTAAGGAATTTTAGCATGTTTTCAGTCAAAGAAATTTTGAAGCAAGCTCCCTTTCCCGTCAGACAAAAATCTACTGCTAATTTTCCTCCATGCGTTCTTTTCCAGAAGCTTAATATGTAAGGGAAGCAATTTGTTTTCATTATCAGACTCTGAAGTTATTTTTTAAATGTAATTCCTTTTTGTCATATAGTGTTTTATAAGTAATTTATTGCCATTGGTCCTTTCAGTCCTTAAAAAGTAACTTTCTTTTATCCATTGAGTTGCTTGTTAACTTCCCTTTTAGTCTTTGTTACTTAAAAAAAAGAAGAAGAAGATTGGATATAACAATGGAACAAACCCCTGAAGATTTCCTGTCAAAATGTTTCTAAAAATCATTCTATAATTAATTTTCAAAGTATCTAGAAAATCTTATTCATTACACCAATAAATCCACTGCATTTCCACATGATATGTTACTTTTGAAATGGGGCTTCACTGTGCCTTGTTTATACGTGTGTATGTGTGGTATGTATGTATGTATAATGAACTAGTTACAGGTAATGTATGCTATTTATAACTCAATACTTCCCAAGCTCTGGCTGTGATTGCTTAGCAGATGCTTGCTGATGTCAGACAACTGAGGAGGTCTCCCCTTTGTCCACCCTTTTCAACTAATGTAGATAGGGAATGCATATTCTTTTCCCAGAAGACTCAGAGCATGTTTGAGTCATTCTCTTGCCCAGGGTGAAGGACAGGTGCTGCCCTCTGCTGCTTTCTATACACAGACTAAATTAAGAATTGAATCTTGATTTAACACTAGTAATAAGGAAGTGTCCTTCAATATGCCTGAGAACCACAGGCTACTTTAGGGAAGACAAGGCAGGCTGGAGGAACAGATTTCTCTCTCGCCCAGCAGCTCGATGCCACTCCCTGCATTTAGCATTTTCTGGCTGAGGTGGCGGTCTCACTCAGTAAGAATGGCCTGGAACAGACTGAGGTGTGAGGTGATGGCACGACTGTTCCTTTTATTTCCTTATATGCATCACTTCAAAATGCAATGCTCTGCAACACAGGCAGGTCACCCATTCAGATGCAAGTTTCACAAGGGTCAAAATGTATGCCATAAATCAGAGACTCATGCCCTAGTATTTTTATTTCACGTTATTGCTTTAAAGCCACACAGAAGCCAGCTTGTTGGACTTACTTTTCCTCCCAAATTGTGGAGTGCACTCTGCCAAAGATTACACTTGGCCCTCATTTTCTTGGCAATCAGAACACATGTTGAGACATGGATCTTCAACTTAACTATTTAAATAATTTCTTCTGGTTTTTTTTTTCTGTTTTTTTTAAAACTGTTGCTGTTGTGGTTTTATTGAAATTTATTGCAAAAGCTTTGAAGGAGATAGCCATTTCAGTCTGTTGCAGAAGAAACAACAAAAGGCATAAATAGCATTTTAAAATGTAAGCTTTATTTGGCATAAGCTTGTGTAAATGGTCACACCTTCCATCAGATGCATAATGTGTCTGAAGTGAGCTGCAATCCACAAAAGGGTACACCAAATCTGACTTTTTAAGGAGCCACCAGACTCAGGTTCCATTTAAACACCACAATCTTGGCTTTTTAGAGTATCATATAAATATTAATTATAGATAATAAACTGGAAGAACCACATGGAGCTTGGTCTAGAATGGCAACAGTAGTGGAATAAATGTTCAGCCCGTTCCTCTGTGTTGTTTTCTATGATTAACCCCTCCTGGAACTGCTAATAGACCCAGAGTAGAAACACAGACTGGTATAGCTTTCCTGCTGCAAAAATAGTAACAGTGAAATTAGCCTGATTAAATTGAGTAAACAGCAAGAAGGAACATCTCATCCTATAGTGCAACTGCTTTACTCAAAAATATACCCCATGCTACCATTTTCTAGTATGTGTGCATCTATATACTCTATCATGGGTTGCCTGTGTCATGTCTGTTTGTTCCTAAGTGACTGATGACCAACTCACTGGGTATGAGATGGCCTTAGTAGTGCAGTGATTTTAGGTACTTTCAAACTCTGGACTTAAATGAATTTAGATCCAGCCCACATCTTTGATAGTTATTTGTTTGCCTTGAAATGTGGTTTGCAAAATGTAATATTGTTTGCAGGGGTCCGGGTGGGCCTTGGTCATTCTGATGGTACTCTGGGCTTCTTCCCAGAGTTACAGAGGGCCACAGGTTCGCACAGAGTTGGTTTAGTTTTATATCCCAACAGTCTTGTTATTCTTCGCTTACATTTCTGATCAGTAAGCATTCCCAGATTACTTACATGATGGGGACATGATAGCCATGTTTAAATATTTGAAGGGATGCCACGTAGAGGAAGGAGGGGGCTTGTTTTCTGCTGCTCCAGAAACCAGGACAAGGAGCAATGGATTCAAGCTGCAGGAAAGGAGATTCCACCTGAACCTCAGGAAGAACTTCCTGACAGTCAGGGCTGTCCGGCAGTGGAATCTGCTGCCTCGGAGAGTAGTGGAGTCTCCTACCTTGGAGGTTTTTAAGCAGAGGCCTGATGGCCATCTGTCGGGAGTGCTTTGAGGGTGTTCCTGCATGACAGGGAGTTGGACTGGATGGCCCGTGTGGTCTCTTCCAACTCTACATTTCTATGATTCTATGATTCTATGATTCTACTATGCCAGTAAAGCTGACAAAAAGAGAATCAACTTATTTGAAATGTGGTGCTGGTGAAGAGTTCTACAAATGCCATCAACTGCCAAAAAAGGCAAGTAAGTGGGTCTGAGAGCCTGAACTCTCTCTAGAAGCCAAATGACTAAATTGAAGCTATCATACTTTGGACACATCATGAAAAGTCATGACTCATGAGAAAAGACAAAAATGCTTAGAAAAGTAAAGGAAGTAGGAAAAACGGAAGACAGGTGGATAGATTCCATCAAGAAAGCCACAGCCCTGGGTTTGCAAGACCTGATCAGGGCTGTTAAAAACACGGTGTCTTTGAGGGCTCTCCTTTATATGATCACCCTAAGTCAAAACACACCTGACACTAATTAACAACAAACAACAAAGGTGCAAAAAAAACCCCAAGCCTTTTGTTTTACTACTCAAATATCAGGGCTAGTACTTTTATATTCCAAAATGCTGCAGGTTGGGTGACAATTTAGTAATGTATCATGTTAATTTATCTAGCATTCTTTTTTTTTTAATAGCCACAACCCAGAACTACTTTCTACAATCCAAGCCCAGTTGCTGCAGTCCGTCCTGCTCCCCGTTGGAATGCTCAGCCCTCCAGGCCTCCTTGTGAGTTAATTTTAAAAAAAAAAAATTGAAGAGCATGTATGGAAAGATAGGATTGGGTGATGTTGCACTTGGCATGAAGTTCTGCTTTCCTGTGATTGATGCTGGGACTAAGGCCATTTTCACAGGCTTTTGAGGCCCCTCCCTAAATCGCAAACCCCAGGATTCCATAGGATGTTGAAAGTGTAATAATAGCACTCTAATAGTCTAGTGTGGAAATGGCCTAAGACTTCTTAAAAACAGCAACTGTTCAGATACCACAATCTAGAGTAATATGTGGTGACCTTACTCTGTAGAAAAAAGGAGACTAGGCTCTGCGTGTTTATGGATGCTCCAGGTTTATTTTTTTAAAGGGTCCATGCATATCAGCCTGTTTATAAATTAATTAGTCTTCTTCAGTCTACAACAGAAATTTCTGGAGTTGCTGTTGCATTCTCTTTAAGAACCATACTGATAAGCAAAAAGAAACCCCAAAACTTTTTATTCTTTATTGCATATTAGTCCTGTTCTTAAAGAGAGTGTAGCAACAGCTCCAGAAATTTCTGTTGTAGATTGGCTTTCTAAGGGCATAAATCCAATTAATTTATAAACAGGATTAATTGCATTGGGCTTTTTAAAGAATAAACTCAGACCATCCATTAGCACATGGAGTCTACTCTTCTTTTTTCTGCAGATTTATTACATGTGCTTTCCAGTACTTGCTCCTGACCTTATTCTGTGGCCTAATGTTCAGCTGTAAAGATTGAGCACAGTGCTCTGCTTAAATGTTCTGCCTATGCCATCAGTTAAGTTTTCTGATGAAGATATTAATGTCTTCAGCATCTTATCACACAGCCACACCGATCCTGAGAACTAGCGCACCTCCTAGACGCCTGCTGAACAACATCAGCACTATGAGACAAGCATCCACTCAAGTCCCCAGAGTGCCACCCAATGCCCAGAGAGTGGGTAAGTTAGGAAATGATGTTGACTCATCATCCAGTGGAATGCACTGAGTTTGTGTAGTGCATATGTAAATGTGTTTTCATGTAAATTATTTCTGCTTTGTTTTTGATAAAGGATGCATTTGCCCTGCTGAGTTCTTGGATGTAGGCAACAAACTGATGCTGATTGTTTGCAAAGCAAATCAGTTTTTCCCACAAAAAACAATTTGTGGAGACCAAGAAATAGAAGCTGAGGAGGCCTTATTGTGAGTCATTCAGTTTGGGGCAGGAAGATATAAGGGTTTCAGCCTGTCAAACAAGGAAGAAACAAGTACCAAAACCCTACTCTTAGTCTGCTGCCTCCAAATGAAAGATTTACCAGGGAAGCAATGTTGGTTTTAGTCCATGTATCATTGGTCTTCCTACTTCTTCCTTGTGCATAAATGGGGTCTTTAACTTACTCTAAATTTGGGATCACAGTTGTGCTTAACTTAAATGTCAATGAATGTCATGAAGTGAATATTATGAGCAGTTGTCACAGGTTTGCATATCCTAGATTTGGCATAAACTTGAGAGCTCCCTCCATCTTGTCCCTCACTTAAAAGAAATCATTTCTAAAATGTTGCTGTTCTGATTCCAGCCAATATAGGAACCCAAACTGTCAGTGTCCGGGCACCCTCCTCACCAACTTTCTCACGTGGAATCTCACAGTACAAGTACTCTTCAGCAGTGAGGAACATCCAGCCCTTGAGTGCAGTAGCACCTGTATCCATGCAGCAGGTGACCAACCTCATATTGTGTAATTAAAAAATAGAAAAAAGCAATATCCCACATGCTTCATTGTATAGAATCTTGTTCTAGACCATATGCTTTCCCAGGCCACTCTTGACCATGGAAGATTTTTGTGATGGTGGCATTCATATGGCTAGGGTTCACAGGTTGAAAACTGGAGAGGGCTCTTGTACCTTTACTGGTTCTGTAGAAGAGGGAATTTCAGCATATATTGCTTGTTACCTGTCTGTATAGCAAGCAACATCTGTCAAAATTTCCTTTTCTGCACCACCATTATAGACATTGGAACCCTCTCCCATTTTTCAGTCTGGCAAGATTACAGTTATAGCATAGGAATGATGAAACTTTTTGCCAACCAGGTGTTTCAAACTACAACTTCCACAGGTCCCTCCTGCTAGAATTATGGACCAAAATATTTCAAGGGCTGTAAGTTCTGCCACCTGATATAAAGGCACAGTGGGAGCATGTTTACTGTTTGTTTATTTGAAATATCTTTCTGGACAAAACCTTGCTTGAGTGATTCCAGTCACTAGTACAGGAGAAGCTCAGACACCAAATAGAAGGCACCTACTGCAAACTCATACCTTGTTCTATGGCTGTTACACAACCCTCCATCCTTTGAAGCTGTTGCTAGTTAATATTTATGACTGACTTGGTATGCTCTGCACATTTTTAAGGTGGTATATCTTTTCTCCTTTTCCATTGTAGCTGGGCAGGAAGGAGGCTGCTATCTTTTGGTAAATTTTGATGTTATGAAGTAGAGCCCATGCAAAACTTGCCATGCAGTCTTTTAAGGAGTTCCAGCTCATATAGGAGGAGCTGCTGTAGTTCAAACGTGGGCAACCCCCTTTCTTCCAGTTGTTGAACTGCCGCTCCTCTCAGCCCCAGGTGGCATAGCCAGTGATAAGGGATCATGGAAATTGTGGTATTAATGCAAGGAGAGACACAAGTTGCTAATTCCTGCTGTGATTAGAGCTTTTGCAGGGTACAGTCAAGGCTGTCATTGCTTGATTTGGAAACAACTGGAGCATAAATGCTACCATTGGTGCATTCTGTTTGTTGGGTCCTAGGCTGTAGAACCAGCTGTTCATATTCATGGGCAGGAGCCACTGACAGCATCCATGTTGGCTGCAGCTCCTCCTCAGGAGCAGAAACAAATGCTTGGTGAGTGGTGATTTTTTCTTCCATTTAGTAGATGGCTCTTCTGAAGTGCTCTGTTCAGCTACTGATATTTTATTTATAGTATTTAACTCTTGAGAGCCAGCATGGTGTAGGGGTTTGAGTGTTGGAAAACAGGGTTCAAATCTCCACTTAACCAGGGAAACCCACTGGATAACGTTGGGCAAGTCACAATCTTTCAGCCTCTGAAGAAGGCAAAGGGAAACTCTGAATAAATTTTGCCAAGGTGGGCGGGGGACACACCATAATAGTTTCACCTTAGGGTCACTGAAATGACTTGAAGGCACATAACAAAGGCAACAACAACATATTTATTTATAGTATTCATTAGCAATCACTTCCCAGCCTATCAGGGCCCCTGAGGTGATGATGCACCACAGGTAAAATAATTTAAAACTGTACAGAGAAAAAGACTTTAAAAACAAATTAAAATACTGTTTACGTACTTTTAAAAATCAAGTAAATAGTCCTTAAAAATAATTCAAAAGCAAGCAATTAAAACAGAGCAGTTCCAAACAACAAAGGATGCAGAACAACACCTTTTAGTTGTCTACTGGAAGCTCAAAACAGATGGAACCAGCCTGACTTACTTTGGCAGGGAGTTCCACAGTTGAGGTGCTGCTACAGAGAAAGCCTTGTCATTTATGCACCAATTTAGCTTTCAAAGACGTTGGAACATGTAACACAGCCTCTACTAAAAATATCAAATTTCAGGCAGGCTTACATGAGAGGAAGCAGTCTTTCAGATATCCTTTCCCCAAGCTGTGTAGGGCTTTGTAGGTCAAAATCTTGGGTCACCGTTAAGTCAGAAACAACAGGATCGAAACCAGCACCTTGCTATCTCTGTGCTAAAATATTAATCAAATACTCAGTTCTTAAAGTTGTAGGGCTTTATCCCATGAGGCAAGTAAATCACAATTACAGCAGGATAATAGCATATTTGGCTGGAATGTAATTTTCTTCTTCCATTGTATTCCTGGTGGGAGACTATTTGGAAAGCATTTCTTTTACAAAGGAGGTCATTAACAGGTGTATTGTTTTAATAAAAGAAAGAATTTTCAAACAGTCTTCCACTGGGAGAACAACAGGTAAGAAATGTGACAAATCTCACACAAAGATGGTATTATCCTGCTGTAGTTGTGATTTACCTGCCTCGTGTGATAAAACCACTGGTTATTCAGTGATGTTGGCCCTGTGCTCTGCATCTGTTCAGGTGGTCCTTATGATTGTTGAATTATTTTATTTATTAAAATATTTATATCCCACTGCATCTCATGAGATTTAAGCGTGGCATACAAGTAAAATCAGTTTAAGCAGTTTAAAACATTGTAAACATTTAAAACAAAAATAAACAGGCTAAAAGTATACTAAATGATTTAACAGGTTAAAACAAGGTTTTTTTTACAAGTTTAAAAGGTTAAAGCAGTTTAAAACCATGTGCAGAGGCATTTTTGAAATAAATCAGTTAGACCACAACCAAATCTTTAATAAAAAGTCATCTGTTTTCATGGCACCAGAATGAAGCCAGTGTCAATGCCAGTTAGGTTTATGTTTGCTGATTTTGTCCAGAACAAATGATATCAAGCTAGGAACTGTAAATGAAATGTACTTGAAAGCCAGGGGTCACAATTTCATTTTTGTTATTACAGCCAACCTAGGCAAGCAGATCTAGAAGCAACTTGTAGCTCAGACTTTCAAAACAAGCTTGATGATATAACTACTTTCTAAAAAAAAAATCTTAGCTCTATACAGAGATGTAGAGTCAAATGCTTTCACGGCCAGAATCCATTGGTTTTTGTGGGTTTTTCAAGTTTTGAGACCGTGTTCTGGTTGTATTTTCTCCTGACGTTTCGCCTGCATCTGTATCTGGCATCTTCAGAGGAATGGTGATTCCATAGATGCAGATGAAACATCAGGAGAAAATACAACCAGAACACGGTCTCAAAGCCCGAAAAACCCACAAGAACCAATCTATACAGAGAGTTTGCTTGGAAATCATGAGGTCACCACCTTTAGCAGTGCACCTCTTTCAAGGTGAGTGCTCTACTTATCCATCACAAAGGCCAGCCCTAAGGGTACCGGTAATAATCGAGCCAGACCTTGAGAAAGTTGTTTTGGAATTACAAGTCCCATAATTCCCTGGCAGCATGGCTACTGCTTAGGGATTCTGGGAGTTACAATCTAAAAAGTGGACTGAGTGCTCACCTTCAGCTCTAACTAAGTGCTTTATGGAAGCAATTTCAATTCTACTGTCAGTGGACAATGGAAATGCAGTGCCTCAGCAGCACAAAATGTGAAAGCGAACTTGCTAGTTGCTAAACAGCCAACAATATGAAAAATCTATTCTGAATGTTGAGTTTAACCCAGAAACCTGATGACTGATATAGGTTATGGACTATAAATAATGTGAACTCTGTCAGTCAAAGCTCTTTTCCCTGGCAACCATCCCAGGCCTAGCCACAGGGGTCTCTTGGCCTGATCAGGTTTCCTCAGGAGGCAAGTCCTCCCTGCTGCCTGAGCAGCTGCTGTTTTCGGGATGAGCTGATGAAGCTGAATAGTGTGCTACTGTTTTTGAGCTATAACTTGGTTAGATATTAAAACCCTGTTTTTTTGCCCCTGTTCTGTGGGCTATTCCTGGGTGGTCAGCATAGCGTTGAGTATTCAGTACCCATCTCCCCTCTTCTTTTTTTAGCTTAAGAAAAACAAATTAGCCTTCATATAAACCAAGGATGGGCAAATTGCACTGAAGGCAGAATCCATCACTCTCTAAAATCTGCAGGATGCCGCTCCAAACTGAAACCACAATTAATTTGACCTCACTTCCAGTTTCATTTCTGACCAACTTTTGGCCAGTGTTTTGCTTTGAGAGGGTCCAAGGGGGTAGGTGGGAGGACACTTTTTTATTTATTTTGGGAGGTTCTAAAGGGCTGGGGTATCATAAGAATTCAAGGGTCACCAAAAGGGCTGGTGAGCCATAATGACTGCATTTTCCTCACCCCTAATATAGAAAGAGCTTCCCCTATCAGCACCATGGTGGTTCTTATGTGCTATCCAGTCCTCTTTGACTCCTGATGACAGAATGACTGAGAGCCTCAGTCAACATCCTGATCAGGTCTTACAAACTTGCAGCTTCTTTAATTGAATCAATCCATCTGTAGTATGGTCTTCCCCATATCCTACTGCCTTCTACTTTATTGACCATTTTTATCTTTTCCAGTGAGTCATATCCAGGTTAGTCATTGTAAGAGTTCAGACTTGATTTATACTGAGCCATTTATTCATCTCTCTCTCTTTTTTTTGGCAGTCCAAGATGTCCATAGAACTCTCCTCTAGCACCACATCTCAAATGAATCGATTTTCTTTTTGTCCACTTCCACTGTCAGTGTACCACATCACAAGGGAAGCTTCTCTTATGGTGTAGTATGCTGATGAAGGAAGTAGGCAAGAAGAAAATCAGCTCATGCAGAACTGTTTAAGAGATTTGAAAAAGGTAGACTTATCTGAGTGTGTGTGTTTGTGTGTGTGTGTGTGTCTGTCTGTCTGTCTTCAAGTTGCCTGTTGACTTACAATGACCCCATGAATTTTAGATAGGATTTTCTTAGGCAAAGAATACTCAGAGGTGTTTTTGCCCAGTTTCTTCCTCTGAAATACAGCCTACGCTACCTGGTATTCATTGACAATCTCCCACCCAAGTCCTAATCAGGGCTGGCCCTGCTTAGCTTTATCTTCTCACAAAAGAAAGGTGAATACTTCCTGCTTCACCCTCACCCCTTGCCACTATTATTATTTAAAAATAATTATTATTTAAAACCAAGGGAAGCTCTTTTTTGAGGCCTACTTGCTGAGAAGTATGGTAAAAGTCTTCTGTGTGTTTGTACATGCATGATAGCAAGGGAAAAGGGTGTAGGGAAAATAGGCCCTTTTTTTCCCCCCCTGTTTCCCCACCTGGCAGGTGGGTGTAGGAAGGTTAGCTATGAGAAAACATGGCCCTCAGGTTGAAAAAGTTTCTCTTTTCACAATAGACTCATGCTAGCCAGTCTGAAATAAGGCATAAGTTTGGAACTTTGTACTGCCGTGAGAGAGTCAGTGCAACCAAACAGGTAATGGTTAGATTTTCTCATTCATGCCTCTGGTTCAAATCCCCTTTTGCTACAGAGGATTTGCTAGGTGTCCTTAAGTCAGTTAATTATGGATTTCATTTTCTTTGTTTGCTTGCTACATTTGTAAAATTGGAATGTTAATATAAAGGAAGGCTGATCCATAAAGTGATCAAGAGAGTACTTGAAAAAGGGGCACAATAGAAGTGCTTTGTATTAGATTATGCCTGTATAACTTTTATGAGCAAAGTTGAGATGACATAAATTGATTACCACATCTGTGTTCAGATTAGCTATGTGAAATATGGCACATCAGGCCAATCTGTATTCATTATTCACTTGGAAATAGTATAGCTGGGCCATGTAGTTAAAATTTTGTCAGATGCATGCCAAAATAATGCCTGGCTAAAGTTAGTACTTCAGAGTGTATATATACTAACTAACTTTTCTTTTTTTATATGTGCACATATGTCCCTTAATCCTGACGAATTGCCCTTTATCATCTTCATCCACAGTTTTAGTCATGCAGACGAAAACATCTCTGGAACTTTTAATCCAGTTTCATGCCTGTCCAATCCATTTAGCAACAGACATATTGCTGTTTCTCTGAGCAGTGATAATGTGTCTTCTTTCTGATTTTAAACAAGTCTAGCATTCACAGTCTATAAAGGTGTTTTTTTCTCTGCTTTCTATTTGCACAACCAAATTATTATTAGTACATGTGGTGCCATGGAGGTGATCATGCAAATGTTTAGTTCCTAAAATGGAAAAATTGAAACCAACCTATCCCTTCACCTTGAAAGGAAGAAAAGTACAAGTATACTTTAGTTACCAAAGCAGATGTGTTCCTGGGTATTCTTTAACAGAAAATTTGGTGCCAAAGGGAGAAATAACATGGAGAGAATAGGGTTAGGTTCTTACAACACTAAAAATTTTTTTAAAAAATTAAAACATTGAGTAATTGAACATTGAAACTTTTAATAATAATATGCACATGCGAAATGAAACAACCAAGTCAGTAAGACTTGCATAAGTAGCAATAGCAGTTACATTTCTATACTGCTTATCAGTGCGAAGCACTCCCTATGTGGTTTACAATGTGGTTTACTAATTGACCCCAACAAGCTGAGTACTCATTTTACTGACCTACGGGAGGATGAAAGGCTGAGTCAACCTTGAGCCCTGCAGGATCGAACTTGCAATGCTGTGGCTGCAGTACCAGCATTTAACCACTGTGCCACCAGGGCTCAGTAAACAAAAATAGTTTGAACTTTTTAGAGCCACTTGAAGATTTCTTCCAAAATGCACACAGTGGTGACTTCACCAGCCTCCACCTTTCTTACAATTTCCACTTTGGTGGCCAAATGGATAGCTCTGTGCCTTTCTTTGAGGTAACTGGCAAAACAGGTTTATCTGTTCCCCGCTTTTCTCTCTTTTTGCTGTTCGTGCATGCTTAGTAAGAGATTCTGGCTGCAGCCGCTGTTTATCTTGACCATTGTAGGCAGGCACACATGGCTACAGTGATATCAGCTACAGCAGAACCTTATTCTTTTCCAGGTCAAGTTTTATTGCATTGCTTACTGTAGACATGGTGCTGCAACCTCAACTAATGCTGAAAGTTTCTGTTTCCCCAGTCTTCTTTCACCATCCTTGCAGTGCTGATGCTGCTAAAACACTTCCAGTATAGTGGATAGGGATGCTTAGTATTAAAACTGCTGCAGATTATGAAGAAAGCTTGTTTGTCTTCTCTTGGGAAAATGCTAGTCTAGAAACATGTGTCTTACACACATCTCTGCAGTAGGTCTTTGAAAGCAATGGCATGTGTGCTTGTTTAGGATAGTCTAACTCCTCCACCTAAAACAGCTACTCACCAGCAATAGCAGGCTGTGTAATGATACAAGAAGACCAAAACATTCACCACAGACTGACTGGTTTGGACTGATAACATATGCAAAACTCCCCCACATGTGATACCATATTGAAGGGAACTTACCCCTCCTTTGCACCATTCTATGGATTTACTCCTAATTGATGATGACTGAAGATATTTCATGGGCTGAAACTGAGAGTGAGGAAAGGGAAGTTGGTGTTCTTACCAGGCATCATTGTTGTTGTTGTTGTTGTTGTTGTATACCTTCAAGTCATTTCTGACTTGTGATTATGTTCACCATAGGGTCATCTTGTCCTATCTCAGTCTTGGCACAGCTGTTAAATCAAACAAAACAAACTGAATATCTCCCAGCTTGTTCCTTACTTCCAGACAATAAGCAAGGAGTTGTAAATAAAGTCCAACATAAACAAAGTTCAGCAGGGTTTCACAGCAAGGGAGTGTCTAAGGTCAATCCAAGCATTTCTCAAGGCATCCAGCAAGCTAGCAAGTCAGATAAGCTCTGACAGCTCCTGGAGGGGAAGGATGTCAGTTAAATAGGTCCCAAGCCTAGCACAGCTGAGACTTGATTGATTGTTGCCAGTTATAAATCATGAGAGAGCGATGCTGGGTCTCTCTTGGTTGCCTGTGCACTGGGAAGCTGGGTCCAGGTTAAGTGTTCCTCTATATCTGAAGAGGCAGGACTCTCTGTTGGAGCTGGCACCATCCCTTGTTCTGTTTCCAGCACTGCAGCCTCTCTCTGTACAGCAAACCCTGGCATGCCCTTTGTTTCAACCTCTGGCATGCCCTCTGTTTTAGACTCTTACAGTCTATGCTCTGGAAGCGGGGCATAACACATATGATAGGGTTTTCTTGGCAATATTTGTGGGATTTTTTTGGGAGGGTCGTTGTCTTCCTCTGAGACTGAAAGAGTGGGACTTGTCCAAGGTAACCAGTGGTTTTCCGTGGCTGAGTGGGGATTTGAACCCTGGTCTTCTGGAGTCCTAGCCTGACACTACCCAATGCTGATTCTCTCTCTTACCAAGCTAGTAAAACTTAAAGGTGGAACAGATAGCTCCAAGGCTAAGGTTAGTCCCTTCCAAGTTAATAAGGGCCAACTTGCATTGGGCAATAGCAGTGGATATCTCAGTAGTTTTTGCTTAAAATTTCCCACCACCTCATTGTGATGCTGTATTAGATGCTTCAGGACATTATAGGAAATTTAAGAATGTGACTTTGTAAGTTTAGTTGTTGAACACAGTAAGCCTAAGGCTGGAGTCACTGGGATCAAACTGTGTTGAGTTTTGAAGTTTGTGCTGAAATGGAGTGTAGTCTTTTTTTTAGGGCACAGGGGGAGGGGACTTTGTTTGAAAAGGTGCTGTTTCTTAACTATTCATATTGCTGGTTTTTGTTGTTGTTGTTGTTTTGTGATATGTAGGTGAACGTCTCTACCCCCTGATTCATGCAATGCACCCAACCTTGGCTGGAAAGATTACAGGCATGTTGTTGGAGATAGATAACTCTGAGCTGTTGCTTATGCTGGAGTCTCCAGAATCCCTCCACTCTAAGGTACTGGAATTCTGTGCTTAAAATCTCTTAACTCTGTGATGATAAAACCTACATATTATAGCTTGTTGACCTGCCTGTTGACCTATGGCAATGCCATGAATTTCATGGGGTTTTCTTAGGCAAGGAATACTCAGAGGTGGTTTTGCCAGTTTCTTCCTCTGAAATATAGCCTACAGCATCTGGTAACCATTGACAATATCACATCTAAGTACTGAACTGGGTTGTCCCTGCTTAGCTTCCAGGATCAAACAGGATCTGATATCTTTAGCATATTTAGGCCCTTACACAATTGCAGCTTAGTGTTTGCCTAATCATTTGCAAGAACTTATTTTTCCTTCTCTGCAACATTTTCTCCAATTTGGAGGTCAGAACTAGAATTAAGTATAAACTGATAAATATCATTTTTTTCTTGCATCTTCCTGTCTTGTGGGGAAGAGTTTTGGGCATCTCGAAATATTTAATATACTACATTTTTGAAAATCAGCTGGTTCTAATGAAAATGTATGGTTTCAATGTTTATGGATGGATTTGTTACAAAACCAAAACAAGACTTTTCAGTGAGACTTTTTGAGTGATGTGCTTCAGAATTGGGGTTCAAGACCAAGCAAAGGTGGAGCCAACAGGCAAATAGATGGCACATGAGCAGTATGAAGGATATAAATCTTGTTGCAGCTCTCTTGAGTTCTCTTGCAGCTCCACAAAATTCTCTACATTTGAAAATGGAAAAAGCAATTGCTATTCAATATACCATAAACAGCAAAAGTACAATTAATGTCCTTTAAAGACTTGGTACTAATTTTATGCTGGATTATTTGGCTGTTAAAGCAACAAATGGTTTAATGAAAGCTGTAATACTTCTAGGGTTACTGAAAAGACTTTTCTATCTAGCATGTCAGTTTGCACAGTCCATCTTTGCACAACTGTTTGTACAAAATGACACTTTTTTGGGGGTTTTGGGTTTCATAGATTGAGGAAGCAGTTGCTGTACTGCAACTTCATCAGATGTCTGAAGCATCACACAAAAGTGGTTCATCAGCGTTCCTCCAGTGACGAAGGTGGATGCAGAAGAACTAGGTAGGCAGAAAATGGTGGTCGTGGTGATAATGAATAATGAAAGTACTCAGCTTGACAGAGGTAGAAATAGCCCTTAGTTTGATACCCAAAAGCCGGAAGCAAAGTTTTTCAGGTACAGGAATTGGAAACATCATGATCCCCATGTCTGAACAGTTGCTGGCATCCTTAGACAGGATGCCTACCTTGGTGGATCTTTATATCCTCATGGGACAGAGATCTGTTTACTCCCTATCTCAGAGAAGGGTTTGCCCAGCTTCAGCAGGAGAAGGAAACCCTCTAGTTCTATCTTTGTACTGCTCCCCCTGGTTTTAGCATATATTGACAGCAAAACTATATGGTGATCAGGGAAGTCAGCTACCTAGCAACAAAAAAATGGTATTACAAATTTTAAACGTAGATTTTAAAATTAATACATTTTAAAAACCAAATAATTTGCAGGTGCACACCACTCAAGTCTTTTTAATATGAATGACAAGTTTCAGATGTCTAGGTTCCATGGCCTTGCAGCCATGGCTGTGACAAACACAAGGCAGAGAAGTTCACTTTTATTGCTGTATTATTATGGCTTTAAAGAGAAAAGATATGAAAAGTTCTAACCTTAAAAGGAAAATGAGAAAACAAGAAATGGAGACACGGGACAAATGTGCAGTTACTTCAATTTCATGTAATTTAGTTCTGACAATATAAAGGAGCTAAGGGGATAATTCAGATTGCCCCAAAAGATTTGATGTGTGGTTTAAAGGAAATTAGGTGATCACATGGAGTTATTCTGGAAGGCAATTCTGGCTTTAAGGGGCAGTAGGGGAGATGCTGAAAGATGCTGTATGCTGAATTTATGAAAGGAGAAAAGTTCCTCCCCACACTTCCTTCATACCTTGGGTGAGGAACCTCTCACCCAGCAATTGTTGTTGCACTACCATTCTGATTAACTTCAAACGGTACAGCCAGTGGTCAGAGATTATGGAAGCAGAATCAGCAATTTTGCTCACATGCCAAGTGTAATGTCATAAATCTCTATCATATCCTCCCTAGGTTGTCATCCTCCTTTCCAAACCATAATGGTAATTTCTACAGCTTTCCAGTGCAGTGTTTGCAGGAAGTATATGTTGATGCTTGAATGCATAGAAAATACAAGCAGGCTGTGGAGAATGATCTCATAGGCAGATACAAAGGTAGAAGGTAGAAATGAAGGATCTGATAGGAATACTTATGTCCAAGTTGAGATGACCTGTTGCTTACATAAGCAGGGTTATTTATATAATATTGTGTGTCTAACAGGGAGTAAGAGTAATACAGAAGTCTTCCAGCATGTGAAGCTGCTATTTGCCTGCTTCAGTCCTTGTTAAGATGGCTGATCAAGCAGCTATTATCACTGTGCATATTGTTACAGTTTTGATATTGACTCTGCTTGTGCAGTGGGTCTTGTGATATTTTTTGATGTATACCTTGTTTGTATGTGATTTGATTATTATTTATATGCATGTCCTAGTATTGATTTAATGCCTAGAGCAAATTACATTTTGGAACTATTGTTCCTAGAATCTTCTTACCAGTATGGTTGAGGCTTCTAGCAGTTTTCTTCCAAAAAATAATTTTTCCAAGCTCTGCATCAGGCAGAGTGTCTCTTTTTCTTTTTCCTTTTCTTGCAGGCAAGAATTCATTTTAGGCACTATAAATATTTACCCATGCACTCTAATTTGGACATTATATTCATTTGTTTTTATATTAAAAGGTTTTATTTCCCCCTGTTTCCTGGAGATGGAACTCAACATGATGAGCAGACAGAAAACATCAATATTTAGAGATATACACTTTTTTTAAAAAAAAAAAGCAAAATGATCTTTAGAGATTGGAAGAATCATGACAATTTCTTAACATTAAAAGTATTTTTTGCAGGAAAAAGAAGGTGGACATCCCTGTTGATGAAGGCGGCACGAAGGACTAAATACTCTCTCCATTTGCTGTTAAAATATTCTGCACAGTGTATATAGATGATTTGCACAGAAATCTAGCTCTATATGAATTACACTTTAATTTGTGCATTTAAGATGCATTTCAAGTTTTTTTCCTCTTACTATAATGATACTTCTTTAGTTTAAATTATGTATTTATTCACAAGTGCTTGTCAGGCAGCCCTGCAAGGTGGGGGACATGCTTTGGTAATGTAATAGGGAAATGAAGTAGAACAAAATGTTTCTTTTGTTCTGTTGCTTGTAAAGTTAAGTTGCAATGCTGGTCATTTTAGTAGCTTTATTCTTAAATCACTACTGGGGCTTCTATGAATATTTTATTTTTTCTTGCTGTTGACATGATAAAGAGCTTCACTTCAGTTCATCAACTCATATCCTTGTCTAGACTTTTTCCACCAGTGTTCCTTGATTAAGAGGCATTAACAAATGCTCTTTTTCACTTCAGGGGTAGATTCAAAACTCTTCAGGCATGACCAATGGGAGAGCCCAAAGTGACCTTTGCTTTATCAGAAATGAACAGCAAACTGGCACACCTACTTGACACACACAGGATTTTATAAGAAACTCTTGCAGAGATTTCTGTTCTGCTTAAAAGCAGGGTTCTGTTCTCAGCATCAGAAACACAGGCACCCTTTCCTTTCCTTTTTTTTTTTTTAATGCATGCTTGAGCCTGTAGAAATCAAGTTGCTTTCAGGAAAACCTGGTAATAAAGTACATTGCCTGATAAATGTCACACCCTGGGATGTGAAATGATAGTTCAAAATTAATCAAATTAAATATTTGACCACATGGCTGAATGACAGCTTGGAAGCAGTTGAAATAGCTAATTAAAGCTAGACTTCAAAGACAACTGTGCTAGGCTGGATCAGTATGCAAAGGACCTTGTAACACCTTTGAGACTAATGGAAAGAAACTGGTAGCATAAATTTTTGCAGACTTAACTCTACCTCATCAGGTGTATCTGATGAAGTAGACTTATGTCTATAAAAGCTTATCCTACCAACTTCTCTCAGGCTTAAAGGTGCTACAAGATTCTCAGTTAAAGCTAGTGCACAATATACATTCAAGGCTTTTAAAGGGCAAGTAGCCATTATTTTAATGATGAATTTGTGGCCAAATTATTAACAGTACCATGTAAGCAAGCTGTTGACATTTTGTTAGTTGTTAACAAGGTGTGGAGGGCAATTTTGGTCATAGCATCATAGAGTTGGAAGAGACCACAGGGGCTAGCCAGTCCAACCCTCTGCTGTGCAGGAACCCACATCAAATGGCCATCCAGCCTTTGCTTAAAGATCTCCAAAGAAGGAGACTCCACCACACTCTGAGGCACCATATTCCACTGCTGAACAACTGTGTCAGGAAGTTCTTCCTGAGGTTCAGGTGGAATCTCCTTTCCTGCAGCTTGAATCCATTGCTCCTTGTCCTGGTCTCTGGAGCAGCAGAAAACAAGCCCTCTGCTTCCTCTACATGGCATCCCTTCAAATATTTAAACATGGCTATCATGTCCCCTCTTAACCTGCAGACTAAACATACCCAGCTCCCTAAGTCACTCCTCACAGGGCATGGCTTCCAGACCCTTCACCATTTTGGTGGCCCTTCTGTGGATACATTCCAGCTTGTCAATATTGTTCTTCAAATGAGGTGCCCAGAACTGGACACAGTATTCCAGATGAGGTCTGACCAAAGCAGAATAGAGTGGTACTATTACTTCCCTTGATCTACACACCATATTCCTATTGATGCAACCAAGAATCAGATTGGCTTTCTTGGCTGCCGCATCACACTGCTGGCTCATGTTTAGCTTGTGGCCCACCAAGACTCCTGGATCCCTTTCACATGTACTGTTATCCAGCCACGTGTCTCCCATCGCATTCTACTTTTTCTGTCTAATCATAGGCTTTAAATTTCTTTCTGTTGAAATTAATTTTGTTAGCTTCAGCCCAGCTCTCCAATCTGTTAAGGTTGTTTTGAATTTTGATCCTGTCCTTTGGTGGCATATTAGCAACCCCTCCGAATCTGATGTCATCTGCAGATTTGATCAGCATGTCCTCTATTCCTCCATCCAAGTCATTGATGATGTTGAATAGCACTGGACCCAGGAAAGAAACCTGTTGCACCCCACCAGTCACTTCTCTCCAGGATGAAGCCATTGGTGAGCCCTTTGGGTTCTCAGTTAGTCATTTAACTCTTTTTCTATTGTCCCTAATCCAGAAGACTAGAGATCATACTAGTGTGCTGTCTTTCAACCCAAATCTGAGTTATTTTGTGTTCTTCCAGTTGTTGCTGGGTCAGCTCCCAGGATTTCTCTCCACTGGCTATCTTGGCTGGAGCTCCTGGGAGTTACAGTCCAGCAATATCTGGAAGGCCATAAAATTCTCATTCCTGCATTAAGTACCATTCTCTAAGGTGATGTAAGTGGATATACTTTTCCTGACTTTAAGAGGAACGTGATCAATGATGGAGTAATAGTAAGCTGCTAAGTAGGTATTGTCTATGCCCTCATGGAAACACCAATATATTTAGACAAGAGTTTGCTCATCAAAAACTCAGATATATTTAAATAACAGGGTCGATCATACTATGCTTCTGCCTTTCAAACAAAACAAAACAAAACACTGCCCAGCCAAATTCTGAAACCTGTTTTTCATGTTTGATATTAGTTTTGCTAATGATGGGAAAGTGGCTATCCTGAACCCCAAACTAAGCCCTTGGGGATAACAGGAATTCAGGTTTGGCAGTTGTTTCTTTTGCTGAATATCTGCCTCAGACCAGCTTAACAGTAAAATGTCTGCCGGAGCTAGTTATTGTAACATGAAATGGACCAGATCAGGAGAGAGAATGTAAAATGTTGAGGCCCTATTTGGAATAGGGCCTCAAGTTATTTATCTGCAATAATTAGCTACAAAAAGAATATCTTTTTGAATTAAAAATACCTAAGGAGCAGACATGTAGAAAAGAGAAACCTAGCGAAACTGTTTTCTTCAACAAACATGAATTTACAGTGCTTTTTCAAAAGCAATGAGCTAAACTCATTTCTGTGCTTGATACCATATTTTGTAGTCAAAATAGATGTATTGGATGTAGTCAAAAGGTTTCAGGCATAATATTAATTAAGTTAGTTCACTGGACATCTTTTGTTCTCTTTTGGGCATATTTCAGAATTCATGCAAATATAAGGCTATTCCATTATGGAGGTCTAAGCTAGTGGTTCCACATTATGGCAGAGCATAACTGCTCTGCTCAGAAGAAGACTTGATCTCAGCACATTTGGGCAGCTGCCAAGACCTACCTGTGCCCATGACTGTCTTACTCCCTACCATATCCCTTTGGCATAGTATTGCCCTGAAGCACCATCAGAAGTGTAATAGATGAGAGTGCAGCTACCATTGGGCTATGGGATAGCCAACATACACTCCAACCTGTTTTAGCCACTTGATGTCACAGCTGTGTTTCAGTAGCATCACTCCTTCCTGCTTTTGGTTTAAAAGAATGGATACGGAGGGAACGCTCATTATGTTTTTAAGTTGATTAACATGCCTGGAAACCCTCCACACATGATTCAGTTTAAATAGAAGCTGTGCAGTCTTTTTGCATCCTGCTTTAAAGTACTTTTTTAAAAAAAATCCACAGACAGACCTCAGGATGACCACTTTCCTGCCTGCCTGTTGAAAGCTGGACCAGCTCCTACCTAAAAAATGTACACATAGTAATGTTGAATGGACAAGGCGACGCCCCACTTTTACAAAACAATTCTACTATATACGAACAAAAGCAAACTTTATTTTAGAAGTTCAAATTAACATCCGGAGAATAGACTGATTTATCATTTAAGAAACCAGTTTTATTTCTGGTCCTGAGGCTAATAAAACTTAAATAAAAGATCCATGGACAGCCATTCTTCTCCTTTGAAACTTCCTCGAGAAGACCAGGCAGCAGCTCTCTACTCAATGCAACATTAACAGTAGTAACTTGGTGGATATCCTCAAGACTGCAGGCATGTGTTGAGAGGTGCATGCAAAGCTCCTTCCTGTCTATCCTTAAAGGTAGAAGTGCAAAAGCAAGACAACAAGTAAGCTCCCCTAGGGGAAGGGATTCCCATCTCCCAAGATGCGTTATTTTAACTGGAAATTTTGATCTGAGAAGGTGGAGGGTGAAATAATAAAAGCAAACAACACCTTTTGCTGTTGCTATGGATCATCTGAGGCTATTCTTCTCAAACAGTTAATTCAATTTTTGGGCTATACCAAACTGCAGGAAGAGGTTATTGTAATTCATTGCATTAATTCATTTAAGAGCACATGTAGAAAATCAGCATGGTAGTAAGAAAACTAGGCCAGGATTCTCTCCTGCCATCTGTCTTCAGTAAGGATTGGGAACATGCTGCCTTCCAGATGTTTGGACTGCAACTCCCCTCATTTCTCCTTGTTAATTACACTGGGTGAGGCTGGTGGGAGCCGTAGTACTTCAACTGCTGGAAACCCCTACCCCCCAACCTCTGTTCTACAAATTGGGATATTTTTTTAAAAAAACATTCAATCAAATGGGGCCTGTGGTGACAGTCTGAAGTACTAGAACTCAATATAAATTATCACCTGTTTGTGAGATCTAGGTCTAACAACAGCTATTTGTCGCAGGCAAATATTCAAGATTTCTTGAACTTCTCTGCCTATGCCACTCTAAACTGATTTCTACCCATACTGAACCTCCACAATACGAATTTCCAGCTACCACTACTTTGACATGTGTACACTGGAGTAAAGTGGCATTGTACAGTAATGAGCATATACAAACATATAAACAAGTATTTAAACTAAGTGAAACTTAACCTAATCAACAAAAACCGAAACTGAAGATTTTGACTGCTAAAGGTACACACGTAATAAGGGTAACACAAAATACTAAGCTCTTTGGTAAAGGATAGAAGCAGCTTTAGATTCCTAAGTAATTTTCTGAGCACTAAATGCTCTGTTGAGTGTAGTGCACAAAAATTAAGGCAAGCAGAGACTATTTTTTAAACTCTTCTGTCACTGTTAATCCAAGCCTTTCGTTTGTGCTGTGCTGATATCAAATGTATACACAGCCACTACCAAAGACTTGAAACACTTCCTTCTGTGCAAACACACATCCAAAACAGCACGTTAGACAAGGGCTGCTCTGACTGCTAGTGATATTTTCCAACCATTAGAAATAGTAGTTTTCTAGAACAGAGAGTTGCAGGAGTCATTTCGCTAGGAAGCTATGAATCTGAAGAACTTTCAAAAAGGCTTTAGGAGAAAGGATGAACATCTTGAATAAAGCAAGGAACCAGGGAGGTATCACCAGGTTTTGAAGGTGGATTGTGCAGCTGTATTCAGCCTGGTCCATGTGATTTGTTTTTTAAAAACATGAAAAATATGTCATCTTCAATGGAACACAGTTTTCAGCCACCCTTATTTTAAGAGTTTGTTTACTTCTAGCAGTAGTTTCTTAGCAGCACTATTCTCTGGTTCAATTTTCAAGAGGCTGTTGATATCTGCTTTGCTGGATTTATAGTTCTGAAAATGAAGAAAACATTGATATATTAGGTGGGGTATTGGTAGGGGTTAGAGCACTTGACTGGCTTCTTAGAAACAAAGTCTAGAAGCTACCTGAAAGCTGGACATTCAGGTTATTAGTGCACTTCATTTTCTGTACTGTTTGCCAGTCTACTTCCAGGCCCATTTCCAAGTACTACTATTTAAAGACGTAACAGGAGTATATTTGGCCCTCAAAAAATACTTTGGGTTTCAGTTCCCAGAAGCCCTAGACTGCATAACCAAAAGTTGTGAGAACTGTACTCAAAAACATCTGGAGGGCAGAAGATCCCTCTCCCCTGCTTGAGCCCATGTTACTTAAAGGAGTACTCTCCTTCTGTATGTACCATCTTGCTCCTTCAGATCTTCAGTCTTGTTATAACTGCCTCGGTCAAGTGATGTTGAGCAGGTGCTTACTAGGAAGAAGGCATTTCCTGTAGTCATACCCTAATCATGAAATCTCTTCCTCGGCAAGGCTCCCACTGTGCCCGGTTACCATGTTTTTTGCTGCCAAAAGAAGACTTTTCTGATACTTTTTAGTTTTATGTCTTTACCATATATATTAAGATCCCTAGCACAAAGTATTTCCTCTCATGCTGGTTTTTAGACTGATTTTATGCGAGTTTCCCAGTTTTGTTGATTGTACTGATACTGATTTAAAATATATTTTGATGGTATTTTCATTATATTTATTGATTCACAGTTCTCTGTAAACTACCACAGGACCATGATGGGTGGTATGAAAGTCTCATAAATAAACTTCCTTCAGCTGATACGATTCTACATCCTGGTGCCCACTCCTCCTTAGGGGATGATCAAACACTCTCAGGGTCTCCCTTCCAAAAGGCAATTCCTTTTCAAATTTCCAGAACAAAGACAGTTGGTGGAAATACAACACATATTTTTCAGAGCTGGCAAGGCAGCAGCTGAGAGGCAAAAAAGAACAAGGGACAATTGAAAGCATAAACAGACAGAACAGAAATTTATTCTTCCTTTACTGCTCCTTACAGTCTTTCACCATCTTTCACAGGGTGCATATGCTGAGTTGACAGTATATTCTAGCTGTTCATAACAAGATCCTGTTCCTGGTCATTCAACATTTTCTCAGATCACATCAGTTTATATGTAAAATCAGAACAGCAAGTTACTGCTTTAAGGAAGTTCTGATTACAATGAAAAATCAAGGAGGTGATTCATTTTCAACTCCTCAAATGGGACAAAAGTCAGGGGATTCTGCAAGCAAACTAAATCCTTGAACAGATACAGACTTGAACAAATCATTTCCAGACTCTGTTTTGTCTGCAAAATATGTGGCTTCTCTATAGAATGCAAATGAAGAAATGCTAGTAAAGTGCTCGGCTTATTAAAAACAATTTTTGTAAAAAGTGAAAGAATGAGATGTTTTGTAAGCTGTATCTCTGGGGCACCTATAATTCTAAGAAGTTCATTACCTTAAGTTCTTTGTATGCTTGTGCTCGTCGGTAAAATGCCTTGACATTCTTTGGATCTATCTTAAGAGCTTCTGAGCAATCCTGAATTGCTTCCTTGTACTGCTTTAGATTCAGATAGCAAAGAGCCCTGAAATGTAGACAATGAGGTATAAATGTATTTGAAGATAGCAATCCTGAGTTGAACTTATCTAGCTGAAATACTAGTAGGAATGGTAGTACAGAGGATCCATTTTATTTTGAAAGATATGCCTTTTTCTTATATTGGAACACAATAGAAATGCCAACTCCAACATCATAAGCAGCTTTAAAGAAATTTTAATGCCTACGTTCAGGACACATCCTGCAGCACATCTTCACTTCTAAAAGGCTTCACATGTTCCCCTAAAGGGATCATGGATATACATTTTCCTACATTAGTTGTGGTACCAGGATAATTTTTTCATACAGTGGGTTATTGCTCATCACTGAAAGTGAAGGTTACCGCAGCTGACTTCATTTTCAGCAGGAAGTACCGTTTCTTACCTAAACTCTTCATCCAGGCCTGTGAAAATTACATGTCTATTTACTTTTGGCTTGTATGCCTACATGGGGCTGTGCGCACTCTGAATGACAAATATACAATGCTGCATCCAGGTACTGACATGACTTTTTGAGCACGTTTTCAAAGCCTTGTGAGTCAATATACATTTTTAGATGAATGGTGTGATTTTCAGGAAGCTCCTGAAGAAGTGCACAATACAATTGATTGAAGCTGGTATATGCTGCGATTAGATAACATTCCTAGACTATTCCAAAAGAAAAGATTCAACCTGGGTGTTATGTGTGTGCCAGGCTTCATGTGCCTCTCTCTGCTATGGAAGGAGAATCTGTCTCCTTCCTCGGCTCAGAGAGGCACAGGGGGGAGGGCTGCTGTGCAAGGCTTTGCAAGGAAGAAGTGTTCTGTCTCCTTCCTTAAACGAGAGGACCATGATTTTGTGGAACTGGGCTTCATGTCCCTCTCTTGGCCAAGAAAGGAGCGTCTGTCTCTTCCTCAGCTAAGAGAGCTGCGGGAAGCCCCGCTATGCCTCACTGTGCATGTCTCTTGGCCAGCTGTGCACAGCAAAAACCTCGGCCAATGGTGGCAGCCATGGTCCTGGAGCAGATCGTGAGTAAGTAAAGCCATAAATACTGGTCGCACAGTTATGGGAGACCTACTGTAAATGCAAACTAAGCAGTAATGCAGACTTCTTGCTTGTTTTCTGAAAGGCACTGTCCAGCCTCATCCAAGCAGGCATATTTACATGAAGAAGAAAAGGATACAGGAATGTATATTTTGCACATCACTGAAATATCCACCAAAAAAAAAGTCACTCTTCTGTAGCTTTTTGGACTAAAGGACAGATAAAACCTGGATTCAGAGACATTCTCCAATATTCTGACACTCAGGAAGCATACGCTTTAATTTTTTAGGGCTTGGGGTGTTGGTGGTTTACATGTCACATAATTATATGAACATTACCTGTTAGTGTAAGTTGCACATTCATGTCTGTGGAGTTTTAAACTTTGTGTGTACTTTTCAACAGCTTTCTTATAGTTGCCCTTCTTTACAAATTCATTTCCTTCTAGTTTCAATGCATTTGCTTGTTTAATTGTAGCAGCTGTAGACACTGAAATTCATATTCAAGAAAAACAGAGCTATGTAAAAACAACAGCAGCAAATTAACACATTTGGTATGGAGGGGGGCATACCATTAGAAATTTTCTGGCACTGGATGTTCTAAAGTATGAAATTACAAAAATTAATGTCAATTCATAATGTTGCACATTTTTTCAAAACAAAACCCCACCAAACCAAGCTATCTCCAGTGACTGCCATTCAGCACTCAACGACACCAGAACAGCCCATCTATTTGTATTATATAGTAGCAGCAGAGAGTCTCAGGGAGGATTTGTGAAAAGAATTCTAGTGTAACCTCATACCTGTACTAGAGATAAAATAATAACTGTAGCTATTCATTTTCCAGCTTCAAAATAAGTCTTCCAACATATAGGAAACGTGCTTGGGAAAATAATACAGACAGAAGAACTTTGCACTGTTTTGATTCAGTATTCACACAACCTGAAATATTTGGGGAAAATTATTCTGTGCAGAAGAATAATTTTGCATGAGAATTATGGATTTCGTGCAAAGAAATACATATTTCCATGCAAAACAACACTGTTTCTTGATATCCATTTTGTTTCCTGCAAAATTGCTCCATTTTGTGCAAAGACTCAGCAGTTCTTCCCAGGCAAACTCACAAGGGTTTCTTGAGACATCTGGCGGGGGGGGGGGTATGTTTTTTGTGTGTGTGAAAAGAACACATTTGCTGTCCAAAAAGGGCCATTGTTCCTAGAAACTTACTTTTGTGTGCAAATCAATGCTTTTTGCAGAGTCCCTCCATGTAATTTTTCTGCGAAGAACATGTGTGGTTTTTTGGAGACGGGGAGAAAGGTTTTGTGCAAAGAAATACTGAATTGTGCTTCTGCTGCATCTTATGTTCTGCTTGGATACTCAAAACAGGATTAGAATTTAAAGAAAGTATGAAGTTAAAGGGGAAAAAATCTGAAACAGATTAAAAAGATAGGCTCTCTTTACTTTTACCTATGTTGGGCCTTAGGCATGAAAGAATTGGAGGAGCTAAGTGGTCAATGCTATAAGGGCAAGACCACATGATCCCTACTTAGTCTGGGCTGCAATGAAAATTAACCAACTCCTGGATGGCTTCTTATACAGATAATGTAAAGCTCTGGATGCCTTTTATTTTTTCAGATACCTTAACAGCATTAGAACTATTCACCTTGATTTGTTACAGGTGCAGTATCGTTCACTTTGTTTGCAGCAGGAGGTGGTTCCCACGTTTTCTGAGCAGAAACAGGAACAGTTGGGATGGGCGGCAGCTTCTGACGCCACTGAAGGCCATCTTTGTCCAATAAAGCCTTGGTCATTCTGGAAAAGACAATCTGTTAAATTTAGCCATTTCCCATGGATCACTTTTCCAGAAAAAGACAGCTAGCTGAGGTGGTCAGGCTCCCTGTTTCATTGGCTATTGTTGGTGTGACTTTTTTGCACACCTGCATAACTCAGAATGTGTCTGGACAAAGACAGATGTTTCTTCTCAGATCTTATGTTTATTCTGGGAAGCACCCCGGTAGCTACACATCCTGTACTAATCCCACCAGTTGTGTGTGCCATCTTCAGGGACCTACACATCCATCCTAGCTCCAAGAGGTCTGTCTGCACTGAAACAGTTGTTTGCAGAGTCTCTTACAATGTGTACTGAGCCAAAGATCTGTTAATAGACTTCCTGGCCCATCCTTGATAATTCCCTTTTTTTCTTCCTATGGCAAAAGCATAAACTCACAGAGATCACAGAGATCTCTCATCCTTCTGCAGCTGATGAAGCACAGGTTCTCTCCAAATGCATGGTTTGGGAGGCCCACTCAACATGACAACGATCAGCTAAGTATAAGCAGCAGGGATCCACAATTCCATTGGAAAGAACAAGTCTCCTCAGAAAGCTGGAGTTGAACCTGAGAATGTAACAACCTTAGTCAGTACCAACCTAAGTAAATGGAGGTTCAGGAAAAAATGACTGCAACTAGTGGCAAAAACACCAATGGGTTAGACTGTTGGTAGGCCGCCTGGTGCCTTCCTGATGTTTTTCAATTACAAATCCCATAAACCCCAGGGAGCATGTCAAATATTTAGGAATTATAGCATTTGTGGTCCAAGACACTCAGCAGGCACCAAGTTGCCTATGCTCCAGTTTAAATCCATCTTTTGAATGTTTGCATAGTTTAGAACTTCATCTAAATATTGAATAGCCAGCTGTGGTTGGAAGCTCACTAGCAGAATGTGACTGATAGTTTGTCTCTAATTAGGAATCAGAGCCATGATACCTGTCAAGTATATATATATTCCATTTCTAAACCTAGCCTCCAAGAATAGACACAAGACAAAAGTTACCAAGCTACCCAGGAGCTGCTGTAGGCCACCTACAATCAAGTATCCAAAGGCACATGCTTTGGACATCCGAACAGGGCAAGAGTGATCTAATATTATTTAATGCTTTATATGCATTCAATGGACATAGAGCAAGGGATTACCTATTGACGCCATCATGTGCAGCCTGTACAGAACAATCAATCTGTAATACAGTTTTGTAGTCCACATAGGCTAAGTTGTACCTCTCGAGAGCTTCGTAGGCTGCTGCCCGCCTCAACAGGGGTTTGATGCCAAAAGGGACAAGTTCCAGGGCACTATATTAACAGAAAGGAAGGGAAAAGGTCATTGGATCATTAAAATGAAACAGCAGAATATGCAACACTAAAACTCAATGGAAGTGAGGCGACCTATTTATCCAAATTTCTGATTATTAATTATTTTGATCCCTAACAGGCTAAATCAGTGGTTTCTAAACTTTGGCAATGGTCATAAAAATGCTGTTGTGGTGTATTGGATGTGGTCAATAGTTTACTAGAGGGAAGCTTGGGAGTATAAAGAAAAGTAACTGGATCAAGAACCTGGTCAAGAACCAGAGAAAGCATCTGGACTTTAAAAACAAAAACACTCTTCTGAACCCATGGTCCTATTCCCAGACCTATTTCAGAGAAGATAAATTAGTGAGACTTAGAGACAAGTAGCTTGACCAAGAAACTGAGCACAAAACAGAGGAGATATCTAAACCCAGATTGCCAGATCACATATCCACCCTTCAATAAACTGGTGAAATACTAATTTCACACATGGCAAACCACTGATGTTCAGAAAAAGTTACACAGGAAAAATACATACTGGACCTAAAACAAACAAGCAAACAATACCCCAAGAAAAACACATACAAACAATTCTCCCCAAACCATATCAAAAAATAGGAAGCAAACATATTTACACAATAACCTCTACCCTTTCAGAATGCGTCTTCAACTTCTTCAAGCTCAGAACTTGGGACAGTTAATGGCAGGCATCAAGGGATGTGCCCTGTGAGCACTCGATTGAGGACTGCAGGTCTAAGCTGATGAAGTTGTTGTTTTGTGTGGATTCAAGTCTCTCAACTTATAGTGAACATATCATGGTGTTTTTGTGGCCAGCTTTGTTTAGAGGAGGTTTGCCATTCTCTTCCTCTCAGGATGAGTGTGTGTGACTTGCCCAAGATCATGACATACAGTGAATTTTCATGACTGAGCAGGGATTCAAACCCTGGTCTCCCAGAGTCTTGGTCCAACACTACATGCTGTCTGTATAATGAAGCTGTTACTATCCTATTTTTCACTGCAGTCTGCAACTTTAAATGTGCAGTCCACTCTCCACATTTGCTAGGTTTAGGGATGCAGAACTCCTGCAAAAGTGGAAAAATTGCAAATATGAAAGACTGTGTCTGTCTGTCTGTCGGTAGGGGCTGAGGCACGGTGAGATCAGGCACCCAGGCTCCAAACCAGGTCAGGGAAAGGAGAGGGAATGGGGAGTGGGTGAGCATGATGGCCATATTCTCTCTCTCTCTCGCTCTCTCTCTCTCTCACACACACACATCTCCTCCCTTGGGTACGTGTTGGGGGTCATCAGGAAAGGGTCTGGGATGCTGAGAAACTGGGATGTGAACCATCCTTAGCTGGCCAGAAAGTGGCTGGTGGAGGAGGAGGAGGAGGATCAACGGTGGGTTTTTAAAGAGCTGCATGGCCTGATTGGAAAAATAATGTATCTTGGATAGATTTACAGCTGTATTTCAAAATATCTATTTAAAATTTCTCAATGCTACCTTCCTTTCTGACAAGGTCCTGTAAGGTGGAGATAGATAATAAGTGAAAACAAGAACACAGCAATGTAAATTAAATAAATGCTGCCTATTACAGGGATGGACATGGCATGCAAAGAGGTAACAGTATGGGCTTTTCCTCTTCTCCATTTTTTGGGAAATAAATGCATTTAATTGATAGAATTATTCTCTGCTGACAATTACAGATAAATTCTTTTCTTGTCACTCACTTATAATGACTCAAGGCTTTCAGTGTTATAATTACTTGCCTGCATGTGTAAGACTAGGTCTCTTTCTTCACACTTACTACTTCCAACATAAGCCAGGAAGTCAAAGGCTAAGGCTACAATCCTAAACACAGTTACATGTGAGGGAGCCTCAATTCAAGCAGTGGGCCCAATTTGTAAGAAAAAATGCACAGAACTGTGCTGAATGGGAAAGGCAGAGTTCTGGCTTAGCTGCCAAGATTTATAGACCCCTTAAACCTTGGGCAGGTGATCTCCCTTTTGGCAGGAGATCTCCCTTGTGTCAAACTCACAACACAAGTCATACTTGCCACTGGCTAGGGATAATAAGTCACCTCTACTTATGACTGCCAGTCTTATCTGGCCCTCTTGCAATTTTGGCAACTTAAGCATTAACACCTGAGTACACCCATACTCCCAATCAGCACAGATAACTACCCAACTCCACTCCTCACTAGTAAGGAACTAGTGGGAGGTATGTGGCTAAAGAGTATAAACGCCTCAGTCTTTCTGACTTGGGAAGGAATCCCTCACCTTCTGCACAGTCATCCCTGGCCACGTTCCACATGAGTGGCTGCAGAGCTTAAAAAATTTATATTATGACTGGAAACCCAAAGAACCCACAGCTGGCTTAGGTAGGGTAGCGTTTCTGGAGTAACTTTTGGAACCTCTGCGAGGCTCCAGCACGAGTCATGGTTTGAAAAGGGAACATGGGCCTTACCTGGGAGATGTTCATTTTCAGCAGTGGACTGGGTGGGTTGTTCTTCCGTTTGCTCTGATAGGTAGGATAAAGTTTGCTGTACCAGCCAGCATGGAAGCAATCCACAAACAATTCAGTCATTGTAATGGTCATGGTCATGGTATTAGCAATAACACAGAAGAAAAGGCAGGCACAGAAGAAAGGAAAGAGAAAAAAACCTACAAGCGAGTCTCTGACTCCCCACACCAGTATCAGAAAGGCAGTTGTTTTCAGGGTGGGAAGGAGGTTACTCATCCACTGCTGAAAATGAACATCTCACAGGTAAGGTCAATGTTCCTTTTCCCAACAGTAGAGGAAAAACCTTATACATGGGACACACCAAAGTTCCTGACATTGGATTGGTAGAACGGAAGGACTCCTAAGAAGAAATTACCCTTCCAGAATGTGTCTATCAAAGGAGGCCTTTGCAGAAGCAAAGGCATCTAAATGGTAGTGGTGCACAAATGTAGATGGTGAAGGCTGCAAACTTCTAAGAGGGAAGTATTTGTGACTAGAATCGCAGATGTAGCAGCGCTATGAGTAGAATGAGCGACAACCGCACCAGGCAGGAAAATCACCGTGACTGAGAAGTAGGTAGCAATGCAGGCCTTAATCCACCCAGTCAGGGTGAAAGATGAAACCTTCTTGCCCATAATTACAGGTTGGAAGAAGAAAAACAAGACAGTCCAAAACTCTGAAAGGGCAGGTTTGTTTGAGATAAATCCAGAGCGTGCCAGGATTCTTCCATTGATCTGAATGGCTGAGGACAGAAAAATGGAAGGATGACTTCCTGTGACCTGCAAAAAACAGAGTTAACTTTGGGCATAAAATAAAGATTCAGTTTCAAGACCACTGAACCTGGATGGAATATACACAACTCCTTTTGGCCCAACAATTCCCAGAGCTCTGAAACCCTTCTTGCAGAAGTTATGTCTATAAGGTATGTCAAAAACTTGAGTGACACTTGTCTCAAAGGTTCAAAGGGAGGTCTAGTCAATGCATTAATAACCTTGTGAAGATACCATGTGGAATAATGATGAATGGTTGGTAGTTTCAGCAAAGAGGCTGCTCTCAGGAACCTCCTGATGAGGGGATAAGATGTCAATTTTTGATAGTTTACCTGGAAAAAGAGAAAATGTAGCAAAGGTCTATCTCTTAAGAGTATTTGGATGAAGACCCTTGTCAAGTCCATCCTTAAGAAAATGCCATAAGGTGTTAAGTGAGACTGAGCAGGAACTAACCAACTTTGTTTTACACCACTGTTGAAAAGAATGAAAACTGTAATCATAAATATGTCCAGTATAGGGATGTCTGGAATTAATGAGTTAGCATCCACAACTGGTAGACCCCTCTTCAGAAGCATGGCCTGCTCAATCTTCATGCATGAATGCTGAGCCAAGCAGGGTCTTGGTGAACCATTTGCTCCTGGGAGAGTAGATCTGGATGGATAGGTAGAAACAGTTGTCCCAATTCCAGTGCAAGCAACTCTAAAAACTATGCTCTGTGAGGCCAGTGTGGAGCTATGAGAATAACTTGAGCCCTTTAGAATTGTACCTTTCTCAATCCTCTTGATGGCAGAGGTGTTCGTGGGAATACAAAGAGTAGACCTGGAGACCACAGAGACAGTAGGGCATCAATCTGTTCTGCTCAGAGTCTGAAATTTGGAGTTGAACCTAATAACTTGATTGTTGCGTGGAGAGCCAAACAAGTCTACTTCCAGAATCCCAAAGTGGCTTATTACAACTAGAAGGTCAGCAGATGTAGATGTCACTCTGCTCGGATGATGTAGGTTCTGCTTAACCAGTCTGTCCTTATGTTTAATTTCTCCCTGATGTGCTCTGTCCTTAAAGAGAGATGACATTTGGACCACATTGGTAGGATTGTTGTTTCCACCATGAGGGACTGAGAACAAGTCCCACCTTCCCAGTTCACATGCATCTTGGCAGTCATGTTGTCCATCCTGATTTATACTGCCCTCTGGTGCACCAGGTGGCAGAAGTGCAGGAGGGAGAGCCTGACTGCCTTCAGTTCCAACTAGTTTGTCCTGTATTTGAGATCCTCTGGACACCATCTCTTCTGTGTGTAGTTGACTTGCAGACAGCCTCCCCCAACCCATAAGGCTCACATTTATGGTGATCTGTATCTGCGGAAGAGCCAAAATCTGGCACTTCTGGAAGACTGCTGGAGATATTCACTACCTGAGTGATGCTAGAACTTCTTGGCACAGGCAGACATAAATGTCTCACCTAGGCAATTTGTTTCTGGTAGGACAGGAAAAATCACTGGAGTTTTCAGGTGTGGAAAAAAGCCCAGGGAACACAGTTGGTTGTGGCAATCATAAGCCCCTGAAGACAAGCCAAAAAAAAAAAAAAGATGAGGTGTAAACATGATGACATGAGAGATGATAGACCAAATGGCCTGTACCTTTTCTGGAGGAAGTAAGAATAATCCCTTGGATGTGCTTAGAATGGCTCCGAGATGCTGCATCTGTTGTGATGGACATAAGTGGCTCTTCCCACAATTGACCAAACCATGCTTGGACAGAGAAGAGATCACAAAAAAAAATCCTGAACCACTTGATGGAAGGAAGCAGACTTGATCAAGAAATCATCTATGCAGGAGTAAACGTGAACAGCCTGCTATCTCCAAAAGACTACGAGGTCTACTATTACTTTGATAAAAACCCTTGGGAAAGACAAGCCAAATGGAATGGCTTTGAATTGAATATACTGTCCCTAGTGTGCAAAGTGTACCAACTTCTTGTGGTGCAGGTGAACCAGAATGTTAGGGTACACTTCTGAGAGACCAAGTGATGCAAGAAAATCCCAGGGTGAGCGTCCATTCTGAATTTGTGCTTCCTCACAAACTGACCAACCCACTTCAGGTTCAAAATTGCTCTCCAAGATTTGTTCCTTTTGTAAGCTATGAAAAAGATGGAGTAGCAACCCCTAGATCTTTGAGAAGATGGAACTGTCTCAACAGCTCCTATTTTGATCAGGTGCTGAATGGCCTCCAGAATTAGCCAATGTTTTACTTTGTTCTGTGAGGAAGACAAATGAAAATCTATTAAATAACCTTCCTTTGAGGTCTTTAGGACCCACTTGTCTGATGTGGTTTCTTCCCATACATGGGAAAATATCTGAAGTCTTCCCTCTACATGATGGGATACAGAGTCAGGACTGAGGAGATTTGTGTGCTCATTTGTTACCTAAATAGCTGAAATTGTTGTTGTAGTTAACTGTTTTGCCCCTGTTGAGAGGGCTGATGCCTGGATTGGTATCTACGCTCAGACCACTGTGGTCTGTGAAATCTGCTATCTCTGGAACAAAAGGAGCCATAAATGTACTTCTGGGGACAAAAGGAGATGTGCCCTGAGTGGAAATTCCTCTTACCATCCTTTTCCTTAGACGACGCTAATATCTTTCTCTTATCGTTAGTGTCTACCAATACAGGCTCAAGGATCTCCCCGCACAACTTAGTGTCCTCAAATAGAGATGGTGAGGTTTTGTTTAGAGCGGGCTAATTTTTCAGTCAAACTTGATGGCATATAGGCATAGTTGCTGCATGGGTCCTTGCACTAAACTGAACAACAGCAAGGCTGTCATTAGCTGAGAAGATGGCCACTTTCAATAATTTGTTAATTTCTTTATATAATTTAAGATTACCCTTTGGTTGCTTCGCTCAGGAGTTCCCTGGCCACAGGAATTCCCTGCCAATGAGGAAGTCTCACAGGATTTCTTAAGAGCTGACTCGGCCCTCCTCTCCTCAGGAATCCTCAATGTGTCCTTACCTTCTTTAGAGCAAAGAGGACACCAAAGCTGAAACAAGAACATCCACTAGAGGGGCCTGGAGCTTAGATTAACAGATTTAGGTAAATTGTAAAAGCATTTAACTGGCATGGAATTGCAGCAGTTCATGGTGGGTTTGGAACCCTCTTTTCTTACCACCTTGAAGCCCACAGAAAAAGGTACATCAAAGGAAGAGTGACCTGGCTTAGGAAAAGAAACACCCTTGCCAGTGGGCAGCTCTGGATCCTCTGGCTGGGAAACACTGAATAAACAAGGTAAGTGGAAGCAAGGGGGATGGAAAGAAACAAGTCTGCCCAGGGAGGCCACTGCCTTTTGGGTGATGACGATCCAGACCCAACTGCAAAAGTCCAAATGGAGGGTGTGCCCCACTACCACCAGGATGGGAATCAAAGATCCACTCACCTCATCAAGTAACAAAGTCACATCCGTGTTTCTAGGCTTGCTCTGGGCCTGGTGACTGCAGTGCAAGGTAACCTGGTCAAGGATGGGGAGACCTTCCCCATCCAACTGCACCATTTCCTCAGCTGGTGCCACACAGATCCCTGTGGCAGAGTTGGTGGCCCCTGAGGTGGAAACTGAGGCATGGGGAAGGAATCCCCAGCCCTCCCTAGGTTATCTTCCTTGTGAGCTGAAAAACTTGGCATACAGGAAAAGGGGTAGAAAAAAAATGAGAGAACAGAGACTATTAAGAAAGAGCCAATCTACCTTTTTTTAAGTGATAAGAGAAAAAAGAGAAAAGAGAGGACAAGTGGGGAATGACTTATTGAAACAAGACTGATTTTTTGTGGGTTGCTTCTCTTGCTCACTGCTATCACGAACTTCATACTTCCTATCAGAACAAACAGAAAGAACAACCAATATACTGTAGGTTTCCCCTCCACTGCTGGAAAAATCAAGCTGTAAGAAGGAATGGTATATAAACTAGTATTTTGTTCTCTGCTTATAGGAACAGCTACTTACTCAGAACAATCCTTAATGCACAGGCTACAGTTCCCATCCTTCAAATAGCAGGCAGCACGATTGGAATAAAGAACACTTTTCTCTTCTGCATTTGCATCCCCTGTGCATAAAGGCAACCAGACATCAAGTCAGATTTAGAAACATGAAGAAAGTATTATTGGTGCTAGCAAGGTAAAATAGTGTTGGAAACCACTTCCTCTATATGGTACTTCCTGCTGCCTACTTCCACCTTTAAGCCAAACAATTATTATGAAAACAGAGATCATAAATGAGTAAAATAAATAGGGTGGTTTAATAACACAATTAATATTATGTTCAAGAAGCACACTTCCCACTTTTTTATGCACTATCAAGAATAGATGAATTTTCATCCCCCCTCATGCATCCTTTAGAGAAAGGGAGGAAAAGAGATTCCATCTAAACATTAGGAAGAACTTCTTGATGGTAAGAGCAGTTTGACAATGGAATATGCTGCCTCGAAGTGTGGTGTGGTGGAGGTTTTTAAACAGAAGCTGGATGGCCACCTGTCAGGAATGCTTTGATGGTGTATTCCTGCATGGCAGGTGGATGAATTCCATGGCCCTTGTGGTCTCTTCCAGATCTATGATTCTATGATTCCTACAAAAGAACATACCTTTTTAGGGATTAGAACTTGTCAATAACATTCCTTATTTGAACCTGTTTTTTGAGCTATTCCTGCACAGTCCTGAGTTTTTATCCTGCACTCCTGTGCTAGCCTTCATTCCAGGAGTTGCTTATGGTTTCTTATCTTTGACAACCATTTCATCATCACAAAAACAGAATGAGATAGGTTTGTTTGGGTGCATGCAGCTAGCCCAAATTTACCCAGTAAACTTTGTTGGGAACATAAAGGGAATTTAGGGGAAGGCCAGATACCAGTGGAAGTGCACATATTTTACATGCATATTCTGTATCTGGCATCTTCATCTGAAGTGCAGAGTTCTCCACCAAATGGAACAGAAAATGCAAGCTAGATGGACCAATCATCTGACTCTGTATAAATTCCTATCTTCTAAAATTCAGTCTAACCCACTATAGCACACTAAATTTGTTCATTCATTCATCTGAACAGGTTTAGGGCTAAAACCAAGTGGACAGTACATAAGCCCCATCCCAGCATCTCTGGGCCCCTCAATGTAAATTAGACCTTTGTTCATTAAGCACAAAAGCCTCAAGAGGGGTTTGTGACTGTAAATCACTGAATGTGTTTACAGAATTCCCATGATCAGGAACTCAGGGCTACAGATCATGACAGCTCTGTAACTAAGTTCAACCAAATGCAGTTATACACTCCCCTTCAGAACTTCCTGCTCGATGCACAAGGGTCTAGCTTAAATCTGGGGGCTTGAGGACATGGGGGGGGTGGCATTTATATGCATGTCCCTTTCCTTAGTTTTAGCTTTACACATACTGAGCTGGACACATGAATAGGGCTACTGACTCTCAGCTTTTCCTGGATGTTCTTGGGGACATATCTAATAGGTAAATTCAGGCGTCTCTGAAGTTTGGTATGGAAACTAAAGAAGCTGCCACTTTGGGAGAAAGGGCAGCAAATAAATACAATAAATAAATAAGAACAGAATTATGTACTATCTATCAAGAATGAATAGTACATGCGTACATGATGTTTGTCATATTCCACTGAAAACAGGTGAGAGCAGACTCACTTGCTGCTCCAGTATATTTTTAAACATAACTAAAACAATACCCAAGTATTTACCATTGTGCCTTTCACCCTTGACAAGTAGGCAACATATATAATTTTATATCAGCTATTGACACTCAAGTAAACAAAATGCATTCTATCAAAAATAGACCTCTAAGGCTATGTGATGCCCAAACTACTGAGGAAAAGCTTTCATGTGCTACATAATCTTTTTAGCTTTTCTAGTGCTGAGTTATAAGTGTACAGTAAATCATTATTAAGTATCTTTGTCCCATAAAATAGATATTGGTAATTTCATAAAGTCCCACAGAACAGACATGAGTAATTCTGTAAAGACATGAGGCGAAATACAAAGTTTTTATAATATGAGATCTTTCTTATACAAGGGTCCACAAAATATTTCTTTTTTTTTCTTCAGTGGAAATCTGGGGCCCTATACTGGGATCCCCATTTCAGGATGTTTTGTCCTTCAGTTAGAAGTCTGCCATTCTTTGTATTAAAGGAAACTCAGAGGCTACAAACAATGTAGGAGGAAAGAGGTCAAAGCCTGAAATCTTTTGTCTCTCACCCAAAGTCTAGGAGGAACTCAAGAGAGACAGAAAAGAAACAGAAAGTACCCTAGTTAAACCAGCTACAGTCTGCCTTGAATACTCTCATACTGACCCAGAGCAGCATAGAAGAAATGAAACTGAAAGTCTTTCAAGTAAGCTGTCCAGGTCCTGACTCTCAAGACATGACTCTTTTCTGTTAGTAACCCAAGCTCCCTCATTGTGACACAATTACTGCAGCAGAATGCTTGCTGACATAATAAGTTTATGGCTGTGGAGGAGGTTTCAGAGGCTACCAGCAACTTTAAGACCAAGCCATTATGAAGACCTAAATCTTCTATTTGTACATCCACTGCAACCTGCCACATTTGGTGTATGTACTCTATCGGCTGCCAACTCCAGGAATATGTAGCGTGACAAAGTATGCTATTCCAGATTAATCCAGAGGACCATCACACACTTCTGTTCTGCCTAAGAAGCTGGTAAAAAGCCCAGAGCAACACAAACCAGCTGATGGGATGGAGTTTTTTTATTCTGCCATGAGGTACTGTTTTAAAATATTCTAGGCACCTATACATGTGGAGTTTGCAGGACATCCTTCTGAGATGTGCTTCGGCATTTACACTTCATGGTCCTGAAATTACAATCTGGTCCTGTAACGTAAGATCTTCTTTATCAATGCACAAGGGTCTGTGGTATAGAATTAATTCTACAAAATTAGTTTGAACGTGTGTGTGTGAAACTTCATCTAGGAAACTCCGGGTTGAGATACAGTGAATCGATGTAGTACTAAGTCAAATCAATACTCCATCCAGTTCACATCTATTGTGACTGACCAAATCTCTAGAAGCCTTTCATAGCCAGAATGAAAAAAACTTTTACCTGAAGAGGATACTTGTTAGGTGTAAAGCTTCACACTTGTAACAGACAAACTGGTAACTGACACAGGCTGATGACTGACACAGACCTGTGATAAACTAGATTCAGGCATCACACCTGCAAGGACTCTCCAGGTGATTCCCATCAAGTGGTTTTCTCGCAACCTCAGTCTAACTTGCCTTTAAAATGGGTGGAGTCCTATCACTGAGATGTTCTGGGAGTGCTACAGAGGCTGTTAATGACTTTGCAAATTGTCAAGTGGGACACCAATGAACTAAAGCAGTAGAAAAGGGTAAGCATTTTGGGGGTGGAGGGGAAATGGGAAAGGAAGGAAGACTTACAAGACAATATTCGATAAGGAAATGTAACAGAATATGGTTCTAAAGTTTAAGACTTCACTGTATTTGTCTGTAAGAATCTGGGTCCAAATACCCCCATACAAGTAATTTGCGGCAGGTGATCAAGTAAATGGAGTCAGACTTTCAGAAGAAGAAGACTCAGGCCCCTCCCTGAACTGCAAACCCCAGGATTCCGCAGGATGTTGAAAGTGGAATAATAGCACTATAAAAGTCTGGAGCGGAAACGGCCTTAGAGCAAGACCGGCCAGACTGTGGAGGTCAGGTGGAAAGACGCTTAGCCTTCTTAAAAACCGACAAAACGGCCCTTTAGGAACGAACATCGGCGGTAACTGCCCCGGACCGCCAGCCCCCGGACCCCTTCGCCTCCCGGTTTCCCTCCCGGGGCACCGAGGCCTTCCTGGCCCTCCGCCCCGGCTTCCAGTACCTGCTGCTTCCAGCAACTCCAGCGCCCGGCCGTAAAGCGCGGCCGCCTGGCTGTACTGCCCGTTGCGGAACTGCTCGTTGCCCAGTTTCCTCAGGTCCGCGCTCGGCGATGCGGGAGCCATGAGGCGGCTGGGGAGACGCGAAGGAGCCGGCACCGGCTGCTCTGAGGGAAAGTCTGAGCGCCACCAGTTTCCTTTCTCGGTCGCTCGGTTAAAATGAGGGGCGGGCGCGGCCTGGCTCCGGCTCCTCCTCCTTCCTCCTCAACGGGCGCCTGTGCGCTGGGAGCCTCCGGCGCCGCAGTCTGTGCGCAGTGCTTGGGCTGGGGGAGCCCCACGGACTTTATTGGGACGCTCCTTAAAGCGACACGCCTGCTTCTGCGAGAAGAAGGCCCGCTGGACTCAGTGGGCTCGGCATAACCTCCAACTGTCCCGAACCGCCGGAAATAGACCCGAATAATCCTTTGTTGTGTCACCTTTTCAAGCGCTCTTAAAATTTTAGGTTTCTCTCTTTTCGCACTTCCCCTCTTTGCTCTTAGGCCATGTCCACACTAGACTCTTACAGCGCTGTTATTCCACTTTCAACATCCTGTGGAATCCTGGGGTTTGCAGTTGAGGGAGGGGCCAGGCTTTCATAAGGTGTTGAAAGTGGAATCATAGCATTATAAGAGTCGAGTGCGGAAATGGGCCTAGCTTTCTTCAGTTACTACAAAGGGAGCTGAAGGAGTAAACGTAGTTTGCTCTCAACAGGGAGGAGAGGAGAGAAGGGGCAAAGTTTTTCTCTTCCCAGTAGGCTGAGGCAAATGGAAAATAAGAGAACGGGGGTATCTCTAGAGCAGTGGTTCCCAAACTCTGTTCTGCCAGATGTTTTGGACTTCAGTTCCCAGAAGGCCTAGTCACTTTGTCCAGCAGTCAGGAATTCTGGGAGCTGACGTCCAAAACACCTGGAGGACCAAAGTTTAGGAATCCCTGCTCTAGAGGAAGCAGATTTTGATAAATTATTGAAACAGGAGGAACTCATTTTGTTTTATAAATTTATTTCAGATTTAGAAAGGGAACAAAATGTAGTGAAGGATTGCATGATTAAATGGGCCCAAAAGATTGGACATTCTATAAATTTAGATCAAATATTTACAAGGAGCTTTAACCTAAGAGAAAACTACTTTAAAATGTTTTATAGATACCCTTCCCAGTAGACTCAGGCAAATGCAAATTACTACATCCTTTCCTAGCTTGTGTGTTCTTCCTCATTAGTATCTCGACCACATTCTGATGTGGCTTGGCCACATGTGTCCCAGTTTTCTCCTGTGAAATGTTGGTTGGTAGCCACCCAGCACACAGAATTAGGCTGCAAGCCTCTGCTCACCTAAATCTCCATAGGATCAAGCTCTGCTTCACCTTCCCCACAAAGCTTGGTCAGTGACTTACCTCTTTGGGTGCAATGGCTTCAATAGGTTTGGTGTGTGTGCATAGTCTTGTGCTTCTGTCTGTGGCTGTAGGCTTAGAGTTTTGGGGAGCAAGCCTCCTGGAACTCTGAAGTTTTCTTCTGAGTAAACATGCATACCTAATAATGCAATGTGGTGTAGAGGTTCAAGTGTTGAACTAGGGCTCTGGGAGATTAGGCTTTGACTGGGGTCAACCATAGAAGCCCGGCTGGGTGACAGTGGGCAAGTCATGCACCTTAGCCCAGAGCTTTCCAAACTTTTCATGTTGGTGATGCACTTTTTTAGACATGCATCATTTTGCAACACAGTAACTCAGTTTTACTAGCAAACCAGAGGTTAAACTAACCCCTTATAAGAGATACAGACACATACTTAAACTGTAATTACAAAATGTATGGGGACACAACATAGCTCATGAAAACCTTTCATATCTTTTTAAAAATATATGATTTATCAATAATAACATACATTTCCAAGATTGTAGGTGACACACCTACACACTTCAGGCGACATACTAATGTGTTGCAGCACACCATTTAGAAAGCCCTGGCTTAACCTCAAAGGAAGGCAATGACAAAATCCTTCTGAAAAAAATTTTCAGAAATTTTTGCCGAGAACTGTGATTGGTTCTTGGTTCACACACACAAATGTAACAGTACAAATACACTATTTATTAGGAGTGTGATACATAGTACAGGACTTCAGTAAAGCGAACTTCAGGAGCGAACTTGAGGCAATTAGCAAAATCCAAAACATTAAAAGCAAAGAGTTTCTCATCCTGCCGGCAAGAGACCTTGGAGTTCTGGTTTCAGCCTGGCAGCGCTTATCACTACATTCCTAGCTTTGTTTATCTAATGGTCTCTGGTTCTCATACCTTGTTACAAGCAAGCTGCTAATTAACTCCAACTACATGTCCCATAACTGAAATATGGAGGGCTACCAGACAGGTTCCTTTTAGGGTTGCCATAAGTTGGAAACAACTTGAAGGCACACAACAAAAGCATGCTTTAATGGTGAGGTCAGGTATGCATCTATTTAGAATATTTTTTGTTGTTTACATTGGGGCGCCTCCTCTCTCTCAATATATTTGTAAGGCAGGTGGGCAAGTTTTAGCCCTTCACATGATGTTAGGTTTTAGCTCTCATCTTGTCTCATCTTCTGCCTAAAGTTGGTAGGAGCAGTAGGTCAACAACTGAATGAAGATCTGCACATTCCTCATTTCCAGGTATATAATAAGGCAGCCTCAGTTGGAGGTTTGATATTTTCCAATGATACAAAGGCTGTGATCTTGTGGAAGCTACTGGGTACAACTAGGAGTTTTGCGCAGGTGCATAGTCCAGGAAGGGGCACGGCTTGGGCCATATGTTCCCCAATGTGTTATTTGGGAACAAACAATCTCAAAAGCCTCGAGATCAAATTGGATTCCTGATGTGTGTCAGTTCCCACCCACTCCTTTGGCAACAGAAGTCTGTGGTGATTTTGGTAATGACATTTGCCAGCAAGCCAATTAGGCATGTGTGGCATGGTCAGCATCTACCACCTCAGCTACTGTCAAAATTTGCCCCTCTAAAACAGCAGTTGTGTCATATCCATACTGCACAAATGTAACAGTTTCATATTAATTTTAACTACAATGGCTATTTCCTATTGAATTTTGGAACTAGTAGTTTAGTGAGATTCTAAGCATTCCCTAGTGTACTTCCTTAAACTACAGCACTAAAATTCTCTCTGGCAGAGAATTCTAATTCCCTTACAGAACTGCAGATCCCAAGATTCCATAATACAGAGCTGTGGTTATTCGGGTGGTATTGATGTATTATGTAGTAGGTTATCTGCAGGACAGACAGAATTTGTCTCTCTAGTGATGGTTTGCATAGGTAATAACATCTGGGTGACAGATTTAAACAGAACATGTATTTTTCAGAAGGAGAAGATTAATTGTATCTAAAATAACAAGAGATTTATGGCACATTAAAGACTACCAGGTTTCTTGTGACACAAGCCTTTGTTTCTACATGTTGTCAAATTGGTTTTAACTTACTGAAACCCTAAGAATGAGAAATCTCTAGGAGACTCTGCTATTATCAGCCCTGATGAGGTCTTTCAAACTCAGGACTGTGGCTTCTGTGATTGAGTCAATTCATTTGCAGTGCAGGGTATCTCTTTTCCTAGCACCTTCAGCTTTGCTGCGTGTTACTGACTATGTTTGTTGACTACAGACCATTTTATCAGATGCATGATGAAGCATGATCCATTCTATGTGAACTCTGGACATGTGCAGGGTGTCTTTTCTGTGTAGGAAAGTCAGGTTTTGAGCTCAGATAGCATAGCCAGCAGGTTGCAGTGGTCTGAGTATTGGGCTACAATGCTGGACACCAGGGTTTGATTCTTGTCTCAGCCATGGAAACCTACTGGGTGAGCTTGGGCACATCACACACTCTCAGCCCCAGAAAAACCATGATAGGTTCACCTTAGGTTCATCATAAATTGGAAATGACCTGAAGGCACACAACAACACAAAACAGCATAACTTTCACATAGGGCAGTATACTTGTAAATAACGTATAGAAATGCAGCCTTGCTAAACTGCTACAGGAAAAACAGCAACAGATTTCTAATATCATAAACTTCACACCACAATCTGTTAGCCTTTCAAGTGCTAAAGACTCTTGTTTTGTAGTTGTTGGAACAGCTACCCTCTGGATAGAACATTGTTCAATCCCCTCTAGTCCATTAAAATATATGTCACAGTTAGTCTACTAAATAAAACTCTTCCACTCTTGGCATGTTTAACAAGATATATATATATATATGTATATAACTACAGTCTTTCCAGATGTTGTTGTTGTTGTTGTTGTTGTTTTGCCTTCAAGTCATTTCTTATGGTGATCCTAAGACAAACCTATCGTAGACTTTTCTGGGGCTGAGAGTGTGTGATGTGCCCAAGGTCACCCAGTAGGTTTCCATGGCCAAGTGGGGAATCAAGTCTGGTCTCCAGGGTCACAATCAAGTTCTCAAACCCTTGTACCATGCTGGCTCTCTCTCACCATGTAGTACTAACTGTATTTATTCAAGAATAACTTTCATGTGTTCAGTAGAGCTTTGTCCTGCTAAATGTGTATGGGACTGCAACCATATAGTGTAGTCCCATGTATGCTGTTAGAAGTTCCGCTGTATGGTAATTAGAAAGTTGGATTCCTGTTATACTCCTGTTGATGCAGTCAAGAATTGTATCTGTGTGTGTGTGTGTGTGTGTGTGTGTGAGAGAGAGAGAGAGAGAGATTCATTCATTCATTCATTCAGAGGCCAAAAAGGGCAATGCATTTCTTGACTGCATTGTAATGTCCAGATCAATTAAAGTAATAGTCCCACTTTCTTCTGCTTTGGTCAGACCTCTCTTGTGTCTGGTTCTGGGCACCACAGGTTAAGAAGGATATTGACAAGCTGGAACATGCCAAGAGCTGGGCAACTATGATGGCATACGTTCTGGAAACCAAGCTGTAGTAGGAATCTTTATTGGGATATGGGTATGTTTAAGCTTGCAGAAGATAAGATTGAGAGTGGGCGGGATGGCCATCCTTATATAGCTTGAAGGGATCTAGAGAAGTGAGCAAGCCTGTTTTCGGCTATTCCAGAGACTAGGAAGCTTATCACACAACACAAGTTTAAAGAGTAATATACAAAAGCAGAAACAGGCAAGTGTTAGTTCATAGGGAAAAAACATAGAAAAATGCTTTTGGAAGTGGTGTGTGTTCATCTTCCTGATTTGGGCAAGGAGTGGGGATGATTCCATAATAGTGTCAATATATAAGTCTGTAAACTGTGCAATTACAGCTTCCTGGCTTAAAAAAAGTCATGGAGCAGGAGGCAGAGCGCACAGGGTCGTGTAAATGGTATTGTTATATTTCATGTGCGAGAAAGCAAACCCAGGAACTAATGCCAGAGGTGCAAATGCAGTGATGATGTGAAAGAGTGTAATGCAATTCCAGTACCTTTCCAAGTACAGGAGAAGTGGTGTTAAAACAGATAAATTGAAACAAAAGACTAGAATTACAAGCAACTAAGACACAAATCAATGGATTCAAATTGCAAGAAAAGAAGTTCCATCTAAATATTAGGAAGAACTTCCTGATGGTGAGAACTGTTTGACTGGAATAGACTGCTTTGCAGAGTGGTGGATTTCACTAGAGGTCTTTAAAGGATGGTTGGATGGCCATCACTCAGGAGTACTTTAGTTGTGTATTCCGTTACATCAGTAGGTTGGATTACATGGTCCTTGGGATACCTGCCAACTCTGTAATTCAATGGACTTGAGAAAGGGATGTCAGTATTTGAGTTCGCACTCAACTTTGAAGCTCAGTGTCTGACTTTGGGCCAACTCCTATTGCTAAACTTGCTTCATGGAACTGTGAAACAAAAAAGAGAGATAAGATATTTGCTTATACTTCCTTGCAAGAAAGGGAAAGTGTGTATGTTAATAACTGAGGCTTATTCTCAGGCAATTCTGTAGCACAGTACTGTTCAGTGAGCTCAATGTGAGTTATGTCCAGGTAACAGTTATATTGCGGTTATGGTACTGGAATGAGCCTTTGGAAGTTTGAGTCCTGGTTCCCTTTGAGTATATAGAAAGGTATGCATTAAAAACAATTAAAAATTAAGTTAAAAAGTGCTAAACGAAAACTGGCTCCTTAATTTTACTATTTAATGAAAGTGATTGACTTGACTTGAAATTTCAGCTTTCAGCACAGGGCAAAAGAGCTTACATTTTCTTACATTAGGCAGGTTTTTTTTAAAACCCAAAGGCTAGTTGTCCAGAATTTTTGCAAAACTGCTTTTCATTTTAAAAAGTCCCTCAGGTTTGGGAATTACATTTTAGGTCACAGCTTGTAGGCAGTTTGATAGGAGATTGTAATCTTCCTTGTATTCAAATGATTTTCTTGTGTTTTCATGAAGATACCACACAAAGGCTCTTCATCTGTCCCATGAAAGTGAATTTTGAAACTCATAAATATGGAACTTTTTCTGGGGTCCATATGAATAAGCTAAAGAAAGTAGGACAGTGAGGAGATGAAACGAAAAGTGAAGGAGAAAGGGAAAGCAAGAGAAACTTTTTTGTGAATTAGAGTTTTAAAAAATATGTCCAGCTGCTACCTTCTCTCCAAAGCTCAAAACAAGGATGGACAAGAGGAGGAGAAATGAATGGGATTGTTCATCTTTATTCTGGTAAGGATTTCAGTCTAGTAATGTAACAAAGTTAAGCATCAGTTTATAATATCCCCTTTGCAACATAAATATAAATGTAAGTAAATTATAAATCAAATTAACATGTCAACTTATCCTTACTAACTCTGCTGCTAAATCATGAAAATCACCAGTGACCTTGGATCATTTTCTCCTTTCCCCATCTGACCAACTGCATAGATTTGCTGCAAGCATTTTAACAGTGCAACTCTATGCACATTTACTCAGATGTGAGACTCATTACTCTGCTTACTCTCTAGCATATAGCATGCCAGAGGGCTACCTCACACAGCTGATTCTGGGCATCATGAGAAAGAACATAATGTGCTGTTCCACCTCACCAGGCAGCAAAATGTCTTGTCTGCCTGCCTAGTAAGGGTGCTTAGAAAAACAGTAAACCTAGCAAAAACTATCAATACACTTTAAAAACCTCAGATTAAGGTACCCCATGAGCTTTCACGGATTCTAAATCCCACTTCACCCACCTCATGAAGAGGCACATACTGTAAAATTATTTTTAACAAAGAGGGGAGATGAGGAAAAGGAGCCTTGGAGCAACTTAAAGAATAACTGCAGCCAATTCGAACTAGGTTGGCTGCCGTTACCCAGAGGACCTTTTCTTCTGTTGCTCCTAAGTTATGGAATGGCCTGCCGGAGGAGACCCGGCACATTACCAGTCTTGACTGTTTTAAAAAAGCAGTCAAGACTGTTCTCTTCCGACAGGCCTTCCCAGACTAGTGCTCCACCGCCTCCCACCAACTGTCCTCTTGTTTTTAATTTGTTTAATAATTAATGTGTTTTAGGGGGATAGAAGGGTTGGTGGGTGGGGAGGATGGGGTACATTTTAATGTTTAATGTATTTATACATTTCTGTAATGCCGCCTCGATCCACTGGGAGAGGTGGGATAAAGATAAATTTTATTTTTTTATTATTATTATTATTATTATTATTATTATTAAACTTATGTATATTAGGAGGCAGTTTTTCTGGGTTACAATCGGCTTCCTCAGGTGCATCAATGGAGTACAATATCTAAGCCTTACAATCAGCCCTCCACATCTGCAGGTTTCACTTTTGCAGATTTGCTTATTCACAGGTTATTTGCTGTCACTTCTGCTGCCTCCCTGTGACATGTTTAATAAGGACTACAAGCCTCCTGAGAGTGAGAAACTGCAAATGAGGCTTCTAAGTCCCTATTAAAAATGGTGTGGGGCTGCAGTGGAGATGGCAGTAAGGCCCACCAGCCGCCCACTTCTGCCCTGTGAAGGTAAGCCTGGTTCCTCAAAGGAATCCATGGCATGTTGAATACGATCATACTTTTTTGTGTGTTAAATATGGTTTGAGAGGGCCTAGAGTTGTTCACTGGTTTTCCGCTTTCATGGGGGTCCTGTACCCCTAACCCTCGCCAATGTGGAGGGATGAGTGCATATAGGACACACACATGGGCCATTTCCGCACTAGATTGTTATAGCGCTATTATTCCACTTTCAACATCCTGTGGAATCCTGGGGTTTGCACTTTCTTGAGGGGCTGGCCGTAGGAGGTTGAAAGTGGTGGAATAACAGCGCTATAACAATCTAGTGTGGAAATGGCTACAATCAGTTATTTGTGGGACGGTATTTAGATCGAAATTTATCTGAAGAAGCGGGAGACTGCAATCCAACAACAGCTCAGGATCAATTAGTATTAAACTACTACCGTAAGGCTCCCTTCCCCTCTCCCCCTTGCTTTTTTTAAAAACACAGTAAAATGGACTAAAGCAGCTCCTTCTCTGAAGCAAATTTCTTCCCTTGTGCCTGAGGGGAAGACGACGCTCGAGAGCTCACTCGCCCGGCCACGCCCACCAAAAGCACGGTGGCGGCGGGGGCCGCTTGCCGCCAAGACCTGGGGCAACCACGTGGGTCGCGTCGCGCGCTCCCCCTCCCCCTCTTCCTTTCCAGGTCCCCCCCGTCGGTTTCTAGCGGGCGGGCTTCGGATAGGGTGTCGCTGCGAGGCGGAAGTGGCCCTGGCGCTCGGGAGGCGGGGTCGGGAGGCTCTGTCAGAACGGAGGAGCGGGCTGAGGGAGAGCGGCGGCGATGGAGCGCCGGTGACTGACTGCTCTTTGGGCGCGCCGACCCCCTTCTTCCTCACAACCGCCTCCCTCCGTCGGTGGAAGAGGCTGCCGCGGCGGCCGCCGCCATGGAGACAGTGCAGCTGCGCCACCCGCGCCGGTGAGGAGTCGGAAGATGAAGAGGGAGGCGGGCAATGTGAAAAAGAAGGGTTGTGTTGGGGGGGGGCACGCTGAGGCGTCCGGGTAGCAGAGAGGAAGGTCGGCTGGGTGTCGTGTCTGAGGCGGACTTTTGTTCCTCTTCCCCCCCCCATCCTTCATAGGCCTTCCCTTTCCTCCTTTCTGGAGAGCACACTTCGGCCGTTTCCGCACTGGACGGTTAGAGCGCGATTGTTCCACTTGCAACGTCCTATGGAATCCTGGGGTTTGCAGTTTCAGGAGAGGTCTTTGAGCCCAGGGTTGACAACCCCAGGATTCCATAGGATGTTGAAAGTGAAACGATAGTGCTATAACAGTGGCCATTTCCGCACTAGCCTGTTATAGCGCCATGATTCCACTTTCAACCTCCTCTGGAATCCTGGGGTTTGCAGTTTCGGGAGGGGCTGGCCGGCCGGCCCCTCCCGAAACTGCAAACCCCAGGATTCCAGAGGAGGTTGAAAGTGGAATCATCGCGCTATAACAGGCTAGTGCGGAAATGGCCGGTCTAGTGCGTACTGAGAGAGGGTTCTCATGCGCGCTGCAGTCCTCTCGCTCGTGCTGTGAAAACGAACACCAGAAAGCATTGCAGCGCTCCAGAGCAAGAACTTCCCTTTTCGGAACTCCATGAGGTGTAGGTTATCAGTTCGAACTGAGATTCCCAAGGGATATAAATAATAGAACTCTCCTTTTTTGGGGTGGGGCGAATAATCGGAATAGTTTACTTTTGTGACCCTTTATTTTCCTTTGTAGAGTGGTTGACAGTTATAGGAACTGGAAATGTGAGCACAGGTGTTGAAGCATCTCTTAGGAGTGGTTAGGAGATGGCTTTGGCGGTTGTGTAGATATGCATGGTGTTCAGTCTTTCTTTAAAACTACTAACAGACTTGAACTCAACTTTAACCCTAATTCATAATTTAATGTGTTCGTTGCTTTGTGTCTGTTTCTCATTTTTTCAAATCTAGAGAAAAAAGAAAAATAGAAAGATAGTAGTATCATTAGTGTGATGAAACTGAGGCCTCTTCCGCACTACATTGTTATAGTGCTATTATTCCACTTTCAACATCCTGTGGAATTCTGGGGTTTGTACTTGACTAAGGCCAAAGAGCTCTCTGGCTGAGAATTCTAAATGCCCCTCTCTAAACTGCAAATCCCAGTATTCCATAGGATGTTGAAAATGGACTAATAGCACTATAACAGTGTAGTGCAGAAATGGCCTTAGATCAGGGCGTATGAACCTGTCATTCTAAGTTAAATCATCGATTGGTCTTTACCACCATTACTCTGGAAGCAGCTTTCCAAGCTCTCAGATAGGGATCTTGTTCTCGCTACCTAAAATACCAGGGATTGCAGGACCCCATGCATGCAAAACATATCCCCTTCCAAGGAGTTACAGCCCATTTTCAAGTATTGGTCTGACCTTTTAATTCAGTGTTTCTCAAACTTTGATCCTTAAAATGTTTTGGATGTCACCTCCCAGAATTCCTGACTGTTGGCCAAGCTGATTGGGGCTTCTGGAAGTTGACGTGCAAGACAGCTGGAGGCTCAAAGTTTGGGAACCTCTGCTTTAACTGAAGAGCAATGGAATGGACCAGTCATCTGCAGCTTCTGCCTGGTACCACAATGCCAGTGGTTCCCAGACAGAATTCCCTAGGCCTATGTCTGGGAATGTGAAGAGCTGTAATTCAACACATCTGGAGCGTGCAGGCTGGAAAAGTTGGTGTGAACACTATTGTAGCCTTGTGTTCTGTTTGCTAAGTTTAATTTTCATGTTGCATGTTGAGTGCATAGAAATTACTTATAATAAATGTCATGCAAACTTCAAGTTGATTATGATGTGCACAGCTGTCACATATTCATGCATTTAGTTGTATGTAGGAAATGTGTTAGTCCTGGATGGGAAGTGTTCATCTGTATGTGCCAATGTTCCTTGTTCATTTATAAGCATGGTAAATGGAAGTCAATAAGGGAATTGGGGAAACTGCTCAGAAGTGGTATAAAAAGAAGGATTATATGGCAAAATCCAAGGAGATTGAAAAGCAGTCTTTTTGTTGATATTAAATGCCCAAATAATTCTGAGTGTTCACATGTGCATGCCATAAGTGAATTGTGCAACTTGCTTACTGAAATAAAAGAATCAACTCAGCTGATGCATAGCTTTAACTGTAAAACAGAATTGAAACTAATATGACATTTATGTCACAAAATGACACTTTTAGAACATTGACTCTTTTAGACATTTGAATTAACTATCACTTATTAGACATTTGAAACAAAAGGTGTTGTAATTAACACAGTTTTTCCAATATTATAATTTACGGTATGTCATCGTTCCTACAAGTATGCGTCTCTAAGGGGTTAAGAATATTGCATGATTAAGAAGCAAGCAAAAAGAAAAAAAAAGGCAAAACAAAAAAACCTCCAACTTGTTATCAGGCAGAACTAGTATAAACGTGTACTTGTAGACATGGGAGTGCAGGTCTAGCCATAATACTGATTAAGACAGCTGCATTACTACCTTTTATAGCATTTTCAAGTGGAATAAAGTTATTTTTTAAGAAAGCAAAATAGGATGTTGGGCTGTGGAAATTTAAATATTTGAATTTAAATTAAGTGTCTGAATTAAATTAAGTACATTTGGTCTAAATGCCTTGAAGGCACCAGATTCCATTTGATCTTGGAAGCTAAGCAAAGTCAGCTCTGGTTAGTACTTGCATGGGAGGCTACTGACAAATACCAGGTGTTGTAGGCAATATTTCAGTGGAGGGAATTGGCAAAATCACCTCTGAGAATTGCCTAAGAAAACCCTATGAAATGCATGTGTTTGCCATAAGTCAGCAAGTGACTTAAACACAGGCACACACAGTGCTGAGAGTTCCTAACGGGGTTCACAATCAATCCCTAGCATGCAGTAGTATTATTTTGATGAAACTGTTTCCCTCAGCAGAACCAGAAGTGAGACAGTCCTTCTGCAGCTCCCTGTAGGCCCTTCAAAACCTGCTCTGGATAGCTGAGATACTGTCCAGAGATTTTGGGGCAATCCAGAGAGCTGCAGTGGGGAAATGAAGAATGTTCCACTGCATTAACAGTTGGATGCTAGCACAACATTGAATTTACACTGTTATGTTCAGGAGCTCTGAATTTCTATTGTCTTTCTGATTGGAGGACTTTAAAAAAGTTAGACTGGATTACTGAGAGAGCAAATTATGCAACTCTTTGTCATGTTTTTATTGTGTTAAGTTATATTAGTATCTGTGGTCAGATTGTATATTTTTATGAAACTATAGTTGCATACAGTGTGAAAAAAACTTTATGATGAGTAATGTGTATACCTAACAGTAGCATAGTTGATAGTAGCAGCTAATGATGATAGTTGGAAAAGTGCATTTTGCTGTGACATTTCCTAGCTTTCTTCACATGGTGGATTTGAATGTACATTGAGTGTGATAAAGTCTGTGGTATTAACGTGACACACACTCCATGTCCACATGTACCCATTTAGACGAGTTCTTCCTGATAACAGTTAGATGCATGCTTGTAGATGTGATGAAGTCGTGACATGTAAGTGAAAAAATGCAACCTAAATGCTTGTATGAATCTATCCATAGTAGCAAATGGATCACTGAAGATACAGGTTATAAGTTGTCAAAACTGAAATATTTTCTATTAGTTACCCTAGTGATTCTTAGGAATCTCAGTGTTAGGAACTTGCAAGTAGTGGCATTCCATAGCTTGGTCTGGACGTAATACTACATGGTTTAGCATTGCAAGATTGGCCATCTCCTAGGCTTGCATGTGACTCCCTTCTGGTGTAGCCATTATAAAGAAACTTTTTCTTCTGTTCCATATTAGCCATAGTTTAGTATGTCATTTCAACTCTATACCATGGTGGGTGTTATCTTTAGTAGTGAAAATCATCTAGTTTTATAAACTGCAAGTAGATCATTTCCACTACCATTGCTAAGATTGACCACAATTTTGGGGAGTTCAGTTGCACTTAATACAGTTAATCCAAAACTGAAGCAAAAGTGTCTTATCCTTGGGGAAAGAGACCACATGATAAACCATAGTTTGGCGTTACAGTTAAAACCAGCTCTATGTTTCTTTCTGTTTTGGGCAGAGTGGATTTTGTGTGAGGGCCAGTCTTCAGTTGTTTCAGTAGAAATCTATCATAATACTGCAAGCTGGCAGCAAAGAACTCCAGACCAACAAAAAAATAAGTGGTTGAGAAGTTCGCTGAAGTCTCTGTTCAGTTACAGTGCTATCAGATTCATGCAGCTGCTTTTTTAGATGCCACATTTGCATGCTGTATGTAAGAGGCTGTTTCCTTTGTTTTGTGGTATACAGAACACTGGTATTTAAGCCTCACAAGTGACAGGAACATATTAGTTTTCTTTTCTAGGCTATAATTTTGGTGGTGTCCAAATTAAAAAGAACCATACTGAAATTTTAAAGCTGTGCTTGGATGACTGTTTGGGTTGCTGACTAAAGAAATCTTAATGCTTTTAAAGATGTATCTCAATTCATTGTTTAACCTTTGTCTTCATTTTTATGTTTTCTCTAACTTTCAACAGACTTTCATCGTTAATAAATTTGGCCAATTTTGGTGGTGTTGGTTGTTGAAAAGTCCTGGGTTATAATGATAAAACAGAAAGGCAAATATTTTGAGTAGGGAAGGGATATAGATCAATAGAGTAATTCTTAATATATGTGTATGTGTGCATAAAACACATATATAGGAATGTGGATGTCATTGTGCAATTACTTAAAATAACTTTGTTCAAGTTGTTCTTATGGTTGTATTTTATAATAATAACAATTGAAAAATTAAGATCTGTGTGCACCACCCCAGCCTCACTGTCCCTGTGTCATATTTTATATTTTAATTTACAAATTTAATGGAAGGAATCTGTCATACTAATTTTAAATCACTCTGGAGCTTTCTTGCCTAAAGGATTGAGTATAAATGCTTCAGGTAAATAAACTAACTTAAAACAAAATGAATAGCTTGGGTTTATAATTAATAGATATCTACTCTCTTTATAGTTCATATTTATTGTAAATGCTTTAAATATTTTTGTTAATATTTGGTCACTTTTTCCCAGGTAAATGGCTAATCCTGCTTCTAAGCTTAACATAGAAATTATGTTTTGATACATGGCTGGTTGCTTAAATACTTGAGCTGCAACACTAGTACTTATCTTTTTTCATACTTCAGGCCCATTCTTGCTTAGGCAATAGTGGTTTGTGTCTCAAATTAATCTTACCAGTATTCTTCCTAGCTATCTGCGAACAGTGACCTGTCTGCTGATTTCTTTTTCAAACAGGAATGAATTCTCTGATCTTAACGCTTATCGCTGAAGCTAGTTTCAGTATTTCATCATTTCCTGGGTTTGAGTTTTAGTAATGTTTCCTCATTTTAAACAGTCATTGTGCATCTCACACATTTGTTGATCCCTGTCAAGTCAAATTTGACTTATAGTGACCCTATGAACGAGAGATGTCCAGATCCCCCTCTCATCAACAGCCCTGCTCAGGTCTTGCATACTTAGGACTGTAGCTTCTATCCACCTGTAATGCAGTCTCCCTCTTTTTCCTACCGCCTTTTACCTTACCTTGTCGTTTCTAGTGAGTCGTGTCTTCTCATATGTCCAAAGTACTTCAGTCCCAGTTCAGTTATTTTGGCTTCTAGGGAGAGTTCAGACTTCATTCCCTCTCGTTGTTGTGTGTCTTCAAGTTATTTCCAACTTATGGCAATCCCAAGGCGAAACTATCACAGGGTTTTCTTGGGCTGAGAGTGTGTGACTGCCCAAGGTCACCCAGTGGGTTTCCATGGTTGTGTGGGGAATCGATCCTTGGTCTCCAGGGTTGTAGTCCAATGCTCAAGCCACTCATCACACTCATTTCTTTTAGGACTTGTTTATTTGTCTTTATCAGTTTGTTAAACCATAGAACTCTTCTCAAGCACTACATTTCAAATGATTTTCTTCCTGTCAGCTTTCTTCACTGTCCAGCTTTCACGACCATACAGAGAAATTGGAAATACAGTGGTATAGATAACTCAGACAGTTAAAGTAAAGAAAGGAAATCTTATTGTAGTAAATTTCATTCTCATTCTAGTAGCAGCAGCAGTAGTACTACTCATTACCTTGGCATCAGGGAAATTTTCCCAGTGATGAGAAGAGGGTCTGCGGAGCTCAGAGTTACAGGCATGACTTCTGGTTGCCATCTTCCAAATACAAATTTGAAGCAGGGAGCTTGGGCAAAAGGCAAAAATCTGAGAGACCAATTTCTTCCAAGTGCTCTGAGTGTAGCTTCTGCTTTACTTTCCAAATTTGTAAGCTGCCTTGGATCCCATTTGGGAGAAAGGCGGGATATAAATTCAATAAATAAATAAAATTGGAGGTTAATTTTCAAATGTTTCTTCCTTGACTGAATCTGTAATCCTTTCATCTCTCTTATATAGTTTTTCAGTGTATTGCTTCCATTTGTGCTTGATCATGTAACGTGTTCCCCTGCTTGTCGTATAGCATCTTCACTCTTGGCTTAAATTTCTTTTTGATTTCTCGGATCTTGTGGAAGAAGTTTCTTGTTCTTCCTTTTTTGTTGTCATCTTCTAATTGTCCACACTGATCATTATAGTAATTATCTCTATATACTGGTTGCTGAATAGTCACATTTAGGGTTCTGACCCCATTTCTGTCAGCTCTTATTTTTGCTTTACATTTGTCCTTAACTGCTTGAAGAGTTTCATCTGTCATCTGTTGAGGCTTCTCTTTCTTTTTGGCTGCAGATAGTGTCTTTTTGTCTTCTTTTTAACAACATCCCTGGCTTCAATCCAGAGTCCTTCTGACTCCCTATCAATTAATAGCTTAATATTGCAAATCTGTTTTTTCACACTGTCTTTACATTCTACAGGGATGTTCTTCAGATTGAATTTTGGCATGATGGTTAGTTTAGTGTTCTTCTTTAGCTTTACTCTAATTTTTGCTAGTAGCAGTTCATGGTCTGTATCACAATCTGCTTCTGGTCTTGTTTTTGCAGAGACAATGGAGCTTCTCCCACCTTCTGCTTTCAATAATGTAGTCTATTTGATTTCCATGTTGGCTCTCAGGTGATATCTATGTATACAGTCATCTCTTTGATGGCAATGAGGAAATTATTGGCCTCGCAAAATTCAGTCAGTTGGTCTCCTGCTTCTTTTCTTCATCTTCATCCAGTCTTTGGTTCTACTGTGTTCCTGCTTTTGCATTCCAATGACCTGTGATTAACAAGAAGTCTTGTTTTGGCGTGTGATCCATTTCCTTCTAGACTCCAGTATATAATCTTTCGATTTCTTTTTCTGCCTCTGTAGGGGGAGAATAAACTTCTTCTTTCTGCTTAGATTTCCATTTCTTGAGTAAAACACAGTGTAATATTCGTTTCCACTTTAGCTCATTCACCCCAATTATTGCTATGTTTATACATTCCCATTTGCTATGGAAGTTTTACTATAGCTTTCTCTGATTCATGCTTCTCATGTTCTGTGTTCCTATGATATATATTGTACAGCTTTGGACTTTTGTTTCTTCTTCTGAGCAAGCAAGTAGTTCAGTGTCCTTTGAACTTGAGTCCTCTGCTATACTGTAGTTGTCCCTGTTGAGTGCCATCTGACCCTGGAATTTTGTCTTGTGTCACTATGTCTTGTTTCATTTTAGATTATCTCATCTTAGGATTTTCATGGTAAAAGAAATTCAGAAGGGGTTTACCATGTCTCCTTTTGCACAGTACTAACAAGTGTTAGCTATAGTACCAGTGTCGTTGTCTCTGAGAGATCATCTGCCAGTATCACTCCCCACTACTGCTACTGCCCAGAAACTTTTTGTCACATTTAGTCTGGCTCCTCAATGAAAGCCTGTCTGACATGGGAGATACCACCAGCAGCACTGCTGCTGTCAGAATAGCCTCTTGCCTCAGAGGAGCACACAGTCTCACTGGTGCAGAAAGGTAGTGCCAGAGGTAGGATATCACACAAACTCCTAGTTTTACTGTCATTTTATATGTGTGTGTGTGTATGTGCATATATGTATGTATGTATGTGTATGTATAGGCAGACATACACACATATGGAAATCAGGATATTTCTGCTTTTCACAAATGTGTGTAGTGCACCCAGATCTTGCAACTATTTTTCCTTTTTAATATAAATATCATTGATCTTAACTATAAACAGAATTGAATAGACAAATGCTTTCTTTGTTACTGTACATTTCATTAAAAAAGTCCTTTGCCAAGGTATATGATGGTTGCAAGAAAGTAGCACAGAAACTCAGCATTTCTTTTTCACTTCCCGACAGGAAGTGATGTCATGTTACTTCTAGTGAGCCATTTTTCTCCAGTTTCTGACTCATGATAGGTGACGATGGGTTTATGAGAAGGTAGAAAAGTTTCACCAGTTTAGGCAGTTTGGAAGTAGTTTTTTTTTTAATAGAGGGCTTTAGGAGACTGCCAAAAGGTTTTGAAAGTCACAGAAGTGGGATTCAGGGGCTACACATAGCCCATAAGATGTCCTTTCCCAACCTCTGTTCTAGAGACTCCTTTAAAACTCCACTACACAAAGGCCAGAAGCACTTCCACAAGTTACTTAGTTGTGAGATTATTATCCTTTCCTCCTCTATCTGCTCATTAAAAACGTTATACATAGGTGTAAGAGCTTTTTTAAAAACAGTGGAAAAGACAGGTACATAGGTTTGATTCAGCCTTGCCTACACTCTTAATACCTGACCGGAGTGCATTTTTTTCTTCAGAAATGTAAAATATAAATTTAATAAATGATTGTGAGAATGTTGTTTACAAGTGATACAGTTTTTTAAAAAAACAGTTGATTGTGTCTTTGAAATGTGCATAGTGTCTTATTCTCTCTCTCTCTTGGTTACAGGCAGCTTAGGAAGTTAGATGAAGACAGTTTAACAAAACAACCTGAAGAAGTGTTTGATGTACTAGAAAAACTTGGTGAAGGGTAAGCGAACCTTATGAGAGGCTGCTGCACAAAGAATGTACAAAGCACCTATGACAGCTCTTGTTTAGGACTTGTATGTGTATTCTATAAAACACTACAATTTCTTGATTTATGCAAGCAAAGCTAAATAATGCTCTTATTGTTGTTGTGTACCTCCATGTCATTTCTGGCTTATGGTGACCCTAAGGCTACCCTAAGGGGCTTTCTGGGGCTGAGAATGTGTGATGCACTCTGGTCATGCAGTGGTTTTCAATGACCAAGTGGGGAATTGAACTCTGGTCTCCAGGGTGATAATACAACACTCAGACCTCTACACTGCATTCTTAACAAATAGGCTATTTTGAAATTTTTGAATGAAACTACTGACCTTTAGAGTTTTAGGCTCTCCTTGCAAAATGCAGAAAAAGGAAGCGTGATGCAAACCAGTCTTTCAGGAATTAGAAGATAGTAGTTTGCAGTCCAGTGAAATGAGATCACATACTAGCATTTGGCAAAACACATGTCCCTTTGGAAAGCTTTGGAAAACACATGTCCTTTTGCTGTGACAGAGGTGAGCAACCTGAAATCTTTTCTGTGTTTTGGAGTGCAGATCAATATAAGCCACAGCCAGCATGACCAATGGTCAAAGATGATGGGGGTGGCACTGCAGAACATACAGAAGACACAACATTGCTTGTTCCTGCAATTTAACTGTTGTACATGCATAGGGCAGTTAATTACAAGAGAGAGACTATTTTGTCCAAGTAATTTTTTCTATCCTTCAAATTTTCCAGTCTCTCCTCTAAAACCTATGGGTTTTTAAAACAGTTTTTGGGTATTTTTCAGACCCCACATCTCTAGGTGATACCTTTTTGTTTGTGATCAAAAACTGAGATTCTAACCCCATCTGGGATAACTGTCTTTTATGGGAGAAGTATTTAAAACCAGCATTTGGAAGTGAAGTAACAAAGTTTTTCTTACCTTGATGAAGCATTCCACTGGTTGCTACTGAAAACCCCTTTTTAGATCATTTTGTCGTTTAGAGATGGAATATGATTACTTCTTGGCTGTGGCCACAGTGACCACAGAAACAGTGTATCTGCACAAATTTATTGAATACCTGTTTATTCTGTATCCAATATTCTGGGAGCCTTAAAATACTTCATAAACTTTTGAGGGTATGTTATAAAGTTGGTTACATATGAAGTCATACATAAAGTAACTAAGAAGATATGACTCATTTAATTAACACACCATGTGAGAAGGATGTTCTCATTGGTATTTAGTAATTTAGTAATTGGTATTTAGTAATTACAGTTCGGTTCTCCTTTTTTCCTATGAACTCAAGATGATATATATAAATGTTTCACTATTCTCACAACACTACTGTGAGGTAGATCATGCTGAGAATGACTGGCCCAAGATCAAGCAGTGAATTTTATGGATAAGTGATCAGGTCAGATGCATGATCACCAGGTCTCATTCCAGCACTATAATCCTATACTTGCTCCCTGTTTTGAAAAAAGTGTTCTCTATAATGATAGGCTTTCTAGTTTTGTGAAAGGCAAATCTCTTTGTACGTTGAACAATCAGTAGTTACCTTAATTATTTGTGCTAGCACCTGTTTCTTCCTGTGACAGTTGAAGTAGTAGTGTTTGCACATTGGAAATCTGATTATTCTTTGTTCTCTTCTAAACCTAAGTGAGCACTGTTTAGGCTTCTAAGGTATAATTTGTTTTTTTACTAAAGCTCTGAGGAACGGCAACCAGAAGGTACTGTGCTCTTTGTGTGGCTTCTGCAACATGAATGCGAGGTTGTGCAAAGTGTCGCTCCCTTTATAGTCAATGGACATGATGCGTGTGTGCCCACACGGGCATAGAGATGCACCCCTTGTGTCCATTACAATGGGTTGCGACACTTGCCGTTTTTGTTTTACATGAGGGTGCACTGTGGTATAGTAGTCATATACTTGTACATTTAAGTAATTCTGAGCCAAGAAATTTGAATATTTTGTCAGATGCATATTCTCCTTTTTAAGTAAGCCCTCAGTTCTTAGAGAGGAGAGGCTGTGTGTATGTGTGTATATGTATGGGGGGCATGCATAGAAATGTGACGTTGCACTGTTACTCCTTGAAACTTATGGTGCAAATCCCTCTTCGGCCAATTTATATGTATCTGTATCTGCCACTTAAGGATACAATTTAATGATTAATAGTTTTTGCAGGTATTATTGTAGTGTGATTATTTAATGATGTTTAGGTTGGGAGATAAAACAACCTGGGTGCCACCAGAATGCCTTGTGCTTTCTTTATTTACATGGATCATATAAATAGTGCTTTCAGTAAATGTATTGAAATGATTCTCAGATTTTTGTTCCTGATATGACCCTCGATATCAGACTTCTTAACAAGGCTAGTCCTAGATTAATCTAAAAATTAATTTAGTATAGAATTCTTGAATACATGGTGCACTCAGACATACTGTATAAGTCAATCATCTTGCCTTATTGTCTTTGTTTCTTGTTACAGGTCATATGGCAGTGTATTCAAAGCTATCCATAAAGAAACTGGCCAAGTTGTTGCAATTAAGCAAGTTCCTGTTGAGTCTGATTTACAGGAGATTATCAAAGAGATATCCATAATGCAGCAATGTGATAGGTGAGTTCTAGCAGTCAGTATTTTCACTTCTAGAGAACTTTCCAAACTCTTGAGTACCATTATATTTTTTGCAGAAACCTGGCGGGTAAAAAAAATCACCCTCCTTTCCTGTTCAGGGGAAAGAGAAGGAAGAGTATTAATTTAATTCCTCATTCTTTATGTTTGCAAGAAGGAATGGGAAAGAAATCCTTTCATCTGCTGCTTTTCTGCCATACCCCCCAAATTGCTCCCCTCAAAGTCATATTTTAGAAATGTTAGGAGTGAGTGTTGTTTGTGATGTAATGTCCTTACACAAAAAGTAATGCACCATATATTGCTTTTTGCTCGTAATAGCTCTGGCAGAGTCTTGCTGCAGTCACCATTATCAGAGCTTATAGAAGGAGATGGAGAATCTTCCTCTCTTTCAAAGTACACTTTTTTATCATTTCCTGCCAGATTTTTTTTAAGACAGTAGGAACAGTGAGACTACTATCAGTGCTCACCACAAAAACCTAACTTACAGAAGGAAAAAGTCCTTTTTTCCCCATTCTCTGTAGATGAAATGACTAGTCGTTTCTCATCTCCCACTGATCCTTGTATGTGGTATATGTGATGGTGGTGAGGTTAATAAGTGAACAAAAATAATGGCTTACATACTGTGCCAAGAAAAAATCTGTGAACCCCCTTTAAGTCTTATTCTTATTCTTACATTTGTTAAATTTCAAACGTTTGAAGAAAGGTACAATAAAAATACTTTAAATAAACACATATATGGAAAGGAGAAAACTTGCAAGATTCCATGTTTTTAAAACCCATGTTTTCCCTTAAAGTAGAAAGGCAAATCACGTGGCCTTCCAGATTTTGGACAGCAAATGCCAGCATTCTTGAGCAGTGCCTGTGCTAGCAATAGCTGCTTCAAGCTGCAGTCCAACAAGATCTGGAGGGTCACATGTTTCCTAGCCCAGCTTTGAAGTTTGACTCTCATAGCATACTATGAGTTAAATACCTGATTTACTGCGATGACTCAAAATTTGTTTTTAAAAATATTTATTCTGAATATCAAATAAACTCTCACATTGGTATACATAAATATGAAAAGACTATTGAGGATTAATTAGGAAAACAGAACCTTTTCTTTAAAAACACATGAAAATGTTATTAATTCAATTGACTGAATTAATTTTTTAAAACTTTTTTCAAAAACTGGTTGTCCCTATGAGCTGATGTGAGCAATCTTTTTCGACTGACTAACTGTTATAGAAAAGACTTGATCTCTTGTGACTACCTGGCTGGCTTCAGATAGCAGCATTCACAGATTAGGGTCTCAACAGGTAATCCTAAAATAACTGATAGGTACCTGTAGGTGGTACGTCACCCCAGTCTCTCGAGAAGGGTTACAAAGTTAAGCCCAGTACCTTGAATGGGTGCTGGGAAACAAAGTGGCCACTACTGTAGCTCTTCAGGGACCAGTTGTCAAACAGCATGTGCCCAGGCCCACTCTGTTGTTCTGTGAAAAGTCATAAATAGTACTCTCACATAGGTCAGATTAAAATATTTGAGTCTCAAGATAACAAAGAAGTGTCCTTCCAAAATGTACTGTGAACACTGTGCTCCATCTGAGAGAAGGAAATCCCTTTGAAAAAAACATTTCCTCCTCGTGGGTGGGTGAGTTATATTTATTTCAACTTGTGAAGCTTGCTTTTCTGTGCTAGTAGTAAGTGGTATCCTAACTTGTTATAATGTGTCCAGCTCAAGAGACTATAGCTCAGTGGCATATTAGCTTTATAGAATTTCTTGACTGGCTTGATTGATGTCTTGTTTTATGCATGCCTTTTTATATAATTGATTTTTTTTATTCTTTAAAATTGTGTACAATTTGACCATAATCTTAATTTATTCCACTGTGTTCACTGGTATAATGTAGCACCTAACAATTGGTAGTAGGTCCCTTAGGACCTTTCCACCCTACACTGTTATAATGCTATTATTCCACTTTGAACATGCTGTGGAATTCTAGGGTTTGTAGTTTACTGAGGCCAAAGAGCTTTCTGACTGAGAATTCTAAATGCCTGTTCCTAAACTTCAAGCCCCAGGATTCCATAGAATGTTGAAAGTGGAATAATAGCACTATAACAATGTAATGCAGTAACAAAAAAATGCAACTCCTACTGTTATAATTTCTTTGCAATTTTTCACTTTCCAAAAATTACCCAACTGTGGATTTCCTATGAAACACTTAGTTTGTGCTAGGATGAAGACTGACTAGGGGCCTTTCCTTAGGAAAGTGAATTTTCTTTTTCTGAGTTCTTGCTTTTAATAGGACTCATCACAGTACACTAAAACTGGGGTTTAAATCTGTCCTTTGGTTTGCATTTGGTAATCTGCAAAATATATATTTAAGCCACTTGAGTTATACTTTCTCTTAATTTTTCCTTAGTCCTCATGTAGTCAAATATTATGGCAGCTATTTTAAGAACACTGACCTCTGGATAGTCATGGAATATTGTGGTGCCGGATCTGTGTCTGACATCATTCGACTGCGAAATAAAACAGTATGTATTCCTTCAACATCCTTTGATTCTTGCAGGTGAAAATATTGAGTATTAAGACAATATTTTGATGTCAAATCTAAAATTAGTTCCCAAAGAACATTTAGTCATTAGCATGACTTTGAATGACATGAGGTGTGAAACTATACAGATGGAATATTCCTTCTCTATTTTGCATGAGGTCATAAATTGACAGGTGACCTGAAGATGCATACACATACACACTCCACATATATGCATATATTGCCACTGGAATGGTAAAAGCTCATTGTCTTAGCACCCCCTCTGTTGCCTACTGCACAAGGCAAGACTGCATTTGCACATGCATTTGGCAGCATGTGTTAAAATGTGTGGATGCTCGCTGTCTGTTAGGATTATGTTAGGATGCAGAAGAATGTGTCACTTGCTGGTTAGTTGTGGCTTAATCCACTGTAGTTCATAAGAGTTGGCAGTAGAAAGCTTTGGAGAGGCCTTTACTGTCTCATTGCCTCTTGTATCTGCTCCAGGAGCTATAGGAAACACTGTCAGACTGGGTGAGGAAATCCTGTGAAGTGAGAGCTGTGTCTCCTTGGCCTAAGTTTCATTACTCACAACAGCAAAAGTAGATGTATGAAATCAGTGGGCTTTATATAATTGCTGAGTCACCATTCAGCAATTGATTTATTGACCCTACTCTAATTTGGGCTTTAGTTTTGGATTTTGGATGTTGTATTTGTTATAAGTCACTTTGAAAACTGGGTTGATATGTTACAAATAAATGATTATGTGAAAGACTTCTTTAAATTAAAACACCGTGTTTGTGAATTAATAGAATCCTTTAAAGAAGTGCGTTTTGTATCATGACTTCAGGATCCTTCATCATACTCAAAGTTATGAATACTGGCTTTCTGTGTCTGATTCGATGCATGCATGAGTTTAGGGATAATTGATAATGTGTCTTATTTGTTATAGTCTATGTATTTGGATACTGCAAATCTTTACCCTGGGTTAGATTGTTCATCACTGTGTTGAATGGTAAAGATCCTAAGTCTACAAATACTGTTGTAGCCTTTCACTGCTGCTTGAAACCTCAAAAGGGTATGATTAAAGTTGATAGATATGTACTATTTACTCTATAGCTAATATAGATTTTTCAAATCTTGTCAGATTATGGTGACTGTTGTTACATAGTACTTTGCCTAGGTTTCTGGAGCAATGCTGTGCAAAGACGAGTGGCATTTGGAACGCAGAAAGAATAGACTAACCAGCATTTGGAAGCTAACAGTTTGTTATTTAGATCAGTTTTTGGAGTGCTTCTCTGCACATTTAGATTGTTTTACATTTCCTTTCATACCTGTTAGATCCACTAATATAGCTCTGTTGATTTCATGTGCTGAACGATCCCCTGGAATGATGGAGCTATGCCTGAAGCTTTGTAGGGAAATTGAGGAAAGAGGGAATTTGGATGGGTACTGTTGTAGGTTACTTGTGTTGCTGTTACCTTCTAATAATATTTTAATGGATGATCAAGTACCAGCTAATGTGACAAGGAAAGGAACATATTATGCACGTTGGATCTTACAGTCTCAATTAGCTTGTTTAGTAAGATATGGACTAATTGTAGTTAGTTGTAACATTCTCCTTATAAGATAGTGTTTTTGTACATTTGTAATGAACTGGAACAGTGCTTTTGCAGCAGCTAGCTCTGAGTATCTGCTAAATTAATTTTCTTTCTTAGTTGATGGAAGATGAAATTGCTACAATAATACAATCAACACTCAAAGGACTAGAATATCTGCATTTCATGAGGAAAATACACCGTGATATCAAAGCTGGCAACATATTACTCAATACAGAAGGCCATGCTAAACTTGCAGATTTTGGGGTAGCAGGCCAACTTACAGTGAGTACACTTGTTTTTATATGAGATTATACTTGGTTGAATCTGTATCTTGGTGCATGCTGCAGGAGTAACAGAAGCAGGTGTTCTTCTTATAGCAGCCCCTCTCACTGCCTAAAAAGAGTAGACGGAGTCAGGGATTCTGGTGAATAAGGTGAGTAGTGGCATAGGTGTGTGTGTGCGTGAATCATGTATAATCGAATGGACCTTCTGCAAGTCTTCTAATAGTATGAGACAGATTCTGGATCCAGTGCATTATTTAGGGAGCTAGTTTATCTTAGCTAGCCCTCATTAGGGTTTTGTAACTTGCACAGAGGCAGGGTGGTTACTTGCACAGAGCCAACATTTATAAAGACCTCTTCCAAGAAGTTGCAATTGTGTAAATCATAGGACTCATGTAAAGATCAGATATTTCTGATGAAAAACTTTGCTGTTGGCAGAAGGGATAGCCAGATACTCATGTCTAGAGACTACACATTCCTCGTGGTGTTATTTCCGCTATGGCACCCCCGGTGAGGACCCCCAGATATCCTTTTGATATCATTTAATTTGGCCTTAGCTGGATTGGTTGCGATTACCTCATCTCACGTGTTCGCAAAGTTCTCTGGGTAAGCACGGACAGAGAGTGGCCGTTAATGGTTTACATTCCATTTCTCTTTGTAGTCAGCAACCCAAAACTCACCCGAAGCTTTAGGGAACTTCCCGCCACAGACTCCTCAATGGCCACGTGGCTCTCAGTCAAATTACTCTTGTGAGTTGGGCCATCAACGTCCCGGCCAAAGGTATTGTTTCTACATGCAAATCCCATCACGCTAAACCTGACCTCACCAAATCCTTTTGTCCAGCACCGAAACCTCTTTTGTTCTCCTTTGGGACTGCCATAGCCGAAAGGCATGATCTTCCCTATAAAAACCCTTCATTTTTAACCGATCCTCGGATCCCCTTTGACTGCCATCCTACCCTGCCGCTGGTGTGTTTAAAGGACTCCCCTCAGCGCCCCACGCTGAGCTTTCTTCCCTGAACCTCCAACCTCTCCCCAGGACTACGGAACAGGTCGTATTGCCCTCCCTTACAACTCTTTTCTTTTCCAGTTAGTTAGTTTGTGTTTGTCTTCTGTGTGTTCCTGTTAATAAAGAAGTGTTCATTATTTTAAAACCTTTGTCTAGCCACTCTCTAACCTGATGCTGTGTACATAGGGTAAAAGATCTCGCTTTGTTACCCTGCCTCTCGCTAGCAAAACCTGTGCTCCGAATTCTAATTTCCCCATCTTTGGTATTTAATTGGCAAAGCCGGGTGCCCCTCGCGGGACCCCCAATTTTCAGGGTAACAGTGGCACCTTGAAGAGCTCCACTCTTTAAAAAAAAATAATAATCAAAATGCCGCTTTCCCATTTAATCTGTTTTAGCTCCAGGAGAAATCTTTTTCGAAACCTTGGAGAAGATTGGAAGTCACTTTTAGTTTTGTAAAAAAAATTTCACCAGACCTGAAACAATTCAGACAGGAAAATGCTAACATTGTGCCCAATACCCTTTAGAGGAGTCAGATGACATGCTGAGTATTTTTTTTGTAATTGGAGCTGGGGGGGTCATTTGTGGCCTGTAGGCTGCATTTTTGCCATACCAGCTGTACCAGCACATAATGCGGGGGGCAACAGCTCTGGAAAAATTGATTTTCTAGCTTTGTGCTTTTATAACTTTTGGTTATATCAATTCTCATTTGAATCACTTTCTGTTGATTTAGCTGTGTTGACCCTTACACAATCCTGGTCAGTACTAAATTTCCTGGGAAAATTTTTGTCTTCATTTATTTTCTTTGGTTTAGCCAACTTACTTAAAATTTCCTGTTCTTTCTTTGTGTTAGGATACTATGGCAAAAAGAAACACTGTGATAGGGACTCCATTTTGGATGGCACCTGAAGTGATCCAAGAAATCGGATACAATTGTCTGGCAGACATCTGGTCACTTGGGATTACAGCCATTGAAATGGCTGAGGGAAAACCACCGTATGCTGATATACACCCAATGAGGGTAAGGGCTGAGTAATCAATCCAAGACTAAGTCACTTGTGTAATGCACTAGTGAAGTTGGGAGCCAGGTCTCACAGTACTGTGTTGGTATGAGCTGGCTAGGTAGATGTGCTTGGTAAGTACAAATGCAAAATGCATTACCAACATGTGGGAGGAAGCACATACTGTACTCAGTAGAATGATACAACTGGAAGTTTTGAGTGCATTTGTTGGATATTTTCCCATTTTTACCACAGTTTAATCAAATGTTATCATGATTGCACTGAAGTTAAAAGCTTTTAGGAAGGCATGTCTGTGCTTAAATGTGGATGTGAAAAGCAGCACTTGTTTGAAATGATATAATACATTAGTCATTGCTGCTAATTTCATTGGTGAGCTTTGGGGTGGGGAATTCTGGGGGAAGGTGCTTATCCGTCAGGGTTCCAGATTTAGCCTCTGTTATCAGCCTGTTACTGAACGGAGCAATGTTGTGAGAGCCATGATTCGTTAAAGCTTTTGTGAGTATCTTAAGCATGATTTTCTTCTTTTATTCTTATAAGGTGAGAAGAGAGTAGAAAAAAATATTGTTTTTTGCAGGCAATTTTCATGATTCCAACAAATCCACCTCCAACATTCCGAAAACCAGAACTGTGGTCAGATGAATTCACAGATTTTGTAAAACAGTGTCTGGTGAAGTGTCCAGAACAAAGAGCCACTGCAACACAATTGCTTCAGGTCAGTATTTGCTATATTGGGATGTAAATAAATGAAAAGATTTTTTTTCCTCTGCCTATCAGGGCAATCAACAAACACACAGCTTTCCTAATGGTACTTTTTGGAATGCTGATTCTAGCTTTCTTGCTACTAATATTTTGGTTTATCTCAGTTCCTGACTTGTAGGTGACGTTCTTCACTGTCTAGTTAATCAACCGTTTAATAGAAAATGGAGAACATATTTCATTATTTTAAAGAATTTCTTGTCTGCATTGTCTGGATGACTTGAGTCAGATAAGGACACTTCAGACCAAAAGCATAGGGGGATCTCTCTCTTTCAGATTAAAATACTGAAACTTAAGCCTCAAGGGACAGATAGTTCTGTAACCATGGTACAGATCTTTGAGAATGACTGTTCACATGCTGTGTCATTGTGTGCATGGGTAGAAGCTGTAAGGATCTACTTAAATGCCCATCTGGAAAAGCCTGTGTGTGAATGCTCCCAGCCTTAAGGAAGTCATTTGTATCTGGATATTGGGTGTATAACATTTTCTGCTGTTTGCCTGGACATTGTGAAAACTGAAAACTCTATAACAGGCACTATGTGGGAACCTCTTCTAAGTTTTAAGTGAAAAAAATAGGTTACAGTAGAACATTCTTGATGCTTGGTGTTCTGTAATTGAAGATGTTGCTGTATAATCTCTTTCTTGGGAATTTTTTAGTTTAGTGAAACAAACACTGTTCAGCAATGCTCTTAACATCCCTGGTTTTGGGGCAGAGATTTGGGCAAAATAATCTGTTTGAACCTCTGTGTGTGTTTGTTTGTATTTTAAGAAATCTGCAGATATTTTCTGCATTTCTTCATGCTGGTATACTGGCAGCAATGATACAGACAAGGACAACTAGTTCCTATGGATGCTAAATTGAGATAAATCTCAGTTAATTCATTGAGGCCTACTTCCCAATGAAGCATGCAGAGGATTGCAACTTGCATATCCAATAGAGACTCTGCCAGTCAGGTATATCTTAACTATAAACATTGACGCTGATAAAACTCCCGGCATAGACCAGATCTAGGTTGTACACACTTTTGAATTAAAATTATTTCATTCACCACTTTGAAAAATAGAATATACGTTGCTTTGCAGTAGTAGCCTTTGCATGTCCTAGGTTAGTTATATCATTTTAACATAGTGGGTCAGAACTGCTTTTGACTGATAGTCATGACTTAGAACAGACATGTATTATAGGTTCTTGTGGGTTTTCTGGGCTTTGAGGCCGTGTTCTATTAATATTTTCTCCTGACGTTTCACCTGCATCTGTGGCTGGCATCTTCAAAGGATCTGGTGGCATGGAAGTGAGACAGAGCATATATACTTGTGTAGTCCCCGGGTGAGAGGAAGCAGTTTGCATATGTTACAGTTGGCCTGTGTGATGGCCTGCTGTTAAATGGGATATCCTCCAGGGTTGTATTTATTGTTAGTTAGGGGATATGCATACCAGTGCGTTAAGTACATTAGCAATCTATTGTATTGTTTCTTGTAGAAGGACCTCCAGAGTCTAGGTGGTGTTAATTGGCATATTTTGAGTCTTGATTTTAGTGTTCTTCAGTACTGGTAGCCAAATTTTGTTTACTTTCTGAGTTTCTTCTTTCCTGGTGAAATTGTCCATGTGTTTATGGATTTCAATGGCCTCTCTATGTAGTCTGTGTATACTCTATGTGTAAACCAGCCTGGACACAGAATGATTTTTGAAAGCACAGAAATTCTGAACCATTCTGACAACTACTATGTCAGACTACACAGAGAGGCCATTGACATCCATAAACACATGAACAATTTCAACAGGAAAGAAGAAACTCGGAAAGTAAACAAAGTTTGGCTGCCAGTACTGAAGAACACTAAAATCAAGACTCAAAATATGCCAGTTAACACCACTTAGACTCTGGAGGTCCTTCTACAAGAAACAATACAATAGAATGCTAATGTACTTAACGCTGATGTACTTAACGCATATCCCCTGACTAACAATACAACCCTGGGGATATCCCATTTAACAATGGGCTATCACACAGGCCAACAGTAACATGCAAAGTGCTTCCTCCCACCCGGGGACTACACAAGTATATATACTCTGTCTCACTTCCATGCCACCAGATCCTCTGAAGATGCCAGCCACAGATGCAGGTGAAACGTCAGGAGAAAATACTAATAGAACATGACCTCAAAGCCCAGAAAACCCACAACCGCCTATGGATTCCGGCTGTGAAAGCCTTTGACTTTACATCAAACATGTATTAGTTTTCAACCAGCACTACTTACTCAGTCAACAGAATTAATAGGATTGCTATTACTCTGGTCTTTGACTTTTTGTTCCACTGTTATATTATTTCAAAATTCTTACTTTTCAGTTTGTGTCTTCTAGCATCCATTTGTGAAAAATGCCAAAGGAGTTTTTATCCTGAGAGATCTGATTAATGAAGCAATGGATATTAAGCTGAAAATTCAGCAAGCTCAACAACGTGAATTGTATCATGATGATGAGGAAAATTCAGTGAGTCTTAAAACTCCTTAAAATATTGTCCTTTCTGTAGTAATTCTGTTAATTCTGCCTTCCTGCATTTTAGCTGGCTTAAGTGTTGGTAATTCCTTCATTAGACTCCTTCAGTTTGTATTTAAAAAAAAATCCTAGGAGAAGGAGCAGCAAATGACAAAGCAAGCTGTTGTTCCCATTCACCAGCTGAGTAGGGCCCTTATTGCACCATCAAAGAGAGATCATTGGAACCAAGAGCTTTGTGTGGAAAATTAGAGGGATCATTTTATCTAGGGTGATTATCTGTTGACTAAAGTAGTAGGGCATTTTCCCATTCAAACCCTTTTGGTATGTTGTTTCAGTGCAACCCTAAGTGCTTATTATGGACCTTTGCAAGCCATTTTGGGAATGTTTTTGGTTGAAGAACAGGGTGAAAATGTTCCATATAAATCAATAGGCCTCCACTTAGTCAGTGGCCTTAGAAGCAGCAGTACAAGATGAAATACAATAGTTGAGACACACAGTTTGAAAATGCAAGAGTATATTCATACTAAATTGAAGGCAGGATCAGTGTTAGACCACATGTTATGCCTGCAGATGTTGCCAGGTTGCTTCTAGTCAGAGTAGACATTGCTGAGTACATGGATCTATGAACTAATTTTGTACAGGGTGTGATTTCCGTCTGTAAAGAGTTAAGGCGGGGCAAGACACATCTTCATACAAAGGAAGTGCACAACCTATCCTGTTGCTCCTAACAAACTGCCATGTGAAAAGGGAACGTGTGAATGATTTCCAGTATCCCCCCTTCCTTAGCTTATATAATAATGTGTGAAATACAAGGACGTGTGCATAAACACAAAAATGAAAAAGTTTTTTAAAAGGATTGTGTAGAATGACTAGATGAGAGCAAAGGGCATTGTCTTCACACTTGAAAGGGTTGAAATGATACATTGTCTGTATGTGTGTGTGTGCATGGTACACCTTCAGTTCTTAAATGCTGGAAGACATTGTCTGTATGTGTGTGTGTGCATGGTACACCTTCAGTTCTTAAATGCTGGAAGACATTGAAGCACCTGTTTCCATATGAGAGTAGCAGTTTGGCCAGAGCTCGTGCTAAGCAACTGTTCATCAGAGTACTTCCTATCCTACATCTAGCCTTCAGTGCAACTGGGGTACAAGTTCTAATACTATGTACCTATATGTAGGAATTCTTAAAAAATCTTGCTGGTGATATTATTTTGCTATGAGTATTACATCATGTTCATCATTGTTTGCGTTGGTCCATCCCACCCTCTTTAGCCTAAACATTTTTCCAAGGAAAATCTTTTTTTTTTAAAGGATGGGGTGAACACACAAGAGTGTGTGTATCCCTTAGACCATACTGCTCTGCTGAACTTAGAAAATAGTTAAAACAAAATTACTTAAAACAAAAAAACCCCAACAAACTTGTCGCATATACCTTCAAATTTCAGTTCAGTTATTGTCGCTATCAGATAAACTATTCATTACGCCTGACCAGATTTTTCAACCTCAATGTGAAGATGACATTTTTGAATGAAATTAAAGTATTACTATGGTTTTCTTACAAGCCTTTATTCTCTGCTCTCCTCAAAGGAGCTTAGAGTAGCACCCAAGGTCCTTTTTGTCAAATACTGCATGAATTCAGAACATAAAATAATTTCAGTATTCTTTGATGTCGTCTTCTGTATTAGCTAAAGCAGCCTCTTGCAGCCCTTATTTTAGAAGAAAATCTAAAACATATGTTACAAGAAAGCAAGGCTTCATGTCTTTGTCTGTAATTATGTTAGATGATTTTTATCTAAGTTAATGTTTATATCATCTTGTGAAACTTTTTTGCATTTTATTGATGCAGTTTTTGCTAAGTATTAAGATCCCTAGTTCAGTAAGGATATGGTTATCATTTTATGACCAAGTTGAGGATTTCATCTCCAAAGCCACACATCCATTATTTTGTTATCTCTTTGAGAATAAAAGATGAAAATTGATCATAGTTAATTGACAGTGGGCAAGGATCAAATTTGTAAACTGACATTATACACCCATTTCCTTTTTAATTTCATGATATTGGGAAGCACCTGCAGTTTTGCTTTAATCAAGTGATTTAAAAGTATAACATGTTAACATTTGTATGCAGGAAGAAGATGAAGCTGATTCTAGAACCATGGTACGAGCAAGAGGACAGGAGACTGGTACAATCAGAGCTGCTTGTGGAATGAGTGATGGCATCAATACCATGATAGAGTATAATGACACCTTAGAGTCACAGCTGGGAACAATGGTGATAAATACAGAAGATGAGGAAGATGAGGGAACAATGAAGAGTAAGTGCTTCATTTTTTAATAGTATACAACATAGTTAATATGCTTTGGGTTGCCATTTTATTTTTATTTTTACCCTACCTTTCTCCTGCCAAAGGAAACCACACAGAGGTAGAGCTCAGGTTAGAAGCAGGCCCAAATCTTGACCCTCCATTCATAATTCTTTCTCCTTCAAGATGGTTTATTAGCTGTGGTAAAGGGCATAGAACTGGTTAAATTAGAATAAACAAACATAGTATGCAGTTGCTGCTGCCAAGTATATTTGTGGGAGGTGTTCAGAACAAGGAGATAAGGTGTTGACAAAGTCCATTGTACTTTAGATGGCATAATTGGGAGCAAGATGGGGATTCTGTGCTGAGCTTGTTTCCTTCCAAGCCATTTCTTAACTTCTTTGAAATGGCAAGCCCAGTTGCTTGCCAGTGGAAAGCATACCTGTTCTCAGTTGAGCAAATCCCATTCTAAATTGTATCAAAGGGAGTATGGTCATCACTGCATGCCCAGTCAAAAAAAAATCCTTGCTGGAAACCAAGGAGACTTCCTAAAATCATTTGTTACATGGAAGTAGGTTCAGGGGGAAATGGAAAAGCCAGTAGACCATGTCCATGCTTTGACTGGTCAGCTCTTTACATCTTGGCTAAGATGCTTCTTCCATACTGACAGAACTTAGAATACTGGTCCATATTCTGGTGCATTATAGGTGGTAGAAGAAGAGGCATGATAAGAAAAGGAGAGAACCTGTCTTGGTCTCACCATTATCACAGTGGTGGTTTCTCCCAGGCTGTGGAGCTTCTTCTAGAGCATTCTAGGCCGGCCTCCTCTCTGCTCTCCAGTACCTTTTTGCTTAAGCTGGCTTTTGGAGATTAGCTGGTCATTGACAAAGGGTCTTTTAGTGTTTGTGTGTGTGTACATGTGCACTCTATACTTTTATTCTCAGTTGCATTTTAAATGCTTTTAAACTGTTTTAAATTAGTTGTTTTTTTAAAAAAACAAGACAGCTTATTTGTTTTTGTAATTTTAAAACTATGATTAGTGTGTTTTAGCTGTATTTTGTTTACAGTCTGTGTTGTGAACCACCTTGGATTCCACATTATGAGAAAGCTGGCATATTAAACTTTGAGTGGTGTATTAAGAGAAAGTGTCTTCTACCTGCAGCTAAAAGCAGAGTAATGCCAGTGCTTCACTTTAGTCAGAAGCCTGAAATGCTGTGGAAAGAAAGGTTGCTTATGATAGGATGTAGTTACAGGAGTAGCCAATCTTCCTGTATTTGTTACTGCCTAAACTGTAATGGGTTTCAGTAATTGTTCGGATATTACAACTCCATTTTATTGTTTATATCACTAAATAGAATGGTAGAAAATGAAAATTTGTAGGTGTCCTTCATTCCAAAGTGGTTCCTTATATTCCTGGAAAATTTTCTCCACCAGAAGGAATATATTCTGAAAATAACATGTATTCAGCTGTGAAAGCAGGACTTTAAAAATGAACCTATTTCATTGACACTCAATTCGTATTGCAGTACTTTTCTATTTAGTGGTCAAATTCTGACAATAAAAAATATATGATTCTCTAGTTAGCTGCAGTTTCTCAACCCATGTATTGCATACAGATGGCTTCTGATTGGATAAGACTGTAGAGGAAGACAAGAATAATCAGCATCACCAGTTTGTGTTTCTTAAATTGTTTTATGCTCCAATGTTAACAAATTAAACATGCTGTGCTGTATTTTGTGAGATATACTTCAGCTTGGTCTATAGATGAGTTGGCAGAATAATTTAATCATTTCAGGCTTCAGATCAAGAATGTTAGGGTTTGGGTAGGCTTCCCTCAGACTTCCCAAACCTGGAAGTTTTCAGAAAGGTAAAACTTTACACATACACATATACCTGTTGCACTCAAGGGCCACATACTTGTCATCGTCTTCTTCTTCTTCCCCCTTCCTCCTCCTCCTCCTCCTCCTCCTCCTCCTTTTCTTTCTAGGATAGCATTTTAAAAATTTGATCAGTCATGCAGTCCATATGACTCTGCCAAGTCATTTCTACAGGCTTTGTTTTACATTGTTGTTATGACTGTCAAGTCATTTCTACCTTATGGGCAATGCTAAAGTGAACCTATCAAAATGTTATCTTGGCAAGATTTTTTGAGAGAGGGTTTGTCATTGCCTTCCTCTGAGGCTGAGAGGATGTGACTTTCCCAAAGTCACCCAGTGGGTTTCCATGGCTGAGCAGGGATTTGAACCCTGGTCTCCTGGATTCCTAAGCCAGTGCTCAAACCACTGCATCACATTGGCTCTTTTGTTTGTTTCATGTAGCATTTGTTAAAAGGAAATCTTGTTGCTATAGAAAAACTGTCTGAAATCTTAACCTCTGGGACAGACAACAAAAATTTTAGCCTTGTAGCTGACTTATTTTCCTTTTATTGAGTTTTTCAGCTGGGATCTATGGGTTGATAATGCTCACAGATTTTTAATAACCAGTCAAAATTTGTAGTCATCCTGACACTTTCAGTTCTACTGGTCCTAACCAGTCCATCATTTTGCTTAATATGAATTACCATGAACAAGGTGCCGGTGAATTGGATACCCCTTTCTTTCAGGCAGGATAGAATCACTGTTTGAGTATGGGTATTAACAGGTTCCTGCACAAGATTTATAAAGAATTGTAGAACTTCAGTGGATAACAGCAGGAAGGCAGAGTTCAACTTTCAGCCCTAGAGCATCTGTTGCTCCCAGCTGAATTTCAACTGTAAATGTCTTTTTTTAAATTAAAAACATGCATATTATTAAAATCATAACATAAGATTGCTTTACAACATCATTGCTTCATACTATACTATACTATATACAAATTTTGTATTTTTACGTTATTCGTAATGTAAGAATTCTCTCGTTTATAACTTTTACATTGACTTCCATTGTCATCTACCCAGAATCATTTCCCACGCTATTGCTTTTATGCATTTAAAACTCCCTTAGTCATGTATATAATTTATGTTGAATGTACACTTTCTATGCCATTTTCATTGTCAACAAATATATTTTTATCCTCATTCCATACTTTACAATATAAATCCATCTCTATCAATTGTATACAATAATTTGTATCTTAATCCTTTCACCTTTGTTTTAAATTCATAACTATCTTGTTCAATGTCCAGTATCAGCCTCAATATCAATTATCATATCAATATCCATTTTTATTCATATATTCAATTACTTGTTGCCAATCTTTTTCTACTTGGTGGGTTTGTTTTCCTCTGAGTTGATCTGAAAAGGAGTCAAATTGCTTCAGTTCTAGTACTTTTAAAATCCATTGTTCCATATCAGGAATTGCCGGCATTTTCCACAATCTTGCAAATACCATTCTGGCGGCTGTTATTAGGTAAAGTAACACTCTTTTATTTTTCTGTTGAGAACTTTTATCCAACATGAATGTCATATTTAGCAGAAAGAGTTCAGGCACCATTGGAAAAGACACATTGAATATTGCTTTTATAGCTTGATAGATTTTTAACCAATATTTCCTCATGATTGGACACATCCACCATATTTGGAAAAAAGTACCCACGTTAACCTTACGTTTCCTGCATTTATTATTTCCTGTGTGGTACATTTTTTCTATTCCTTCTGGGGTAAGATGGTATCTGTACATCATTTTAATAAAATTTTCTTTTAAGTCTTGCAAGCTAGTAAATTCTGCCATGTTTTTCCAAGCCATTTCCCAGTGCTCCAAAGCAATTTCGTGCTGGACATTCTTTGTCCATTTTATCATTACATCTTTTACTGTTTCATCTTCTAGTTTTTGATTTATGAAATATTTGTAAAAGTAGGAAACTTTTTGTTTTGTTTTAAGGAATATTATTATGTTCAAAGAAAGGGAACTTTCCCAAAGTATAAAGTCCCAAAGTCACCAGGCTACCAAGTCTACAGTTCTAGTAATCCCAAAATCCAAATTTCAGAAAAAGATCAGCCTCCAGATTTTAAAAATAGAAGGGTACGGTAGTTTCCGAACTTCCGAACTTCTCTCACAGTACAGACAGATTCGTCAAAAGTTAGTTATCGCCGTCATATGGAAAGTACTCTGATAGTTTTTTCTTCTCGCGCTACATTCATTTCTTTATTAGTTGGAGTTAACGTTTTATATCTGGGTAGATGCCAAATTAGATGTTTACTTATAATTCAGAGGCTTTCTTGATTTAGTCTATAATTTAAAAAAGTCTGGGCATTGTTTATCTGGGAATCCGCGTGGCAAACAATGAGTGGCTGTGGCAGTTCTTTGGCCCCTTGCTTCGTCCACTTACCTTCCAGCGGTGGACGCCTTTGGCATGCGGGCTCACAGTTGTGGACCCCCTGCAAAGTCGCTCAGGTCTCCTTTTACCGAAGGAGTTCTTGTCCAGGACTTGTCTAGAAGGTTGGCGAACCTCTCCAGATCATCAAATCTTCTTTGGATCTTGCTAATTCTCCTGGAATCACCACTTGTGGCGACAACCTAGGAACAGTTGTTTTCCTAGGTGGCCATACACTCCGCCATCAGACTGGAAGTCAACTGTAAATGCCTAAATGAATAAGAGAAAAGATGATATGAGTAGTAAGCAGTGTTTAGCAGAGATTTGAATTGCATTTATCCATCCATCACTTCATTTATATCCTGCCTTTCTTCAAAACTGGGACTCAAGGTGGCTTACAGAAAGACAGAGAATAGAAGACATATGGTTAAAAACATATAAAATTAACATTAAAACAGCATGAAATGGCAACTGGATTAAAACCAAATAAAATCTTTCTTTAAAACATATAGCAACATCATAAATACCCCTCCCCCCTTTTTTTAAATTACAGTTGGTTCCCAAAATTTTGCTAGACGAGAAAAATCCATCTTAACTTCCTTAGGGAACAAGTTCCAAATTGTTGGAGCAGCCACAGAGACGGCCTTCTCTGGCATTCCCACCAATCCTGCTTGCGAAGCTGTTGGGATAAAGAGAAGTGCTTGATGTTAAAACTCAGGCAGACTCAGATGGGAAGGTATGATCCTTCAAATAGCCTGGGCCTGAGCCTCTTTGAGGCCTAATGTTGGCAAGAAGTGGGATGTAAATAAAGATGATAATAATAGTAATAGTAGCAGTAATAATAGTATAGGGCTTTTTAGGTCAAAACCAGCACTTTGAATTGTGCCTAGAAACAGACTCACAGACAGTGGAAACTGTTGCATCAAAGGAGTTAGATAAACACCTATACAATTTATACCACAAATGAGTAACGATATGGTTCAAACTATAACAGTTAATTACCCTAGACTGAGCAAAGAGCCATAAAAATGTATGATCAATTGTTTTCTCCCCCAGACACATCTTGCCCCCCAAAAAGGGGAGTTGAGGTATTTCCTTTACAGTGTAGCAGTGCAAGTAGATTTCGCCACTTGGCAACTACTGCAATTGTTGCTGTCTTATTTGCCAGTAGTGCCTCTTGTTCACTTCTAAATATGAGGGTTTGTGGAGGTTTCCATATGGAAATTGAAAGTTTGCTGCCTTTTTGATTTACCATTTTAGATGGCAAAACATTCAAATGTAGGACAAATAGAAACAGACAGATGCCTTAAGCCCCACAAAATGATAGCAGGATTCCCTTTTCCAACCCATTGTGTTCCAACCCATTGTGTTCATATGGATACTTTCTAAGCAGAAAAAAAGTCTATGAATGTAGTGATAGCCTTTAACCAAGAGGGGGAGCTGCAGCTCAACTGTTAGTGCAAAATGGAGTTCTGAAACTTTTCTACCACTCATTACAATTTTCTTCCGTCTCCTCTGATGATATTCGCGATCGCTAAGTAGTAAGACAATAGTTGCTTTGCATAATGTACACATTATGTTAATTGACACATTAAGGTACCCCTACAATGTAGTGTATGATAGAGAGACTTTTATTTTGAAATGTATGTGTCCTTCAATTGCACTTATCAAACAATCTTGTTCTGTGATTTCCTGTTTGCTTTAGTAGCAGACCAGGATTTGTTGCCATGTAATGCGTAAAATGACTCTAACTGGCCAAACATAACAAAACAAAACAAAACAAAACCTGGTGCTAGTTAAATGTTGTGTATTCACTGTGGGCAAGCTTATTTATCTATCATTTGTATGAAAAGTGAGGATTGTTTGTTTGTTTTTTTAAATAATGTGTCAGTTTTTGTTTTCATTACAATAGATGGATATCCTTAGACAAATATAATGAACTGGAGAGAAGTAGTGATACCAGTAACACCATGTTGGGGGATGCTCTGTGTTCTTGCTCATAGTTCTGGCTGCACAGCCATACCTGTTTTCATCCATTCCCTAGTATTCCTTCTTCTATGTTTTAAAGAGTCTTTTTTTCTCCATGCCACCTTGAACCTGACTGGAACTTGAGTTGCCCTCTAGTTTGATCTTCTTCCATCGAATTTTTTTTAATATTGTTTTGACCGATGAAAATTGGAGGTGCTGTTAAATGCTTAGATAATCTTAGTATGATCATCTGGGGGAGTAGCTGTTGAAAGGGACAAGAGGAATATTAGCATTTTTAATAAAGAAATATTTCCAGCCCTCTGAGGAAATTCAAGTATCAAATTGTGTTGAAGATATGTGAGGCCCATCAAAGCCAATCAGAAGCAAGGTAGATTTGGCAGCATGCTAATACCATTAAGTCAGCATAATTGCTTTCATTCTCCACCCTATTTTCAGAGGTGCATGGGTGTATTAAAAACATATTTCCAGGCTATTGAAGCCACACTACCTGGCTAACTTGTATGTGAGATATTACAACGCCTTGAGTATGCTGGGATTGTGATGCCTGGTAATACCAAACTCGAGAAGGAATATTGGTAAGAGTAAGAGACAAAATCATACTAAAGTGTAACATGCAGGAAAGAGGTATGTAGATGAACTTTATATGAAGGAAAAGAAAGGGGGCTGAGATCTAGAGATAAGGGGCTAATCTAAAGAAGTTCAGGGACATCTACACTAGTGTGGGAAAAAGGGAAGTATACTTTAGAGTGGAAGGAACAGCTTGACAGAAACAACCGTATACACTTGGGTATAGATTTTTTATGCCAAAAAATCAACCCCAAAACCCAGAGTCAAATTATATATGGGTCAGTATAGTATCTCTGTCTACCATAATGCTGCTTCTGACCTTTTGTAATGCCTGCTTGAAAAAAAGTGGAGGGAGCAGTGATTTTGCAGTTTCCCACTATGATGGATAGAACAAAGGCTTGTTTTAGGCTCTCCCCATATAGATTAAGCTCTTGGAACCTGAAGAAGCCCTGATCTCATCCATTCTCCCCACTGTGATGATGACTCTTTGGCACTTCCTACCAAGGTGCGAAGATTAGAAGAGGCTGGGTGAGCCTGAAGGGAGCCCTCATCTTGTCCATTCTCCCCACTGTGATGATGGCTCTTTGGCATTTCTCTGACCCAGTAGGGAGGGTAGAGGGCATTGGCCGGTGCCTCTTTTAGATTTTCCCGGATTGGTCTAAGCTCTCATCTTGGTCCATTCCAGGAGAACCTAACAGAAGCATCCTACTCATCTACTTTCCCTGCCATGGCCTATGCTTTTGACCTAGGCAAGAAGATGGCAGCAGTGGCAAGCAGCTCTGCTTTGCCATGTATGCTATGCTTCTCAAACATAAGTCCTCATTGCTACATGCCAGCTCAGAAACAATAAGGAGAACATATTTCCCAACTCCCCCATTAAAGGACCCATTACCCATAAACTCCTTATCTATCCTTCTATCTCTCCCACTCGCCTCCTCTGCTTCCACTTGGTTCCTCAGCCTGTTTACCTCTTGTTTCACCCTCTCCTGCTGCGTTAGTCAGACCTGGGAGAATTTAAAAGAAGCACTGACCCCAACACTTCCCCACTGCAGTGCCACTTTTGGCCTGGGCTGCAAAATTTAAGTTAAACGTTAATACTGTTCTTCTTCGTGGTCTCTGTGCTTCACACACTAGGAGCTTTCGCGCGTGCGCAGTAGTGTTCGGAAGATTCTAGAGCTTAGTAGCTTGGCGGGAACCCCTCCCCCATGCTGGTACTGCGCATGCTCCTCCCGCCGAGCAACGGTCACTCCTCAGTTCTTTCTCGTCCGCCGTCGCGCACAGAAAGTTCTTTGCTAGTGGCTTGCTTTCTTGGTGTTTTTTCTTGGTTTGACTTCGGATTTGGTTTTTGATGACGAGTTTTGGATTTCGGACTGGACTGGTATTTAAAACCCCTCCATCTTCTCCTTCTCTTCGGACTTCTTTTCAGACTTTTTCTCTCACTTCAGTCTCTTCTCTTCTCATTTCGCACTATCGGCCTATGTCTGAACCTTTCAAGAAGTGTGTCTCTTATGGACGGAAGGTCGCTCTCTCGGACAAGCATTGTGAGTGCCTTTTTTGTTTGGGCGAAACTCACAACACTCGGGCTTGCCCTATCTGCAGAGAGTTCACTACTCAAACTCTCCGCAACCACTAGTCAAGGTTGAAATCCCATAGCTGGGAACAGTCTTTGCGAGCGAGGGATCAGCCCGAGGCACGCCCCGAGATGTCCGAGAAAACAACACTTGGACATGGAGCGACTCCACCATTGACGGTGTCGGTGGCTGCCGTACCGTTCACCTCGTCGGTACCGGGCTCAGTACCGACATCGAGGCCATCCATCTCCTCGCTCCTGAGGATCCCAAAGTTGTTGGCGGCTGCCAAGACAACTAAGGAGACACCTGCAGGCTCGCAGGCCTCCTTGTCGACCAGGCCTCCAACTCTGGCCCAGAAGAAACGTCCTGCGGCCCCAGACGCGGGAAAGGAGAAAGAGAAGAAGAAAAAGGAAAAGAGGCGCTCCCCACCAAAGGAGGTCCGCCTACCCACACCTCCACCAACCCAGTTCCCTGGGGATCCAGGAGAGCTGTCGGACCTGGAAGAGGTCCTCGAGGTGTTGGATGAGGAGCAGGCCGTGGAGGTCCTGCCTTCCTTGGAGCCGCCCGTCCTGACGGTTGCAATAACCCCGCCGAATCACCGCAAACCAGTCGACCGCCGGGAGGAAGTGATGGCCCAACACCGGCCTTCGCCCAGGCATGGGGCAGCCTCGGGCAGGAGCGTGTCCCGCTCCCCGAAGCGGAGAGTCAGGCCGCCATCACCGCGCCACCGGGAGGTCTACTATGAAAGATCGCACTCCCGTCCCTCGACCGAGTCGCTTTACACCTCTGCAGATACAGTCAGGAGCATCAGTGGCGTGAATATCCGGCGTCATACCATTCCTACTCCCCATCTTATAGGGATCGGTACCACCTGGATCCGAGGAGCTGGGTCCCGTATCGACGGTCCCAATCCCCCTCTGGAGAAGGTGATCCAGGTGTCGGAGATCGCGAAACCACTCACCTTCTCCTCGCCGCCGGAGGTCCAGATAGCCTTTACCCCACTACAGGGCTGTGTCGCCTCCACCAAGGGTTACCTCCACAGCTACCCGCCTGACATCGGAGGCCATGACTACACAGGCGGGGGTGCCTGGGGCGACAGTCACCGAAGTGACTACACGAGTGCGTCCCATGGTAGTGCCGGTTACCTCTTCGGTGATGCCTCGTACTACGGCTCTGACCGCCACGTCATCAGCTGTATCGGTAGCGATGGCGACTCCGGCAATGACCCGGGATCGACCTCCCAGTAGGGAGAGGCCTGCGAATAGGTCTCAGTCTCCGCAGTCCTATGACTCGGACACGGAATCGGAGGACTCGATGCCAGCATCGCACGAGTCACCTCCCTTGGCCTTCGGGGACCCGGTACCGGAGTCTGCGCCTGAGAATGTACAACAATTCTCGGCGATCCTGCTCCGGATGGCTGTGGCACTCGGTCTCAAGGTCTCGGAACCGGAAGACCTGGTCTTCCAATATGTGGAAGCTCGTCAGCCGGCCACCACTCCGCTCCCCTTTCTGCCGAAGCTTGTGCAGGCCCTCAAACATCCGTGGGACAAGCCAGCTTCCACCCAGCCTATACCACACCGGCTGGAGCACCTCTACAAGACGGAGAAAGAGAAAGCAGAGTTCCTCTTTAGCCATCCGGTCCCAAACTCCATCGTGGTGGAGTCTGCCCAGACTAAGGGTGGCAACAGGGCACATACCACCCTGCCGGACCGAGAAGGTCGCAAGTTGGACACCTTCAGCAGGAGGTTTTACACCGCCTCCTCGCTAATTGCCAGGGTGTCCAACACACCTCCGCAACTTGCTGGACCGCTTCATTCCTCTTCTTTCTGGCCTCACAGAGAAGAATCGCCCGGCCACGGTACAGCTCTTCAGTGGCCATAGCGAACCAGCAAATCATCTCCTTGAAGCACACTGTGGAGGTTGCTTTGAGGGTGATGGTGGGCTCCGTGGCTCTTCACAGACATGCCTGGCTCCGGTCATCGGGACTGCAGGAGGACAGTCGAAGGTGAATTGAAGACCTTCCCTTCGACGGTGAAGGCCTCTTTCATGCCACGACCAATGAGGCGATGGATAACATCATTAAGGCACGCCTGACCGCCAGGAAAATGGGGATAAACCAGCCACCCCAGGCCCGTCAGTCCTCTGGCTTGCGATCTTCTTGGCGCAGCCTTCCTCCTCCACCTTCCAACAGCGGTCTTCACAGTCCACCCAGTCCCGACCGTCGACTGTCTCCTCAGGACGAAGATCGTTCCGACGATGCCCGGCTTCGTCGTCCAAGAAGTCTTTGTCCGAGGCGAAGTCCTGGTTTTGACCGCCTCCGCAGGTCGCCACCACACCCAACTTTCAGCCTGCCAGCAGCCTTTCAAGATTGTCCGAGCCTGGCCAGACACCTTGCCGACTGGCATCAAGTCACGATGGATTCTTGGGTGCTTTCCATCATCCGTCTTGGCTACACCATAGAATTTCAAGATATTCCACCGCGAGATGTCTACTATTCCACCCCGGCCAGCTTGGCCCTGCTGGAAGAGATCCAGTCCTTGCTTCAGAAAGGGGCGATCAAGTGACTTCCGCCTTCAGCCAAGAACACTGGCTTCTTCTCCTGGTACTTCACGGTACCGAAGACAGACGGAACCCTGCGGCCCATCCTAGACCTCAGAGGGGTGAATGGCTACATCCGCCCCAAAAGGTTCAAAATGGTTACACTATCCTTGATCTTGCCTTTCCTTCGTCGAGGGGACTGGTTCGCCTCCATTGATCTTCGAGATGCTTATTTCCATATTGCCATTCACCCGCAGCACAGGCGGTACCTACGATTCACAGTCGATGGCACCTGTTACCAGTACAAGGTGCTACTGTTCGGCCTCTCTACCACTCCCAGGGTCTTCACCAAATGCCTGGCCCCAGTGGTATCATACATGCGGACGAAGGGCGTTTTCATCTATCCCTACCTGGACGATTGGCTGTTGGTGGTGTCCTGAAGACAAAAACTTTACAGCAACATCCACCGGACATTGACACTTCTGACCCGTCTCGGTCTCCTGGTCAACCCGAAGAGGTCCCACCTCGAGCCCGTGAGGGTGGTGGACATCATCAGTACCACACTGGACTCAGTATCGGCGAGGGCCTACCTACCGTTAGACCGGGGACGGACGCTTTGTCGGGCTGCATCGACGGTTTTCACCGCCCCAACTGTGACAGCGAGGAGAATACAACAGCTCCTCGGCTATGTGGCTTCCACCACCTCCATGACTTACCTCTCCAGGCTCCGTGCGCGGCCCCTCCAACACTGGTTCGTCCGAGTCTTTGACCCACTGCTGGACGACCAGAGACGACTACTTCAACTGCCCCTGCAGGTACGCTCCTCTCTGCTATGGTGGCAGTCCTACAGCCACCTCCTGTCAGGCATGCTGCTCCTGGAATCTACACCGCAGGTGACGGTAACGACTGACGCCTCCCTCTTCGGATGGGGAGCCCACTGCAGCGAGCTCAAAGTCCAAGACCGGTGGATTGACGACAAGACCGTCCTCCACATCAGCGCTCTCGAGCTGCTAGCGATCTGGAAAGCGTTGAGGGCCTTTCGCCACCTCGTCACAGACCACACGGTGCTGATCCTCACAGACAACACAACGGCTGTCTGCTACGTCAACAGACAAGGAGGAACTCATTCGATAACTCTCCTCAACATAGCCCTCGATCTCTGGAACTGGTGCGTCTCACTTCGAATCCATCCCATAGCGGTTCACCTGGCCGGTCAGGAGAACACCACAGCAGATGCCCTCAGCAGGGACACCTTTTCCCATCACGAGTGATCCCTCTCCAACAAGGTGATTCGAGACTGGTGGGGCAAGCTGACGATCGACCTCTTCGCCACCAGCCAGAACGTGAAGTGCCGTCGGTACTTCTCCAGGGCCGGTCACGATCACGATTCCATCGGCGATGGCTTCCAGTTCAGGTGGAACGAGGGGCTCCTCTACGTGTTCCCTCCGTTTCCCCTCCTCGGCAGGGTGATATCGAAGATCCTCACTGACCGAGCCGATGTCATCCTCGTAACCCTGTACTGGCCAAGGCAGCACTGGTTCGGGCCCCTGCTCGAAGCTGCATATGGTCGACTATTCAGGTTCCTGATGATACTGGACCTACTGTCGCACTCCGACGGCCTCGTACTCCGCCCAGACCCTGCCGCTCTTGGCCCTCCATGCCTGGAGGATATCGCCATAGACGATCCCGTCATCGGAAACGTCTTGTCCGCGGCCAGGAAGGAGTCGACGTGCCGCAACTATCATTACAAGTGGTGGCGGTTCGTAGCCTTTGCTGAAGCAAGACGGGAGCCAGTATCGCCTGTCAACTTGCCTACTGTACTCCCCTTCCTCTTGCACCTTCGACAGCAGGGCTTGGCCTTCCCTTCCCTGAAGGTTTACCTTGCGGCCATTGTGGCGTACCAGCCTCCACGATCCTCCTCCGTGGCTCTCTTTCGAGACGGTACCGTGAAGCAGTTCATGAAGGGCCTGGAGCACCTGTACCCGCCGGTATCGCCCCCTGTACCGCCGTGGTCCCTATCTCTGGTGCTATCGCAGCTGACGAGACCGCCCTTCGAACCAGTGGCGACTGCTGATGACAGGCTGCTCACCATGAAGACTGCCTTCCTGGTGGCTGTCACCTCAGCCAGGCGAGCGGGAGAGCTGACAGCCCTAAGGTCTGACGAGCCCTTCCTTGTGTTCCACAGAGATAAAGTGGTCCTCCGGCCTGACATCTCATTCCTGCCGAAGGTGGTGTCCAACTTTCATCTTGGTCAGGACATCATCTTGCCTACCTTCTATCCAGACCCGACGATGCCTCTGGAACGATCCCTTCATTCCTTAGATGTTTGTCGGGCCTTGGCCTTCTACAAGGACAGGACTGCCTCCTTTTGACAAACCCCGCACCTTTTTGTGTGCTATGGCAGGCGTCGGAGAGGCCACAAGGTGTTCACGCAGTGTTTTCCTAAATGGGTGGCTGGGACAATCCTGCTGGCGTACAAGCTTGCCAAGAAGCCTCCGCCAGCATTCCTCAGAGCTCATTCCACCAGAGCTGTTGCGACATCTGCAGCCCTCCTACAAGGAGTTGACCTACAGGAACTCTGCCGTGTGGCGATCTGGTCTCAACCATCGACCTTCATGAGCCACTACAGACTTGACTGCCAGTCCCGCAGAGATACCCGGTTCGGACGTGCTGTGCTGGCTTCTGTACTATAGGACCTGACCCACCATCCAACCAGTAAGCTACATAGTCTCCTAGTGTGTGAGGCACAGAGACCACGAAGAAGAAGAACAGGTTGCTTACCTGTAACTGTAGTTCTTCGAGTGGTCATCTGTGCCCTCACACATACTCGCCCTGCCATCCCTTCTTTTTCAGGTCCCTATGCTTTTTCGGTGGACTACAGAACTGAGGAGTGGCCGTTGCTCGGCGGGAGGAGCATGCGCAGTACCGGCATGGGGGAGGGGTTCCCGCCAAGCTACTAAGCTCTAGAATCTTCCGAATGCTACCGCGCACACGCAAAAGCTCCTACTGTGTGAAGGCACAGATGACCACTCGAAGAACTACAGTTACAGGTAAGCAACCTGTTCTATCTTAACCAGTATAGTAGTAGAAGCCATTTTGTTTGCATGAATTATTTCTATTACCTCTGCAAAATGAATTCTGAAAATTTTAATCTTAGATTTTAACACATCAACCCGTGTAAAACAAAAAATGTGAGCATTGTGTCAATAGAAAAAATGTGTGTGCACCTGTAGTAGCGCAGGCATGTGCCTGTCACACCTGTTGTTTATAATAGCATGCGATGCTTCACATCACCTCACACTTGTCAGAGGGATGGTGGATGATGGGAGCTACACAAAAACCTGGGCAGCACTTCCCTCCAGCACTGAGCTCTGGCAAAAAGACAGTTAACCAGAGTCAAGTGTTTAAAAACCACCATACAGCAGAGTTTATTCACACAGCTTGAAGCGTCCCAGCAGAGTGTTAACTTTAGCAGCAAAAACCCTGAAGCCAGGAAAAATACTCCCACACAAATGTTATCTTCCAACAGGAGGCTTTTACTCTTGAGTTACAATACATACAGTATATACAAGTCTCCAGCGGAGTTTTCAGCATTCAGCAGCATGCAGAACATATTCTTTGGCTGGTCTCCAGACATCAAGAGGGCACAGAAGGCTAGAACACCCCCCCCTTATATACAGCCATTGCTGATGCAACTCTAGCAATCCTTGCTAGAGGTATGATGCAATCTTCCTGCCCTGGTTACACAACCCAATGACTCATGCAGGTATTACATGGGATTGCATCACCCACTCTCATTTCCAGGTGCAAACTTTAATTTACATCATGTATATTTTATTTGGACTTAGGTTCTGTCCAACCTTTCCTCACAACACTTGTGTGTGGAGGTCACACCAGAAGAGGGCAAATTGAGCCTGAAGCCATCATTATGTAAAATGTATTCTCTACTACTGAATGGTTGGTTGTAGACCTGCCTCCAGTTGATATGTTTCAGTGCAATCATGTGAGCAGTCCAGTTGAAATCACTTTGATCAGCTTTGTATGCTTACCTTTACCTCAGCATAGCTTGATATATTTGTCCTATTAATTTGTCCTGGTATAATTATTTTTTGGCAAGGTGACATATGCAGTCTTCAGTCTCTGGGGACTATATTTGCATATGCTTCCCTAGATTGCTTCAGGTGCTCCATCTTTCACCTTATCACTTATATGGTAATGTTCCTTTCATGTTCAGTTAAATTGATTTTGCTGTAAAAAGCCTTGTGTAGAATTCTTTTTGGGAAAGAATTTTTAATAATCATGTAAATAATAATTTACATGTAATGGAAATGAGGCCATTAATATATTCAAAGTGATTCATGATTTATAACATGTAACAACTGGCAAAAATAAATTAAGTGCATATAAGATTTTTTAATTTTCATGTGTTGCAGGGAATGGTAGTCTACATTTTTTTCTTTGGACAGAGTGTGAACTTCCAAAGTTGTGCAAGATTATCTGCTTTCACATTCTGTGTCTGAAAATGATTTGTTCCCCATACCAATCTGCAGTGAAATAGGAAACTTCTTGCATTTTCACCCTATTCCCTAATTCATACTTTAGAGTAGCCTTCTCTGGCCTTGCACTTGCCAAATACATTGTACTGCATTTCTCATCATTCCCAAAGTTGTGTTCATTTGTTCTCTGGTGACTACCATCTTTTATCTAATCTTTTTCTCTTCAATATTGACTATTGGGGCTTTAGTTCACCACCTTTGGTAAATGCCTTCATGCTTTAGCCCAGGTTTCTTCTGCCTCCAGGATCTTTACACAGATTCACCTCTCAGTATCAAGTGTATGAGGTATACGGAGGCACTTTTAACAATCAGGCTTTATTCACATATCCATTGTGGTAATGACCAACTAGTAGGCATGGTTTATGGTTTATGCATTTTGCCCCAGCCCTGAGAACTCTTGGGAACCCCCCCCATTTTTCCATTTTGCCTCAGCATGAATTCTCCACTCCAGCTCAAAATGCATAAGATTGGCAGGTGGAGCTATGGATGGAGGAAAGGAAAGCTTATGCAAGCTTTCCCCCATCCCCCTTCCGTTCCAGTTGCATGGGAAGGGGAAGGAAGGCTCACGAGAGTTTTCCCCCACCCTCTCTCCCTTCCATTTTTCTTGGGAAGGGAAAGGAGGGAACTCAGGGGAAGGGGGAAGAAAGCTTGTGTGAGCTTTCCCCCACCCCTATTTCCCTTCCATTTTGCCTAGGAAGGGAAGGGAAAAGAAGGAGCTCCTAAGGGGGAAAGGAAGGCTCACGTGAGCTTTTCCCTACCCTCTTTGCCTTTCATTTTGCATGGGAAGGGAAAGGACACAGCTGCAGAGGGAGGGTGAGAACTCATATGAGCTTTTCCCACCCCCTTTCCCTTCCATTTTGTGTGGGAAAGGAAATGAGGGACCTCCAGAAGGGGGAAAGGAAGGCTCGCACGTGCTTTCCCCCACCCCCCTTCCCTTCAGTTTTGCATGGGAAAGGGAAGGAGGGAGCTCTGGAGGCAGGAAAGGAAGGCTCATGTGAGCTTTCTCCCGCTCTCATTTCCCTTTCATTTTGCCTTGGTGTGAGTTCTTTGTACTGGGGCAAAGTGCATGGAAGTGGGGGGACACGTGTGTGCTTACCTCCATCTTTCCAACCTCTAAAACAGGAATATTGGGCAGTATTGGGAATATGGAACAGTTAGGGACGAGTAGATTTAACTAACTGTTCCATATTCATGACCAATACTTAATAACAATTTTGACACTATTGCCACAATCATAACTCTCTGTCCATCTAATTTAGTGGGCATCAACTGCATGAAGAGAAGGAAATCCATTTTGCTGACAATATGAGCACAAGTAAATGACATTTCATCAGGTTTGGGGGGTGCGTGGGTCAAAAGAGGTGTAAGTGATAATACTGGCCATTTGATTGTATTTGACCACTGTTTGTGCTTTATTGGCCACTTTGCTTCTTCATTTTAGAATTTCTAGTAATACAGCAACTTACCTGTAAGATTGTACAGGTGTATCTCAGTTGACAAAGTAGATGTACTCCTGGGCTTTACTTCTTTAACAGAAACTTTTGTACCAGAGGTATAATAACATGGAAGGAACAGCAGTTTAACATGTTTCAGCAAACTTTGTATTCAAAACAAACAATATGCATATTTGAAATGAAACAACCAGGTCAAATAAGCCTAGCATTTTGTGTCATCTGGAGACCATTTGAAATCTTTTTCCAAAATGCATCCTACTCTTCTTTTCTTATGATTTCCATTTCGGTGGCAAAATTTATAGGTCTGTGCTTTTCCAACATATTGTGGTAGCTGGTGAGATAGGCTCACCTGCTTCCTCCTTTTGTTTTTGTTTTGCTTTTCACATAGGATCACCACAACACAGTGGGATCACCTAGAGTGGAATCCCATTCTTTTTCTGGACAAAACTTTTTTGCATTGTTTATTGCAGACCACTGCTGGAACCCAGCACTGAAAGACTGTCTTTCTCCAGCCTTCTTTCACTATCCTCGCAAAGCTAATGCTGCAAAAAACTTCCAACCAGAGAAAATATAAGAAAAGGAGGGGTTGGGCTGGGATTCCTTAAAAAGATTTTTTTAAGGAGCTTCCTTGTCAGAAGTTTTGTTAACTGAGATACTCCTTTATCCCTCTCCAATTTTTCACCTGGCTTTGAATGGTGCAGCTTCTAATTCTAGATCCTGAATGCTTGAAGTTTCACTGCGCTTTTCTGTGTACACTGATCTAAAATGTGATCCAATGAGCATTACTATAGAAATGTTTTAAATAAATCATACCAAGAAGTGATATTTAGTTGCTGGGATGCTGGAATAGTGTGCCAGTTCTGATCCTGCCTGTCTGCCCTATTTCTTGATCATCTCATATTTGGAGCAAGAGGTAGAATACTCATTAATGTCATTTTGATCTGATTTACATCCCTCTTCCTGTTTTTGATTGATTAGTCTTGGCAGCAAGGCTGTCTCAAAGCTTTTTGCTGCTTTTGGTGAATTAAAACTTTGTTCTTCCCTGCCCATGAATTTTGTATCCTGGGTAATATAAGATTATGCTACTAAAAGTTGACTGGACTGTTTGTTTTCATTTTAATGCCTGCCATTGCTGACTTACTTCTATTGCCTCTGTGTCAGGGAGAGTTAGCAGAGGATTGAATCTCTTGAAATGCAGAGAACATTATTCAGTTGGTGAACTGCTAAACTACCTCTGTATGCCTCCTCCTAAAGTACAAGAAGAATCTCCCAAGACATCTCAGGTGCTGAAGTCGGCACTGTTGATTTGGCATGCTATAGTGGTTACTTATCTTGCTTCTGTAGACTAACTTTCTCTGCCTTAGCTGAGAGCTGATATAAATCTCTTACAGTATTGAAGACATAACCATTTCCTTCCTCCTTTTGCATCTTCTTTCCTACTCAAGTGTATAGTCACAGCCTGATCTTAATTTTCAGAGACTTTTTTGGCACAACTTGACCATTTTGACTTCAAACATTGAACACTAAGCATGTGCTTCACTTACCACAAATTTGAAGGCTTAGAGGTCCTGTTTTTTTAGCATCTGGACCCTGAAAGGGTTTATTAACCTTTCTTGGTAATTCTTCCATTATTACTGGGCTTGAATTGCCCTCCTCATGCTTTCTTCCCAACTCTCTGATATTCTTTTAGAGATGATTTGACCATAGCCTTGCATAATTGGAGAGGGGTCATAGTTTAGTGGCAAAACATACATATCAGTATTTCCTGCAGATCCATTAAAATACAGTGACATAGCTGAGTGGCTCCTTCATGAAACACACATGCACACACAGAAGAAACCTGATTTTCCATTTACAATCTAGCACTTTTTTCTTAGTCATTTCCTATCAGCGTTTTTTTTTTTTAATATTTGTAACCACTACTTGATGACTGACTTACCAGAGCCTGACATATTGAGCTGTCCAGTTTTATTTGGCAATAGCGTGCTTTATCTGCCATTGGCCTTCTATGCTTAGTTAGGGTAAGATATTTCTAGTGAATATAAATTGATATGTGTGTTGTTTGCTGTGTGAACATGTTAAGGTATAGGTAACCTTGTATCAGGTGATTTGCTGTTGTTTTATCCAAAGTTTCAAGAGAAAACTGAGGCTAAAACACCATTATTCTGTTATTTTTCATTTAGAGCATTGGCTCTTTTCTCTGCATAATTCGAGATCTGAAATGGAACATAAATACAGGAGCCTCAGAAGGCATCCATTAAATATACAATTGCAGACAAAGTCTTATTGACATATTTTGTAAAAGGGAGAGGTAAAAGTCGCTTACTAGGAGATGTCTTTTTCTTTGCATTGGTTTTTAATTTTTTTTATTTAAAAGGATAGGCATAGGCTTTATCCTGTGTTGTGGTTAAGTTTGTACTGTTCTGTTACAACAAGATCTCTATGCATTAAAAAAATGGCACCATTTAAGCAAAAATGGAATTTAATACACTGTGCATGTTAAGCACTTGATTCATGAAGATGAGTGTTAATCCATGTTACCAGCTATCATTTCCTCATTTCCATTGACAGAGAATATTAATGATCAGGAATAAAGCCACCTGGTCTTGGGCGTGCTTGTCTGTACTAATTTTATTCTAGTTTCCCAATGTGCCAAGGACAGGTCTACTATATAAAGTTAGTCTGCTGATTCTAGGAATTGCTGAACTCTGAATTAACATATTGTTGAATATATTTATGGTCTTGTTCCAGTTAAGTGTCACTGTGCAAACACAATATGGGTGTTCTATATAGCATTGTCCTACCTTTGTAATTATAATATTCCCACTTGTCTTGTAGAAATTCATTGGCAACTAATAAGGCCTGACTCTTAATTGTGTTTGTTTTGCTGTCACTGGCAAATCTCTTCACTCTGGCCTGGCTGTCTGCAGCTGCACTGATTGTAGTTTGGAGGGCCTGATCTTCAAATTGTTTTTACCTTGCCCTACCATCCATTTATTTCACTTCAACTTCAATATCCCATTCTCTTCTTCTTCATTTTTTATTGATCTCTTTTATCTTTTGTTGAATAACTTCAAAGATTTTGTTTATCTCAGAGGAACAACTGGATGTGAGTTCAGCTAAATACATTATGTGCCTTCATGTCATTTCCAACTTATAGTGATCCTATCATGGGTTTTTCTTGGCAAAATTTGTTTTGGGGAGGGTTGCCTTTGCATTCATTTGAGGCTTAGAGAGTGTGACTTGCCCAAGGTCCCCCCAGTAGGTTTCCATGGGCAAGTGGGGATTCAAACCCTGATCTCCAGATTTGTGCTTGAACTGCTACACCACACTGGCTGTCTAGATCAGTGCTTTCCAAGCGGTGTACTGCGACACATTAGTGTGTTGCCTCAGGTGTGTAGGTGGATTGCCTACAATCTTGGAAATGTATATTGTTATTTATAAATCATATATTTTTAAAATATATATGAAAGGTTTTCATGAGATACGTTGTGTCCCCATACATTTTGTTATTACAAGTTATGTATGTGTCTGTATCTCTTATAAGAGATTAGTTTAACCTCTGCTTTGCTAGTAAAACTGAATTACTATGTTGTGAAATGATGCATATCTAAAAAGTGTGTCACTAACATGAAAAGTTTAGAAAGCTCTGGTCTAGATAGATACGTACTAGCTAGCTTTAGCTAGATTCATACGAACCAGATACGTATCAACCAACATATGCTGAAACCAGAATAGTCACTTTAAAGAAAACAAAGGTAAAGCTTTAATGTTGCCCAAGCAGTTATCTCTTGAAAGATGTGACAGATAATGGAGGCAGATAAAGGGGGTACGGCAAGGGTGCCTGCTATCACCACTATTATTTATAGCTGCTTTGGATGTTCTGTTGATAACATTAAATGAAGATTCACAGCTAAGAGGTTTGAAAATAAGGAAAAAGGAATTGAAATTAAAAGTGTTTGCAGATGATGTAATTATATTCCTGGAGGATCCAAAAGAATCAATTCAGTTCGTGATGGAAACTGTACAAAGATACGGACTAATAGCAGGTTACAAGAGAAACGGAAAAAAGACAGTGATGATGACACTAAACATGACTAAAAAAGAGCAAGCCTATTTGGAAAGAAGATCTGGATATCAATTAACTAAGAAAACAAAATATCTAGGAATTATTATAATGAAAAAGAACCAGGAATTATTCAAAAATAATTATTTGAAGACGTGGAAAGAAATTAAATGTGATATGGAAAAATGGAAAATTTAAACTTATCTTTCCTGGGAAAGATAAATGCTTTTAAAATGTCTTTATTACTAAAGCGTATGTTCCTCTTCCAAAACTTACCAATAATAGGAAAAGAGAAGATATTTAAAGAATGAGAAGAGGATTTACAAAAATTTATTTGGCAAGGGGAAAAACCAAGAATTAGATTTAAAACACTTCAAGATGCAAAAGAGAGAGGGGACTTGATCTACCATCATTAAAAATCTATTATTACACATGCTGTCCAGACTGGATCAAAAATTGGATTCAACTAGAAAATACAACTATTAAAGAATTGGAAGAAATAAACAACAGATTTGGATGGCATGGATATTTATGTTATAATAGATCAGCAATGAATAAAGAATTTAAAAATCATTGTATCCAGAAGACATTGTTGAAGGTTTGACCACAAATAAAGCAAAATTTTTAAACTAAACTACCAGTGTGGACTTCACCACCAGAAGCTTACAAAATCATCCCAACAAAACAAGGAAATCTATTAACATATCAAGAGTTATTGAAATGGGAGGGGGACAAACCAAGAATGTGTACAGCAGAAGAATTAAAAGCTGAAGGATATGAGCTAAACTGGTTCCCATGGAGACAACTCAGAGAAAGATTTAGAATGGACCAAAAATTATATGGATTCGAGAGAAAAGAGAATGAGTTAAATTTATTGATGGAAGGAAACCAAAAGAAAAGAATTTCTAAATTTTACAAATTATTGTTGAAAAGAGAAATGGAATCAGAAGTAGTCAAAGATACAATGTTTAGATGGGCACAGAACTTGGGACATTCAATTCAATTAGAAACATGGGAAAGAGCGTGGAAAATGGACATAAAATTTACATTAAATTTAAATTTAAGAGAATTTTTTAATAAAATGCTTCACAGATGGTATATGACCCCAGAAAGATTTCAAAAAATAACTAAAACTGGGAATGCAAAGTGTTGGAAATGTGATGAAAAGACGAGGTCTTTCTTTCATATGTGGTGGACATGTAAGATAGCAAAAAAAAAAAAATTTGGAAGAGGGTACATGATAAAATTCAAAAAAATTGTAAGCTGAATTTTGAAATGAAACCGGAGGTTTATTTGTTAAATTTGATAGAGCAACAAAAGGAGATAAGAAGCCAACAGAATATATTATTATATTTAATAACTGTGGCAAGGTTGACATATGTGCAATACTGGAAAGAAAAGAAATATATTGATATAGAAGGGTGGAAGCTAAAAGTTCTGGATATGGTAGAGATGGAAAAATTAGCATCTTCCTTGAAGAATAAACCTATCCAGAACTTTGAAAGAGAATGGAAAGGAGTATTGGATTGGGTAAAGATATGAATGTATAAGAAGTGAAAGAAAGAAATAATGTAATCGCTCTTTTCTCTGTAAAATGGAAATTACATTTGTATGTAATGGAAATAAGCAGATTCAACTGGAAGACTTAAGCTTGGAAGTGTGGGTTTTTTTATTTTTGAAATTAAACCTTTAATAAAAACATTTATTTAAAAAAAGGATGTGACAGATAGTGTTTGTGCTGACCCTTCATTTGTTGCTATTTGAGGCATATCCTGACCTGTAAGGGTGTGGTTATTACCCAAGTCCTTCCTTAAGTGTTGCCAGCATTTAAACCGGCAAATGTTCTTAAGTAATTTTAAATAGTTTTGCAAGTGTGACTTCAGTTATGCAAGTATACCTGAATTAGCAAATTAAAAGTATCCCTGGACATTACTTCTTTAACAGAACATTTGGTACCAGAGGTAGAAATAACTTGAGAAGAGTAGAGATATCACAAAGAAGGAAAGGCAGTTCAATATGTTTCAGCAGAGGTTTCATTCAAAACTAACTGTATCCACATGTGAGATAAAACAACCAGATCAGGGAAACCTTGCATAAGTAAACAAAAACATTTGAACCTTGTGTTGGGAGATGGATTTACAGCACCAGCACAAAATCCTGCCTAGAACTGCTGCACTCTGGACAAAAGGTGTCCCAGAGGCAAGCATAACATAGCAGAGCTTCCAAAACAGCAACGAGCGTGTGTAGCAGAGTGTAACTTACAGCATCAGCTCTGACCCCTCTACCCACTGGTTAGTAAACTCATGGACAGAGTTTGTCATCCAAAAATACCTGGAGGCTTTAATCTTCACTGTTCCAATATATACACATCTGCACACAGGATACATAGATCCACAGTCATAGATTCAGCATCATAGACACACCAAGCAGAGGTTCGCTCAAACAAAACTTTGACATCAGAGAGTTTTCCCACTCCTCTTTTATACACACCTGCTGATTGATCAGCTAGGGACAATGGCTGATGCAACCCCTTGCCATGATTTCACTTTATCATGACTCAGCCTTTACTACATGTCCCTTAGGGATTACATCATGACTTTCCAAGTCATTCCCCAGGTGTTTCCACATGCTCATCAAATGTATTTTCAACTGGGGCAAATGTCACAGCGTTTTTATCCAACACCTTGAACATTTTGAACCATTTGAAAACTTCTTCCCAAATGCATTGAGCGATGACTTTTTTTCAACAGCCTCCACTTTTCTTATAATTTCCTTTTTGGTGACCAAATTCATGTATCTATGTGTTTTCAACATGCTGGAGGTAGCTGGTGAGGGTGGCCTTTCTGTTTTGCTATTTGCTCATGTTCTAGGGGCTACTACTGTTACTTTGTCTGTTGTAGGCAGGACAAACATGTTAAAGTAGGTTTGGCTGAAAAGTGTCTCACTGTTTCCAAGCTCATTCTTTATTGAATAGTTTACTGTTAGACATACTGCTGCAACTTGGCAACTGAATGCTTGTGTTTCTCCAGTCCTTCACCATCATTCCAGAGCTAATGGTGTTTTTGTTAAAAAAAAAGTTCCAGCTAGACAGAGGCAAAGGAGGAAAACAGGAGGGACTGGGTGGGCAGAAAAAAATTGTAAAAGGAGTTTCTTATCAGAGGCTTTGTTACCTGAGGTATGTCTGTATTTGCAAATGCGTGTTCTTGCTCAATCTAGTCTTGAGTTTTGCTTTTATGCGGGATTTGTCTTTTTGTAAAATCAGCCTTAATTGTAGTATTTATGTTGGAAATACACTATTCTCTCTTCCTTACCTCTTTGGTTAGGATAAGATTCTCAACTGTCAGTCAGTTTCAACTTTTGTCTCTTTGTCTCTAAGAACACGGTTCTCATTTGACTGCATTTACTCATTCTATACTCTGACTTTGAATAACATACATACTGAGTTAACTGCTGCTTAACTGTCAACTGCTCTTAACTCCAGCTTCTCAAATATGCTAAGCATATTTTTAAATTAGTTAATTGGTGAGTTTTAATGAAGATGAATGTATTATTATAATTTTTTTAAGTAAATATTTTCTTTTACATTTTGAAATCTGCTGTCTGCCTTGTCTTTCAAATCAGCCATCATATTTAAGAAGCCACACTCAAACTGGGAAATGTTTTCTCTGCAACTCTGCTAATATGGAGGTCCCATAGGACTAATCGCCTGGGTAACTCTCACCTCCCAACAATTTATAATAGTTTTTTCTTTTTAAAAATTAGGACATAAACAGATTATTAGAAGATTATTTAGTCAAGGTTATGGAATACTGGTTCTTCTTCGTGGTCTCTGTGCCTTCATACACTAGGAGCTTTAGCGCCTGCGCGGTAGCGTTCGGAAACTTCTAGAGCTTGTTCGCTTGGCGGGAACCCCTCCCCCACGCCGGTACTGCGCATGCTCCTCCCGCCGAGCAACGGTCTCTCCTCAGTTCTTTCTCGTCCGCCGCCGCGTACGGAAGGTTCTTCAGTTTGTTCCTCTCACGTTGTGCTTGGCTTGCTGTTTTTCACGGTTTTACGGACTTTCGGACTGTCTTTGACCTCTCTTTCGGACTCCCCCTTCGGTTTTTCGTCTTTTTGGATTTCGGAGTTTGGCGTTCTTCGTCTTATGTCCGCGCTCTTTAAAAAGTGCGTGTCCTGCGGCCGCAAGGTTGCCCTCAACGACGGCCATAAGGAGTGTCTCTTCTGTTTGGGTGAGTCCCACAACATCCGGACTTGCCCAATTTGCCGGGATTTTACTCCCCAAACTCTCCGCAACCGCTCCGCGAGACTCAAATCTTATTGTTGGGAACAGTCTCTGCGGGCGATAGACGAGACCTCCACTTCCAAGATGGCCGACAAGAAGACGACCACGCCATCGACGGTATCGGCGGCTGCCGTTCCGTCCACCTCGTCGGTATCGGGCTCGGTACCGGCGAAAACGCCGATCTCGGCGCTACCGAGGATCCCGAAGCTGTCGGCGGCTGCCAAGTCAGCAAAAGGATCCTCGACGGCGAGGAAGGCTGAGGCTCCCCTTACGGAGACGCCTGCTAAAAAGCGCCCTGCTCCGGACGGAGGCAAGGGCAAGGAGAAGGAGAAGAAGAAGAAGGAGAAGAAGCGCTCCCCGGCTGGGGACGTTCGACCTCCTACTCCTCCTCCTACTCAGCAGCCTTCCAAAGGGCGAGGCGAGTCCGTCGATCTCTCGGACGATGAGATTGAGGACGTTCCCCAACAGCGCCCGGACTCGCCTGTGGCAGACCCTCCAACCCTGGTGGAGGAGCGCCACCGCCCTCTTAGCCGTCGCAGGTCGGCCGACCTGCAGCAGAGGGAGCCCTCTGCTTCTCCGGAGCGGCGTTCGACCTCCTTTAGGTCCCGGTCCCGCTCTTCCGAGCGTCCGGTGGCCTCGCCGCCTCCGAGGGAGACAAGAGAGGAACAACCTCGCTCGTCTGCCTCCAGATACACCTCGGCGTCCTACGTGGCCAGGTACGCGAGGGAATCTGAATGGAGAGAGCGCCCGGCCTCCTATCGGTCGCATTCGCCATCGTACCGGGATCGGTACCATCGTGGCCCGAGTCGCTGGGAGACCTTCCGGAGGTCCCGGTCACCTCGTCGACAGCGCGAATCGCGCTCGCCTAGAGGGGACGAGGCTCGGTACCGTCGACGCCGAAGCCGATCTCCGTCAGACCGCCGCTCCTTCAGCCGCTCTCCCTCTCCTCGATATCATAGGGCGAGGGAGCCTTCACCACGGTATCGGGCGATATCGCCACCTCCTAGGGTCACGGCAACGGCGACGCGCCCTACGGAGTCGGTGGTGACTGAGCGGGCTACGACGACGTCAGCCTGCCAGACTACCCCGGTCACCACCAAAAGGGTGAAGTCAGTGGTCAGCCATCCCAAGCGGGACGCTGCTGCTACCACCGCCCCGGCTGCGGAGAAGCCTAGGAAGGCAACACCTGCGGCGACGAAGGAGCCGGAAAGCGAGCGGCGAGAGGACTCACCGAGCTCGGAGTCGTACGACTCGAGCGCGGAGTCAGAGGTGTCTGAGGCGGCCTCACAGGAGTCTCCTCCGCTGGGATTCGGGGACCCGATCCCAGATTCTGCTCCAGAGGACGTCCACCAGTTCTCTGCGATGCTGCTCCGCATGGCCACTACCCTCGGCCTTAAGATCGCCGATGCGGAGCCGGAGGACGACGATCCAGCCTTCTCCGTCTTCGAGGAGAAGCGACCTTCCACGGCCCCGCTGCCTCTCCTGCCCCGGGTATCCAGACTGGTGAAGGCCGCCTGGGATAGACCGGCCTCGGCTCAGCCGATACCGCAGCGGTTAGAACACCTCTACAGGGTGCAGAAGGATAACGCCGGTTATCTCTTTAATCACCCTGTACCGAACTCTGTGGTCGTCGAGTCGGCACAGACAAAGGGCTCCGGCAGGCAACACACCACCCCGCCGGACAAGGAGGGCAGGAAGTTGGACGCCTACGCAAGGAGGTTCTATTCAGCTGCCTCCTTGCAGATCAGGCTGTCCAACACTCAGGCTTGCCTCGCGGCATACCTGAAAAAAGTGCTTGATCGCCTGCAACCGGCGATGGAGGCGGTACCGGAGGACATCCGCCAAGCCTCCTCCGTGATCTTCAATGAGGCTATCTCCATCGCTCGGCACCAGATGGCCTCCTCCCGGCACGCAGTGGAGATCGCCTCCCGGGTCATGGCGGGATCCGTCGGCCTCCGCCGCCATGCTTGGCTGCGACCGGCCGACATCCAGGAGGACACCAGAAGGAGGATTGAAGATCTCCCCTTCGACGGTGAAGGCCTATTCAATTCGTCCACAGACGAAGCTTTTGACAATCTTGTCAAGGCGAGACTGACCGCAAAAAAGATCGGGCTGCAGCCGGCCACGCAGGCCCGCAGGGCCTCCACCTTCCGCCCATCCTGGCGACGATCCTCCACCTCGTCGTTCCAGCGTTCGGCCCAGTCTGGACAGTCGAGACCGTCCTCCGGCTCATCGGCCAGACGCACGATTAGGCGGCGCCCGGCTTCGTCGAAGAAGACCTCCTCCGAGACAAAGTCTCGGTTTTGACGTGCCTGGCAGGACCCACCAATACCCACTCTTCAGCCTACCATCAGCGCTCGGAGACCGACCGACTCTCGCTCGACACCTAGCGGAGTGGCAGTATGTCACTACGGACTCTTGGGTGCTTTCCATCGTCCGTCTTGGCTACGCCATCGAGTTTCTCGATATTCCTCCTCGCGGCGTTTACTACTCCACGCCGTCGAGTCCGGCCCTCCTGGAAGAGATCCAATCCCTCCTCCAGAAAGGGGCGATCGAGCGGCTCCCGCAAGAGGCCAAGACCACCGGCTTCTTCTCCAGGTACTTCACGGTACCGAAAGCCGACGGTACCCTCCGGCCGATCCTAGACCTCAGAGGGGTGAACTACTACATCCGCCCCAAAAGGTTCAAGATGGTCACGATACCGTCGATCCTACCCTTCTTACATCGAGGGGACTGGTTCGCCTCCATCGATCTCCGAGACGCATACTTCCATATCGCCATTCGCCCGCAGCACAGACGGTACCTCCGCTTCGCAGTCGACGACACCTGTTACCAGTACAAGGTGCTGCCGTTCGGACTCTTGACTGCCCCAAGGGTCTTCACCAAGTGCATGGCCCCGGTGGTATCCTACCTGCGGACGAAGGGCGCTTCCGTCTTCCCCTACCTCGACGATTGGCTGTTGGTGGCGTTCTGCAAACAGAGACTTTACCACGACGTCCACATGACGTTGTCACTCCTGACCCGCCTTGGTCTACGAGTGAATCCGAAGAAGTCCCACCTCGAGCCAGCGAGGATCTTGGACTTCATCGGGGCGACGCTCGACTCGACCTCCGCCAGGGCGTACCTACCAGAGTCTCGAGCACAAACCTTGATCCGGGCCGCCGCTCACGCTCGTACGGCCCCGACGTTATCTGCGAGAAGCGTCCAGCAGCTCTTGGGCTACATGGCTGCGACGACCGCTGTGACATATCTCGCCAGGCTGAGAGCAAGACCTCTTCAACACTGGTTCGTCCGCATATTCGACCCCCTGCGAGACGAACAGACACTCCGACTGCAGCTGCCGGGAGACGTCCGCTCATCCCTCCGATGGTGGCAGTCGCGATGCAATCTCATGTCAGGGATGCCTTTCCAACAGCCGACACCGAAGGTGACGGTAACGACCGACGCCTCCCTGTATGGATGGGGTGCCCACTGCGGCGATCTCAGAGTCCGCGACAGATGGACCGACGACGAGACCGCTCTCCATATCAACGCGCTGGAGCTGCTCGCCGTCTGGAAAGCCCTACGGGCGTTCCGCCATGCCGTGGCGGGGCGCACGGTCCTGATTCTGACGGACAACACCACCGCCGTCTGCTACATCAACAGACAAGGTGGGACTCATTCCACGACCCTGCTCGACATCGCGCTCGACCTGTGGGAATGGTACATTCGCCTGCACACGCATCCCGTGGCGGTTCACCTGGCCGGGCAGGAGAACACCACGGCAGACGCCCTCAGCAGGGACACCTCATCCCATCACGAATGGTCTCTCTCCGGAGAGGCGTTCAGACTGATTCGGGACCGCTGGGGCGAACCATCGATCGACCTCTTCGCGACCAGGGAAAACGCGAAGTGTCGCCGATTCTGTTCCAGAGCGGGCCACGATCGTGCCTCCATCGGGGACGCTTTCCAGTTTCCGTGGACCGGGGAACTCCTCTACGCGTTCCCGCCGTTCCCGCTGCTCGGCCGGACGATATCAAAGATCCTCGCCGACCGAGCCGACGCGATCCTGGTAGCCCCGTACTGGCCGAGGCAACATTGGTTCGCACCCCTGCTACAAGCCGCACGAGACAACCTGCTCCGGTTGCCACCGACACCGGACCTGCTCTCCCACTCCGGCGGCCGAGTCCTCCATCCGGACCTGCCACGCCTGGCCCTCCATGCCTGGAGGATATCGCACTAGACGATCCCGTGCTCGGTACCGTCCTCGTCGCGGCCAGGAAGGAATCCACCCGTCGCAACTATCAATACAAGTGGCGACGCTTCCTGACCTTCGCTAACGAGAGGAGTGAGCCGGTATCGCCCGCGGGGCTCTCGACCGTCCTGCACTTCCTCCTGCACCTCCGGCAACAGGGCCTGGCGTTTCCATCCCTGAAGGTGTATCTCTCTGCGATCGTGGCATACCAACCGCCACGATCTGCTGCCTCGGCCTTCTTCAGGAACGATACCGTTAAGCGGTTCCTGAAAGGACTTCATCATCTCTACCCGCCGGTATCGCCGCCGCTACCGCCGTGGTCCCTCTCGCTGGTGCTCTCGCAGCTGACGAAGCCGCCCTTCGAGCCAATGGCGACCTCGGATGACAGGCTCCTGACAATGAAAACTGCCTTCCTGGTGGCGGTGACCTCAGCGAGGCGAGCAGGTGAGATCACAGCTCTTCGTTCCGATGAGCCCTTCACGGTCTTCCACAGGGACAAGGTGGTCCTGAGACCTGACATCTCGTTCCTGCCAAAGGTGGTGTCCAGTTTCCATCTCAACCAGGACATCATCCTGCCTGCCTTCTTCCCGAACCCGACGACACCGTTGGAGCGGTCCCTCCACTCCCTGGACGTGCGTCGGGCATTGGCTTTCTACAAGGACAGGACTGCTTCCTTCCGACAGACGCCGCATCTCTTTGTTTGCTATGGGCGACGTCGGAAGGGCCTAAAAGTGTCCACCCAGCGCTTCTCCAAGTGGGTGGTGAGGACTATTGAACTGGCGTATGAGCTCGCGAGGAAGCCTCCGCCAGTCCTGCTTCGAGCCCACTCCACCAGAGCTGTGGCTACTTCTGCGGCCCTCCTGCGAGGAGTTGACCTGCATGAACTCTGCCGTGTGGCGACCTGGTCCCAACCATCGACCTTCGTGCGCCACTACAGGCTCGACTGCCGGTCGCGCAGAGATGCCCGGTTTGGACGTGAGGTGTTGGCTTCCGTGCTGTAGGACCTGACCCGCCGTCCGACCGGTAAGCTACACAGTCTCCTAGTGTATGAAGGCACAGAGACCACGAAGAAGAAGAACAGGTTGCTTACCTGTAACTGTGGTTCTTCGAGTGGTCATCTGTGCCATCATACACACCCGCCCTTCCTCCCCTCTTTCTCAGGTCCCTGTAGGTTCTACGGCGGACGACAGAACTGAGGAGAGACCGTTGCTCGGCGGGAGGAGCATGCGCAGTACCGGCGTGGGGGAGGGGTTCCCGCCAAGCGAACAAGCTCTAGAAGTTTCCGAACGCTACCGCGCAGGCGCTAAAGCTCCTAGTGTATGATGGCACAGATGACCACTCGAAGAACCACAGTTACAGGTAAGCAACCTGTTCATTCATAGCAGCACCAGCAAAACCAAAACTGAATGATATAATATGTAGCTTCATCACTAGACATTAAGTAACATTTCTAAGAGAAAAGATGCAAGCAACATATCTTAACAGTAAGTTACCATAAGTAATCTTCAACCAAGACACAGTCTCATAGGAACTTCATCTGTTGGAATAAGTCAGTATAGGAGAGTGTGACAACTGTGTAATAGGCAGTTGCCTAACAAATGCTTCACTCTTTCCTCATCCTTCTCTCCATATTGCAATTTTGCAAGATTATAAGGAGGAGAAAGTGCCTTTATTGTACTATAGAAATATATAAGCAAGAAGTTCCTGTCATGAAGAATTAAGATTCTTCTTGAAATCTTATACAACGTAGAGTCACTATTCTGACTTCGTTTGGATTAATATTTTAGTCTGTTGCAGAGATCCAACATCAAGCCATTAGCAACTGGATCAGCAACTGCAGTAATGTCAGAGGCTACTTTTTAAATATTTTTTTAAGCTTTATTATTTTACAGTTTACCTTTGCTAAAGTGAAGAGAAATATAAACATATTCAAAATAGGTAGAAATAGTTGAAATGTACCTACTTTTAAATTTTATAATATGTTTTAAAAATTCAAGTAGCCACTAAAAGAGTTAATTTTATTTTTAAACTTCCTCTTTTTTTTTCAATTTCATTAAATATTATTTTAAAATTTATTTAAAATTTATTAAAGTTCATTTCATTCTAACATAAACATTAACTACATTGAAATGCATTAACGTTTGGATTTTTAATTTGGTGTAAAGTACACCTACTTGCACGGTTAGTGCCAAAGGAACTCTAGGGTAGCTGGTGACCCAGTGGCTTCATACCTGGAGGTAGCTGGCCCCAAAGTGGCCTCTGATGTTTGGAAAAAACTTGGAATCCTTTTCTCCTGTTTCTTTGTTTAACAAAGGCTTGCTAATTAAAGAAAGGCAGCAGGTCCTCTGAATCAACTTCTTTCATGGCCATAATTACTCAGTATAATTGATTGTTTCCAAAAGTAATTGCTTGCTGTTTAGCCTTTTGCTTTCCACTCTAGTACAATTTTCAGCTGTCTTGCTTGTTCAAAAGAGGATTTACTTTCTCCTTTTGGATTGTAGGGTTTGCTCAGAGAAGAACTCTGTTTCTAAATAAATGGATGAGAGGGATAAATACCTTCTCTCTCTTCTACCTTCTCTGAGAGTTGACCCTCTGAATAAGATATTGCTATAGCACAAGAGTACTCAAAGTACAGCCCATGAGCCCCCAGTCAATTTCTAAGTCAATTTTATCACACTCATGGCCCAAAACGATTGTAAAGCACAGTAGTTTTGCCACCTCAACGTAACATCCAAAAGGAAAAAAAAAAAAGGCTGAAAATCAGACAGAATCAAAATGGTGAGTGATGTCGTTCTCTGTTTATTTCTATTTCAGCCAATTTTCACCTTGTTTTCTATGTGGAGGTTTGAAGGAGCAAAAGCGCTGTGTTTTGGGGAGTTGCCCGGTGTTTTTTTAAAAAATATTTTTAGGTGGCCTGGGGGCTTTGGCACACTCATGTAGCCCACTGGCATGGGGGTTGAAGCAGTGAAAATTGGCTCCTGCCCCTTCCAGCATTGCCCACCCCTGCTGTAGCAGTTTCTAAATTAATATATTAAAGGCAAATAAATGTTCTTTGTTGCCTTTGATGTGAACAGAAGAGCTGTGCTCTGTCCTTACTAAAAGACTAAGAGATACTTTACCAGGGGATATACACTGCATGTTGTCTGAAGGCCTTATTATAAAGGCAGGAATGAAAAATTAAGAAAAAGCTACATGACCAGCAGAGACTTGAACTCTTGTCTCCAGGGTCATAGTCCAATGCTCAAACCACTACACCACCCTGGACCTAGATTTAAACTATTAGTGCCTTAATGGAAAACGTGAGTTTTATTGTTTCCAAACAGTGGGCAGTACTGGTGGCTTTTGTAGTGAGAAAAGAGTCCTTGCTTGCAGATTTGATTGCAGCATCCATTTCTTCCATTGTAAAACTGTTTAGAGGATACCCACTGTCTGTTTCTTGGCATATCATTTAACTGCCTGTTCTTTAACATAACATTTCTTCTTCTAAATTCTGTAAGTAATTTTGCAACCAGCTGTGCCATATGTCCGAGTAATTCTCACTCCATTTCTACTAGCCCTTTGATTTGTAGTAACTATTCGGTGTAATTGCAGTATTGAATGCATTTATCTTTTAGCAAAAGAGCGTGTTTACAAGGGGTTTATGACTATAATTCAGAACTTTATACTTTCAAAAAGAAGTGGTCTCTCTTTTTTTAAAAAAAACTCTTCTGAAGGCATTGATTTGATCTTGCAAAGCAAATTCATTGTGTGTGTTTGTGCACACGCACAAGTGTGTAGGTGGGATAATACATGGAGCAATTCAACATACTGAGGAACAAGACTGCATTTAGCCATGAGTCATCTTGGTAAATAAGCTTGGAACATTCATGATTATAAGACTCATCTCACTGCTGCTTGTCTTGATGGATTTGCAGGTGGGTGATAGTCACTTACATGAGTTCTGTACATGTAAAGATGTCTTATGTGTGCAAAGAATATATGTCTGGTTCTTGGTAGACTAGCAAGCTAATAAGCGTGATTTTGTTATAGTTCCAGTGTCCAGCCTCTCTATTTGAAGGGATGGCTAAATGAAGATAGAGAAATAGATAGATAGTATTGGGAAACAGTTTATTTTCTGAAAATATAAATTTTGCACCTAAAAAGTAGTGCATTTGTGGGTTGGTTATTCACATCACACTTTTTCCCCCAAGATGAGATACAAAGCAGCTCATAGCTGAAAAATAATGATTATAAAAGTAATATTTTTAAAAAATTAGATTCTTTTTTAAAAATAGCACTAATATGCAACAATTTAAAAGTAAGAATGAAGTACACGTACTGCATTAAAAGATATATTTGCAACAATCCAGTTAATCACCAAAAGACTGCCTAACTAAAAGAGTTACACATTAACTCATCGTTCATATTTGTGATGAATGTTCCTGAGCAAGCTCTGCTTTCTGTGCATTTTTCTTTGTATGCTATTGAGTTTGGCTGGTGAGTCCTTGTTTTGTGATTTTCTTCCAGGAGATTAGGTTGCTAAAGAACTGAACAGGAGACTTTTGCAATGGTTAGGCTGATGTTGTTAGTCTTCTGTGTCATTAAGAACCATCACTCTCTGTGCTTCTGAGCAGACAGTGAAAAACGTGGTTGTCAACTTCAGAAGGCTTTCACATTATGTCCTGGGTTAAGATGGAAGTTTCATGTAAACTGTCATACTGAACAGTTTGCTTTGTGTTATGGTTGAGTGGGTGGTTCTTAATATTTTTAGATTGTTGTATAATACAGTGCTGTGCTGTGCTTTGGTAAAACATTTTATGAATGTTTAATAATATAACAGGAACATCAAAATATATTGGGTTGTTGGTAGTTCCTTTTTCCACTCCTCTCCCAGGTTGTACAAACCTTGGTATGCCATTCACAATCTGTGTTACAGAAACTTATTTCTTCCCTTTCAAATTATTAGAGAGCCTGAAAACACATTAAAATATAATAAACCCAATGAGAGAGAATACCCATTAAAATACTGTTATCTAAGTTGTATCTATTAAACTTTAGGACCACAGTTGTGTTCAATCTTAAGTGACAGTTCTGTAATCCTAAAAGTCACCATAGAACTCCGTAGCACAGATGAGATTTTTTTTATCTTTTTGTCAAGAAGTCTGAACCATGTTGTGATCCAGCTGAAATAACTTAACAATAGGTCCCATATAGAGTCTGTTATAGTTATGTAGTGTCAAAGGTGTAAAGGAATGCATGTTGACTGCCATGTCAGCACATGAAGTAAAGGATCATATCCTTCTCAATAGGTAGAAGAATTAACAATTTTTTGTAATGCTGTAACCTGGGCTTTGAGACACTGTCATTGATGTGTTTTTAAATCACTACTCTGGAACTGAATAACTAGATAGAACAGCATCTGTGATATTCTCAGTTCTGCTACTGCTTTTAGATAATACCTCTTGATCTCTTCTCTACATCTTTAATTTTTTTTAAAAGGACTTTTGCTTTTCTGTAGTAGTTTGAGAATTGAGCTGTGACTCTGGAAGCCAAATTTGAATCCCTACTCAGCCATAGAAGTCCACTGGGTGACCTTGGGCAAGTAATATTTTCTCAGCCTTAGAGGGAGGAAAAAAACACCCCCACAACAAATCTTGCGAAAAAAAATCCTGTGGCAAGTTCACCTTAGGTTTGCCATAAGTTGGAAATGACTTCAAGGCAGAGAATAACAAATTGTGAACAGCAATGTGATAAACAATTGTTTTGTTTAGTGGAAAGTAAAATACATAAAATGTTTTAATTTAGAATCAATAAGATTGATCCTTTCATTTTATATTTTTAGGAAGAGATGAAACAATGGAGTCCGTTAGACCATCTTTCCTTGAATATTTTGAGCAAAAAGAAAAAGAGAATCGGAGAAACAACTGTGGAAGGCAGGTGCCCGAAAGATGTAGCTCTGATTGGAGAGTACCTCAGGATGGTGACTATGAATTTGTAAGTAAAATATATTGGCATATTCTCTTTCTTTTTTTAACAGAGAGAAATTATCTCTGATCAAAGGAAGCATTTCAAAACAAAAAGTTGTAGGAAAGAACTGTACAAAACATTTCATTATTACATATTAATGGTTTTTATTTTTTTTAAAAAAAGAGACTAAAATATTTAAAGTGCAGACAAAATTGACCCATTGTTTAATGCAGTGATTTCCTAAACATATTGTGAGCAAACAGTTCAGTTCAAATCATCAATGAAAATGGTGCATAATAACTCTTAATTGCTTTTTGTCTTATGACTTTCAGTGATAATAGATATAAAGTGTCTTTATATAAGGTTGATTTCCCTTTATTCTCCTACAGCTCAATTGTAGGGAGGCAAAAATAGGAACATCCTACCACTGATGGACTGAAATGGTGACAGACGTTTATTTCTCTGATTTCTCTGTTGGAAGCATCCCTAAAGTTCTCCAAATTTCATGTTTGCGAATAGCCTAGTACAGTGGTCCTTAACCTTTTCTTTACCAGCCCCTCCCCCATATAATTTGTTGCCAGGGACTCCCAAAACTTAACTCAAGGTTTAAATATTTAAATTGAAATTTAAATATTCAAGTATTGATGTAAATATTCACATATTTGTTTAAAGTTGCTCATCACATGCTCACTCTTATCTCTTATTCTTGCTGTAGACAACACAAAGAAAAATAAGCTTCTTAATGGTCTGTGGAGTAGCATACTGAGATCCTTCAAGTGCCAGGAGAGTAGAATGAACTGGAAATTCCTAAAGGGAGGTTATGAATGGGAGGCAGTCCTAAACAATAATTTCTTTTTCCCTTTCCCTCAAACCTGTACCTGGAAAGTAAGGGATCTCAGTGCTGCTTTGGGGAAAGTGTGAAAGAAATGCTATTTCCTGCCAAAGGAGCACTGAGAGAATAGAGAGGATGAGCACTTCTTTTGAAGGCACCTACCCTCTCTATTCTCTTGGTGCTCCTTCAGAGTGAAATAGTGTTTTGTGCTTTCCCCCAAAATAGCACTGAGGCCCTCATCACTGCCCTTCCAAGCAACCACAAATGTAAAGAGACTCTCTTTTGTTCTCGTGGCTGTTTGGAAGCAGGGCTCTACTGCACTGCCTAACCCTGCATTCAAACAGCATTTCCACACTTGCCACTCAGGGCCTGGGCTGGGTTTCTTCCCTTTTCTTCTAGGCTCTACTCTTGCCTTTCCATCTTCCAGGCTCTCTGGTGCACCTGTGCAGTAGCACCCAGAGCCTCCAGTGCAGGATGATACGCTTGCTATCATGTTGTTGCTGTTGCTGCCACCATCATCACTACTGCCTTCGGGGACTCTGGCACATGCAGCATCAACCAGCCACAACTGACTAGGACATTTTTTAGTCCCTTAATTTTGCAATTCTGCAATTTTCCCCATTTTCCCTGTTTTCCAGGATGAATGGCAATCCAACACAGACTCCTTGTGAGAACTCCGTGGACTCCCAGGGGTCTGTGGAACCCAGGTTAAGATCCACTGGTCTAGTGCTTTTCTCTTTGTTTCCTACATATATGTCCTGCCTTCTAACCAATGAGCTAGAAAACCTAGAGTAGTCATCTTGGCCTAGATCAAACATCTTAGTTTGGATGCTGCTGTGCAGTTGTGACAGAACTTTGTCTCTCTCCCCACTAAAACCTAGAATGCCACCTGAAAGCTGTTTTTGTGGTGCATGGAGTAAAGTGGAGAGGGAAGATGGTGTTTCCTTTTTAATTTAGCTGATAGAAGCAGTTCTACCAGTGGCTGCTACTGACTGGATTTAGTCCTCAACTCTCAACTGCTAAGAAAAAGAAAGCCATATTCTAGGTTTATGTGTGGCACCTGTAACTCTTTTGGTGGAATCTGTCTGTGAGCCATTTGTTCAGGCTATAACAGGAACAGATAAGGGAGGTGGGGCCACTGTCCACTCTACTGGGAAGCCAAGTAGGGTTGAAGAGTGATTGCCTCTTCTTAAGCTGTCACTGAGCAGCCATTTTAAAGATTGGCTGAGTTGAAAAAAATACCTATTTTTGGTTCTTAGCTGGCAATAAGATCTTCTTTGTGGTCCCTGACTATTTTCCCACTATTGGGAAATTCCTGTGCAGTAGCATCTCATCTGCATGAATACACATATGACCATTTGAAGAACGATAGTTATAGATAAGCAAACTGTACTACCAGCTGGGTAACAGATTTTCTTGTAACACTTGTATGTCATTAAGAATAGGTACCTGAGTTGTCTTATTTTCTATTTCCCACCCCATCCCTTTTTCCCTTTTTGTTGTGTCTTTTTAGATTGTTAAGCAGGAGGGCAGGAACTGTCCTTGGTTTTGATTGATCTTTAAGGCACTCTGGGAGTCTTTCTGGCCAAAGAACAGGGTATTAAATGCCTTATATTACATTTGACATTGACAGAGCTCTGGAAAACAGCTGAAATTCTATGACCCTTGCATGGCTTGTAAGAACTGCTGAGTCTGTTGCAATCCACAATTTTTTTTTTCTTTTGTTACAGACAGCAGTGCTAAATAAATCTAAATGAGAGGATTGTGATCCCCTCTCAAATTTGACCCTATTGATTTTTATGTAAATAACTTTTCTCTTGAGGGGTGCCATATTTCACATTGTATATTTCCAGAAGGTCTTCTGAAGTAGAAAACCCATTTTTGAGAGTGGTGGTTCCACTAGTCTCCCTTTTTTTGATGTAAGAGTAAGCAGCATGATATATTTGTTGGCAGAATAGCAGCTAGTTCTATAGCTTAATTAAATGTTGAAAGGATTTTGACCACCATTAAAAAAGACATTTTATTTAGAAAAGCATTGTTTATATCTTTTGGCAGTAATCGCCAATCAAAATGCTATGCTGTACCAGGAGGTCTGCATAGGCCCATTTGCTGTGCCTTCATCTCCCATAGTATGTGCACACCTAAACCCCTAAAAGCATTAGTAGGGTTATGTATTCATAAGACAGGAGGTATTTGGCAAAGGAAAAGCCCACAAGAATTTATCATAGTATCTTTTTTGGTTATTACATGACTGTGTTTTTGTGGGACAACACTATTCCCAAGCAAATTCAGTGTTTTCACTTCACCTATATTCCTTCAGAGTTTATGTTCTTTAACTGAGTATTGGGAGATGTAGGGAGAAGAGAAATCAGGACAAAAATATGGGTGAGGATACTTGTGAGCTCCTCATTCATTATGCTGCTTGGTACACTTTGTTTATGCAAGATGTTGGATTTGGGAGAAGGTGAAGATGGACAATTCTGTCAAGGCTGTTTTTGTGCTTTTTTGTAAGTTGAGCACAAAGTTTGAGAATGGTCCTAACTGTATGCTTCATCTATTGTTAGTGGGTGATGAGTTACACATTGGTTAAGCTCCTGTTAATATGCACACCCAGTAAATTCTCACCTCTGCCCAGAAAAGATGGGAAAACAAGTTATAGTTTTCTGGGTTGTTTTAGTGAATGCGTAAGGCTCATGTCACGTTGGTGTACTCTAGTCTTCATGTACTTGAAATTTATTGTCATCATAACTTACAATACAATTTAACAGTTACAATAATCAAGAGCAGTTGCAGTAATTCAGTAGTAGAGGATTGAATAGCATTGCACTAGTGCATATAATTAGTCACATACTGTTGCAATAAGTTATACTGCAGTTTTTATCCTGAAAGTTTTGCTCACAAGAATCTTACCCCCATGTTCTTCAAGTTCGAGACAGTACGATCTAAGACTTACAATTCAAAGAGTTGTTTATTAAATTTCTAATCTTCTTAAAACATCCTTAAGCTAATTACATCCTATTTTGTTAGATGATTTGTCAGTTGGGGGTTGTATAAAAAGGGTAAGAGGTTGAAATATCATTTAACGCAGATTTACTTGAAGATTGTAGTGGAAACATGTCATGCTGTGTATTCTCTGTGAATAATTGGACTTCTGTTACAGATCATAGACAACGGGCTTTTATGTGTTATGTGTATATGCCTGTATCAAATATGTTTTTTTCCATGTTGCTAAAATTTGTCCTTAAAATCTCAGTATGGTACTCTCTGTATAGGTTGAGAAAGATGGAGAAGAAAGTTAAATATACACACACACCTTGACAGCATTCTTGACAGATGGCCATCTAACCTCTTTTTAAAAACTTCTAACAGAAGGAAAGTCTACTGCCTACTGTCAAACAACTTTTACTTTGAGAAAATTCTTCCTAATGTTTAGTAGAAATCTCTTCCCTTTTAATTCCATTGGTTCAGGCCTTTTTTCTGGACTTGCAAAAAATAAAACTAAGCTTGTTTCATCTTTTCTGTGACAGCTATTAAAATATTTGAAGATGGCTAGCATGCTAGCACTAGTCTTCTCCAGGCTAAATATACTGAACTCCCTGAGCTACTCTTCACAGGTCTTGGTTTCTAGATCTTTCACCTTCTTAGTTGCTCTCTAGTCATGCCACTCTGGAAATTATGCCTATCACAGTTGTACCGCTCTGCATTTTAGAGGATCTTACACCTGGCATTGTACATGGAGATCACATGTAATATCTAAATCCATTTCAGTCTGGTGCCAGGCCTAGTTATGGGATGGAGATAGCCTTAGTCACCTTGGTGGATGACCTACACAGGGAAATGGACAAGAGGAGAGTGTCCCTGTGAATCCATTGCTCCTTGTCCTAGTCTCTGGAGCAGCGGAAAACAAGCCCACTCCCTCCCTGACATGACATCCCTTCAAGTATTTAAACATGGCTATCATGTCCCCTCTTAACCTTCTCTTCTGCAGACTAAACATACCCTGCTCCCTAAGCTGCTCCTTACAGGGCATGGCTTCCAGACCCTTCACCATTTTGGTCACCCTGCTCTGGACATGCTCCAGCTTGTCAATATCCTTGAAATGAGGTGCCCAAAATTGAACACAGTATTCTAAATGAGGAGTGGTTGTCCAAAGGTTTGGGGTCAGACGTCATTGGCATGCTGATGATATCCAGCTCTATTACTCCATTTTCACCCAATTCCAAGGAGGCTGTTCCTCAGCTAAACTGGTCTCTGGCAGTTGTAATGGTCTGGATGAGGACAAACAGATTGAAACTTAATCCAGACAAGACAGAGGTGCTCCTTGTCAGTCAAAAGACACATCTGGGAATAGAGACTGAGCGAAGTTAGATGGGATTATACTCCCTCCTGAAGTGCAGGTTCAAGTTTGGGGGTAGTCCTGGATTCAGCTCTGAGTCTGGAGGCCCAAGTTTCAGCAGTGACCAGGACTGCTTTTACATGGTTAAAGCCAGTGCACCAAATGAAGCCATATCTGGAGAAATTGGATCTGACCATGGTGATACATGCCTCAGTTACATCCCATCTGGATAACTGTAATGCGCTCTATGCGAGACTGCCTTTGAAAAGTGCTCATGAACTTCACTTGGCCCAAATAACTGCAGCCAGGTTGTTAATTGTGGCTGGCACCAGGGAGCACACAAGTCCCTTGTTGAAACAGCTCCTCCAATTGCCAGTCTGTTTCAGCAATTTAAAGCGTTGGTCTTGACATGTAAAGCCCTACATGGCTTGGGTCCAGGTTATTTGAAGGACTGTATAGAAGCCCATTAGAGCTCTAAGATCATCTGGAGAGGACCATCCTTGTGTCCCACCACCTTTTCAACCTTGATTTGTAGGACCATGGGAGATGGCCTTCTCAGTGACTGCTCTCAGACTTTGGAGCTCCTTCTCTCAAGAGGCCAGGATGGCCCTGTTCTTATTCTCCTTCCATTGGCAGTTCAAAACATTTCTGTGCCATTAAGCTTTTACAGACCAACCAAGGTTGGACTTTTAATGCTGAGCACAGCTGTTTTAAAGGTTTGCATATAGTCTTTTAACGAATTTTAATAATTTTAATGTTTAATGTTTTAATTTTATATATCATTTAATTGGTTTTTTGAATCATATATTTATATTTTTAGTAATGCTTTTGGATTGCTTTTAATTTCTATTGTTTAAAATATTTTGTTAGCCATCTTGAGTTCCATTATCACTAGAAAAGCAGAGTATAATGAATAAAATAAAATAAAATATATTGTGCTGCTGAATTTGAAATAAAGCATACCTGTCTTTTAAAAGAATTCATCTCTTTTTAGGGTTAGTTGCATAGCTGCATATGTACCCCATAGCTCCAATCATATAGCAACAACATAAAACTTAAGTGTCTTTGGAATTCTGAGAACAGTGTATTACACATCCAATTAACGTTGTTGGGATTGGCCAGGCAAAGTGTTAAAAATGCATCCTGAAGCCTTTGAAGCCATTTAGGTGCAAAGATGTCCAATGATCAGAATATGTACATTTAGGCACAGATTAAGTGATGCAGATTCAGGGCCATCCCTGTTGTTAAGAGCAGTGAAATAACCATCTCAGGCAACTTATTTTGACTGTCATGACAGGCATATTTAATTAAGGATTACTTAACTAATAAAAGGAGAGCCAGTGTGATGCAGTGGTTTGAGCATTGGACTATGTCTCTGAAGACAAGGGCTTGAATCCCCACTTGACCATGGTAACCCACTAGATAACCTTGGGCAGATTGTATTCTCTCAGCCAAGTAGGAAGGCCAAGGCAAACCCCCTCTGAACAAATTTTGCCAAGAAAATCCCATGATAGGTTCACCTTAGGGTTGCCGTAAGTTGGAAACAGCTTGAAAGCGCACTGCTACTGCTACTGCTACTAGTAATGAAAGGAAATAGTTATTTAATTGTTACTGTATTTTTCCAGTAGGAAGATGCACTTTTGTGAATGTCTCATTTTCAGAAGTGTTAATGATCCTACAGGTCGATGTCAGGCAATATCTCTGTATGCATGTAAATGTAAAAAAGTTCTGCTTGGAAATCTTAAACAGAAAATGCTGCTTGGGCTTTTTGTACTCCACCCCACTTTTCTGCAAGCACAGTAGACATTCAAATAATCAGTTTTCTCCCTCTCCCACATACCTTGACCTGGAGGACCAAGGTAGAGCACTATGTATGTAACATTGCTTTACACTTCAAGCTATTAAGCTGGCAGCATTTAATTTTATTGTAGTACCTTTGGGGAATATAGAAGAGGCATATAGGAATTATAGAACTGCCGAGTTTTTCTTTCCTGCATATGACATTGCTTTTTCTGACACAATTCACATTCTCGGCTGCTTCAGGACTTGTTCTGAAGAATGTTAATGGTTTCACAAAGGAAAACATCTATTACATTCTCTGGAAGTGATTTATTGTGAGGAATTGCAATTTAACAAGTGATTTATTGCTTATTGATCAGTGAAAACATGCTCTGCTTTACAATGAGTAATATGTGTGCTGTGTTACAAGTCTTTATGTTGATGTCATTTGTTTTACAAAAAGACTAGCATCATGATTCTCCTCTTCCCCTCAAATAGTTTTTTTCTGTCTCTTCTGACTACTCATCTTGGATTGCTTCAGTGGTGTAGTGGAGTCAGGACTTGCAGTGTTGAAGCTCCATGACGTTTTGTGTAGGTGGAACAAGAATGTTATCTCTCATACCTGTGGGCTTCCCCAAGTCCATTGAAAATTACCAACAACCCTCCCAGTGTCTGCAGGAATAGGTGGAAGCACTTTTCCTAGCAACATTGTGTTGTTCTGAGCTATTTCTGCTGTAATGCAGAATACTTTGAGGTAACTTGGTTTCAAAGGGCAATGAAGAGCTATTAGCACAGGTATGGGAACTGGTCAACCCTCCAGTGTTGTTGAACTGCAGCTCCCAGCAGACCTAGCCAGCATAGCCAATAGTGAGGAATGGTGGGAATTGCTGTCTGACAACATCTGGAATGCCATGCTGGTATCATTTATTTCCACTGAAAAAGGAAGCAAGTGGAATTGGTTTGTTGAGAATTGACTTTCTTTATACCCTGCCTTTCCCTCAAAAACTAGAAGTCAAGGCGACTTACAATATACAGTGTATGACATAAAATATTGTTAAAACATGCAGAGGATCAACACTAGAATAGAATTAAACTACCAACAGCATTTAAAATCAATTTAAAACACGCAATTTAAAATGGTTAAAAAGCAGTGGAAAAAAATACTATTGAAACAGCAAAAATGATGCAGCACCTATTGAAACTTTTTCTTTTTAAACCTTCACTTCTCAAAAGCCTGACTGAATGAAAAGTCTTTGCCTGTTGACAGAAGGACTGTAGTTATGGTTCAACATGTCTTTCAGTGTATTTGGACCCTTCTTGGAAACTAGGGGGATGTCATGATGAGGGCCTGTGTGTGCGTATGTGCGTTCAAGTTGCCTGTCAACTTATGATGACCCCATGAAATTTCATGGGGTTTTCTTAGGCAAGGAATACTCAGGTGTGGTTTTGCCAGCTCCTTCCTCTGCTATGAATGCTAGAATGCCAGTGGATAGCACATATTATCTACTCTTGTTTGGCACTTAGCTCCATCAGTCTTGTTTCATGTGCTCAGTTTCAAGGTCAACACAGTAGCACTTATTCTAATGTATCTTCTTCATGGTCTCTTTGCCTCACACAATGGGGTTTGTGTGAGGGCACAGATGAGCCCTCGAAGAACCACAGTTAGAGATAAGCAACCTGTTCATTGCCTATGGTGTTCTGGCAGCCTAGGTTATACTCTATTAACATTGTGTTTTATATTCCCTAGCTTTTAGCCTGACCCAGTATGTCGATCATATGAGATGTCTAAGCTCTGAAGGATTCATGCATAACTTCTGGCAAAGGCCTTTGCTACAGAGAGAACCAGTTTGCTTCTCTGCTACTGATCATAGAACAGATCTATGATTCTGATTTGTTGATCTCTAGTCATGAAATGTAAATCTGCTAGCAGATTTAAACTGAAGCGTTTCTTCTGATACACTTAATGATTTATGTTTCAAGCAAAGCACTTTTACTGAAGCTAAAGGATTTTCTCTGGTTCAGCATTTCTGTCTTTTTCCCATAGTGGATTGCAGGATGAGAAAATGCAATTTAGATACTCACAATTTTACCCCCAAATTAAAAGGCAACCTCCACTCGTTCTTTGAGTGTTAGTGTGATAGATACATCAACCCAGTTGTCACTAATTTTATAATATGTATCTCAACTGCATTGTGTTTTTTTATTCTGTTTTTGAATTGGATAGCTTACTTTAAAATGTTGATGCTCTTTTATATGCATAATGGAGATGTTTTGTCTCCATGAGAGCTTTGCATAATATTGGAAGTTGGGAAATTGGAAGCTTGAAATTGAATTCAATGTTAAAGTGATTCCTGACTTTCTTGAGAAATAATTCTCAATCAAAAGTAGGATGAAAATGTGTTGAAATAGTTTTTGAGACAAACATCAGGATTGTAAAATAAAATACTTTTCTTCTGTCTCTGCCTGCTGTCCAGTTCAGCTAGGTTTTTTCATTCTTCATAGATAGGACACTGTATTTTGGCTTAAAGAGAGTAAGATCATTTTATACCAAAGTAGCTTAAATTCTGCCAAGAATTGCCAAGTTTGGTCTAGTGTGACTACTTATTCATAACATAATACCTTTCCTATCTCCCTTTTAGGTTCTGTTTTCGAACGAGATTTTTTGGGGGCTGTCACTGAATCTATCTGCAGAATCACAACTGCTTTAAATTGGATCTGTGATATACACCAAGTTCCTAAAATGTGTGTGTGCCACAGAAACTGAATTCTGCCCAATATCCAATTGAGGCACATCACATTTGGGACTTAGAAAATCTTTTCTCTCAGTACTGGAAATTGGAAAAATTGTGTGGGTATGGAACTGAATTGTTTCAGTTCCTACTGCCAAAGACAATTATTTTTTACTTCAATCTTCCTTCCTGAGTGGGCAGAAAATTCTTTCTTCATGATAAAGTTTCATCAGTCATAACTTCCTGTCCTTTATAAGCTGACTCTGATCAGATTTGTAAGTGTTTTGTGTCTTTACTGTTCGTTCTAATGCCTGTTCTTGCTTTGTGTGCAGCAAATAACTAATTTCAAAGGCTCTCAAAAACAAAGCCACTTGTTTGATTTTTCTTGTCTTGTTTGTAAATGAGGTTCATATTGAGAACATTCTTTTCTTCCTGTATCTGTACACTGATTAGAAGAACAAACTCACACTACATGGCAAAATTTTTAGCCTATTGGGACATGAATCCGATATACTTTCCTCAAGTTCTGATAGTAATGAGAGTGAGTTATGAGACATTGGAAACAAGAGGTCAAAAAAAGAAGTAGGGATCAAAGAATCATTTGCTTCTTGCAAGATTAAAGAGATATAAGCCTGGTTAATGTTCAGGAAATCTGTTCGCAAGGTCTGAAAGTGTTTTCTGAAAAACACTCTGACTTGACCTTGGTGAGCAGGGATTCCAATTAAGTCCAGTCACTGAGTTTTAGTGTCATTGAGGTGGTATACAACTTGAGAGATGTGACTTTGTTCCAAACCATCCAACCGCTAAGCAATAACTAGTGAGATTTATGTTTGTGTCCCCCCCCCCCAGCTTTGTTTCATTCCCAAGTCAGTTATTGGCTTTGTTAATATATTTTTTGGGGGGGAGGGAGTGATCATGCTAAAACTTTCCCAAGCTTATTTATCATGTTTTCAATTTATCATGTTTTCAATTGCAGCATACCTAGGAGTACAGAATTTCATTGTTCCTCCCATCTGTAAGGTAATGTAGATTGAAAGAGAATAGTTGATCAGAGCTGCCTGGTGGACTTGGTAGACAGATTCAGATCCATGAAGTACAACTTCCTGTCCCTCTACCACAGCTGCAAAAGCCTTGTGGTACCTCAGTGATGCTAGAAATAATGAGATGAACATAAAACGGTGCCCCAAAACCTGTGTATTCCAGTATTCGTTTCCTGCAGCAGCCGACCAAAGTCCTATGGAAAGCCTATCACCCTGCCACTCATACGTCCCTGCAGGCAGGGTTTTCCCCCTGCCCCAAAAAGATATCTTTATTAATAGTTTTGAACAAGGCTAAAATTCTACAAGGAAAAGAGGGGAAAAAACAAAACAAAGAAAACTTGATACAAGTTAGAAATTAAAAAGTAGAGAGAAAAAATGGAAAAAGAGAGAGAAAGAAAGAAAGAGAATCGAATTCCATCCTTCCTTCTAAACAGATTATAGTAGCCCAATTGATTTAAACCTTCCGAAGGTAATATCCAACATTTCCCTTTTTCCCCTCCTCTAGTTAATGCTTTCCAAAAAGCAAAAAAGAAAATGAGGTTTCTTCTGCTAAAGGTTAATATATCTAGCATAGTATTTCAAAATTACTTTCCATTACATGCCATTATATATTAAATTTAAATAATAAATGACTTTACATAATAAATGACATTAATACTATTGCATGATAAATGACATCAATACTAAGTGCTATTTTCTGACTTGATTACATAATATTTTCAGTAGTTAAAACTGTAAATCTATTACATTTTATTTATTTTTACATGCAAGTATTTCTAAATTATTTTATATTGTAAAATCTATTACATTATTTACTAAATTAATCTATTTAATCCAGTTTTCATTGTTTTGTGTCTACTATTTCCTTTTCAGTTTAACTCCCTAATTCTTCTTTGTGGTCTCTGTGACTCCCATAAATAGGTTAACTGCTCCTGCATAGAGCATAGTTTAGAATCTTCTAGAGCTGTTGTGTAAGCATTTTGGTGATAGCCCCTCCTCCACTGGTACATATGACCAGCCATGTTCCTGCTCAAATCCTCTGTTCTTTTTCATCTGCCACAGCATCGTAATCAAAAGGAATCAAAAGCTGTGCATTCTGGCTTTGATTGTTAGTTTTTTTTTACTTGGTCTGCTTATTCTTCCTTTGGCTTTTTTCTCTGATTTGGCTCAGTAACTTTGCTCAGTTTATCTTGGAGTGTTTCTTAGTTCCTCTCTCAAATTATACTCTAATGGCGACTCCATTTACTGATTCTCTTATAGGCATACCATTGTGATCTTTTAAGAACTGTTCCACTTGTAAAGCAAAGATCCCAAATACCAATGGCCACTCTCATTGCCTTTGTGCCTGGGAGAAAATCACAATATTGGGTCCTGCTCACCCTGGTAGTCAATAACTCTGCAGGCCCACAGAAACCACTCTTTGTGCCTAAAGGCCCTTCTGTACAAGCAGGGCTTCACTTGTCCTGGTGCTCCATCAATGTCCAGTAAATCTTTGGTTCCACTTGCTTCTTCAGCACCAACTGTAGTAAGGTTCCTTCAACACCAGAATACTCTTCTGATCCCGAGTCTGCTTTTCAGTGTGCTAAATACAGGTGCTGAAGGAAGGGAAAGAGATCTAAAGATCTTTCTCAACTTCAGTTGCCAACCTTGGTGGTCTCTACGGTCACTTATGGACCAGCATTACCAAACCACTAGCCACCTTGTTTTCTCTGGCTTGAACTCTTCAGCCCTCAACTCTGGAGATCATCCAGGCATGAGCCGTGTCAGATGGTGAGGTACTTGGTGTGACGAACCTGATGGCAGGGGGTCTTGACAACAGAGCCTCCTTGGCAATTGAGAGTGTTTAAGCTGATTGGCTGGTGAAATGGAACCTTGGATAGCCCAGGGGAGGGGCTGGTGGAAAGAGGAAAATAACAGATTTTAACTGTCTGGTGGGTGTTTGAAGAGGAGTGTGATTTGTGGTGTGTTTGGGGGAAGGGGGAGATTTGAAGAGCTCTGTGGGAGAGAGAACTGAGAAATTGGGTGTACGAGAAATAGTTGGAGCAGAAATCAGAGATAAGACCCTTCGGTTTGGAAAAAAGATTTTATTTTGCCGGCAGCCTCGGCTGGGATAGCTCCCAAAAGAAAACCGAGCCCTCCTTATTTGAGCTAACATGCATTTATACATTTCTAGTCCAGTGTTATCTTAGAGAGAACAGATGTGTCACAAGAAGTGTTAGTTTCGTTTTCCCCCGTACAATAAACAATGAGCTTTTCTTCTGTGCCCGCAAATGTTTCAACTTTTGTAACAGTTCTACTCAGCTAGAGAAAGCAAGACATTCTTGGCATTTCAGCTTACAGAGTTCTATTGTGTTATTCAAGCATGGAAAAAGACTTCATCTGCAAAGACAATTAACTGCTTTTCCCTCACACCTTGTGGTCATCTAGGCTGACCCACCATATAGTGAATGAAGAGAGAGAGAGAGAGAGAGAGAGAGAGGAATGGTGTGCTGTTTATAAACAATTAAAGACTAGAAACATTTAAAGCAACAGTGTTACAATAAATGTTTGAAATTCTGTATTCCTTAAAACAATGTCACAGAGTCTCATTCTGAATCCTGGAATATACACGCTACCAATAATAACATCTTGACCTTAGTGCCAACAGTACCACAGTCTTGGAAAATATAAATCACTGCTGATCCTTACATCTGGGAGAAGGGCAGATTTAGGGAAGGCAGTAAAGGGGGGAGAGTCCTGAAAGGAAGAAGCCAAGAGGGGAGAAGAGTGAGGAAGGGACTGCGTTCTCAGAGAGGGAGAACTGAGGTTTGCCCTGGCCCTGGCTTGATTCAGAGATCTCCCTGGCTGTTCAGTTCTGATCACAAAGAGATATCAGGCTGGGCAGGCCTTGAGTTGTGAGGCTTGGGTGTGCCTTTCACACTCGGCACTGGCAGTGGCCCCCCCCCCCGTGTTTAACACTTGGCTCTCTCTGTTGTGGGCCTCAGCATTCTTTGGGTCTTCTGGCTCAGTCTGAGCCACAGTCATCTATTTCTCCTAGAACTTGCCTTTCCAGGGATGCCTCTTTCCCACCTTCAGCCTCCTGCTCAGCGTAGGCCTACCTCTTGATCCTCATTTTTGGATTCATCCCAGTCTTCCATTGCATCAGCTTCAAGGGTTCAGGACTGACCTTATCTGGTTTGTCATACATCCAGATGCTTCCATTGCCCTTCTCCTGAGGCTATCAAATCTGAGTGGTTCAGCAGTAGGCACCATGCTGCATCCCTGCGACACCATCAATATTCTCCTTCCCCATCTGAGGGGGATTCTCTCTCAGAGGAGGTCCTGGAATGCTATGATCCTGATTACTGTTTCTCCAGCCATGATTGTCCAGTCCATCACCAGTATGCTTATATCTATTGGGATGGAAGTCCATATCAATATTACAGTTGAGGTTTTTCCTCTTACCACTACACAACAAGGCCTGGCAATTGCTGGATTGGAGCAGGCCCTCTTGCTCTTCTATACTCCAGATCTTCTACATGCCTCTGCCCTACTCATAAGGTGGTATCATCTCCACTACCTACAGAAATGCAGGCATGACCTGCAACCACTTCTTCCATGAATGAGCCTCAGGCATCTACTTCAGCCAGCAACGTGCCTGTCTTCTCCACTGCTTCCACCAATGCTTCTCAAACCACTGTTGTCACCAGTTCTCTGACAGTCATTTTGGTTTTGGCATCTTCCCCACATCATTGCTCTTCTCCATCTACTGCTCCTTTTACTGTGACTTTGTCACCATCTCTGCACAGATTGTACCACCACCATTCTGAACCCATTGTATCCTATGATGCTGACTCTGATTCAATTACATCTCTTCCATTCTTGGTGAGCACAGATCTATTTTCCCCCACAGATGACATGCGTACTTTTGCAGAGTTGATGTATGCATGGCCTAATCTGCTCAACTTGACACTAAGTTGCATGAACTTGAGAATCCAGCCTTCAGAAGACTTCAAATGAAAGTCCCCTACATCTTATATTCCTCTTTTTCCAGCTCTCCTTAAGAGGGCAAGATAGTCTTGAAGCAACCTAAAATCTGTAAGACCTACATCTAAGAAGGTAGACATTTTATATAGGCTCTTTGATTCTAGCACATTTTTTTCTATGCACTTAAATACTTAATTATTCTCTTTTGAAGATGACTACCCCTAATTTTCTAATTTATTTGTCCCAATCCTGTTGGTTAAACACACTTACCCAGCTCTTCATTACAGAAAAAAGGCAGCTGTGGAGATTCTGCATTCCATTTTAATCAGAAGGATTCTTCACTTTTGTAACTTCAGAAGTTTAATTAATTAAAAATGTCTTCTTTTAAAAAGCAGGCTGCTCATATAGGGCTGTCAGATCCTCAGATCTAAACAGTTGTGTTTCATGACAGGGGTAGGATGTCACTCCTTCAGATCTGCCCATTCATAGTATGTTTATTTGTGAGTAAAAGCAAATAATGGGAATTCTGTGCCTAATCCCTCTGGCTGGCACATTTACCGTGAAAGCTCTCTTGGCTGCAGAGCTGCAGCCAAGGGTTTCTGCCTGCTGGAAGGTGTCTCCCCCAGCAACAGAGTGTTGACAGATACCTCAGATACTGGAACATGTATACAGACATCATGACTAGTACTTTTGATAGTCTTACCTTTCAAGAATTTGGCTAATCCTCTTATAAGAGCATTGATGTTAGCAATCCAAACCAGATTGTAGTAAATTCCATGGTGTAAAGGTAAACAGCATGAAGAAATGCTTCCTTTTTTATCTGTTGTGGAATCTACTACCATTACCATTACTCTGGATGATTCTAGATTTTAGTATTGTCAAAGGGGAAAAAAATCCTCCATTTTATCTACACTATGCAAAACCATATATAACATTGCCATGTTCCTTAAACCTTTATTTGTCTTTTGTTGTGAATGAAAATACCCAACGCTTGTAACCTTCCCTCCTAAATGAGTGGTTGCAGTTCATTAATCATCTTTGTTGCCCCATTTTTGCACTTCTTCCACTTCTGTGTGATTTTTTTAAAGGTATGACAGCCAGAAATATATAGAATAGTGTTAAGTATGGTTCTACAGATTTGTATAAAGACATTATGAGCTTTGCAGTCTTATTTTTACTTCTGTTCCCAATGACCCCCAACATGGAATTTGCCTCCCTCCCCCTCTCTCTTTTACAGCAGCTGCACTCTGGGTCAGTATTGTCATTGAAATGTGCCTCAAGCTGTCACAATCTCTCTTCTGGTCGGTCACTGCCAGCATAGAATGATTGAGATTTCTTGTGTCATATTTTATTTGTTTAGTTTGCAATTTTCATGCTTATTTCATCTGTTTAATAAGATCATTCTAGACCTGGGTAGGCAAACTGATCCTGTGAGGAAGTGATCTTACCCTGTTTCTGGAGATATACTGGATTCCAGTTTGGCTCAAAATAAGTTTTGCAATAGGCCAAGTTTTGTTTGTTTGTTTTTAATTAGAGGCCGGGGAGATAGTTTGGTGTTTTCTAAGCTTGGTTGAAATTATGCCTCTTCATTAATGTAGACAGTGATGTATATATACATCGTGGAAACAGAGGTTAAGCAGTTGTTTGATGAGGACACATCATGCAAATGTCTGGCAGACCAGTGTTTGAAGTCGTGGTTTGAATTACGCTGCAAGTATACATAAATATGACAGAAGGAGAGGTGAGGCTATTATGGGGAAATTACAAATGCCTGTACAGTAGTTTATTACAATCCTCCCTCCACATTTGTAGATTTGACCTTTGCAGATTTGATTACTTGTAAGGTGTGCACGTGCTTTCTCCTTCCCCATGTTCCTCTTCCCATTCCCCTCTGGTTTGCTGGGTGCAGAGAAAGAAGGCAGATGTACCCTAGCAAAAGGCAAGGGAATAGGGGGAAAGGCATGCACATGTCTTCCTTCTCTGCATCCAGTGCTTCCTCTCCTATTCCCTTGCCTTTGGCTCCAGTGTGGAGAATGTGCTCAGGCAAAAGGCAAAGGAATGGGGGAGGGAAAGACATGCACATGTGCTCTCTGCCTCTGATGCTCCCCCTCCCATTTCCTTGCCTTTTGCCTTGGTGTAAAGAACAGACACTGAAGCAAAAGGCAGAGGAATGGGGAGGCATGCATATGCCTTCCTTCTCCACCTCTGATGCACCCTATTCCCTTGCCTTTTGCCCTGACGCAGAGAAGGAAGGCACATGTACTACAGTAAAAGGAAAGGGAAGAGGAAGCACAGAGGGAGTCATCTGTGGTTTTTCCACTTTTGCAAGGGTTCTGCACCCTAAATCTTTGGGAAAGTGGAGGAGCTGCTATGAAAACACTTGGCAAAGGATGCAGTTACATTGTAGCTTCGTGTAGTAAAGCTCCCTGTCCTTTGCAGCACCCTCAGGAGGCTGCTTAACCTTACCTATGTGCTCTTATCATCCTGCTACTTTTAGATCAAAGTTTGCAAGGTAAATGAGTTTGTGAAAACATTACTGCAGTGATGGATGGGTTTAAAGGATTTGGGGCCAGTTTTGTCCTTTCTGAACCTTGGTGGGCTGCACCTCCAGGCATTTGACCTCTCAAATATTGCTCCATAATGGTAACTTGCCTCTCCCCAAAAGCCTCTGTATGCAGTTTGCCACTTTAAATTAAATGTGCTTTGCCATATAAATGTGATCCCTCTCAAGTCAGTTTTAGAGAGTGAGTAGAAAAAACACAAAGACAAAATAGACAAAAGCAATGGCTTCAGAGCACACTACATGTATTTAAACAAGAGTCCTCACTTCTGCACATGTAACAAAAAGGAATCTTGTCAGAGAAGGTTTTGAACCTACTGAAACTGACTTTTGATAATGAGATCTGTTTTCATCAACACTAATTGACCACTGTAAATATCTGAAAGACCTGTATGACCTTATGCAGCCCCTTGTAAATTTAAGGGAGAAGTCATGATTTTCATCTTTCTGGATCCTATTACATTGCATCCCACTCCCACTTCCACAACTGTGTAAATATGCTTTATAGTTTGAGGCCTGGGTATAAAATATGTTTTATAGTCTGAGGCCTGTGCTGCATCTGAAGAAATGGGTTTATAAACATGAAAGCTCATGCTGCAATAAAACCCAGTTAGTTTTTAAAGTCCTGCTACATTCCTTCTGTTCTCACCTTCCCCTGCCTTCCTCCTGTTATACTACAGTTAAGAGTGTGTGTTAAACCATAAAAAATGCCAGGTTGAAGACCAAATGAAAACATTATCATTTTGGATTATGCAAAATGTGCAATAAACCTAGGCTTCATAAATCCTTTTAAAGTTCTTATTTGTTCTGGCTTTTTGCTGTCTGTTATGCAGTAGTTGGTAATATGCGTCAGATCTTTAAACAAATTAATATAATGAAATTCAGTAAAGCATCCGCTGGGTCTGATGCTTTATTTTATTTTATTGTTTTTTGGAAGAGGATTGATTCAGATCTTAGAAATCTCAGAATAGTTGATATGTTTGTCAATTAGTATTGCATGGTTTCTTGTTAGTTATGAATATATGAATGTTAGGATACAGTTACTATATCTTAAGAAGACAGAGTTGTCACTATTGTATGATTTTAACTGGTTTATGAATTAAAATAAATTTACATTTCAACATTATTTTACATCAGTTTTGCTTGAGTATTTTTCATTCATACCCTGCTGCCACCTCCAATACCACCTGCTATTAATATAAATGTGTTACATGAGTATGTTAAATGTCATTTCTTTAGAAATAAATACGGGGAGTACTGTGCTCATTTGGCATTCTTCAAACAGGAAAAGAAATATGCAAAGCTCTTTGTGTATTAAGCCGTACACATGCATGACCTTCAAAGCCTAGAAAGTTGATTTATGCCTCTGTCAGACTCTTAAGTACTCTGGTCACTAAAACCAGGAAAAGGAGTAATGATTTTTAAGGAGAAAATCTGCTGTTATGAATCTGCAGAAGTTTTCTATCATGTAAGCACTTTTAAGCATCAGTTCCAGTAAATACATACCAAACTGAGGGCGAGAATTTCTGTGTATATGTGTCTTTTTTGTTGATCCAGATAAAGTGACCTTTGCTTGCCTTGTAATTCAGTTATGAGGTATGGGTGGGGGAAAGCTACTTTTCCTTTATCTGTTATTAAATTAAGTCATCAGAGCCTTTTGATGCCCTTTAAAGATTTAGGAGATGAAATGTTTGTAACTGGCAGTGGAACAAGACATTTGAGACACCCTGACATTTCTTTCCTTTCCTTCAAATGTGCATAGAATTCAAGATGATTGTGGAGATGAAGTAAGCTTCTTCTTCATGGTCTCTGTGCCTCACACACTGGGAGTTTTCGCGCATGCGCGATAGCTTTCAGAAGAATCTAGAGCTAAGCAGCTTGGTGGGAACCCCTCCCCCATGCCAGTACTGAGCATGCTCAGCCCACCAAGCCAACGGTCTCTCCTCGGTTCTTTTTCGTCCGTCCTAGTGAACGGAAGGTTCTTTGCTTCGCAGCGTCTTTGCCTTGTACTTTGGCTTGATTTTCGGCTTGGACTTGGTTTTCTGGACATTGGTTATTGGATTTTGGATTGGATTTGGTATTTTCAGCTTCTTCAAACCCCTCTTCCTTCGTGTTTTTTCTTCATTCTTTGATCTTCTTCGTCCATCTTCTCCGTGAGTGTCCCCCCCCGGACTTTCGACTCTTCTTCTCGGCTTCTTTCTATGTCCGCGCTCTTCAAGCATTGTGTTTCTTGCGGGCATCAGGTCGTGCTCTCCGACAGACACTTGGAGTGTCTTTTTTGTTTGGGAGAGACCCACAACGTTAGGGCCTGCTCTATTTGCCAGGAGTTCATGACCCAAACGTTGTGAAACAGGTCGTCTCGCCTGAAGTCCCGTTGCTGGGAGGAGTCTCTGAGAGCGAGTGAGCAAGTTGAAGAAGGATCCACCATGTCTTCACACCCCTCTTCATTGGTGCGACCTGTGACCACGCCCTTGTCGGTACCGGTGGCTGCCCTACCGACGACAATGATGGTACCGGACTCAGTACCGTCCTCTCAGCCCCCAATATCGACCCTACCACACGTCCTGAAACTCTTCTCGTGTGTGTTGACTTCTAAGGAAGCTCCTGTGAAGTCGTCGAAGCCGCTAGCTGCCGCTCAGCGAAAGCGGCCTCCTTCTCTCGATACATGTAAAGAGAAGGAAAAGAAGAAGAGGAAGAAGGAGAAGCGGGGTTCGCCCTCTAAGAGGGTCTGCCCTCCGACACCACCTTGAATTCAACATCTTGAGGAGGTCGTTGAGGAGATTGGGCCGCCAGACATGGTCGATCTGTCCGACGAGGCCCCGACCGCTGGCTCTGCGGCGCTTTCAGGCCCGCCCATTCTATCTGCTGCGGTAGATCCGCTCGGTCACCCAGAGGGGATGGACCGCCTGGAACCTGCTCTGACTACACCCTGGGCCCTGTCTCGTCATCAGGCCGCTTCGCGGGATCGTGGCAGGAGGAATGAGACTCGCTCCCCGGGCCATCAGGAGAGGCATTGATCTCTGCGACGGCGAGAGACCTATCTGGAGCGAGTCTTGTCTCGGCCCCCCTTTGACTCGCCCTTCTTGTCTGCCTCTCATATAGGGAGGTATGCCTGTGAACACCTCTGGCGAGAATATCTGGGTTTGTATCAGTTCTATTCTCCAGCATATAGGGACCAGTACTGCCCAGACGTGAGGTGCTGGTCACCGTACCATAGGTCGCAATCTCCATCCCGCGAGGGGTACCATCCATGACACCAGCGTTCACCCTCACGTTCGCCCTCCAGGTCTCTGTATTCTGAGAGGTCACAAGAAGGTTCACCGTGTTACCGGGCTGTGTCACCGCCACCCAGAGTCACCACGACGGTGTCTCGTCGGGTTTCAGAGGCCCTACCGACGCAACCCTCGGCTCCGGCTTTGACCTCCACACAGGCCATCCAACACCCAGTGCCTACGGTGCTGCCGATAATCACTGCCGCAGTTGCCCAGCCACCGGCCGCTCTACCGGTACCACCCATGGTACCAACGACGGTAACCACGCCTACCTTGTTGATACCAGCGCAACAACCGTCAGCAGAGAGGTCCCCTTCTCGTTCCTTTCAATCGTATGAGATGGAGTCTGAGTCTGAGGAATCGACGCCGGGTTCCCATGAATCTCCGCCCTTGGCTTTTGGGGACCCCGCACTGGATTCAGCACCGGAGGATATAAAATAGTTCTCAGACATCCTCCTCCGGATGGCGACTGCGCTTGGGCTGGAGGTGTCAGACCTGGCTCCGTCTGTCCAGGACCCAGTGTTCTTGTACGTTGACACCCACCCACCATCTACAGCACTGCTGCCATTTCTACCAGCATTGCAGCAGGTCATGAAACACCCTTGGGCCCAGCCGGCGTCAACACAGCCCATCCCGCATCGATGGCAACACCTATATCGAACCCAATGGAAGGATGTTGAGTGTCTATTCAACCACCCGGTGCCAAACTCCATTGTCGTGGAGTCCTCCCAGACTAAGGGTGGTAGGAGACCACACACCACCCCACCGGACCGAGAGGGCCACTGTTTGGACACCTTTGGCAGGCTCCGCTTCGTCACTCATTGCCAGGGTGTCCAACACACAAGCCTGCCTCGCCGCCTACGAAAGGAACCTCCTCAACAGGTTCTATCCTCTTTTGATGCACCTCCCTGAAGATCACTGGGCGAGTGCCATGCAGTTCTTTAATGAATCAGTGGCACTCGCCAATCAACAGATCTCGTCGTCTAGGCACTCGACGGAGGTGGCGGCCCGAGTAATGGTAGGCTCCGTGGCCCTCCGCCGCTTTGCGTGGCTCAGGTCGTCAGGCTTGCAGGAAGACAGCCGCAAGTGAATTGAGGATCTTCCCTTCGACGGCCATGGGCTGTTCCACGCCACTACTGACGAGGCTATGGATCATCCGGCCAAGGCCCGCTTAACAGCGAAGAAGATGGGGATCCATCAGCCATCCTTGTAGCTTTGGTTCCCGCCCGTCATGGTGCTGACCCTCGTCGTCAATGTACTGTCCACGTCGACTTTGTCATCAGTACGGAGACCTCTTTGGGGACGCGGGTCTTCTTCAAAGAAGTCTTCATCTGGGATGAAGTCCTGGTTTTGACCGCCTTCGCGGATCGCCACCACAGCCATTCTTGAGCCTGCCTGCCGCCTTCGAAGATCGACCGAGCCTGGCCTAACATCTCGCCAAATGGCACCACATCACGACGGACTCTTGGGTTCTTTCCATCGTCCGTCTTGGCTACGCCATAGAGTTTCAAGATATTCCACCGCGAGGCATCTACTATTCCACCCTGGCTAGCTCGGCTCTGCTAGAGGAGATCCAGTCCCTACTGCACAAGGGGGCCATCAAAGAACTGCCAGCCTGTACCACCAGCTTCTTCTTCCAGTACTTCACGGTACCAAAATCGGATGGTACCCTGCAACCAATCCTGGACCTCAGAGGGGTAAACTCTTACATCCACCCCAAGAGGTTCAAGACGGTCACACTATCTTTGATCCTGCCCTTCCTTCAACGATGGGACTGGTTCGCCTCTGTCGATCTTCGAGAGGCCTATTTCCACATCACCATTCACAGACACCATTCACAGCACAGACAGCTACGGTTCGCAGTTGACAGTACCTGTTACCAATAAAGGGTGCTATACCGTTCGGCCTCTCTACCGCTCCCAGGGTCTTTACCAAATGCATGGCCCCTGTGGTATCATACCTGCGGACGAAGGGCGTTATGATCTACCCTTACTTGGACGACTGGCTGTTAGTGGCGTCCCGCAGGCAAAAGCTATACAGGGACATTCACCACACTCTCACTCTTCTGTCCCACCTTGGCCTCCGAGTCAACCCGAAGAAGTCGCACCTCGAGCTGGCGAGGGTTCTCGACTTCATCGGATCCACCTTGGACTCGGTATCCGCCAGGGCATACCTTCCGCTGGAATGGGCACGCACTCTCTGCCGGGCCACATCTGCCGCCCTCAGTGCCCTGGTGATGTCGGTAAGAAGAATCCAACAACTTCTCGGGTACATGGCTTCGACCACGGCAGTCACTTACCTCTCTCGCCTCCATGCCCGCCCCCTCCAGCACTGGTTCGTCAGGGCCTTTGACCCTCTCCTGGATGACCAGAGGCGCCTCCTCCGAATGCCTCGGCAAGTGCACCGCTCCCTACTCTGGTGGCTATCCTACCGTCATCTGATGTCAGGGATGCCATTCTGGGAACCGACTCCTCGGCTCACGGCGACGACAGACGCCTCCCTCTTTGGATGGGGAGTGCACTGTGGCGACCTCAGAGCGCAAAGGCGCTGGATCGACAATGAGACCCACTTGCACATCAACGCCCTCAACCTTCTCGCCATCTGGAAGGCTCTGAGGGCGTTCCACAACTTGGTCGTCAGCCGCATGGTGCAGATCCTGTCAGACAACACAACAGCAGTCTGCTACATCAACAGGCAGGGAGAGATGAGGTCAACCACCCTCCCCAACATAGCCTTACAACTCTGGAACTGGTGCATGCCGCTCCGAGTCCACCCAATCGCGGTGCACCTGGCGGACCAGAAGAACACCATGGCAGATCCCCTGAGCAGGGACACCTCGTGCTATCACGAGTGGTCCTTCTCCAGTGCGGCTTTCCAGATGATACTAGACTGATGGGGCGAGCCAGTGATCAATCTTTTTGCCAACAGCTGGAACAGGAAGTGTCCCCGGTACTGCTCGAGAGCTGGCCTGGGCCTGGGCCCTCTCGGCGACGCCTTCCAGTTTGAGTGGACAGATGGACTCCTGTACGCGTTCCCGCCGTTCTCTCTCCTGGGTTGAGCGGTCGCCAAGATCATCGCGGACCAAGCCAACGTTGTCCTCGTAGCCCCGTATTGGCCGAGGCAGCATTGGTTCGGGCCCCTGTTCCAGGCCTCTCGCGGTTGACTCCTCAAGTTCCCGACGACATCAGATCTCCTGTTGCACTCTGATGGTCTCGTTCTCCACCCGGACCTGCTGCTCCTGGCCCTCCATGCCTGGAGGATAACGCCTTAGAGGACCTGACCATCCAGGACGTCCTCACCATGTCCAGGAAGGAGTCGACACACTGCACCTACCACTATAAGTGGCAGAAATTCATCACCTTCGCAGAGGCACGTCGTGAGCTGGTATCGCCTGTTAACCTGCCCACTGTACTCCATTTCCTCCTCCACCTTCAGCAGCAAGGACTCGCCTTTCCATCCCTGAAGGTCTGTCTCGCAGCAATCGTGGCCTATCAGCCACGAGGGTCCTCCTTGACAGCTCTCTTCAGGGACGCTACTGTTGAGCAGTTTATGAAGGGCCTGCAACATCTTTATACACTGGTGTCGCCACCGCTACCGCCTTGGTCGCTATCCTTGGTGTTATTGCAGTTGACGCAACCGCCCTTTGAGCCCATGGCAACTGCTGAGGACAGGCTCCTGACCATCAAGACTGCTTTCCTGGTAGCTGTCACCTCAGCCAGGCGGGCGAGTGAGCTGACAGCACTGCGATCTGATGAGCCCTTCTTCGTCTTCCACCGAGACAAGGTAGTCCTTCGCCCTGACATTTCCTTCCTGCCCAAGGTGGTATCACACTCCCACCTTAGCCAGGACATCATCTTACCTGCTTTTTACCTGGACCCAACTACACCTCTGGAGCGCTCCCTTCACTCCCTTGATGTTCGTCGGGCCTTGGCTTTCTACACACACTGGACTGCCCCCTTCCGTCAGACACCCCACCTGTTTGTGTGCCACAGTGAGCGTTGAAAAAGCCACAAGGTGTCCACCCAGAAGTTTTCCAAATGGGTGGCCCATACCATCTTGCTGGCGTACGAACTGGCCACGCAGCCTCTGCCAGCTTTGTTGCGTGCTCATTCCACCAGAGCCGTGGCTTCTTCAGCAGCTCTCCTTCGAGGAGTGGACCTGCAAGAACTGTGCTGTGTGGCGACCTGGTCTCAACCCTTGACCTTCGTGCACCACTACAGACTGGACTGCTGGTCCCAGAGAGATGCCCGGTTTGGACGTGCGGTGTTGTCTTCCATTCTCTAGGACCTGACCCACCATCCAACTGGTAAGCTACAAAATCTCCCAGTGTGTGAGGCACAGAGACCACGAAGAAGAAGAACAGGTTGCTTACCTGTAACTGTGGTTCTTCGAGTGGTCATCTGTGCCCTCACATACACCCACCCAGCCGTCCCCTCTTTCAGGTCCCTAATTGGCGGACTCCAGAACTGAGGAGAGACCGTTGGCTTGGCGGGCTGAGCATGCTCAATACCAGCATGGAGGAGGGGTTCCCGCCATGCTGCTTAGCTCTAGAATCTTCCGAATGCTAACGCTCATGCGCAGAAGCTCCCAGTGTGTGACCACTTGAAGAACCACAGTTACAGGTAAGGAACCTATTCTTCCTTCTTTAGTTAGGACTGCAGGATGAGAAATGTTGTGATTTTTATATCTTAGTCATTGGCCCACTTTGAATGTATCTCTTCTAGAGTTGGGGCTGCATGCTGCTCCTTATTGCCCCCATGTGCCAGTTTAGGCATGGAGAGAACTGATTTGTTTTAAACCAGGAATGTGAAATTCTGTTTTAATGTCTGTTAGCTAACCAGTACCAACCACATTTGTTGTAATTTAAATGTTTTTTGACATTGTATGTCTAGATCAGGCCAGTGAACCACATGCCACTTGGACTCAACAAATTATTTGTTACTACATTCATAGTATGGAAAATGAGACTGAAAAAAAGCCCCACCACTTCTCGCTATGAGAAGAAGTGAGTAAGTAAGGCAGGAGATTGCATATGATGGCAACAGTAGAAAGCCAGTATGGCATAGTGCAGAGCTTTCCAAACAGTGTGTTGCGACACATTAGTGTGTCGCCTGAAGTGTATAAGTGTGTCACCTGCAATCTTGGAAATGGATGTTATTATTTATAAATCATATATTTTTAAAATATATATGAAAGGTTTTCATGAGATATATTGTGTCCCCATACATTTTGTAATTACAGTTTATGTATGTGTCTATATTTCTCATAAGGGGTTAATTTAACCTTTGGTTTGCTAGTAAAACTGAATTACTGTGTTGCAAAATGATACATGTCTAAAAAATGCGTCACCAACATGAAAAGTTTGGAAAGTTCTGGCATAGTGGTTTGAGTGCAGGACTGGGACTCTGAGTGACCAGGGTTCAAATTCTCATTCAGCCATGAAAACTCACTGGATGACAAATTTTGCCACAAAAACTTGTGATAGGGTTGCCTTAGGGTCACCGTAAGTCAGAAATGATTTAAAGGCACACAAGAACAACAAGTGGCAACAAGATAGGAATTTTCTACTGGTAGGATCTCTACCCTGAAATGACATCTGCCCCTCTGATTTAGCCTTTGACACAATTGAAAGTTATGAGTTTGGAGTGTGTGTGCTCTTGGTCAGTCTGCTGACTGGTGCTGCTGTTCTTACTGATTAATTTTGATTGTGTTTATTTTATGATATTGACTTTCAATGGCTTTTCAGCACTTAGTGAGTGTTGTCACTTTTGAAAAAAACTTATTGTGGTGGCTAACTGCCATGACTAAACAACAAAGAGAGAAACCACATCTCAGGATGCTGGAAACTATAGCTGGTATTTATTTGTTTAGAAAAACCCAAAACATTTCAGGCTAATGCATATTCTAAGTCATTCCTCAAAGGATAACAAGCAAAAGGAAGCTTTTCATTCCTTTCTTTCCTCCAAATAGTGCACATGTTGTCTGATTGGGACAGAAAGGTGGTGTCTAGATGTTAAAATGAAATAATATCAAGTTACTAATTCATGGGATTTTTAAAGGTGTATATGAAAGTGAGTAGGCAATACTCATCTTGGATAACAGAGTAGTGGCTGGATTTCTAGCAGGGAGCATGGAGATGGGTGCTGCTCTTCCTTCTGTAAAGCTAACAAATTCAAATGAGTTGTGCACTAGGATAACCTTTGCAGAAAAAGAAACCTTGTGCACCATTGATCAATATTTCTAATTTGTATCGGCCGCAGAACCCAACTTTTCTTGGCATAGAATTTAAGTGTCTGACACAGGGTTCATTTTTTCTTTCATGCAGAAATATTAAAGCCCTGAACATGACATAGGCTTGAATCTGAAATTATTTCATGTGATGCAATTTTTAATAATTTACTCTGGATTACATTTAAAAGCTGTTCCATCTTTTACATGTAAGTATTTGTGGTTTACTCACAATAATATTTGTATTGGAAGGCACTGGAGAACATCCACTCTTTAAGGGATTTAAGTATTACTGAAGCAGAAAACTTCAGTTCCTCAGAAGTAATTAGGAATACTTTTGGTAATAGAGAATAGCAAGACTTTGTCCCGTTGCATGATTTCTGTCTACATTTTGTCTGATTTGCACAATCATGTGGGACTGTGTTCTCAAAATTATACAAGTGAATATGCAGATCTCTTTAACCCTGATATTACAGTTCTTATTTTATGATGCACATCTAGGACTCTTTGTCACAAGACCAGTAATGCCACTGTGGTTTCTCTGCTGAAAAGATAACAAAAAGCTAATGGGCTAAATGCATCAAATTACCAAAAAGGCAATAGGTGTCACAGTATTTCTTTATTTCCTTGTTATTAATTTTAAAACTATGTCTTAGTGCATTGTGCGAGCACAGTCAATATTTGCATATAGAACAGGAGTGAGAATTATGCTGCCCTCAGATGTTGCTGAACTACACCTCCCACCATTCCTTACTGTTGACTGTGATGGCTAGGGTTGTTAAGATACACAATCCAACAACTTCTTTAGGGCTGCAAGATTCTCATCACATCATAGAACATTTGTTACCAAAGTTTTTAGCAACTGTGTCACAAGTTGGCCAAACTATGTAATACAGTATATATACAGTTATTCCTGTCCTCTCTCCGATTGTGTTTGCTGGATTTTCCCTTAGTTTATTGAGCCTACAAACAAGTAGGAATACATGAAAGAAGCAAGCAGATCAAATCTTATCCTGTAGCCAGGCTGGTTGCCTCTCCTTTGTCTGTTCACATGTGCTATAATTTGGCTGTTCATAAACTTAATACATCCTAGGGAGCCTGCAAAGAAACTAGAGCTAATTAGTGGTTGAATGGGATCTAATTAGCACTGTGAATAGCTTCTTTGAACTCTAAAATAAAACCAGATTTTTCTACTTTCTGGCATCCCCAACATGTTTATAGTGTTTAAATGAAAATGGTCTCAAAGTTCTCCATCCCATTTGCTAAATATTATCCAACACTTCAGGGGAGCCTGAAAAAGAAAATTCTCCATCTGAATGGAACCCTGTTCTTTATATTGTATTTTTGATGGGTGAAAGAGACAATAGAGAAAAAAGAAGAAGGAATTATCTTCTAAATTATTCTGAATTATCTTCATGAACGGAGAAATGGTGGGCAGGGGGGTTGGTCATCAAATATTCTGGAAGCTGAGGTTGCATTTCTACAGCAGTTGGAGACAGGCAGCTGGCAAAAATTTCTCTGGGTTTTTGTTTAGTTGTTTTGAGGAATTCTCCAAAGAAAGAAAGAAAGAAAAAAAGAGCAAACTTGTTTTCTGATGCTCCAGAAGTTACAACACAAACCAGTCTTGTTGGATTCAAACTACACGAAAAGAGATTCTGCTTGAACATTAGGAAGGACTTGTCTCTGTAAGAGCTATTTGAGAGTGGAATAGATTGCACTCAAGATAGCCCTTGCAGTCCTTTCCAATTCTATGATTCTGCTATTCTTGTTTTATAAATGGTATAGCTGGAGTTTCAGAGAAACATACAGTGCTTCCAGAAAGTGCCATTCCCCAGCTTGAAGCATGGTTGTGTGTGCAAAATGATATTCTCTACCTTGTGCGCTCAAAATGGCTCGCATCAGTTTTCTTGAGCATTTTGCCATTTCCACAGGGTTCACAAATTTAATTCAGCCAAAATATATTTAAGTGGTTTGAGTATGTTTGATGGAATGGAAGAATTAAACAATAAGTGACTTTTTCTTATTCTTGCAGAAAATTGTGTACATATTAATTGATAGTGTAAAGTATTACAGGGAGCCATAAAGCCCCAGTCAGTAGACATTTTCTTTAACCACCCACCCCACTGCCTGGAATTCTTCCAGGGATCATCCATCATCTAATGACTTCACACTCTTAAGAGCTAGACACTTGTAAAGCCAGGATTCTCTCATAGCTAAATAATTCTGCAAGTCACATACTTCGCTTCCCCCACACACACCTTTATATGGAATTGCACATGGCCTGCTCAGTTATCCTCCCCTTGCCTGAATTTTGCCAACCTAATTTTATATAATTTAATTGGATTTTGAAGTTTGATTTTGTTTTTATGTTCAACTGTTTACAAATCTGGATTAAAAGCTGATTTCTAAAGGCAGTTTTACGTATGTTCATTGGACTTGATGGCCCTTGTTTGGACCCGGTGGCCCTTGTGGTCTCTTCCAGGTCCATGATTCTATGATTTTGTGATTTAACTTTGTGTTTGATAGTCTGCAGCTCTGTAGGGTGAAGTGATAGCTATGTGCAGCATTGCAGCAATTCTCTTAAACCCAGATATCTTTTCTAAACCCAAATCTTTTATCTGTGCTAAACAATGTTCTTTTGTTTGGATGTAGTGAAAAGCTTAATCAATATGAAACAGGGTGGATATCACAGCAAATCATAGATTTGTGTAGTGTTCATGCTTTGCACACACTTCACCAGCACCACCTGGCACCCATAGAGAAATACCATGAATGGTGAAACACCCACCCAAGAAAACACCCTTTGTAAGAAATTCTCCCCAGAAATTGGCTTCCTCCCCTAGCCCAGATATCTGTGTATATGTTGCTATTCCTTTAAGCAAAGAGAATGTTTTGGAACAGTTAGACCATCTTAAGATAACTGCATGCATATGCCTAATCTGGTTGGTTGGTTGGTTGGTTGGTTGGTTGGTTGGTTGGTTGTCTTCTAGAGAGAACTACCATCCATTGCTATCTACCCAAATTAGATAATACTTTCCAAAATGTGCTCTCATCCTTGTTAGCGAAACTCATGAAGCATAAAAGTCCCTCATTTGTCCATGGTTTACAGTGAAGTGGTTCTTTCTTTCCATTTTGAGGATCATGAACCAAAGTTAGACGTACACAGTGGCAGCTACATGCTGCAGCTTATGGTTTTTCCTTATCAGGCAGTGTGCCTAAATAATTAAGTTGCAGTAAAAGCAGAAGCTTGTGCTAAGATTTCTATTTTTCATGTCCATTCAAAGATTAATGCCATCTGTGCTGTAAATTTACAGGAATTCTCTCATGACTGGACATTCAAAACTTTTATAAATTTCTTTGTTCTAATCCATGTAAATTCTGTGTACAACCCCTGCCCCTGCAAAGAAAAAAAGGGAAAAAAAGAATATGTCCAAGATTGAATATTAGTGACTAAGGGATCTTTGAATCACTTTGTTCTTCTTTTAACAGATGGATTGACAGTTTGTCACACTGTAAAAGGTTGCCTGTTTTTATTAATTCAGAAAATGACCATCTAAAATTTTAGCCAGAGCTCTCAGGGCACTGTACTATAAGATCATAAAATAATGATATATATAAAGAATCAAAATTTAAAAGCATATAATTAAGAAGAATATGCAAAACCATTAATAGCCTGGCTTATTCTTCATGCTAGAATGCCTAGGCCAACTACGTGCCTATGTTGAAATGATACTAGATGATGCTTCCATAGATGGAGCACCAAAACTGAGATCCTTTCCTTTGGTTAGCACCTTCTTGATTTGAGATGTTGGTGGAGACATAGGAGATGATGACTACACTGTTCAGATAGGCTCATATCGTAGAAGGTAAGCCTTTAGGTATCTCACTTTCAAACCATTTAGGATTACATAAATAATAACCAGCACATTTGAATTGTGACCCAAAATTGACTGGCAGTCATATTGCTGGTTTGAGAATTGGTAAGATACGATGCATGTGGAAAACCTGCATTAATGGCTGGAAAATCTTTTGTATTAACTGAAGTTGTCAAAAGGATTTACTCTGGAGCTTACCAAAGCATTGATGACTGTAGCCAGGCTTTCTCTTTCTGGGAGTGTCAGCAGCTGGTACACTAGGCTAAACTGCTGGAAGGCATTGCATTCTATAGACTCAATAGTACAGAGGCTGCTTGGGTCTCCAAGTGACAGTACTTGCTCCAACAACACCTCATTATCATGAATCTAATCTTTCAGGACAGTGTGACTGCATCTAAAACATGATGAACCTTCCTTTCATGGTCAGATAAATCACTTACCAACAAGAACATCCTTCTTCTCTGGATTGTGTTTCAGTTGTTGGTGACCAGAGAACATCTCCTGCTACACCCAAATTAGATGAAGGGTAGAATTGGATGATGTGAATGTACTGACCTCACTTCCCCCTAAATTTGTGAATGACCTTGCTTTGCAGCTTCATATATGTCGAAAAGTTTGAAACACAGTACAGGACCTTGCAGTGCTACATAACATAATGCCTTGGAGCTGATCAGTAAACTAGCGTAGATACCCAGAAGGTGGCTTTCCAGTTCAGATTAGAACCATTGCAATAAGTATTCTTCATTGACCCCTCTATTAAACTAATACAAAAAGCTATGGTTGTTGTTATCAGAAGCTGCTGGGATGTCCAGGAAAACAAGTCTTCCTTTACCTTTTCTTTGCAGGGTGTGTGTGTGTGTGTGTGTGTGTCAAAAACTAGTCAGAAAAAGATCCAGATAATCAGTCTCAAAAACAAGGGTTTTGAATTGTCTGAATCATGCTCTATGTTGACAACCATTTTTTAATTTAATCAGTCTTTTTGTTCTTATTACTTCCTATAGTAGTCTTAGAGATAATATAGAAAATTCTCATCCCAAGCTTTCACTGATCAAAAAGGGAGATCTTGTGTTTCTTCATGCACAAGAGAGATTTCTGTGGCATGCTCCTTTAGTGCACAGCTGGCCAAGTTCATTGATTCTAATTGTCATCCTAGGGGAAGGGAGAATGCACCATAGGAACACCCTAGAATGTGTCCACAGTCTTCTTATGGCTAAAAAAAGAGCACTGATAATGTAGGGAGATGTAATAATAGATATGCTGCATTTTGATAATCTTGCCTGGTGTTACTTCTCATATCAGAGAACATACAAGAAACTGCTAGAGACTTGGAGAAATGTGCCCATATTGTGCCAGTGTAGCTAACAAGAAATGGAATAACCAAGTTCATAGATCTTTCATTTGAAAGAGAAAAATATGCTGATCACAAAACACTCTAAGCTTAAAAAAAAAAAAAAAAGCCCCCCCCCCCCGAGATGTTTGTAATCTTGCAACCAGAATACCTTCTGGGGATACCCAAGCACTTAGCCAACTATTTATAGGCATCTCTTTTACCAGTTACTGAAATGTAACAGCTTCTAGGGTCAGTCATTTCTGCTTCTTGGTCTGTATTGATTACTCTATACAGCAGACTTGTACATACGTTAGGGTTTTCTTACGTAATTCTGTAGTGTTCCCAAAATGTTTTTACTTATTGAAAGTGTGAGCTGTTAGGCCAGTCAGTGTTGTTGAGTCCTGAGTTAATGGTATGTACATCCTTGTGGGTACAGTGGACAAGGATTTAGAATATGTAGTCTTTGAGAGTAGCTTCTTATGTTTACCTTGCCAACTGCAGCAATCATGCTGCCCAGTGTGAGTTTTGGTGGCCTGCTTTCCAGTCACTCTTCCCAGAAGAGAGGAGCAAAATAAATGCAGCTCTGCATATGTGCTTCGGATGGCTAACATCAGAAAAGACTGATGCAAGGAGAGTTTGGCAGTATGCTGTTCAGTTGAGACAGTTGGTTACAAATACCTGTACAAAGAGGTTTTGTCCCTCTCTGTCCAAAACTGCTATGCTGAGTCTTGGTTTGACTTGCTGCTTTTGGTTATGGAGATGATATTTTCATAACTTCCATTTAAAGCATATGAAGCACAAGGCATCTTTCTGACATAGCTGGATTATTGTCTGACAAAACTGAATATTTTTTCTTTTGGGTCATTCTTATACTTAGGCTATGAGTTATGCTTGTTTTCTTCTTTCCAGTCACTGATCCTGCATTTCCTTTGGGTGTTCCTTCCGCTTTACTTTGTCTAACAGCAACACCTGCTCCATTCTCACTATGTGCCTCCAGAGAACCTCACAAAACACCAGAGTAAACTAAGCTGCTTAAGATACTTTTGCTTAGATTCTTTAGCCCCCTTTATTTCTGGGTAGAAGTTTAAATGAATGAGTTCTTCATTAGTGTGGTTCTAGTTTTCTTCTTTATATTACTCTGACAGAAGGCAACAAAAAAAATAATGTAGTTTTGCAGCTCCTACTTGTAAAGCATAACATGTAACACTTTTATTAGAGGTAATGTTGAAGATGCCATTTTGCTGGCATTTTATGAAAGATAATAATTTAAAAGGCCTCTTCCTGATCCATATCTCTGCTGCTTCTGTGACGCAAGTAGATAATCAATTTTCCTGTAGACACTCAAATCAAAACTAACTTGAATTTTCTTACAGAATTTACCTGGGTGTTTATGCATTAAAGAGGCTTTCTCCAGAGATTATTACTGCAAATCCACCACTTTAAAAAGGAGCCATTATACCAATTATTTCTCCCCACCTTCTCCCACTTGCAAATTCGTATTCTTCTCATGACACACATATACATGTACTGGCATGTGTATACGCACACACACAGACACACACACAAACTTCTTTTTTAGTATTTAAATCACTGTACAAAAATTCCTGTCTACTTGATCTCAATTTGATAGACACAACACCAAGGAGAGGAGGAAATTGTGGAAAATAAACATTGAAATGACTCCTCCTTCACTGGCTGATGGATGGATAGATGGAATCAGGCTGGTTGCCCCCTTAACATGAAGTACTTTGTGAAAAGCACCAAGTATAGCCTCCTAAGAGCCCTTGATCTGCTGGCTACTGTGCAGTGTATGCATTTTTTCAGTTTTATATTCCCAGAACTCTTTCTGCAGAGTTCAGTGAATCTCACGAATAGATGGTTTGCATGACTAACCGTGGGTTTTGCAGTATGAACAGATATGGATGTTTTGTTCTTGGAAAAAGAACATGCAAATGTGGGATCCTTTCCAGCTGGGGAAAAAAACCTCCATAATTAGGCTATTGTTTGTCTTTGTGTATTGAACAAAAAGGGCTTGCTCTGAATGTGCCTTTAGCCATTTTACATGAATCCTTACTTACATGAGATTTTGTATCATAATTGATTCAAGGCTTATGCAGTGCTGGTTTTGTAGCATGTACTCATTGAGGATAATACATGACATTGCTGTGTAATGTGTAAATTTCCAACAGACGTTATGACTCTAAAAATGAATGAGGTAGGAGGAACATTTTTATTTTCTCAAGGCTTCAGCATTACTTCAGAAATAGCCAAGCTGTACATTGTGTGTAATGCGGCTAGGATCTTTTCATGAACTCTCCATAAAATCTGCTGCGTTAGTTATAATCAGCAATGATCATCCACAAGAGAGTTTTATAAAAATAACTTAGATATATAACTTCTGTCTATTAGTTATGGTGGGCTAAACAGAATGTCCAGGTTGAGAGGTAGCATCTTCAAATCAAATCAAATGTGTAGAATCAGGTAACTTGCTGAATATCCACTGCTATGAATGACTCAGTACATTCAGGAAACTTCTAACATTTAGCATATATACTGAATATCCAATCTTACATAATTTAGGAATATGAATTGCATTTTTGCATTCATTACGTAATTTAGAAATATGAATTGTATTTTTGCATTCATTATAGCAGCAGATATTGTGGCATGATCTTCAATAAGTATATTAATGTTTTAAATGAAAAAGATAAGAGCCCTCTGAAGTGGGGAATGAACCATTGCTGTGAAGCTATGTGTGTCCAGGAAGAGATACATGCATACTGTCAGTTGTTAGTCTAAAGAATATGTATTAGTAATGTTGCTAACAGTCACAGAGAACATTGTTGAGGTTCATTAAGAAACTGCCAAATCATCAGAATCTTCCAGGAATGTTAGCAAGTAGTTTTTTACAGCTCTTTTGGAGAGGACAACAGTTTGCTGTCTGGGCAAAGCTCACTGTATAAAATCTGAATACAAGTATTGCCATATGTTGTTTGTAAGTTACTTTGTATTTGTAGGTGATATCATCCATTAATGAAAGATACTCTGTAAATTTGAATTTTATGTGGTTTTATGCTTTCTCCACTCCACTCCACCCCACTCCCAAATTTTGGACATACCTTTTCACCATATTTGAATAGTGTAGCCAATTGTGTGCCAAAGATGAGTTTCTATAAGATGAAATTAAAGAATCTTCCCTCACAGTTTTACTTATTTATCTGTTGACATTGGACACTCTAAATTGTATGAGAACACCTCTGTTTTAATTTGAAAAGAAGCAAAGTACTTCATTGAAAGTTTTTCTATTTGTAATTAAACAATCCAGTATTAATCAGTTTAGACTGAATGAAAGACAGCTGGTCACCCAGCAAAAGAGGCAAGGAAGAATGTAGCATTCATTTGAAGAAGTCTGAGAACATACAACTAAATATGGTTATAAAAAGTCTACAAAAAGTTCAAGCTTTGATTTACCTTGCCCAGAATTGTCAGTTGCTTGGTGTGGTTTCATAAAGCTTCGAACAGAGTTTTTTGTTTTTTTCTAGAAATCAGAGTTCTTTCATTATTTGAAACAAGCACTTTACCATTGTACTAAAGTAGTGATGAGAATTCTGCATCTCTTCAGATATTGTTGGATGGAACCCTAGCCAGCATAGCACAGCTAGGAGTTGCAATCCAAAAACATCTGGCGGACTGCACAACAAATAAACCTGAGCTCAAGCCGTTCTCCATATTTGAGTTCTTTCAAATCCATGAAATGTTCTTATCCTGGATTTTAAAAAAGGCTTAATATTTCTGCAGTTCCTGTAGATATTTAATCAGAGAGCAAGTCAATTACGTTTTACTCAGAATGAATTGTCTCTTTAAAAAATGAATAAATGATTCATGGAAATCTTGCCCAGCTAATCTTTTGGGTAACAGAACTACTGCGATCCAGAGAGGCCTGTGTATGTATGAAGTGGGGAGGGTGCCTATTCACAGATGTGTCCAGTGGCAGGATGTCCAGTAGACACAATGCCACCATTGAAGAAGGCTCTTTCTCTCTATTACGGTCTTGCTTTAAAAAATTGTCATTTTGTTTATTTTAAGCAAAAGTGAATTTCTGGTTGCTTCTATCTTGTTTCATTTCATTTTGTTTTGTTTTTTAAATGCAAGAGTTCTACATTTTTCAGGGATGCATCCTCTGGTGGGCCATGACTGTATTGCTTGCCCAAGTTGTATGCCTCCAGTTTATGTTTTTAATCTTGTTGTTGTTGTTGCTTTTTAATAGCTAGAAAATGGCAGTGATGCATCTGGAATGGGGCAGTGGTATTCAGATTAGTTCTGCAATTGTTTGTTAATGTTTTCTATCTGCCCTTGCTCATTATCTTGTAGTAAATTGCTGTACTGCTTTACCATGGTCCTGCAAATGCATAGGCAATGGATTACTTCCACTTTGTGTGTTTAACCTTTTTTGAATAGCTAAGGGCACTTGGAGGGGTAATGATTTCCTGTCTTTGGTTTATGTTACAGTAACTCTGTTCATGAAAATTGAAATTGGCCCATTCCATCTTGAGGAAACAACCATCTAGCAGTTATAAAATACTCTCTGGAGGTCAAAAGGGAGCCATGATGCTATAAAGTTAGTGAGCAATGTGCCCTTGAGAATATGAACTGTGATTAATGTGCCTGCTTAGCTCTGTTATGTATGCCTCTTTACTGCTTAGTTTCATTGGGATTCAGTAATGTGATACTGGGATGTTATTTTGACAGATGAAAGACATTTTAAGGGCAGAAATGGAGACAGGTTGGCACAGTCTACCTTTGTCAAAATCCCAGAGTTTTAGGCGGTCATCTGTTACTTAAATGTGAATGAGGAAAAACAAGCTACTGCTTTTCTAGAATATGATGTGATATGCAACTTGCTGGTTTGGCATATATACTCCTTAACCTTTTTTCAGAAAAACAATGCATGCTTGCATAATTAGTTCCCTGTATTAGTTCAGAATATGGCAGCCAGGTTGGTCACCAGTAGACCTAAAATTGACCATATAACACCAATTTTAAAGTCCCTTCGCTGGTTGCCTATTAGTTTCCGGACACAGTACAAGGTGTTGGTTATTACCTTTAAAGCTCTTCATGGCTTGCGGCCAGCCTACCTGCGGGATCGCCTTCTCCCATATAATCCGGCCCACACATTAAGGTCCTCTGGGAAGAATTTACTGCAGCCAGTCAGAACTAGGTTGGCTGCAGTTACCCAGAGGGCCTTTTCTTCTATTGCTCCCAAGTTATGGAATGGCCTGCCAGGGGAGACCCGGCATATTACCAGTCTTGACAGCTTTAAAAAAGCAGTCAAGACTGCTCTCTTCCGGCAGGCCTTCCAAGACTAGCATTTCCATAGCCTCCCATCAATTGTCTTGCTGCTTTGCTAATAGTAATTGATGGACTGTTAATTGTTGGTGGGTGGGGAGGATTGGGTATTTTTTAATATCTTTTAATGTCTTTTAATGTATAATGTATTTCATGTTGTTCGCCGTCTCGATCCATGGGGAGAGGCGGGATAGAAATATTAGTAGTAGTAGTAGTAGTAGTAGTAGTAGTAGTAGTAGTATCCTCTTCATATTTTCATATGTACAGTAGTTTGTTGATAGCACTGAATCTTGTGTGTTCATGTTTTAGAATAGGCAGTAATGAATTATTTTAGGTTGTGTTCATACGTTAGTTCTTGGCCTAGATTACCACTCACAAATTATCAGCATTTGATTTCTCACTCTGTTTTCTTGATTTGCAGTTGTATTCTTGATTTTTTTTTATTTAATTGAACTTTTAAAGATTGGGCACAAGTACTGCAAATTTCCATCTCTCTTGCTAGAGTGGCTATATTATTTTAGCAGACATGCTATCTTCCCCATTTTTAAAAAACTAATAATATGGTATTGTATAATTATGTATTTCTGTGAGCAAGAGTAGAGAGCCAAAGTGGTGTAGTGGTTTGAACACCAGACTAGGACTCTGGAGACCAGAATTTGATTTCCTACTAAGCATGGAACCCACTGGATGACCTTGGGTACACATCATACTCTCTCAGCCTCAGAGGAGAGCAAAGACAACCCCCCTCTGAACAAATCTTGCCAAGAAAACCCCTGTGATAGGCTTACCTTAGGATCACTGTAAGTCAGAAATGACTTAAAAGCACACAACAACAGTAACAATAAGCAAGAGTTGGAGGGAGAACTTGCTCAAGAGGAATGAAATTGTGCCAGAAGAATCCACACAGCACAAAAGAACATAGAAGTGCAAAAGCTTTTTATATGTTCATTTACTTTGTGCTGTCGAGTCCTGGTAACCTGGTCAACCAGGCACAGGATGCAGTAGAGATTAATTATGGATATATTGCATCATTAGATCAAGAAAATTCTGCTACTTCTGTTACCCTGTATGTTGGGGGTCCCGGGAGGGGCGCCCAAATAACCAAATGAAAACACAAGATGGGGGAAATTAAGCTCGAGCACTCCCTTAAGCTAACGAGAGGCAAGGTAACTTTAGCTAGGATCTTTAACCCTATGTATACAGCGTCGGGTCAGAGAGCGACTAGACAAGGTTTTAAAGTAACAAATAATATTTTATTGAAGACAAGCAACATGAAAGACAAGACATGCACTAACTAACTGAGAAATAGAAATGGAGAGCTTTGGGGAATGGGTAATATGACACCTGGTCTCGTGGTCCTGGAGAAAAGATGAGGTTGCAGGGATGGAATCTCAGCGCAGTTTGCTGAGGGGAGTTCACTGGACAAGCCGACAGCAAGGTGGGATGGAAGTCCAAAGTGTTCTGAGGAAGTCCCAAAAATGGGGACTTTTTATAGGGTGGATTTTACCTACAGGCTGTGCCATGCTCGGTGAGAACAAAGGAAATTTGGAGCTGGACAAAGGAGTTGGAAAAGGTCAAGTTTTGCATGATGAGCTTAGCGCTGGATGACAATAGTATGGCCAGTATGTAGATGGATCAATATAAAGGAATGGCTCAGCTCGTAGCCGTGCGTCTTTGTAAATATTCGTGCTGAGCAAGGCCGGTTTGCAAGAAGGTTTTTCCCTAAAGCATCAGAGAGGCTTAAGTTGCCTGCCTGAATGAGGTTTGGAATGTACAACCATTAATGGCCGCGCCCAATACATGCTTGCAAACACGTGGAGTAGGGTGGCAGAGAAAGGTCAAGCAAAGGCCAAATTATTTGATATCAAAAGGATATCTAGTGCTCTCACCAGACATATCATAACTGTGATAACACTTCTGTGACTCCAAATGCACTCTCCTTAACACAGATGGGAAGTGGATTGCTTTAGAACAGGAATGGAGAATGTGTGTGTGTTTATATTTGGGACTACAGCTCCCACCCATTTCTCACTTTTAACTGTTCTGCTGAGGGCCCATAGGAATTTAGGATCAATACATGGAGGCTCACATGTAAATACTTTCTATAGTAAGTACTTTCTCAGCTCTGTTAGCAAGGAAGGTGTATTTAGATTCTCAGAAGTAGCATTTCTCCCCCCACCCCAGCAACATACTCAGACCCTATACTAAGGTCTTAGGAAAACATACACCTCTTCTATGCCTATACATCAACTCCCTTCTACTAGGCAAAGGTATGAGCTTAGAGTGTGTTGGTATGAATGGCATACCACTCCTTTCCTGTAATGGGCTCGCACACTGAGTGTCCATGAACATGTGCCAAGGAATAGGGTGTTGGAAAGAAGAACAAGGTTCTTGTTTATGAAGATCCCTTTCACTAGAGGCACTATATTAGGGAGGGACAACTGTCAGTGGTGTGGGGGCTACATTGCCTCCCCAAGGGGAGTTTTAAGGGCCTGTGCTCCACATCCCACCAATTTTCTTTTTTTACAAATGTTTATTAAATAGGTCATTTTCAGGTTGTTTAAAAAAAAAAAAACTCTTCTGGGTTTAAAAGAGCCCAGGGTCCCAAAGCCATGGCAGATTTCCTCCATTAATGTCAGGGGATGTTTGGGGAACAAACAAAATTTCAGAAAAAAAATTAAAAGGAGGGGTTCTGGGAGACATAGGAAAGGACTTCAGCCTCTCAGGTTATTTGAAATCTCAAAGTTTATAATGTCTTTTGTACTAAAAGGTACTAATTGGCAGACTCTCACAGGAAGAGGATGTTAGACCCAGTGTCCTTTACTGTGTGATGTATTTTTGGATACTTTTTGGAATGTACAGTGTTTGGCATCAAAGGGAGCCAAAAGTTTCAAGGGCGCTCTCAACTCGTCTAAATATTTGGAACAATGACATTGTCATAGTCCCACTCTGCTTTCTCAGCATGTAGGCAGTGTGTTTCCACTTAAGCAACAGTATGACTGTTTACCAGAAAGTATTAATTTTGAGAAGTAAATGTAAATGTTCCATGGTTACAAAATGTAAAATAAATAGTAAATGTGTGTGTGTAACAGTTGAAATCTCATGTTGTTTCTGAGTTGAAATGTCAGTCTAACACATAAAATGAATTGTTGGAGTTTAGCTTTTGGAGTTTATGCTTTTTGTATGCTTGAAAACTGATGATTTAAGTAAAAAAAATCTATCTATCTATCTATCTATCTATCTATCTATCTATCTATCTATCTATTCACTTATACAAGAGTAATGTCACTAGTACTTACAACCTTTATATAAGCATTAATCCTTTCTCTTCATGTAACTGGTGGATTATATGTTTGTGGAATTATTAGTCTGAAGCGATTAAGACAGCCTTTCCACACCTGAATCTCTCTAGGCATTTTGGCCTACATCCCTCATCAGTCCTAGCCAGCATGATCAGTGATGATTGTAGTTATGACCAAAGCATTTGGGTATATTTTGAGGAAGACTAGATTAGAGCTTTTTTTCATAGAGAGCAGCTTACCCCTCAAACCACTATCCATATATCACACTTGGAAATAATTTCTTACTTAATATGTTTCAATGTCTGACACAATTCTGTACCTTACAAAGCCATTGAACTGCCATAGCTGACAGTGGAAGGAGCAGCAGAAATATACATTATATCAAACCAGAACTGATGTACAATGTATGCAGCCTAGATCATGAGAAGCCATACAGGTATTTGAACAACAACCACCCTTTACAGTGGGTTTCATGGAAGCCTTTTTGAGATGGTTAATAGCCTGGATCATGTGTTCATGCAGAAGTACACAAGTTGTGATAAATATACCTGAGGTGTTGTAGCTGGACGAAAAGCAGTGGATGAATGGGATTTATTAGTCACAATCAACAAAAATTTTGGTTGATTGTGACTAATAAATCCCATTCATTTCAGTGGGCGTACTCTAGATAAGATTGATACTGAATTTGACCCACTGATTTTTTTCTTCACAAGATAGTGTCATTTTGTCAGGTGCTATATACTGTGTCTATAGTTGTTTGACAGCCTAAATAAAAGAGAAGCAAAGATGGAGCTTGTAATGTGTGGAGTAGAACAAGGGCTAAGGATAGTAGAGGGACAGTGATACAATGAATGTTATCTCTCCTCTGCCTTCAACTTGTCAGCCTTTAGTGACACCAGGAAGAAAAAAATCCTCCCTTCAATCTCTTTTTGAGAGTCAGAGTGCTATACAGACATTCCCAGCCTGATTCCTTCTAGATGTGCTGGATTACAACTCTTTAGCAAGACTGTTGGCCTTGCTTGCTGGGAATGCTTTGATGGTAGTTCAGTGCATCTGCAGAGTACCAAGTTGTGACAGGATGGGTTAGACTTTTGGATTAAGGCAAGGGGAAGGTGAGTTCAAAGGTGTGCTCATCTATTAAACAGAGTAAAAAAAATGACCATAAGTAATTGGTTCCATAGTTACAAACTTATGTGGAACCCTTAGGCTAATCACTGAATCCTGGTGACTCTTATATTCCCAGCTGAGTGGGAAAAATAGAAAAGCTAGAAACCATACACATATACTCCACAAAATGTATAAGGCAGGATTCTATGATCCCTTGGCAAAAAAAAATCTTCAGTTGTAACTTTGGAAGAAGATGATGTACCAAGAATGTCTGTTGGCCGTTTATTGAGTAGAGCTGAGTAATCTACACATTTAACATTGAATTATTCCCCACCCCCCATTATATCTTACAATATTCTTTCAGCTACTGAAGGATGGGTATGAAATAATCGCCTTCTCTGAAACAAATGTTTTACAATTAGCATAAAATTATTGCTGGTTTCATAAATCAGCTTTAAAGACTGTTGGCCAAAGCCTTGTTAATGTGTATGCATAATGCATCTGATAGGAAAGTGGTTTTTCTAATGAACGATTTCCTTAAAAGATAGAATTCAGTGTCCTCTACTAAAATACTTAATCTTCTTCGTGGTCTCTGTGACTCACACAAATGGGATTTACTGCACCTATACACTACATCATTTGGAATCATCTAGAGCTGTTATGTAAACATTTTGGCAGTAGCCCCTCCTCCCCCGGTCCATTTGACCAGCTAGATTCTAGCTCAAACCCTCAGTTCCTTTTTGTCCACTGCAGTAGCATGGAAGGAACTGTTGTTGAGCTGTATTGCTTGTTTTACTGTTTTTCAGGCTTCGTGATTCTTAGACTGGATTTTAGCTTCCTCTTACCAGACTTTGATTTGGCTTTGGTTTCCAACTCTTTCTCATTCTGACTCAGACTGTTCTTTGACTTCGCTTTTGGCTTTGGTTCTTGGTTACAATTTCTACAATGGTTATAGTGCTCTCCAGATCTCTTGTGGTGCCAAAATTCTGGATATTCCAATGGGCCTTTGCACTGCCTCTTGTGCCTCAGAGAAGGCCACAATGTTGGAATGAGTGTTCATTGTAAAGCAATGACCCCCAAGGTTTGCAAAAATTGATCTTCCAGACTTAAAGCTCTTCTATATGAACAGGTCTTGACTATTACAGATATGCCTCCTGGTTCAGACCATGCATCAGTTCCACGATCCTCATCAGTATTGACTACTTCTAGCTCTTTGGTCTGTATTTTCATGTCACTGCTGATATTCTCCACCACCAGCATGCTTGGTATCAGTGATATCATTCAGCTTCTTCTCCTCCTGCTTCAAGGACTCCTGTTTTCTTTACTGAGCGGGCTGTGCTCTCCATGACAAGAGTGTTGAGACATACTTCTGGCTGGTGCCCATAGTGCTACTTTGGTCCAAACATTGGCAGTTCAGCTTTCAAGTTCGGGTCAATCTGTAGTGTTAGCAAGCTCTTGTACTCTACCACCTCCTCCTCCTTCTGTTTTGAAACATGCTCAGGATCTGCCTCATGACTCCTCCTCTCCTGAAGCCTCAGAATCAGATTCTTTCTCTCTTTCTTCAGATACGTCTCTGATCCTCTCCTCACCAGCCACTCTGGGGAAACACGCAGTCTCACCCACAGACAACATACTCATCTTTGTGGAACAAATGATGAGGATGGTGTTCACATTGCAGTTAGAGGTCAGGCAGCTTGAACCTAAGCCTGAGGATGCAATTTATACCAGGGAGTTCCAGCGAAAGGCTGCCTGTGTCAATACTGTTTGTGCCATCTCTGTTAAATGTAGCATGAAGGTCTTGGGTTACCCCTTCAACTATGCAACCAACATTAAAGAAGGTAGACAGTCTGTACCAAGTGGTGGAATCTGGTTCAGATTGGCTTTTGTGTCACCCAAAATTGAGTACCATTGTTGCTGAGGCAGCACAATCAAAATCCACTCAAAAAAAATGCCCAGCCTGGCCATCTGTTTTAAGTAGCACTGCTACACATACTGTTAACCAGAATTCCATTTCCTGGATAGTTTTTGGAACTAATTTGGAAAGCATAAATATATAAACACCTTGTCTTAAACATTTTATTCATCATTCTAAAAAAAGATATTCCCTAAGCCAAGTTTTTTTTTCAACTTTACTGAAAGAATAAGGCCTCGGGGAAGGGGGGACAGCCCCCCCTCATTTTTCCACTTTTTACCCCCAGGTCTACACATTGCAATGGGTAATCATGGTTCACAGTATTATATCTTGAGAAGAGTGGTTGAAGTAAGAATTTTGGGGAAAGTACATATTCCACAGTCATGTGCTATCATGCTTTATCAGATTGCTTTCTTTTTTTCTTTTTCTTTTTTTCTTTTTTGGGAAAAAAATCCTCTCCTTCAGCCTAGATTAGTGGTTTGCAAACTTGGGTCCTCAGTGTGGGACTGAAACTCTTCAAACCTCTCATTATTGACCATCTTGGATGATGCTTCTGCAAGCTGAAAATTAGTACTATTTGAAGACCCAGTTTTTGGCATTATTGATCCTATGGAATCCAGGGTTTGCAGTTTAGGGAGGGGCCTTTAGAATTCTCAGCCAGGGAGCTCTTTGGCCTCAGTGAACAGCAAACCCCAGAATTTCACAGGATGTTGAAAGTGCAGTAATAGCACCATATCAGTATAACATGGAAATGGCCTATTATTTTGGTGCTCTCTGCTTCCTTATGTGGCCTTGTTGTTTCCCACACACATCTACACACATTCTCTCTCCCATATCTACTTTGTAAACCTGACAAACCCTCCAGAACAACTTGCAAGTTCACACAAGGGGAAATGGCAAAAATTCCCTGAAACTGGCAGAGACTTCCATTTGAAGTTTAATTTAGTATGAGAGGAACTCATGGTTCAAGTGTGTGCCTTGTGTTTGCCAGGAAATTACACTTAATTCAGAACAATTACTCTGAAAATAAAACACTTTTATTTTACTGCTCAGAACAAGTGAAGCAAACCATTCAGTACAGTGTATCTCTGGTTCAATTTTATCATTTCTCAAACACTAGTCCTAAATTCAATTGCTAGTTCCAATCCTGCATCACCAGTGGAATTTATGTAATTTAACAACTTCTCATTGATTCAGTGGTTCTGCTGTAGGCAAAAAGAACTATAGGAATTATGTCTTAGTTTTCTGCTATTGCAGTGAATAATTTTCATGTGTTCTGTTTGTTTCTTAGTTGAGAAACTGGACTGTTGAAGAACTTCAAAGGAGACTTGGAGCACTTGATCCCATGATGGAACAGGAGATAGAAGAGGTTCGACAAAGATATCAGTCAAAACGGCAGCCAATTCTTGATGCTATTGAAGCAAAGAAAAGACGCCAGCAGAATTTCTGAGGAAATCTTGCTAGTAGAATAGATTTCCATCATCCCTAACAATAAACTGTGCTTCTACATCTCTGTGTAGGTGAATATCTGTTTTGAATTTGTTAGCAAAGGGGGCTGATGTCTGCTCCCCTCATTTACTGTAGCAGCTTTTCAAACTCAGGAATGCCACTGTGTACAGGAGCCCACAGATGACACTGTTTTTCACTGTGAAGAATGTTTTAAATAGATTGTCTGTAGCTTCAGAGGAATACTGTTACTGTTTGGCACTAGTACTTGTTTTTATGATTCTGAGGTACCAGTGGAAAGGGGCTAAAGAATGTTGTGACTCAACATTTCACTTGTTTCTTTTTCACCATATGAATTTATTCAGTGCTGTGATGCTGAATTGCTTCATTTCTTCATGAAAAAAATGAAGTAAAAATGTTATCCCTTGCTGGATTAACTGTAGTTCATGTTGCAAGGATTTTTGTTTGTTTGTTTGTTTGTTTGTTTGTTACATGCCTTCACGTCTTTTCTGATTTAAGGTTACTTTATCATAGGATTTTCTTAGCAAGGTTTATTCAGAGGAGGTTTACCATTGCCTTCTTCTTAAACTGAGAGAGCATGACATGCCCAAGGTCACCCAGGGGGTTTCCATGATTGAGTGCAGATTCAAACCATGCTTTCCTGGAGTCATAGTCCACAACTCAAACCACTGTACCATGCTATAGGCATGGAATACAATTCTGCATTTTTCATAAAACTCTTAAGTGTTTGTGGACTTCCAGAAACCTTGCACAGTTGCCTATTCATCTAGATTGGCCCAATAAAATATGCATTACTTAACTTGTTTCTTATATACTTTATGTAGCAAACCACTGTGTATCAATCCACCTCCTCTCATTTGCGCCCTATTGATGCTTAATAGTACTCTGGAAATCATTTTTAAAAGAAAAGTGGTTCACTGGCAAGAATATGCAACCTGCTCTTACATTTTATCACTTTCATTTTATCACTTTCAAAAGCCTCTAAAAGCCTCATGCCTTGCCTTACCTTTTTAAAAGCATTGTATTTCAAGCCTGCATTTCTTTTCTTTTTTACTGTGTATTTTGAGTGAATGCTGATAACTTCTTTCTTGATTTCTTGGTATTTTTTATATATACTCTAATATGAAACCAATCCATCACTCAAGGAAACATGAATCATAATCCTCTCTATATTTTTTTCAGAATTCCTTGCAGCGAAGGAATGTCAAAGTACTTGCAACTCAGGAAATTAGAAACTCTCTTGAGATAAGAAGAAGTTTAAAATATTTAAGGAATTGTAAACGTTTATGGAGTGTGCTATTTTGAGCTTCATTTGTTTAAGGGTTGCAGTATTAGTTTTAAATTTAAACTGATGTGCATTGTTTCATTTTATTTAGAAAGGTTAAAGATGTCAGTTAAAATTTAAATAAAGATCCGTTGACCCAAAAGAATATTTTTAAAATGCCCTTTTAGGAAACACTTGATGTGTCAAGGTTTGATAAAGCAATTGCATTCCTGGGCAGCAAGAACCCTGGTGAAATAAATGAGAAGTGTACAAGATCTTGCCTGATGTCTTGAGCAGTTCTCATTGCTGTTATATTGATGTAAGAGATTTCCGTCATAAGTTATGTTGGAATGTACTTGTATCCTAAGGTTTCACAAGTACTCACAGAAATTCTGTCTCCCCCACCCCAATTTTCATACCATGTATGAAAACATAGCCAAGCTTGAAAGAAGCCTATGTGCATATGCAAAATGATGCAAGTAGAAGACTGAGAATTTTTTCCCCCTGAAATTGTTCCTCAGAGGATGCCTTGACTTCTGGGGAAAGCATAGGAAAGAGGTGGGAGGTGGCTGAAAGTCACCTTTGTGCTTGGATTGTGGCTACAGTATACAGTTGGATCTTTGCACAATATACAGTTATTGATACTGTGACCTAAATTTATGTCAGAATAAAGAAGTGTGCAAATACATTCCACTTTTGTTGCTTAAGGCCTGAAAAAATTTGTGATTGCTGAACTGTAACTTGTTTTCCACTTAGTATGGCAGATTTAAACTAACTAGGTTTTTATTTATATTAACCTTTTTGTACAGAAGAAGAGATCCTGATCTGGGTTACAACCAGATCTACTGACTTATTCTAATCTCATTCCTACATCACTGTAACTTTGGCCTCTCCCATGCAAATTTTATAAACAAATGGGGGTTGTGGGGAGAATTTGGGGCTCTTCCTACTGTTGATGGAAGACTCTGATTATTTTCAATGGAAGCAAGCTCTCTTCAGTATTATAGTTAGAGGAAACCCTGCTACTAATACTAACTGCTGCAGAACAATATTCAAATTTGCTCATATTTCATATTAGTGGACTTGTTCATTATTATGCTTGGCTTTCCCTAGAATTGGAAGTACCAAAAGACTCAAGCAGGTTAAAATGACCAAGCAGCTGCACAAATTCTGTGATGGAAAGAGAAGCATTAATTAATAAACAAAAGCAACTATGTACTGTGTAGAACTGTGCTGGTCTGCCACTGGGCAAGTATCTAATCTGCCAGTTTATGTTGCTTTAATGAAGTAAATCTTTTGAGCAAAAACAGTAAATTAAGATAGAATAGCTTGCAACACACTCCAGCACTTTAAAATACTGTCATATTTTGATGGCCAGATATCCTAACAAATAGAAATGTGCCATAAAGACCAGACTAAAAATCTTCTTCTTTTCAGATAATGTACTAAAGAAGGAGTGGACAAAGCATGGTCCTAGGGATGTTAGACTGCAACTCCAGTCACCTTCAGCCAATATGCCATTGTTGTGGAATGCTTGAAGTTACAGTTCAACTACATCTGGAGGATTGTGCTTTGTTGGCAGTGTAACTTTTTGTATCATGTTTACTGTTGATATAGACTCCTTTTGCATCCCAGAATCCTGTTCCCTTGCTTTAAATGCCATTGTGACCTGTACAAAGAAGGTGAGAGGAACATTTATTAATCTGTGAAGTTGAAGAATTTCTAAAGTGGTGCATTTTGTCTGTGGTTAAGATGCATGTACACAATGTGACTCATGCAAGCGTCTGCTAAATAAGTTGCTTTCCTGTAAACAAGATGGCCCTTTAGGAAGCAATATCTGCCTTTACAAGTGCAGATGGTTCTTTCTCCCTGTTAGTAGCAGAGAAAGACCCATATTTAATGTGTCTTGTCTTGAACTATTACTTAAATCATATTTCTAATGACATGAAACAGTATATGCTGCGGGAAAAGCATCTCAGTCCCAGGGCAGGATTTGCACACTTTAGTGTAGCCTTTGTAACTAACCTGCGCCCCCCCCAAAAAAAAACCAACTGAGGATAAAGTGTAAGTTTTCTGCCACTGTAGTCCAGTATGAACAAGCCAACATTGTCCATTTCATTTACCGCCATTTCTCATTTGGATTCTTAACAGGAATATGTAAGTTCTTCTGGCATTCATCTGGTATTTTTAAGAACTTTTCCTGAAGTAATGCTCTTTGGTACAGTGTTCAAGGGAAATATCCATACAGTTGGGAAATAAAATTCACATGGTTAATGGGTCCATATTCACAGCTTGAAGCATTGCAAATAAGCTAGCTACCGCCTTTATTTTTTGCAGTCTTAAATCAAATGTCTAGTGTCAGTTCCATAAGAGACTTAATGTGAATTTAATAGCTTTAATGTTTTGTAATATAAGTAGCACATAATACCAGTGTAACTTGAAATTCTCTTTTGTAGAGATCTGACTGTTTTGTATATAATAGTGTGGAGATCTTGGTTTGTATATGTATGAATGTAACTTTATTACATATCCCTTTTCAGTTTGATACAGATTTTTTGTTTCGCTTTGTGTTTTAACATTTTGCATTATTTGTTTAATGGGAAGAAATAAAATGCTCTAACAATTAAAATTAAAATTTCATTGTTTGAAAAGCTGTTTTAATGTTGAAAATGCCATCTAGGCAATATCCAGTGCAATTGGATTAAGTTTCTATTTGGTGACATTGAAGCTAGGTCAGATGAAGATGGAGACCCAAAGGAAGGAAACTGTCCAAAAGGAGGTATTGTTGTCTCTATTCTGGCCAGAACCTTTTCTTTGTGAGCATTGTACTTATCAAAGGAGATCCCAAGCAGCAGTGCCAGTTTAAGACACAGGATTAACAAATTGTTGTAAGCCTCCAGTTGTGTGACTGGTGCAAGTCCTAACGCCTCTCAGTTTCAGTACTAGGGGATAGGCAACAGCTCTTGCTCTGAAGGTTTGGGTTAGGTTAAAGTCTAATGAGTGAGGAAACTCAGATCTGACCCAACCAAGGTAGGAAAAAATCTCTTCCTCAGTTTGATCTGCAGAGCTTACCTTTATTTGGAGATCTCTGGGAAAATCATTTCAGACTTGGCAACAGTTTAAGAGTGCCCCTCACTGTACACTCTAAGGGGGATTTAAATCAATGAACAAGGGGTTAACAGTATCTGCCCAGTCCCTTCCAGAGGCAAAAAAGGCAGCCAAGTCCCTGGTATGAAACACAGGGGGTCCCAGTAAGGTTATTTCTCAGGAGACTATTAGCCCCTCTCATTGCTTCAGAGGGGAAAACTGCTTGTCTAAGAGGGAGAGTAAAAATATAGAATCTTTCTGCTAAGGAGAGTTTTGCCTCAAGAGTAGAAGGGGTTATGATTTTCTAATTAGAGATGAAAGAGTTCCTCCCATTCCAGGAGGACCTTCTATCTCCTCCCTCCCCCACTTCCTAAGAAGCCTTGAGGGGATTTGCCAAGGACAATAGCAGAAGTACCTGTTAACTAAGAATTTCCTCGGAGGGGTCTACTATCCCACTGGTCCTTGGTTCTGTGTTTCCAGAACTCTGGGTAAAATTCAACTTTCGTCTTAAGAGTGCTTGATCGTTCAGGTTGAAACAGTTGCTACAGCCAATATTCTGCATTTGCTGTAGTGACTCAGTCTATGTGCCTTCCATCTAAAACCTAAATAAAACAAGGAAAAACTGCAGTGTAGGGGGTCCAAATAAGGCTGATTTGCTTCATTTTTAGAGATGTGAGGGCTTGACTGTTGAAGAATTTCTAAGCCATGTAAGAGCCTAAAGTAATTTTACATCACAGGAAACACAAGGAAAGGATTCATTTTCCGTAATGAAATCAGTGCTGATGTTTATTTGTGGTCCCAAATGTATTGAGGGGATAATATTCAATTTTCATCTTTAAATAATCTTTCAGACACTATGAGTTAATTAAGCAACTTCTTCACAGTCTCTCAGGGCTAAATAGTAATTGTTTCATCAACATTTTCAGCACAGTCAGCAACTTTTTTAACAACAAAGCTGAAGGTATGTTTAATGGATCTTCTCTCTCCATTCAGATATGCCATTTTTTAGGTAGATATGATCAAGAAATTTGTTTAACAAATTAACAAATTACAGCTTACAAATTCAGAGAGGCCTGGTAGAGCAGTGGAGGGGAGCGGCACTGTTTCCATGATGATTTACTGCAGTTTGACATTAAATATAATGATGTGTGGTATGCTTTGGTGATGTTTAGATCTATAATTCTCAGCTTTACAGTGCAATCCTATGCATCAGGAATGGGCTGCATGTGACCCTTCAGATGCCTTTGAACTACAATTCCCATCATTGCTGATATATGACCATACTGATGGAGCTGATGGGAGTTGCAGATCAACAAATTCTACAGGTCCATTTGTTCCTGACTCCTGAAATAAATCTGCCCTACTCATGAAATAAATCCTATTGACGTCAACAGACCTTACTGCCAAGTAAATGGAGGCAGGATTGCAAGCAGTCATCATCTTTGTAACTGTGATGTTAAATATTGAATATGATGCTGCAGTTACCTTCTGCACGCACAAGTTTTTGCAAAACTCTGTGGAAGTATAGAAAAACAATACCAGAAACATAAAACAGGCATATCTCTAGTAATACGAGAATGTGTCTGGCTTTGTGGCTGTCTGTTCCACAAATTTCCCCAGATTCTTTCAGAGTTTAGACTGTAATGCTGCTGCCAGAACAGTCATAGTCTTTATAACTACTCTATGTCTTACTGCTGGAAGGAATCCTTCAAACTAACCAAACTTTGAACCAAAAAATATGGAAAAGGATATTGGAGCAGTCAGGCAATCAATCTCTTTAAAATCTAGGACTATAGCAAATTTCCAGAACCACATTTCCACTTCTTTACTTTAAACAAGAATGTACACATTATAGAAAAATACAGTTATGCCAGATACAGTAGAAAAGAAAACCAGGCTGACATTAAACACTATGCAGTATTTGGGGTTTATTAAAATATTGATCAGGTTATTCAGAAAAGAGTAAAGCAGACTATCCAGCCACACAATGGTTGTTTATTGTTCAAGCAAAGATGCAGAAGTTAAAGATAGCTCCATGCAAAATGTACAAGATGACCAATAATCAATAGGTAAATAAATAGATCTATATGGTTTGACACAACTCCAGAAACAGTGGCTGGGATCCAAACTACATGTGATTGTGGGTTCTTGCATTTTCTTCTAGCTTAATTGTTCATAGGGCTATCCCAAGATATGTTACCACCTGGGGCAAAAGATTAGAAATGGCCATGTCTTGGAAGAAAAACCACTGCCAAGAAGTGTAGGCCAACTTCCCTCAACCTGGTGCTTTTCAGGTGTTTTGGACTATTGCTCCCTACAGCCAATGATCAAGGTTGATGCAAACTAGAGCAAACCATCTGAAGGACACCAATGGGGAAAGCTAATATAGATCAGTGGTTTGCAACCTTTGGTCCACGAGATGTTTTTGACTTCAAGAAGCCTCAGCCAGCAGGACTTCCGGTTCGATCATGGCGCCGCGGTAAGGTCCTCAGTGAAGCGGTCACGGATCGAGGATCTTTGCCGGTGTGGTTGACGATTTCTGGCGATCATCTGGCCAGATAAGGTACCCTCTTGGTATAGAGAGTCCAAAAAGGGGGGCTCGAGAAGTCTAGGGAATCCCGGTGCTGCACCTCGAGCGCAGGATTGTGTTCGGGGTGGAGAGCGAGAGACGGTGGACTGGAGCAGCCCCGACCAACCGGTGATGCTATGCAAAAAGCGGCGCCTTCGGGCTGTTTGCAAAAACCCGCAGAGGCTTTGACCGGCGAGGAGCTTTAAACAGCATTTTTTTTTCTCTCCCTGGTGACTCAAAGAATCCCGGAGACTCTAAAGGGTGAGAGGAAATTTTGAAAGGAGGAAAAATCTATAGAGCGACGCTAGTGAGGGGATTTAATTTGGAGGAGAAGAGGGTGAACTCTAGCGTCAATTGGTGTATTTTTTTGGCGTTTTTTTTTTCTTTTTTCCCTTCCCTATTTTATTCGTTTTTGCTACAGCAAAATTTGGAACCTGTTGGGCAGAGCTAGACTTTTTTTATTTCATATAATTATTTGATCGATCGTGGGATTGAACTGATTCAAGGAATGGATCTGAGAGTGTGAGAGTGCTAAAGGACAGAAGAATAATGGCGGCGGAAGAAGATTAGTCGCAGACAGTTGTTTAGTTGGAACTGAAAGGGGGAACGTGCTGGAATAAGTGTTTGGAACAAACTTAAAGCAGATTTGACAAACTATATATATTAGGATCACGTCTGGAATAAGACTGAATTACAGAAGAGTGAAACTTGAGCAGCCTGAGGAGAGCTGCAGACGAACGAGAAGGGGACAGCAAGAAGGGGGAGGAAGATCGCTGAGGACTTGAGCTTATGAGAAGCCTTGAGAAGCCCTGCGTAACACAACTTGGACAGGGTATAAGAGCAAGAGAAAATTCCTCTGAAGCTGGAGTCTTCCCTTCTTGTTCTCTCTTCTTCTAAAGGTCCCCTAAAACTTTAAACTTCATTCTGTTTTCTTTTTCTTTTTTCTCTCCCTTCCCTTTCTCTCTCTTCCTAAATTTTTATAAATTTTTATAATTAATTTGTTTTCTTAGATAGATTGCCTTTACTTAGAGCTTTTGGTTTGTTTAGTGGTTATATATATATGTATAAGTTTTTTTTTTGGTATCTTCTCTCTCCTCTTTTGACTACTGGATTTGATCTAAAGATTATAATACATATAATATTGTTTATCGGTAATATTGTTGTAGACGGGTTATTTTAGGATTGGAGGGGGAGGGAGTGATTTGATTGAATAGATATTTTTTTTGCTGTATCCTGTATATACTACTGAGATAGTTTTGATATATACAAAAAGGTATTTTTGGATAGATATATACAAAATTTTACTTTGATATATACAAAAAGGTATTTTTGGATAGATATTGAGTGTATAATCTGTATATTCTGTTATTTAGTTAATGTGTTAAAATAATAAGGTTGATCTGTGACAATAGGTAATAAGGTTGTTTTGTGGTAATAGAGAATTGGATGTTAACAGAGCTGTCGAAGCCAATTAAGTTTCCATTTGGTATAATTCCATCGTTTTCAACAATTTGGGATACTGTGATGGATACTAGAATGAGTTCAAGAATAACTAACACTTCTGTAAATCAAAGGAAACTATCTTTAGAACCAACCACCAAGTTTGAACAAAATAAATCAGACAAGGTAGAAAAAGTTGATAATTTTCAACAGACTTTATTAGAGGAAATAAGAAATATTAAATTGGAAATGAGGCAGGAAATGAAAGAGCTTAGAGGAGAGATAAAGCAAGACTTTAAAAATGAAATAAAGGGCCTTAAAGTGGCACTTGGAGGGCTGCAAGAAGACCTTAAGAAAACACAAGAAAGAGTTGAAGTAATTGAGATCAAAACAAAAGAGATAGAAGATGTAGCAGAAAATATGATAAGACAACAGGAACGTCTTCTGGATGAAAAGGCTCTGGTCGATCTAAAAGCTCGGGAGAATTATATTAAGATTAGAGGTTTAGAGGAGTGTAAAGATGAAAATTTATACGCAAAATTAATCCCGCCGTTGGCCGAATATCTAAATATAACATTGGAGAAGATGGAGTGGGAGATTGATAAAATGTATAGGATCGATTCAAAAGTAGCAAGAGAGAAGCGGCTTCCCCGAGACATAATGGTTCAATTAGTACGGAAGAAGACGAGAGAAGAAATAATCCAAAAGAGTTTGGAACATGATCTGATAATAGACAAGATGAGAGTAAAGATCTACAAAGATGTACCTCCTCGAATTTTGAGGAAAAGAAATGAATATAGATTTATCACATCATTTTTGAAATCTCGTAATGTAACATATAGATGGGGGAAGTTGGAAGGAATTAGTTTTCGATTTCAAGAACAGCATTTCAAGATCGATACTGTTCAGGAGGCGAAAACTTTTATGAAAAGGTATGGGAAAGAGCAATCAAGAAACAGGTCATATCAGGGGAAGAGTAGAGAAGACAATCAACCCACTAAAAAGAAGGATCAAGTCCAAGAACAAGATAGTGAAGAAGGAACTGGTGTTGCAGGCAACGAATCAAGAAGTGAAGAAAGCATAGAATCTGGTGAAGAAAATTAAGTGAAATTTAAATCTAAATTCTTCTACTATGACACTGAAAATTCTCTCTTGGAACATTAAAGGTTTGTTAACGCCCCAAAAACGAAGGAAAATTTTTTATTGTATTGAAAAGAAAAAATTAGATATAGTGGGTTTACAAGAAATACGTATACCAAAAGAAAAAGCTTACCTGATTCGAAATAAAAAAATAGGTAAAGAATTTGCGGCAATTTCGAAGACCAAAAAGAGGGGTGTTGTTTTATATATAAAAGTGAGCTTACACCCTAAAGAGATCTTAAAGGATGAAGAAGGTCGTTATATAGGAGTAGAAATCAATTGGCAAGGTTGGAAAATATTGGTGATAAATATTTATGGTCCACATAAGAATCAGGAGAGTTTTTATAAAAATTTGTCTAATAAGATTATGGAATTAGAGTATAGAAATCTAATATGTTTAGGAGATTGGAATGGGGTGATTAACCCTAGATTGGATAGGAAATCTGGGAAAATAACAATTAAAAAGAAACAAGGAAAGCTTCCGACTTCCTTTGATAATATGATGAATAATCTGAATTTATTGGATGTCTGGAGATATAAGTATGGGGATACTAAGGATTTTACATTTTATTCAGAGCCCCATACATCATTTTCCCGTATTGATATGTTTTTGGTTACAAACTCTTTGGCTAAATTGATTAAAAAGCAAGAGATCTTGCCGAGAAAGTTTTCAGATCATAATCCCATTTTGTTAGAATTAAAATATAAAGAGGAATACTCATTTAATTGGAGGCTAGACGAAAAGTTATTTCAGGAGGAAGAGTTTGTGACCAAAGTTAAAAACCAATTAAAATTATACTTTGAAGAAAACCTTGATAAAGATGTTAAATATTGGATTGTCTGGGATGCGGCTAAGGCCGTAATAAGAGGATTATGTATACAACAAAAGTCAAGAATTAATAAGGGGAAAAAGAGAGAATTTTCAGAGATTAGAGGAGGAATTGAAAAGGAAAGAAGAAAAATTAATACAAGATCCAACAAATGAGGAAATATTGAAGGAGATCAAGTTCCTACGAAAGCGAATTGAATCGGAAATTGACTTGGAAGTCCAAGAGAGGATAACCTACTCCAAACAGTTCAACTTCGAATGGGCTAATAAAAATGGAAGGTGGCTTGCACAGAAATTGAAAGGAAGGAAAGAAAAAAGATGATCTTAAAATTAAAGAGTGGAGATACTGTGTATACAGATTTTCATCAGATTAAGAAAATTATGTTGAATTATTATACTACACTCTATAAAGGCCAAGAATCTCAGCAGGAGATATTAAGTGCTTATGTAGAAAATCAAAATCTGACCATTTTATCGGACCAACAACGTGAGGAATTAAATAGACCTATAACGGTATCAGAAGTATTAGAATCGATTCAAGGGGCCAAAACAGGGAAAGCACCGGGCCCAGATGGTTTTACCTCCCAATTTTATAAAATTTTCAAAATAGAATTAGCTCCAATCTTAACATTCATCATGAATGAGGCAATCAAAGGGGACTTACCAGAAACGTGGAAAGAGGCTAATATAACATTAATTCAAAAAGAAGGAAAAGACCCGATGGATATGAGAAATTACCGCCCGATATCATTATTAAATTCAGATTATAAAATATTTACTGCTATTTTAGCAAAGCGATTAAAGATAGTTTTAAAAGAGATAATTTCGCAGGAACAGACAGGATTTCTCTCTGGGAGGTTTATAAAGGATAATGTAAGGAATATAATTAACATATTAGAATACTGTGAAAACCATCCCCAGAAAAAATTAGTTTCTCTATTTTTAGATATTGAAAAAGCGTTCGATACGGTTAATTGGGAATTTATGTTTAAAGTTTGTGAAAAGATGAATTTGGGTTTAAATTTTACAAATTGGATAAGAACAATTTATACGAAACAATATGCGAGTATTATCGTTAATGGATCTAGAACGGGAAAATTTGCGATACAAAGAGGGACACGCCAAGGTTGCCCGTTATCTTCATTGCTATTTCTTTTGGTAATAGAGGTGTTAATATTAAAAATTAGAGACAATAATAGAATAAAAGGAGTTAAATTACAAGGTAAAGAATATAAGATTAGAGCATTTGCTGATGATTTGGCAATTACGCTAGAATATGAAGACGGTTCTCTAAACACCTTGAAAAATATCTTAAATGATTTCGGAAAATACTCTGGTTTGAGAGTTAGTAAAGAAAAAACGATGGTGTTGACGAAAAATATGGTTGAAGAAGAGAAGACTAGAGTGGCTATGGATACAGGTTTTACGATTGCATCTAAAATTAAATATTTAGGTATAGTTTTCTCTAGTAAAATTTCTGATCTTTTCAAAAACAACTATTCTAAAGTATGGAAAGAAATTTCTAAAAACCTTAAGAATTGGAGCAACCTCAGACTATCATGGTTAGGTAAGATCGCAACAATTAAAATGGCAGTGTTACCAAGATTATTGTATTTGTTTCAAACTATTCCAATAATTCAAAATGATAAAGTGATAAATGATTGGCAAAAAGAGATTAGTAAATTTATTTGGGGAGGGAAGAAACCCAGGGTTAAAATGAAGATTATGCAAGATGAGAAAAATAGAGGGGGATTGGCAGTACCAAACTTGACCCTGTATTTTCACGCCTGTGCTTTAAATTGGATTCAAGAATGGATCAAATTAGAAAATAGCAAATTATTACAAATAGAAGGTGACGGATTGGGGCAAGGATGGCATTACTATATTTGGTTTAAAAAGGGGAGAGTGAGCAAAGAATTTAATAGACATTTGTTAAGGAAAGCTCTTATTAAAGTGTGGCAAAAATATGTGTGGAGAGCCTGTAGAAGTATTCCAAAATGGGTTTCCCCCATGAGGCTTTCTTTAAAAGAGAAAATATTTTATTTAATAAGTGGATAAAATATGAAGATTTGATTTTGACACAGTCAAAACAGATTAAAATTAAATCCCAACAAGAACTAAATGAGTCAGGAATTAAATGCCATTGGTTACTCTATAGACAAATATATGAAAAATTCAAAATTGACATTAAAAATAATGAATATCAAATAATGGAAGAGGAATTAAATGCAGTATATTATATGGAAAGGAGGTCAAAGTTATCTCTAATGTTTATAAAATTCTATTGAAATGGTATACTGAAGAAGAAACCGTGAAGCCCTCTATGATCAAATGGGCCCAAAATTTTAATCGGCCAATAATGATGGAACAATGGGAACAGTTGTGGACTAGAACACTAAAATATACATTATGTCAAGATATCAAAGAAAATATTTATAAGATGTACCTTCGATGGTACTTAACCCCTCAGAGGTTAGCAATAATGACTAAGAGTTACTCAAATAAATGTTGGAAGTGTGAAGAAGAAGTAGGTTCCTTTTTTCACGCATGGTGGTCCTGTAAAATGGTTAAAAAGTTTTGGAAAGAGATTCATGGTCAGATGGAATTGATACTGAAGTTAAAATTTGAAATGACTCCTGAAACATATTTATTATCGATGTGGAAGGCTGATCTTGACCAGAAAGTTGGCAAACAATTATTTTATATGACTGCAGCAGCAAGGATGGTGATAGCACGCAAATGGAAAGAAAAGACTATCCCATCGATAGAAGAATGGAAGTTGAAATTAATTGAGATTATTCAAATGGATAAACTAACAGGAATTATTAGAGGTGAAAATAAGAAAAATTTCTTTAAACATTGGGAAGGATATTACAATATCTCAAAATTAATGGACACGGTGATAGGGATTAAAATGAGGAGGAGTTAAATTATGTTATGGGAGGAGTTGATGAAGAAATATATGGAAAACTGTTATTGAGTTAGTATACTATTTATTGACTCAAAGGTTAAGGTGGAAGTTTAGGAATATTTTGTATTATTTAATATCATTTGGATAGGTGAATTTTTGTGTTGTTATTGTAATTGTTTGTGTGTTTGTGTTTTAATAATAAATTTTTTTATAAAAAAAAAAAAAAAGAAGCCTCAGCCAGCAAAGCCAATGATCTGGGATTCTGAGAACTGAAATGCAAAATAGCTGGTGGGCCAGAGTATTAGTGTCGTAGACAATGCAATCTATACTGTATGACCAGGGGTGGGGGGAGGGGGAGGGGGAGGGGGGAGAGGTTTGACCCAAGGCTTAATCTGCCCTGAAGATGGCCAGAATCGATTCCACTGAAGGCTCCAGGTTCCGCTCTTCAACAAGATCCACCTCCTATCTGTGCAATTCCTCTATTGTTCTCCAGGTCGCTGAGTTGAGAATGACCAAATGCGACACAGAGAGAGTGGTGTTCAAAACTGTCAGCTCTTGCCTGGTGTTTGCAAGTACCAACTGACTCCGAATTGAGAGTGCTTTCCAAAATCAATTGAGAGTGCTTTCTTCTTCCTGCATGTTCCTTACTTAGGGGACCCCCTGAAGCCCCACCTGAAGGTCAAATACTCTATAGACAAAACTAAAGTATAATGAATATAATAAAACTTATCAATAGAATTAAAAGTGTGGCCATTAAAATTCAGAGCAGTGCCTACAAATCTGCAAGGTGCAATTGTTGGAAGGGAAACCTGGCAAAAGCACACATTATACCTGTCCAGAAGTGCACAGACTTTTTGGATCATAACCAATATACACTTGCACTCATTCTATGGAACTAATTGTCCACAGAGTACACTGGGTGTTAAATCACTTTTTTTCCCCTTCACTGACTATCTTTAGTCTTTGGTTATGAATGAGGCTTTTTGCTGCTATTGTTTTAAGTGTTGGTTTGGGGATTCTCTAGAAATGGAATATCATTTTATCACATACGTTTTAATCAATCTTTCATGGCTGTGGGTATTGTTTAACAGAAAAATGACTTGGCTTGTTGTTGGTACAAAAGAATGAATGTAGTGCACTGCTTCTGTTTCACACAGAGTTTTAAACTTTCATATTTTTTTTTCACAGCAACTGTGTGGTTCCAGCCCAGATTTTTGTCAAATAAATGCTGGAGCCTCAGGGACTTACCATTAACCTGTCTGGTGCAATTAGCAAAAATGGTTTATATCACAGTAGCAGAAGGCTTGTAATCATTCATCCCTACCCTCCCAGGCTTGCGGGTTAAACATCCTTCTTTCTCTGAAGTGCTGGGCTACAATTTAGTCTTTTATCCAAATATTCCTTTCTTTCTCATTATCTTTCCAGAAGTCATAGGAAGTTTAGGATGTCCCTTTCAAGGACAGCAGTTGTCTTTAGGAAAGGGGATGCCAGAAAAATGAATCAGGCATAAAGTCAGAATGTAATCAATGCATAAAGGATACCAATCATTGCACAAAATCAAAATATGACAATGATAATTGACCAGGCTGTGATGGTGATAACACAAATGTGGCATTTATTAGCTGATGAAGATGGAGCTTGGTAAGAAATCATCTGTATTCATTCCTTGCCTTTAGAAATCTATATCTTGACCCCTGCACTAAATTCTTGGTAGACGAGAGAAAGCCTTCTTTTGTTCCAGGAAGATGGATTCAAAGACATCAAGAAAGCATGACAATGCTTCGTTGTTGCATGGGGCAGTTCAAGGACACTGTCAGTTAGCATCTGAGCAGCCAGGCAGCAACTAAAATCTCAAAAGAGAAACTGGGAAGCAAGAGAGGAGGGGAGAAAGGCATGCATAGCAGGAAGAAAGCCAGAAAGCAGCCTTATGAACTTAACATTGTGTCCACTACTCTCTTGTAGGAATATATGGTATCTATATTAAGCACAGAGAGCCAGCATGGTTTGGTCATTGAACTTGGACCCTAGAGACTAGGGTTCATTTCCCCATTCAGCCATGGAACCCCACTGGGTGAACTTGAGTGCGTTACACACTCTCAGCCCCAGAAAACCCCATGATAGGTTTAGAGTCACCGTAAGTTGGAAATGACTTGAAGGTATGTAACAACAATGCCAGGTGCAGTAGCAACAACATTAAGTAGAGTGCAGTGGCGCTAGGGCAACATGAGCTTGTAGTAGGAATAGGAAAGAAACCTCTGGACACTCTTGGAAGGAAAAAAAAAACCCTTGTATTTATTGTCTCGGGAAATCCATCTTAGGATTGTAAAGGAGATAGACAAAAGAACTTGACCTATACTTGGATAGAAGAACCCCTAGAAGCTGGATTTCATGTGTAAGTGTAAACCAGCATTCATTGTTAAGAGTTGGATCCTTATGGATGTCCTTCCAGACAAAGGAAAACAAAAAGACAACTGTAATTAACTTCCTGAGAGAAGGGGGAAAGTGATGTCTGTACCTAAGAAAGAAGCAAAAGTCTTGAGCACATAGACCAAAGAAAGATACAGAGAGATGGAAAAAAAGAGCCAGTGTTATCTACAGTCTCTTCTCTCACTAATCCCTTTATACAAGTGTTAATGCCTCATTGCTTCAAACACTTCTAACTGCAACTGTGCTTGCTCAGAGTAAACCAAATCAAGCAAAGATGCAGAAGTTAAAGATAGCTCCATGCAAAATGTACAAGGTTGTGTTTGCTGTACTAAAAATGACAGATACTGGGCAGTAGAGTTACCAGGTCAGGACAGTCCCAGTCCCCGAACTATCTAGAGATGACTCCTTGTGATATTACAAGAGACAGGCTCTGATGATGCTATAAGGTTGGTGTTTCAAGGGGCAGCCTCTAGTGATGTCATTAAGCATGACGCATTACTCATTAACCATAGCTGCACAGAGCACACCATTAGGGTTGCTGGTTCAGAATCATCTCTGGCCTTGAGGTTTCCAGATCAAAACTTGAAACCTAGCAACCGCCCCGGTAATGTCATGAAGTGCTATGCATTTAATACCAACTGCAGTTGCTCTTAGTTTGTCATTCACCCCCTCCTCTCTCACACACACACGCACATACACACAGAGCATATTTTCTTGTTTGGAAATTAAGACAAATCGTAGCTAAAGAGGATAATCTTATATGAAGGTGAATTTAGGACATTATTCCTTTTCACCTACTTAGAGAGGCACAAAAAGGTACAATTAATCTGTCCTACTTGCTTCTCGCCAGAAGGCAGAGAGGAGAACAGAGCAGAGTGGAGGGTAAACCTTGTCACTAAAACAAGTGGGAGGAAAGGAGAAAGCTAATTAAGTAAACGCATAGACTTACTGGAGAGTCTTAAGTTACAGAAGAAATGAATTGAACCTTGGAAACAGTAGCAAGCAGCTGCTGTACTAGCTAAGTGGAGATTTGCACCCCACTGTTTCCTCTTGCTTGGAGATGAGTCCATCAAAACTCAAGAATTTGCACCCTTGTCTCCTACCTGGAGATGACCCATGAAACCTGGAGTCTCAGGTCTAGGTCCTAACAACCCTATATACCATACCATTTTTTCAAAAGTAGGGAGGAAAAAATATATGCATATACTTTTCAAGGCATTGATATTGTTCTCAGATTCCTCCCCCTTGCTCTGAGAACTGGAGGAGAGTTTCCAGACACTGAGACCCAGGGCCAGACTCAGAGATCTGCAAATCCCAAGAGCCACAATAATAATTATAATTTAATATCCATCTTCTCCTACTGTGTAGGCAGTTGTTATTTCACCTCTATGAGTTTATGTGACGTAGGGATTTATGTACCACTCTGCAATTTCCCAGGGCAACATGCAAAGAATGAAGGTTGCAACAAAGGGTATTTAAATCAACATAATGAAAATGAAAAGTGCACACTGCTTAAAGGGGCAGCACAAAATCCATTAGCAGAGCTAAAACAAATTGGATTCAAAAGCATGGGGAGTGAGAAGACATTCTGGGGATGAAATGGCATCAAACCTCTAAGCCAAACCTCCCTAGGGAGCATTATACATGTGGAGAGCCACCACTGAGAAAGTCCTTTCCCAACTAGCTCTGTGCCACATTACAAGTGGCAGATACATCCAAAAAGGGGCCTCTATTGAAGTTCTTCATGACAGGCAGGCACATATGGAATTAATGGTTTCAGCTAGCGAGTCTTTTGCTTCTCCCACAAAAAGCTTGCCCCATTTCAGAGTCTCTCTCTCTCTCTCTCTCTCTCTCTCTCTTTGAGATTTTATGGTTTAGAGACCATTTCTTTGGTCTACCATCATCTGGCATGATGATCCACTAAACTATTTGATTTTGAACCTCCTCCCATTCTTTTTTAGATTCTTTGATCTGAATTCTGTTCCTAGTTCCAGCCAAAGTAGACCTACAGAGTCAATTGTTGAATGGTGAGTCAATGTTTATATAATTCCCTTTGAGTCAATAGGTCTTCCTTGAGGGACTACTAATAGGATTTGGAGCCTAGTTTTAGTCTAAGTGTGAAGAGGACGGGAAAACTGAAGAAATCACTATGGAATAAGCTTTTCCAGCTTGGTGATCTCCACATGTTTTTGGACTACCAAATAGAAAACTAGTGCAGTTGGTTTTCGCCTGGTGATATATGGTCTCCAAAGCTCACATAAGGCAGCAGTCTGGCTGCCCCTAGCTGTAGCTTTCAAAACTTCTCAAGGGCAGTTCCACATAAAGCATGTCTATGGTAACCTTTCTAGTATCTTGGGCAGTATCTTATGTGGAACAAACCAGTCCTTACCCCCACCTGCCATAGTGATTCTGACCTTTCCCTTTTTGACTATGCCACTGCTCTAGTCATGACACCTGAGCTTTGTAGATATTTGACCATTGGCTAGGACTAAGGTGAGACATGTAGGCACTTCCTTTTGGTATTGCTTCTCCTTCCCCAGTCCCCGACATTAAAACAGGCTTATAAATAAACCCCTCAAACTTACTAACCTGCAAGGGAAAAAAAAGGCCATCCCCTTGCTAGGGACTGGCAGATGGTGAGTGAGTGGATGAAGAGTTGTGAGTGCAGAGTTAAGACATTTTTCTGCCTGAAGCAGAGCACCAAATAGTGCCCCCTTCCGTAATCCAAATTTTATGGTTATTTTGAGACTTGAAGCAGGAAGTCCAAGGTATTCCTCTCCCTGGAAGTACAAACATAACAAGAATAGTCCAGATAACTAACACTTCTTTGCCCTTTGGTAACACCCAAAAGGTGCTGCCTGTGGAACCTAACAGTAGGATCAGCCCTGAGATTCCTGTTTCAGTGCTAGATGTGGAGGTATGGGCTCCATATCACTCTGTTCATATGCAGAATCCTAAGGATGGGTGGAGTGCTGCATCTTCCTCTGCCTCATCCACCTGCGTGCCTTTTCTGGGCACTTCTTGCTACTATGCAAGTGCTTAAACATGGTTGCATTAACGTGTTTCTCATAATAATAGAGAACAAGCATGCTGCTTTATAAATCTAACTCAGTTCAGTGTCTTCTATGGGTAAACACTGCATGAACCAAAGTTTCAGAGTAATTTGTTACCCACTATTTATTATTTGGCCCAACAGTAAATTCCAAACGTCTTGTAACAACAGCTAAGTAGCTCAAGCAACTTATCAGATTACTTCAAGTTGTAATTTTGGCCTTTTTCCCTTTTTTAAATGTAAAAGTAATGTGTTACCAGCACATTATGTGGCACAAATGATGTGGCTAGCCTTTTAAAATTGCATTAACAATTTTTAAAGGCAATGTTTAATGTGGAGGGCTAGAATTCTGTATACAAGTTACGTCTTCAGAAGCAGACTTGTGTGTGCAGGAACTAAATTGGGCAGTTTATAATGTCCATAGCCAGTAGAGGGCAGCTGTTACAGTATTACATGTTACATGTTGGGGAGGGAGCGGGCTTGTTTGCCGCTGCTCCAAAGACTAGGACAAGGAGCAATGGATTCAAGCTGCAGGGAAGGAGGTTCCAGTTGAACTTCAGGAAGAACTTCCTGATGGTCAGAGCTGTCCAGCAGGGGAATATGCTGCCTCGCAGTGTGGTGGAGTTTCCTTCTTTGGAGGTTTTTAAGCTGAGGCTGGATGGACATCTGTTGGGAATGCTTTGATGTGTGTTCCTGCATAGCAGGGGGTTGGACTAGATGGCCCCTGGGGTCTCTTCCAACTCTATGATTCTATGATTATGTAGCAGAGCCGGCAAAGTGACCATTGCACAATGTGACTGATGAACAACAGGACCAACGTTCATCAGGCATTCTTGCCAGTGTCTCAATATGCATTTTTGTAATCCACTAATGCATTTTCTTAGTGCCTCTGCAACTTAGCTATGTATGCATAAAGTTACATGAAGTAAAAGATTATATAGCATTCTGATGGTTGTTTCTCAGTTCTGAGAGGTTCTGTGGCTCATTAGAGCTCCTCAGGCTTCAGTTTTTATCAGGACTGTCACTAGTCAGGCATGATAGGAATTGCAGCCTGGCAACATGTGGAGGGCCAGAGATTTCCCTCTGTTGTTTTACTGGCCACATGTCTAATACATAGATGCAAAAGAAGGCAGTGCTCTATACCCTTCATTAGTTGTTCAGAAATGAAATTATACTTGGTACATGAAGTGTAAGCTATACCAGCTGAAGTTCCCTCTTTTTCATTATTAGAAAAGTCCCTCTACTGCCAATGCTGATGTCCTCTTTCAAATCTGACCTCCCTACTAACACAGCTGCAAGTGAAGCTGCCTCCCCAGCTCTTGTGCCCACAGCCTGGGAAAGCTATTTTTTCAGACTACAGCTTCAAGAGCACCTTAGCTAGCACGGTCATCCCCTTGCTGTTATAGAAAGATGTCTGACCAACAAAAGGTGTGAACCTGGACAAAAAGTAATAATCACAGAGGATCAGCCAGTTTAATGAGCACCAAAGAAAATGAGAAAGAAAGATTTTGCCTCCATGAAGTCAGTAGCTTTGAAAATCAGAGGCGTTTTCTGTTCCTTGATAGTTTTTTGATAGGAAGTTCCTTGTACCCTGCTTTGCAGAGTCCCTTTGGGGGATGAGGAATAGACTGCCACTGCTTACTGAATCTCCTTGTCAGAGTTTCTTGGACCTAGATTTTAATTCCCTAAGTGCCTGCAAGGCTTCTGTTTTTAATAAGAGTAGAGAAACCAGTGCTAGAAGGGATGTATTTCTTATTTGTGTTTATTAGTATTGAGACTTTCATGACAGAAGGTGAAATTGCATTCTGTCTAATATCAAAAGAAAGTACACTCTGTAACTTTGAAGAACCTCCTTGCTTGAAGGTGACCAGGAGACAGTGTTCATTCTTCTACCTATTAAGAATTTTCCTGTGGGATAGACAGCCTTCATTGTCTTTACATCTACAAAACTCATATCAACAGCCAACATTCTAACATTCTCTGCATCTGTGTGGTCTTTTTTTGGCGGGGGGGTCTCAGCAGCAAGGAAGGGGCAAGACTCATCTTCATGCTGAGCAAAGTTTACCTGTCAATTTCTTCAAGTCAATAGCTGCAATGGCAACCATGTAGTCCTCTGATGAGGTATAGCACCCCTCTCCCATTTCTGCAGACCCAAGGCAACTGTTATTCATCTAGTGCCAAGAAATCTATTAGGTAATATTTTTTACTAAAGCAATAATGGGGTAGGAGCATGCAGTCTTCTATCTTACACAAAATTTTTCATCAGCTTGAATGTTGGATTAAATGAGTGATCTAAATAGCATGGAGGAGGAGGTCTTTTTTATGTATATTTTTAGCAGAGGCTCCTTGAACTGGCCATGATTTAAATAAGGGGAGAGGAACCTCTGTCCTCCAAGCTTAATCTGGCTCACCAGTAATTACAGTGTGGCCCTTAAAGAGTTTGGGGATGCCTTGTCCCTTCAGCAACCTTACCTTTAGAAATTCCCCTCTTTGTTGCCAATAAGTTAGTTCAGAGGGCCAGGAAAGAGGGAATCCTGACATTCTCTCTGATCTCAGTACTGTATCTGAAGAAGTGGGGTTATATCAGTGAAAGCTCTTGTAAAAAATAAAAACCAGATAATCTTAAAGGTGCTGCCATATTTCTTCTTTTTCTTTTTTCTCTCCCCTCTCTCCATCCCTCCCTCCTTCTTATGCTGCAGGAGATGAACATAGATGTTTGTTTGGAAACTCTCTTATCGCTGAAGGTCTTTAAATTAGAGCTGGGAACCAAGAACCTCCCCTCACCAAATGTTGTGTCTCAACCAACAGTTAGAGATGCTGGAAGTTGCAGTCCAGCTACATCTGCAGGATCACAACTTGTTCACAACTTTATTTCCATACCAGTAAGAGCTTTACTCTGTAAATCTTTGTGTGCCAGATAGATGGACAGAGAAATAGGGATAGTTTTTTTTAAAAAAGGTAGCCGTTCTAACACTTGCTTAGTCCATAAAATAGGAAGAAGAGCCATGTATGTTGCTTTGAGTTGATGGGAGGTAAGGTGAGACACACATGAAAACAGTAACAGGACAAGAGAAAGTATTGCAGTCTTGTACTGAAACATTACAAATGTATCTTCTTCCCCCAGTTGTTACGCACCAGGAGCCAACAAAATTCCTAATAATTAATGGCTGATGACAACCACGCTGTAGACCTGCTGCAAGTTTAAGTCAGCCTTCCCCAGTTCTGTGCCTTCCAGGTATGATGGTCCATAAAACCCATTGCCTCCTGTCAGCAAGGCTAGTCCTTTCATTGCAATGCCCCTAGGAGTGGGGCAACAGCAAAAGGGAACTCTTACCTTTACTGCTTACTTTGGAGCTTCTTTGGCCCTGCAGACACAACCAGCTAAGAAGCAAATCCTGCTGAAATTTCTATTTCTAGAGGAATGTTAAAGGTGCAGGAGTCCTCTCCTATTTTCACTTTGGCAAGACGAATTATTGCAATTGCTATTGCAATTCCAATAAGATATTTGTCAGTCCATTTTGAACATATCATCATAATTATAATTATAATTATCATCACCACTTAAAAATCTATTTCACAAATTTTTGAAGGATAACACCATAGTAGGAAAAATACACGCTCCACTGGCAACAAATTAATTCCTGTCCCCATCATACCTTTTTCATTACACTGAATAAAGTGCCCATTCCCCCTATGCAGCCTTTCTGAACACAGTTGCAAAGAACTTGTTTAACTTTTCTGTAAATTCTCCTGCGAAATTTATGACAACATGAATTAGAATAGCTGACAGGGAACTTGGCAGCAAAAGCAAGTATAGGGGAAATAAAAGTTATCAGCTTCTTAACCCACCTCTGTACTCATGTCTTTAACAGAAGTGTGGAGACTCAAAACTAGGAGGTGAGGTTTTTATATAGTTGGAGGCCCCAAAACACAGTTTTTAATAGCACAGCTACTGAAAGATGGTCAAAACAGAGAACCCAGATGGTGCTAGGTTTGTGGGTGGGTGGAAAAAGGTGATTGTGCTGGAGACACAAGCTTGAGAATGAATGATCAGGGAAATAAGAAATAATACTCAGTATCATTTTCAAAACTGGGAGGTCCTTTTGAAATCCCTGCTTTACATTCTTGTTGAACTGAAGAATTCTTGCTTTACACTTCCTTGGCTAATACACATAACCCATGATTCTTGCAAACTTTGGCTAAATCAAGGATGCATAGTGTGAATCTCTCAATAGATGGAATCTCAGGGGATGGAGTTATACTTTAATAATTCTATACAACATTTGTGTTGAATGGCAATGGGGTGCAACTAAATGTATAACTGGATGCATAGTGGCACCACATGCACAATTCCACTACTGCAACTTTGACCTGAATGCTTTTTTAAAAAATGCGTTAAGAACTGAAGAGTAAAGAATGATATCCAACTAATCAACTAGACTGTTGGCACAGAGTATATTAATATATTATAAAAATAGAATAACAAATAATAGACTTTGTATATTGAGGGTGGATGTATAGATATGTAGACTGGCATTCTGTATTGTATAGAATCATGGTTCTATAACTACTCCATGTTTGGTAAGACTATGTATTCATGATCATGGAATTATGGCCATGATCAGAAATGGCCCCTATCTTAACAATCAGTAGCCACATTGAGTGATGGAAGTCTGTTCAGCTGGCAATCAGGGTGCAGGAGGATGGCACTTCCAACCTCTTCTCACTAGTCAGCAAGGCTGCGACAATCAGAAGCAGGGCCTCTGTTACAATTCCTCATTGCAGCTTCACTTAGTGATGGGATGGAGGTAGAAACATCATCTTCTGTGTTCCAATCATCAGCTGAACAGACCTCTATTGCTGGGGGGTGATGGTTGGGGCAGGAGACGTTACTTAGCTATTCAAAGGAATACCTATGTTCAGTATGTAAGGGATCTTGTAGCACCTTTGAGGCTAACTGGGAGAAAGAAATTGGTAACAAAAGCTTTTGTAGACTTAAGTCTACTTCATCAGATGCATGAAGGGAACAGACCTTTATAGCTATGAATGAGCAGGTGGTGTTACTGTAGTTTCTAGCCCAGACTTGTGGGATATTAGATATCATTTGATATCAATAATTTGGCCTTATATACCTATTCCTCTCCATGTGCTTGCGAGGCACCGGACAAGCACGCACACAGGCATGGTCGCTAATAGCTGAAACATTCCAAACAAATACAGGCAGGCCAGAAATAGCCAGATTGCTGCTTTAGGAGACCTCAAGGCAAGTACCACATTATGTATGCACGCTACTTACGATGGACTCCCTGCCCCGAGCAGGCAGCTTGACGAGCCTAATACTCTACTGTCAAGCACTCCATGTTTGCATACTGTCTGAGCTATTGACAACTCTGTCATAACTCAATCATGCAAAATACTGACCTTTCGGAGGCTTTGTCTCCAGCCCAAAACTCATTGTTATCCCCGAGAACGGACTAGCCTATGGCCACTTTTTCCCAGCGCTTCCTCAGATCGCTCTTGGCTTCCATCCCGCCTTGCTGTCACTTCGTTTGATGAGCATTCCCCTCAGCTCCTCGTGCTGAGAATCTCCTCTGCTACGGACCTTTTTCTTCAGACTACTCGGGCTTCAGGACAGGTGTAGTATTTCCCATACAAAACCTCCTCTTAAAATCCCTCTATCCAACTCCAACCTTTGTTTCTATAGATCTCTGTGTGAGTGTGTTGCATACACATGTTTGACTGTATATCAATAAAAACAACAATTATTATTATTTCTGTTTGCTCCTTGACTCGGCCTGACCCCGTAGACCTTAGGTAAAAGATCTCGCTACGTTGCCCTGCCTCTCGTAGTGCTAGCTTGTGCTCTTTGCTAATTCCCAACTTTGTAATATTTGGAACACACTTAGGTGTCCCTCACGGTACCCCCAGAAATCAGGGTAACAGTGGTGTGCGTGAATAGCAATAGAAATGCAAAACTTGTGAGTATGGTGATGAGGTGACAGTTCAGATTTAATTATGGTTGTTGGGGAACAGAGGCAGAAGGAAAGATGTTACCTAAAGCCAAGGTGAGCAGATAACCATATGAATGATGGAAGGAGTTACTGTAGTGTATAGTGTCATACTAACTGAGATTCAAAAATGAAGTGTGATAAATTGGCCAAGAGAACCCTCCTGAGGCTGAAGTGTTCACTAGAGTTATAATATTATAGTGTGCCATCAAGCCGATGTCTACATTCAATCCATTGTTGATGGACTGGAGTTAGTGATTATATTCCAATTCTGCAGTTTCTCTTTCCAATCTTGCTTTGCAGGTTTTTTAGCTCAAAGGCTGCTGTTCAGAGGCTGCTGTTCTGAGGTTCAAGATGGAATGCCCAGAATGCCCTCTTCAATCTGTGTTCTGCAACTGGTTTTTGTGTATTCCCATTCCTAATGTCTGATTCATGTTTATTTATCCTCCAGCACCAGAGGTCAGTCTCTGTGCTAGTCTCTGATTGGTATATTTGACATACTGTTATATTGCTACTTGAGGTGAAAATAATATTTTTTTGAAAGCCTTCGACTGAAATGTCCAGATACTTTTTTTTTGGTGAATTTATGAGTGCTGAACTTGCATAAATTCATAGGGTAAGTCAACAAGTGACTTGAGCTGCTCACGCACATGCCTGCACATATGTATGAACACACAAAACAAGGTGCAGGATTCCTGCCTTCACCTTCATCTCCACCACTACTACTACCTCATTCTTCCTCCTCCTCCTCCTCCTCCTCCTGTTGCTGAACTGCCTGGGGTAATACTGTCTAGCTGCTGTTTTACTGGTACCTGTTCCTATGCCTTTAAGAAATCTTTATTTGCAAGTATTTCTCCATACCAGGACTAATCTCTACACCTTGAAAAGCTTTATTTGATTTTTCTGCAAATGGCTGCTTTAAAGTCCAGGAATAGCCCACTTTGCTTCCTTTCCAGGCCCTTGGCAATTCCACATAGAGTACATTGGATTTCTTAATGTAACTGAGAACAGAGCATAATAATAACAATAATAACAAAACAACAACAATAAAATTATTTGTTACCCCTTGGCAATTCCACATAGAGTACATTGGATTTCTCAATGTAACTGAGAGCAGAACATAATAACAATAACAATAATAAATTTTTATTTGTTACTCATTACTCAAAGTTCAAGGCAGGGTACAACAGAGGTTAAAATATGATTATTGCCAAGGAGTCACAGCTCACTGATAGAACACATGCTTTATATACAGAAAGTCACAGGTTCAATCCTAAATATCGCATGTTTAAAAGAGATTAACCTGAAAGTGAGAAAAGACCTGTGCCTTAAACCTAGTGAGTGGATGTTGCTCTGAGCAGATGCTACTGAGTTATATTGACAATCTGTCTAAGCCAGTGGAAGATTCTTATGTTTCTCCAGAATTATATAATTCATTTATATTCAAAAGACTGCTTGGCTCCACAAACAAGCACATTTAATAGAGGGAGATTTGGCCCATGAATTGAAAGTCTTTCTATTATTAGAAAAAAAATAATAGATTGTTTGGTTATTTAACTGGCTAAAATTAAATCATGGTCAGCTGCCCTGGCATTTTTCTGTTGTTGCTTTTAAATCAAGCATTTCTATTTTTAGATCAGAACAGTTCCCACAGGCTGGAACTAAATGTAATTGGTTAAGTTACTTCTTAAACAGAATGGTGCTGAGAACCACTAAGTACTGGATGACTTTTCTCTGTTCTTCCAGCAGTTGAGAGCTGCACAATGTTTATTTCATATAAATCCCAGAAGCATACTTCCTTTTTAAACATTTAAGAAAGGAAGTAAAAACAGGATTGGAACACTCTCTATTTGTTGTGACTGGGTATTTTGAATCAAAGGAAACCACTTAATGGGAAGTACCAGAATTCAGACAGATTCATTTATTTAATGTTCCCCCCAAAAAAAGAGTGGAAAGTGAGTTTTTAATGTGGACTCTAAGGCCATTTCTGCCCTATTATAGTGTTATAGTGCTATTATTCCACTTTCAACATCCTGTGGAATTCTGGGGTTTGCAGTTTACTGAAGCCAAGGAGCCCTCTGGCTGAGAATTCTAAATGCCGCTCCCTAAATTACAAACCCCAGGATTCCATAGGATGTTGAATATGGAATATTCCTATAAGATTGTAGTTCAGAAATGGCTGAGCTTTCCAGAGTCCAGCTGTAAGGTTCCTCATACCTTCATGCCATATCAAGGCACCCAAAAGAACATTTGTTGTGTTTCCAGTGCACATTATTGCCAATCCATTGTTATACCCTCTATAGTCACTTAGGCTGCAGTCCTATAAATATTAACCTGGGAGTAAATCCCACTAAATTCAACAGACCTCTGAATAGAAATGTATAGGTTTGTGATCACAGTTTCTGAGCCTCTAGTCAGCTGTATCATTCAGTTGTGTGGGTTCCTGCATGCATGAAAGAGGCTGATTGTGCTTGAAGATGAACTGAAATATATGGCAGTTTGGAAACGTAATTCAGTGAATGCAATTCTCAGGGGGGAAAACATAAGTGTATGTAAGTATTGAGCTCTCAAATGATTGGATTTCACCAAATCATACCAGTGTGAAAAATTTGAACTTTTGATTAAACCTATGACCTGCTCATAGTCCAGCTTGTAAATGTAGCCCCCACAGTTTAGCTTTAATTCCTTGAAAGACAAAAATATCTGCGGAGAGAGTTTTAGATGTTAGTAGATCTTGGACTGACTTAGCCCAACTACCTATCCTCTATTTCTTACCTAAACACAGTTTAGGCAGATAATCCTCTGTCATGTCTAGGACCCTCTTATAATACATAAGGGTTGCCAACTCAGCCCTCACTTTTACAGATGCTACACCTAACTCTGTTCTTAGAAATGCAGCTGGAGTCCCTTGTGGTACTGAATTGAAATGATTTGATAGAAAAGCTCTGTGCGTTTGTATGTAGTAAGCACCTTCATGGTGTGGTGGTCTGAGTGCTGGACTCAGTTGTGTAGGTATGGGGGTGATGGGAGTGGTTTGCCCTGAGTGGCACTTTTGGGGGGCATCTCAGTTTGTAGCCCAGCCCCCACGCACCATGGCCACACCCCCACATGCCATGATCATGCCTCCATGCACGATAGCCCCACTCCTACACTGTAGCTCTGCCCCCTGCCCACCCCTGTCCACACACTCCAAGTTCTGCCACTGGCTGGACTTTGAGAGACCAGGATTTGAATCCCCACTCAGCAACAGAACCCCACTGGTGGCCTTGGACAAGTTGCATTCTTTCAGCCTCAGAAGAAGACAATGGCAAACACCATCTGAACAGATGTGACTAGATGGTCTTAGGATAGCCATGACTTAAAGGCACACAATAGTAAACTTCCTTCATCAGATGCTAGTTTAGCACAGGTCAGAGAAATAAGTTAATGAAATGTTTACTTAGCATCTGCTTCTACTTTTCAAGGGAGAATGACTTTTAGTTACACATTGGAACATTCAAGGTAGAAGGTCAGAAAGCATCTCTTAGCTTAGATCAATTCTACCGAAATTAATAGTACGTGAAAACATATCATTTCTTTTATTGGCTAGGGGAATGAGGCACCCCAAGTAACTTGAGAGGTATATCCCCAGATGCTTTCAATATTGTGCAGAAGATTCTGGGGCTTAGCTGCCTCATCATGTCTCTGGTGACTTGGCATGGCTAATTTGGCTAGACCAACCTTTCAGCCCTAAGTTTAGTGCTCCTTCTGCATCCATCCACTTTTACCTTCTCCAAGAATTTGGAAAAACTAATCTTGGGGAGGACAACTCCTTGAATCTCCTAACCAGCATGGACAATGACCATGCCAAAATTTGGGCAGTTGTAGTTCTAAAAATTAAACTTAAGTTCTGCTCTTTGTGCTGATACTGTACCTCACTGTATGTTTGTAACTGAAGCATCCTTCTTTCAGCTCGGGCAAGAATATGTTGTCAGGGTTAATCAGGATCGGTGTTCTAAATCTCTTTCTGGCAAAGAGGAGCCAAGGCCTGGCTGTGTTGGAAATCATGATGATGGTGATGATAATTATCTCTATTTATATGCCACCTTTCCCCCAAGATTGGGACTCAAGACGACTTACAAATTAAAACAATTACAATATAATTAAAAACATACCAACAAGCAATATTAAAACAGAATTATTTTTAACCCTCTTAAAACAATTAAAATATAGTTTAAATGGTACAATTTAAAATAATACAGCACCCTCTAAAAGCCCCTTCCTTAAAAGGCTTACATTCTAAAAGCCAGCCTAAATAAAAAACAAAGTCTTTGCCCACCAATGGAGGGGCAGCAAGGAGGGGGTCATTCTAGTCTCCCTAGGGAGGGGGTTTCAAAGTGTAGGGGTAGCCACCAGGAAGATCTTCTCTTGTATTCCCACCAATGAAAACTCTGAAGGTGGTGGAACTGAAAGAAGGATCTCTCCTACAGATCTCAGGGTCTGCAAAGACTCATGTGGAACGATATGGTCTGTCAGCTAGCCAGAGCTCAAACAGTGTAGGGCTTTAGAGATCATAGCCAGCATTTTGAATTGTGCCAAGAGACAGACTGGAAGCCAGTGGGACTGTTGGAGCAGGGGAATTTTATGATCCCTGTAATCAGAGCCAGTTAACACAGGGGATGAAAGTGGAGGACTGGGAAAGATATCCTTCTTTCTCTGGCCTGATACCTTTTCAGTCAACCTAGAGGTTGTTAGCAGCAGGAGAAGTAGCAAAGAACTTTTGCCCACACGCAAACTCCTTAAGTATAAGTGCACAGTCAGGCAATATTTTTATTCAGCTGTCTGACTAAAACGTCACAAAAAAAAGACAGCAAGCCTTTGAGTTCTTCAGAGCATTTCATCAAGCTGGATGTTAAGAAAACTGGAAGGAAGGAACAGAAGCATTTAGCTTGATGTTAGAACCACAAAGTCTTTTTTCAGTCACAGACTTTAAATGGAGTGTGGGAGGAGACTGAAGACTCAGCTTAGGCTTTACTCTGTACTATGGAGATTTCATTGCTTGATGTTTAGTACAACTTAATTCAATGATTCTCAAACTGTGGGGCAGGACCCTAAGAGGAGGCATGACAGTTGCATAAGGAGGCACAAGAAAAGTCAGCTTCCAAGTACAGCAAATGTGGAAAAGAAGGGCAAGTTTGTATATGTGTGCACCATTGAGGATTGACTGGTCTCTGCAAAAGAGCTATGCAAAGCATTGCCACTGTTATGCCTTCCTCCAACTCAGACATAGCAAAAATCTGCTTCCCTTTTTAAATGCTTTTCCCACTCAGCTTCTCCAAGTGTTCCATTGTCAGCGCAGGAGGTGCATTCCCCTCAGTGACCATGAGGAAGTTGCTCAGGGCAGGGGGAAGGAGAGTGAAGAGAAGTGGCAGAGAGCATGAGAACTCAGCGTTCAGATGGAGAATGCATGTGGCATGGGGGCTCTGTGAGAGTGAAGGAGGCAGAAAGAGGCACAGGATAGGGAACAGGTATGTGTGTGATGTGGATCGGGGGGAGGGGGTTCAATGCCCTCATGTAAATGTAAAGGTGGTCACAGGGGCAAAAAATTTGAGAACCACTGACCTAATCCATTTAAAGTGTGTTTCAACTTCAGTTTTAAACCAGATTTTTTTTCTTATCTTCCCCGTTACCACCATTTTGCATATCATCCAGCCTGAGAAAAAGGTCTAAAGAACAACAAAACTTGCTCATTCCAGATTCAGTAGAACAAGAATTTTCTCTAAAAATGAAGATACCTGTGGTGAAGGATCATAAGCTATGTCTCCTATGTCTTAGAAGTGAATCAGAGGCCCTTTCTGCAGCTTATCTAGGTCTGTGATCATCCCAGCATCATCCTAGCAGTGGTTTTGCCTGGATGGGAACGCGGATGTCAACGCTCCCCTCCACACCAGCTCACTCACTGCAGAAGGAAGCATGATAGCACAAGCTCTTCCTGTTGCTGTCCTCTGGGGTATTAGTTACTTCCCCTACTTCAATCCAAAGTCATCTGCAAATTTGATAAGCATGCCTTCTATTCTATAATCTAAGTGATTTCTAAAGATGTTAAACAATACCGGGCCCAGGATTGAATCCTGAGGCACCCCACTAATCACTTCTCTCCTCTTTGAAGGAGTTAATGATACTCTTTTATATAAGGATTTTGCTCGTATTTGCATTGTACCAGCTTGATGGGTAAAATCCCAAGGGTGGAAAGATGATCACAATTCAGGTGATCACAAGAATGGTTTACAGCCTTTATGGAAAAATGCTCTCATTTTACTGAGGTAAAGGACAAGTTAAGCCAGTTGCATTCTATTTAAGTTGGTACCCTTTTATTCAATATGTTAATAATGAAAACATATATAGAGTTCCAGATAAATCCAGGGTAGAATGGCTAAAATAAATGTAATATTAAAGGGTAGGATTAATTTGGATATTTTGTGTTGTTTTATTATTGATTCTATTTTTATAGAGTTATAACTGACATGAAACTGGGAGGTTTGATTAAGAACCAATTTTACACCATCCTTATATTTCTCTGTTCTTCATTGTAGAATTGTTGAGGATGGAGGTGCTAAGTGAAGAGTCTTTTTTTTTTAATTTCTTATTTTTATTTTTAAAAGTTTGCTCATTCTTTTATGGCATTGTGTTTGTTTCTGCTGGACTGGATTCTACTTTTTTTCCATATATCAACATGGTTTTCTATATTTTATGAGTGGACATGCAATAACCAAACCAAACAAACAAAAACAGACTCCATTGTGGCTCACTTTGATCTTTAATAAAATATACCATATGCCTCCCATGCATAAATACAAAATTGTCATACATGCTTTTGATTATCTGTTTGCATAACAGCTTCCCTTAGCATATTTAACTGGCATCTAATATCAGGAACAATTTGCTACCAGAATATATTGTGGAGTGAAAAGTTACCCCCACATTCAAGTATCTGTAGCAACTTTCACCAGCAATTGCCTCTTACAATGATGAGCAAGGTCTGTGCTACAAATGAACTCATCTACTTAAGAATGGAAGACAACGAGCCCAATGTTAATGAATAACAATTCATGTCCATCATTATGTTTCTATAGGAGCCACCATGGAGTGTTACTTAACATATTGCACTTAAGTTTTTGAGCTTCAGATGACTGAAATAGAAGAGCAGTTTTCAGAAGTGTTTAGTCAAAACCTTATGGCAGGAAAGATGGCTTAACACATGCTTAGATTATTTGATGGTCCAGATTCCTATTCTGGATAAGTACATCTGGTGTTTCTTGTTCACACAGGAATAGCAATTTGTACACACATTAAATAAATCATGGATTCAAAATCTTTCAACTCCATATGACACAAAGACTTTAAAAAAAACAAACTTGGGCCTATGTTACTGACTCATCATAATGCTTTCAAATTGTTCAGTGTTATTTTTAACCATTGGGATCATCAAGTGCCAAACTAGATGTGAAGTACATCTTTGAATTTTACATCTATTTTTTTTAAAAAAAACAATAATAGTAGCTTCTTGAGAGAGGCCTGACCATTATCAAGACTGAAGTAGGCAAGGAGGAGGAGTCTGACTTTTACCTGTAGTCCTGAAGAAAATTGCCTATCTGCAGCTATTTGCATTTCATGGAAGGCTTTCACTATCTTTGGAGGAATAATGTTCACCAGGGAAGGAAAGGGTTAACCCTCATGCTTTCATCCACTACAGGGCTGATCATTATCAGTCTTGCAAAGGCTGCCATGTGCCTGTTAAATGCAAAGCCTCCCTTATCTTTCTATCTAGTTTGATCCTTAATTCACACATTGGGGTAGTGGTTTCCAATTTTTGATCCTTCAGATGTGCTCGACTTCCATTCCCAGAAACCTTACTACTGATCATGCTGGTTTTTGGGAATCAAAGTCCAGAACACCTGAAGAGCCAACAGATTATAAATATGGCTTTTAAGATGGGGTCATACACAAACATTCACCCTTACATATGGCTGCAACAATAAGCAATATTTGGAACAGCTATTAGCAGCTATTACAGACTAATGTCTACACACAGAACTTTTGTAACACTTCACAACCACATTAAGAAATGCAGGGAACACTAAAAAGAAGAGGGTGCTTTTACTTTTTTCCCCCTTTATATTTTTCTCTTCCTTCAAGAAGCTCAGAGTACACAGCTTGTTGAAAGAGACAGTTCATATTAGTCAGCTGGGAATCCTTGAGTATGGAAATCATTGGCCATTTCTGCACTAGACTGTTATAGTGCTATTATTCCACTTTCAGTATCCTATGGAATCCTGAGGTTTGCAGTTTCAGGAGGGGCTGCCTCACCCCTCCCAAAACTGCAAACCCCAGGATTCCATAGGATGTTGAAAGTGGAATAATAGCGCTATAACAGTCTAGTGCGGAAATGGCCATTGAGGAGTTAACTGATGCACGCACCTGTGATTTGAGATTGACAAAGTCTCACCATTGGGTGGAGTCAGGTAACTACCTGAGAAAGCAGATGCTGATTAATGGGAAAAGGGGGGGGGGTTGAGACATCAGAAGACCCAGCTGTGTGTACCACACGTTCTGTCTTGTACCCTAAGTTGTCCTGCTGCCCTCAAAGGCAATGGAGGAGGCCCGTCTCATTGCTGGTGATTGCACTGGCAGTCCGATTAGCTTCTGTTCCTGGAATGGTAGAGTGCCATCATATTCATATTAGCTGGCAAAATAATATTGGGCCAGTCCTGGGAGAAACACAGGTCGAGAGGAAAGGGAAAGAGAAAAGGCAATCTTCAGTTGGATACTTAGACAATGTTCATTCCAGCAAAATGAAAGCCAGAAAGAACCCAGCATGTTTTGTTTCTGAAAATCTTCTCTGGAAGAGTTCAAGCTTTCTTGAATTGTCACCTCTTAACTGGTGGTGGTCCTCTGTCACCTTAGAGAAATGATTATCCAGCTTTACTTTTAATCTTGAGATTATTTAATGGAAATGCCGGGGACTGAAACTGTCACCTTCTGTATGCAAAACATGTGCTCTGTCCTTTCTGCAAGGATGTTTTATGCAAATCTTTTTGGGTGGATATGTCTGATTGTGTAGGTAAGATCCAGATAATAACCTAGGGCGATATGTCACAGCAAAGAGGTAATTTTATAAGTACGTGATTAGTGCTATATTTCTGGAGGTCTGTGGAGCTATGACTCAGATATGAGATGGAAGGAGCTTTAGAGAACTCTAGTTCAAATATGTGGAATGAGTCAAAAAGTGGTTCAAATAAACCTAATGTCTACCATAATTAGTATGGTACTACATGCCTTTTAAGTCTCAATTTAGAAACCCCAGATCTCCCTACAAAACAAGTCTGGAAATTTAAAATCCTTCCCTTTCTTTGGGACACTATGGCCCTTTCCACACGCGAAGGAAAAGACATCCTGAGACGTCCTGAAACGGAGCTTACCTGAGTCCGTCGCCATGTGGAGCAGCGCGTTTTTGCTGCTCCACACTCCTCGGCATCCTGTGGCATCCTGCAGTGCCCAAAATGGCGGCTTACGACTGACAGAGGCTCTCCACCAACCGGAGAAGCTCGCCAGCTGGAAAGCCCGCCCCCGGCAGATCTGCAGGCATGCCCTTGCACGTGCCTGCAAATCCACACCGGGCGCTGCGAAGGGGCTGCACGGGGCTGCATGATCGTGCTTTTTAAAAACCTCTTCGAAAGTGGTTTTTAAAAAGCACGCGACGCCGCCACTTCTGGTCACCCCAGCGCGGATTGGGGTGTGGAACTACGCTAAAGTAGTCCGCCCCAATCCATTTTACGGTGTAGACGACCTCCATCAGAGGTCACGCTACACCATTTTAATACGCCTGTGTGGAAAGGGCCTAAGTTTAAGCTTCTGGAGAACTGTAATTTGTTTTAGCAGGTGTAATAAACACTTGATGGCTCACTCATCCTAGAGCTTCTAAAAAATCCCATTTTCATCATATTCAGTGCCTACAGGTAGAGGTGACAAATGAACAACTGGTCAAATGCTTTGCTATAAGGCAGAACCTCTTTAATTGAAAGGAAAGGGGCTTTCTGAATAAAGTGTGTGCAGTATCTACTCAGAGTACATACTCTACTCTTTGAGTATCTCTATTAGTGCTGCAATGACCACTTTAAAAACTTCAAGAAGAAGGATCAACTGCTAAAGCCAAATACTTTTAACGTTACCAGAAAGACTCCAGAAATAAAAATCAGAAGGTAAACATAGCTTGGACCACCATCTTGCACACTCAACATATTCTGCAGGTCAACATTTGTCATTCATTCTGTCTGCTCATTTTTAAAACAAAATAAATAGGCTGAGGACATATGTTGTCTATATTTTTGTATATAGACCAGAGCTTTGAAAAGTTATCTTTTGGACTACAATTCCCAGTGTTCTCCAGTCAAGATAGCTACAGAATAGGAGATTCTAGGAATCTTTTTTTTTTTTTATTTCACAAATACAAAACAAGAAAAAAAAATTAAACACCATGTGATATACATAATAGTGAATTAAAAAAAAAATAATTTTTTTTCTTTTTCTTTTTTTTCTCTTCTCTTAAGCAATACTAACTTTCATTGTTATTTTGCACCTTTACCCTTAAATTTATAAATCTGTTCAACTATTATAATTTCACATTTAATTCAATATTTTTCACATCCCCTTTAATCTATTTCTATTGTTAATTCTTTTAACTTTTTTTTTAAAAAAAACATTGACATCACTTATCCTTTTAAATCTATAAATCACAAGTTTAACACACACACCTACTAAGAATTAGAAAATATACAACATAAAAGAAAAACAAAACTAAAACTAAAAAATACCCACCCCCCAGAGCCAACTTTTTATTTAATCCACTTTCCAAAATTGCCATTCTTCTTTTGACAGGGTAGTATTACTATCTCTTTGAGATTCTAGGAATCTTAATCCAAAAGATAACTTTTCTAAATTCTGGACAACAGGAAAGCAACTTACTTGTATTTGTTCATGAGACAGTATCCTTGGAGATTAAATCTACATTTGAGATGAGGAACTGAAACATTTTGCCTATCAGCATGAAGAAGAAAGACTACAGCATTCTGAATTTGAGTGTTCTAAGAAAGGGGGGAATCTTGATTGGTTCCAATTCACTTTCTTTGGTTTGGAATGGCTCTGGGATCATTAGCTCTGTCATCAATATTGCAGCTTAATACAATTTTTGGCAACACAGTTTAATTTCCTTTTCATATTTTTTTAACCTCCTTCCTTTTCTTAGAACACTTGGTTCTTGGAGGGAGATGTATTAGTTGCCAGCACAAGGTACCTGTTGATATGAAGAGGAAGATACTGATTGAAATCCACTATGATTCTCTGCTCTTGCTTTTAAATTCTGTCTTTAAATATGCATTTGAATGTCTCCTGGGTAGTCAAAAGTGCACCTAAAGGCACATCCGTGACTAGGTCTTATTTGTGTAGATGATCAAACTGGATGGATAAATCAGGTAAGAAAATCAAGGATGAGAGAGGCAGTGGAGGATTTCAACAGTAATAGCCTCCTCTCAAGATTCAGGATTTTGGAAATGCTTCCTAAACTTAAGAATTTGAGGGTAAAAGAATAAAGTATTTAGCCAGGACTTTTATATAAGACATAAGTTTCTATGAAGTCTAGAACAAGGATGGGCAGTTTCTCTTTTTTGTGAAATTGCTCTATGACAGTGGTCAAGAAGTCAGGAAAACTCACACTCCATAATAAAAGTAGATAGCATACAGAAGTAACACCCTCACCTATAAAATCCCATACAGAAAGGTACCAAATTATGGAATCTCTTACATGAAAACCATTTCAGAGGAGGGGAGGCAATCTGTCAATGCCACATAGTATACCTTTAAGGGCCACATTCAGATGGGCAAACTGCAGGAAGGCCATCCCTCATCTAGAGGATTCTAGACCACAGTTGCCATTTTTGACTGAGACTTCTCCCACTTCTATGTTTCTAAGCATGACCACATGATCAGATTTGGACCTCATCCTGTTTCCTATCCAAAACTTCCTGCAATTAACGGCAATTAACGGCATTTGGAAAACTGTGGATGCAGGTTATCAAACTATGGCCTTTCTCAGAAGTGAGGAGTGTGGGAACATGTTTACTGACCTACCATGTCCCATTGCTAGAACTCATCCAGTGGGGAACTTGCACATCTCCCCTGTAATCTGGAGACCTGACAAAGAAGAAATGGCCAGTGAGGATGGAGGCTAAGGCTACCAGTGAGTACTAGTGGCCATAGCTATTTGGTATCAAGATACTTAAGCACAGGGAAGTGCTTCCCAAGCTGTTTGATGATAGTGACTAGCAATTATTTTCTTTTCAATATGGCAGGGACAGGCACCATATTTGCTTTTATTTTCCTGGAAACTTGCCAGAGATCAGCAGCTGCTAGCTTCTGATCAGCACCAGTTCCTGGATTTCCACTTTTGGGTAGCAATAATATAGAAGTCCAAAACCCAAAGGTGGGTTTGTTTAGGGAACCATGTATTTTAATTTTTTTGTAAGTCTCCTTTAGTTCCAGTTTTTGAGAAAAGGTAGGATAGAAATGAATAAATGACACCAAGAGCCACTTCCTTTTCACACTACTGAACAAAAGTGCAAAGTAATGGTTAAAATGTATCTCACTTACATTGGCCATAGTTAATCCAGAAAACTGAATCATTTAAACTCATTTGTCTGAATTTATGGAACTCAACATAATTTAGCCAATGCCTGCTTTTAGTCATTTGTTGCCTAAAGAAATAAAGATTACACCAACTTTTTTTCCAGGTTACAGAAGCACCTTTGCCTGGTTGCCTGGAAACAGTTCTTAAGTTCTATGGGAAACAAGGCAAGTGGTTGTTTCATCAGCCTGCTTTTATGTAGTTAGAGGGGGGGGACTGATAATGCATAAACCCCTTCCCTAATGTGTATCTCTGTCACAGAACTGAAATATATGGGATACAAATCTAATTATGCTCATTGTTCGAAGTCACATTTGACCCATTTACTTTTTGATTCTGAAAGGCAATTGATTCTAGTGAGCTTGCAAGGAGTTTGCTCACATGAATTCAAAAACAGCACTAGGGAGAGCTCTGGTGATATAAAAGGCAAGTATAGACACTTTTAAGGAGAAATGTTGAGGAGCATGGAGAGGAGAAAACTGAGAGGCAATGTGATATCTGAAGGGATGGCATGCATTATGTAAAGTGAACTTGTCTTCTGCTGCTCCAGAGACTAGAACAAGAACTAACAGATTCAAACTGCAAGAAAAGAGGGATTCCACCTAAACATTGAAAATAACTTCAAGTTATTTGAAGTTTTGTTCAATAATGGAATGGATTGCTTTGGAGGTTGACTTCTTTGGAGGCTGGATGGGCATATTTCAAGAGTGCTGTAAATGTGGTTCCTGCATGGCAGAGGACCAGAATGGATTAGAATGCCTTGTGGCCCATTCAATTGTAAAATTGTATGATTCTATAATGTACCCTGAGGTAATGAGGGCAATAATTGAACACGGTGCAGGAGATCTGTAAGCAGCATCTTCTACTTAAAGCAAAAGGAAACAGCTACTAGCTCCCTGAATTAGATCATGGTGTGCTTTTAAAAACAGTCCTCCCTAAAACAGTCTCATTAAAACTATACAGCCGTATCAGGTTATTAAAGTGAATGAATACTACTTGGCTGATTACAAAAAACAAAAACAGAACCTTGCAGCGTCTTTCTATCTTGGATATCATTGAGCAGAGACTACATGAACATTCTAAAGACACTGTCACATTACATAATTAAAGCTTTACAATTGCACTTTAACTGCCATGGGTCCATCATACAGAACCCTGAGAGATGTTGTTTAGGGAGAAAATTCAGAATTCTCGTTCATAGAGCTCTAGTTCCCCACAAAAGCAAAAATCCAGGATTCTACAGGATGCAGCTATTAAAGTGGAATCATAATGCTGTATTTGTATAAAATGAAGACTGCCTGGATCACAGGTGTGAATCATGCAGCTCTCCAAATGCTGTTAGACTGAAAGTTCCAGAAACCCTACCACAATGATAATGAATGCTGGGAGCCGCAATTCAGTAGCATCTGGAAAGCCACATGGTTCCCATTCCTGTTTAGATGCTTTATCCTGCATCTGTTTTTTTTCCAGATACACATTGGAAATACATTAGGGGAAACAGAAGTCATGCTCATAGAAATTTAATTCTTGCATGGGGCATCAACATACAAAAATTGGGGGAGTGGAAATGCTTGAAAGAAAGTCTATGGCCATTTCCACACTAGCCTGTTATAGTGCTATTATTCCATTTTCAACATCCTATGGAATCCTGGGGTTTGCAGGCCCCTCCCTAAACTGCAAACCCAAGGATTCCATAGGATGTTGAAAGTGGAATAATCACTCTATAACAGGCTAGTGTGGAAATGGCCTATATTGACTCCAATAGAATTAGCATTTCCTAAAGGAAAAAAAAGAGAGAGCAGATCAATAGACTGACATTCGAAAAAGTTTCCTGAATGAAGCCATTGCATAGTGATTTTTCTAGCTTTATAAACAAAAACAGCTGAAGGCTCTGGTGAACCAAGATAATACAGATATAATTCAGCCAGGCTCATAGGATACTTTGAGCTAACAGTGATAAAAAGAAATCCCCTTTTATTTTTGAGGCTAACAAGCTTGGCTGCCTTCTGTCAGAGCAATCAAAGCAGAAACCCAAGACAAACTCTATGACAGCGAATAGCTAAGATATTTCTTCCCCAATCCTAATCTCCCAATGATTTTGGGTAATTTACAAATCATTTGGTGGAAGATTCAGCAGCATTTGTCAGAAAGAAAGAAAAATGGGAACTACATCAGCATTTCTAGGTGGAAAGGCAATGCAGTACAAGGACAACATGGCTGGCATATGCTGAACTATTTGGAGGGGCTACATCAGGCTTGCAAATAATTCTTAAGAAGAAATTTCTCCATCCTCTGTTCCTGTAGTTTCATTCCACTCCTCTCCTTTCCTCTCCTTCCTTCTCTCCTCATTTTCCTAGGCTCACTGAAAAGTGCTGATTTTGACTTTTAAAGCCTCAAATGATCTGAGGCTTAAATATGTGAACACTTCTCTCCACACGAATCTACCTTGGCAGTACATTTCATTTCTAAGGCTCTATCAGATATATGAAAAGAGAGAGAGGTACTTTGGTGGTGACACCATCTTTTGGAATCTCCTCTAAGGGAGGTCTGCTTTTCCCCATTTTTGCTTCACTTTCAGCAGACAGCAAAGACCTTCCCATGGGTACTGCTTTTAAATTAGACCTGTCTGGTTTTGTCATTTAACCACTGTTTCTCAGGGTTCTAGTGTTGTTTTCATTGTCTTAGTTCTGATTGGTTGCTTTGACTATATTTTTTATAGAGTGGCTGGAGTTAATGAATTAATTAAATTATTACTACTACCATTCTTGTATTTGGGAGTTAGGGTTTCCAGGTCAGGACTATCTAGGTCCTGAGATTTCACAGCCAAAAGTGAGACATAACAGATGATATCTTGTGATGCTACAGGAGGTGGACGCTAGTGATGTTACAAGGAGCTGCCTGGTGATGTCACTGAACATGAGACATTAAGCATCAATCACCACTGCACAGAACACACCTTACAATTTTTTAAAAAAACTGGCCAGAATCCACTGGGGAAGCTACACATGCATAACTACTGTAGTTATGTAGCTATGCAGTGACTCCTGGCCTGATCCCACCACAATCCTCACTTACCAGACAGTAGCCACTCTGATTTATGGGGGTCTGCTCCCATGTTGATTGGGAAACAGCTGACTGAGATTTCCATCTGCTTCTGTGAGTGGTATCTGATGTGACAGACAGAAGCTGGGTCCCTGTCACAATCTCCTTCTAACCGTGGAGGTCACTCATGAAACAAGTTGTGTGAGCATCAGTCAGCGACTTCCTAATCGTAGAATCGTAGAATCATAGAAATGTAGAGTTGGAAGAGACCACAGGGGCCATCCAGTCCAACCCCCTGCCATGCAGGAACACCCTCAAAGCACTCCCAACAGATGGCCATCAAGCCTCTGCTTAAAAACCTCCAAGGAAGGAGCCTCCACTACACTCCAAGGCAGCACATTCCACTCCCGGACAGCCCTGACTGTCAGGAAGTTCATCCTGAGGTTCAGGTGGAATCTCCTTTCCTGCAGCTTGAATCCATTGCTCCTTGTCCTGGTCTCTGAAGTAGCAGAAAACAAGCCCTCTCCTTCCTCTACGTGGCATCCCTTCAAATATTTAAACATGGCTATCATGTCCCCTCTTAACCTTCTCTTCTGCAGACTAAACATACCCAGCTCTCTAAGTCTATCCTCATAGGGCATGGCTTCCAGGCCTCTCACCATTTTGGTCGCCCTCCTCTGGACTTGCTCCAGCTTGTCAATATCCTTCTTGAATTGGGGTGCCCAGAACTGGACACAGTAATCAACAGGGGAACAGACCTTCATTGATTGCAGTGACTACTACCCAGTAAGTAAGTATCGGGGGACTTTCACAGTCCCTATCTATCCCCTAAACTAGGCAATACATAGAGACTGTGAATATGAAACAATCACAAATGCGCAACATTAGGCTACATGTTCATAACTGATTTACTGGATTCTGTCCACTAAATCCAACAAATTAAGAAAATATGTACTGGTATGTGCACACTTCTTTTTTGTTCAGTACATGCTCTGCATGAAATTCCTCCCTCTTGCCCTGAGAATTGGAGAAGAGGATCCCGGCCCTGAGATCTGGGTCCCTTATTTGGAAGCTTTGAGAAAAGCAGCATCAGGAATTGATCACCGTGCTCAACTGCTTTCCCCAGCAGAGCACCAATTGTTGGGGGCAAGAAGGACGTATAACGAAATGGTTTTCTTCTAATTGAAGAGTATGCTACAAGCACAGAACAGTGCTGCACTTTGAGGAAATTTGCTTATGGTCATTTTATCCATAGCAAGAAACTTGCTCTTTTCAGCTACAATATACTCAACAGGGACCTGCATTGAATTCTGACCCACTTACATGTACTTGTGGAAAAACAACAAAGATTTTTTGACACCTTACATGGACTATAGACCACTTAATCCAAATGCAGTAAAAGCTTGTGCCAAATAAAAATTGTTAGCCTTTAAGGTCGTCAAGAGGATTTTAAAAACTTTGCTGTTTTGTCCACAACAGGCTTAACATAACTACCTGGAAATTTATTTATAGTGCTTCAAATACTCGTCACAACAGCATTGAGTGATGATCTGGTAATGCTAATATAGAAGTAAGACTCACACAGTCCTCCAGATGTTGTTGAACTGCAGTTTTCAGCATTCCTGCCCACTGACTAGGCTGGTTAGGGCTGTTGATAGTTGCAATCCAACAACATCTGGAGGGCTGTACAATTCCTACCTCTGTGCTAATGCTTGCATGGATTTCTTTTTGGAAAATTGGGAAAAATTCGTCTGATTACAATGAAAACCACACAAAAGCTAGTGAAACTTCATGGCTTTTTATTAGTGTTATAAAGCAAATGTTTATGGGTAGGACCTATGTGTGTGTACATTCACTCACATCTGTTGTACACAGCACATTGTTCTTAAATTTATTTGAATCATATACCAAGTCAGATTATGGTCCACCTACCTCAACTTTTGACTGACAGTGGCTGTCCAAAGATTTCTGGTGTGAATATTTCTGAGTCATACTTGGAGGCCCCAGGGACTGAATATGGGACCCTTCACAAGCAAAGTACATACTCCACCCACTGCACTATAGATGTTCCCTCAAGGACATTTCTGGCTTCCATGAGCAAAGAATTTCTTACATCTATTTCTAAACATGGTACTTGTACATGGTATTTCCCTTGAGATTCATGTAGAGAAACTCTCAAGGGAGCATTTGTTTTATCAAAACAGCAGCTATGACACATAAGCAGTGCTGGCCTCTTTGTTCCAGTGGGGTACATTTTGGCTGGCATAGCTTCATTGGGGGAACACAGAAGCATGTTCCATGACCAAATGTTTTTCCCATATTGAGAAGAGGCCTGTCTTCTAGTTAGGGATTAAGAGGGTGCAGTTTATCTCCAGAAAACGCTGAAATAAAGTTCCTTCAGCTGTTTAGCAGAGTGGGAGACATACTATTAGTCACTCACAGACTGTTTGGTTGTGTTGAATCAGCACTCCCAAGGGTGCTTGTGGACTGCTTTACTTTCTGTCGCCTAGAGGATGCTCTGAGCTCCGCAGTCTGTTAATCCCATAATAGTTATTTTTCATTAGCATCACATGTCCATGCCAGCAGAAACAGTCCCACACGTTTGGCACAAAGGGAAATGCCACTGAATAAATGTTTACCAGGCAAAACACTTAAAGGGATCCAGTTCAAAGCCAACTGAAGCAGACAGAAACGATCCTTTTGCCTTTGGGGAGGATTTTACATGGAAAGGTCGATTGGAGAGATTCTTCAACATTTTTAGCTACCTTGGTCTGCCATTAATAAGAGCTAAGCTGAGTTACATCAAAGGCTTTGCTAAAATTCTGCTCCCACAGAGGCCAAACAGGCCTAAGAGAATCCCCAAAACAGCACCAGGGGCAACAGCACTTTCCATATTCATGCATCACAGCAGCTGACAAGAGGTATACTATGCTAGATCACACAGACTATATAGCCATCATGATGACCCCCTGATGTAAATGCCTTGAGTCTTGGCTTTGGGAAAAACACATGGAATAAATAAAGATAACAATAACAAACAATAACAACCACAAAAAATGATGACAACGATCATAGAGACACATAATCTCTACACACAAAAAGAAAGTTTTATTTCAAGAAATACCACAGTGTGTTTGGGCTAAGAAATATCTGAATGATCTTCTCTGGAAGAAAGCTATTTGAAAATCAACCTGCATGGGTTTCAAGATGACATGTCTCCAGATCTTGCAAATAGCAACTGATAGTATAAAAAATTTTTGGACTATCTCTTGGAATAAAACCTTTTTAAAACATCCCATCTCGTTCACTCAGGTTTTAGCAGATGTTTCCTGTTTCTTATGCTTTCCTTTCCATCACGGGGATTTGGTCAGCTTTATCCTCTGTGCATTTCTCCAATCCCCATGTAAAGCTATCAAAGCTGATGACCAACACTGCATCTCGTGGTAGCTAATTCTACTCTACTTTATAAAGAACACACAATTAATTTGCTCTGAATTTCCTACTGTTCAGTTTTAGTGGCTGACCCTGGGTCCCGGTATTATTGATCAAGATGGTCAAGGTTAAGCTTATTAACTTTTCTGGATTCTAAGAGGGAGTGCTGACCATTGTTGAGTGACATGATAAGTGAGTCACTATTCACAATTCTGATCTGTATGATTCTTCTGCAATAATTCCCATTTGCTAGCTTTATAGTCCTTATCTGTATTCTCCTGTGCACTGTGGAGATCCAGTGTGGTATAGTGGCTAGAGTGCTAGACTAGCACTCTAGAGACTGGGGTTCGAATCCCTGCCCAGTCATGGAAAGCCACTGGGTGACCTTGGGCAAATCACACTCTCTCAGCTTCAGAGGAAGGCAACTGCACCCCCCCCCCAAATCTTGCCAATAAAACTCCACAATAAGTTCACCTTAGAGTCAGCATAGTTCAGAAACAACATGAGGGCACACAATGACATATATTTTGGCTACCACTTGCCTGTGGCTACATCTCAAGTAACTCTGGTAATATTTGGAGGAATCAACTCTTGCTGAAAATAGACATATTTATGAGGGCCCGAGGAAGAACTCTCTCACACAAGTCAAACACTTTACAATGATTCCAGCCACACCTTCTTTCACCTAAAATATGAATGCATTTGGACAGGCAGAAAATAAGTGTGCTTGCATGCAAGTAGCATGACTTAGAACATGGCATGTGTAATTCTTTGGTTGTTCCTTTTTACAGCTAACAAGAAAATGTGCCCACTTAGTTATTTGAATGTACTACTGTGCCCATATATACCAATGTCACACGGAAGCAACAGATGGACTACCTCTGTCTTAGTACATCAAAGAGAAATAGGAGATACACAGCAAGCATGGGACACAGAATGATCTAATACAGAAACTGGATGAATTGAGTTACAAAGCAACGGTCTGAAATAGAACTCACCTGCCAATTTCCTTGTTAATCTGACTTCTCTAGGGCTCAGAGTGCCACCTTTGGTTAAGAAGTTGCATCCAAATATTTATGCCAGTGCATTTACCTTTGACTATATGGCATCCTGTATAAGATCTTATTAAGTGCTGAAATGCATCATCAAGCTACCATTACAATCATAACCTACTCTGAAATAACCCTCACTTTTATAAACAGAATTGTACCAGCAGTTCAAGGACTGCAGCACTAAAATGAACACTGTTGTTGTCTTGCTCACCAGATTCCATCACAAAATTGTCTCCTAGATCTTCAAATGGAGGAGACACTCCCCAGCAGAAATACTTGTTATGCCTCGAGATTAGTTGCCAGAGATTTAAAAGGAGCCAGCATGGCTACTGATTATGTTGGCCAGGGAACTGTAGGATCTACCATCCAAAAGACAAAAACAAACAAAAATCTTTTCCGACTTACTCTTGATTTATATTAGCCACGGAAGGCCCTCCACTTAACAAATCTTGGCAAGAAAACCACGATAGGATCACCTTTTGGTTGCTGTAAGGTGGAAACAATTTAAAGGCATACAACAACAACAAAACAACAACAACAACAATTGAAGGCACAGACAAAATAAAAAAGCCTGCAACAGAACTCATGTCCATAATGCAACTTTTCACAACTTTAGGAGCCATGCTTTGTGACCTCAAGGACTGCATGTGGTCTTCACACTGCACTTTGGCCACTCCTATTATACTAGATGGCATTAGCTCCTCTTGGGGAGGTTTCCATGGCCAACTACATCAGTAGCTGTCAGTAGTTATTTAATTTCTTTTGTGTGTACAAAAGTGTAATGCACTGGTTTGAAGCGCCAACTCTATGTCATAGTATCATATCTGCTATAGCATCGTGATCAAACATCTATCCTGTTCAGGAGTTTGTTTTGTAAGTGAGTATCAGGAACAGAGAACATGGGCTAAAGCTTTGCCCCCTTGTAGAATACAAGTTGTAGAATACAACTCCAAGAATAGTGACCATGGTGGCTAGCAATTTCTGGAAGTTGTAAGCCAAAGAGTAAGATTTGCAAGCTCTGCACAAACGTTCCAGTTAATGCTTGAAAGAAACCTGAATTACTATGCGAGTTACTGTTTTCAGAGAGAGCTCTCCTTCTAGTAACCTTTGGTAAAACTCACATCTAAGCTAAAAGTTTGCAATGCCTCCTTCACTCCATTTTGAGATGATTACAAATGGTAGAATTCATAATGCTCACCAACATCTTTTCACTCTGTATTTTTTTGCAGAGAAAAATATATGTCAGAAGCATGCTTTGCCTCCTACCCAGTGACATCTAAGCTAGTCCTGATGATGACATGATGTTACTGCTTCCACTTGATCCCACATGGCATATATCACTCCTGGGTTCCATGATGGGAAAAAATCTCTGCTACTATCTGCATATGCAAGCATCTTAGACAGAAGTTTGTCCCTCCTCCACGATTGTTATTTAAGGCAGGGAACCCCAATATGACGAAAGCATTTTCAATCATGAGGTAAATAGGTGCAACATGAAAACATCTGTGCATATTTCTCTGTTCTCTAAATACTGAACAGGGCAGAATGGGCACCTACTGCAAGGATGGGCAGAGGTGGGAAACTGTGGCACTCTGGATGTTTTGTCCTACAAGTCCCATCAGCCAAAGTCACTATAAGTAACAGTGAAGAACTATGGAAGTTGTAGGGAGCCTCCTTTGATCAACTCAGAGGAAGCTCAGTGCATATGTTGCAACTGCTTTAGAGAGATTATAGGAAATGTAACAGAAATGGGGAACCAGGAGCCCTCCATTTGTGGCCCCCTTCTCCCATCATCCCCCACTGCTAGTCTTGATGGCTAAGGATGATGGTAGGTAAAGTCCATTATCTCGAGGATGGCATGCTTTCCACCTCTTGCAACTCACAGATGATCATTATTGTTCAGAGAGACTCCATATAATTACCAGTAGCTGCCAAGAACATGAAACATGGACTCTCTCCCCATGTGATGGTAATCAAAAGACCAAGAGCCACTCACAAAGCTCAAAACCCAGGCACACAGATAAGCAACTGGTATGCAGGGGGCTACTTGCCCCAAATGTGGAAGCTCACTTTATCCCTCATGGATACTGATAGATCTAATCCTCTACAAATTTATCTGACCTTCCTTTAAAGCTTCCGAAGCCAATGGAAAGCACTTCATCTTGTGACAGCAAATTACATGAATTAATTATGTGCTGTTTGAAGAAGTACAGCTTTTTGTCCATAATCAAGCTGGTGTTAAACAATTTCCCTGGATGGTGGCTTTTAGTACCAACACTGAGAGGAAAAGAAATGAATATGTTTCCCACCCACATTCTCTGTACCATGCATAGTTTGTTTTTTCAAAAAATAAAATCATCCATTTCATTTCAGTCATTGAGAAGGGTGGTAGTGGTGGCGGCAGTGGAGACCTGATAATGGGGAATCAAGTCATATTTATGACCTTTCTCCTCCCTTAGTGATTATAACATGTGCTCCAACCCTCAGCCAGCATCACAACATACAGACACATACAAACACAAACACATATCCTGGCCCCTTTTTCTTCATCAGCTTTGGCTCTGTTTAGGCTCTTTCTAGTCTCTGTCAAGTTACTGGCAGCCTGCATGGGTTTCTGTCAGACAGACATCTTCTATGAGGCAAATCAGGAGATTCCTTCCTCTATAAATCTTCACTCTATGGAAGTCATAAATAACAATTTGTCACAGCACTAAGGCTAATCTTCAGAACCAATATCCAGTCTCTTTGGCAACAGGTGAAAATCAATAATAAATCATGGTATAGAATCAAGCTGGAACAGAAATAATGGCAAGCATCAGCATTTTGGTAAATGGAGAAAGAGAATTTCAGCATGTTGATGGAAGAGTATTGGACTGGACTGAACTGCAGAATATGCATTCAAAAGAATGTGTGGGAGCTGAATGGGAGGAAAGGCCATATGGCTGCATAATTTGCCTATCTCTTAGGCTCTGGTTTTGTATTTCTTTTCCAGTCCAGATACTTTGACACTTATCTATATGTCATACCTAAGGAAAGCTAGTGGTGTCTTCCCCTCCAGTAGGGAACCAGCATAATTAGAAAGTTCTTATCATGGAGAAACTACCCTCTTTAACTGCTTTGGAGGGCTGTGATACAGACTGTATCAAGAAACATATTATTCTGGGCATTTGGATCCAAGTGTTCATGATGGATAAAGAAATGGGTTAGTCACAGTGTGCATGTCCAGGTGGAATACTGGAAGTCCAGGTGCATAAGATCAATGGGTATTCTATATTGGCTCAGAGCAAGCGGCTACCACACCAATGTTTCTGGAACAGGTCATTGATGAAGAATGCAGTTCACATCTGTAAAGATAACTTTCTTGCTACCATCTGACTAGCAACTTGCTTGCTAAAACACCAGAACAGACCCCAAGTTCCCAATCCTCAATCCATTCAATGGACTGGAAGGATGTTTCTGGTGAGGTCATCATCTCTCTGGTACATTTCACTTAAAACCTCAGACTCTTGACTTGGGTAATTCTCAGAGTCCTCAGGCTCTTTCTTGCCACTGTTTCGCACAGCAGCCTCAAGGGCTTTCTGCCTACGGTAGAAGTGAGAAAACTTGTTGAAGATGATAGTAATAGGTAGTGCCACTACCAGAATTCCACCGAGGATGCAACCAGAAGCCGCCAGCTTGCCAGCAACAGTCACTGGTACAACATCTCCATAGCCTACAGTCGTCATGCTAACTGTGCCCCACCACCAGCAGGCTGGGATGGTATCAAAGCCAACATCTTCTTCCTTTTCTGCAGTGTAGGCCACTCCAGAGAAAACAGACACCCCAACAGCCAAGTACAGCAGAAGAATTCCCACTTCTCTGTAGCTGTGCTGAAAAGGAAAACAGAGAAAACATCATGGATGTGGCAATAAAGCCTAAGGACCAGTAACCAAGAGATCTTTCAGTACGAAGGAAAGTGACAGCCCCATCTTAGCTATTCAACTCCAGGAGAAATTTGGTTAGCTTCCTTTCCATTTGTAACACTGACAATCCTGATTATATTGTGTGGAAAGATAGCAAATGCTATGGATCAGAGCTTCAAAAAGGTACTTTTTTTGGATTACAACTCCCAGCCAGCCTTGAGACAGGAGGCAGTTCTGGGAATTTCTGACCCAAACCAGTGTCCTACCTCTGCATGAATCTATGTAAAAGGTCTTGCTTTTGGACATATTTTGAACCAAATCCTGCATTTGCTAAGGTAGCAGGAACATAGGAAGCTGCCTTATGCAATGAGGAGATTAGGCTACCTTACTCAGTACTATAAAAACCAGCACTCCCCAACGTGGAGCCTTCCAAATGAATTGGGCTACAACTCCCATTATTTCCAGCCAGTGTGACCAGTGATGGCAGCTGTCGTTCAACAGATCTGGAAGGCATTTTGCTGGCAGGTGTACTGCAGGAGTCCTTTTCACCCAACTCTACTTGGAGGTGAACCAAGGGTCTTTCTCATACAAAGCACATGCTCTTTCACTGAGCAACAGCCCTTTCTCCAAAGTGGAAATAGAAATGGACACAGAAATTATGCTTAACCTTTCCGGTTCTCACCAATTCTTCCCTGCAATTTCTCTTTCTTTATAGTAGCTTTTGTCCCACCTGGGTCAATGTTTATAGCTTCAGAGCTTATTTGGGAGGAAGAACAAATGGACCAACATGGCCAGAAGAGCACTTGCTGGAGAGAATCAGTAGGTGGAGGAAGGGTTAAGTTGTCCTCCCACCAATTTTGGGTTGCACACATGCCTTCCTGTGTTGCTCTGCCCTTAGGCCAACCCTCCATGGGTGCAAGTTTAGACATAATAATTTTTTTGGAGGATTTGCAGAGTAAACCATTTGCTAGTACAGTCCCTCTCTCATTGCTGAGTGGTTTCTGATGAGAGAACTAGATTTTGTGCCACAGCCATTCCTCCTGTTTTGAGCCCTGAAAAGCTTACAGTGCAGACATCCAGTCACTTGAGTTCACATTAAGCCCAATTTGCAACCTCTTCATATTTTACAGCTGCAACATTTGAAACTGCTTGCTATAGATTTTTCTTTTGTTTTGGATTTGGCTGCAGAAATGTACAGCTCAAAAATCAGCATAATAAAGTAACCTATTCAGACTTCTTTCCTCCTGCTTAATTGGGGTGGGGGGGTGATGGTGATTTATACTGCAGAAAAGCCTGTGAATGATTTTTGCTGTCATTCAGACTGCTTGAAAAATTATGCCTCACAGGCTACAATCCTACAGGTGGCTAGCCTGCTGAAATCTTCAGTCCTATGCCAATTTGCCATGGAGCATATCTCATTGGGCTCTGTGAGATTAACTTCTACAAGCATATGGCTAGGATTGCACTGTGACTCTTGACAACTTCCATAAGACTCTTATACCCTAGTTGTATATTGGATTGCAGTTCTAGGCCAGGTGTTAACCTACACCCAATATCTCAATATTGCTTGTCTATGGTTCCAGGCGCCTTTCCAGATCAATACATTACTTAGCAGCTCTCGGAACAGGAATAAAAAAGCTCTGCTGGCAATCAGCTTTCTGACTAACGGGAATTGAGTCTTAAGGATCAGGCAGCCATCTGTGACCTTGGTGCTTCTCCAACTTCCATTTCAGGATGTAAAGATTATTCACCTGGTCCTCAACAAGAAAGAGAGGATGCAATGAGAATTTTTTTGCTCCTGCATGAGAATGAAAAGACCACTGAATTTTCCATGTTTCCTGAGGTATGTGCAAAAAGTTGCACTTTGTGGACTTTTGTGGACACACCAAAGATGTTTTTTATTGCACCGGTCTGTCCCTGAGTTTTTGCAAAGAGAGTTCCAAAATACAGTTACCAAAGACTGTGTTATAACCTCTATGATCTCACCAGGTTTCTGAACTTGTGAAATTTTTCATTCACACATGCAAGAACACAGTAAGACTGATATCCTTACTCTCAACGCAATTTTTGTGAAAGGAAAGACAAGGGACTAGCAATAATCTGCCTGGCATTTCCAGGCTGCTTCTCAGGAGCAAGCTGCTATTTGACACCAGATTGTCACTGCTGCCAGCCACACGCTAGGCCAGACCTCAGTTTGCATTCAGCCAAGACAAACATTCGCCTGGTGTCTGCAACAATTTGGCAGGGATAAGATTGATTTCCTGGTGGCAAATAAATATCTGTCGCTCTCCTCCTTTTCATGGATTGTAAAGCAGACACTTGGAAAATAAAGGAGGAGGAGGGCCACATATTGCTTAAAGCCATCTGCTGCAGGGGTGATGCCAATACCATCACGGGAAAGACCAAGGAAGCTGCTGAAGCAAGCAACTTCAGGGGAGAATGAGCCAAGATAATTTTATAGCAGAGAGAATGTCTGAGAGACAAAGCTTCTCTCAGCACTACAGTTCTGTGAAAGGAGAAGTCACACCTGTTAAAACCCCTCTTTTTCTGAGCAGATGGTGATGTCAAACGGAAGTGAGAGAGGAAAATATCCAATGCTGACTCTCAGGATAGGGTGTCAAGATGGAATGTTTCCAGCTCTGTGGGCAAGAAGATAGATAGGGCTGTGGCAACTCTTTTCTCCAGGGCAGCAAAAGACATTCAGGATTAGAGATTTGGTGGTGCACCTCCGGTCTTCTCTTCTTATGCACAGTGTAACAAAGAGAACCTTTTCTAAAGTGTGTGTGTGAGGAGGGAAGGCACAGCTCTGAGCTATGGAATCAGATGAGGGGCAAGTTGCAAATGCTGCTGATGAATCAATTCCACAAGGCCTTCAGTCTCCGCACACACCTGGAACCGCTGCAGTGCCATTTTTTGAATATGTATGGATATCCCTTTTAATATTAATAAAAATACAGTATTAGTGCACCACTAAAACTGCTAACCATATCTGCATAGCATTTAATGTATTATTTCACAAATGTTTGTAACCAACCTAGAAGGCAGGGCAGATGGGATGACAGGTGAGAAACAGGCTGAGAGAGGAAGCTGTAACCATGGTGGGAACTGTATAAGGAATTTCCCAGTTCGCAATGCACACTGCAAGCTGCCAAGTCAAACAGCTTCTTTATTCAGAAACACAGTTGAGAAATGCATGCAACTGCATGTGAGATATGTAAACAGAGCTTATTCCTAAGTAATGACAAATATTGGGAAAGAAACTTTTTTGGAATCCTCTGGTCAACATGACCATAATTCAGTGACAGAGGAAATGCTTTGATTATAGAAAGCTCCAGGCTCTGTACCCAACATCTCAAGGTAGGGCTGGAACTCTGTCTGAGACTGTGAAGGACTACTCACAGTAAGTGTAAGCAATGCAATGAACTGACTTCATAGAAAACAGCTTTCAGTGTTCCTATAAGTGCAAAGAATGGTAGACAAAATGCTTTCTGGGACACATAACAATTACTTCTGTCTGCCTTCTTAGTCCCCAGCTTGGATCTTTGAGAATTCAAAATGACTTGTGACAGATGTGTGCATAGAAGACCTTGGAAAAGTTACTGTTTTTGGAGCACATTTCTTCGAATTTTGTAGCCAGCAGTGGCCATGTAGCCTAAGGTATTTAAGGAGTTGCAGTTCAGAAAGATTTTTTCCCCAAGCGATGATCTAATCTTTTTAGCTTGGCAAGCTCCTTTGAATAGACTTGCTACAATTCCTTCAAGAAAGAGAAAAAAAATGCTCAATTGATAATTCTGCTCAGTAACCACTCTGTGGCACAGCAAAAGATCTAAAACTGACTGGCTGTCAACTTCTACTGGAACTGATGCTCACACAGCATGGCCCATGCTACTGTTGAAAGATGACAAGTTGATCTGTCAGCGTCAGGGACACATGTTTCGCTTGCGCATGTCAGAGGTGGGGAGGAGACTGAAGTCCATCTCTATCACCAAGTGACAGAAATTGTGAGAAGGACCAAAAAAGATAGTTATTTATAGGCAGAGCACCGGTGTCAGATAAGCACAGGCAACAGTGCAGTGACAACAGAGACACAAAACAAAGTTGTCAAACAGAAAGAGCGAGAGATACAGATTATACAGAAGAACAACCTCAGCAATAAATGTGGAATAGCTCCAGCTTCAATTTTTGAAATATGCACAGTGTGACAGTACAGGAAGAGAATGGTTAGGGACTAGAGCTTAGAAAAGTAGTTTTTTGGATAATAGTTCTCAGAATCTCCCAGCAGTTTTGGGGAGTTGTCATTCAAAAAGAAAATGTAGAAAGAATGATAGTAATCAGAGAAAATTTGTAAGGGATCAGAGCTTAGAAAGGTTGTCTTTTTGGGGCGGAGGAGTCATGGCAATTGTCCTGACTGCAGGATTCTGAAAATTGTCATCCAGAAAGAGTACCTTTCCCAAGCTTTTTAAGGAACTGGGAATCTTAATATTATGAACGAGGAGATGGGAGTGGTGCATGCCAAGCAACAGCTAGACAAAGATCTCAGAGTGCAGTTCACACTTGCCGATAATGGGTCCCAAGCTCCTGGATCAATAACACATTTTCATCTTTTTATAGCAGCCATTACTTTTACTTTCAGCTTCTCACTCCACTGGCTGTGTGAGAGTAGAGAGGGAGCAATAAAACAAAGCATGCTTACAGCAGAAGGCAATAAATGAGAAATGCACTTCTAAGCAAAGCGGAAGATCTGCACAGACTGTGTTGCCTCCTAACATGGATATTTTGAAGCTGCTGCTTCTCTTCCTCCTCCTTACCACTCAGTCTTCTCCCTCCCCCCTCAGTCTTCATTGATGTTATGTGACTTCAAGTCATATCTGACTTATGCCAACTGTAAAACAAACCTGTCCCAGGGTTTTCTTGGCAGTTCTACACTAGCATCTAATGAAGGAAGATTTCTTGTTGTGTGCCTTCATGTTATTTCCTACTCATGACAACCCTAACACAAAACCTATCATGGCATTTTCTTGGCAAGATTTAATCAGAAGGGTTTTGCCACTGCCTTCTTCTGAGGCTGAGAGAGTGTGACTTGCCCAAGTTCACCCAGTAGGTTTCCATGGCCAAGTGGGGATTTGAACCTTGGTCTCCCAGTGTCCTAGTCAAACAATCTAACCACTACACCATGTTCGTTCTGTGCTGCTTCCTAACATGCATGTTTTGAAACTCTCCTCCTCCTCCCACCTCTCACAGGTAAATTACATTTACAGCTGGATAATAACATCTTTTGCTGGGACTTCTAACATGATTTCACTGTTGTTCTCCAGTGGGAGACCATTTGGAAAGTGTTTCTTTTTATTAACACACACAAAAAAATCTGTTAATGATCTCTCTTCCTGTTTCTGTTGTGCTATGATTTCCTGTGCAAAAGTTCAATTCTGCTTTCATGCCAATTTTGGGTGGTCAGGGGGTATTCTGTGGGTTGCTGTGGATGTGCACCTCTGTAGAAAAAGAATCCATTACCAAATGACCAATTCCCCCCAAACTGGAACTTGTCAAGGGAGCCAAAACTGCTCACTGCCCCCACGTCCTTTTCTAGGCTTATTCCAGGATCTCTCTCTCTCTCTCTCTTTCTCATGCGCACCCATTCACATGCCTGGAAATATAAGTGAAAAGGATTTTGAAAACCGTAAAAAAGCATTTTTTCATTAATCCATTGATTCCTGCTTTATTCTAGCTTCAGACTTAACTAGTTGCTGGCAAGTAAAAGCTAGCATCAATCAGATAGAAAGATCAGTAGCTGCTGGCTTTCATTTGCCAGCGATTAGTTAAGTCTGAATCTAAAAGTCTGGTCTACCACCTGAGCAGGAAGCCCCGCCGCATACTTTTTACATGTAAGAATGTTTTCATTTATATTTTGGGGGGGGGATCTCTCTGTGTGTGTATGCATGTGCATGGCAAACTAGGAGGCCTGGGATGTCTTGGAGGAGGTAGTCCCAAATCCTGTGTGTGAGAAGCTTTCAGCAAAAATGAACACTGTAATCCCAGAATGGTTCTGAGAGTACGAAATAAAACAGACCAGCCCCAACACTATTTTAGCAGTAGAAAAGCCTGATGTGATAAAGTCTTCAGTCTTCATATCCCAATATAATTGCTGTGTACTTCCTTTGTATTTCTGGGGCTACCTACTACTTAAGTTGCATGAAGCATTCCATGAAGTCAAGAATGCCAACTTCTCTTTTTGGAAAAAAAATTGTGTTATGATCCCACTGATTAGAAAGGGAATGAGTGCAGGCTGCTTGCTTCTGGTAAGTCAGGAGCAAACCTAACAGCACATCAAATCTTCACCCACCGGCTATTAACTGTCAGTATATCCAAAAGAAGAACACAGGCAGTTGTCAGTGGAAGAGGTCGCAAGAGCTTTGGACCTTGGTCCACTGAGGGCATCATCTTACTTGCTATTGAAAGCAAGGCACCCCCATCCATCTGCTCTGAATTCTTTAGGGTCGCCATATTCCAGCCTCCAAACCTAAGCATCCATTTTACATATTTTATTCAACTTATTATAATTATGCATATTATTACTTGTAATTCTAATTATGCTAATTCAACCTGTTTATTATTGCATTTTTCCTACCATTATGTTTCAGCCTTTTCAAGAGGAGGTACAAAAAACCTCATGGCTTCTCTATTGTTAATTCAATCCAAGGCAAAGTCTTGACAATGATGCCATCCTTGATGGACATTTTTCACGGAAGCCTTTTCTCAGTATTCTGCTACTCACATAGACATGAGAATGGAATTTAGCCTTAGGCTTACTTTCAGTACAAGATAACGAGTTTGGCAATAACTGTCCCTACTTATGCCTCTCTATAAGTTATTAAGAATGTTTTGAGAACATGTTCCAGAGTGGACAGCAATGACGGGCACAGTTCAGTTTTCTTTGTCTAAAGTCTGAGGAAAACCCACCATGAAATGTGCTGTTTGTAAAAGTGCTGAGCTTAGAACAAAGAAATCCAAGTTCAAATCCCTGGTTGGTCATGGATTTTACCATGTGAGCTATCACTAGCTCTCCACAAATCTACCTTACAAGGCTGTTATGGGGATTAGTAGCAGAATAGGGACCATTAAAAATATGTGTATACTCCTGATTTGTTAAATAACAACAACCATCACCATTTTCCTTCATGCATGGGCATTTTTAATGTTGCTGAATTCAGTACAGTTGTGAGGGTTTGCCATACTTTTTTCTATTGATGTCAAAAAGGTACAGATCCATGAAAATATTACAGGAAGCCCTTGAAAGTGACTGGCATCTGATTCACATGGGAAAATGTTGAGTAAAGGAAGAGTAAACTTAAGTAAATTTCTTTTCCATGCAAACACTTTGCTTCAACTTGTATCTGCTTCTCTTCTTTCCCCATACTTCCCATTATACTTCTTTCCCTCTTTTTCTCTTGCCCCACCTTGTGACCTCACAGCACTCCCGTCTTCCTCTGCAGCTGCACCTCCCTTCTTTGTCTTATTTGTGCCATGTTCTGTCCCTTGCTTCTTCCACTCCACTACTTGCATCTCTAACTTCTCTTGCCTCCTTGCTTCATCTTAGGCCACCACTCTTTCCTCCGTCTCTTGCATCTTGCACATTCCTGCTACACCTGTCACTTCCCATATCTCCCAACATAACTCACCCCTTGGAGGTCTCAGATGATGATGAGGAGGCAGAATGCCAAGAACCTGTAGCCCTCTCTAAGTCTGAGAAGACAGGGGCTGTTGCAGTAAGAGATCCTACTCCTTAGCAGAGGCTGCAGATACCGAAGATGACACATCCCCGTCCTTCAGGGGGAGATGGAGAGAGAAACACCATGCTCAGCACTGGCTAAATAACAAACAGTAACCCAATTAGGACCTAATGAGGCAGCTGTGGCCTTGAAGGAGCTGCTGATAAATATCCTGGGAGTTCTGTTTCAGCCTTAGTACTGACAACTGTCTTATCTGATTGACTGGCAGTCCTGTCTCCCATTCCTGTTTTGTCTTGATCTTGGACTATTATGTTTACTCTTACATAGGTACCTGGACTTCTGACTCGCTAATGCTTCTGGACCACCCTTGTGCTTCTCCCTTCATTTTGCTCAGATAACCTGTGATTGACCGGACTACACTTGCTACTCCACTGCTTGTTGCACCAACGTCCTGCTGCCTTGGTCACTTGCTGACTTGGGTTCAGGACACCTCTTTTCTTCTCCTGTGCCTTGCCTCACACCTTTGCCAAGCATTCCTCACTTGCATGTGTCACCCTCTCTCCCCACTCCCCCCCAGGTAGTGCTGCCACTCTTCTCTTTGCACCCCCCTGCTGTATCTTCCCTCCCATCCCCTCCAGCTCCCTTATGCTTCTCTTTCTTGCAGCTGTAGTTGGACCTCCAACCCTCTCTTTCTCCCATCCACTTCACTTTATGTGCCTACATGCTGAAGAAGCAGCAGCTGCACAAACCTGACAGTGCTGCTTTAAACAGAAGGCAGGAATGCAGGTTGGTAAAAGTAGAGGTGCTGCCACTGCTACAAGCCAAAAACCAAGAGGCGACAGGAAATAAAGCAAGAGGTGAGAATCAGGAGCAGAGAGGAGGGGAGAGGCAAGGTGAGGTGGAGACAATGTGGCAATAATAGGAATGGCTCTGGGAGAAGGTGAAACCTGAACAGAACATGCTGGAATAGACCATTTTTGAGAGAGTTGATGCCAAGTGCATTGGGATGTGTTGGGTATGTTTGAGAACAATATTTTGGAACTGAAACATTTCAGTTCCTCTCTGCTTTGCGCTCAACCCTTTAATACCTGGAAACCATGTGCAACAGAATGACCAAAGATGGCCTAAATTCTGAGTAGGAATGCCCCCCGCAATTCATCAGTTGCACAAGACTAGATGGGAATAGTGCATTAAGCTACAAAAATTGTGCAGTTTATCTGTCTCTGTCTCACAGTGCTGTTAAGTATTTATTAAACTTGCCAAACCCTTACCTCATAACCTTTACAGGAGTATTCATCCCCCTAAAAATGGGTTAGGGTGTCACTGACTTTTGGGGAGGGAATTCTAAGACTTAAGGCCTTGTTTAACTAAAAGGTGGTCAGAAGATCTCTCCTTTTTACTCTGAAAAAGGGCTTGCCACTGCTTGATGAATAATACAGTGGGAGTGTCATTGTTTCCATGGGCATCCTGAGTAGTAATGACATAACCAAGCTACTTTCTGTAGCAAGGAAGCCTAGCTTCTTTGTGTGCATGTGTTTGTTTTTTTAAGGTCACTGAAAAGAAGGAGAGAAAAAAAAATCCACTTCATATTTAAACAATGTAAATACCCTTCAAATTCTAAAAATTCACCCTCTGGAAGATGGGCTTGACCTCTCTGTGTGTATGTGTGTGTGTTCATCACACTTTCCTAAGATGCCCACCCCAAAAGCTGGGTAACATACTTTAGCCGAATTGTAGTATTTATTACAGTTATACACTACTGTTTCTTCAAAGAACTCAGTGTTGATATACATGGGGTCCATTCATATTACATTGTATTTGTTCTAGGACACTGCTTTAACTGCCTTGATTCCACCCTAGAGAATCCTGGGATTTGCAGTTTAGGGAGAGGCATTTGGAATTCTCAGCCAGAGAGCTCTCATACTTCACCAACTCAGAATCAACAGGATTCCATAGGACAGTGGTTCTCAACCTTCCTAATGCTGTGACCCCTTAATACAGTTCCTCATGTTGTGGTGACCCCCAACCATAAAATCATTTTCGTTATTATTTATTTATTTATTAGTTAGTTAGTTAGTTAGTTATTTCCAACATCAAATAGATTGGAAACACTGCCCTAAATCACTGCTCTGAATAGACTTCTAATGCCTAAAAACTGGTAACCCTCCCCCCTTTTTAAGCACAGAAAGCGTCCATCAATGCCAGAATTAAGGCAGTAGTTCTAGTTCTGAATGTTGGGTTTCCACAGTTCAAAAAGCCAGTCACTCCCAAAGGCAATGCTGAAACAGCCCACATTTTACACGAGGTGCAGGGAGGAAAGGACAGGGAGAGAGGAAAGATGGCTGCGGCATAAGCAGATGTGTTTTGTTTCACTCCCTCCCTTCGTCCCTCCCTTAAAGGGAGTGCGGACGCTGAACATACAAAAAGCGAGGAATGCAAGACAGTCAGGACGAAGAACACAACACATGCATGTGGCAAGCGCCAAGGGTCCATGCACAACAACAGCTAGAGGAGAAAGTCATCCTGGCTATTTCTGCACTAGACTGTTATAGCACTATTATTCCACTTTCACCATCCTATGGAATCCTGGGGTTTGCAGTTTGAACCCCAGCGCAGGGGTCTCAGAAGCACTGCTCCCATTGGCTGTGAGGCCACCTTCTTTTAAAAGGGGGGCAGGATTGAGGAGCGGCGACCCCTGTGAAATGGTCATTCGACCCCCAAAGGCGTCCCAACCCCCAGGTTGAGAACCACTGCCATAGGATGTTGCCATGCCAGTTAAAGTGGAATGATAGTACAGAAACTGTGTAATGTGAAAGGGTCCATGGTGTTCTTCTCCCTAAATTTTCAGAGTCACAAACTACCCACCACAAAGGAGTTATGCTACATATGAACTTTGCAGCTGAGGGGTATTTGAATCAGAGTCTCACTACACTGTCCATTACATTCCAATAGCTCTCTGAGAAAGAGTATTGCTAGACAGTATCTAATTCCACAAGACAACTAAAAAGAGCTTTGGAAACATATTGCTCTTGATTGAAAAAGGGGGAGTCCATCTGCACTGAGATGGAGACCAGGCCTGGAAGAACTACCTTATTTATAAACTGTATCAAGAACATGGTCTTTTTCCCAAACTGGACTCCTTGGCTGGCATCCTGTTAGTGACTTATGCATACGTAAATGCAGCTTATGTGCAGGTAAGTCCATTTTAAACTGAGCTCTTGTTCTTGTGCTTTGTCTAAAGCCTCTCAGGCTCAGCAGCTACCAAGCCCTGGAGGGGCTACTGCTGCTCCTTCTTACCTGAGAGAAGGGGAGGAAATAGGGACGTGATTCAGACCATGAACATCTGTTTGCTCTGGGCTTCCAGGGGATGCAAAAGAAGGAAGCACTCCATTTGAGAGTGTACCATCATCTCTTCCCAACAAGCCAAGATCAGTTGCTTCTCTCTGCTCTGAATCACCTCTCTTTCCCTTCTCCACCTGTAAGCAACAGCAGCAGGGTCCCTTCTAGGGCTTGACAGCTGCCAGGCATTAGGACATAGGACTGAGCTATGCACACATGTAGGACCTCAGCTATAATATTTGGACTGCATCTCCCTTCACCAACAGTAATGCTGGCAGAGGCTTTCAGTCTGACAACATTTGGAAGGCCACATGTCCCCCACCTCTGTGTTATACAAATGGTAGTGGCTCTCCACTCCATTTGTTACTGCAGTTTAGGCCTACTTGGAGATAGCATAAAGATATCATTTTGATATGAATAATTTGATTCTCTTCCACCACCCTTCTCCATGTATTTGTGAAGCCCCCGGACAAGCACAGGACTAGGTTTGGCCACTAATTGCTGAACATTCCATTCTCCACCCAGGCAGGCCAGAAATAGCCAGATCCTCGCTTTAGGAGACCTCTCTGCAAACACCCTCATTATGTATGCATGCTGTTTACAAAGGACTCCCTGCCCCGAGCAGGCACCCTGGCAAGCTGAATACTCAACTGCCAAGCACTGAGTATTTGCATACTGGCTAACTCTTTGTCAATTCGGACTTAACTCAATCATGCTAAATTCTGACCTTTCCAAAGCTTTGTCCCACTCCTAAATCGCATTGTTTTCCCCAAGTACGGCATAGCCTGCAGTTACATTTCCCTCTACAAAAACCCCTGATTCTGAGACCATCCTCAGATCGCTCCCGAGTTCCAGACCGCCTTGCTGCCACTTTGCTTGGCGAGCTTCCCCTCAGCTCCACGTGCTAAGATACACTGCACCCCAGCTTCACTCTCTATCTTCTTTCCAGGCTCCAGGAACAGGTTCCGTATCACCCAAATCAACTATCCCTCTGAAAATCCCACTATCATACTCAAACCTTTATTTTCCTTAGTTATCTGAGTGCGTGTGTTGCTTACATTGTGTGCCTGTATTTAATAAAGATCATTCATTATTTCCAACACGGTTTGCTTCTTGACTTGGCCTGACCCCGTAAACATTAGGTTACAAGATCCTGCTGCGTTACCCTGCCTCTCGTAGTGCCAACCAGTGCTCTTGACTAATTTCCCCCATCTTTTGTAATTGTAAGGTTATTTAGGTGTCCCTCCCGGGACCCCCAGTATACAGGCTAACACATTATTACTTTGCATTAAAAAACAAACAAAGCAAAGGAAACAAGTGCCAGGTCAATGGATCCCTGTTGCACTACATGGCTGTCTCATGCTCCACTGGTTCTGAACTTTCCACAGTTTGCCTTTCTTGCAGGTTCCTTAAAAAAAGCACATTTCCTAGCAAATACTCTGTCAGACATCCCACACTTGAAAAAGCACCAAAGTCATATTTTGCTCTTCGTTTGAATCCTGTGTCAGCAACTCAGTAGGAACCAGCAGTTTCTGAACTATGGAAGAGCAACAATTCACTTCTGAATCTGCCTTAGTTCAGTAACAAAAATTGTCTCACCATACCTATCAGTTTCTGCTGATTCATCAGTCTTGTGCCTTTAAAACCAGTACCTCTCAAACACTGTATTTTTTTTCTAGACTTATAATAATCTTCAAATATTTTGAAAGCTTCTCCAAAGCTTTCAGCATATTGGTGGTTATGAATTTGCATGCCAATGCTTTGTCATCAACACCAGTGGGATGGTGAATCCACACTGGATTTTGCTCCAGACTTTAAAGGAGTTAGCTGATGGGCTGAACCCATTCTGGGTATAAAGTTCAGGACCTTAGATAACCCCTTTAAAATTCAAACTAAAAATGAGCAGATTCACTCCTCTGGTCGCAAGGAAACCACTAGCCACTGTTGACAACCAGTGCCTAATGTGTCTAATTCACTCTAACATTTTTTCAGTCGCCTATCTATCAGTTTCCCAACTGCATATTCTATGTCCATGCACATGTTAAAACCTACACATCAACCAATCTACTCATCTACCAGCAGATACCACCTGCTTGCTTATCTTCTTCCCTTTGTTGAAGCTTTGGATCCTATATGGCATTAAGCTTTTCTGCTACTGCTGCTGTTGCTACTCCAAGAAAAGAGACTGTTTTTAAAAAGCCATGGTTATGTGTCCATGGTTTTTTTCCGAAAGATAAGTTAAAAAAATAACTTACAAGATCCTCTGCCATTTTGCCAGCTTCACCTCCTATCAGTGGGGGAATGAAGATAACACATGAGGAGCAGGACAAGCAGGTGAGATAACAGAGACAGGGGTTGTTATTTGTAGTTAAGTCAATTTTGATTTGTGGTAATCCTATGAATGAGAAACTTTCAAGATCCCCGGTCACCAACTGCCCTGCTTAGGTCTTACAGACTTAGAGCTATGGCTTCCTTGATTGAATCAATCCAGCTGTAGTGTGGTCTCCCTCTTTTCCTGCTAGTTCCACTTTACCAGGCATTATCATGTCATGTCATCTCATGATATGTCCAAAGTATGACAGCCTCAGCTTAGCCATCTTTGCTTCTAGTAAGAGTTCAGGCTGATTTGCTCCAGGACCCATTCATTTGTCTTTTTAGCAGTCTGTAGTACCCATGAAACTCTCCTCCAGAACATTTCTAATGAGTTGATTTTCTTGTCAGCTTTCTTCATTGTCCAGTCCAGCTATAACCATGTCAAACACCAGACCAAATCAAGTGAGAGAGTAATGTTGGTCAGTTCACAACTCAAAGCATTACTACTCATAGGTTTGGCCAGAATCTTTAAAAATGCTCATATATTTACAAAGCACTCAACCATGCAGGTCAACAATGAGGAAAAATATGGGAATATAGCAATCCAGGATAAATGTTAAGTGGATTCTTGGCAGTGAAAAGCCAAATGGTTCTCATATGGGAGAGAAAAAAAAACTAGTTTGGAAGAAGCCACAAGTTGGCATCTCCTCTTTTTTATTTGAATGCATGGGCATTACAAAGAGGATGATGTCTCTACCTTTACTTTTGATGTCCTTTTGGCACAATTAGAACATTAGCCAAAGCTGCATTAGCTCAGTGACAAGGACCTCTGTTGTCTGAAGAGGTATCTATACAGAGTAGAGAAGGGATAGAGAGCCAAGGTGGTGCTGTGGATTAAATGTTAAACTATCACTCTGGAAACTAGGTTTCAATCCCCTACTCAACCATGGAAATCCACTGGGTAAGGTCACATCACACACTCTTAGAAAACCCCATAATAGGTTTACCCTAGGATTGCTATATGTTGGAAACAACTTCAAGGCACATAAAAAACAACAACAACAACAACAACACAGCAGGGCTACATAATCTGTAGCTCTCCAGATGTTGTTGACTGCAACTGCCATCATCCTCTCCACTCGCATAGTAGCAAGGGCTGATTAGAGGTACAGTTCAACTGCATGCAGAGGCTTGCATATTGCACAGTCCAGAATTACAGAATACCCAGAGGACATGTGTGAGAAAAGCCTTAATATTAGCCATAACCTCTCCCCACGATTCCTGGTTCATACTCTCACCAGTCTTTATGAATTATTTATCCAACAGGACTGCAAGTTTGCCCAGTAGGAGCCAAATTATGACGAACACTGGTCTACAATTTACACACATGGCACATTAAAAGTCTAAATTTGAAGCAGCAGAGGCAGCAGCAGATGTTCTCAAGTGAGATTCTGTCTTCATCAAATTTTCAGTGCTATGCTGAAAGCATTTTAGCTGGATGGCGGAGTGTTAGCTGGGAGAGCCAGAGCCCATGAAATTCCTGAGTAATTCCCGCCCCCCGCCCCCCATTTGTCCAAGTATTGGATACTTACAGACAGATCCTTGGAAATCCCTTCTGCATCTGCCCATCAGAATCTTTGGGGTATGGTAAATACACTGGTACTAATATGCTCCATGCCACCCCCTGGTCTTTTGCTTGGCAAGACCCCCCTCTTCAGGCCATGTCCTGGAAGGCTGAACCTGGCTAATTCAACCCCACTTCTTGGAAATGAAACATCTTTGCAGAGCTCATTTCTCTTTATGAATGCCAGGCCCCTTCAGAACAAGAACAGCAGCACAGGCTTCAATCCCCAGATATCCTTTGCGCTACAGATTCTCTGTCTCAGCCACTCACTCAGACAGCCAGTCATGCAGACACATCCAGCTGGCCCTGAAACTCCTTCTGGTATCAGATGGATGCTGGCTCTTGCAGGTTAGCTTTAGGATTAATGGGCAGCAGGCTCACAGATAAATAAGCTCTGATCAATCTAGCTGGAAAAGCATCCTAAATTCCAAGCATCACTTTCAAGGTGTTCAAGGAGGATCCTCCTCTTCCACGTTCATGATTGAGGACACAGTTCACAGTGGTTCTCCCTCAAAATCTTGATTTTATGCTATGGAAACAGAAGGCTAAATTTAAATTGTAAAACTGGGGAAAAAAAGGATGATTCTTTCACAAAATCTGGAAACACCTGGAAGTTTAGCTTCAGAGAACAGCACTGTAGGTAACCCTGAAGGGTCCCATCTATGAACCACCAGAGGGCTCTGCATGAAAGCACAACCTGTGTACACACTGCACTTAAAGCAGGCCCTAGGTTCTCTACCAAGGTAACTGAGATTCAGTGGCAAGAAAAGAATTCTGCAGTTTGCTTTAGGCTCCAATCCTGTACATCATAGGTGAGCCTACTGGACACCCCGGATCCCACTTTTGTAGCCCCTGAAGCCCACACCAGTCTCTCAAAGCTCCCCAATTTAAAAAGCTGACACAACCAGAGGGGGGAATTTTTGCCCCCAAATCATGCAAAGCCTCATAAACATGTGAAAACACATTGAAGTAATTTGACCCTGTCTGCATAGACTACTCAGAACCCTATACTACTCCAAATACCTTTGTTTTCCTCTGCAGTCTCTCTCAAAATGGCAATGAGGGTGTGATGTCACTTCCTTTCACCATTTTGAGAAGAACTTTAGAGGAAAAAAAGAGGTATTTGGGTTTGTTGTTGTGGGGGGTGGATTGTGTGTGCATGTGTGGAAACTGAAAAACGCCCCCCCCCAATAGTGACCCACATAACTCATCTAGGAATAAAGGCTACTGGATTCATGGGACTTATTTCTGAGTACACATGCACAGGATTGCACTGCAAACATGCAAAACAGCTCTCTGGAGATTAGAACTAGCATAAAAGCAATTAAATCACAACTCTTCCATATGGACTGGGAGAGAAAAACGTGTAGGCTGGAATACTCTATTGTTGTCTATACTGCATACTTTATGCACACTGCATTATGTAACAGAGGGGCTGAGGAATCCTGCTAGTGAATTGTGAAGATGTGTAACAGGACCACAGCAAGAGATTCCTGAGGCATGCTATGCTTTGTTAATGAAAAGCGGCATCCTTAGCCGATGTCCCAATACACATCAGTCCCATTGTGCTTTGGTCCCAACAAACAACTGCCACTTTGCTGGCTTCCCATGTAGTAACATCACACCAGCCCCTTGGTGAATACAGATGCTATGAAACTTCTCTTCTCCTTCCCAAAGATGCAAGTCCAGTCATGAAGATGTAAGCCCCCAAGTGAATCCCATCCATTAATGCTTTACTCTTTTCTTTCACGGCATTCTTTCTTTGAGAACCAGCAGTTTTATGGAGTGGAGTGGGATGGAGAGGAGAGCGATGTGAGGCTACAACAAGGATGGGCAAAGTGTGGCTCCCCAGCATTCCTCATCATTTGCTATGCAGGCTGGGGCTGATGGCAGTCACAGCCCAATAACATATAGAGAGCTAAACTTTGTCCACCTCTGTGTGCGAGAAAAATAAAAGCCAAAGTAGGAAGATGGGATGGTGTATTATTGTATTGGAAAGAATAAAGTGCATGGCAGAAATATCAGAGAGATATCTACTTTGTGCGGGAGGTTGGATTTCCAGTTAATTTTGGTTAATTAGAACTTCCAATCTAACCTGGGACCTCCATTAGAATACTCTAATTTCCAAGAGTACAAAATGCATGAATAATTTTCACTAGGTCTGAATGACATGCAAAGCCATACTAAGTTTTTGAAGAATGCACCTAGCCAGAATTATCTTTTTTAAACTTCCCAGTTACCACAAAAAGTAACTTTTGAGCTAATTCCAAGTTACTTTTTGACAACTACTAGTTGCTCTTTTTTTTTTTAACAGCAATTGAGCATGGACCTTGTTTTTGGTCAGTTCTAGGGTTACAATTTCAAAAAATAACTTCTCCAAGCTCTGCTCCTGGCTGCTACATCAACCTGAGTTTCCAGATACCACAAAGAACCCAAGAACATGCCAAACCTGAGCCATAAAAGAAAATGGAAACTTCATTTCTTATAGATTTACCTTCAGTGTGGCCCCTAAGGACCTCAGGCCTGTTGAATGCCTGGCCAGCTTCAGCACCCGGAATATCCTCATGAGGCGAAAGACTTGCACCACCTTGCCTAGATTCCCTAATTCTGAGTCTCTCCCCATGGTGATATCCACCAAAAGGGTGAAGTAGAAAGGCAAGACTGAGATAATATCAATCAGGTTCAGGGGGTGCTTGAAAAACTTCCTCCAGTTTGGAGCCAACAGCAAGCGGGAAGTCACTTCAAAGGTGAACCAGGAGATGCAAAAGTATTCCACATTTTGCAACACAGAGTCATCCTTTACATTGCCCTCTTCATTGGGCTGTTGGTACTCTGGCATGCTATGGATGCACATAGTTGCTATGGAAGCCACCACGACACTGATGGAGACAAAGCTGAAGAGTTTGCTTGGGATGGAGTAGCCTGGGTTCTCCATGGTGAGCCAAAGGCGCTTGCGCAAATTGCCACAGCGCAGTGTGCTGTAGTGAAGCAGGTCATGATTGAAGTCCAAGATTTCATCTGGGGAGGTGTCCACACTACTAACCTCACTCTCTTCATCCCAACTGTGATGTCCACTCTCCAGTTTCCGTTCGTGGTAGCGATAGCTGCAGCAGGAGTCTAGAAAGAACTCATTAATGCCCCAGTACTCTATCTCCTGGCAGAAGGAGAAGACACACAGCTCCTCCATAACATGCAGCTTGCCGGTCTGGTAGAAATGGAGCACATAGAGGAAGAAGCCAGGGTTCCGGTCAAAGTAGAACTCCCTAGCACTTACATCATAGTCATCACACAGTTGCAGGATAGACTCCTCAGAGTCACAGGAGAGCAAGCGTCCGAGACGAGTGTCAGGAAACTTGGAGAGGGCGCTTGAGCTCAGTCTTCTTCTCAGGCCCCCAACATTGATGTTGATGACATCATCCTCAAAACTGGGATCCCAGTAGTTTAAGGTCTTGTTGACCATGATCAGTAGAGCTGGGGCTAGGTAGACCTAAAGATGGGAGAGAGAAGGAGAGGATTTAAGACACTTTCTGCTAGACAAAAGCAATAATCCAAAGAACAATATTGTGCTTGGCGGTCACATAGCTGGTTAGAATACCTAAGCATGTTTCTTAGAACGATTTGTCAACTGAATTAGCTCTTCAGCTATGAATAGCTGTGAACTGCCACCCACAGGATTGAGAAAGAACTCATGACATGTTCTCTAATGAGTGATATTTTAGTACAGGGCTGAGCAACACATTACAATACAAGGGTTTACAGACAAACCTTAACAGCTGGATTTTCTAGACAGAGGTAAATCTGAGAGAGAGATTTTCAGTGGAGGGTGGAGTTGTACCACCATTCCGTCTGTCAGCTACTTTTATTCCCTTCCTTGCTTTGTCTGTGAAAGAGTCAACATTTTATCTGGAATCCTACAAGGGAAAAAGAGAGAGAGTGTGTATAGAATTTAAAAACAAAAATGGTAGATAGTTGGAGCATTATATATACTATCTCCTTTTTCCTTGAAGTATGAAAATGGCTGAGATCCAAAGAGCTGCTGAGGCTCACTTAAAGGTCTAATAGTATCTGACCATTTGTTTCTCGGCTGAGACAGCACTGCAAGGCAAACCAAACTGGTTTGGAAACTCCCTTACAATTTTAAAGGACAAGGAAACTGTTCTCACAGATGTATGGGAGAAGGAAGCACTGATCTGTAAGTCTAAAGCTCCATTGTGACCCTGGAAATAATTCTAGGACTTTTTAGAACATGTCACTTCTGAATATTGCTGGACCACAGACCCCACTACCCTCAACTACCAAAGCCAATGCTGATGAATTATGGAGTTGCAGAACAACAACACCTAGAAGGCCACATACTCTTGTTTGAGATCCTAGCAACTGTACAGTTAAATAGCAAGAGTCTACCACCACCCTTCAAACACATTGCTCTTGCGTGCTTTCAAGTAATTTCTGAGTTACAGAGACCCTAAGGTGAACCTATCATGGGGTTTTCTGGGGCTGAGAGCATGTGATGTGCCCAGGCTTACCCAGTGAGTTTCCATGCCCAAGCAGGGAACCAAACCCTGGTCTCCAGGGTTGTAGTCCAGTACTCAAACCACTATACTACATAGGTTAACCCATACACAGAAATAAATCATTGAACCAACACTTCCCAAGGAAAGAAGGCAAGGGCATAATCATAGGGAAAGGCATAAGTATAATTATTATTTCGAACCAGGAGGCCTTTATTTATAATTGGAGGCCAGAATGGAAATAGAAGCCTTAATCCAACTTCTACTCCCAATCAGAGTAAACCCAATTAATCAACCCATTGAATCAATGGGATTTACATGGCCTTTAACTGATATCCTGCAATTGAGTGAATTCTCTGTCTGGGAGTAGCAACTGGATTTATGCCAAGGTTGTAGCTCATACTATCAAGTGTGCTATTTTCATCACTGGAGAAAACTCAATGAAACTGGTCCAAATAATGCAGGTCAAAACTGAGCTTCATGTCCTTCAAACTCTACCTTTGTAGTCAAAACAGCAGCTCCTAGGAGGAGCAAAATATGAGCAATTTTATCAGCAAAGTAGGTGACAAAATTCCTCACAGCAGACAAAAGATGACTCACCCCCTATGTAAGCAGAAACAGAGTCGTTGCACTGAACAATCCGTCCAAATGGTATGTTACAAAGTAGACAGTATCAGAGAAGAAACATTACCTCCTGTGATGCCACCCTCCTTTTACAGTCAGTTAAGAAACATTTTCTGTGATGTCATCCTCCTTGCACGGTCTCATACTTGATCGGCACAAGATGAACAACATCTGCAATATGACCATTTTCCTACTTATTTTGGGTTAGTTTTCCTGAATGATAATAATAAGGGTGGTGATGATGATGATGATAATGGAGGTCTTTGCAGACAACCCAAGGGGACGCCACTGATATGGCTGCCCTTCAGCATACCAAGGACAAATCTGAATTACCAAAGCAAAACAAACTGTGTCAATCCATGTGAAAGACCATATCTTCCTATATGAACCTGCTACAGCCCTAAGAACTGCAGGGGAAAGCTTTTTCTCAGTCCTGCCACCAGTCCAGGCTCTCTTGGTGAGGATACAGGAGAGAGCTGCTCCACCCTGAGGAACTCTCTTCTACAGTAGGCTAGGCTGCCCCCTCGGTTTTCCTTTTGTAGGCAAATAAAAACATTACTTTTTAAGCAGACCTTTAATGGATGAGCAGGAAAGCTTTTTATTTATTTATTAGCTGTTTTCAAATTGTAAGTTTATAATTTTATATGTTTTTAATGTTTTTAATTGTATAAATGTTTTCAACATTTTCTAACTATGTGGAAGTTGCCTTGGGTCCCACTTTGGGAGAAAAAGGTAGCATAGAAATTCAATAAATAAAATAAGAAATAAGAAAAAAAAACCCAAATCCATTGCCAGATAACACTTTTATAAAGACTAACCAAATAGGCACAAAAAAGTGGCAAGCTTCAAAGACTGCCAAATTCTAAGATAACAGAAAAAAAACCCCACACACAAGCTGGATGTTAGGGAAAGAGAAAGGGTGGAGAGAGACAGTGAGTTGATGATATCATGAAGTCTGAAAGAAGGGGAAAAATCAATGTTAAATGGATATGGATTACAGTTGGATTATATATTTCGGATTACATCTAACATAGCCGGGGGTGTGGGAGAAACAGGCATATAAAGCCCAATTCCCTCAAAAGTCATACGTGTAACCAGAAATCTGAATGACACCTAATAGACCCTAGTCTCTAAGTCTGTTGCAACATGTTCTCCACCTTTTTCTTAAGACTTTGACTGTGCAGACTTCATGACTTGAATTTCTCTTTTTTCCTTCTACCTCATCAATCTGACTTTTTCAGCATCTTTGTCAGGACTCTGGCACTCCAGGACTCAAGCTCTGAGTCTGAACCAGAGGACTTCAAAGCCATGGAGTCTGCTGCACCAGCAGAGCCAACTCCAAAGGCTGCCATGGAGCCTGCTGCACAGCCCACCCCAGAGGCTGCCCTGGACACAGAGCCCTTGGCCCCAGTAGCCCCAGCAATGGAGCCAGGGGCTGCCTTAGACCCAGAGATTCAAGAGCAGGTGCCTACTTACCAGCAGCATCAGGAGCAAAAGAGTACTCTCAGAAGGTCAGAGCGTTTAAATAGGAAACACCAAGCAATCAAGCTCCAGCTGAGGTTGCTGCCCAACCGGCTGAGGAACAAACTCTGTGGTACGTGGACTCTGTTTGCTGTTTTGCCTGGCTGTGACGTAACAGCCAGGGAATATCTTTGCTGCAAAAGTCTCTTTAGTTTACTGCTGCCTTATCTACCCACTGCTGAAGTAAAGCCCTTTGATTTATTGCCTGTCTGCCTTATCTGGGAAAAGACCTATTAGCCAGCTCTTGGCTGCCTGCCACGCCCTGGCGTTGACAATCTTACCTGAGGAAGAGATACAGAGGTCTTAAAAACATGCCCATAATTTTATGCTACTGTATTTGGTTGGTACTGTGGTATAGTTGCTTGAGAGTCAGACTAGGACTCAGGGAGGCCTGGGTTCAAACCGGTCATGGAAACCCACTGGGTGACGCTGGGGAAATCACATTCTCTCAGTCTAAGAGGGAGACAGTAAATAAATCTTGAAAACCCTATGAGTGGGTTGCCATAAATTGCTCTGTTCATATTTCTTTGTGGAAAAGATGTCTAGACCACTTTTCAAAATGTGTAGAATTATCATTATTATCATTATCAACAATAAGACAAAATACATTTAAAGAGTAACAATTGTACAAAGCCTGCCTGCAAAGACTAAAAAAGGGCCAAGACATACCTCTGAACGCCAGGCTCATAAAGGAGAAGGCAGTCGCTCAGATAACCCAGATCTCCCAAATATTATGCCAAACAGTATAAGAAATTACTATATTAGATTTTGTGATACGCATTTGTGAGCCCATAAGTCATGTTTGTCCAAAAGTGCAATCCTAAAGCTCTTGTGCCAAGAAAGCAATTTGGTTTGTATAGGGTCAATTACAAACTGATCTTTCAGCTCCTGGACAGAAGAGTGCCCATGAAAAAACAAAAAGATAAAATCAAAATACAACCAAAATCAATAAATAGTGTTGGCAGCTCCAATTAATTGCAGGAAAAAAATTGCTATGGAGTTTGGGATTGCTCCCAGTTCTATACACGGCACCTGCTTGTTTCAGGCTTGCACATATTCTACACTCAGGGTTTGCTCCCACATCCTGAGTAGTTGTTTTTTAAAAAAAACTTGCTCACTAGTCTCAGCCCCATGACAATAATGCCTTTTCAGCAGCCAGCACAGCACTCGGAATCAGATGTCTTGCAGCAGATCGTGGGTTATATCCCTGGTATCTTCAGTTGAAAGGATAAGATAGCAGGTGATGGGAACAGACTGTTTCAAAGGCCCTGGAGAATCACTATAAGTTCGATCCTGCCAGGCTCTAGGTTGACTCGTCCTTACGTCCTTCTGCAGGTTGGTAAAATGAGTACCCAGCTTATTCGGGGCAATTAGCTAACACATTGTAAACCACTTAGAGAGCCCTTCGCTGATAAGTGGTATAGAAATACACATGCTATTGCTATTGGAAGACAGCATTCCCTTAGGAGGACAAATAGTGTCCAGAGGTTTGGGAAGTTGATTTTTTTGTACTACCCCTCTCAGAATCCCATAGCCAAGCCCCGCACCCCTATTAATTCTGTTGGTGTATGATACAAACCCAGACATCCTGCTTCTAGGCAATGTGGTCTCACAATCACTTTAGCCTAAGTAAGATCACTTTTCTGGTTTTGATTTTCTGACTGATATGGCACCATTTCATGGCTACAAGGAATATTGATCTGCTCTTGTTGTCACCAGTAGCTTTGGCATTTTAAAAAGTTTTGTTGTTGTTGTTATAATCCCCAGGTTTTCCTGAGCTATCAATGCATCCTTTGTGTTTCTGAGCTTTGTTGTCCTGTGCCTTGAAGTCATTTCTGACCTATGGCAACCCAAAGGTGAACCTATCACAAAGTTTTCTGGCACAGAGAGTGTGTGACATGCCAAAGGCCACCCAGTGGGTTTTGATGGCCAACTGGGAAATCAAAGCCAGGTCTCCAGGGTTGTAGCCCAATGCTCAAACCACTATACCAATTTGGCCTCGTTTTAGCTCCATTTCTCTCACTATTCATCACCTTTGTTCATTACTGGAGGGAATTATTTTTAAGTATACTGTGAAAATGTTGCTTAACTGTGGAAAACAGATATTTGAAGAAAGATTTATCATGCAGGTACACTTGGCTGACAGCTGGAACTGACTGTGGCTTCCTGATGAGTGCACACTTGGTAATAAATTCAAATTCACTGATGTAAACGGCCTTTTAAAATAGAAAGAGGTAGCACTGGCTTGAGAGAAATAAGTGAGCTCTTTTTCTTTTCTTTTTTTGCTGTTCTCAAGGCTACCTTGGCAATGCAAAAAATCATAGCACAGAATTATATTTAGAATAATGTTGTGTGCCCTGAAGTCATTTCTGATTTATGGTGATCCTAAGGCAAACCATCACAGGGTTTTCTGGGGTTGAGAGTGTGTGATGCACCCAAGGTCACTTGATAGGTTTCCATGGCTGCATGGGGAATTGAATCCTGGTCTCCAAGATTGTAGTCCAATGTTCAAACCGCTATATCACGCTAGCCCTATTTAAAATAATACACCTTCTTTATTCAATGGGCATTACAGGCATACCTCAGTAAACAAGGCCTCAAACAGTAAAACTCCTTTTTACATTTTTTTTTAATACTCACCCAACCCTCTTTCCTCCTCGTCCTCTGTCTAACAGTAAGGTTCTTTTTGGTGGCATCAGCATTTGGAGGGTGGTGGTGGAGGACAGCAAAAACACAGTTTTGGTGTTCGGTTGCAGCAGCATGTCTGCAATAAAGAATGGGATTTTATTGTAGCTAGTCCTACTGGAGTTGACTACCGCAGGCAAAGTAAATAGCAGCTGTAACCCAAATCCCTTACTAACCATGTAGGAACACCAAAACAGAAAGAAAATGAGGGAGCAGATAAGCCTGCTACCCTCAGCATGTTAAAAAAAAAACATAAGACCTACATGTTTGGCCTCCAAATGGAAATTATAAGAAAAGTGGAAGCTGGTGAAAGAAGTTTTCCCCTAGATGCATTTTGAAAGGAACCTCCAAGTAGCCTCTAGAAGGTTAAAAATGTTTTTGTTCATGCAAAGCTTACTTGAGCTGGTTGTTTCGTTTTCCAAGTGTATATTGTGAGATCTGAATTAAAAGCTGACTTATTTTTGTGGGGAGGGGCATGGAGGAACCGATCCTATTTTTTTTGATACTTTGACTTTGTGACTGAATTTTCTGTTAAAGAAGTACAGCTGGCCCTCCACATTTGCTAGGATTAGGGGCACATGAGCCCTGCAAAACTAGAAAACCTGCAAACACCAAAATGTCTATTTGTGTCTGTGGGAAGGGGGCTGAGGCATGGTGGGGAGAACGGGCACCCAGGGTCCAAACCACATCAGGGAAAAGGGATGCCCGTCTCCTTTTCTTGGGTGTCAGGAGGCATCAGAAGAGGGTTTGTGGTGCTGAGAAATCACGCTGTGAGCTATCCTTAACTGGCCAGGCAGTGGCTGGTGGTGGTGGTGGAGGAGGAGGGGAACCAGAGGTGAGTTTTTGAAGGGTTGCACAGCCTGATCAGAGCCACCCAAAGGGAAGGTTTCCCACACAAAAGCACTTGAGGTTGGAGGAGGGGTAGAGGCTGAAGAAACTCACAAATAATCAAATCCATGAAAGTCAAACTCAAATGTGGAGGGCCAACTGCAATTTCCAGAAGTGTATCTGCTTCATTAACTATTGGTTTACCTGTGTTTCCAAATATGACCACATCCTATGTTAGATTTTGAAATGTAACAGCAAACTTGTGCTTTGTTAATAAAAATACGTAGGTAGATAGGTAGGTTTTTTTTCTCCAAATGCCCTTCCTTGTTTGAACCACTACAGAGGTTTCTATTGCAGACTTCACACTGAATCAACGATACCCCTAAAACTTAAGAGGAGCAGAAGCCCAGATCTGAGAGTTCTGTGACTATGGGATCTTTTCCCCTGCTCTAAAATTCTGTCACAGAAATCCAATCTAATATTGCATAGCTCGGTGGCTTCAAAGCCTCATGGCTGATGCTGTGTGGTTTGTGTTAACTATCACTATTCCATCTAACCTCCATTTCTGTCTGAAGTGTACTGAGTGAGATCAAATAATATCTGTTAATTATTAAAGTTCTGAGGGGAGCCCCATCCTTCAAGTAAAAAGACAACAGCTGGATTATTGTCATTTTCTTCCTATTGAATTTTAACACACTGGTACTGCATGAGGCTCCCCATGAAGTTACACAACAAGCGGCAGCCTCAGGGCATGAGCCTGTCAGAACTGTGGGGGGGGGTGTTCTAAATGTTAAAATTTCCAACAGGATTGATGGTCTGTAGGCACAACACGTACCAAATGAGGTTACATTTGGTCTCCATCTGTAGGGTCTGGAAATTTACAAAAATTTTCTGTGGATAAGATGGCATTCTACTGTTTCTTACTTGTACGTATGTAGAAATAAATAACTACTCTACAGACAAGGAGGATTTTTTCTCCACTATCTAAGTAGACATGCTTCCTTAGTGATTTTGCAAGTTTCTACAAATGCAACAATTGTGGTGTCTCCATACTTGCCTTTAGCTTAGGAAAAAAAACAGTAGGGAAAGACATGGCAGAGGTGCATAAAATTATGAATGAGGTGAAGAAGGTAGATAGAAATAAAGACCATCCACTAAACTTGAATGGTGGGAAGTTCATAACAGACAAAAAGTGTGCATTTCTTTACACAGAGCATAATTAAACTGTGCAATTCACTGCTACAAGGTATAATGAACTGGTGACTAACAACTTGGACAGCTTTGAAAAAGGATTACAGTCTGCCCTCTGCATTTGTGGGTTTCTCTTTCATGGATTTGATTATTTGCGAGTTTGCAGTTGCTGTTCCTCTTCCCTGCTGTTCTCTCTCCCCTGTCCTGCCAGCAGTGACAGTCCATCTGGTCCTTTCCCACCTTTCCTGAACCATATTTTAAACCCCTTCCCAGCCCATTTACCTCCTCCCCCAGTCCTCTTCCTCCCACTTCTCCACTAGGTCTCCTGGAGGCTTGGGAGGAAGAGGAGTGGGAAAGGTATGGATGGTCCTGGAAGGATTTAAAGCCTGGCTGAGGCAAATGGAGAGTAAAGGAAGTTTGGAAGGAAGAGGAGTGGAGGGAAGGAGTCAATGGTCTTGGAGAGGTTTACAATCTGGCTGAGGCGAAGGGAGATTAAGGAAGGCATGGAAGGCAGAGGAGTGGATGGAAAGAGTCAATGGATTTGGAGGGGTTTAAAATCTGGCTGAGGCAAATGGAGAGTAAAGAAGGCTTGGAAGACAGAGGAGTGGAGGGAAGGAGCTGATGGTCTTGGAGGGATTTAAAATCTGGCTGTGGCTTGGTGGTGGCAAAGTGGGAAAAGGAGTGAGGGGCTGATGCTTTTGAGAGGAGAAGAGATACGTGAGGAGAAGGGGGAGCAGAAAGAGTGTGGTGAGGTGCTGGATCAGCTTTGGAGGAGCTTCAAAATCTGGTTGAAGGATCATGTGGCATAGTGAGAAATGGAGTAGGTGGAAAGTCTGTAGTATTCATCTTTGCAGAGGGACACGTGGCTCTTACGATATTTGCAATATTTTCACTTTTGTGAGGGTCCTGTGTCCCTGACCCCTGCAAATGTGAAAGGTCCAGCATAGATAAATTCAGGGAGGTTAGGTTCAAGTCTTATGAGGAATGGCTTAGGGAGCTGAATGTGTTCAGACTGGAGAAGATAATGGTCAATTTCTAGATCATGGGGTCTCATAAGGTGACATGACAGACATCTCCAAATACCTGAAGGAACAGCACAGAATCTGTTTTCTGCCACTCCAGAGACTGGCACGAGAACTAATGGATTAGATTACAAGAAAATAAATTCCATCTAAGCATTAGGAAGAACTTCTTTGATGTAAAAATTGTTTGAGAGTGGAATAGACTGCCTCAGAGCATGGTGGACTCTCTCTTTGGAAGTCTTGAAACAAAGGTTGGATGGGCATCTTTCAGGACTGCTTTAGTTGTATATTTCTGCACGGTGGGGGAGTGGACTAAGTAAACCTTGCAGCCCCTTCCATCTCTAAGGCACTTGGATTCCTTCAGTAACTATATATTTCCTCAGGTTACCAGAAGCAGGGTGTATCTTTACTATTTTATGTATTTAAATATTTAGCTGGAATCTTATTACTGGCATAAATGGGCTTTATGTGAGTGTTACATCCTTTGCTGAATGGGAAACAAGAGGCTGTCCTCTAACTTTCTGCACCTTTTCCAGACTTACCATGCCCAGTCAGTTGCCAATCCCCACAGGGCTCTTGCTATGGCAGAAGGTATCAGTGACTGTGAAGTGAGGGTGGCTTATTTTTTTCTCCCCTGCAGTTTTGCTGAAGGGAGAGGGCATCAATGAATGACAACACTGTCATTCTCTGCCATTCTCCCCAAGAAACTGCAGGAGAACCAGAAGCACTCCTGCTCCCCAGTCACTGGCCTCTGCTTCCCCTGATCAAGCTTGCTTTCACTATTTTGTCAGGATCAGGAACATGTTTCGTTCTCTTCTGCAAATGTTTCACCACTTTTTGTTATCTACCTTGATGTTTGAGACAGAACGTCTACATACCTAAGTCAACTTCATCCAGTATTGCTTTTCCTGTTAAATTTCTGTCTTCATTTTTTAAAAGTAGTAGGCTAGAGACATGCACTTACACCATTTTTCTTTTAATTCCCATTATGGTTCACCTTTGCATATCCCTTGCTTAAGGAAACTATGAAATTCATGGGGTTGCCGTAAGTTGACAGGTGACATGAAAGTATATATGTATGCACATAGGGTTTAGATAAGACCTAAAGGCTTCATGGAATAGATTGGTCTTGGATTTAGGATTAGACAGAGTTTGGATGCAATATGTTACAAATAATGATGATACTCCGGGGAGTGGGTGAGGTAAAGAGAGAAGGAAATCATTTATGGTGCCTACTCTTACCCATTATCTGAAATGCAACTGGCAATATATTCATGCCTTTATCCATAGATTCTCAAATGGGATTTCTAATGTGTGTACACATAGACAAAAGAACTCTCTACCTTGATTTCAGTGTTGGCTATTTCTGCACTGGACTATTATAGCGCTATTATCCCACTTTCAACATCCTATGGAATCCTGGGGTTTGCAGTTTAGGGAGGGGCCTCTGGCCTCTGCCCCCTCTCTAAACTGCAAACCCCAGGATTCCATAGGATGTTGAAAGTGGGATAATAGCGCTATAACAATCCAATGTAGAAATGGCCATTATCTCCAGAACTGGCATGCTTCTTTTTGTTTATTACATGATCATTTTTGATTAGAAAGCAGATATAAATTATTACTGTTTGCGAGATACGAGAAGAAGGACACAAACACATACAAATGTGGGGAGAGAGAGAAGAGGAGAGAGAGAGAATATCCCACCTTTCTACAAATTATTCGAGACAGTTTACAAGATGAAAATTAAAGAATTAATGGCGCAGTGGAAAAAAAAGTGCATTAAAAAAACACATCAGAAGCAGAATAGCAGCAGTTATTTTCACCCTAGTCAGTAACACAGATTCCAAAGAAGCCCAATTAAAAATAAAATAGCTTTTGCTGCCAATTAAAAGTATGCAGTGACACAGCTGGGTGTAACTCTTTGGAGTTACAAGTGGATGTTACCACTGAAAGGATTCCCTGGATTCCCTGGGTCCCCACCTTCTAAAATGTATGTGTGAGAGAGACCGTGTATGAGTGTGTGTGTGTGAGTGAGAGAGAGAGAGAGAAGTGTTTAATAACAAACAAAGTTCTTAGGCAGACTGATAACCTGAAAAATGAAAGTATTTTTGAGGATTACTCACAATATACTGAATAGATACTGTTTAAAATGTTTGGTTTTTCCAACAGAAATTTAATATTCATGACTACATATTATCTTTGATGAGGGTGATAGGTTTTTCAAAGGATATCATGGATTGTTACAAAGACAATTAAATGGGTCCTAGAGCAAATCAAGTCTGAAATCTCCCTAGAAACCAAGATGACTAAACTGAGGCTATCATACTTTTGCCATATCATTGGAAGGCATGACTCACTGGAAAAGCCAATAATGCTTGGTAAGGTGGAAGGCAGTAGGAAAAAAGCAAGACTGCATTACAGATAGATAGACTCAGTCAAGGAAGACACATTCCTGAATCTGCAAGACGTGAGCAGGGCAGTGGCTAATAGGGTGACTTGCAGGTCTCATATCCATACGGTTACCATAAGCTGAAGTCGACTTAATGGCAGTTAACAACTATGGATTGATCCATAGGATATGAAGCTCACTGACTGACCTTGGGCCAGTCATGCTCTCCCAGTCTAAATACTTTGGAAATTCATTGTGTAGCAAATACAATACAAAGCCATATGTTGGGACCTTAGCTCTTAGGAGAAAAGTTAAAGATGGAAGTGTAATAAATGACTGGCTCAGAAAGATTATGGGAGGACATTTTTGAAACCAGGCATTCAGCAAGCCTTGCAAAGTGGAGAAAGGAATAAAGACAGAGAACATTTACAGGATTACCATTGGTAGTAATGAATAAGCTCTCCTAAGTTTAATTCAGAACTGGATCAAGAGTTATGACTCATAATAAACTCAATTATTACAAGCCAGCCAATTATTACAAGGTGATCAGTTGCTACAAGCTCATCTGTTTACATTCTTAAACAGGTAATTACAACAGTCAGCAACATCTACAAATGAAACTGAAAAGGAGGGAGTGAACTCAAAGACTAACCATAACTGAAGTCTTTTCTTAGTAAGCCTCCTTTGTGCTCACAAAGGAAACCCCATCTTTATGTGTGTGTATGTGCCTTCAAGTTGCCTATGGTGACTCCATGAATTTCATAGGTTTTTCTTAGGCAAGGAATACTCAGAAGTGCTTTTGCTAGTTTCTTCCTCTGAAATATAGCTTACAGTGTTACTGCGGTTATGATATGTCTGGTGAGAGCACTAGATATCCTCTTGATATCAAATAATTTGGCCTTTACCTGACTTTTCTCTGCCACCCTACTCCACGTGTTTGCAGAGGTCCACCGGACAAGTACGTATTGGGCGTGGCCGTTAATAGTTGTACATTCCAAACCTCATTCAGGCAGGCAACTTCAGCCTCTCCGATGCTTCAGGGAACACCTTCTTGCAAACCAGCCTTGCTCAGCACGAATCTACACAAAGACACTCTGCCGAGAGGACGAGCCAGTCCTTTCTGTTGAGCCATTTGCATACTGGCCATACTATAGTCATCAAGCGCTAAGCTCATCGTGTAAACTTGACCTTTTCCACCTCCTTCGTCCCGCTCTAAATTCTCTTTGTTCTCACTGAGCATGGCATGGCCTGTAGGTACAATCCACCCTATAAAAAACCCTTGATTCTGAGTGCTCCTCGGATCACTTGCTCGGATCACTAGCCTTGCTGCCGCTCTGTCCAGTGAAGTTGTCCCCTCAGCGAACCGTGCTGAGCTCTCTTCCCTGCAACCTCTGTCTCTCTCCAGGACTATGTGAAAAGGTGTCGTATTACCCACTCCCTTGAAACTCCCCATTTCTAGTTCTAGTTCGCTGTGTGCATGTGTTGTCTTATTTGTTGTTTGTCTTTTAATAAAACTGTTATTTTTACTTTTAAAACATGTCTAACCGCTCTTCTGACCTGACGCCGTAGACATAGGGTAAAAGATCCTAGCTAAAGTTACCCTGCCTCTCGTTAGCTTAAGAGAGTGCTCGAGTCTAATTTCCCCCATCTTGTGTTTTATTTGGTTATTTGGGTGCCCCTCCCGGGACCCCCAACATACAGGGTAACAACAGCACTGGTATTTGTCTCTCATCTAAGCTGACCCTGTTTAACTTTCAAGATAAGAGGGAATCTGGTAATTTAAGCGTATTTCATGGCTCTCCTCTATTTGATGCTTTTAAAACAGAGCTCCCCCCCGGGGTAGGGGGTGGAGGGACAGAGTTTTGACACACTAACTTTCTAATCATAACAAAATAACAAGGTATTTGCAGCAGAGCAGAAAATAACAAATAACTATTTTTTTTTCCTTTGGCATGGGCTGTAGGTGGAAGAAGCTACTGGAAAAGATACTTATAAGGATTACAACTTTCAGGGTTCCCCAACCAACATGGCCAGTGAGAGCTATAATTTCAAAAAATTAAATGTAAAAGCTCTGAGTGGAAGGGAAATTCAACAGCTGCATTTTTATCGTGGGTACATTTTTACATCTCTGAACTTGGGGCAGCAAACTCACCTTTTTAAAAATAACATACAAGGCCGTCTTTCTACATCTTGCATGCTTGGCTTCTCCTGTTGCCTCAAATACAACAGACTTGAGTACTTATCTGTAGCTCATACTTTCATTATCTATTCTCGAGATGTTGTGGAGGGTTTAGGGTCTAGTTTTCTGCCCCAGGATCCTCCAGGCCACACAAACTGCCAAAACTACTCTAACCATCTGGAAGTAACCAGAAATCAACTACTGATTTTATAAAAAAAAGAAAAGAAACAATTTTAACCATTGTTAGTGCTGTGGGACCCTGCAACCTATTTAACCAGTGAATTGCCACACCTGGAGGTTTCCAGAGAGAGGTAATTCACACACACCCTTTTTTGGCCCAAACTATGGAAGGAGGGATGTGGTGTAGTGGTTTGCGTGCGGATTAGGAGAGTGGGAGACCAGGATTTGAACTTCCATTTGCCATGGAAACCTAATGGGTGACTTTGGCCAAGTCACGCTGTCTTAGAAGAAGACAAAACAGCCCCCTTCTGAACAAATTCTGTCAAGAAAACCCCATGATAGGTTTGCCTTAGGGTCACCATAAGTTAGAAATTACTTGAAGGCACATAAGAACAAGAAGTATGGAAGAGCCAAGAGCTACAAAAAAATAGGCTTGGAGGACAGCATGAAGCCCTAGGGCTGCATTTTGCCCACTCCAATTTAATCCTTATCTCATGTGACAGTTTGACTGACAAAATCATTTTAAAGACTAGAGGAGCAGGACACAAACTTGCCAGACTAAGCATGTGATATCCAAACCTCCTCCTCTATGGATCAAGGCCACTGCAACTTATTACACACTTTCCCCTGTGGCTTGCAGATTCTTGGCAAATTCTATACTGAAGTCTATCTCTATTACCTCACACCTGGATTAATCTTTTAAGCAGAAAGCAGAAGGGCCTTGTTAAGATATCTCTCCTAGTTGGGGCCTCTTTTCCAAGCCTTGAAGTTGGTTCAAATGTAGAAGGTTCCCAGATAAACTCACTAACAGCCAAAAGCTGTCTAATGTTTCTTGTATATTCCACCACAGAAGTCATGCTTCTACCGGGTTTTTTTTTTTTAAAAAAATAACAGTGTGGAGAGGCTGCATGTATCTCTGTCAAAAAAGCACATCAGTGCCATGGGTTGGCACTGACTGTTTTAAGCTAGCATCTTTTCAAACTGCATTTTTCAGTGGGCAGTGTATAAAGAAGGGATGCATTGGATTTGCTTCCCGTTCCCCCTAGCTAGCAGAAACAACTAAGCCCAGCTACCCAAAATATTTGCATCCCCTTGTTCAATAATCTATGTACTATGCATGCCATGTGCTACATCAGAGTGATTTTCCTCCCATCACAGGAACCTGATGAGGACCCCAGGGCTTTCCAATCAACAGCCTTTAGTTAGAAAGATCAGACTGTGCTGGGGGAAAACCAGGAGGAAAGGGAGCCTGGAGAATATGCTCCTTGCATTTTAATTTCATTCCCAAGGTCAGAATAGCAGGTCTGCTATCAGAAACCATCTGAAGGTCCAGAGATTTTTTACATCAAAGACAGCTATGGCCACTGCTGATGCAGCTGTACTCCAAATGTCTGAAGTGCTTAGCTAATTATACCATATTTTCTTCTTGTTATTTTTTACTTTTAAGAGACATGCAGACACACACAGGATTTGACAAGTGAATGCATTGGGGAAGGTCAGCATGGCATGCTGTTTTTCTGTGGCATGTCAGATGTTCTTATCCCCCCATAAGTGAAAATGATACAGAAGCCAAGAGAAAACGGGTTCTCTGCCTGCTTCAGAACAACAAGCAATAAGTATCAAATAAGATGCATACGCTGTCCCTTAAGCATCTTCCTACCTCTTCATGCCACAGATGAGCTGCCTTCAGTTCGCCATACATCCAACCACACTCTGTGATCCATATATTATTTGCCTGAAGGCACCTGAATATCTACAGCAACATGTCTGCATAATCTCTAAAGACACTTTGAAAACATTATTTCATTTGAATCTCAGGGCAAACCTTTTCATGAAGGTTAGGCCAATAGCATAGGATATTCCCATACTTCAGTTTCAATGCATTAATTGCTTATGAAAACTGGTACCTGGGAAAATTGATGCACAACCTGAGATTTGCCTTGTCTGGTTTGTGCTGACCCTACCAAAGCCATAACCTGCTGTAGAATGATCATTGGAGGAATTTTTTCAGGCTACTCAAGAGTGACCTTGGGCCAGTCATGTACTAGATCAAAACCTGAGGCTTCTCAAAGTCACATGTGCATCAGTACATTGCCTTGATTCGTCCTAAGCCCCCATCAGAGAAGGCCAAGACTGAACGTGGATTCAAACTGTCATTCTCTACAGGCACACCAATGCTTCCTCCTCTATTGCACTGCTTCCCATAATCGGCTCATGTACAATGTGTTTGCAGAGAGTGATCTCCCTTGCAGTGACTTCCATTTTGGTATCTAGCAGATACTGGTCAAGGGGGCTGGGTGGAGTGGAGAATTTTATACACAGGAAAAGCCAGCTTCTCACCTGGAGTATCCACCTTGAGACCTCCTTGTGCATTCAACAACATTGGAATCAGCATCCTCCCACTGGAACCCAAAACTGTTAGCGTTGATTATTACATTTATTGCTGGACCTTTCTCCAAGGGAGCTCAAGGTATACCGATGGGCTTTCACCCCCATTTTATATTGCCAGGTAAGGCTAAGAAGTGGTGACAAGCCCATGATCATGTATTCATTCAGTTTCATACCCAAGTGAGGATCTGAATCTAGGCATCCCTATTCCTAGTCCAGCGCTCTAATTACAACACCCACTTGCTCTGGATTCTGCTTTTCCCAGCTACCCCTGTGAGAGCTTGGAAATAGTATGGTTTTGGACCACAACTCCTTGAATTTCCCCAGCTGACACAGCTGCAGGCTGTTAAGTTGAAAAGGGGTAACTTTTCCAAGTCCTGCACTGCACCAATATGGCTTAATGGCTAGTTAATGCCCAGAATGACTATGAGTAGGAGACAAAGTGGCAAGGCTTAGGATAATGCCAGGGCAGAGCAAAGCCCAAATTCCTCTTTGCCAGTTGCACATTGTCTCATGTAGTGCCTATTCTTGGGCAAGTTTAGGCTTCTGCCAACCAAAGCTGACTGCCTAGGTTGCTTGGGCTCAATCCCCTGGCAGAATCACTCCCTGTCTCATCTGCCTTGATAGTTCCCAGCTTGAGAGATGCCCACACTCTTTCCCCATGGTGCTGGGAAACTTTGCCTCAGCCCCCAGGAGAAAAAGGTAAACATGGGTGGAGGAACACTGAGTGTACACATGAGGAAGATCAGTCTAAGAATATAATGCACTTAATTTCTACAAGCAGATCTCAACAGGATGAATCCTGTTTGTGCTCAAAACTGCCTGACCTGAAAACTCTTATCACTGTATGTCAACTACCTGTGGTGAAAAAGTATTTTGCATGTACCTGGTGCAGCACTTTTTTTTTTTTAATTAGGTCACTTTTTCTTACTACTTATTGTATTAAGCGTTTGGTATTCAGAAGCAGGTGAGCCAGCGTGAGGTAGCGGTTTGAGCCCTGCATTATGACTCCAGAGAACATGGCTTGAATCCCTGGCCATTTCTGCACTAGCCTGTTATAGCGCGATGATTCCACTTTCAACATCCTCTGGCACCCTGGGGTTTGCAGTTTCGGGAGGGGCCGGCCGGCCCCTCCCGAAACTGCAAACCCCAGGATGCCAGAGGATGTTGAAAGTGGAATCATCGCGCTATAACAGGCTAGTGCGGAAATGGCCCCTGTTCAGCTGTGGAGACCCACTGGGTGACTTTGGGCAAGTTACATACACTCTTTCAGCCTCGGAGGAAGGCAATGGCAAAAACCCCTCTGAACAAATCGTGCAAAGAAACCCTGTGGTGTAAGTCAGAAACGACTTGAAGAGCCACAATAATATTCAGGTGTGGTCCTGGGCAACGCATGGCCAAATAGCTCCCTCCTGTAAATCCCGCCTTAGGCTCTTTCTACCAACAGGGAACTGGGGTCAGGCACTCCCCACAGACGTAGCCTTAACAACTCTCCTCGTTACTACTGTAACTTCTGTTTCTCCCACAACCTTGGCACCCGACCTTATGAAGCCCACCAGGAGGCGAACTGTCCGCGGGGCTGGGCGACCTTCGTGCCTCCGGTGGGTGGGTGGGCGAGCGCAGCCCGAGGGCACCACGCCCTGCAGCCTCCGTCCTTCTCCCACAGCCCTGTTCCCGTTCACACGCGACGGAAGGGAACCCGACGGGGCTTTGCTGTCGAGTATTCAGAGCCGTGCCATGGCGCTGCCGGGACGGATCCGTCGGTGCGATGCCCTGTCGGACGGGCGACCCGCGCGCACCACCTACCTCTCGGGTCCTGCCTCCGGAAAGCCCTGCCTTCTCTCCCCGGCCCAGCCGCTCAGCCGCTGCCGCTCCGTGGCCCCCCACTCCCGGCGCACTTTAGGGCGCACATGCCCGACGGCGCTGAGCTCGCTTCGCACGCACCGCGCTCCGCCTGAGCCATGTGCGCCTCGGCTCGCCTCGGGCTCCCCGAACAACTTAGCAGCCAAGGTCTTCTGCACACCGGAGGCGCCTCCCGCAGCTCCGCGGCGCGCCGCTCCAAAGGTCCCTCCCTGGGCGAGAAGCGGCCTCTGCGCCGTCCGGTGCCATGCTCGGCCTTTTGGAAGCTCGGATCGCCACGCCGCGGACCTCCGCCAGGCGAGAGAGCCCCCTCTTCCCCTGCGCCTAGGCGCCGGCTGCAAATTCGTGCGCAACCCAAAAAGGATCGGGGGAGAGGGGGGCGCTGAGTCTTTCCTTGAGGATGCTGCTGCTTCTCCTCCTGTTTTCGCTCTCCAGATCGGAGAGCTTGCTGCTCCTCGGTGGTTTATCTATGCAACCAAGAAAGGGAAAAGGTGGGGGTGGGAGGGAGATCAACGAAGCGCATCAGATGCCAGAAAGAGCGAGCGAGCGAAGCTGCCTCTCCAGCCCCGGCGAGCGTTCCGGCGTCCCTTGGAGCTCTGCCTCCTGCGTGTTATCACTGGAACCTTTTGGAAGGCAATTAATTAAGCCAGAGAGGCAGGGAGACGCCTGGCTTCCGAGCCAAGGGAGGGAAAGGACGCGGGAAAGCCTCGCAGCAAAAAAAAAGTAGGATTGTGTTTGCCTGTTGTTTTAGCTGGAGAGAGAGAGGATCTCCCCTGAAATTCCACAGATAGGCGCAGTTCCGTGGCAGAGCTGAGGAAAGTCGCCCCCAGGAAGCGTGGAGATGAGGGGGAAGCCTCGTGCTGTCGAGATAACCGTCGTGCCCCCTCCCCGTCTTGTTCTCTGGGGCAAAAAGAGGCCAGTGAAAAGAAGGAAAGAGAACCTGCCTGGAAGTGGGGAGAGGTGAAAAGCTAGGGAGCAGAACTAGATAGGCTGCGATGCCCAGGGCCCCCAGAACTGTTTTTAAGGTTTGGGGGCTCAATATTGCCAGGCAGATTCTGATTAATTTCGCCTAGATCCTTAAATATGAAGAACTCCTTCCAGCACAATGGGTAGTAAAAAGTGTTCTCCGTGTGCGCAGAGTACTACGTCCAAGTAAGTGTGCGTAGAACAGACTGTAGGCAGTCTTTGTTCTTCCTGCAAGGGCTCAAGGACAGTCGCTGTCTTAATTTTTCTCGGGGTTTGATCCTTTAGTATACACCTTGTTGACAATTCCTCCTGAGGAGGTTCAACTACATAAGAGGTGGTTCAGTTTTGCCAGATCATGGAGGAGTGGTGTCCCCCGCCTAATCTGGGGAAGAGGGTCAAGTCCCACCTGCCTCCCCAGTTCCAGGATACCGAGATGCAAAAGGAAGATAGGGCCCCTCCACCTTTAAGAACTGTATGGAAGGAGATTTCAGCAGGTGCAGCTTGTGTTAGGAGATAGCTGCTTAAATCCCCACTTTTGTAGACCTGTTGAAAGTACAATACAGGAGCCTTGTCCTCTTCTGCATCTCCTCACTCTAAGTAAGGCAGGATCTGTTGGTTTGTTGTTGGCCAGGTCTGGCCCTTTGCTGTTGGTTTCATTGCGATCTGGTGCAAGGGGTGGGCATTTTTTATTCTTTTACCTTGTAAAACGTAATGCTGTGTTTGCTGGCGTACAAGACTCACTCCCCCCCCCCGGAAAAATACTGTTTGAAAATGGGGCACGTCTTATATGCCGGTGTGTCATATGCGCCACCAAATAGTATTTGCCAGTGTACAAATGGGGTGCATCTTATACACAGGTGTGTCTTATACACTGGCAAATATGGTACTTTTACAAGAACAGAATACTTTTACTTCAGTATTCTAAGGAGATATTTCTAAGCTTGCCCAGGCTGTTTCCCAAGCACATATTTCACATCTTTGTGAAATGCAGGTTGGCATCCTGTTCAGCAATTATTGTAAACTGGATTTACAATCTCAACATTGGTGGGGCATTCATGTTTCTGGTAATCAATCATTGAACATGACCCAAAAGCCCTGCCTTTGTAGCCTGGAAGTACCCCGATGAAAGTGTTCCCACAGTGCTGCAGAGCAAGTGCTGAGGAATATCTGCAGTGCTCTCCCTGTTACAGGCAAGGTATATTCAGTTGTCAGCTTCTGTGCCTGCTCATATAAGGAATGGAATTTACCCTAGTATATCCTGATAGAGTGAATGGTAAACACATATGATCTAATACAGGCAATTAGATTGGCGAGAATGTGTGTCTGTGTAAGTCAGAATCATTCAGGACCTGGCTGGCCTGGGATAAATACCCAATGATCTGGAATGTAAACAAAGGTAAGAAACACTTGCACAGTTGTATGCAAGAGAGGAAGACAGTCACTAGCCTGACCTGGGAATGAACCTCCTCACAGGTACGCCAACTGAGGAAGTAGGATAGTTACGACTTCTACTGAACCCCAGGCAGAGATGGAAAAGAGAGATGTGACACACAAGTACTGAATCCCTCTCGTATGGTTTACTTTGACTGGGCAGCTTACAAGCTGAGTGGGCATAAGGAGAGGTTAAAAAGAAGCTGAGAAGTAGCTCTTATGAATGCTTACTTGAATGCTGTTAAGATTTAACAATGAGAATAATCTTTGAATGCCTATGTAGTCACAGATGGCTCTTTAAGAGAAGTGTAATTCCTCAAATAGATCAGAATGTATTCCCAAATGGATTTTATAGGCTCAAATTTGTTATTAATGTGGTTAAGGGTGATACAAGGAAGATAACTCTGTACATGTGTATGTAAAAGCCTTTATGAAATATCTGTATAATGCCTTAGCAGACATTACGGGAAAATATGAAATTATGGAAGAACTTTCTTCTGCTTCTGGTGATGGAGATAATGGGTAAAAAGCTATGTTGGCTGGTTTAATAGTTAACTGTTACCAATCCTGTTAAAGAGATGGAGGAAGATCAAGATCAATCCTTATGAAAGTCCCAATGAAAGTATAGCATTCTAATAATCACATCCTGTAATATAATGACATGAATGATGCCTTTTATGCAATGTGATGGTGAAACTAAGAGTTCAGACATTGCCATGTCTGTATTTCTCCCTAAAAGAAATGTGTATGTGTGTGTATGTATATATATGAACTGATATAATAAATATTCTGAAAAAGAGTACCAAAAAAAAAGCCCACTTATAGCCCATATAAATATCCTGAAATTCCCATACTTAAGAATGTTTGGTGTTCACTCAATCTATCTGATGGTTTAACCACCATCAGAAATTGGGTACTCAGGTGTCTAGAAGGTGATAGAGACTCCAGACAGAATCTAGAATTAGCTGACAAGTGGGAAGGACATTCAGACTAAGAGATGAGCTGGGTAACCCCATCTGTTTCATCCTGGTTCTGGAGCACACTGAGACAAGTAGTTGTGGCAAGACCCATGGGGTCTGTCCAATGCCTATTCTTAATGCACATTATGACCAGGAGAACTCTGCAGATGTCAATTCTCAGAGTTCTGTTCTGCAACACCTTGCAAATCCTTTGGGTGAGGCACTGCCAGGCTGAAACAGTATGTTTTTTGGGGGGTGACATTGTCTGACATAATTATGACAATGGAACTCCATCACTGTAGTTATGTTGATGATGCAGGAGCTAGGCCACAGTTGTTAAGTGACTGCATGTGATTTCCTGTCCTAGTGGGTTGCAGTTGTGGCCAAATGTTGAGGAACTGATGATACTATTTATCCTACTGTCCTTTCTTAGACTCCAGGAAAACTACTATCTGGGATTTTGTCTGTCTTGAAAATATGACTTTATTCAATATCAGAAAGGAAACAGGACATGAATTAATGCTGTTTTAAAAGTGAGGTTCCTTGCCAAACAAAGGTCTATAACTGCAACTCAGATCAATTTTCTACCCCAGGATTTTCCAGGGGCTACAGACTGCCAAAAATGCTACCAAACCAAACCCACATGCAAGAGAATTTTTGGAAAAAATAGTTTCCTGGTTTTCAAAAGTGGCTTTTTTATATATTTAATATTGCAGAGGCAACCTGCAATTTATTTATTTATTAAAATATATATTTTCTGCCCTATATTTGAAGATCTCAAGGCTGATTCCTGTGAAATCAATTTAAGACAAGAATAAGATTAATTGAAAAGACTGAAAATATATTTAATTATTTATAATTTAAAGCTAGACACTTTAAAATGATGCTGACTATAGCATATGTGCTAATTGGATAACATGAGTTGCTCCTCAAAGACTTTAGTAGAAAACTGTGTTTTGACTTGGTGCTGGAATGACACCAGTGTGGGCTCCAGCTGGGCCTCTGAATGGAGGGTATTCCCTAACAGGGTGCCACAGCAGAGAAGGCCCTGTTCTGTGTCTTCCCACAATGGGCTGCCCCCACTGGTGGGACACAGAGGAGGGCCTCTCCAACAGCCCTCAGATGATCATATGTAGGGGGAGGCACTCCCTTGAATATTAAATTCCCAAGCTGAAGACTTCAGACATTATCACGAGCACCTTGAGGCCTTTCTGCACTACATTGTTATAGTGCTATTATTCCACTTTTGATATTCTGTGGAATTCTGGGGTTTGTAGTTTACTGAGGCCAAAGAACTCTCTGACTGAGAATTCTAAATGCCTCTCCCTAAACTGCAAACCCCAGGGTTCCATTGATGTTGAAAGTGGAATAATAGCACTATAACAGCATAGTGTGGAAAGGCCTTAGAATTCAGACTGTAAGTGCATTTGCAGCCAGTGCAATTTCTTTAAAACTGATGTTGTGTGGGTTCTGCATGGTGTTTCAGCTAATAGCCTGGCTGCTGCATTTTGTATTTAAAAGGTATAGTATCACTCCAAGAGGTTTCCAGGAGAATCACTTCATTCCTTTCTTTGCCAGAAAAAGGGTGGTTGTGGGAGTCTGGACATGTGAAAATAGCCTTAGGCTCCACATGCCTTCCAGGTTGCATTTTGCTCATCCATGATGCAACATCTTGTTGGGGGCTGAATGGTTTTAACATGAGATACTGATGGACTCTCAACTGGTTGTGATAGTGCTAGGAATTATTTGGGACGGGGTGGGAAATAAGATAGTCCATATGCCTTAATATAAAGAGGCTGCAGTCACCGTTGGAATACTTTGTACAGTTCTGGTCATGCCATTCAGCAGATGACATCGTAGTTGTGGAAATGGTGCAAAGAGGGGCAACCGAGCCATCTTCTCTTCAGATGGTACCCTCCAGGTGTGTTGGACTAGGCCTCATATCAATCTCTAGTTGGTACCTTACACAGAAATTCAAAATGTGTTTGCAAATGCTTAAAAAAATAAGGAGAAGCACATAGACATTTATAAAATATACATGGGATTTGAGACAGCCAGTGGTTCCCATGTCAGTAGGGGAAAAGAAGGTGGCAAACCTAATTGAGCATGAACAGGATTGAACACAGTGGGATGAAAAGCCAAGCTTTTAAGTGTTATACGTGGCCATGCACAAAGCTGTCAGTCCCAGATTCTCCCTCATCCAGTCAAAAAAGCCCCTACCAACCTTCAAGGTCTTTCTACTCTGAATACAAAGAAATTAACAAAATGTTGTGAATTTGTATCAAAAACAAGGTAAAATGAAATACCCTTTTACTCCTCAGCATATTAAAGAGAAGCACTAGCTACAAGGGAGGGGATGACGACATTGCCGTTCCAAATGAGAATTTTGCTCCTCTCCAAACTGTTATTATAGTAGGGAGAGAGAGAGAACTGAAGATCGTTCATATCTACATTTCATGTATGTGGACTCCCTTAGTAACTTTGTCTATCCCCTTTTTTTGGGGGGGGGGTTGTCTAAATTATATTTCTAAATGAACCGCTGAAGTTTTAAGATACTGCTTGCTAAATTTGGGGAGTGAAGGAAAAGATCATTTGGAGGACAGAGTTCTTATGTGACAATGACCTAATTGCACCCCTACTCTCTGTTCTGCCCCTGTGGCTGTTAGAGAGATATTGTGGCATCAGGACTATAGGTCCCAACATTCTTTGCCATTGGCTTATGCTGGCTAGGGCTGCTGGGAGTTGCAGTCCAACAACATTGGGAGAAACATGTTATTCATATCCAGAGACCAAATTGTTAGCTCCCTTCACATCAGGTGCCCTGGTGGGAAACAGTAGAGCCCTGATGCTAAAATTCCTGGTTGTAGGCCAGCCAATTAAAAAATTGTCAGCATGATGCATTTACAGATGGGCTTTGTGGTAAAACAAAATAAGTATTGTGAAACATAATTCATAGAGCATAATGTCAGGCCCATGACATTATCCCCACTGCCTTCTGATCTAATTGGAAGCCAATTGAAATGGCTTTAAAGATTGAGTCAGTCAAGCACAATGTCAGGCTTTTTCAGCTCTTTTTTTATGAGATAGCAAGGGAGGACATCAAGGGGTGGGAGGGGGGACACCTCAGCAGAAGAGGGAGATTCCAGTTCTGCTGTGAGATGAAGCGTAAGCTATTTATTTTTTATGGTAATTAGAAATGGATGGATCAGCAGCCGGAAGCCAAGAAGGAAATGCGTATGAATTCATCTGAGTGGCTGTCTTACATGGGACTAATTATGAGCACAGACTTCAGGATTTCTTTGCCCTGCGGGATGCGAGGGGCCGGATTTAAATGCATTTCAGTCAGTGTTGTGTTATAAAAGGCTTGTGTGGATTTGCCTCGTTATCTGGATTTTTTTTTCAAGGCTGTCATTTTATCAGAAGAATATTTGCCCTGAGGGGAACTGCTGAATGGCACTGAAAGGGATCCTCGCCAATGAGGTCTTGTTTTAGTTCATAAGAGACTCTTTTGGGACAAGTTGTGATCATGCACTTGTGTGCAGAGAGAGAAGAAGAGAAATTCCACTTTCATAGAACAGGGTGTAGCTGTTCCACAGAGGTGAGGACTGCAGATCTATGCAATTGTACTGTAGGTATGCAGTGCTGGTATCTGTGAAATCTGATCATTTTGGGGTGGAGGGAATCTGGAGACACACACACACACACGTATATATACACAGTCAGCCCTCCACATTTGTGGGTTTCACATTTGCGGATTTGATTATTCATGGATTATTTGCTGTCAGCTCTGCTGCTGCCCTATACCATTTTTAATAGGAACTGCAAGCCTTGTGAGACTGAGAAACTGTGAACGAGGCTAGTACATCCTTATTAAAAAATAGTGTGGGGCAGCAGTGGAGGTAGCAGTAAACCCCACCAGCCACCCATTTCTGCCTTCTGAAGGAACCCTGATGCCTCAAAGGAATGTGCATGGTTTGTCTGTTGAAGATAATGGGATATAAGCATTCACTTTTTTTATGTGCAGGTTCCTTAAATGGAACCCCTACATATGTGGAGGGTGTACTGTATATACAGGGAATAGACCAGTGGGAATTTTGTCTGTGCAAGCTTTACCATAGTGACACAGAGATGCTCAACAGCAGTACTGCTGGATTGTGCCCGTAGTTTTCAGTTGAGAATACAGTATACTTTTTCCCATTTCTGTACCTACTCCTCTCTACAATTAATTAATTTCTGGCCCTCTAAATTGAAGGCATTAGCATTTGTAGTTTCAACAATCTGCATAATTCTTCCCCCAAACCTCCTGTAGTCCTGTGTATTTCCACACTAGGCTGTTATAGTGCTATTATTCCATTTTCAACATCCTATGGAATCCTGGGGGTTGCAGTTTAGGGAGGGGCCTCAACAGCCCCTCCCTAAACTGCAAACCCCAGGATTCCATAGGATATTGAAAATGGAATAATAGCACTATAACAGTCTAGTGCATGTAACAATGCCTATTCATGCTTTTTTCAGGAGTAGCATACATACAAAGGTTGTGGATAAGAGCAGATGCGAATAAAGGAGGAACAGGAAGGTCATATGTTTTAAGGAATTGGTTGGGTATATTCAGGAAGACTTGTGGAAGATTCTCTCTGTATACAATAAGACTGCCTGCATGGATAGATCAAAGTGTATTGCAGGTGAAAGATTATATGATTGATTATGAAAGTTAATATCTGTTATCTGTTTTCCTTCCAATCACAGTTTAAATGACACTGTGTTTACCAGGCTTCTCCTGTGTATACATAAGTTTTGCATGGAGATGTAAGAGACTGTGTACTTTTGGTGCCATTATTAATTCCACTCCCTCCTGGCCCCTTACCCATATTTATATACAAACTGAAAGGATACACACTTTTGTTAGGGTACAATCTTATAGTTACATCTGATACCTTACCCTCTTATGCCTAGGTGAAAGCCCTACTTGAACTAATGCTTATCTTCTGAGCTGACTTTCTATGAGTTGTTTTTGTTTCCAGAACCCTTGTGGAGCCAGTCCCCTCAAAATATTTGCAGCCAAAAAAGGAAAAGCAGTATTCATGGAAGCCACCACGAGCAGCAAGTTGTTGTGTGCCTTCAAGTCACTTCCAACTTACAGTGACCCTAAGGTAAACTTGTCACAGCGGTTTCTTGGCAAGGTTGTTCAGAGGGTGTTTATCACTGTCTTCCCCTTAGACTGAGAAAGTGTGACTCACCCAAGGTCATCCAGAAGGTTTCCATAGCTAAGTGAGGATTTGAGCCCTGGTCTCTGGAGTCATAGTCTAACTTTCAAAGTACTACACCATGCAGGCAGAAGACTTTGCTTTAAAATCTTGCTTTTTGTGGAGACAAAAAGATCCCCAGAGCTTGTCCACCTCTAGTTTACAAGCTGCAACAGGACTCCTTTTTTGCATGAACACTAAGGCCCTTTTCGCACGGGTTTTCTCTCGCGAAATAGCCCCGTGAGCCTCGCAGAAGTGGGAGCGTCACTCTGCATGATGCACTCTCACTTCCGCCACGCTCACGGGGCTGCAGCGGTGCGATCGCGGTTTTTTTGATTTTCGCTTCGAAGCGAAAATCACCCGCGCTCGCGCAACGCTCCTGGCGCCCATGCGCGCTTACCTGCTGTGCGGAGCGTCAGGGAGGCGACCGGGTCGCACTTCCTTCCCTCCACCCCTGCGGAAGGAAGGGGCGGGGCGCTTGCGCGACGGACACGCCAGCCTGCTGCCTCATGCGAGCGGGGAGGACGGACGCACCAGCCTGCTGCCTCGTGCAAGCGGGAGGACGGACGCGCCAGCCTGCTGCCTTGCGCGAGCGGGGAGGGCGGCTCGTGCGAGAAGCCTCCTCCGGGAGGCTGCCGCTTCTCCCCTCGTTCCTTCGCCTGCCCTCCTCGCGCGAGGCAGCAGGCTGGCGCGTCCGTCCTCCCCGCTCGCACGAGGCAGCAGGCTGGCGCGTCCGTCGCGCTAGCGCCCCGCCCCTTCCTTCCTCGCGAGAAGCCTCAATGCGAAAAGGGCCTAAATTAAAGTAATGCAATTATTCCTCTGCAGTTTGACAGTCCAGACATATTCATCGTCATCATCATCATTATTATCTGGCATTGATCGTACATTAAGTCTGATGTTAAGGCATAGCTACCACACCAGCCAGTTTCATGCTAATCTTCATAAAGTTGTAAGGACATTGTCCCAAATGTCACTGAACTTCTTTTTAAAATGTGGTGCAAAGAAAAAGGTAGGGTAACCTTGGGCCATTAACTTTCTCCCAGTCTGACCTATCTGACTTATCCTTCTTCCAGGGAGAATGCAGGAAAGACCCATGTATATCACTCTGAGCTCACTGGAGAAAAAGTGGACTTTGTGTAATGAAGAATGAAGAAAGGAAGAGAGAATTTAATAAGGGCACAGCTGTACTGAAATGTACTTTTTATGTTAGACGTAGGCACTTTTCTTCTTTAGGTTTTAGTTTAAATGTATCAAAAGAAAAGATGCATATGTGTGCCAGTCACTTGGAAAGAAAGAGCCAAAATAATGGATGATGAAGGGAAATGTGACTCAGAGGCCATTTCTGCACTAGACTGTTATAGTGCTATTATTCCACTTGCAACATCCTATGGAATCCTGGGGTTTGCAGTTTTGGGAGGGGCTGGTGGGCCCCTTCCGAAACTGCAAACCCCAGGATTCCATAGGATGTTGGAAGTGGGAATAATAGTGCTATACCAGTCTAGTGCGGAAATGGTCAGAGATGAACGAGGCCAAATGATCACAGAGAAAAATCCCAAGCCTTGGAGGTCACAGGAGAAAAGGGCCAGAATGTACATGCAAACCAGACATGTTCTGTGTTACTTCAAGACTCTGCTGTCTTCTTACTCAGTTACTTCTGATGCCGCTACACATACTGGAAAGGAACATGGTTATGTATATTGAACATGACGTCTGAACTAACTCACAATGATGTGGAGATAAAAACAAGTACGAAAGCAGGTCAGCTGAAAATATCTTGCCATTTCTTTATCTCGGCCCTCCCCGCTCCCTCTGTCTTGCTCATCTTATACTCAGGTGTGTCCTTTCCTCCCTTCTCTCAATGCCCAGTGGAGATTTTACAGGCAAACTACATTTGCTGGTAAATCCCTGCATGTGGATGAGAGATGCAGCCGCCTCCTACCATTTTCTCTCTACTCCAGCAGCAAGTTGTGCGGAAGCAGAAGCAAGCAGTCCTTGCAAAGCATGGAATGAGTCATCCCTCTGGTACACCTTGCCTTTGCCCACTCCATTACACCTTGGTAGCTAGTAATGAGATATGGGAGGTGAACCTAATTGATCCATTGCATCCATTCAGCTCTTTGTATTACAAAAGGCTCTGCTTAGAAATAAAAGCCTTATGAAATATGCCTTTGAACGTTTCATATAAAGACCAGCCCAGGAACAACAACAGGGGTACTAAGGAAACAGATGAAGAGACAGCTTTGCTGAGGTAGTTAAACAGCACAAAGCTATCATGGACCTGCAGCTTGGGGAGAAAATGGATAATCGGCTTTTATTTACTGGATGTAGGAGATGCTGTAAAACTGGATTTATAAGTAAGCCATGACACTTAATGACTGAGTTTTAAAGCATCTCCTTCCAATAAAACAGCTATTGCCTGAATTACATTCTATTGCCAAAATCTGGCTTTTACAGGTATAGAACCAAGGCCCTTCATATCCAGAGGCAAAAGCTGAAGTCCTGTCTGCTGACCTGAACAACGTAAGAATAATACACCGGCATTTTTAAAAACCTTCTGTAAAACGTTCCAGGCTGAGCTTGGCTGTGAGCCAAGTCTTGACTGACGGCTGCTTCAGGTGATGTCATGCCTTGTGTCTGTCCTTGAGTCTTCCTTGGTTGACTACCCAAGAGTGTTGCTTAGACCTTGCTTGACTTGTCCCTTCTCGACATCATGCGTCTTGTTGCTCTCACCTTGCTACAAATGATCTGTTTTGATGTTGACCTGACCTCTTTGCAGCCCCCTGGGACCTGCATGATCTTCTGTGGATTTAAGATGAATCCTGTTGCTGCTGCCGAGCAGTAAGCCAGAGGGACTTTCTCCTTGCTGCTGAAAGAAGTCTTGTGATGTGCCATTAACAAGTCCCAGTTCTGTCACACCTCTTAGAGAAGATCTTCCAAGCTAAAATAGGAAGTGCTGTATTGTATCTCAAGAGATGTTGGCCAAGTCACTTTTTGGGGGCTTGAGCTCCCAGAATCTCCCACAGAACATAGCGAGTGTATGCGTGTGTCAATCTCCTAAGGCAGCCTGGCTGAGTTTATAGTGAAAGATAACTTTGTGATTAGACCACTGCAGTGTATGGAAGATGATTCAGAAACTACAGCTAGTACAAAATTCAGCAGCAAGATTGCTGACTGGCATACCATATGGACAGCACTTAACACTGGTCTTCAGGAGTTGCTCAAGAGCTAGTGGTGTAGTGGTTTGAATGCTGGACTAGAATTTTGGGAGACCTGAGTTCAAATCCATGCTCAGCCATGGAAGCCCACTGAGTGACCTTGGCTGAGTCACAGCCTCAGAGAAAGGCAACCCCAAACTCCCTCTCAACAAATCTTGCCAAGAAACGATAGGTTCACCTTAGGATTGTCATAAGTCAGCAATGACTTGAAGGCACACAACAACAACAACAACAACAACAACAACAGCAGCAGCAGCAGCAACAAAAAACAACAGAACTGCACTGGCTGCCATTTTGCTACCGCTCATGGGTTTGAAGTAAGGGCTAAGGTAGGACAGGCTGTTCTGCTATAAGAAGGGAGCTGTGTGGGTCCCTGTCACACTACGCTTTTGGACCAACCTTATAACCAAGGTGGGAATGGGAAAGGCAAAGACTGTTGCAAGAGAGGAGAGAAAGAGGGAGCTCATGACTCCCTCTTCTTTCATATGTGAGAGAAGTGGACACATCTGTGTGAAAAATTGCTGAAGAATTCTTCTTTGTTCTTCCCAGAAACCTTGTTGTTCTCCTTCGATATAAAATGGACTAAAATAAAATTATTACCAATAAAAAGCAAAACTATGTAATCCATCTCTTTTTTCCTCTCCCCGACTAATAAATAATTTAGATAACTTCTAACCAACCGAAATGGTTCCTCACCAGGGCCAACTCAAGATGTGTTTCTGTCTGAGGCAGACTAATAAATCAAAGCTTTGTTTTCTCAAGTCAAGGCACGTAGTACATGTCCAGTCAAGTTATTCTGGCACCTGAGGCAGAAATTCCTGCAAGTGCTTCCTCTTCTTCCTGGCAGTAAAAATACAATTATAGGAAATTAAATAACTAACATGTTACTCTTTTGAAATATCCAAAATCTGCTGCCTCAGGCAGCCTCCTCACTGTGCCTTATTGTAGGGCTTGACCTGTTCCTCATATAACAGTCCAACAGTTACATTTTATAACTTGGATACACCACTAGAGCAATATCCTACATTTTAAATGTATATTGTGTGACAATTCTAAAAGGCCAATTATCAGACTTTAAAATGAATCTATTAGGATACTGAAAGTGAGTCTTTAGGATTCTTTTTTTGTTTTGTTTTGTTATTAGTATACTTGTTGCCATTATTAGGTATAAAAAAAAAGAGTTAATTCTCATTCTTAGCCCCAGTATCTTCTAAATCAATGTATACATGATTGTATTTATTTTTGCTATCTATATATAAATTGATGCATCACTTGTGTCAGTGTTTAAGAGGTATCTGGAAATAACTACCATATATATAAAACATACCTGCCTTGTCCTCTCCACAAATAGCTTTGACTCTGCCTGAAGTCAGAGCCCACCTTGCCAAAATTTTATAGCAATCCCCTACTAACTGTATGTGTGCCAAGATTCCAATACTCGTTTTCGAGTTATAACTCTATAAATAAGTAGGGACATCCATATCCAAATGTCTGTTCCAGGTTGTCAAGTAAGAACTTTTAATATGTGTTGGTAAATCCAGACAGCATCTCCCCAGTGTATTTAATAATTTCTTCTAATTATGTTACAGGTCTCTGGGTACAATCCAAAACATTCCTATGAGAAAAACAGTGCTCTTATAACCATTGCAGCTGATGTTTATGCAAACAGGATTGGAAGAGAGCCAATGTGGTATATTTGAGTGTTGGACTAGCACTGTGGGAAACCAGGGTTCAAATCTTTGATCAGCCATGGAAACCCACTGGGTGACCTTGAGCAAGTCACACTCTCTCAGCCTCAGAGCAATGCAATGGCAAACTCCCTCTGACAAATCTTGCCAAGAAAATCCCCATGATAGATTTGCTTTAACGCTGCCATGAGCCAGAAATGACTTGAAGGCACACAACAACAACAAATAGGATTGGACTTTGGGATTGGACCTCCAATTTCTTTATTACAACGACTAGTAATATTCAAAGACATAGCCATGTTAGTCTTTTTTAGCATAAAAAGTTGTGAAAGATTCCTGTAGCACCTTTGAGACTGAGAAAAAGAAATAATCTAGTATACCCTTGAAATTTCTTTTTCTCAGTCTCAAAGATGCTACAGGATTACTTTATATCTTTTAATATTACAGCAGATTACAGTGGGTCTTCAGGATCTGATGGGATTTTGTTCTAGGATCTCCCAAGGGATGCCAAAATCCATGGATGCTCAAGTGCCATTATAGATAATAGTGTAGTAAAATGGCATCCCTTATATAAAATGGTGAACAACTCTAAAGTTTTGCTTTCTGGAATTTTTCTTTTAATACTTTCAAGCTATGGTTGGCTGAATCCATGGATTCAGAATCTGTGGTTACAGAGGGCCAACTGTAGCCAATAATAAGGTAATTCAACAGTCCAACTTTGAACTGTCTGCCTTTAGAGGATTTTGTTGCCCCAAAATGTTCATTACTTGATCTCTGTCAGAAAGTCATAAGAAACATTTATCATAATATCTTTTAAGTTAGTCTTTTTTGCTTATTTTAAAAGAGTCCTAAATGCAGTATCTGTTTTAACACAACTAGCCATTCCTATTAACTATTTCTGCAAATAGAGCAATCAGTTCTGTCCTTCTATCCTCTCCATCGTACCAAGTATTTTTTTATGATTTATCCTTCCTTCCATTTCTTAATGTTCACCAATAAACTAATTCTCTTTCCCAGAATCTTAATTAATTCTTTCCTATTCACTATAGATTTTCCTTGCTTTTTCATTTCCTACTTAATAGCCCTTTGTGCCACTTAATATCCTCTTTCAGATATTTCATTGCTGCCTTGCTTTGGGTTGTTCTCATATCAGTCACTTGAATCTCCCTTTCACATTTCTCTCCATCTCTTCTAATTGTATTTTCCCCTCCAAAACAATCGTGAACACGATTAAGCCTATTACACTTATGTCATTTAGTGACTGATTCTAAGCAGTCCCCTTGCAAATTTGCTTTCCTAACAGCTCTGGTTGTTGTTGCAAGGCAATTTTTTGAGGTGAAGTGATTTATAAAAGAAAGTGGAGGGCCTTCTGCTGCTGCTGAAGTTGGTTGCTTCCCTCTTTCTCTGTCTCTTCCATGTAGGTGAGTTCTGTTTTGAAGATGAGCGTTCTGAGGTGCTGGTACAAGGATCCGAAAATGCAATAATGGGCTCGATGAGGCAGTCATGTAATATTCTAGCAGTGTAAATTCTTCCGGCAGGCAATCAGGGTCATTGCCTGAGGCTTTAGCTTGGAGGCAACAGCTCTGGCAGACAGGACAAATAATTCCTGTTCAGTTTAAAGTGGGTTGCACTGGCCTACTTGGCCAGCAATGCATTAACAGTGTCAATTTTACTGGTAGAGAGGAAGCAGAGCAATTTACATGAGTCCCACTTCAACAGTGTCTGGGTGTGGCTTGAGAATTTAGGCTTGATTTGCTCCAGGCTATGTTTCTTTTTTGTCAGTCCAAAGTATCCAGAGAAATCTTCTCTAGCACCATGGCTATTTCCACACTAGACTATTATAGTGCCATTATTCCACTTTCAACATCCTATGGAATCCTGGGATTTGCAGTTTAAACTGCAAACTCCAGGATTCCATAGGATGTTGAAAGTGGAATAATAGCTCTATAACATTCTAGTGCAAAAATGGCCTTTGTTTCAAAAGTATTGGTCAACAAGTAACACTTGCCTGTTGACCAAGCAAGACCAAAAACTCAGACTCCAAGTTTTTATACCCAGTGTGACCAGTCATAAATCAGTCGTAAATGAAAATGGCTTGGTCATAAATCAAAATAGAAACCGCAGCCTGAAATCAGAAGAAAGCTAAGAACTGGACGGGCAGCTATAAAGGAATATGATAATATCCTCAAGTATAAAGATATATCATAGAATCATAGAGCTGGAACAGACCACAAGGTCTGTTGAGTCCAAATCCCTGCCATGCAGAAATAGTCAGTCAAAGCATTTCCAACAGATGGCCATCCAGTCTCTGTTTAAAAATCTCAAAAGAAGGCTCTACCACACTCAGAGGCAGTGCATTCCTCTGTTGATCTGCTTTTACTGTCAAGTTCTTCCTAATATTTAGGTGGATGTTTAGATGGAATCTCTTTTTCTGAAATTTGAAGCCATTGCTCCATGTCCTAATCTCTGAAGCAGCAGAAAACAAGTTTGTTCCATTTCCATATGATATCCCTTAATATATTTAAAAATAGCTATCATTTCTCTTCTCCAGGCTAAACGTACCCAGCTCCTCAAGCTGGTCTTCATAGGGCATGGTTTCCATGCCTTTTACCATTTTGGTTGCCCTATTCTGCACACGTTTCAGAAAGGATACACACACACACGTTACCCTGATCTCTGGGGGTCCCGGGAGGGGCACCCAAATAACCAAACAACAACAACGACGACGACCTGGGGAAAATTAGCTGGAGCACTCACTAAATCTAGCGAGAGGCAGTGTAACTTAGCAGGATCTTGCAACCCAACGTCTATGGGGTCAGGTCAGCCAAGCAGCCAGACAGTTTAAAGTAGCAAAAACGATGTTTTATTGAATACAAACAAACCTTAAAGACAACACAATCACACAGCTAACTAAAGAATTGGAAATAGGGATTTTTGGAGGGGAAAGGGTGATACGACACCTGTCTCGTAGTCCTGTAGTTTGAGAGCGATGTTGGGGTGCAGTGAAGGAGCTCAGTGCAGTTCACTGAGGGGAGCTCGCCAGACAAAGCAGCAGCAAGGCGGGATGGAAGTCCGGAGCGATCCAAGGAAGGTCTCGGAATCGGGGGCTTTTATAGGACGAATTGTGACTGCAGGCCATACGTTACTCGGTGAGAACAATGTGATTTAGGAGCAGGACAAAGCTTTGGAAAAGTCAGAGTTTAGCGTGATGGGCTTAAAGCCAAATCAACAATAGTGTAGCCAGTATGCAAATGCGGAGTGCTTAGTGCAGCTTTGTAAGGTTACCTGCTCGGGGCAGGGCGCCTTCGTTAGTATCGCACATAAGCAAAAGGGTGTTTGCCGGAGAGGTCCCTGAAGCAACGAACTGGCTCTGTTTGGCCTGCCTAGGTGGGGAATGGAATGTCCAGCAATTATCGGCTGCGCCTGTTTACGTGCTTGTCCGGAGGCCTCACAAACATGTGGAGCAGGGTGGCGGAGGAAAGCCGAATTATTTGATATCAAAGAGATATCGAGTGCTGTCTCCAGGTAGGCCTGGACTGCAATAACACACACACACACATAAATATTTGCAGTTGTCTGCATGCATATTTAAAATAAATCTCCTTCTTCTCTCTATGTTCTTTGTGCAAGAATCTCCTATTGACAATCAAAGGGTACTTTTAAAATCTCCCACCTTCAGTGATGAATCAGATAGCTCTGCCCTCTCCAATCTTTATGGCTGCTGTTTGCATATCTAAAAAGATTCATGCATGACTTGTCTGAGCACTGAAATTCAAGAAGGACATGGTCAAGCTGGAGCAAGTCCAGAGGAGGGCGACCAAAATGGTAATGGGCCTGGAAGCCATGTCCTATGAGGATAGATTTAAGAGAGCTGGGTATGTTTAGTCTGCAGAAGAGAAGGTTAAGAGAGGACATGATAGCCATGTTTAAATATTTGAAGGGATTCCATGTAGAGGAAGGAGAGGGCTTGTTTTCTGCTGCTCCAGAGACCTGGGCCATTTCCGCACGGGACTGTTATAGCGCGATGATTCCACTTTCAACCTCCTCTGGAATCCTGGGGTTTGCAGTTTCGGGAGGGGCCAGTCGGCCCCTCCTGAAACTGCAAACCCCAGGATTCCAGAGGACGTTGAAAGTGGAATCATCGCGCTATAACAGCCTAGTGTGGAAATGACCCAGGACAAGGAGCAATGGATTCAAGCTGCAGGAAAGGAGATTCCACCTGAACCTCAGGAAGAACTTCCTGACGGTCAGGGCTGTCCGACAGTGGAATATGGTGCCTCAGGGTGTAGTGGAGTCTCCTTCTTTGGAGGTTTTTTAAACAGAGGCTGGATGGCCATCTGTCGGGAGTGCTTTGAGGGTGTTCCTGCATGGCAGGGGGTTGGACTGGATGGCCCCTGGGGTCTCTTCCAACTCTACATTTCTATGATTCTATAATTCTATGACTTAAGAGATTATTTATCATCAGGTGTAGTTTGGATCTTGGCAGCAAGTAATACATGAACAAAAGCGTTAAGAGAAATTAGTGCTTTAAAAAAAATCACCTAGAAAAACCCTAGGCCTTCAAAATGACTTTGAGACCTGGAAGTTCCAGCAGGCAGTTATCTCAGATTAAGAAAAAAAAGGCATAAATAAAACAAAGATGGTCTAAAGGAAGCTGGAAGCATTAAGTAGTTTTATGTGGCATCAGCCACCGGTTCGCACTGGCTTCCTTCTGGGCTGTCTTACTGTGCATGAAACTTTGGGATATAAACAAGATGATGAAGCAAGTGAGCTCTCATTTTCCTTCACATTTTTTTATACATTTCCAAAGAGACAATTACCATTTCCTCAGAAAATGCAAGTAGTCTAATAATAAATCCTTTTAGATTCTACACACTGTCTAATAAAAACTGTAAGCAAATTGTTTTGGACTGATGAGTGATAATAAAGTTGCTGTATCATGAACCACTATCAGCCTGAATACCGTGAAGACACCAGATTCCATCTGATCTTGGAAGCTAAGGAGGGGCAGGCCTGGAATGCCAAATACTGTGGGTTATATTTTAGAGGGAGGCAATAGCAAACCGCTTCTGAGTATTCTTTGACTAAAGCCATTTCCACACTAGACTGTTATAGTGCTATTATTCCACTTTCAACATCCTATGGAATCCTGAGGTTTGCAGTTTAGGGAGGGGCCATTGTGCATTCCTGCTGGCTAGGGGTCCATATTTTAGAGGTTCCATGGCTGAGAAGGTCTCCACATACCCCTCTTCCTCACAAGAATACCTTCTCACCAGCTGCTGCTTCTCCTCCTCCTCCTCCTTTTTCTCATTATTTCTACTACTTGCTTGCTTGCCTGGCAGAGAATCAAGAGTCAACAAGTGAGTGGTATCTATTACTTCTTCTGTACACCACAACCATTGTGTAGGTCACAGCAAGTGGCTGTTGAACAAGGAGTCATCAGTGCATTGGATAATAAGTCAATCAGGCCTAGAGCATCTTGTTAGTAGGCTCCCTTGGTAGGACTGCGCCAACCACTGATGCTGTAATTGCATGATCAAGTTTGCTACCACTTGGTAGGTAAAGGAAGGAAGAGCCACAAAGTTATCTTTAAAACAGGGCAAGAAATCACAACCCTTTCCAGATTTTGTTGGACTGCAAGTCCCAGCAATCTTATCCAGACTTAGCCAATGGTAAGAAATACTGGGTGCTGCAGTCCAACAATATGTGGAGGACCATATGATCTTTACCTGTGTTTTAAGAGGAGAACCAGAACAGTGAAGGGAGAACCTATGCCAAGACTTCCTGCAGCTGGAGCCACACTGTGAAGTATCTGGTTGAACCAAAGTACATCTGTTGTATAGTTGCGTTATATAATGCATTTGCTCAGAAAGATCCTAGCTAATTCTGGTTTAAATGCCTGATGTGTAAGGGGCATCTAAGGGGACAGCAACAAGGTATAGTTGCCTGTCCTCAGACTGTCTTATAAATGCAGGCAAGTTGGTTTCCATCTTTTGCGTCAGTGAGAGATTATGACTAAAATGTCAGACTAAGCTTGGGAGACTCAAGCTTATATTCCCACTCAGTACTGAAGTCACTGTTTAGTGACTTTGGACCAGCGTAACCTCCTGAAGGTAAAATGGAAGGATGAAATATGTGCCTTCCCTTAAGATTTTTAGAAGAATGGTGAAATATGACAAATAGTGAGTGTGCTTCCCAATCTTTTTTCACTTCTTTACTCCTTGGCAGTCCATTTCTGTGATTATACTCCCATCCACCATCACCACATCCTTTCTTTGAGGGGGAAAAAGTTCCACCTGTGAGCTCTGAGGAGATGCTCCACATTCATGGAAGGAAAGGCAGGGTGTTAGGCCAGTAAGCCACCTTGCCCTGGGCCTTTCCATCCCATTGAGCCCATCACCCACCCAGTTCTCTGTGTTGTAAGGACCTGGTTTGCCCCCAGATGAAGACACAGGAAGGAGCAACTGGTGCTGCATGTTCCTCCCTCAGATGGATTCGGGGCAGAACTGGATGTCTCCTCCAGCCACACTTTTTCCTCGTGGAGAGGAACACAGTGTAGAGGGAGAGAAGAGCACATGCATATAAGCTTAAGAAGCTACCTACCATGGCTGGGGTTAGGGTTGCAACAGCTCAAACGGAAAACTGTATGTGCATATGCATGTGAGAAAAGCTCTTTTAAAAAAAACTTCGTGGGCCAATGACAGCTAGAAGTTTGGCTTGTGTGTCACTTTATTTTTATGATTCTGCCACTTAAAGTTCTGGGACAGGAATGCCACTGCCATTGGTAATCAAGAACCACACTGAGTTGTCATATCCTCCAAGAATAGCTTTTACTTTTTCTGCCATTATTCAATTTTTTTTGTGTACCCATAACTGTCCTCATTCATACCCCTAGGGATACCTAAACCCCAGGTTGGGAATCACTGCTATAGAGGATCTTTATATGAGCATGGCTCTGCTCATTTAGAATTTCTGATTATTGAAGAGAGAAAGGCCCGAGACTGAATGTACAGCCCTCCTTCCACATTTGTGGGTCTGACCTTCATGAATTTGATGATTCATGGGACAATCATATGCCTTGTCCCCACATTCTCCTCCTCCCATTCCCTTGCCTTTTGCCTGGGTGTGCCTGTCTTCCTTCTGAGTATCCAGTGCATGTGCCTTCATCTCTGCACTTGGGCACATGTCTTCCCCCACGTTCCCTTGCCTTTTGCCCCAGCACATGTGCCTTCCTTCTCCATGCCTGGGCAAAAGGCAAGAGAAGGGAGAGGGAGGTACGCATGTGCCACTCAAAATTTAGACAACTTATGTATCAGTTATGGTTTGAGGTCTGACAAAAATCACAAATCAAATAATGTTATTACATATAGAGTCTGGTATTTAATAGATACAATATTATTTTAAATAATATCTAAGCCTTTTGTTAATTTTCTACCAATTTATTTAATTTATTTATTTAGCATACAATGTAAATATTATCATGTATCCTGTATTATGAATGTGATGGTTATACATGGAAAGTATCAAGTGTTAATAAAAAAATACAGCAGTGTGTGCATCATGTAATTTATGAATGTGGGCAATAGGTTGATTTTACAGACAAATGCATGGCTAGATTAACTGAAATCAATACTTTCATTTGGCATTTAGGTAGAACACAAATTCATTAACACCTGTTTCCTGATTGTCAACCTTGCATATAATGAATTCTGAATGTCCCTTATTGCTATTTTGAAAACCTAGCACAGAATGTATGAATGCTCTCATTTCCTGGTTCGACTACCAAGTATTCTGTGCTTTTAGAGTTACTAGGAATTACTAAACATTAGAGATTGGCACTTCCTTTTCTATCATCCCTCTGGGCATTACTAGGGAGAATACTAACAGTGGGTTCACTCCATTTAGAAGCTCAGGGGCATAAAGCTATAAAGATCAACCCCAAGGAACAGCCTCTAATTAACTGTTTCTGATCTTGATACTTGGAAAGTGTAAAATGCCTCAGTGGTTTTTACATTTTTGCAATAAGCTCCAGTCTCGACTTGTAAATTTGCCTTCAATTAACTTTGGGCTTGATAGCGTGTTTTGAATACTGGATCAATTACAGTCTGGATATTTACAACTCCACAAAGTAGGTCTGTGTCAGAGAAAAGTCCTAAGTGGAAAAGCACGTTATTAAAGTGATGCCTCTTTTTCTCGCTAACGATGAGTACCGTATTAATTTTGTTGTTGTGCGCCTTCAAGTGGTTTCTGACTTAAGGGGAACCCCAAGACAAAGATATCACTTTTTTTTTTTTTTGCAGGCTTTGTTCAGAGGAGACTTGCCTTTGCCTTCCTCTGAAACTGAGAGAGTGTGACATGCCAAAGGTCACCCAGTGGGCCTCCCAGAGTCATAGTCCAATACTCAAACCACTACACCTTGCTGGCTCTGATGGGTGTTAATTAATGGACAAATTAAAGCTAAATGAGAATGTGACATCCTTTAACCAGGGCAAGAGCTGAAACAAATTTGAATTCTGATGTGCAAAACAATGTAATATGGCCAGTGAATAAGAAAGTGTTTGAAATTTTGGAGTCAGCTGCCTAAAACCAGAGGCTGGGAAAAGTGGAAGGTGGGGGAAAACCTCAAAGATGTCTCACTGGAGCAGGGCCTGATTCAGAGCTTGGAAAAAATATTTTTTAGATTAGAGCTTTAAGAATCCATCCACCAACATAAGTGCTGGCTATGCTGCCCAGGAGATTCTAGAAGTTACAATTCAAAAAATAATGGTTCCAACCTTTTTAGCAGCTAAAATAGGAATAGTACTGCCTGCTGATGCATCTGCTGCCTCTTTGCTTCCATCACACTAGCAAAAAACAATACATTTTTTATTTATAAGCACTTTTTTAAAAACAAAACAAAACATAGCTCTCTAATTCTGGCTATGAAGACAAGGGACCTACTTCTGTAAAAATTAACTTTGATGCTTTCTGGGGATGATGTGAATACAGAAATTTTAAATTAATTTACACATCTTTTGGGAAATTGCTTTTGCTTCTAATTAGGTTAACGTTAGTGAGATTGGGATATGCTATTGAAAGAAAGAAAGAAAGAAAGAAAGAAAGAAAGAAAGGAAGGAAGGAAGGAAGGAAGGTCGGTCTACCATGGTTAAAAAGGCCTCTGACAGAGAAGTTCCTTTTCTACAAAGTCTCTTTATGCCCACTCAGCCCTGCCCCTTTTCTTCCTCATTCTCTGACTAGCTAATTTTTTTAGTAACATCAGCACTGGGAGGATGGCAAAGAAGGGCTGGGAAACAATGACTTTTGGTGTTGGTTTGCGGCAGCAGGTTTGCAGTGAACAATACAGTAAAGCATAAACTGGGGAAAAATGTAATTCTAATTTAACAGTTCTGTTGTAGGTATTTGTGCCTGCCTACCACAGGCCAGGTAAATAACAGCTGCCTCAAGTGTTTCTTATACTCAAGTATTTCTTATTGAGGAAGCAGGAACAACAAAACAGAAAGAAAAAAGGAAAGCAGATGAGCCTGCAACACCAGCAACCCTAGCATGTTTTTTTTAAAACACCTATAGGTTTGGACACAAAATGGAAATCATAAGAAAAGTGGAGGCTAGTGAAAGAAAGAAAAACCCCTGGATGTATTTTGAAAGAGCTTTTAAGAAGTGTCCACAAGGTTTGCCATGTTTGTGTTTAGTTAAACAAGGCTTACCAGACCTGGGCCTTTTCCGCACTACACTCTTATAGCGTGATGATTCCACTTTCAACATCCTACGAAATCCTGGGGTTTGCAGTTTCGGGAGGACCCTCCCAAAACTGCAAACCCCAGGTTTCCATAGGATGTTGAAAGTGGAATCATCGCGCTATAAGAGTGTAGTGCAGAAAAGGCCCTGGTTGTTTCATTTCATATGTACGTACTGCTAGTTTTGGGTAAAAAGTTGGCTGAAACACATTGAATTGTTCGTTTTTATGGTATAGAAAGCTATCTGTATTCTTTCCACCTTATTTCTGACTCTGGTACCAAATTTTCTGTTAAAGAAGTAATGCCTAAGAACACATCTATTTCACTAACTGAGTTATGCCTGTAAAAACAATCCTCGGGGCAGCCATTAGGAAGGATCATATTATTGCTCTTAAATTGGCTGGGAAAATATTTGGCGTGGAACATTTTCTGCCCGAAGAATTGAAATATCCCCAAATGGGATTTAAACTTGCGGCCCGAGAAGCTCCTTTAAGGGAAAATGAGAGTAAGAGTCAGCATGGTACAGTGGTTGGAGTATGACTTTGGAGACGGGGGTTTAAATCCCCATTGGACCATAGAAGCCCACTGGGCAATGTGAAAAGTCACACTGTCTCAGCCTCAGAGAAAAGCAAAAGCAAGCCCCTGAACAAATCTTGCCAAGAAAACACCAGGATGGATTCCCCTTAGGGTTGCATTAAGTCAGAAATACTTGAAAACACAAAGCACAAAGAGTTTAAAATTTACTGTAGCATGTTTTTCAGAATCTCACTTAGTCATGGCTGATTTTTTACAGTAGGCTTTTGAGGAGCTTTGAAAATTGGTTTCTTTAGAATATAACTCCCAGCATCCTCCTCTAGTCAGTGTAGCCATAGGATTCCGGGAGCTGTAGTAACTTTTCTAAGCTCTGACTTCAGCTCTGTTCTCAGGAGAGATACTCTCTCACTTCTCAGGAAAACATCACACAACAACAACAAATCCACTGGATGTTCTTGAGCATATCACACTCTCTCAACCTAAAAGGAAGGTAATGGCAAACATCTTCTGAGTGAATCTTGCTAATAAACCTTATGATAGAGTGGCCATAAGTTAGAATTGATTTGAAGGCACATAACTACAACAAACAGTGGCATATTACAAGACAGACCCATTAGGTTACATGTCTAAGCACCTTTCAGAAGAATGTTGTTGTTGGTGGTGGTGTGCACCTTCAAGTTGTTTCCAATTTATGGCAACCCTAAGGTGACCTGATCATGGGGTTTTCTAGAACAGAGAGTGTGTTGACACACCCAAGATCACCCAGAGGGTTTCCGTGGCCAACTGGGGAATCAAATCCTGTTATGAGTAATTAATTTGAGTGACCTTTTAGAACTGAGAATTAGGTCCAGAAAAGATGGAAATAGTTAAATGAATTTGATTCAGTTTTATTCTCTTTGTATGATTTTGTTCTACCTGCCTCAGTTGTTTGAGATAGGATATCCTATATTTCTAGATACTGAATTTATGAACTAAAATAAACTATAACATCCCACAAGCAGAGGAAGGAATCCAGGAGGAAAAGGCCTAATTCAAATAACTAGAGAGAAAATAAAGTCTCTGCTGGTTAGTGGCAAATCCATTCCAGGCTGAATACATACTTTATACGAGCTACTGAAAGGCTGAATCCAAAGGTGAGCACCTTGTATAGCTCTTTTAAAGTTTGGATTAAAACTCAAGAGCGTATTTGCCATTCTGCTGGCGTGGGAGTCACCTGCCACTCCTTAGTTTTTTCCTGAAGTCTGATAGTAAACGCTTTATTTGCAATTGTTGTTTGAGCCATGCTACCTGGGAAGCATTAATTGAAAAGAAAACTAATTGCATTTGGTTTGGTTTGCCCAGTCCCAGGTAACTCAGTTAAATCTGTTCTTCATGCTCTTTAAAACCATGTGTTCCCAGGCATGTCCTCTCTGCTCCCTGTCTGGCAGGCTCAGTTTGCTTTGAATGTATACCATTTTCAATTTGTGTAAGCTATCTAGTTTTCAATGTTGCATGCTTTACACCATGTTCATTATTGTATCCCAGTAATGCTTAATGAGCATAATGTCAGCTTGTCAGCGAGAAGAACTGTTTCTTTTTAATCTGGTTTTGTGCTCTGCTAGGTACTGTGTTGCTGAATCATGAATGCAGGAAGATACCAGAAGAATGTACGCACAGTAATTCCCACTGCCTGCTCCAGTGCTGAGAGAAGGTCAGTAACTTGAGCAAGGTACAGAGGGCACCTCCAGATTCAGTTGCTCATATCTCCCAGTAGCAATGAGAAAGACTCCTCTTTGAAACTCCAGAAAGTATCTGCTAATCATTGCAGTCCAGGACCATTACAAACTGTGCAATAATATGCTGTTACTCCATTTTAAATGCCATGGATGCATCCTATGGATCCTGGAACTTGCCGTTTGGTGAGGCTCTGGAATTCTCTGGTTGAGAATTTTTAATGCCTCTGCTTGAACTGGAAATCCGAGGAGTCCATAGAATGGAACCCTTGCAGTTAAAGTGGAATAATAATGCTATAATTATGTAGTGTGAATGGATTCCAGGAGTGGGAAACTGTGTTCTGTTGTTGAAAGGTCAGAGGGTGACCATAAGTAAATTATAGCTATGCTGAAGGAAAAGTATCCACAGCCTAGGTAATTCTTTTTAGAAACTACTGACTTATTAAGCTTGTAGGAATATCAAGGAAAAGCAAATTAAGCAGTTGTAGAGCTTTTTCACCTTAGTGTCAACTAACTGATGCTTTCTACTACTACTAATAACAATCTGAAATGTGAGAGAAAGGTTCATCCTGAATAGTATTTTTTCTAGATGTTTTCTTAGTAATTTTCCATTTTGGCTTTTTGACTCTTGTGTAATGATCAGATAAAATGTATTCCAGAATTTGCCTATGATTTGTCATTATGTTGTTATATACTGTTGCAGGATAGATTTTCCAAAACTGCTATACATAGTTCGGTATATGTTTGATTCCATGCTAGACTGTGAGTTTGAATGTTGATTTCTGTCCTGCATATGGTTATCAATAAATTCCTGTCTTCATTCTTCTATGGATCTTCAAGAGTCTGCTTACAGGCTCTCTAGATGTTCTTGGCTTACAGCTTCTAGAAGCCCTAGCCACCATATCCAATGACATTTGCAGAGCCACAGTGCTAGCCCCTGCAGCTGCAGATCAATGGCTTCAACGTTTTCAGACCTGAGATACGCTAATCTACTCTTAAAAGTCTAATTCTTACTTTTTGAAAAAACCATGTATTTGTAGAATGTAGAGCTTTTAGACTAATTCCCATAATCCTCCAGCCTTTCTGGCCGAGAGGGGTTTTATAGGAGTTGTGGTCCCAAAGATAACCTTTCCAAATTCTTTTAGTCTGGGCGCAGTTGTGCACAAACTCAATAGGGACTCCCAACTACCTGTTGAAAAAAAAATTAATATAAACAATAGTGAGCTTAGATGGATTGATTACCCAAATATTGATCTAAGCATGAGCTGGAGCATAAAATCATAGGCAATTGTAATGACAGAAAAGCATTTTAAATAAATATCTAAGGATTAGCATCTGACAGAAAAAGCCAGGGTGATAATAATTGGCTAGGAGGCAAATACAGGTAGTTATGAGAGATCAGTCCCACAATGCATTGCCAGTACCCGAGAATGAACCCATGCTTCATTATCACAGCACCCTCCCACTGATGTCAAGTTTACTTTGGAGCTCTGCCCTCCATCTAGGTCCTCAGTACCAGAGGAAAGGTGCAGCCCCATGGCATGGTGATGCAGCTGGGCTCAGTGACTGCACTGATTGACATTTCAATTAGATTTGTTTTGGGGGTTTTCTTGTGCTGGAACTCAGAGCTGTGTTTCAGCTGTTGCCAAATTTATACAAACTGTCAGATTCAATCTATCCTAGAATCTCTTTCGGTTCAGTCACTTCCGATGGGGGAAAGAAACCCAACAATGTTGAATTAATTGTAGGGGAGCAGAAAAGATGAAAGGGGGTAGCCAGACCTGTAATGGAACTATTTCAGCCATGGTGCTACCATTCTTGTACATAGTCCAGGTATAAATTCACAAGATTTGTATCTACTTGCTGCTTGGAATATTGTTTGATTTTATTTTGACTGTTCAATCCATCATCTTTTCAATATTACTTTTTCTCCTTCAAAGAAACATGTCCTTGAATAGGCCTTACTGCTCAGTTTTAGGTGTGTGTGTGTGTGTATGTATGTGAAGCCTGCTTGTAGCAGTACCTTCCTTTTAGGTACTCTATTATTGTTGTTGTTGTTAAAAAATATATACATGAGCAATAAGAGAGATAATATGTACATGAGAAAAAAGAGATCAACCACAATAAGCAAAAGAAAGAGGACCCCCCCAAAAAATACAAATAAGAACTAGTAGCTGAAAAGAAGAACACATATCAGAAAAACAAATCATACAAATACTTGTATGATAGAAATCATACAAATGTAGTTATTAAAATGACTTTCCCACATGATGGGGTATCATGTTTTAGAAACAAAAACAATTCAATATCACCCTTCCATTGCCAAAAAGAGAAAAAAATCAAGTTAATAAACATCTTAATTATTTCTCTTTTTAATTGAGAGAACAAATAATACAAAATTTTTCCCCATCCTAGCAATATCAGTTTCTAAAAAAATTACAAACATGAACTGTGTATTAAATATATACCATATACTATATTTCTTACTGTTAAATATATATGTATATATATCCCCTTTTAGGTGCTTTTTAGTGCTCCTCACAAGAATGTTCAGTAAATCATTCAAAGTGCGTTCATTTGTCTTCAGTTATCCTGTGTGATACCATCATGACAGCCAGTGATGGAGAACCTATGGTCACTCAGATGTTGCTGAAAACAGCGCACTGACTGTTGTTTATGGTGGCAAGGACATGCCTATACATTGCCTGTAGTGGTTAGGGTAGGTAGAAACTGGAGCCTAATGCCATCTGGAAGGCCAGAGGTACTACACACATGCACACACGCCCACACACCAGGTAGCCAAAATGTATTATTTGTGTTGGCCTGAATGATGTTATTTACTGGCTGTCTCAGGTGATCACTACATGAGGATATTACCTTTGATGATCACTGAGATTAACCCAGGAAGGAGAAAGATACAGCAGCGATGGAGGGGGGAGATGATACCATCTTATTGAAAAAGAAATAGAATTATTTGGTGGGAAAGGCATAGAATACTTGCAAATTTTCTCATTTTTGATGAAGAAGTGTGTCTCAATCCATTTAAAAGAAGAGAATTGTAGGGGGGAAATCTACCAGTACCTTTGAGGCTAAACAGTATATTTCAGTGTAAGTTCTCATGGGTTACAGTCCACTTCCTCAGATACAAGATCAAGGCATTGAGATACCCTCAAATGGTCCACAAATTTAGCTTTTTCACATTTGAACACATTATGTGAAAGACTTGTTTCTGTAAAAAACATTGTTTTCTGCACAAAAAATAACATTTCTGCACAGAAAACAGCAACTTTTGGACAAAAATAGTATTTTCTGCACAAAAGGTTAGGTTTTGAACAATATGTTTTGTGCACACTTTTCTTTTAAAGAACTCCCAAAATGTGGAAAATAATCATAAAATGCACAAAATCTTGAAATTCATTATTCTTGCATGCAGGAATGAAATAAGATTTATATCCCTGGAGAGACTGCCTTGCTGAAATTTCTAGTCTGAGCTCAAACATGGAAATTGGTGACCATTTATCATAACTCTATACCTGAATGGTAAGAAACAAGGCAAGTGATATAGTATCCTTCATGTTTTATAAAGGAATCCCCAGAAAGCCTAGAACCACTGTAACCACCAAGCGAAAAAGAAAAATGGCAAATACAGTTTCAAATATAAATGCTACAGCAAGCTTCCATGAACTGAATGTGGAAATATTTGGAAAGTCTTGGGAGATAACCATGATCAGTTAGAAATAGGGGGCAAAATCCTATTGGTGACTTAGGTCTTCATTAATGGACTTGCATCTGTGGGAATTACAATCAGACAGTTCTGTGATGTCCATATCCAACAGAGGGCTGCTGTTACGTTAGTATGTAGGGGATCCAGCAAAGGGATCAGTGTGTTGTGGTCCTATTGTGCATTGATCCCATTGTGTTTAGGGACAAGCTAAAGAAGGCAGATACAAAGGAAGGCAGATGCAAAGCAGTAGAGCTTGATGTGCAGTGGGCAGCGGCACAGTTTGGAGTATGTGGGGGGCGAGAGGGGCTACGGTGCAAGGCGTGGCCACAGTGCACAAGGATGTGGCTGCGGTGTGTGAGGGCATGGCCATGGTACGTAGGGGCGTGGCTACAAGCCAGGACACCCCAAAAACATTGCCTCCAGGACGAACCACCTTCATCGCCTCGCCTACCTGTCCTTACATGACTGGCTTTGGGATGTATTTGGCAGTGTCCCGTTATGTATCTTTGCAATTCGCTAGCACGGTTTCTTAACAGCTCTGCCACATAACTAAGTATACATAGAGTTATGTAACATACTCCATGATAGCATATTCTAGCGCACATGTATATAGATGCAAGGCAGGATATAATAATAATAATGATGATGATGATACCATTTGAATCATCTAAAGATTACTGGCTGACTAAAAAACCCTAGATTATTTGTTTACACAACTGACATTTTTTAAAACCATCTTTTAAGCCTTTGAGACATTTGCCTGTTAATTATCTGACCCAGTAAACTGCCCTGATAGAAATTATCCAGCCAGCCACTGACAAATTTATCTTCCAGTAAGAGTAAACGAGTAGTTTTATTTTGCTTTTTTCTTACTTATCGGTGGTTGGCTTTTATGATGGCAGGTACTGGGTTTTCAACACAGCGTAGTTATTATTTCCTGTTTGCAATAACTAAGACACAATAAAGATATTACAGTGGGAACACAACGAAGCACAACTTCCCTCCTTTTATCATGTAACTGCTATTTGTTACTTTCACAGTTACAAGAGGTTGTGACACAATTACTTGGGTATGTTAATTTGAATCACAGGTCAGTGACTTGTAGCATTCTGATGTTTTCAGCAAAATAATAATAATTAAAAAGCAAGTATCTTAGTTCATTTCAAATAATGAAGAAGTAAAGAATTGCTTTTATGGAAATTGCTGCTATAATGACAACCAACAAATTCTTGGGCTTGCAACTGCAGCTGCAGTAGTAACTGCAACTAATTACTGTTCAAAAGTAACTTTCTGTTACTTACTGTTCAAAAGTAACATTCTGAGCTCAGATTTTCAAGCCTACTTTCAGGTAGATGAGATGTAGAAACTTTCATGGAACGTAAACAGATCTTCAGAATGACCTTTTACAAAACTTTAATATTGAACAATCTAGGTAGCATTTATCTGCTAATTAAAAAAGAGACTAGTCAGTGGAAAAGTATTTTTTTCGCAGGATGTTTTTAGAACTGTCTCAATATATTTAATGACTGGGATCCTGCCTCATTAGCATAACTACGATGATGGACACCTGCCATCTGACAGTGCCACCCCCCACTGCAAACTCTACTCTGGCAGTGCCCCAGATGAAGAGTGTTCAAGGTGCTGGAGATCAAGACTCTGGAAAATTACATCTGCAGTGCTCTCTAAGTGGCAGGGCACATTGTGAATAGGCTGCTGGAGAGACCCTCAGGGTCTTGCCACAACTGTTTGATTCAAGGTGGCCTGTGACTGGGAGACTGCTGTAGATGTCATTTCCCAGTGCCCCAAATCTCCAGCATCTTGGAAACACGTCAATCAGGGTGATGTCAGGCTGCAAAGGCAGGTTTTTGGGGTCATGTTTGGTGATTCACAATTATAAATACAATTCCCCAGCAGTTATGAGATTGTAAAAAACAGTTTATGATCTCATAACTGAACAGGATGCAAGTCAGTTTGTTTTTAGTATAACCTTTCCTTTTCTGTTTTTAAACACTGTGCAGATTTTGTATAAATACCATTGCAGCTTCCAATCCGAGCAAAAGTATCCAGAAAATATAAACAAAGGACTAGTGCCCATTTTGGGTAATGAATTTTGTTGTTGTTGTTGTGTGCCTTCAGTTAGTTTCCGTATTATGTCAACGAATGAATCTATCATGGGGTTTTCTTGGCAAGAATTGTTCAGAGGGGATTTGCCTTTGACTTCCTCTGAGGCTGAGAGACTATGACCTCCCTAGGGTCACTCTGTGGGTTTCCGTGGCTGAGTGTCTATGGGACAGTAAATTGGGGGGGGACATTTTAATGTGCTTATTTTCATACCACTATTACAATGCAAGTTGCTATTATTTTTTACCTCTTAGGTTTGAGGCTGTGATATTAAGAATCAACATAGACTGAATGTGCTCAGGTAAAGCCTCCGTCCCATGCTTTGAGTCCCAGTTAGAGACAGGACTTTGCTTGTTTTGCAATTCTGGGGGAGGACAAATAAAGCAGTGAACTTGGCACATAATCTGCATTTCAGAATTCTCTCTTTCTTTTCATGAAAAGCAAGTTTTGGAACTTTTCATTGCAGGAAAAATAACCTTAGAAGCATACACAATTTGTGAAACTGGAGAGGTAGCTGAGTAACATTTCTAGTGGCTGGTGGCAAGTCTTCAGCACTGATAACTTTTTATGAGTAGTGAATTTTATTTAAATTAGCAAAGCCTGTAAAACAAAATAAGCAAAATAAAACTAAGGTTGAATTTGGATTGCTGAGATGAAGAAGTCTGTTTGTTTCTTTGTTTGGAGTGAAGTACACACTGCTCACAGGCAGCCTATTGGATACAGCAAACATGTCCTAACTTCAGTCAAAAACCCATGAGGCAAACATTATTACGAGTGCTAGAAGACTGCTACTTAGAATTGCCACCAAATTTCATCTAAAGTTAAATTTGCAGGCAAATTTGTAAGTTCCAGCTTGGGCAAAACTTCAAATTATTTTGAGAGAAGGAAAAATAGGTTTCAATGAGGTGAATGATATTTCCCTAGGTGGATGAAATGGGTCTACACATCCTGAAGTTTCCAAAGAGTTTTATCTAAAACTGAGATGGGGAGCATTTTCCAGCTCTACTGAGAACTCTGTAATAATGTTTTATGAACTAGGCACATACTTCAGGCCATCCCATTTGGTGGTAATATCATGCTCACCCATATGATGTAACTGGGCAAGGCAAAAGTAGAGCAGTCAAGTTAATGAGGGCATGATACTTCTTACTGCACAGTCAACTAATAAAGAGTTCATCATCTTTCCAGCTGTCTGTATTCCTAATGGAATGTACTCAAAGGTGTGGATAACAACAAAGAAGGATAAACCTTCCTCATAGATGCAATTCACTCATGCACACACCTCAGTTGTTTTAAAGTGGTTATAGAAAGGGTAGAAAGAGCATTCAAGAGCTGCTTTTCCAAGTGTTTCAGGTGCACTGAGTTTTCAGCTCATGATCAATGTAGCTTAATGCAGGTTCAATTGGCAGACACCACTTCATGGCACTCAGAGAACCTTGAAGATAAAATCAACAATCTCACTGTTATTGATTGCCTGACACATGACTCACCCCATGAGGTTTGTTGAAAAGATCTCCAACTAAGGATCTCTTCCGTTTGTAATTTATGGGAAGTTCCTTTCCTTGAAACTTTTGGGTGGAACTGGTCTGTGTTTACCTGGCATCAATGAGGTAGCCTGGAATGACAGTTGCTTGGGTCAGCTGTTCTTAACCTTTGCGTTACTGGGGACCCCTGCAAATATATGTGTGTGTGTATGTACATGTATGCATGTATGTATGTATGTGTATATATATACATATGTATATATGTATATATATATATATTTTGCTGGGGACCCCCAACTAACTCATGATTTAAATATTTAAATTTAGATTTAAGTATCCTATTTGCTGGTATATAAGACTCATTTTTGTCCTCGAAAAATATTGTTGGAAAATGGGGTGCATCTTATACACCAGTGTGTCTTATACATTGGCAGATAGTATTTGCTGATGTATAAATGGGGTGCGTCTTATACGTCAGTGTGTCTTATATACCAGCAAATACGGTATTCAAATACTTATTTCTTAAAGGCTTCTAGAGACTAGAATTCAAATCCTTGCTGAGACACTGGATGACCTTGGGCAAGTCACATTCTGTCAGCCTCAGAGGAAGGCAAAGGCAAACATCCCTCTGAACAAATCTTGCCAAAAACCCCTGTGATAAATTCACCTTAGGGTTGCCATAATTCTGAAGTGACTTGAAGGCTCACAACAACAGAATGTTGCTGACAGAAGAAGGTTCTTTCTAACCATCATGTCTCTCCCTTTTGAAAACTGACTTATGGCAACCCTAAAGTGAATGTGTCATGGGGGTTTTCTTGGCAAGATTTGTTGCCATTGCCTTTGCCTTTCTCTGAATGTGATTTGCCTGAGGTCATCCCATGGCTTTCCATGACTGAGTGGGGATTCAAACCCTGGTCTCCAGAGACATGGTTTGCAAATGAGAGAGCAGGTTCAGCAACCACGATCCCCACATTGCTGCATCCCTGTTGCTACCACTACTGTTGGTGTCCAGTAGCAGGGCTTTGTGGACGCCCTGTGAGGGCTTTGCAAACCCCAGGGGTCCCTGGATCCCAGGTTAACAACCACTGGCTTAAGTGATATGGACTGGAGAGGTGTCCTGTCTCTATTCTTGGGTAGTGTGAGTCCATCAAATTGATGTTTCAGATCTCATTTGAGATAGTCCCAGAGCATCAATAGAGTACAAGCCTAACGTTCAAAATCAACAAGAAGAGACCCCCCTCTGCCAATGATCAATGGGATTAAATACATTGGCTGAGATTTTAAATAAAGTACTTAGTTAAGTCTACCTAACTCAGTAGCATCTCCTGGCCCAGTTCTCCCAATCCTTTTACTGGCAGCAACCATTGTGAGCAACAGAAGTCTTTTCTCCTGTCAGGCAGGACACAGCATACTGATGTCCCCCACCCCCTCCGGTAATCTCTGTTGTGATAATCAGAAGGAGCATTCCTGTTTTAATTCATCTTCACACAGGAGATCATTGGCAGGAGGGGTGGAAATGTCAATATGCTGTGCTGATGTCAATATGCTGATTGATAGGAGAACAGACCTCCATCGCTCACAGCAACTGCTGGCCAGTAAAGCAGGATTGGGAGGACTTTAGGATTGTGGCAATAGTGACATGATTGTGAATATGTAGGGACTGAGGATACAAATCAGTTATGGATGCGTAGCTCTAGGTTATGCAATAGTGAATTCCAGCCATCTTACTTTGCACTTGTATAACATTGCTTCTTCAGTAATTTTATAACTGGCATGAACAATGATTCCCATATCATTGAGGTAGTGAATCCATTCTGGGTTTTATTCTAAACTTTAAATGAGCTATCCAAAAGGTTGAAGCTATTTGAGGGATAGGGTTAGCACCTTGGAGAGCTCCCTTAAAATTCAGGGTAAAACCCAGAGCAGATTCATTGTCTCACTGACACGGAAGCCATGAACCATTACTGCATATTGGGTTCTTTGGGCTGGACCAGGCTGAGGCCTGCTTCACATTAACACTCTAATGGCCTCACATGGCATCAGAACATTTGTGGGGTGGGGGGAAGAAACCTGACACATAATTTACAAAACTAATGGGTAATGAGTTTGCTATTGTGCCCTACTATATTAATCTGAAGAGCTCCCTGACTACACAGACAGTGCAATACATCTTTTGAGTATATTCATTAGGATGACACTAGCTGCCCATTCTTTACTAATGGATTCAAGTCCCTGATGCGATTGAATTGGAGAGACATTTGGCTGATGAGACTACGTGACCTGCACAGTGCTGAGTCAGCCCAGCTCTGATTGTTGGTTGTCGTCTGCCTACAAACCTGGCATGTTTTTAAATTCCTCATGAGAGGAATGTCAGATTTCACAAAACTGCATCACACTGAATATACATAGACTTCTAATTATACCTCCAATGAACCTTCCCTAGCAGCTAACATCCAGTATGTTAAGAGAGTTTATATGATTAAATGCCTCATAGCCCTCCCTTTGTTTTTTCCCCCCTTGACATATTATTGGGAGAAGAGCAATTATTGTGGTTAGGTGGAAGCTGCAGATGTCTGTCTAGCTGTCTCAGTGTCCCGAATAAAAGAGTTCTGGAGAATCCAAAGCTTGAATATATTTTGACATTTTGGTTGGTTTTTACTTACCTTATGTACCAGCGCAGCTATCCTTGTTTATTTTTTAAGTGCTAAAAGCAGTCTCAAGTACAATTTCAAAAAGAGCAGGTACAAAAATATACTTAAAAAAAAGATACTAAAAAGATGACAAAATATCCACAGAGATACAAACAGCTCTAAAACATAACACAGCTCCCAGGATTCCCTGAGGAGCGGGAACAGCCAGACTTTACATTTTGCTAGAATCATAGAACTGTAACCCAAGGATCTTCTAGTCCAGCAGCCTTCTCACACTACATACGGTAAGTACAGAGCTATGGTTCCACTTTAACTGCCATAGCAACATCCTATGGAATCCTGGGATTTATAGGTTGGGGAGGGGTATTTATAATTCTTAGCCAGATAATTCCTCTAGTGCCTCAACAAACTACAAGCCCCAAAATTTCATAGAATATTGCCATGGCAGTCAAAATGGAATCATAGTGATATAATCATGCAGTGTGAAACGGTCACAGAGACAGGAAACCCACAGCTAAAGCATTCTTGACAGATGGTTATCTAACCATTATATAAAATTCTGCAGTGAAAAAGAGATCACCACTCTCCAAGAAGTTCCACTCCACTGTCAAACAGATTATTGCAAAGTTCTTCCTAGTGCTTAGTCAAGATTTCATTTCTTGTAATGTGATTTCACTAGTTTCTCCTATAGATATGTCCTGAGCTTTATTTTCAGGAGGACAGAATGCCAATAAATTGAGTGAGTGTACTGTCCTGGCACACAATATTTTTAAAAATCTGTTATCTGTACTAACAAGATTTATGGTGTTTGATGGATGAAGAATCATGCATATAGACTATGGTGCCATTTTCCCATTGTTATTTTTACCACCTTCTTTTGTAGTATCACAGATGGACAGAGTTATTAAAGGCAATATTGGAAAACAATTAAGGAGAAGATTTTTCTCCCCCTTTGAATTTTTTCTAGAATTGCAACAACTCAGAATTTCAGCTGAGCATTTAGAAATACAATTTAGGTACTGAAGAAAAGGGGCAGGCAAAGTTTCTAAGGTCATACAAAACACAACAAAGAGCTAAAGGTGTGAGCGATTTTCAATGTCTCACTCTCTGCAGTGCTAGGAATCTAGGAACTGAAGGAATATTTAACTGGGAAGCAGAATTCTTATTTGGAGGGCAAATTATCCTCTGACAGTTTGATGTAGGATTTTGACACTTGATTTTTTTGGTTTAAGCAGCAACTTTTTTGATCATTATGGTTTTAGTAATTTAGTTATTTACTTATGTCTAGCTTTGATTCTGTAATAGAACACAGTATGATAGATAGTCTCACTTTGAGCTAGAGCTTGGAATGTCACTTGAAAAAAAATAAGGCATCTCATTCCTTTTGTTGGAAAGGCAACAGAATTCAGCACTGACAGATTTGAATGAATCTTAGGGCACCTCCGAATGAGAAAGAAGTCTCCGGCAATCTCAGGTTTTGTTCCTTTACAAACCAAATTTATTTTTGAGATTCTTATTCTGAAGTATTTCCTGTCATTTCCAAAGAGTTTTTGTTCCCATGGCCAGTTCAGTATAATTAACCCCAGATTTTCCCAAATGAAATGTATCTGTACTTGTGTATCTGTTCCTAGCATTTAAGAAGCAGTAAAAATGGCCATCAACAAGTAAACACAACTATTTTTCCAGGACACAGATTCAATAGGGATTGAATAAAGGAATGAAGAATGTTAACACCAAAGGCCTCTATCACATTACACTGTTATAGCACTATTATTCCACTTTAACTGTCATGGTGGCATCCTGTGGAATTCTGGGGTTTGTAGTTTAGTGAGGACCAAGAGCTGTCTGGCTAAGAATTCTAAATGCTCCTCCCTAAACTGCAAACTCTAGGATTCCATAGGGTGTTGAAAGTGGAATAAGTTCCTAATGCTTAACTAGTGCAATATTGTTTAAGCACTTAAGAATTTTGGCTAATATTCTTGAATAATGATTAAAAAAAAGGCTCAGCAGAAATTGATGACATTCAGTTTCTGAGATATTGGACATAACATAGATCATATGATGGAAGAGAGGAAGGAGGGGAGGGAATTGATGAAGCCTGGGTTATTGCAAGGAAGGAATTAGATTCAAACTCATGAATGTGCAGGTACAATCAAAACAATACGAACTTAAAGGTCTTGATACTTCTTGAGTTTTTTTTTAATGTATGCGGAGGCATTCTTAGAGAGAGCAGCAGTGAAAGGATTACATAGTGTTTCAGTGATCTAAAGTCATCCATCTATTCTAATTTCTCTGAGATATGCTGATATTCTTAGGGATCAGCCTACCTCTTCTCTCTGCCTCCTCTTTGTTATCTCACTGCTACAAAAGTGAAACTGGTTTAGTGCGTATCACACCATACCTTCGTATAGTGGGATACGCCCTAAACCAGTTTCCGTTTTGCATTGTTCCATTGAAATCACACTATAGCCATTCCCATGATGGTATCATCTTATTAATGTTCTCTATCACACCCTTTTGACACCTGTGGATTAGCAGCGTCAGTTATACTGTTTTTTCCTTCCATGTTACAACATTATTGTTGAGTTCTTTTCCCCACCCCATGCCTCATGATTGGTACATGTTATTTTTTTAGTATTATTTTTACAACACTTAACAACACCATATGATCCTCTCTCGTCTTCTCCCAGTGTTTTCACCCCTGGAGCACTGGAAATGGTCTGGGGGTTATTGGGCAGAGATCTCCTTTGGAGTACCTGAGGGAAGGACAATCTGAGAATGCCCACACCACATCCACAAATGGATCAGGTATAGAAGAAAGCGCTATGAGGAATCTGCACTCCTACAGCTAACTGGATTGTTGCAGGAATGGACAACATGAAGAAGGGCACATTTCAAATGGATTGCAATGCAATAGCAGCTGGTAAGCAATGACATTGTGCAATAGGACTGATCCCAAACTAGGAATAATGCATCGGTATGATAAGGCTGTTAGTCCTGGTATTTCCCATTTTGCATAGCCTAGCTTAGTTAAGAATCCTTAGAGAGCTTTCCTATCTGTAACAGAGTTCTTATGATAAAATGTTTGTTTTCTATATCCATTGGTGCCATTGTTCATTGGTCATAACAGCTAGTCACTGAAAGTGCACACTCTCTCTCACTTCCTTAGGTGGGTTGCTGCACAGTTATTCTTATCTCTGTTACTAGAGGCGAGGCCTCACTGAATGGTGGAGGAAGAGGAATATCCTGTGGTTTAAGTGTTGGCTTGTGCTGTGCTTTGTGCTGTTGCGTTGGGCTCTGTTGTGGATCCTGACAAATAACAAAGTGGATGGGAAAAGGCTATTGTCAAGTTTTACAGATGTTAGTTTTACAAGCTTTCATTATTTTTGGAAAAAAACCCCAGAGGAGTAGAGATATAATTCTGCAGCACCTTTGAGACTACTCAGTAAAAAGACATTTCTCACATAAACTTTCATGGACTCCAGCTCACTTCATCAGATGCATGGAGTGAAGCAGATATATATACAAATGGGTGGGGGGAGGGAGAGGAGAATGTGAATTGCAATAGAAAAGCAAAACATGTGGATATGGTGGAGAAGCCAAATTGGTATAGTGATTTGAGTATTGGGCTAGGACTCCAAAAGACCAGGGCTTGAATCCCGTCATGGCCATAGAAACTCATTTGGCAAGTCACACTCTCTCAGCCTCAGAGGCAGGCAAGCTTTGTCCTCTGAACAAAGTTTGCCGTGAAAACTCTGGGATCGGTTTGCTTTAGAGTCACCATATGTCGGAAACAACTTGAAGGCACACAACAGCAGCAGCAACGACAGGTGAAGGGGTAACAAATTCAGCCTCAATGGTTAGTTGTAAAGACTAGTCAGAGGGTTGGGAGGCAGGTTTTACATACCAGTCAAGATGGGTGGGAAAACACATGAGAAGTGGAGAACATTCTTGACCTACTGCATCAGTATGGGTACAAGACTGGCAAAGGGTTTCAATAAAGCAGTCATGAGAACCTTACTTAGTGGCTAAGATGTCAGCTAGTGTTTTAATGTGTGTAGTGTGCCAAGAAACAATTGTCTCTGTTCATACCATGGCCAGTGGACTAGATTTTGTGGATATATCCTAAGTTAATTGTTTCTCTTTCCAGTCTCCCTCTGAAGGAAAGAGTTACTTTGTAAAAGTTGTGAATAATACCAGGAACTATGATACTTGAGGGAGGCTGGAACTATAACTGCTGGTAATTATTGTAAAAGTTAATCTTCCAAGTTCTAACAGAGTTGCAAATAAGAGTTGTGAAAAACTGTGGGGTACTCTCAACTCAGGAATTCAGCTGCCAATTTCTGTTCTAGATTTGACACCACCCTAACATTTTATGATTATTCACATTGGTGAGTGGTTATTTTTCATCCCTAAAGATTGTACTTCTGTATAACTAGGAGTTTCCTCACATTTTCCCCCAAGTGTGCTGAAACTTTCCTCCTGTGTGGCGGCCTTCAGAAATAAAAGTAATGAGATCTAAATCTAGTTCGTATGCATTTTTCTCTGCATATCAGTTATTTCTTGGTGCAAAATTGAATTGGCTGGCAGAAAAATATTACTGGGGTGCTTTGAGAAATGCTGACAATTACTGCTACTGTGTCTCCTTGGACCACAGTTTGCTTAATTGAGATTAGAGGAACCTATATTGTCTCCTGCCCCTGTTCCTGTTTAATATCTGTGACAACCACTGCCTGAAGATTAGCTTGAGAGACGCACCACTCCTTGACTGATGTGGATTCCGTGAATAAGCTGTTACAGTTTATCCTCTGTGTATTGGGAAGGGGAATTATAACAAAGAATGGTAGAAAAATGGACAGTATTTGGTAGGGACAGTAGTTAGGGTGATCTTGAAAACAATCCAGCAGTTCCAGCCCATATGGACAGTCATGTAGGGATAGGGGTAGGGGTGTGTGATTCAGCCTGGGCAGCAATGTTTTTGGGGCATGGCCTCATGCACCCTGGCCACACCCCACCTGCCGGTCCCCTCCCACCTCCCCTTCCACACACTCCAAGCTCTGCCACTGTGCATGGACAGAGCTTTTTATCTTACTGTGCAGTTTATATTGGCTGTTGTTAACCTAGGTCACTCACAGTAACATGAACATATCATTTTGATATCAACCAATTTGGCCTTAGCTGGACTGGCTTGCAGTTATCACATTCCACGTGTTTGCGAGGTTCTCCGGACAAGCACAGACATGAGTGCGGCCGCAAATGGTTTTGCATTCCATTCCCCATTGAAGCCTCGCTTGTAGCTTCAGGGAACTTCCAGCCACAAACTTCACAATAGCCGCCCGGCTCTCAGCTGAGCCATTTCTTTATGTTGGGCCATCAACGTACCGGCCACGCTATTGTCATCAAGAGTAAATCCTATCATGTTAAATTTGACCTTTCCAGATCCTTTGTCCAGCACCATAACTCCTTTTGTTCTCACCTGGCTTGCCATAGCCGGTGGCATAAACTTCCCTATAAAAACCCCTCAGTTTCAAATGGTCTTCAGACTCCTTGGACTACTTTGGATTGCCATCCTGCCCGGCCGCTGGTGTGTCTAAGGAACTCCCCTCAGCCAGCCAAGCTGAGCTTTCTTCTTCGGAACCCCATCTCTCTTCCTCCAGGACAACGAGACCAGGTGTTGTATTACCCACCCCTACACTCTCCTATTCTGCTTTCCAGTTAGTTAGTGTGTGTGTGTTGGTTTATTTTCTGTTTATCTCCTAATAAAGCTGTTATTTTTTGTTACGTTAAGCCTGCGTGCCTGTTCCCTGACCTGAAGCCGTAGACATTGGGTTCAAGATCCTTGCAAGATTACCCTGCCTCTCGCTAGCCAAAAGAGTGCTCTAGCTAATTTTTCCCCAATTTGGTATTATATTTGGCAATCTGGGTGCCCCTCCCGGGACCTCCCAAAACACAGGGTAACACGCTCTCCAATTTATTTTTATTTTTTTATGGTTTTTTTTCTGTCTTTATAATATTTTTTATTAAAACAACTGTTATTCACATTACATACTTGTATTGTCATATTTTCAAATTAAAAAAAAAACAAGCTTATTTACCATGTTATCATACAATCTATCCATTTCTCTTATAACTTCCCCTCACCTCTTGATAGAACCTCTATTTAAGTAACTTATCGTGATCTCAATAAACATAAATTCTCTAATATAGACTGGCTTCTTTAAATTACATATTATAGTATACATATTACCTATTATAGTATACAGATCTCTTTCTCATCATATCCATATACAATTATCCAGCTATTCAACTCCTTTAATATCTATATCCAGTTTTCTTCTATTACTGTCTTAATTGATCTCAAATCATCAAGTTTTTTTGTCTGCTTTTTATCCCGCAGATTAAGTGTAAGGTCTTCTAAAATAATAAATTCTAAAACCTTCTGTATCCATTCTTGTATTTCCGGTATTTCCTCTTTTTTCCAATATCTAGCGTATATAATCCTGACAGCCCTCCAATTTATCAGGGACAGTCCTGATTAATCCTGTGTCATCCTGCCTTTTCAGCTGCTTTTAAAATGTCTCCTTCTCCCACTTCCCCCCTTTGTCATCATTTTACTTCAGCCAACAGTTCAAAGTTCAATTTTGTCCTTCCCAATAGACTGAGGCAAAAAACCCTTGCTGTAGCCTCTCCTTGCCTGTGTATCCTTCCTCATTAATAACTTCCACCATCTTGATCACACTCTGGTATTGTTTGGCCTCATGTCTCCTGATTTCCCCCTGTGAAATGGAGGAGGTATGTGGTACCACTCGCTCCACAGTACTCAATAGTTCTTATCTGCTGTATGACAGCTGTACTTGTATGATTGTACAATCGTTCAATAATAATGGTACCTATCTATTCCTGCTGCCTCATTAAACTTGGGCTGCCAAAACTGTTACCCCTTCCCTGTTAATCCCCACTCCCTGTTAATGTTATTTGAAGCTTCTGAGTGGTTTTCTGCATGCTCATGCCATTTCAAATGTCTATTACAACACCCCATCTTTTATGCATAATGTGCATAATTTCCCTCAGTCATTTTCCCACCTTCATATCTAGCAGCTTTCCAACAGCATAAATGTTTTTCCAATTGAACATTTTGAGTCAGTCTGTGCACGTGCGCACACTCACACACAGACAGGCTCGTGCACTGTAAGATAAAATGCTATTGATTATACTGGTACAGTAGCACATTATCTTTCTTATGTAACTATTTCTTACAAAGGAACTCCGGAGATCTTCTAGGGAAGAAGAAACTAGAAGACTCAGATGCCTTTGGACTCATGAGATGATGATGATGATGATGATGATGATGATGATGATGATGATGATGATGATGATGATGATGATAGTAAAGCTAGTAAAATGCGGGCTGTACAGGACTACTGTCAGGTGGATTGGTAATTGGTTGACTGACCAAACCCAAAGGGTACTCACCAATGGCTGCTTTTCATCCTGGAGAGAAGTGACTAGTGGAGTGCCACAGGGTTCTGTCCTGGGCTCAGTGCTATTCAACATCTTCATCAATGACTTGGATGATGGAGTAGAGGGCATATTGATCAAATTTGCAGATGACACCAAATTGGGAGGGGTTGCTAATATGCCAGAGGACAGGATCAAAGTTCAAAATGAACTTGACAGTTTGGAGAGCTGGGCCAAAGCTAACAAAATCAATTTCAACAGAGAGAAATGCAAGGTCCTGCACTTAGGCAGAAAAAATGGAATGCACAAATATAGAATGGGGGACACATGGCTGGATAGCAGTACATGTGAAAGGGATCTAGGAGTCTTGGTAGATCACAAGCTGAACATGAATCAGCAGTGTGATGCAGCAGCCAAGAAAGCCAACACAATTCTTGGTTGCATCAGTAGGAGTATGGTGTCTAGATCAAGGGAGGTAATGGTACCACTCTATTCTGCTTTGGTTAGACCTCATCTGGAATACTGTGTCCAGTTCTGGGCCCTTCAGTTCAAGAAGGATATCGACAAGCTGGAGCATGTCTAGAGGAGGGCAACCAAAATGGTGAAGAGTCTGGAAGCCATGTCCTATGAAGAACAGCTCAGGGAGCTGGGGATGTTTAGCCTGCAGAAGAGAAGGTTAAGAGGGGACATTAGCCATGTTTAAATATTTGAAGGGATGTCATATCAAGGAGGGAGCAGGCTTGTTTGCTGCTGCTCCAGCGACTAGGACAACGAGCAATGGATTCAAACTGAAGGAAAAGAGATTCCACCTGAACGTCTGGAAGAACTTCCTGACAGTCAGAGATGTCTGGCAGTGGAATATGCTGCTTTGGAGTGTGATGGAGTCTCCTTCTTTAGAGGTTTGGGAGTGCTTTGATGTGTGTTCCTGCAATGCAGAGGGCTGGACTGGAACTCTATGACTCTGTGGTAGTGGTGGTGGTGGTGGTGGTGGTGGTGATGATGATGATGATGATGATGATGATGATGGTGATACAAAAGATGAAAGTAATGGCAGGTAAATGGTTGAGCTTGGAAAGTTACTTTTCTGAAAAATGAATATAACAATGTCCTAAAGTCAAACATAACTGAGCAGCCCCTGGGTCCCTGGAACATTGTTATTAATAATTGCCATCAGTCAACTTCAAATTATGGAAACCCTATGAAAGACAGAGCTCCAAGTCACCCTGTCATCAGGTCTTTTTTCAAATTTCACTTCTCCCCACCCTTTCTCTTTCTCTCTTTTCTCTTCTTTTTTTCCTCCTCTGTCGTTTCTCTCCTTTTACCTCCCCTCTACTTTCTTCTTTTTTAATGTTTTCTATACTCTCTATATTGTTCATTTCTTAGCAAGGTTCCAGTGGATTAATGCCAGTTCAAGTCTTGCATATTCAGGGACACGTCTTCTTTGATCGAATCTATCCATCAGTGATGTGGTCTTTTTTTCTTACTGTCTGTCACTTTCCCAGGCATTATTGTCTTTTCTAGCAAGTCATGTCTTTTCATGATATGTCCAAAGTATGGCAGCCTCAGTTTAGACATCTTTGCTTCTAGGGAGAGTTCAGGTTTGATTTGCTCTAAGACCCATTTACCTGTCATTTTAGTAGTCCAGGGTATCCGTAAAACTCTTCTCCAGTACCATATTTCAGAAGAGTTTATGTTCTTCCTATCTGCTTTCTTCACTGTCCAGCTTTCATAACTATACATAGAAATTGGAAATACAGTGGCATGGGCAATCCTAACTTTAGTATTTAATGATGTATCTTGACATTCCAATATCTCATCTAGTTCCTTCACAGCTACCCTTCCAAGTCTTAGTCTTCTTCTGATTTCTTGGCTGTAGTCTTCTTAGGAGGAGAGAATAAGTAAAGGCATAACTCTGTGAAGGGTGAAGATGACCTAACAAAAGAATTGTATATAAGAACAAAAACAAATGAGGAAATCAATTAGGTAGGGTTGATAACTTTCTGAAAGGAAGAGCAATATTGAATACCCTCCAATTGTCCCAATTTTGCAGGGACCATTCTGATTATTTTTCTATTGTCCTACTTTTTCAGCTCTATTTTTTCAGTTTTTGTTAGTAACTTCTGCCATTCTGATCACACTCTGATGTTGTTTGGCCATATGTGTCCCAATTTTCCCCTGTGAAATGTGGAGGGTATGACAATGGTGGTGGAGGGTATGACATGGGTATGTTTAGTTTGCAGAAGAGAAGGTTAAGAGGGGGACATGATAGCCATGTTTAAATATTCCAATTGATGACATGTCAAGGAGGAAGCAGGCTTGTTTTCCACTGCTCCAGAGACTAGGGCCCTTTCCGCACCTTACCTGCTCACAGAGGTGGGGGGTGCCGTTCGCGCAAGCAGCCTCTTGCACAAGGCACCCGCATAGCTCCTCCGTTCTCCCGCAGCTGGGTTGCCGGTCGCGCGGCCGTCGCATGAATGCCCCGCTCCTTCCTTTCGCAGTGCAGCCTGGGAGCTGTAGGCTGCGCTGGGGGAGGAAGCGCGACTGGCCTGGCTTGCCTGACGCACTACACAGCAGGTAAGTGCGCGTGGGACCCGGGAGCATTGCGTGACTGCGCACCATTTTCGGCTTAAAGCTGAAAATAAAAAGGTGCTCATCCGCTCTGCGTCCGGCTCTTGAGCGTCGCGTAAATGGGAGTGCATCATATGCACTGCCACTCCCATTTACGCGACGCTCAAGGGGCCCTCTCGCAACAGAAACTACATGCGAAAAGGGCCTAGGACAAGGGCCAATGGATCCAAGGTACAGGAAAGGAGATTCCACTTAAACCTCAGGAAGAACTTCCTGATGGTCAGAGCTGTCTGGCAGTGGAATATGCTGCCTCGGAGTGTGGTGGAGTCTCCTTCTTTGGAGGTTTTTAAGCAGAGGCTGGATGTCCATCTGTTGGGAATGCTTTGATGTGTGTTCCTGCATAGGAGGGAGTTGGACTGGATGGCCCCCAGGGTCTCTTCCAACTCTATGATTCTATAAAAATGATGCCTTGCTACCTCCCATGCATGCAAACCACAAAATTTTAAAAAAGCAAAGATGGCATCCACTTGCAACTCAGAATTGTTTCCCAGTAGACAAGGTAAATCTCCTCTGTGGGGAAAATGTGTGCCTTATATTCTTTATAACATGGCATACTTATGTGAAAGCCGAAATACCGCCTTAGGTCTGTTAGACAAAGGTTTCTCTATTTGCTTGTTTGTTTGATTCTCCTCTCCTGCAAAAGCAGGGATTCAAGGCAGATCACAAGAAGATCAACTAAAACAAAACAAAAACAAACAACCAAAAACTCAAGGTGCTACCATGTTAAAATATAGTTACAGAAATCATAATATTTAAACACAATAGAATTAAAAACAATCTAAAAACATGTCAGTAAAATAAGAAATCACTCATGAAAACAGTTCAAAGCAGTTCATGGGAATGGTTTAAGACTGCTTCTTATTTCTGACCAGTCACTGCCACACTTTCTTCTCCTCTCCTCTTTGCCAGTGTTATTCTTAAATCTTTCTCCTACTGGACTGGACATATGGATAACTGTCTGCCAATCCTTCCTAACAGGGACAACTTTTCAGTATTACTTCTTTTGTCTTATTTCACACACATATACCTATTTCACACACTCCTAAGCCCAAATGACAGGTTATGGGACTTGCTTGACTTCTACTGACCTATATTTCCTCTTGCATCTTTTCTGGAACATTTAGTTAAAGATAACATGTGATGCCAAGTGACTGCACTGAGCATATTCCCTTCCTTGCAAGTTACCGCAAGTGAAATGGGGAGTGTGTGTGTTGTAGGGGGGAGAGTCTCTATCTATGAGAACAAACTGTGGTGGAAGTCAGAGCATGGAAGTTTTGCTTTCACTAAATTTCCCAGAATCCCACAGCTGGTATGAACAGTGGGGATTCTGGGAAGTAGAGTCCAAAGTAGCCTTGGGGATTCTGGAGCTAGAATCCTGTTGATGAAACAGGTTTGTCTAACCCCAGGTCATAAAAGTCTTATTTTAGATGTTGTAAAATGAGATATTCAATTGCTTCTTGTGGAATATCTCTCTTGCTAGTGGAAGGCAGCTTTACAGTACCAGAATTTGGTGCTACAACCATTTACTGCTGGGGCTTAAGGGTTGTGAACTGCTTTAGTGGTATCTGGACATAATCCTGAGGTCAGGAGAAGAAAGCTGATGTCACAGGCAACACCATCTCTCTTCTTCCAACTGCACTGCTTCCTGACCCTCCTCTGTCAAAAAATCCAGTGCATGAAAAGTACTTTTATTTGTATGTTTGGGTTGAGGGAGACAAGGAAATGTGTGGATGTTACATTATACTTCATTCATGTGATGACAGGATCTCACCCAGGGAGTCATAGTTCCCAAAAGGAATCCTCCAAGATCTGTTTTTTTATGCTGTAGTGGAAGCCTGCATAAGATCAAAGGTCTTGTGGCTTTCATTAAAATGATGAAATAGATTTGGGGGAGCCACATGAGTAATATACATCAAGAGCCAGCTTGGAGTCTTCAAAGTTTTCAAAGATCCCAAGGTGATTCTTGATGTGTATTACTCATGTGGCTCCCATATTTTGAAAGAGTGTGCTGCTCTTCATTTCGCTGTAGCAGCTGATTACACTGTTACTTTTGCAATGCTGCAGGAATGCATAATAATGAGAACCTGAATCATACACAGGAGAAAAAACCAAGGAGGTGAGGGGAGAGTGGCTGAGCAAAATGGCAGGCTTCACATGGTTCTGTCTGGGGCAAGCCCTTGATGATATACTCTGTAATTATAATTGGCAACATTATATGCCATGTACTGTTTGTACATTAGCATTCAGTAGTACAATTGCATCATGTCTTACAGGCATAGATCACCAAAAGGGCAGCATGCTGTGCTATCAGGTTGTGAACCATTACCCTTACTGTACAATATGCCTTATAACCTCTCTGGTCAACCACTCCATTTTCTTGAAGGATGCTTTGTGATTGGAATCGGTAGAGGAAAGAGCCAAAACATTGACTGCTAAAGTAGTCTGCTGGCAAGCCTTGTTAATGTGGATACAACTTTTTCTGCACACTTTCCCCACCTTTGGTTTGGTGGGGTGGGCAGGGTATATGGTTTTAGGCTCATGATTCAGGGTAGTTCTCTTTGAGACATAATAAATGCAACACAAACAAGCTATGTGATGAATGAAGTTGGGAGCTTGGGCTGTGTATGTTATGCTCGCATCATGCATGTGTGTGTATTTTGGCTGAGGGTGGAACAAATGCAGGAGATATCCAACATACATTTCTGTTCACTTATACATAGAGGCAGCAGAAGCAGTATTACTGGAAGGTATGCTAGATGGTAGTGGTGGTATCTGGAAATCTGTGATAGAGTAGTGCACCCTAATTCTAGATTGAAAGCTGGCAAATGTGATCAAACACAAGGTGGGTTACATCAGAATATCCTATTTTATCCTGACAAACCTGCCAGATGAGCTAGCTGAAGGAGGAATGGGTTGTTCAAAACCAGCCAGTGAGCATAGTGAGTGAGCATGGGTATAATCCCATATTCCATTTGGAGGTTTAATACTGCCTGTATATTTTTGCCAAATTATGTGCATGCACACATATAGAAAATGTAGACCTAAGTCAACATAGGGAAATATTAATTTTTTTGAATTGTGTGTGTGTTTGTCTGTACGTGCCCTCCAGTCACCTATCGACTTATGGCAGCCCTATGAAAATCATAAGGATTTCTTAGGCATGGAGTACTCAGAGGTGGTTTATGATTGCCTTTCTCTGAAATATAGGCCATTTCCGCACTACACTGTTATAGTGCTATTATTCCACTTTCAACATCCTATGCCATCCTGGGGTTTCCAGTTTAGAGAAGGGCATTTAGAGTTCTCAGCCAGAGAGTGCTTTGGCTCAGTAAACTAAAAAAGCCTAGAATCCCATAGGATGTCAAAAGTGGAATAATAGCACTATAACAGTGTGGTGAGGAAATGGCCATAGCCTACAACATTTGGTATTCCTTGCCAGGTATCCCCTCCAAGTATAAGCAGGGCTGACTCTGCTCAACTTCCAAGAGCAGACCCAATCCAGTTTCTTCAAGGTATGGGACTAGAGTTTGCCAAATCCCTAATTTCTGACCATATTGGCTGATCTGGTCTGGTACCTGTATTTTAAAGAATAACATGTTCAAGTTCTACTGTGGGTTTAGAGCTATTGTGTATGGCTTACATTTGTTTGATTTGTGTAGATACTTGTTCTCTGGTGTACTAAATACTGAGCATTTCTTTTTCAGATGAAAGGGCACACAGCCAACAATCTACTACTGTTGATTACTTTGAAAACAGTCATGCTTATATATTTATTTTTTCAATTTATTTATCAGCATTCTATAAAAGAACACCCAAACCAATTAAAACATAGACAAGACATTTTTTAATGTTAAAAAGCATCAGTGCATAATAACAAACAACAGATGAAACATGAAAGCTCTTGTCCCCTCACCCTCCTGCTGAATTAGTTGAGTGCTAATGACTTTGGCACTTTGAACTTTGAACTCAGTAACTGAAAGGCACTGAGGATGAAGGGTAAAAGTGGGGGGAAGAAAGAGAAACTGGAACATTTTTGAAGCAGATCGAAAAGTGGGATGACAGTTGGAGGGTATGTGTGCATACCTATCTCATCTTACTTGCTCTAAACATTTTTTGCACTGCAGTAGTGGTTTGGGGTGTATATTTGGGAAATAAAATCCTTGGACATTTCCTCACTAGACTGTTACCATGCTATTATTCCACTGCCAACATCCTACAGAATCCTGGGGTTTGCAGTTTAGGGAAGGGCCTCAAAAGCCCCTCCCTAAACTGCAAACCTCAGGATTCCATTGGATATTGAAAGTGGAATAATAGCGTGGTAACTGTCTAGTGAGGAAATGGCCCTTGTGAACTGGAATCCTGTTTAGTTGTGGCTGAAAATTCAATGAAGGAACAATTCATGAAAGAACAATTCCCAGAATCTGCATCTGTGTTTTTTGCCCTGCAGGAGAAATGTAGAATTTTTGAGCAAACCTCTCCACAAACATGTTTTCTGATTGTTCAGAGACTCAGCATTCCTGGATAAAATGCTATCACATCTCTGTTGAGAACGGCTACTTTTTCTGGGCTCATTTTAGTAATTTGCTTATTATATACATACTCTCAGTACACTATTTCTTTCTGGATGCAATATTCCATTTTCCCTGCCAGACATAACAGAGGCCTCAAAGGGCTTGGGAGTCCTAGAGGCAATGCTTGAAAGCCTAAATAGCTGCTTACAGATCCGCCTAGCATTAGTCTTTCGCTAGCTTAGCTAATGGGCTCATGCCCTCTGCCAGATGGCAAGTTGCTACAGAAAAATGCAGAAGAGAACACAACAAAACACAACTGAGCAAAGGTATATTAAAGAGCTGTCTTTCTAACTGGCTGCTGTGTTGTAACCTTGGGCAATTTAATTTCTATCTCAGAACTCTCATTACAGACATAGCAGCCAGAAATGGGGCCGGGGAGCCCAGTTAGAGAGAGAAGTGGTCAGAACTACTTGGATGTCGATAGAATTAATCAGCAATGAGAGAATTTAGGACTCTGTGGCCAAGATATGCTACAATTAAATCAGAGGACAGAGGGATTAGATTGTTATCTGGGTTATAGTGGAGCTCTATGTTACCCTAAAAGGTGGTGGATGTCGGGGTCCAGAGGCAATGCCAACATCTCATTAGAATTTGGGGAAATTATAGCTGAAAGAAGGCCTGTGAGAGGAAAGTAAGGGCAGGATCTTTTCACTTTCACTAACTGCAGAGAGGTTCCAGTTAAAGATAAACAAAGTATTTTATTTGAAATCAACAAACATGCAGGAAATCAGCAGTGATGTATTTAAGTCTTTTACTCCAAGTCTCAAGTCAAGTCTCAAGTTTGTACCTTCAAGTCTCAAGTCAAATCTCAAGTCTGGAAGCCAACTTTATACCCCAACCAAAATTTCAGAACTATTGGATAGAGTGAAATATATTTAGTTTTAACAATTTAAGCAGAGTCGGCTCTCCATATTTGCAATTTTGCCATCTGCAGCTTTGGAATAAGGAAATAGGATCCTATCTAAGGCCCTTTCCACATGCGGGCGAAGAAACGGCTGGAAACATGCTGAAACGGAGCTTACCTTAAATTGGGTAAGTCCGTCGCCAGTGGAGCAGCGCGTTTTTGCTGCTCCACACTCATTGGCGTCCCGTGGTGTCCTGCAGCGCCCAAAATGGCGGCTTACGACTGGTGGAGGCTCTCCAACAACCGGAGAACCTCGCCAGCTGGAAATCCCGCCCCCAGCAGATCTGCAGGCACGCCCTTGCGTGCGCCTGCAAATCCACACCAGGCGCTGCAACGCTGCTGCACGGGGCTGCACGCCCTGTACCTTTTAAAAACCACATAAAAAGTGGTTTTTAAAAAGCACGCGGCACCACCACTTCCGGGTGCCCTAGCATGGATTGGGGTGTGGAATTACTCTAAAGTAATCTGCCCCAATCCACTTTACGGTGTAGATGACCTCCCATGGAGGTCACGCTACCATGTGTTATTTCCCCGTGTGGAAAGGGCCTTATTCTCCATTACTGAAGATTCAAAAGATTTAGAAGAAAGGATCCTTCTTCCTCAAGCCTGTTGCCTAACACATTTGCTTTTCTCCCTTTGAGAAATGCACCCTGCACTCTGGGAGTGAGTCTTGTCTTTTGCTCTTATGAAATGTTTTTCAAGGCTCCTCTGATATGCAGCAGGGACAGGCTGCTGAGAAGACCCCAAGCCTGCCTCAAGCCCATTGCCTAACCTGTTTGCTGTTCCCCTCTAAGAAATGCACCCACACTTTGTGCTTGAGAGAAATTGTCATGTGACTAGTAGGCAAAAAGAGATGGAGGCATTGTTCAAAGCCATAAGGTTTCTGGATGAATGTGTTATGTGACTGAACCAAGGGCATCAAGTCAGTCATTAAAAATATACAAGTTTCAAATTGAGTTGTGTCAGGGCATCATTTATGGCCGAGTTGAGTCCAAGTTGAGTCACTGAAGTGACTTAAGTCTGACTTGAGTCCGAGTCAATCGACTCGAGTCTACATCACTGGAAATCAGACACTCTAAGAACCATACAAGGCTGTGAGAAGGTAAGACATGAAATGTTGGATAGAGAGAGAAATTGGGGAAAGAGAGTGATAACTACCAATCCTGAGGAAGAAGGATGAGATGGAGAGGCTCAGCAACATCCAAGGATAGCATGGGCAAGCAGCAGTCTGGGTGCCACGTATTATGCCCAAAATGCTACAAGTTGTTGGGACCAAAGTTAGGGTTTAAATATCCTTTTTCCTATCCTGAAGGGGTGTTCTAGCAAAGACTTATAACTTTCTCATGGAACTGACAAAAGGTTCAGGAATGAGTGATTGCTTTGACAAAATTTATGGAAATCATGACAACCTCTGCAAGTCTGGACTGGTGGGAGTATAGGAAAGTTCTCTGTAGGGTGACATCAAAGTGATGGTCTCTGATTCTCTTATATAAGCCAATTCAGAAATACAAAGATCTGGGATCAGGGAAGAGATTAGCTTGAACCCCTTTTATGCTGTTTTTTTCTTCTTCCCCTTAATCCCCTTTGAACTTACAGCCTGACCATGTCTCAGTTTAGCTTGACCTGGCAACATGCTCTTCTGGTCAGTGTGCCTTTAATTAATGTATTTCCAAACTATATGCAAAAGCATATCCTGCAGAACGGGGATGTAGGGTAGGGTAACCCCTAACAAGCCAAGCCTCTGCATGTATTGTTCCTTGAATACAGGTGACATGTTGAGAGAAAAGCAGCATAACAAGTAAGTCTCACTGAGATCAAACTGGGATAAAATTATTGCTTGATGGACTATCACATATGGTAGACATGTGCAGGTATTATTGTGTGAAGACTCCAGAGCTTGGAGCTGAGTTGACCACAGCCCACACTGGCTATGGGATTCTGAAAACTACGGTCCAAAAAGTAACATTCTCAAGCTTTGGAACGCTCTGACACACCCAAACAGATCTTCAGCCAGTATTCCAGTCTTTCAAAACTGTAGGTTGATCCACAACATGCCAAGTTAAACTTTGTTTGTTTATACACTACTTTGGCTGTAGAAAGACCTCAGTGGTGGACTCACATCCCTCCAAGGAATTTTTAAAATGCATCCCATCAACCCAGCCATCTGTGAAAAGATATGCATGGCAAAAGCAGCCTCACTTAGAAATTGTTATTTGCTGTTTTCCTGAATTTGATCTTTGATGAGGCTATGCTTCTTGTCCCACTGTTGAGGCAACAACCAGCCAGAATTTGTGTCTGTATGTGTGTGTGGGGTGGGGGGGGAAGGTGTATATTTAGTGACAAAATGCATACTTTGCATGCAGAAATTCCTAGGTTTGGTTCCTGAAAATTCCAGGGAGGGCTGAGAAAGGTCTCTGAAATGCTGAAGAGTTCCTGCTAGTCAAAATGGACAATATTGACCAGCATGGTGTAGAGGTTTGAGCATTGGACTACAATCCTGGAGGCCAGGGTGCAAGTTCCCACTCAGCCATGGGAACCCACTGGCTGATCTTGGGTGTATCACACACTGTCAGCCCCAGAAAATGACACGATAGGTTTACCTTAGGATTGCCATAAGTTGGAAACAGCTTGAGATCACACAAAAAATATTGATCTAATGATAAAGCTGGATGCTGTCTAGGAGTCCTGCACCCTCCCCACCATGAAATAGATGTGGATCTGCCCTCTGGAACCAGATTGTCTGGCATGTCAGGCAGGTATTGCACAAGGAGGCAGTGGATACCCCTATCTAAAAAAAAATTAAAAGACCTTAACATGTGTATCCCAAGATTCCATTTGTATCTGTCACTAAAAAAAAATATAATACAAAACTTTCCATTGCCTGATATGATCAGGATGCCTTGTGTGATATGTGGTGTGACGAAGTTTTCCATTGTTGGTATTTCTTGGAGGGAATGCTGCCTTTACAGACTGACATACAGCCCCTCTCTTCTCATAACCTTTTTAGCCCCTGCCAATTGTGAAACAACATAATCTTTATTGGAGAAGATACATCACTCAGCTTGGAGATTTGTGTTTAATCAAGCCAATTAGCAATTTAATCTTGTTAAAAGCCACAATAATTGCATCATTATCAAATCAAGTGGCAACATGAAGCTGTCAGCTTAATAGCTGATAATAACCCCTCTTTAAGGAAGTGAACTATCTGACCTCTGGATGGCTATATTCACCTTCCACTCATCCATTTGGTTTCTTCCTAATATGAACACTTTCTCCAGCTTCACAGATATCTCTATTAATAATTTTTTGCAGTAAGAATGAGCAGAGACAATATATAGTCAGGAACAGACCTTCCCAAGTTTCTCAGATGACTAAGAAAATTTGTCCCAGAAGGTCAGATAAGCTTCAGGGAAACTCTTCCTTGATCCATATGAGAGGTTAAGAAGCTTTCTGCTTGGTATGCATTTGGTTTCCTCTTTTGGCCACCATAGTATTGCAGAGAACACCTGGCAGTCATCTATAGCCTTCCAGAGGTTATTGGATTCCAGTTCGTATTGACCTCCAGATAGCATGGCCAATGGTCAAAGATGATCAGGAGCTAGAGAACAACAACATAGGGCTCCAGTGGGCCACCTTCAGGTTGTACACAGGACCTTAGCTACTAGGTCACAATGTAAATCTTTATTTTGTTCTCATGTATAAATATGAATCATTTCCATTGCATACACAAGCTTCCAAGATAATGCAGATTCTTGTGCAATATTTATTCATGTTCCAGGGAATTATTCAGCACAAAAATATATGTGAAGGGGCTTTTGCACAGAACCTTTGTTTTTTGTGCAGAAACATGCCTTCTATGCAGGAAACAGGGTTTTCTGGGCAAAGCACTCTGTATACTGCAGAGAAGACATGTTTCCTGATTAAAAAACAAAATAAAATGCATGTATTCCTGCACAGACTAACACAGTTCTCTCTGCTTATACATTGCTATTGCCTTCCAGCACCTGCTGGCTGGAGCAGCCACCCCACTCTGCCTAATGATAGGGCTGGTCTTGGATACTGCATAGTTTAGCAATATAATCAAATCTCAGGAAAGTTAAAACTGAGCAGTTGATGGACAGCACGAAAACTGAACATCATTTTATAGTAATGTTAGGAATCTCTCCCTGCCAAGCCACAGCCAGCAAGGGAGGAGAGAGGTCAGGAATACTTGGAGAGTCCAAATATACTAAAACACCAGGAAAACACAAGTTGAGCCAGGTCAAGGTCCAGGAGGCAGAGATCTGTCCAGAGGGTTTCAGGGAGCAGGAGACATGAAGGCCATGAGGGCTTGCTAATAATTTGCTGCAAGCAAGAAGCAGCCATACTGGCAGACTTAAATAGCCCCTGTGAGCAGGTGCTGCTTCTTACTGTTTCTTCAGCCTAGTCCATGCAGCCTCCCTCTGAGCAGCCCATTTCAGCCTTCTCTATGATTGAGGGCTGATGGGCACAGCTGGCTGCAACTCCTCTGCATCACTGCTGGTTTCCTCTCCATCAAGAGCTGTCTAGCGCAACTCTGTCTCTGTTTGACCTTCCAGTGCAGGGGATGTTTTCAGGTTGACTTGCTCACTCCCTGGCTCGGCCCCATGCACAATCAGTTGCTCCTCAACTACTGCAGCATCATCTATCACAAGTAACACAATGCAGTTCAGGTGCAAAGCCTAATGTAAATGGCCATCAGAAAAGCATATAAAGACTGAAGAAAATAAATTAGATTCCATTGGGTTTGACCTTGACTCAGACTTACTATGAATGGTCCAAATCCTGTTGGTCACTTACAAATATGTAACAATAGTTACACATTTATAGCTGCTACATATTCACCATCCCTACATAGCCCCTGGTTTAGGGGCTCCATAGAGACTGTGAAAGTCTCTCCACCCAACCCCACTTACTGGTAAGCAGGCTCTAGGATCTATGGAGGTTCATTGCTGTTGATCAAGAAGTGGCTGCCTGATGTTCCTACCCACCTACCCACCCTGTTGTGTTTGTTGGCGTGAGGGGGATTTTGCCAGAAGTCCTCCTCCTTCCTATCAGGCCAGAGATCACTCCCAGGAGTGGGGCAGTTGCTTCTTGATTCACAGGAGAATAGATCCTTGTCATTCCAGCAGCTGCTTACTGTTAAGTGGAGTTGGGTGTGTGTGCCTGCCTCCATTACATAGCTGGAATCCATTACATAGCACCATAACTAGTACTATAATGGTCATACAGGATTCTGCAGTATGTTGCCATGTTAGTGCCCCAATGGCAGACTAATGAGGTCATAACATTCAAGACCAGCTATCAGCTAGTTCAAAGTTCAGTATCAGCTATGCTAAAAAGCTTTAACTGAGCACCAGCTCTTACTGAAAGCAGGGTAAGGAAGAGTGGTTACTTTTAACAGCATCCTGCCCTCTAGTGACAACTTGGCAGCACAGCACCAGTGAGAAACTGGTACTTTTTTGTGATATGAAAAAGGTATTCTGGCTACCTGTCTCTCTTGCGGGCAATGAGAGTGAGATAGCATATTTGGTGATACTCTCCAAGTGAAGAAGAAATTATTAAAATATGCAGCCCAGGGAGGGATTGCTTGCTTTGAATGAACTCACACCATTTCAGTTTCCCAAATTCGGATAGCATAATTTACTCATTATCCACTTTTGTATAATATGCCATTTTTCATGTTATACAAATGAATCACATTAATTGTTGATTTTTTAAATATCACTATCTTTCATCCTTGATGCCATAGTATACTGCACTTTACCGGCTCTCTCAGATCAATGCTTACTGTGGTACTTATTAGCTAACGCTAAAAGTCAGTATCTCTTCTCTCATAAAATGATGGGATTGCTCCTCATTTTCCAGCTTCATTTTCTGAAGGGCTAGTGGCTTTGTTTTTTAAATGAAAGCCTAGAATTCATGCCAGTTAAGCTTCAAGTAGATACTGAGTGGAGTATCTAGAATGCCAATAACATTTGAATATTCTGACCATATGACAAGCCTATAACTAGTGACAATGGCAACGGTGGCTTTTTATTTCAGCAGTTTTTCAATCAATGGTTTCTTGCCATTTGCTCCCCTGGCCCCCAGGCAATGGTGGGATCACTATTTAAAGAAAGAACTCATAGAAAAAGATGGTGGTGCTGCTGTTACAAGCGCTAAATTTACCAGAGTAAACCCTGTCATACACACCCTTTTTTTAAAAATCCACTGCTGATCTCCAGATGTCTTTATTGTCAATCCTCCTTTTCATCCTGCTGCCCTCTTCTGCCCCTCCTCAATTCAGAGTATTTTTCTATGGAGGAAGAACAAACTCAGATTCTTTCCTATTTCTGCAGGGATGGGAATTTTATGACCCTGCAGATGTTGTTGAATGACAACTCACAGCAGCCAATGATGAAGATTGCTGAGAGTTGCAGTTCAACAACATCTGGTGGGTGGCACAATCCCACTCCTGCATGACAGCTTCCTGTTTTGCAAATGAAGTATTGGTCCCCTGAAAAAACAACTTATTTGTTTTCTCTGCTGGTTTTGAGATAGAGATGGAGGTACAATTGTGAGCACAGTAATGGTTTGTTAAGAAATTTTGTATGTTATAATTATGGAAACACATTGACACATTATTACAGTATTATTGTTATTGTTATTAATCTATACCCTGCATTTCTTCTCGAAAGGACTCAAAGCAGTGTTACAATAAGTTAAAAGAGAACATAGCTAACACTATAGCATACAAAGTTAAAACACACATTAAACAAGCAATAGCAATTAACACAGTATTAAAATACATATTAAAAACAACAAACAAATGATAATTAAAATAACCAGCACCTTTCTTCATAATAATCACGTATTAAATGTGCATGCTTTTTGCTGCATTAGGATGTCCAGAAGTTAAGGAAACTGTGCAGTGGGAGACAGCAATTATAGTAGTACCTCCAGAGGACATGGCCCTCAGACTTAATGTCCCAGACAGTCTTGGGACTCATTCTTCATGCCCATGTGATATATATTGGTGGGTGCAGCAGAGAGGACAGGACAGGTGATAAATGTAGAGTGAATTTGAGAAAGAAAGAAACCAGAAGAGTAGACATGTTGAAGAATGAACTTTTTCTTCTTGTTTTCATTTCCAGTTTTTCTGCGTATATCTTTCAGGTACGATGGGGTCTGATGTTCTAGAAGAAGAATGTGGATAAAGACAAGTGCTTCTGTGTTGCAAGCATGATCTTAAAATGACTTGCCTGCGTTGGCCTTTTCAATATAATAGATGTTGTTGTTTTGTTTTGAACTCATGACTGCAATGTTAACATGATATTGCCACTTTCTGTTTTCTGAATAATGTTGTTTATGGATTCAAGAGACTATTTTCCCATATTTACAGGTACTCTTGTTATCCACACAAACTCTTTGTTTTGTAGGAATGGCCTTAGAGTTTTTATTTTCTGTATCCCCCTTAGAAGTAGATTGTTCCTGGATTCAAATGATTGGTTTTCTATTTTTCTGTGAAGGGTTATTTGCAAGAGAATATGAATTTTAAAAATAGATCTACTCACTTGCACTTATAGTGATCCATAAGAGAAAAGGATGTACTTCAAGAGGCAGAAAGATGGCCTTTGTTAGATAAAATTGTGTTTGGCCTATAGTACTTTGAAGGCCTTTTTGAAGAGTGCACTTGAAATCAGAACTGCAGCAAGAACCCAAGAACTCCAAAATCATTTGCTAGCAAAATAAAAGCTAGTTAAGATCTTGTGATGTGTCTCACTTTTCTTTTGTGGATTTCATTGGATACTTCCTAGTTTTTGCTCTTTTTCTTTCTTCTTTGCCACCCGTGGTGACCCTGATTCCTGCCCCACATATCTTGGAATGTTCTAGATTAAACACAGGAGCTGGCAAATTTGACACCATGGCAGTAGGGATGTAATTATTCTCTAAGTTTCTTCTTGAAGGAAACAACAAGTAATTCTAGCAATTTTCCTCCTGTTACTAGAAAGTCATTGAAAACAGTCTATTCTCAATTCAGGATTAATTCTGTATAAAATTCATACTTGGTTATTTTGCACAGAAGACAGTATTTTATGCACATGAAATATCATTTACTGAGTAGAAATGAAACACCATTTACTGAGTATAAAGGGGTATTTCTATGCAGGAAATAATATTTCTGTGCTATTTCTGTGAAATAATATTTTTATGCAGGAAATAATATTTCTGCATAGGAAATTCTGTTTGCTATACAGGAAATGATGTTTTCTGTGCAAAACAACCAAGTGCAAATTTTGCACAGAATTAAGTGCAGTGTGGAAATTTTTGCCAATCCAGCATTCTTTTTGTCAGGGTTTCTAAACACATGCGCGTACGCACACGCACACACACACAAACATTAAAAATAAAGTAAAAATCAGCAAATATTCTTTCTATTCCTACATGGAATGGTAGATCCACACTGAATTTAACCATCACTCTTCCTACATTGGCTCCAAGTTGAATGAAAGCTCTGTCAGGGCTGGCCACTAGCTCAGCACCAACAGAGGTCTAGTTGATCTTGAAGCAACTATGGGAGGACGGAGGATAAAATGTGCAAGGGCAGATCCATTGGCTGCCCATGAAATGACTAATATTTTCCTGCAATCCTCTCAAATTATTAACATTTAACAGACACTCAACTTGTTGAAGGTCATGTCACTGTATAATCTGAAATATGTTTCTGTCAACTAAGACTCTTAACAATTTCCTAAAAATGGACTTCTAGTCATGAGGCTTGGCCTATCTGGTTTGCCACACCACTACTTACATGTATTTGCTGAATAATGCATAATTTCTCCAAATAATTGGAAGTGGCAAAGTTGTTGAGTAAACAAATTTATTTGTCTGTTCTCCAAATCAATGGGATTCCTTGGAAGCATTCTGGATACACTGGAAGCACAGCTGATGCTGCTCATGGATGGCAAGGAAGTGGAAGGAGGAGAAGGAATTAGGCAAACATAAATAAATGACTGTAGGTTTTTCAAAGGTCTTCCAAAATACTAGTTTCCAAGACGGAACATTTACTTCTTTCCACAGACTGTAACTCATGTACGTACTCTCCTTATATGAGTGGTGTAACATCACAGTGCTGAATTTATGCACGATAGTGGCTTCTTTCACATTAAATGAAAATCAGGAACTTCAATCAGAATTACTAGAGTGGATTTGGCAGCCAAATATGGGAACAATGGTGGCTAGCTGTTTTCATGTAAATAAGACATTGCATCCACTATGGGATTTGGTCCCTTTTTTAAAAAAAGAGCTGACCGTGGTGCTGAATCTGTTTTGACCATAGAAATGAGCACTTTGAATAGCCAAGCTCAGACTGACACCCAAAACAGGCTCCGTGCCCCACTTCCTTGGAGGCCACCAGGCACAACTGTGGAGAAACTATATTTGAAAATTCTGAACTCTTTGTTGTAAAAGTGATTTTCATAAGGCTTTACAAATTACAAATAGCAGACTGATTGGAAAGTAATTTGCAGGATCAGATTTAGTCCATTTTTACATATATGGGAACTAAACCCATTAATGGATATTAAGCCTATTATGTCATTGAATGAACATAAAATTGTTGCCAAAGGAGATCACCAGCTAACACTAAATCTTAAGAATTCTGAAAATAAGGGCCTAATTTGTCTTGGTGACTTGGTGTTTTTTCACACATCGTATAAGGGGGTATCCTCTATCGAGTATGTGCTTGAGTGACATTTTTTTTCTCCAGCTATGAAATACCTGCTAAACAGCATCCAGGTACTGACTCAGATAGCCACTGATTGGTTTCAGGGATGCACATGGTGACATCCAGAGCCTTATCACACCTTGGTGTTATACTGTCATAGCAATGCTATTGTGTTGTGTTGTGTTGAAGGTTTATTTTTCACAGTGGAGATAATCTGTTAATGACACCTTTTCATGTAACAATTCAGTAACCAGTTTGGATGTGGGTATCTCATAGCACTTTCTTCCATTGTAGAGTCATAGTGTCATGACACCATTGCATTGTAGCATTGTAATGTCATGAAGTCATACCTTAAAGCAAATGAACAAACTGTGAAAATGCCACTATTAAAGTGCACATGTAGATTCGGTGCAATAGAGAGTGTCACTAATCACCTACTGTCATGAGAATGGCTGGAATGGAATGTAAAAAGAATAATGCAGCATAAAGGAGTGGTGAGATAAGGCTCCCAGATGCTATTGTTCAACTGGAGAGAAAGGAGCAATCTTTGCTTTCCCAGATTTTTGTGTAAGTAGAATTCAAACAGAATCTCAGTCAAGAAACACAAGTGCTATAGTGCTTTATAGCTGAAGGATTAGGTTTTTCAGTTCAGTTACTGGAAATGGTAAGTACCATACCATTTACATAAGTTTTATAACCTCTCTGTTTGATTGAGCTGGATACTAGACTTAGAAAATAGTGGTGATAGAACTGTGTCAAGGCCAATAATGCAAAATGGAGCAAAGAAGGCATGATCTAGTAAAACTGTTACTGTATGCCAAGAAAGGTAGTTATCATGAGAAACTTCTATAAGAATTTGTCAGGCATTTTTCACATCTTGAGTTTTTTCCTCTCTCAACAGCAACTTAATATATTTGCCTTCAGGCAATATTTCTCTATCAACAGCCCACACTGATTCAAGCTGATCATCATCTTTAGTGCTAGAGACTTCAGAAACTTCCAAAGAAAGAACAGAAAATACTATAAAATCCTGCATCTTATCCAAAGGCTTGTCAGGGAAACCTCTTAAAACTAACATTCAGTCCTGCATTTTTGCAGAAGCTATATAGAATAACTGTGTAATAGTGTCTGTGGATCATATTAGAAATGTATAGATCAGACATAATGTTCAGTGCACTACACTTAGCATCCTTTATTTTTATTTTATTATTTATTTATTTATTTGTTTGTTTGTTTGTATCCCACCTCTCCATATGGATCGAGGTGGCGAACAACTTAGAAATAGCATGTATTTCGAAACATTTCTATACAATAATAATCAATAGCATATTAGAAGTAAGTTACAGCACTCCTAAGACCATCAGTGTACTGTAAAAATGTATACTACTCTTTGTTTCAGACTCCCTGACCTTCTTTTGTAGTTGTGTGCCTTCAAGTCACTTCTGACTTATTGTGACCCTAAGGCAAACATATATCAGGGTTTTTCTGGGAGCTGAGAGCATGTGGTGTGCCCAAGGACACCATGGCTGAGTAGGGAATCAAATCCTGGTCTCCAGGATTGTAGCCCAGTGCTCAGACTGCTAAACCACACTGGCTCTCACCTTCTTTGGTATATCTCTTTTCTATCAATTTAGCTGCCATTATTGCTTCACCTACAAAATATGTGGAATTGTTTGGGCATTATGATGAAAATTCTTTGCTAAAGACTGCTATCAGTGGTTCCAGGAGTCCTAGAGAGATGGAATGACCATTAAATCTGTGATAAATGTAATGCTAGACTAGATTGACCTGTCCAGCAGAGTGAAAACTGGAGAATCAGGAATGTTGGAACTTTCATTAGTGGATGCTGCTGATATTCAAACAAAATGAAACAATTGCAACCAAACCTTAAAGACCATAAAGGCCTAACCTTAATGACTTAAACCTAAAACCATTTATTTCTGAACATGTAATATCTAAATATTAATATGGGTTTGTTACCTAGGAACAGAACCATTTCTTTATTGCTTTTCTTGTGGGCTGGCCTGAGGGGCTATCCCCTGCTGTTTAGAAGGAGGCTGCTTTTCACATTGCTATATTATTTTCTCCAGAAGTGAGGTGTATGTGCGTGTTTGATTTTCATTAGTACCTCTTGGACTTACTGTAGTGAAGAGTAAAGAGAAAGAAGAGATCTGGATGTTCATATAACTTAGCCTGTTGCTTTTAGCACAGAACCTGGTAGTTGTTGCTGAAGTCTAAGAAACAGAGGAAGAGAACCAGTTAGTTAAAAGAAAAAATAAAAATAGACAAGAGAAAATGGAAATGTTCTAGGCAGGCATCTAGAAAGAAAGTGATCAAACACAAAACAAAAGTAGAAAAGAGAATGGAACAAAACATGGGCCCTTTCTGCACGAGGAGAGTGAATCACTCCGTGCCGTTACTTACTGGCTCTTCTTGGGTCCGAAGTAATGCACACTGTCCCTTGAGCCCTTCTGCAGGGCTCCTCCATTGGTGCAGGGTGAATCGGAGCAGTGCGAGGTCTGTAGATCTGCACTGCTCTGGCTCAAAATGGCGGCTTCCAGTGTCTTCGTGGGAGTGGACCAACCACTGATGCTGGCCATGCCCACAGCCCACCCTCCGCTGATCACAGGCTCGCATTGGTGCAAGCCTGTGCATCTGCACAGGTAAGTAGGAATGCAATGGCGTGTTCCAGAAAACATAAAGACTGGAATTTTCCGGTCTTTACTTAGCGCGATGGAGGACCACTTGAGGGCGGGTTGGATCGGACTGAGGTGCGGAACTAAGTTAAATAGTCCGCACCTAGTCTGATCCAAGGTGCGGACGACCTCCGTGCCAGGACGCCCTGGCCCGTTTTAACTGCCTCATGCGGAAAGGGCCATGGTTAGAGAACTGGGTGTAGAATCAAGAAATGAAGCAAGACAGTGACTCATTGAATTTTGTGAAGCAATCGGTTTATTTGTTGCAAACATGCTCCTTGGGCAATCAAACAGGTGATGGTGACATGGACATTCAAAAACTAGTCTGCATTAGTTGTCCTTTGGAAGAAATCAGCTGTCCCTAAAGAAGAGTCAGAACACTTGGAGCACTTTAGTACAAATCCTTAGTGTCTTCTAAACCTTAAAACTGTATCTCTCACTGCCTCAATCATTAAAACCGTTCCCTCTTTTCCCTCAAGCAAAATTTCAGGTTTGTCCACACAATGCAGGAATGTTTGGAAATCTTGTGAAATATGTTGGACGAAATAAAGTTTCATTTGCAAGTGCACTGTCAAGTTTTCTTTCTTTTCATTCCTATTATCAGTATTCTCAACTTACTTTCATTTCTTGACAGCTGTTTCTTAAAACAATATTCCTAACTGGCCCAGCACCCTTATCAGTATCATTAAAAGTGTTCTCTTTTTTTTTTTTCAAGTAAAGCCTGGAGTTTGTCCACGCATTGAAGCCATCTGCCATGGAGGAACTGTTGGAAATCAGTGCAATGGAGATGATCATTGTCCAGGGGCATTGAAGTGTTGCCCAGGTCCCTGTGGAAAAGCCTGCTTTGTTCCCAAGGGAGGTACTGTGTTCCACTTCTGCCTCTTTGAGGTGATCTTGGATTACTGGGTTATTGCAGAAAGGTGTTTTTACAATGAGAAGAAATGTCTCTTTCTAAAGTCAATCAGGAGATGGGTCAACCAATCAAGTTCATCCCTATTAGCCATCCATTAAGTGTTAAGTGAGAAACAGTGTGGTGTAGTAGAGTGTTGGACTACAAACCTGGTGACCAGGGTTCAATTCCCCACTTGGCTATGGAAATCCACTGGGTACGTCACACACTCTCAACCCCAGAAAACTGCATGATAGGGCTGCCTTAGGGTTGCCAGAAGTCAGAAATGACTTCAAGGCATACAACAAGTGTTAAGTACTAAACAGGAATGAAATAAAGTTAAAAGAACTAATGTCCATGTTTTCCCACTTTAAATGCAGAAAGCGCAGCTCAATTCTGTGCATGTATATATAGGAGTCAGCCCCAATAAAATAGCTTCCCAGGCTGTGAATCACAGCTCTCTTCCATGCAACAACTTCCTGAACTTCAAATAGCCTCTTGTCTGTTTTCCAATCATTGAAACTTCCAGCAGATGGAGACTCCCACAGATTGAAGGTTCTCCATTTTCACAGGCAGCTTGCCCTAAATTTCAGCACTTATAGGTTCTCTTTCAATCTCCATAAACTTCTAGATCTTCTTTTGTTTTGTTTAGCAATCTCTGTTCTCTAAGCAATTATATATCCAAGGTTCCAGTGCTTATACAGAGATCAGTTTCCCTGGAAAGAGATCTCTGGACAGTGAGTGGTGTTTTTATGCTTATTAAAACATACCCCTCTAACTTTCTTGAGGAAAAGTGGAGCTGCAGTTTAATACAATCAGCAATCCTAAAATTCAGTACTCTCCATCAGATTTTTAGGGTGTACTACTGTTAGCTAAATGTTATTAGCTTCTGATAATGTACCACTTAATCACTTTCTATCTGTCTCTTTCTATCTCTGTTTAATATAAAAATTAGGAATTCAGAGTGTTCCTTTTGTCCATATCATATACAGGCTACTTTTGTACATTTCCAGAGCTTAGAAGAACTATTTTCAAGCTCCACATTTCCCAAAGGCTCTCCTTTCCAGAAGACTCCTGCTAGCAACATAAGGAATAAAAGCACATTACCATTTTTCCAGAACCATTAAAACAATCTTCAGCAGTCCTGCTGGTTTTGTTAATGTTCTTATATTTGTACTCCAAACTTACAATTAAGAATCAAAGAGCTATAATTGCTCAGAGAATGGAGGTGCCATGAACAAAACAAATATAGAAATTTATAGGGAGAGGAGAAGGCAGTAGATGTGCTGAAGATCCAATATGGTGTAGTGGTCTGAGTACTGGAATGGGCAGTGGCAGAGCTTGGAGTGTGTGAAGGGGGCGGGGCTATGGTGTGGGGGGCGGGGCTATGGCACATGGAGGCGTGGTTAGGGTGCACAGCCGTGTGGCCAGGGCACGCAGTGGCATGGCTATGGGTCGGGACACCCCAAAAACATTTCTGCCTGTGGAAAACAGCCCCCATCACCCCTTCATCCCTATGCAACTGGGAATGGGACACCAAGAGATGAGGGTTGGAATCCCTGCTCACTCATTGAAACGCATTGAGTGGCCTTGGGCAAATCTCACTCTCTCTCAGCCTGAAAGGAAGGCAATGACAAACTTCCCCTGAGTAAATCTTGCCAAGAAAGGACTCTGATAGGATTAAGTGAGCAGGGAGCCAACCTGAAGGTATGTAACAACAACAAATAATGTGGCCTACAGAGGACAGGCTGATGAATCCCAGATTCCAATTTTTGCTTAGCTGCTTCCACAACAAGCATGAGTACTTAGCCTCAGAAGCCAGGAAACTTACTCATCTAGCATTCCAGTCTGTCAGCACCCAGTAACAAAGGGTCGGAGGACAGCCTTAAGGAAATGCAGGTGCAGCCAGTGGATCTGTTGCTGTGGAAGGAACAAATCCCCTCAGGATTTTATTGCTCCTCTTCTTGCTGCTGCTGTTGTCATGCATTTAATGAGAACTCCACTAATGGTGGACCCTCATTTGGCACTGGTAGAGCTCCAGCTCATTGCCATTACATAATCATAGAATCATAGAGTTGGAAGAGATCACGGGGCCATCCAGTCCAACCCCTTGCTATGGAGGAACATACATCAAAACACTCCCAACAGATGGCCGTCCAGCCTCTGTTTAAAAAACCTCCAAAGAAGGAGACTCCACCACATTCCAAGGCAGCATATTCCACTGCCAGACAGATCCAACAATCAGGAAGTTCTCCCTGAGGTTCAAGTGGAATCTCTTTTCTTGTAGTTTGAATCCATTGTTCCTTGTCCTAGTTTCTAGAGTAGTAGAAAACAAGCTCATTCCCTCTTTGATATGACATCCTTTCAAATATTTAAACACGGCTATCATGTACCCTCTTAACTTTGCCTTCTTCTGACTAAACATACACAGCTCCCTAAGATGCTCCTCATAGCGCATGGCTTCCATAATAATGAACACAAGTAATTTGTGGCTTTACAGGTTGCACTGCTCAGTACAGTGTGTCTGTTCCAGGAACTTCTATGTAAAACAAAAAAAAAGTGTCATATCCCACTGTAGTCAGTGGACACAATCTGCACACCCTTGCACCTGTATAGATTCTTGTCTGTTGCATCTGTTGTCTATAATGGGAATGACGCTTTGCATGACCTTGCATTAATGTGTGCAGAGGTTGTACCAGAAGATGGTGCACTGTACTTTTCTATTAGGTTCTGTTACCAGGTGCTGGGCGGGGAGGTGTGCTTAGGACCCATAAAACATGGGAGAGAGCCTTCTCAGTGGCTGCTTCCAGGCTTTGGAACTCCCTCCCCAGAAAGGCTAGACTGGCACCCTCTGCACTATTTTTCTGCAAGCAGGTAAAACCCTTTTTATTCTAGCAGGTCTTTGAGGCCACAGATGGGTCACTGTGACTTGCTATCATTTTAATGTGATCATCTCATATTTCAGTACACATACCATATCAAGCATTGGAGGGCATACCATATCAAGCATGGGGGCGATCTAAAGACTACAGAGCATTTTTGTGTTCAATGAGGAAAGGCTATATGAATAATAGTTTGTTGCTCCAAAAGGTATGTATTAGCCATTTCTTCTCAATCAGAAAGTGGCAAATTTTACCAGAGTCTAAGTTCTGCAAAGTCCCCATTTCTGTACAGCCTCATTTTTGCAATGCCTTAAAAAACCCCAACACCCTGTTAACTTGATTTTTCTCTGTTACAGTGAAACCTGGTGCCTGCCCACTACAAATTTCAGTGTGCCGGATGTTACCTGACAATGCCTGTGAGAAAGACCAGGACTGTACAGGGAAAAACAGATATTGTCCTGGGTTTTGTGGGAAAGAATGTCGCACACCAGAGCAAGGTATTATGTCTATAACAGTATATGGTGCTTAGCTTCATTCTACTTTTCTACAGTCTTCAGTGTCTTTGCCATTTTTAATTGTGCAACTATTGCTAACATATACATCACAATTCTGTGTGTGCAGCATGTAATCAACTTCCAGATGTATATTTTTGCCACTGGTAAATGTCACTGGTAGGAGGGTTGCCAGTTATCTTTTTTCACAATGTAAGGCTTCTGATTGCTTTGCTTGCACATTTTCTCTCTTTTCTATCACTCCCTGAAGTTTCAATGACGTATAAAATGAAAGCTAATACTGTACTACCCTTTTTTCCTATTGTCCAGAAGTATGCTTTTTTAAAAGTATGTATGACTTGTATTGCATGCCACACTCATGTCTGAGTGGCATGTTAGAGCAACCGTTACCAAATCCAGTCCAAAAGTGGATGATATTCAGCCCAGGATCCCTGAAGGTGGTTGTTTGTGCTGGACACACAGACTAGACCACTCTAGAACTCAGCATTCTGCCTTTACCTTCTGAGGAGAGCACTTAACTGGTTCTTCAGTGAGGAAACAGAAGATCACCAAGCTCAGATTTTCCTTCCTACTGCCTGCATGTCAAAGGGGACAATATTACAGATCTCTCTTCTGTCCTGTATCTTAAGAGGTCTCTGAAGATGAAGCAAAATGCTGCACCAGCTTCAATTTAGATTCTAGCATAGTGTTTTACCATGTGGAAACGGTAGATTTTGCCTTTAAGACTTGGAGAGAGACCCTTTCATTGAAAGTATATCATATTTATTTGTGGTCATCTCTCTTTGCTACAGATAAATCTAAAGCCTGCCCTGGAGAGGTTTTCAAATGCCCCACTCTTGGAGATTATGAATGTAATAATGACTCTGGGTGAAAAGGAGCCAAGAAGTGCTGCTTCTCCAAGTGTGCCTTGCGCTGTGTGGATCCACGTTAAGGTACATGAAAAATGGTGGAGTGGTATTGTTGCTGTTTGCATAAGTATACAGTTACCCATGTGATCCATGTGAATTACAGTTGATGGAAGATAAGTCTGCACAGTCTGTAGCTCTGTTTCCTGATCTTTCTTTTGACTGACCAGGAACACTTCCAGACATGACCACATTAGGGACTCCAATAGGGACGAACATGGCTCACAGTTTGCATGTGCCTCTCCAAGGTCTGCAATATGGTCACATGGCCCTAAATTTCCCACAATCACAAATCAGTGCCACTACTTTCACACAATTAATGGCAGCAGGGAAGTAGTGGCTCTGACTGGCATTTGTGGAGTTGGGAGGAAGTTTTGGTCTTTTCTTCCACTAATGTCCAGCTTGGATAACTGGGATGCAGAGATGTAACTGCTTCCAGTGATTCCAAAGTTATTTCCCCATCTGCCCCAGTAGTACTAAACCTCCTCTACCCCAATGTGTGTAGGGTATGTATTTGCATGTTCTTGTCCTCTGTGTGTACAATCATGTTTGTATGTACATGCAAATGCAAAGCCAGCATAGGTTGTGGTCTTCAGCCCTCAAAATTTATCACTCAGTTCCAAACTATGAAATTTGGTCCCCTTTTTTGTCTGTTATGTCGATTCTGGTGATTCTCATGAAAAGCCGAGATTTTTTTTTCTTCAGTTCCCTGAAGAACCGCTATGAATCACTGTGATGCATGATTACAACACAGCTCTGACATTATATAGTTCATGAAGGGAGACTCTAGTTCATAAAAGTGACCCAGCAGCCCACCATAGAAATTGACTTTTCAATTTGGAACTGCATCTTTTTGTTTCCCACTACATTGGTAATCCCTTTTTCTGCCTCCAGGACCGTGTCCTTTTTTACCAAGAGAGAAGAACATCGTCATCAATGATTGCTGTCCAGTATGTCCAGCAGTGGCCAAGGTGTCCTTGCAGGAGCCTACTGACTGAAAGAAGAGCAACTAATAAAATAGTACTACAGCTTTACCATTTGGTTTTATTGTATCTTCTTTAGCAGCTGTGTAGTGATGTGGGAAAAGACAAAGAATGAGGGGGAAACGCCTGAATAAAGACAATTAGAGACCAATACAATCTTAAGTTACAGCAATGCGTCCCAGGTGTAGCACCAATTGTAAAAAATGATTGTAGAAAAGAAATGAAGTCTGACACAAATATTTGCTTATATAGAATAGTTCCTGACACCATAACAGAGGCATTTTTGTTATGTGCCTTCAAGTCATTTCTGACTTATGGCAACTCTAAGGCGAACCAATTTTTCTTGGCAAGATTTGTTCTGAAGGGATCTGACTTTGAGTCTCTTTGAGGCAGAGAGAGTGCAACCTTCCCAAGAGCACTCAGTGGGTTTCCATGCCAAGTGGGATTCAAACCCTGGTCTCCCAGTATCTAAGCACAACAGTCAAACCATTATGGTATGCAGAGACATGCTGGAAAGGAAAACCTTAATTTCATAAGAACACAAGAGCCATACTAGAAAATCAAAAAGACTTATCTAGTTCAGCATTCTGTCCACATACACAGCGGCAGAACAGATGCTTATCTTACATGTAATATTCCAGTCTAAACTGGATGAATCCATTCAGAGCATAAGCATAAAGTATTAACTGAACCAATCTGTGCAAGAATCAAGGAAACTGTAAAAGGCAAGAAGGCTTCCTTTAAAATGATATATCATATCTATCTATCTATCTATCTATCTATCTATCTATCTATCTATCTATCTCTGTATCATATATAAAAAGGATGGGCAACTTTGGGAAGGATGGAGGCCAACTTTCTAACTCCAATGCCCACTACAGGGCAACCTGCCCTGAAATTACAAGAATTCAAAACTGGAAGTGACAGGATGCCCATTTTCACTTTAGATTTTCATTTGGGGTGCAAGAGGGTCATGGTTGTGGGCTCTTTAACATGTCAAAACACAAAGCCACCTCGAGGGGATGTTTGTGGCCTGCAAGGTGCACTTTGCCCATCTCTGATATATATACCCAAAAGAGGCAATACGAAGAAGGATTTCTTTTTTATTCAGAAAAATAACCTGCAAGGTTCAGTGGGCTACCTCTCATTCAACATTCCCTCATGATCCAAGTGTGTTACTTCAGTGACTCACAGAAAATTACATTTTATGTTCAGATTATTTTATGACAAGAACATAATCCATTGAGGCTAGAGGCAGAATCCTGAAATGCATTTTCATTGAATGAAAATCCTCTTACCCATTGTAGCTGCAATTCATCTTTTTTCCAGTGCAGAAGAAATATTGTGGAGAAGCATGGAATTAATTTAATTCCCTGTTTAATTAATTGAAATTAAAGTTTATTGAAATTAATTAATTCCATCTGTTGAGAAATAGAGGAAGAACTTTTCCATAATCCCTACTACTCAGATATTATAAGAAAGACTGATTTTGCAGAACACCTATGAACAAACTAATACTGGAATATGACTTTTAATTCTGGAGTCCTCACAGTTTGTCATGATGGAGCACATCAGCCTCCATATTGAGAACACGCTGTTAGGTGTGGCTCTGAACTACATTCTGCTTGGGAACCACAGATCTGTCCCAAGTGGTACCTGGCCATAATCATTTGGTAGGCCATACTCTCACCTTGATTTCAGGATGGGTGCTCCCCACTCTTGGGCCATTTAGTAGTTGGGGAGGACAGGGGCAGGATGGAGGTGACGAATCAGTAGCCAACTATATTCCTGAAACTAGCTAAAATAAGATAATGACATCATTCTTAAAGTGTAGAAGATCCCCAAGAAGTCCAGAAGAATGCCTTCTTACAGCCAGTTGCTGCCTGAACACCCTTTTCCTGTTGGAATGACCATGGTAAGTTGAGCATGCAAGGAGAGAGGAAGACTACAGCTACCTGGGTGATGCTTTACATCATGGATCAAGTTCAAGACATTTGTTGTTTTGAGATCTGCAAAAATGCCCAAACCTTGCATATGAAGTCAAGTTGGTTAGCATGTGACCCATATGAACCTCTTTTTCCTTCCTCATCAGTTCCCGATGGTAGAAAGCTATTTTGTGCTACAATCAAGTGTGCGCTGATTTAAAATTTTATGGGACTTTTTCAGACAATAGTTTCATTATTAGTCTTTTCCGAGAATGCATAGACAAATCCACACATATTTTTCATCAAAAATGTGTTATGTTATCCACTTGACTATTGAGAAGAAGAATAATGGGCCTAGTTATGAATAAGATTGTCCTGATATCTGTGGGACAAGGAGCCAATGTACTTTGAACAAACTGTTGCTAGATCTGGAATGTGGGCATATTAAGGTAAGATTTTTAAAATGCTAATTTCTCAGCTGAATATGAAATAGTAGATACCTGACTCCTACAATGTGCTCCTAGCAATTTTATACAAGCTCATTCTGCAAAGAACATAAAGCATACAGGATCCTCATCCGTTTGATTTGCACAACATCCCTATGAGGTGAGTGACCAGGTCAAGACTATACGAATGAAGAGTTCCAGGTCTCCCCAGTCTGCACTGTAGATTAGGAAAATTATTCTTTTGAACTGTTATCTCCCACAATTCCCCAGCCAGTGACCATATAGGTTCTCAAATTCTGAGACCTGTAGTCCAAAATGTAACTTTCCTGACCTCTAGTCTGCAGCCAATGTGCTGCATCAGGTCTGATCCTCAGTACTCTGCTCTGAAAAGGTTCTTCAACTATTTTCTTCAGGAGAAGCGCAGCATAAAGGGGAAGCTGTGGTCAAGATGTGGAAGTATTAAAGGAAGGCCCATAACTCAAGAAGAACCCATTCACCATGGCTTTGGCCACCATAATAACAGCAAACAGGTTTGGTTGAGCTAGGAGAGCTTTCCCCAATGTCTTCTCAACTTCCCTTGAAAGCAGGAAGCTGGAATCGAGCTATTAGTTAATACACATTGAGAAGCAGATCACAGGATGCATTCATTCCAGATTATTCTTTTTGGTGAAAACATCATTAAGACTGTCTGTGTTGTCACCCCTGTGGACATATATGTTCACATCAACTGAACTGATTTTAAAGCAGAACTTGGAAAAGTAACATTTTTAGACTACAACTCCCAGAATCACTCAGCCAACATAGCTAATGGGAGATATGATCCATAAAGTTTACTTTCCATCTTATGCTTTTAGATTTTAACATACTTCATTTCACTGATTTCACTGCATACCAGTGAATATGAATGGACTGTGAACCTAGATGGCACAGCTCAGGTCCCTCTCTGGTCATTGGTTCTGGTCCCTGTGATATTAGTCATGGACTGAATTTGGAAAGGGGGAAAGGAATAACATCACTTTGTAATCAAAATAACTTCCAATCCTGGAGCATAAGCAAAATTTATTTAGAATTATGTCTGGACTTTCTTGAAGCCAGTAGATGAAGTGAGAAAGTTGTTTTTCAAGACACGTGTCATTTCACTGCTCATCGGGAGATTAATTTACTCTGAAAAAAGGAAAAGATTTGTCATCAATCAACCACTCTACTAAAATCTCACACAGATTCTAGAATCTGATGATACTAATGGTTTAGCTTCTGATTTTATTAGTATTCAGATCAGAGTTAGATAAAATTTCAAAGTAGGCTGGTTTGCATGAAAGGTTTTAAATGCTTTTGTGAACATATTTGTGTGTGTGTGTGTGTGCACCTTCAAGTCAGCTGTTGGCTCACTGCAACCACATGAATTTCACAGGTTTTCTCAGTCAAGTAATACTCAGAAGTGTTTCTTCCTCTAAAATACAGCCCACAATACCTGGTATTCACTGATGATGTCCCATCCTTATACTAACCAGGGCTGACCTTGTTCAGTTTCCAAAATCAGATGGGATCTGTTGCCTTTACCCCTGTTATTCATGCATACTGAAAAGCTGTAAACATGTCCTAAGTATCATGTAGTTAGTCCAACAATTTAGTGTACAGTTCTGCACACACACGCACCCTGCCAGTGTGATGGAATTATTTTGCTAAACTACAATGCAAAATCCTGTTCTTTGAATAATTCAGGAAGCATGTGCCGCTGTGTGTGTATGTGCTCACTCTCATGTGTTTTCCAACCTTTATTGGCCCCATCCACTGCCATCTGTCTCCCACCTGCAGATACCCCAAAGGATTCCTCAATCAGTACTCAAAAAAGGTTATAGAATTTCCTCTTAAGTGAAGTTTACTAGCTTTAACTTTAATTTACCTTTATACAGGATTCACACAACGTTGAGCACAGGCATTATAGCAGCATTTCTGTCGTTTAGGGCACTGAAAGTCATTTTCACACTCATTAGTTCCAGGCTGGATGCATACAACATTGTCAGGGGGACAGCTTCCAGGTTTCACTATAATAGAGAATGACCATATCTATGTAGGAATGCGCAGAATGTATAGATGCACAGAATGAGTCCATAGCAGGAGGTACAATTGACAGTGATTGTTTGAACTTAGCCAGAATGTGTGCCTTAAAATGTACCACTAAATCCAATAGAATGTTATTACATCGAACAAACAGAGTCAGAACTTATAAAAGGCAAGATTTTGATTCCTTCCAAAACTGGAAGCCTTCCTCAAACAAGGTGGGGAAAAAAGAACAAAAACTGACAATAAAAATTTGGGGATCATGTTGCTAAAAACATCAGGCCTACAAACGGAAAGTTATTTCAACATATCAGAGTTAGGAAATGAGCCAGGAAGGTTTGTAAATCATTAGTAGACAGCACCAAGAAGCTTTTACAGTCTTACAATTCGTCCCACACCGCCCGAGTAGCACGGGTGGTGGTGGTGGGGGGAACGGCCTTTGCTGCCCTCCCGCGAGACGAGATTGTTTGCGGGGGCCGATGGAAGGGGGCGGGGCAGAGCATAATATTTAAGGCCGCCCCTCCTCTCTCTCGGCCTCTCTTCAGATTAATAAATTGCCCTAGTTCAACCCAAGCTCTGTCTGCGATCTCGTTATTTCGTGGGTTGGGCGGCAAATGCACAGGTCAATGGGACCATTTTGTCTGTCAGGGAACTTCTGTATTCAGTTCAAGATTTCAGAAGGAGAGTTTTGCATCCAATGCCATACACAACAAGATATATATTGGGCTATGCATTCAGTCACACATTCTGTTGCCCTTTCTATTGTGCATTCATTTGTACTACATTGTCATTCAAGAAATGGGGGATGTGTGACACAATGAAAGTATAAACCCACATGTGTGAATTTATGCTGTACAACTCCAATAGCAACTTGTTACCCAGTATGGCCTCAGAGCACATGAATGAACTCATGCATGTGCTGAGCTTACATGCCTACAAAGGATTCTGTGATCCTTACCATTAGTGCATCTTAGGCCATTTGCTCACGGGGTGAGGGAATTGCCCCGTGCTGCTACTTACTGGGTCTTATGGCTCCCTGGTCCGGTTCAGGCTGTTCCAGAACAGTGCATGCTCGTTGCTCCTCACTGCTCCGGCGTCGAAAATGGCAGCTTCTGGTTGGTCGAGGGTCTGGACCAACTGCTGAAGCTCGCCAGCCTAAAGCCTGCCCCCGGCAGATCGCAGGCTCGCATTGGTGCAAGCCTGCAAATCTGCACAAGGGAGCAGGCTCGCAGTGGCGCGCTCCTTGCTTTTGAAAAACCGAAAGAAACAGATTTTTCAAAAGCACTCTGGACGACCAGTTGGGGTCGTTCCGGAGTGGGCTGAGGTGTGGATCTATGTTAAATAGTCCATACCCAGTCCGCTCCCAGGTACAGACTTCCTCCCTGGAGGATGGACTGCACTGTTTTAAATACCCTGTGCAGAAATGGCCTTAGGCAATTGGAATCCACATATGTATTCACACAGAACTCTTTTAGAGGGGATTTAAGAATTATTGAACACACAAGATGTACTGAATAATTGCATTGCAGAATAGAAAATACTGTTGGAGAACTTCATAAGTACCATTCAAAACACAAACAAATACCTAATAGAGAATAGATGCTTTAGGATGGAGAAATACTCTTTCAAATGGGCAAACTTGCAAGGCTGTAGGGGCTTGGAGTTAAACTGTGTGAAGCTTTGGGAGTTACTAAGAGGAGGGAGAGAAGAAAGACAGATGTACATAAATAAGGATAACATGTTATATTTGGTCCACCTAAATACCTAAAGGCACCAATGCTGTCTGATCATGGAAGCTAAGCTGTAGTCAGCCCTGCTTAGTACTTGGATGAGAGACTGCCAACAAATACCAGGTGCTGTAGGCTATATGTTAGATGAAGAAATTGGTAAAACCACTGGCCGTATGGCTCAGAGGAGGAAGGATCTGGCAAGACCACCTCTGAGTGTTCCTTCTCTGAGAAAACTGTATGAAATTCATAGGATCACTGTAAGTTAACAGACAACCTGAAGGCACATACAGATGATACTTTTGGTAATGCAGACAGACAGATGAAACACACAGAAACACACATACACACACACAAGAAGGTTTTGAGAAGCTGCGATGTGCAGAAAAAATGCAATAGATAATTAGAGATGAGAGCAGAGAATCTGAGTGATTTCTTTCAATCTGTTTTCACTGTAGCAAATTTAGTACAGATATCATGCATTCATTGAGATGTTTAAAGGAAGACCATCTGAAGGACAAATCAAAGAGTGGAGACAAGAGATAAAGTTCTAGAAATTATGGTTACATTAAAAAAATGCAATATGTCAAATCCAGATAGCATTCACCTGAGATTTCTTAAGTCAAATACAGGGTTCCCCTGTTTATCTGACAGGTTAGGGACTGGAGCACTGTCAGAAGACAGAACTGGGATTGAAAAGTGGAACCCATGTACCATAGTGTAGGGAGCATGAAGGACTTATGGAGGCTCACTTGGGACCAACTGCACATGCTCTGCTTGCAAAGTCTCTCAGCAGGCTTAATGCCTCCCCCTGCCCCAATTCACTTTCCAAGCAGTACATACATGCAAGTGGTTCCAATGAGCCTCTGTAGTCAAGAGGAACTGATGAAAGAGCTGAACCCAAATTGAATTAATGTAAATTGTCCTTAATTTGGAAGTGTGAAAAGAACAAGTTGTCAGATAATGGGGTGTCAAGAGGTGGGGGCTTTCTCTATGAAACTGCTGGTTTTTAAAAAGTTACTTGTCCTTCTAATTTGCTTCTGTACCAAAGAAAGGACCCAAAGTAACATTAATTCTAAAAGGGAGATAGGCCAGTTAAGTTAAGGTCTATTCTGGGCATATGGATAAAAGACAGTTATTTGGCATATAAAGCAACAAGCCTTGCTGAAGAAGAATCAATGGCTTCTGCTGAGGTAAAAATCTACCTTGCTAACCAGGTGGCAGTTTCCCTCCCCCCTAGGAAGTGGGATGGATGGAACTAAGGAGCTGGGAAGATCTTAGGGTCTTGAATACAATGGTAAGAGCATATTTATTGATAGATTTGTTAAACTTAGGTCCCTCTTTTTTCTAATAAGCTCAAGGCTCTCCTTTCCATTTTAAATTCACAATGAGTCTAAAATGGAAGATGTGTGTGAGAGAGAGTGACTGGCTTAAGACACCCAGTGAATTGCATGGCTCAGTAAGGACTTGGATCTGGATCTCTCAAATCCCTGTTGAACACATTAACCATGAGAGCACATTGGATCTCTGTTGTGCCCATATGTTCTTCCACCCAAGAGCAACATGAAGAAATCCTTCCGTGCAACAGAACCCTACAAAAGATCAGAGCTTGGAAAAAGGGGCTTTCTGGACTACAACTCCCAGAATTTCTCCTCATCAGCCCTTTCCTTCTGTTTGCTTCTAAAGAGCTGGCAGTCAGTAGCATACTTTTTCTAAGAATGCAGATTCTGTGGATAATAATAACCAGGAATTAAACTTTTTCCACAAATGTGTCTAATTATAATGATTAGCCATCACCAAACCTTCAAAACTAAATTCTGAGTTGTGGGAAGTAGTATTTTATTTAACATTTTTCATCAACATGTTTTTATAGTTCTTTGCATGATTCTTCCTTTGGTACAGAAATTACTAATGGCAAAACAGAAGGGACTTAGTGTGAAGAAGTATTAGATTTATATCTACATCCATCTACTACCACATCACCTGCTCCTCCTCCACCTTGATCTCCCCATTACCTTTTTCTGGGTCCATACACCGCTTTGCACAACAAAATAGACAGCATTTTTGCTTTCCTTTACAAGAAAAATCATTTTTGCACTGATCTGGTTGAGGTTCAGGAAGACAGTCACAAAGATCTACTGGGCAGATACCAGGTTTCCCTGCAAAAAGAAAAGGTGATAACATCAAAGTATTGATATAATTCACTGAAATTAAGTAGTTGCAGAAGGATGCAGAACTTGGACTTTGCTTTGTGATTGCAGTCCTGGACCCTTGAGGAAATGAAAATGGAGACAGTTGTATTTCCTACTCACCTGATTTTTCTTCCAACATTGCAGGTGGCAGCTGTACCCAAAGTGTTAAGATGCTCACAATGAGTAAGTTTGTAGGTGTCTTCATGGCCTGCTCCTATTCTGGCTGTCAGCCTTTACAAGAAGCCTCCAGTTAGGAGAGAAGTGGGGATGGGGAAGGTGGTAGCCAATGCCCTATTTCTAAGTACACCACCATCATGAATTTGCTTAATTGCACTGGTAGGCTTACTAAGTATGGGAAAGTTTGTGAAACTATTTTCCCCACGGAAGGAACAGGGAAGTATATTACTTAATACTAGCCTCTTGATTCCCTCTGTGTCTTTCACCATAGCACATTCCTTTTATGGACCCTAAGGAAACATTCCAGGTTGTTTTCTAAGAAGGACTACCTGCAGAGTCACTCATCATTTCCCCTCCCTTCTGTATAATAACACAGTATTAGAATTCGTTTATAATTAGGGATGACACAAAGTGTCCCATAGCCTCAAGTGGGCACATGTACTGCTTCCTACTTTCCTTCCCCTCCTGCCACCACTCTCTGTCATCTTGGTCTACTGCTTCCTCTCTGCCCCATTCCACCTGTTTGCATGATCTCCTCCTCCTCCTTTCTCCCCGAACAAGCTCCAAACGATTCATTGGGTGATCCTCTCTTATAGCATTGCACTGTGGACAGGATGAACATGGAGACTTCTTGTGTCACCCTGGCATCGGTAGTCTAAATACATTGCTCTAAGAAAGAATCCCTGAACGTGGCCACTGGCACCTGTTAGGTCTACAGCTTCAATAGTAGACCAAGAGTGCTCTGGCCATCACAACACTATGCTAGAGCGTGGAAGAAAGTGGCCCAACCTCCCATCCAAAAGCTTTACAAGCCTTTATTTGCCTTTCTATAGTCAAGATCAATGTGTTTTGGATTACCCTCTCATTGCCAAAACTGGCAGAGTGATATGGCAGAAAAAAAGCAAGGGGCAACTCCAGCCCAACAATTTTTTTATGATCTGAAAATCACTCAGAGCATGTAAAATTAGGGCCTTGTCCTTCAGCAAGCTCAAGTCATTCCCACCAAGGTGAATGACTAAAACATTAGGAGGAGGCCCAGTGCACTCCTCAAACAAAAGAGGCAAAAAACCACTCCTCTGGAGACCTCTTGTCCCAAGCCATCCCCTGCTGGTTAAGTTGCTCAACCCCAGCTGAGCCCCAAAATGGCAACTTCAAGCTTGGCGCACTGCCCAGTAAATGGTACTATGGCCATAGATCAAGACCCACCATCTTGCCACACAGCATCTAGGAACTGAAAGGGAATCAGAGACAACATTAGTACAACAGGAATGCCATAAATACTGAAGGGGATGCACATAGGCCTGGGCAGCAGAAGACTTCTGGTGCCCGATGCACTGCAGACCAAAGCCTCACAAAAACAATAGAGGCATTCTCAGTCCAAAAAGAATGGGTGCCAAACTTAACCACATGCAGGCCCAAGTAGTGCAAGACCTTCCAGGTAACTGCCCCAAACTGATAGCTAATGAGGGGTGAAAAGTCAATGTGACAATGTGACAGTCCTGGTCTAGCCCCCCTGAGTTGAACATAATGTTGCAGGGAACAAACAAGGCATAAAGCCAGATCAGAGCACAATTACAAATATACTTTCTCCTACATCCCTTTCTAATCAGTCTTTGAGTGCCTTATTCTCAAAATTATATGATCAGCCCTAATATCCAAATCTCCAAAGGCCAAACTCTGTCAGAATCATCCTCTTTACCTGCCACAGCTAATGTGCTAACAAGCAAGGCCTCCCAAAATGTGGTCAATGCTGGACATAAAACACAGCCACCTCATAGCTAGAGCAACAAATGACAGACAAAATATTACTTAACCCTCAAACACATCTGAAGATAAAGGTTCATGCCTATCAGCAACATGACTCCATTCCTGAGTCCAGCCCTCCGAAGACCTTGCAAACCCTAAAAACAACTTTGTGTCCTCATACCCTTGTGCCTTAGTTGCAAAGGCTAATGCTGACAACCTAGTCCTAATGGACTGGGGAGCTAGCTGCATGTCTCTCAGTGAAATACTATATTGCAAAATATGGTCAACGGGAATAGGCCAAGTGGCCTGCAACCTTTTAGCCATCTTAAAATAGTCAAACTCACTCCACAGTTTCTGGTAACTCTGTCTAGTGCAAGGGGCTGATGAGATACCAATGGCTCTGGTAATCTCACCCTTCCACAGGTCTATGGTATTAGAACAGGACTGGAGTCTGCTTCTGGGACCAATTGTCTGAACCACTCCATCTGTTGGCAGATATCCCATTGTCCACACAAGCTAAATGGAGTCCTGTAAACAAAATATTACAGTGTTAACACTGAAAAATGAATCTCCTAACCAAGCACACGATCCAGAGTGATTTGGGGGAACATTGTGTTTATAAAATGAGCAGCAGCCATGTTACTGCACCAGAAATGATCCAAGGAGTTAACCAACTTCTCAGCCTAAATCTGAACAGCTATGACAATTGCACCCCTCCCTCCCAAATCCAAGAAGGTTAAATCTGTCAACAAGCCAGCCTGAGATCATTCCTCAGGCCAAGGCTAAGCACACCAGTGTGCTCTAAAGTAAACACTAAAGCCTATAGACCTCGCTGCATCCAAAGACACCTTCAAGGCATCTCAAAGTTGCAACTTTTATTAATCCAGAAGGAAATCCCATTGAAAGATTCGAGAAAATCTTCCCATACTTCCAAATCTTCCCAAATTGTTAATCTACATCAGTGTTGGGGCTTCTACACAGGACCAATAGTCAGGGAGACACCTTAAAGGCCCCACCAAGAGCAACCACCCTATTGACAAAGCTGAGATGGCCAGTAAGCTTGTGAAATGTCTTGAGAGCCCGATTAAATCAACACTCTCCTATTCAAATCCATTAATTTCCATAGGGCAACCTGCAATGCTGCTACAAGGTATAGATTGCAATATCCAAGAAACCAAAGAAGTGGCAGTTCACTTAGATTTCTCATGAACCAAAGATACCCCTAAGTCCCTAGTCAGAAAATAAAATTCCTTGATGAAAGGAGCACACTGCTCTCTACCAGTGCTACCAATGAATTCAAGCCTATCCAAATTAATTGCAGATGCAGGGGAACCTTCAGATCCCCACTTATTTCCTTGCTGATCTTTGATGCCACCAGCACCCTTTCCTTTGAAGCAGTTCTGGAAGGAATGTACCCTACTATAAATTAATTACTCATGCTTAAATTTTACAAGGATACTGTTTACAAAAGCCATGTGTCCCAAACTCCTAGAATAGCTTACCTTGCCCTGTAGAATCAAATTGGCTCTTATCACTCACCCTCACCTGGGCTTTTTGGACCATGTGGCCACTAGAAGACTGTTTGCCTTGAACTAGCCACATGAGGGTAATTGAGCGCATCCATGACTGTGAATAAACTATCTAAGAGCCCTCTCTTAGTTTATAGCTACCTGCATCCTTAAAGAATCATCATAAAGAAGCCACACAGGACCTGTGAAGTCCACATACATCCTATGAATAATGTCCATGTACCAGACGAGCAACTGTAGTGATAATGGCACTGTAAATCAAGAAGTGAATGAAACCTAATCGCTGTGTGACTGCTCAAAATGACACTCCCCACAAACTATAAACAAAATGGCCACACCACAACAGCCAACAAAAAGGCTATACCCACTTCTGGAGACAAAATAGCTGTGCCAGCACATCTTACAAAAATAGCCACCCACACACAAATATAGTGGCATCCATGCCACTGAGCACCTCCCACAAGATGGCATAAGTCTTTTTCTCCCAATAGAATTTATATTGGTGGGGGTGTGATGCAAAGTCCATGCTTGTCCTAGGCACTGTTTATGCTAGATATGCCACTGCCTGCAATGCCTTTTGCCACATGGGTCCAGGTACATATTCCCTTCAGTATCCTTCAAAATTGCTTAACATAGCCTTTCAGTACTAGCACCTTCTGGCATTTCACTACGTATTCTCACTGCTGCTTCGTTCTCCCTGTTTTTTCTCAAACAGGTGAGGTTTGAAGACTTACTATACTTGGTTTGAACTAGCTAAATCTGGTTTTATTGAGGTTGTAGTGGCCAGATTCAACTACTTTTTAGACAGGAAGCTGCTATACTGTAGATTTGACCTGTTCAAGAGACAACAAAAACTGGCCCTTCATGGTAATTTATTTCTTTTTGACATTTTTGTACTATGTCAACCACAGAACAAGGTCATATAAAGCAAAGCTGATTATGACAAGACACCAAAAACAATGTCAAACTGCCTTCTGTACATAACTAGCTGTAGATTCTGCATGTGATGGCATGAAACTTAGATGTTTATCAAACATTAGTTGTCACAATGAACTGACTGAAGGCATACATTAACTATAGTGCCTTAATGGATTGGGAATCCATTTAAAAATGGTTAAGATGTATGATATTACAAGGCTATGGTGGTTTTGTTCTGTTTTGTTTCATTTGTATTTCTTGATTTTTATTTTTATTTTTAGCTTTGGTGAGAAAGCTGGGAGTGAGAAGAATAATCAAAACCCACCAAAAGAAACCTCACATAACAACACTGGAGAAATCAATTATTTTATTGCCTGCATTTAAAAGTATGATTGAATTAAAACATACTACCACCCTTAGATATACCATATTTAAGAAGCCAGAACATTACTGAGAAAATATTATTCTGAAAGGTTCATTTTATTTTTATTTAGAGTTCCCCTGTAATCTAAAAGATAGCCCAGTATAGTGGTTTAGTGGTTTGAATGTTGGACTACAACCGTGGAGACCAGGGCCCTTTTCACATGAACTTTCCAATGTGAAAGGGCCCCTTGAGTGTCACGCACATGTGAGGAGTGGTCCACACAACGCACTTACATTTGTGTGACGCTCAAGGGCTTGACGTGGACTGCGCACACATTTTTTTATTTTCGGCTTGAAGCCAAAAATGCTGTGTGGTCACACATCACTCCAGGGCCCCGTGCGCACTTACCTGGCATGTGGAGCCTCGTGCTTCCTGTCCAGTCCAGGCTGGGAAGGTTCCAGGCTGCACTGCGAAAGGAAGAGGTGGGGCTCTTGCCTGAGCAGGAAGCTCGTGCAGAGCCAAAGGACCCCGGACGCGAGAGCCTCTCTCTGGAGGCTGCTCGCGCAAGCCGCGCACCCCAGCACCATGAAAAGGTAAGGTGCGAAAAGGGTCCAGGGTAGGATTCCTTGTTTAGCCGTGGAAACCCACTGGGCCACCTTGGGATGTACCACACAGCCCCAGAAAACCCTGTGATAGGTTCACCTTAGGGTTACCCTAAGTTGGAAGTGTCTTGAAGGCATACAACAACAACAACAACAACAACAACAATCTGGGGCACTGACATTCATCTTATTTAGCTTATGCATGAGTCTAACATTGCCTAGATGAAGTGTACTTTGGTTATTCTCTGGTATAAACAATTTCTCTTTGCTATAGTTGTATAGACTGTACAGAACTACTGTAACTACTGTAAGATCAGAGAAATCTGGGATACAATCTTTCTGTGAATATGAAACATGAGTGAATAGATTCACAAACAAATACTCATGCAAATTCCTTTCAATGCAGTGAACATTTGACTACAAGAAAAACTGAATTCTGCAAACTATATAAACTGTGCACTTTAACAAAGAATGCCAATACACTTCTAATTTACATGATTTTAAGTCATGGGTAGGGACGAATAACTACATATAAAGCCACCTCATGGCACTGAGTTGTCAAAAGCAAATGACAAGATATTCCCCCTGTGCCTCAATTTCATGTCAAGACCAAGAGCTGAATCTTACTTCACCATGGTGATGGAATGACATTCCTCACCACATAAAAATGTGGAAGGCTAGCTTGGAGGACACTGTCACAGGACATGTACAGCTTCTACTTGAAGACTGTGGCCCTTTTCGCATGCAGTTTCTTTTGCGAGAGGGCCCCTTGAGCGTCGCATAAATAGGAGCGGTGGTCCGTACGATGCACTCCCATTTACGCGACGCTCAAGAGCAGGACGCAGAGCGGACACGCACCTTTTTATTTTTGGCTTTAAGCCAAAAATGGTGCGCAGTCACGCAATGCTCCCGGGACCCGCACGCACTTACCTGCTGTGCGGTGCGCCGGGAGCTGGGACAGTCACGCTACCTGCCGCAGCGCTAGCCTACAATTCCCAGGTTGTGCTGCGATAGGAAGGAGCGGGGCAACCAGGAAGCGCTGCAGAACTCAAGCAGCAGGGAAGCGGCAGCGTTCCTGCTGAGGCTTTTCATGCGAGACCCCCCCCCAGCCATGCAAATGGGTAACATGTGAAAAGGGCCTGTATCATCACATCTAAAGGTAGATGTTTAATGCTCACTAGAAGTAACTATGTAACTGTGTATAGGAGGGAAATCTACCACAGCCAGTCTTGCTCAGTATTAACTCTGGCTTCTATGCCCACATTTTTGAAAAGTCTCAAAGGTTAGACATTTTACAACAAAATCTAGGGCCCTTTCTACACCTTATCAGTTTCTGTCACTGTCCCGTTGTCAGGATGGGAACACAACCCAAACGCTCCCCTCCACACCCAGCCAGCTGCCTTCAGAAGGGTAGCACTTGAGGCCACGCTCCGTCCTTCCACAGTGCAGCCAACCACTTCCCATGCTGCACTGGGAAAGGAAGCACGTAGATCATGCTTCTGCTGTTCAGCCACCGGTGATAGGAGTGTCACACAATCAGGGGCCATTACTGGATGTTTTTCTGTTAATGGGAAATACCACGATTACAATGGGTGGGGCTGCATTGGCAGTGGTACTGTGATGACATTGTGCAAAAGCACAACTTGTGGACTGGCAGCAATGCTTCCTCACCATGGGACAGTAACATTGTGAGGAAATGGCCTAGGGAAATCTCAGGGAAACCTTGGAAGATGCTGTGAGGAAATTGCACTGTAAAAAAGAATGCCAACTCCACAAAAATCCTTGATGCCATGGAAGGCCTCCAGAAATTTCTTATATAGCAATCTTATACAGAAAGAGTGGTTCAGACAGTGTCATAGTACAGCAAATTTTCCAAACTATTCCTTTCAGAGTGCCTTAGTTCTGAGGACCGCTTGTTGTTGTTTTGCCTTCAAGTCATTTCCAGCTTATGGCAACCCTAAGGAGAACCTACCTCCAGCTGAAGTATTTTCTTACTTCTCCCTTGACACTGTCATCTTCATAACAATGTGCAAGTGAATTGTCAGTCAAGAATGCTGATCGTAAACAACTGCTCAAACCAATTTCATTGACACAATGGGGACATAACTGTTCTTCACCTTTGCTGAGAATGACCCTTCACTGTTTTTTTTTTCTAATGACAAGTGAATTTCTAAAGACTGTGACCTTCTGCACTGAGAACCAAATGTCACGTTTGCATTGAGCAGTCACAGTATGATGGTTAAGATTCTTTCTGCCAATTATTTGTTTCCCACGGCATTAGTTTCAACTTAATGTTCTTACTCCTAGAGAAATATATGGGATTGGACACTATATAGTCCTAAAATGGACTCTACTGAAAGTTTTGGGGGCTATTGGCATATTGGGACGTTTACCCTAGACCTTGGTACAGGTTTCTAATACTGATTGATCTGGAGAGTTTTCCAGAGTCAATGAGAATTTCATCATCTTATGAACATAGGTAGTCATTGCTATTGTAAAATAAATTGAACTAAACATGATACATGTGCTCTTTTTTCATGCTTCATTAACCAGTTGCAGGTGGTTTTTCCTTCTCATATTTTAAGAAATCATAGCACCTCTCCTCATGATTAAGATCTGCTGGATCAGAGAGGCTCCTCTGTGTCCCACCAGTGACATCAATACATAGTGTTGGAATATGAGACAAGGGCTTTTCAGAAATGGCCCCCCAACTGTGGAATGCCCAATTGGAGGCCTGATTGGTGCCAATGCTCATTTCATTTATATTTCAGGTTAAAACTTGTCTGTTCATCAAGACCTTTGGGCCTCATTAATTCATCCGAAGTACTGTTGTGTATAATTTCGAAACCATTTAAGTCTTTTAAATATGTTTTAATGTATGTGGTTTAATATGTTTTTAACTTTAACTTATTTTATTGGTTATACTGTTTCATTAGTTCTCATGCTATTTGTAAGCCACTTTGAGATCTTCAATATAGGGTGGGGCATAAATATTTTAACCACAACAACAATGTGAGCAATCTGTTTACAAACTTTTAAGCATGAACACAGATCTGGTCATAGGATTCATCAAAAGTGAAGCACTCTGTCCATCTGAAATTAAAGGGACAGAAATCTAAGGGAGATAAATTTAAGACAGGTCTGACTAGAAATAAAAAGTTTGCCTTAAGATTTGGGTGGGGAGAGTTACTGACATTTCATAACAGGTGGGTGAGCAGTATGCAGCTATATTCCTGCTACCAGCTACCAGAAGATTATGTTGTCATTCTGGAAATATGGAGGATCCCCAGCAGGTCCAAAAGAATGCCTTTTTGCAGTCAGTTACTGCCTGGTCACTCTCTTCCTCAATGAATTGCCTTGGTGGGTCACCCAACTTGAAAATAGGGAAGTTGTGCATAGAAGAAGAGAGGAGGACTAGTGATGACAGAGATGCTCTATATCCTGAATAAAGTTCATGACATTTATCATTTTGAGATCTGCAAAAATGGCCAAACATTGTATATAAAGGCAAGTTGCTTAGCATGTGACATATATGAACCTCTTTTTCACCTGCTCATCAGTCTCCAAAGCTAGAGAGATGCCTTATGCTGCACTCAAGTGTGTGCTGATTTCAGATTTTGTGGTACTTCTTCAGTCTATGGTTTCATTATTAGTCTTTTCAGAGAATGCACAGGCCAATCCATATCTAATGTTAATCAGAAATGAGCTATGTTATCCAGCTGAATATTGAGAAGAACAGTAATGTGCCTGTTTATGAATTAGAATCATAGAATCATGGAAATGTAGAGTTGGAAGAGACCACATGGGCCATCCAGTCCAACCCCCTGCCATGCAGGAACACCCTCAAAGCACTCCCGACAGATGACCATCCAGCCACTGCTTAAAAATCTCCAAAGAAGGAGATTGTCCTAAAATATGTGGGGTAGGGAACCAATGTACATTGAATAAGCTGTTGCTGGATTTGGGATGTAGACATGTTAAAGTGAGATTTTTACAGCACTAATTTCTAGTTTGAATATGAAATGACAAATATCTGACTCCTACAATGTACTCCTAGCATTTTTATACAACCCCTTCCTGCAAAGACCGTAGAGCAACATATATGATCCTCACCTACTTCAACTGCACAACATCTTTATGAGGTATGTTTGCCAGAGAAAGAGTGAACAAGTCATGTAGGTTTTCAGAACCTGGGACCTGTAGTCCAAGATGTAACTTTCCCAACCTCTAGTCTGCAGCCAATGTGCTGCTTCAGGCCTGACCCTCAGCACACTGCTCTGAGACATTTCTTCAGCTGTTTTCTTCAGGAGGACTTTATGTAGAGCAGCATAAAGGGGAAGATATGGTCAAGATGTGAAAGTACTAAAGGAAGGTCCATGACTCAAGAAGAACCCAGTCACCATGGCTTTGGCCACCATAATAACAGCCAGCCAGCTCAGCTGAACTAGGGTTTCTTTCCCTGTTGTCCTCTTAGCTTTCCATTGAAAGTGTGAAGTTGGAATTCAGCTATTAGTACACACTGACAAGCATATCACATGGTGCATTTGTTTCTGTCAATGAAAACATCCAAGGGCTTGGGACTTGGGAAATTCTGTCTGTGTTGTCACCCCTATGGACACTTGTTATCTGTTCACATGCTGGCTAATGAACAGCTGAACTAATGTTAAAACAAAGCTTGGAAAAGTGATTTTTTTTTTTTTTGGACTACAGCTCCCAGAATTACTCAGCCCACATAGCTAATAAAAGCTCTAGTTTATTTTCCATCTTATGCTTCTAGATGTTAACATATTTCATTTTTATTGATTTCACTGCATACCAATAAACATGAGTGGACTGTGAAGTTGGATGGGGCAGCTGATGTACCCTCAGCACTCTCTGTGGTCACTGGCTCTAGTCTCTGTTATATCAGTAATGCATTTAATTGGGAAAGAGAGGAAAGAAATGACATGACTCAGGAATCAGTATAACCAGCAATCCTGTAGCGTAAGCAATGTTTATTTAGAATGAATCCTGAATTTTTCTGGAAGCCAGTTAGAGGAAGTAAAGAAATTGTTTTTCAAGATTCGCTTCATTTCTCTGCCCATCAGGAAATTAAGTTACTCTGAAAAAAAGAAAAGAGCTTCCATCAATCAACCACTTCAGTAAAATCTCACACAGATTCTAGAATCAAATGATATTCATGGTTTTCGCTTCTATTTTATTAGTATTTCATGTTTGAGTTAGATGAAATTGCAGAGCAGGCTGGTTTTCATGAAAGGTTTTAAATGCATTTATGAACGTGTTTGTGTGTGTGCGCGTGCCTTCAAGTCACCTGTTGGCTTACTGAGACCCCATGAATTTTATAGGGTTTTCTCAGGCCCTTTCCACACCTTACCTTGATGGTGTGATGCTCTGTTCAGATCCTGGCATCACCAGTCATAGGACAGGAGCAGTTTTCCACTGCTCACTCCCGCACACATTCCTCAGTGGTGGTGAAGTAGTGACATTAATGCTGCTGCTCCTTCTGCATTAAGATGTCAATGGTAATACCTTCCCTTGCCCTTTCCCCACCACACAGTGCCTGATTGGTTGCTTTTTTCTAGGGCTTTTTTTCTGATTGGCTGGCGTCAAGCATGTTTGTGCATCCATGTGTCTGGCTCCTGGATTGACCACAGGAGCTGCTGTGATTGGAGACTCTCACACAGCAGCAGGTAAGGGGACGGTCGTGTGATTGGGAAGTCAGTGATGGGGAAAACATGTCAATTATTTATCCCACAATTGTGCCACCTGGGGATGGGAGAAGGATGGGACCCAGCTGACATCGTGCATAAGTGTTGTCTGGCTCCTGTCCTTCCCCTGTTCCCATGGTAGGTTGGGAGGGTTTTTAATTAATTTTTTAATAGTTAATTTTAATAGTTAATTAATTGTTAATTGTTATGTGTTTTAGGGGGTTGGTTTTAGCTGGGTTGGTGGGTGAGGAGGATTGGGTATGTTTTTAATGTCTTTTAAATGTATTTTAATGAATATTGTATTTCATGCTGTTCGCCGCCTCGATCCATGTGGAAAGGCAGGATACAAATAAATATTATTATTATTATTATTATTATTATTATTATTATTATTATTATTATTATTACCACTACTACTACTACTACTTATGGAAAGGGACTTGGTCAAGTAATACTCAGAAGTGTTTCTTCCTTTGAAATACAGCTCATAACACCTGATATTCACTGATGGTCTCCCATCCATGTACTAATTAGGGCTGACCTTGTTCAGCTTCCAAAATCAGATGGGATCTGTTGCTTTTATCCTTGTTATTTATGCATACTGAAAAGCTGTAAACACATCCTGAGTATCACATATATAGTCCAACCACAGTAGTACAGTTCTGTACACACATGCACCCTGCCAGTGTGATGGAATTATTTTGCTAAACTCCAAAACCCTGTTCTTTGAATAATTCAGGAAGCATGTGCTGCTGTGTGTGTGTGTGTGCGCGTGCTCACTCTCATGTGTGCACGTGTCTTCCAACCTTTATTGGCTGCATCCACTGCCATCTGTCTCTGCAGATACCCCAAAGGATTCCTCACTCAGTACTCAAAAAGAGTTATAGAATTCCCTCTTAAGTGAAGTTTACTAGCTTTAGCTTTAATTTACCTTTATACAGGATTCACACAACATTGAGCATAGGTATTATAGCAGCATTTCTATCGTTTAGGGCACTGAAAGTCATTTTCACACTCATTAGTTCCAGGCTGGATGCATACAACATTGTCAGGGGGACAGCTTCCAGGTTTCACTATAATAGAGAATGACCATATCTATGTAGGAATGCACAGAATGTATAGATGCACAGAATGAGTCCATAGCAGGAGGTACAATTGACAGTGATTGTTTGAACTTAGCCAGAACGTGTGCCTTAAAAAGTACCACTAAGTCCAATAGAATGTCATTACATTGAACAAGCAGGGTCAGAACTTATAAAAGGCAAGATTTCGATTCCTTCAAAATTAGAAGCCTTCCTCAAACACGGTGGGGGAAAAAGAGCACAAACTGAGAAATGAAATACAAATTGACAAGAAAAATTTGGGGATTATGTTGCTAAAAACATCAGGCCCACAAGCAGAAAGTTATTTCAACACATCAGAATTAGGAAATGAGCCAGGAAGGTTTTTAAACCATTAGTGAATAGCGTCTAGAATTTTTAGAACCTTACAAATGCACAAGTGTATAATTCTATTTGTAGGATTTTGAGATTTATAGTATAGAAACTCTTACAGAATCAGAAGGACCATTTCATCTAAAGTGGAACCTCTATATTCAGTTCAAGTTTTCAGAAGAAGAGTTTTGCATCCAAAGCCATGCACATGCAGATGTGCATTAGGTTGTGCATTCAGTCACACATTCAGTTGTGCATTCTTTGCATTACATTGCCATTCAACATAAGGGGGATGTGGGATACAATAAAGGTATATATAGAATGCCAAAAAGCCGAGAATTAAGTGGAAGTTATCACATGACTCCCAAGAAAGAGGTGGACTAGGGTTATCAGATATGAAACTATATTTTCATGCTAGCTGTCTTTGTTGGGTCATGGATTGGATAAAACTGGAAAATACAAGATTGTTAAAAATTGAGAGGGTTGATCTCTTCTTTGGCTGGCATGCCTATATGTGGTATGATAAGACAAAAGTAAATAGAGAATTTAATTATCATTTTATAAGAAAAGCACTGTTAAAGGTGTGGTTACAGTACAAAGGTAGATTATATGGGAAAATACCACAAGGGGTGTCGACACATGAGGCATTTTACAGAAGAGAAAAACCCCAACTTAATAAGTGGCTAACATATAAAGATTTAATAAAAATACAAGGGGAAATGTGATTTGGAAAAATAAAGAAGAATTGGCAGAGGTGGGTATTACTATGCATTGGCTTTTGCAAAGACAGCTAGAAGAAAGATTTAAAATGGATAGTAAATTAAAGGGTATTGAAATTAGAGAGAGAATTTGATAAATTGTTAAAACCAGGAATGGACCATCTGTTGGGTAAAGAATATAAATTGTTGTTGAACTGGAATATGGAGGAAGAGATAATTAAAGACAAAATGGTGAAGTGGACACAAAATTTGGGACGTGCAATTCTGTTCAAAGCTGGGAAAAGTCTTGGAAAGATGTGAAGAAATACTGTACTAGTATAAAGCTAAAAGAAAATTACTATAAGATTTACTTTCGATGGTACTACACACCGGTACAGATAGCTAAAATAAGTAAAAAGGGAAAAGACCAGTGTTGGAAATGCTCAGAGAAAGGGACATTTTACCATCTATGGTGGTCTTGTAAAAAGGCCAAAGAGTATTGGAAAAAGATCCATGAATGTATCATAAATGCATTACAGATTAAATTCCCATTGAATCCAGAGATATATTTATTAAATATGTTAGAGACTAGCTACTTTAAGGAGGATGCGTTAAGAAAAATGATGATATATATGACAACTGTGGCAAGACTGGTCTATGCACAATGGTGGAAATCGGAGGGAACACCAGAGATAGAAGATTGGTTATGGAAATTATATGAATTATGGGAACTAGATGAACTTACATCAAGGATAAATGATAGACCAATAAATCAGGTAGCAAAAGAATGGAATTTAATAAAACCCCTTTGGGAAATCCATTGGGGAAGAAAATAATAATAATATGGAATATGGTGGTTTAAACTTGGAATATAAATATTATAATTAGAATACAAAAGTCCTACAAGAAAAGGTAGTGGTATGAATTAAGGTAAAGTACGTTAGGAGCTGGAAAGCAGCAAATAAGATATAACTGCCCACAAGTAATGTGGGTGAAATAAGGGAAGGAGGGTAAGTTAGCAAATACTCGTACAAAATGTAATAGATGTATAGATAAGAATAGATGTATAGATGAGAAAAATTTCTTTTAACTGATGAATGTATAATTGAATAATTTGTAAGAATTATGTATTGTTTTAATTGTGTGAAATTCAATAAAAATTTAATACAAAAAAAAAAGGTATAATTCCACATGTGGGAATTTATGTTGCACAAAGCTGATATAGGATCTTGGCCAACAGCTTGTATTTCAGTACGGCCTCAGAGCACATGAATGAACTCATGCATGTGCTGAACATACATGTCTCCAAGGGATCCTGTGACCGTCACCAGTAGTGCATCTTAGGCAAATTGGAATCCACACATGCATTCACATAGAATTCTTTTAAAGGGGATTTAAAAATTATTGAACACCCAGGATATATTGAATAATTGCATTTGGAAATATAAACTACTGTTGTAGAATTTCGTAAATACCATACAAAATACAAACAAATATCTAATAAGGGATGGATGCTTTAGGATAGGGAAATATTCTTTCAAATGGGCAGACTTGCAAGACTGTGAAGGTTTGGGAGTTTGTAAGAGGAGGGAGTGATGAAAGAAAGATGTACACAGATAAGGACAACACATTACTTTAGTTCCAAAACCACCTGTGAATATTTCTCATCTAAGAAAACTCTATAAAATTCATGGAATCACCATAAGTCAACAGGGAACTTGAAGGCACGTGCACATGATACTTTCCTTAATAGAGACAGACAGATGAACACACAGAAAGACACACACACACACACGAAGGATGGGACAGTTTTGAGAAGCTGCAATGTGCAGGAAAAGTGCAATGGATATTAGAGATGAGAGCAGAGAATCTGAATGATTTCTTTCATTCTGTCTTCACTGTAGCAAATTTAAGACAGATACTCAGGCATGCACTGAGATTTTTAAAGGAAAGCAGCCTGAAGAACAAATCAAAGAGTGATGACAAGAGATAAAGTTCTAGGAATTACTGTCAAATTAAAAAAATACAACATATGAGATCCAGATGTCATTCACCTAAGATTTCTTAAGTCAAATACAGGGTTCCCCCACTTATCTGACAGGTTAGGGACTGGAGCACTGTCAGAAAACAGAACTGGGGTTGAAAAGTAGAACCCATGTACCATACTTCAGGAAGCATGAAAGACTTATGGAGGCTCATTTGGGACTGACTGCACATGCTCTGCTTGCAAAGTCTCTCGGCAGGCTTAGTGCCTCCCCTCCCAATTCACTTTCCAAGCAGGGCATGCATACAAGCAGTTCCAATCAGCTTCTGGGAGGGGGTACTAGATTTATATCTACACCCATCTACTACCATATCACCTAATACTCCTCCACCTGCATCTCCTCAGTACCTTTTTCTGGGTTCATACAGCACATTGCACAACAAAACACACAGCATTTTCCCTCTCCTTTACAAGAATAATCATTTTTGCATTCATCGGGTTGAGGACCAGTACAGCGACAACGATCAACTGGACAAATGCCAGGTTTCCCTGAAAAAAGAGAAAGTGACAGCATTGAATTGTAGATATAATTCATTACAAATAAATTATTTACCACAACTTCATTATAATTTTCAAGAACAGTGTTAACGTTCATTATTTTCATTGGTACACCCCAATAGCATTATTTTGGATCAAGGATTAATATTTTTCATCACTTTATACATTACAAGCCATCTGTAGTAATTTTAAGTTATTCTGTACATCATCTGCACTCTGTCATTGTACCCAGAAACCATACCGGCTACATTAGAATGCAAAGATTCCATTATTCATTTAACTACCTCAGTATACCTCAACTTGTTCTTATTCATGGAATGGTAACTGGATTTATACCCCCTCAATTCAGAAATTGTTAAGGTTGAAAAAGTAGAACTTTACCTTGTGACTGCTGCCTTGCACCCTTGAGGAAAATGAAAATAGAGACTGTTACAGTTTGTACCCACCTGTTATCTTTTCCAACATTGCAGATGGCAGTTCTACCCAAAGTATCAAGATGCTCACAAGGAACAAGCTTGCAAGTGTCTTCATGGCTGCTTCTTATTCTGGCTTTCAGTCTTTACAGGAAGCTCGAGTTTTATCCTTCTGTCAGTGGAGAAATGGGAATAGGGGAGATGGTACTTGGTGACCTCCTTCTAAACACACTCCTACTAGGATTTTGGTTATTTACAGTGATAGGTTTATTAGGTACGGGAAAGTTTGTTGAAATGCGTTTTCCCCCAAAAGAAGAAACAGGGAAGTCTATTACATAATATTAGCTTCTGCCAACCAATCTTGATTCTCTGTGTGTTTTTCATCATAGCACATTCCTTCCATGGACCCTAAGGAAACATTCCAGGCTGTTCTGTAAGAAGGAGGACTAACTGCAGAATGACGGAGGTCACTCATAGTTTCCCCTTCTCTCTGTATAAGAGAGTACTGAAGTTACTTCAGCACAAATCGTCCCCATCCTCATAGGGACACATGCATTGCCTCCTATTTTCCTTCCCCTCATGCCACCACCTTGTCTCACATTGCTCTAATTCCTTCTCTCTGCCCCATATCCACTGTTCCCATCATCTCCTCCTCCTCTCTCCCTCACCACTGAAGCTCGAAATGCTTCTTTGACACGCCCTCCCTTACCTCAAGACATTGTGGACAGGATTATTAGGGGGACATCTTCTGTCACCCTGGCATAGGCAGCCCATGTGCCTTGCTCTGAGGAAGACCACCTGAATGTGACACTGAGCACCTGGCAGGTCTTCAGATTCAGTAGTGGAACTCATAAGATCAAAGCACTGAGTGGAGTGCCAGCTGGCCCATTGCCTTGCTCTGAAGGCTCCTCAGTGTGAGGCATCAAACTGATGACTCTGAAAAACTCCTCTGTCTGCCTTCTGATTCAGCATTTGTAGAAGTGGAAAAGAAAGTCTCAGAGCTATGTAGAGAGCCACGTATGCCTTAAGACTCATGCTGTGGGTTCTCAGAGTCAGGCATTAGGCAGGAAGTTGATCTAGAGAACTGTTGATCCTGCCCTGGGTGAAGCATTTGCCACAACTTGAAAATGGTTGATAGGGCTCTCCAGAGGTGTTGTGGGGGACTCTGCCGGAGATGTGGGGTAACTTATTTTTTTTATTCTCTCTTTCACTACTTCATGAAGTAGAGTATTCACTCCACCTCATGGAGGGCTTGCTCTATTGATTAGAATCTGTGGCAAATGGATAATTAAGAGGGCTAAGACCAGTCTGACTTGTTCATGTGCTTTATTCCAGTTAAGTCCAAATACCTCCCTTTTGTGGGGGAGGTGGTCCCTGGAGTGTTCTGTGAAGGCTTGTGGCATAATTTTCTCTTCAATATTTTTCAAAATTGCTTAACATAGTCTTTCATTACTAGCTATGTTCTGGCCTTTCAAAAGGGTTCAGTTCAATGTGCTCCCACTGCAGCTGTGCTCTCCCTGGTGTTTTTCAAACAGGTGAGGCTCAAAGACCTGCTAGATTTGCTTTGAACTAGCTAAACCTGGTTTAGTTGAGGTTGTAGCGGCAGAATTCAACCACTTTTTAGACAGTGAGTAGATATACTGTAGGTCTAAGATGTTCAAGTGCTTTGAGACAACCAACTATAAACAAAACTGTCCCTTCATGATAGAATATTTTTCTTGACATTTTTCTGCTACATCAATCACAGCATGTAGTCATATAACACAAAGCTGATCTTTACTATACACCAAAACCAAAGTCAAACAGAATTCTGTACTTAAGTAGCTGCAGATTCTTTATGGAATGCCAGAAAACCTAGCCGTTTGTCAAAGACCAGTGTCAAACTGAACTGAACGAAGGCATACATTAACTATGCTGTCTTAAGGGATTAAGAGTATATTTTAAAACTCTATGACATTACAAAGTGTTGGTTGTGCTGCATGGTTTTATTTTTAACCGATTTCTTGTGTATTTTTTATAGTTTTGATGAGAATACTGTGAGAGTGAAGGAACATCAAATTCCACCAAAGGTAGCCTTATATGGCCCTTTCCGCATGTGGGGGTGGGGAATGCCCAAAAACTAAGCTTACCGGCTTTGTTTTCTGGCTGGCCGAGTCTGTCGCCACGAGGAGCAGTGTGAGTTTGCTGCTCTGCAGTCCTCCGGCATCCGAAATGGCAGCTTCCGGTTGGTGGAGGCTCTCCACCAAATGGAGAAGCTCACCAGCCGAAAGCCTGCCCCTGGAAGATCTGCAGGCACGCACTTGTGCATGCCTGCAAATCTGCTCTGGAGCTGGGCGACGGAGCTACACGGCTTTGCTCACTCCGTGCTTTTTAAAAACCTCAAAAAAGAGGTTTTTAAAAATCACACTGCACAACCAGTTCTGCGAGAGTGAAGGAACATCAAATTCGCGCAGAACTGGACTGAGGTGTGGATCTACAGAAAGTAGCCACTTCAGTCCACTCTACGGTGCAGAAGACCTCCGTTGGAGGTTGCTCTGCACCATTTTAAATTCCCAGTGCTGAAATGGCCATTATTGCCTACAACTAAAAGTATGATTGGATTTAGACATACTGGGGCACTGAGCTATATCATATGTAAGAGGTCCCAATATAGGGGAAAAATTATTCTGATAGGTATGTTTTGTTTTATTTCTATTTAGAGGCTTCTTATAATCTTGGGCCCTAGAATTCATCTTATTTAACTTGTGCATAAATCCATCATTACCCACATGAAATATAACTTGGTTGTTCTCTGGTGCAAACAATTTATCTTTGCCATAGCCGTGCAGACGTACTGAACTACTGTAATTACTATAACCTCAAAGAAATCTGGGATACAATCTTTTAATGGAGATGAACCTTGAGTGAATAGATTCACATCGAAATATTCACCCAAATTCCTTTCAATGCAGCAAATGTTTGACTACAAGAAAAATTGAATTCTGCAAACTATATAAAGTGTGCAGTTTAACAGACGATGCCAATATACTTGTAATTTACATGATTTTACATCATGAGTAGGTTTAAATAGCTATGTATAAAGCCACCCCTGGGCACTATCAAGACTGAGAGTTGACTCTTACTTCACCAAGGTGACGGAATGACATTCCTCACCACATAAAAATGTAGAAGGCTAGCTTAAAAGACACCATCACAAGACATGTACAACTTCTACTCCAAGACTGTATCATCACATCCAAAGGTGGCTATCTAACTCTCACTAGAAGTAACTGGCTACAGGAAAGAAATCTACCACAGCCAGTCCCGCTCAGTATTAACTCTGGTTTCTCTGCCCACATCTTTTAAAAGAGTTTCTAAATAGGCTCAAAGGTTAGAAATTTTACACCAAAATCTATGGAAATCTGATGGAAAATGCTGTGAAGAAACTGCACTGTAAAAAACAAAAACAAAACCCAACTCTACAGAAACCCTTGGTGTTATGGAAGGCTTCCAGGAAATTCTTATATAGTAACCTTGTACAGGAAGAGTGGTTCAGACAATTGCCTGTGTAATGGGACAAGCAATTTTCCAAACCACGACTTTCAGAGTGCCTTAGCTCTGAGAACTGTGGTTGTGGTTGTGGTTGTTGCTATGTGCCTTCAAGTCATTTCCAACTTATGCCAACTCTAAGGAGAACCTACCTCCTGTTAAAGTAGTTGCTTACTTCTCCCTTGACACTGACATCTTCATAAGCATTGTGTGAGTGTTTTGCCATTCTAGGATCCCGATCATATGCAAATGCTTGAATTGATTTCATTGAGATAATGGGGACATAACTTCTTCACCTTTGTTGATACTGAGCCTTTGTTGTTTTCTTTTTCCTAGTGACAAGTGAATTTCTAAAGATTCTCGACTCTTGCACTGAGAATCCAATGTCATGTTTGCATTGAGCAGTCACAGTATGCTGGTTAAGATTCTTTCCGCCAATTATTTGTTTCCGATGGCATTCGTTTCAACTTAATGTTCTTATTCCTAGTGAAATATAAGGGACTGGACACTATGGCCCTTTCCGCATCTTACCTTCTTCTGGTGCTGGGGTGCGGGGATCACATGACCAGCCTCTGGCGAAACACTGTCACATCTGGGGTCCTTCAGTTCCGCACAAGCTGCCTGCTCATGGGAGAGCCCCACCGCTTCCTTCTGCAGCTCAGCCTGGGAGTTTCCCAGGCTGCACTGGAGCAGAAAGCGTGACCGGCGTGGCTCCGGAGGCTCTGCACACTGGTTAAGTGTGCACGGGGCCCAGGAGCAATGTGCGATTGGGCACCATTTTCGGCTTCTAGCCACCTGCCAGCCCCTGGAGCATCACACAATTGTGAGTTCATTGTGCAGATCACTCCTCACAATTGTGCGATGCTCCATGCACCCTTTTGCATGGTAAATGCCATGTGAAAAGGGCCTATATAGTCCTAAATTGGACTCTACCAAAAAATTTTGGGGCTGTTGATATACTGGAAGGTTTACGCTAGACATTGGTACAGGTTTCTAGTACTGATTTTGCCTAGTGAATTTTCCAAAGTCAATGAGAATTTCACCATCTTATGAACATGGGTGGTTGCTGATCTAAATATAATACATGTCCCCTTTTTGTATGATTCATTTACTAGTTGCAGGTGGTTTGGCCTTCTGAAAACAGGGAAGTTGAGCATGCAAGGAGAGAGGAAGACTGCAGATAACTGGGAGATGCTGTAAATCCTGAAGCAAGCTCAGGACATTTATCATTTTGAGATCTGCAAAAATGACCAAACATTGCCTATGAAGGAATGTTGCATTCCTCTTTTCCCTGCTCACCGGTCTCTGAAGTTGGAGGGATACTTTGTGCTATACTGAACTGTGTGCTGATTTCAGATTTTGTGGTTCAGTCTACAGGTTCATTATTGGTCTTTTCAGAGAATTCACAGGCCAATCCACATGTAATGTTTTTCAGCTGTTACCCAGCTGAATATTCAGAAGAAAGATAATGGGTCTGTTTATGAATATGATTGTCTGGAGACCTGTGGGGCAGGGAGCCAATGTGCATTCAATAAATTATTGCTAGATTTCAGATGTGGGCATGTTAAGGTAAGAATTTTTCAGCACCAATTTCTAGTTTGAATATGAAATGACAAATATTTGATTCCTGCAATGTGCTCCCAGCATGTTTATACAACCTTTTCCTGCAAAGATCACACAGCAACATATATGATCCTCATTCACTTCATCTGCACCAGCATCCTTATGAGGTATGTTAGTTAGAAAGAGTGAATGAGTCAAAGCTTCATGAATGATCAATTCCAGGCCTCCCCAGTCTGCACTAGAACTTGGGAATGTTATTTTTTTGGGGCTGTGTCTCCCATGATTCCCCAGCCAGCCAGTGACCATGTGGGTATTCATGTTCTGGAACCTGTACCCCGTAACTTTCTATAATTCAAGGAAAACCCAGTCACCATGGCTCAGGCTGCCATACAGCGAGCTAGCTCACCTGAACTGGGATTGCTTTCCCTAGTGTCCTCTTAGCTTTCCATTGAAAGTGGGAAGTTGGAATTCAGCTATTAATTAGCACACACTGACAAGCATATCCCATGATTCATTTGTTCCAGAAGATTCCCGTCAATGAAAACATTCATGGACTTGGGAAGCTCTGTCTGTGTTGCCACCTCTGTGGACACTTCTTATCTGTTCATATCAACTGAACAAATCTTAAAGCAAAACTTGTAAAAGGAACTTTTTAGGACTACAGTTCCCAGAACCACTCAACCAACATAGCTAGTGGGAACTATTGCCCATAAAATTTATTTTCCATCCTATGCTTTTAAGTTTTAACATATTTCATTTTATTGATTTCACTGCATACCAGTGAACATGAGTGGACTGTGAAGCTGGACGGGGCAGCTGATGTACCCTCAGGTCTCCCTCTGGTCACTGGTTCTAGTCCCTGTGATAGCAGTAATGCACTGAATTTGAAAAGGAGGGGAGAAGAAGAAACACGACTCAGTAATCAGAATAACCATCAATCCTGCAGCATAAGCAAAGTTTATTTAGAATGAAGCCTGAATTTTTCTTGAAGCCAGTTAGAGGGAGTGAGGGAATTGTTTTTCAAGATTCACTTCATTTCACTGCCCATCAGGAAATTAATATACTCTGGAAAAAAGGAAAAGGCTTAACGTTAATCAAACACTTTAGTAAAATCTCACACAAATTCTAGAATCAGTTCATACTGATAGTTTTGGCTCTTGATTTTATTAGTATTCAGATCTGTGTTAGATAAAAGTACAGAGTAAACTGATTTGCATAAAAAGTTTTAAACCCTTTTGTGAACGTGCATTTGTGTATGTAGGTGTTTTATGTTGCTGTTACCTTATTGTGATCCCATGCATTTCATTGGGTTTTCTTAGAAAAGGAATACTAGTAGGAGGTTTTGCCAGTTCCTTCTTTTGAAGTATAACCCACAACACCTGGTATTCATTAGTGATCTCTAACCCAAGTAGTAACCAGGACTAACCCTGTGTAACTTCCAAGATCAGGCAGTATCCTTTATTCTTGCTATTTACGCATATTGATAAGCTGTGAATGCATCCCCAGTATCATGTGTATCGTAGTACAGTTCTGCACTTGCCTAGCCAGTGTGATGGAGTTATTCTGCCAAACTCCAACACAAAATTCTGTTCTTTGAATTGTTCAGGAAGAGTGTAGAGGTCTCTCTCTCTCTCTCCCCTCACAAATGCACACAGACATGCATTGCAACTTTTATTGACCCCACCCACTGCTAGTTGTCTGCTATCTGGAGATTCCCCAAAAGATTCCTCAGCCAGTACTCAAAAAACATTATAGAATTATCTCTTAAGTAAAGTTTAGGTTTAATTTACCTTTATACAGGATACACACAACGTTTAGCACATGCATAATAGCAGCATTTCTTTGGTCGAGGGCACTGAAAGTCATTTTCGCACTGGTCTGGTTCAGCCCTGATGCAGTATATATTATTAGGGGGACAGCGTCCAGGTCTTACTGTAAAACAAAATGGTCAAATTTAATCTGCAGTATATTTGTAATAGCAACTATATTGTTATCTTTATTCCATTAAGGCTCACAGTGTTCTAAAAACACCTTGGGAGCTTTGGGAATTGTTATTATTGTCATCATCATCATAATCATCATCATGATTTCTTTCATTTATATCTTATCTCTTTCCCATTACTAGGGAAATGCTTGAGGTAGCTTACAAAAGCTAAAACAAATACAGTTGATGTCCAGAAAGCTGTTTCGTAGCTGTGAAGACATAATCTACAGTTACACATTTGTAATTGCTCCTAGTTTAGCGGCTGCGTAGGGACCATGAATGTCCCACAAATCTCACTTTCTAAGCAGCTGCTGGGATTGATGGGGGTCCACTGCCCTCTCAATAACAAAAAAAAGTGCTGGATATTCCTACTTCACCTCGCATGAGTGATCTCTGGTGTAAGGGCTAGTTGTGACACAGGTCTTTTTTTCTACCAGTCACATGAGAGATTGCTCACAGGAGGAGGTGAGAACATCAGGAAGCTGCTTCTTGATGCACAGAGGAATGGACCCTTATCTATCCCAGCAACTGCTTACCAGATGATAATGGGCTTGGTGGTGGTGGGGTCTGGCCTGCATCCACTACAATGTATTGCAGTTCCCATGCTATGCAATACATAATGGTCAGACACGATTCTGGACAACTACTACTAGGTGAATGAACAAAAAATAGATTGTATAAACCATATTCCTAAATGGAATTATTAACTATAACATATAAGTATACAGACCTGATACTGAATGAATCAGAACTGTTTGTACATGAGTATATATTGCATCAAAAGGTTAATACCATCATTATGACATAAACAGATATCAAAACATCAGAAATCACATTTAAAAGGACAATTATATGCTAATAATAAATTCAGGCTTCACAAACACATAATAGAGACAATCCACAATTAAAAACACATAAAATTAGAAGCATAACAATTGTTCAAACAGGTATGCATGTACATCAAAATGTTCAATTCAAAATGACAAAAGTTCTATAAGCCAACTCATAACTTCCTCAAAAACCACATAGAGGACAGTTATAATTGTGAACAATCAGTAGTAACTGTAGAAATGTTACTGATTCTTCCAGAAAATGTTTACCAAAAGAGAAGTAAAAACATATCAAGCATTTGAGTTAAAATGCATCTAAAGAGTATATGGAATCAAAACCATTTAAAACAAATCCATTCAAAGATAAAAGATAAAAATCAGCAAATTTCACACCATTAAGAATCCTTGCAGTAGATTCCTGAAAACCTGGCAGAACAGAAATGCTTTCTTTCACTTGCAAGGAGAACAAAAGCAAGGAGGGATGTATCCCAGCCACTATAGGGAGGGGTTCCAAAGATTGGGGCAGCCACTGAGATGGTCCTGTCCCATGTTTGCACTAAAGATAACTGAGAAGGTGATAGGTAACATTCTGTGAATATCTAAGAATTCATATAGGCGCATGAAGTCCTTAAGATGGCTTGGATTCAAACTGTATAGGATATTCTATGTCATTAACGAGCCATCTGAAAATCATATTATCTAAATGAGATCCAGGTTTACATTTTGTAAATCAGAGCCTCCCTCTTTTCAGCTGTTCTCTGGGTGAGACAGAGAGGAGAGGCAGAATGAATTTACCCTTGAAGACCGGGGAGAGTAAGAGGGAGAGCTAAGAGAAAGATGTCCAAAAATAAGAACAATATAATACTTTTGGTCTACCTAAAAACCCTAAAGGCAGCAGATCTCATCTGATCTTAGAAGCTAAGCAGAGTGAACAGAGGAAGATACTGGCAAACCCACCTCTGAATATTCTTTGCCCAAGAAAACCCTATGAGGTTGTCATAAGTTGGCAGGCGATCTACCTCCCCCCAATACCTTCACTATACAGGACTTTCAGAGAGGGTTTAATGACGGATTGATGCGTTCCATAGATTCTGCAGAGAGATAGGTTGGACAGAGAAATTGCCAGCTTAGTGGGAGCCCCTGCTGGAAAATAACTCTCTCCGAACAAAGGAGAAAATCATGAGATCACCCTCCATAAGCTCTGGAAGCACTGCTCCTCACAAGTATGTGGTCCAAAAGCAAGTGTGATTGTTGCATAGAGTGATCAAGAAAAACATCAAGCAAGCCTTAAAGGTCACTGGTTTTGCTAACCTAATTTCTTAAGCTTATTTTTCTGACTACTTAATTTACATGTCAAGAGAGATCTTGTGTCTCGATGGTGATACTAATGCCATGGTTAGTATGCCTTCTTTCATTAGGAACTGACAAGAATGAAGGTTATTTATGACGGTTTGATTTAAAAGCAAAAAGCTTGAAAGTAAAAGGTGATTTAGTAAAGATTTCAGTGGATAAAAGGAACAATGATTTTAAAATAAGATTAAGGATGTCCTATTGGACTATATTTTGGGGACTTGGAACTGTGGCAAACAAAGAGTTTAAAGATTAGCCCTCTATGGAAAGATGAAAGATGGATTTGTTTGGGGTTTTTTAAAGAAAAACAAGGAATACTTTTCCTGCCTGGGGATGGGAGAAGGACAGGACCCAGATGACATCGTATATAAGCATTGTACAGGTGCTGTCTTTCTCTCAACCCCATGGTGAGTTGGGTGCATCAAGAGGAAAGGACCTGTGTGATGGTCTTTACTTTTAACCCTGTAGTTGCCGTGGACGGATGAACTTAACAACTATTGGAATAATGGCAAAGAGCACAGAAGAAGGAGAGATACTTTTACAAGAGTTGTTGGAAGAGATGCTGGAGGAAATTAGATCTTTCAGATGGAATATGAAGGAGATGAAGGAAGAGTTTTTAAAATGGAAGCAGGAGCTGAAATGAAGAATCAATGGGAGATGAGAAATGAGATGATGTTACACTGGAATTCAACTTACAGATGAAAAGTAGGAGAAAAACCTGGACAATTGCAAGTAGATTGTAAAAACACTTCTAATGTGCTGTCATGATTTGTGTTAATAAAAAATATGAGTATGCAGGAACACATGATGGAGAAAATGGGATTTGAAATTGAGAAAGTTGAATGGTGGGATTGTATTTGGATGAAAATCAATGTTAATGTTGTTACAATGTGACGGTATTTGGTGAACTTTGTATTTCTTGGGAAAAAAATCTGAGGGAAGAGAAGCATTTTGCTTAATATGTTCTGTTTGTTTCAGACAAACCTTGTCTTGGTAAAAAAGGAGTCTTGCAAGCAATAGCAAAAGGTGAGATAAAGGTAAAGTAAAAAGATTTAAGGGTTCTGGCTTCAATATGCAATCTGACCAATGGGAAAAACAATGTTCCATCCATATATGTGGAGGTTCTTTTCCAGGAACCTCCATGTAAAACAAAGAACACAAGGCACTGCATCCCATTATAGTCAATGGATGTGGCATACATGCACACCATGGACACATGCCTGCTGTGTTCTTTGAGTATAATGGGAAGCAACGCTTTGCTTGACCTCACATTTGTGTGAGAGGAGCTTGTAGTAAGTGAGGGCTCACTCTATGGCTTAAGGAATTGAAACTTACAATGTGTTACTTTCTTAATCAGAGTCTTTTTAAAATGAAATATTGTTGATGTCTGATGTTCATGAGTAAACACACACACATACATATGCATACACACATATCTCATTGTGGTTGGAGATGGATAAGAAATTTTAGCTCTAATATATAGATGTATTAAGGAAAATATAAACAAAGAGGTTAGTAATTGTTTTCAATGTTTTTTTTAAATGATGCATTGTGGTGAATGATGTTAGAATTTTTAAAATTATTTTTATTAAAAATTTTTGAAATAGATTAAACAGTACAACTATTTTAAAGAAAAAACAAACATAGTACATACACACAGATACGGGAGTCCCCACTTTTTGACACCCAAGTATCTGACAACTCTCTCTTTGACACTTCCAAATTAAGGTCATGTTCCATTAAATTGATGCAGGCTCTGCTCTTTCATCAGGTCTTTTTGCCTACAGAGGTTCACTTGGACTGATTGAATACACACACTGCTTGCAAAGGAAGCTAAGATGGGGTGAAAACATACCAAGTCAGCTGAGACACTTTTCAAGCAGTGTGTGTGTGCTCAGTCCCAAATGAACCTCCATAAGTCCTTCATGCTCCCTACGGTACAGTATGTGGGTTCCACTTTTCAACCAATTTCATTTTCTGACAGTGCTCCAGTCCCTCCCCAACAGATAAGTGGGGGAAGCCTGTAGATATACAGAAAAACACACAAAGTAGAGAAGAAAGGGACAGTTCTGAAAAGCTGCAATGTGCAGGGAAAATACCCCTAAGCAATAAATTTTAGAGATGACAACACATGAACTGAATGATTTCTTTCTTTCTGTTAGTAGTATATTGTCTCTAAGAATACAGATTTGGTTGAGTAATAATAACTCACAAATAAACTTCTTTCCTAAATGTGTCTTATACAATGAGTAACTATTGCCACACCGTATGGAACTAAATTCTGCATTTGCTTGTTTGTTTGCTTATTTATTATATTTGTATGTCACCTTTCTCCCAGAGGGGGACGCAAGGCTATTGGATGAAATATTATTTTATTCTGCATTTTCCATCAACGTCTGTCTGTCTGTCTGTCTGTCTATCTATCTATCTATCTATCTATCTATCTATCTATCTATCTGCATGATTCTTTCTCCAAAAGAAGTTACTAAGGGCATAACAGAAGGAGACTTAGTGGGAAGGAGTATTGGATTTACATCTATATCCATCTACTACCAAATCACCTGCTCCTCCTCCACCTTGACTTCCTCAGTACCTTTTTGTGGGTCCACACACCGCTTTGCACAACAAGACACACAGCATTTTTGGTTTCTTCCACAAGAATAATCATTTTTGCATTCATCTCGTTGACGACCAGTACAGCGGCAACGATCTACTGGGCAGATACCAGGTTTCCCTGAAGAAAAGGTGATGCCATCAAGGTGTAGATATAATTCATTATAAATAAATTAGTTACCATCACTTCATTATAATTTTTAAGAACAATGTAAATGTTCATGATTTTCATTGCTAAACTCCAGTGGCATTATTTTTGATCAAGAATTAATATTTCTCATTACTCATTACTCATTAATACATTATTAGCCATTTGTATTAATACCATATTATTCTATTCTTCATCTGGACTCTGTCATTTCACCTACAAACCATATTTGGATATATCAGAGTAGAAAGACTCTATCTTTCATTGCAACTATCACAATGTACCTCAGGCTGTTATTTTTCAATGAATATTTTTCAATGAATATTTTTCCCTTCAGAAACTGTTAAGATTACAGAAGATGGACCTTGCCTTGTGACTGCTGCCCTGTACTCTTGAGGAAAATGAGAATGGAGACAGTGGCATTTTCTACTCACCTGGTATTTCTTCCAACATTGAAGGTGGTAGTTCTACCCAAAGTATTAAGATGCTCACAAGCAGCAAGTTTCTAAGTATCTTCATGGCTGCTTCTTACTCTGGCTTTCAGGCTATACAGGAAGGAAGAATTTACTCCTTCAGTCAGAGGAGAAATGAGGATGTGGGACCTGGTGCTCTACTTCTAATGAATTTGCTTAATTGCAGTGAAAAGCTTGGTAGATATGGGATGGTTTGTGAAAATGTGCTTTCCCTCAATTAAGAAATAGGGAAGAATATTACTTAATACTAGCCTCTGCCAACCTATCTTAATTGTCTCTGTGTCTTTCACCATAACACATTCCTTTTATGCAAACTAAGGAAACATCCCAGGTTGTTTCCAAAGACGAAGGACTACCTGCAGAGTGATGGGTGTCACTCATCAGCTGCCCCTCCCCTCTATATGGCACAAAGTGTCCCATAACCTCAAGTGGACACATGCACTACCTCCTACTTTCCTTCACCTCTGCCACCTCTATCTCATCTTGCTGTAATTCTTTCGCTCTGCCCCATACCTGCTGGTCCCATGATCTTCTCCTTCTTCTCCTCCTCTCTCCCCCAACAAGCTCCAAATGCTTCATTGGGTGGTCTTCATTTACAGCATAGCACTGTGGACAAGCTGATTGTGGGGACACCTTCTGTCACCTTGGCATAGTAGTCTAAACACACTGCACTGAGAAAGAACCCCTGAATGTTGCCTTCAGTGCCCAGTAGGTCCACAGATTCAGTAGTAGAACTCAGAGGAGTCCTAAGAGCAAGGCACTGGATAACTTCCTGGAGTGCCAGCTGGTCTGATGCCTTGCTCTAAAGCAGCGGTTTTCAACCTGTGGGTCACGACCCCTTTGGGAGTCAAATGACCCTTTCCCAGGGGTCGCCTAAGACCATCGGAAAATACGTATTTCCGATGGTCTTAGGCTCCGTTCCCTCCTCAGTGGTGCTACGCAAGCGCGAGCCACACACTCACGTCCTCCTGCCCTCTTTGGCAGGAGCGCATGCAGCCACAGCTTCGCCACAGCAGGAGTGGTGCTGTGCAAGTGCGAGCCACGCGCTCGCGTCCTCCTCCCCCTGTTCAGAAGGGACTGAAATCGCTCCCCTTCTCCGCTACCAGGAGAACCTCCTGTCTGACGGGCCAACCTGGGGGGCAGCGGCAGCACGGGGTCCAGGCCCCCTCCTCACCACGGCCCCTGCCCCACTCACCATGGAGGGGGGCACTGCAGAAGGGCTGGGGGGGCCACAAGGCGGCGCTTTTCCGGGGAGGCGAGCTGCACCTGGTGCAAAAGACAAAGGCGCTGGGATTCCTCCCCCCCACCAGTCAGGGTCGACACTCTGGAAATTTTTCCCACACTGCCCCCCCAGCGGGAACAAAAGCGAAGCAGAAGCAGAGCCTGAGAGTTTTTTCCCAGGGGAGACATGCGGCTCCTCTTTCCCTCCCTGCCTGCCCTCCCTGTTCCTGGCCAGCAAGGCGGCCTTTACCGGGGGGGAGGCATTGTAAATAATAAATAAATAATTTTATGGTTGGGGGTCACCACAACATGAGGAACTGTATTAAGGGGTTGTGGCATTAGGAGGGTTGAGAACCACTGATATAAAGACTCCTCAGTGTGACTGCTCTGAAAAACTCCTCCGCCTGCTTGCTCCTACAGCATTTGTAGTAGTGGAAGAGCAGGTTTCACATCTATCTGGAGAGGCATACTTGTCTTATGACTCATGATGTGGGTCTCCAGAGTGAAGCACTGGGCAGGAACCTGGTTTATAGTTCTGTTTTGATTATGGTCAGTGCACAGCATCTGTCACAGCTAAAGAACAGTTTGTAGGGCATTTCAGTGATGTGTGTGTGTGTGTGTGTGTATGTGTACCCTTCTGGTGTGGTGGGGTACACTATTTGTCATTTCTCCTTACCGCTTCATAAAGTAGGGGATTCAACCCACCTCATGGAGGACTTACTCTATTGATTTGAACCTGTGACAAATGCATAATGAAGAGAGCTAAGGCCAGTCTTGTTCATGTGGTTTATTCCAATTAAGATCATTCTTTTAACCATCTTCTGGTCTTTGTCTTAATCCTGGTGTTTTTCAAACAGGTGAGGTCTGAAAACATACTGGACTTGCTTTGAACTAGCAAAATCTGATTTGGTTGAGGTTGTAAAGACAGGATTCTACCACTTTTTAGACAGGAAGCTGATATACTGTGGGTTTGACCTGTTCAAGCGCTTTGAGAAAACCAATGGCAAAGAAATTGTCCCTTCAAGCTAATTTATTTCTTTTTGACATTTTTCTGCTACATCAACCGCAAAATATGGTCGCGTAAGTCAAAGCTGATTATGACAAGATACCAAAACCAAAATCAAACTGAATTCTGTTCATAGGTGTCTGCAGAGTCTTTATGGGATGCCACAAAACCTAGCTATTTATCAAACGTCAGTGTCAAACTGAACTGAATGAAGGCATACATTAACTCTGCTGCCTTAATGAATTGAGACTACATTTAAAAATGGAAAGGCAGTACATCACAAGATCATTTTTTAATTTTTTTTTGTATTTATTAAGCTTTAGTGAGAAATCTGGATGTGTGAAGGATGACTACATTCTACTGAAGGAAGTCTCTAATAACAACACAGAATAAGTCAAGGATCTCATTGCCTGCACCTAAAAGTTTGATTGGATTAAGACATAACTGGTGCTCTGAGCAATATCATGTTTAAGAGGCTCCATCATTAGGGGAAAAATATTAATCCAACAGATTTGTTTTGTTTCTATTTAGAGGCCTCTCATAATCTGAGACCCTAGAATTCAGATTATATAGCTTATTTGTACATCTAGCACTGTCAACATGAAATATAACTTGCTTGTTCTCTGGTGTAAACAATGTCTCTTTGCCATAGCTTTACAGACTATAGTGCTTCTGTAGCTGTTCTAAGCTCAAAGAGAAATGAGGTACTATCATTTGGTGGATATGAAACATGAGTGGATACATTCACATCTAAATATGCCTCCAAATTCCTTTCAATATAATGTACATCTAGCTACAAGGAACACTGAATCCTGCAACCTGTATAAGCTGTGCAGTTTAACAAAGGATGCTAATATACTTCTAATTTACATAATTTTAAGTCCTGAGTAGGAGTGAGTAGCTATGCATAAAGTCATCACATGGAATTGAGCTAAAGGAAATGGCATGATCTTTCCCCTGTCCCTCAATTCTGTCAAGGCTGAGAGTTGAATCTTAGTGGTTACTGCACGCTTGAACAAAACCTCACTTATGTTAGCGATTATTAATACAGAGAGGCAAGAGCGATAGGTGATACCCATTGCTTTGTTTTTTAAAAACAATCTAAACTTAAGATCACCGTCATAGATGAGGTTTGCTTACAGTGAAAGAGACAGAGAGAGAGACAGAGAGAGAGAAATTCAAAGCCCACTGGCAGACTGGGATGAAGTAACAAACTTCCCTATTTCTGCCTTAAGAGGGGAATCTTTCACAAATGTGACAGTTGACTGTTTCTTGCCCAAGCATCCAAACTTTTACATTCGAGTTTAAGTTTAGATTGCTTTTAACAAACAAAGCAATGAATACCACCCATTACCCTTGCCTCTGTATTAATCCTTACTAGCATAAGTGGGATTTTGTTTTGTCTTAGTCCTTTTAGTGGAGCTGCCACCTGCAACTTTGAAAGAGAAATCAGGTAGATACATATGTCTGTCTCCATGTTCATTTTTCTCAAGGACCCATGGTAGTAATTGCCAGGTAATTACAACGGGGCTTCCAACCTTATATAGGAGAGGTGACTCAAATTTTCTCCTGTGTTTTGGGCAGGCAGTTTTCCAAACCAAATGCAACAGGTGGAATGCCTGACTATTACAGTACGTTTATTACATTTTTATCCAATCTCCTGCAAAGTGCAGAGTGCAACACACTTGGCCATCCTTCATTTGATGAACAGAACAATCTTATGAGGTAGGTTAAACAGAAAAGATGTGACTGGATCAAGATCATTAAGTACGAGTTATGGATGAGCCAAGACCTCATTCTGGGTATTTACTACATGAGCTCTACACCTGAGCATTCCACTTGGAGAAATCTTCTTCAGCTGTTTCAAAACAGAAACTTTATACAGCTGAGCATAAGGGGGATGGTCTGGTCAAGATGCAGAAATAGTGAAACACAATGGCAAGATCCTCAAAAGAAGGAAACCCTATTAATTGGCACACATGACACAGCATGGAAAAATTTTGGTTTTGGAATAGTTTCCAGAATCCTCCAAGCAAAATAACCGTGAGGTATAGTGGAAGATAGATTCTAGCAATCATTCTCCAAAAGGTTACTTTTGCAACCACTGACACACAATAAAAGCCCTCTCTCCGTAGATGACATGGATTGTTAAAGCACAGTGAAACCAAGAAGGCTCAGGCAGGAGTATCAGAACATTCATTAGTCTCTCATTGGCCCCTCTCCTTCTCTTCCAATGAAACTGAAGAAATGGTAGCTTCTAATTGCCTTTTTTTGGTAAGCTGATCACACATTATACATTTTCCAGATCAGGGATCCGAATAGTTTGCCCAGTTGTGACCTAAAGACATTTTCCAGTCCTCAGTTCTAGATCTGTGTCGGGTGAAAACAGCTTGAGCGAGTCCCAAAAAACTGCCATCATTTGAGGACACTTTTGTAATCTCTTTTCATGTTGCCTGATCAACAGATGAGCTCAACTTAATTTTTAGGTTTTAACAGATCTCATTCTACTGATTTCATAGAATATAAGTATTTCACTAAATTCAGTGTGACTGGATGAAAATGATGTATTTTCTGATTTATTTTCTGTTCATATTGTTCTGCAGTAGCTGCACATCTTGCGTTTTCTTACTAATCAGTTCAGTCAGATGATAGCAAAGAAATAACACAATTCAATAAATGCAACCAGAAGTGTAAAAGAAAAAAGAAATAAAAGACTAATAATCACTCGATTTAAATTGGGAGGCATTCTCTTTGTTAGTCAGGGGATATGCATAACAGTGCACACTAAAATCAAGACTGAAAAATATGCCAATGAACGCCACCCAAACTCTGAAGGTCCCTCTACAAGGAACAATACAATGGGTTGCTAATGTACTTAACCCACTGTTATGCATATTCCCCTGGCTAACAATACAACCCTGAGAGATATCCCATTTAACAATCGGCCATAACACAGGCCAACTGTAACACATGCAAATTTCTCCCCCCCACCTGGTGACTACACAAGTATATATATACTCTCACTTCCCTGCCACCAGATCATCTGACGATGCCAGCCACAGATGCAGGTGAAATGTCAGGAGAAAATACTAATAGAACACGGCCTCAAAACCCAGAAAACCCACAACAACCTATGGATTCTGGCCGTGAAAGCCTTCAACTTTACATCAAATTCAATTCACTTTCTATATCAGTGGAGTCTCATTTTTATTTATTTAAATAATTTATATTGCCTTTCTCCAAACATACGACCCAAGCTGGCTTATGCTATGACTTAGAAACAAAGTACGATTAAGTTGATATATGAAAAAAAAGTTTTAAATAGTATTAGACAATAGTATTAAATTAATTTAAATGATTACTTATATTTCTTAATTCCGTTCAGAGACCACATGTGCCCTATATCAAAGCACAGATGCCTCTCTATTCCTTGGTTATTTGTACTATATTATCATACATACTTTTAAAAATCTATATTGTCTCTCCCGTATATAATGTAGCATATTATACATTTTATGCAACTATATATAGTAGAAAAAAGATAATAAAAAATCAATCAATTTTTTTAAAAATTAGTATCCCTATGTTATGTGTGAAAAAGAATGTTTTGATACGGAACAAGAAATAAAGCATATCTAGAACGACAACATAGTATTTCTTTGTTTCTTTGCAAGAATAATAATTTTTTCATTGATCTGGTAGAGCACCACCAAGAGACAATGATCTACTGGGCAAATACCAGTTTTACCTGAAAAAAGAAAAGTTGATAGCATTGAAGTATACTCTAATGACATTATTTTTAATTAAGTATTAGTATTTCTCATCAATTTAAGACATTAGAAGGTATCTGTATAAATTTTAAATTATTCCTCCCAGAAACCCAACCTGGCTATATTAGAATGCAAAAACTCCCTTATTCATTTATCTACTTCAATATCTTTCAATCCACTCTTATTCATTGAATGGTTCCAGGGTTTATTTTTCCCACTTCAGAAACTTTTGAGGATGAAGAAGTTGGACACTGCCTTCTGCTGCTGGCTTGCACCCTTGAAGAAAATGAAAATGGAGACAGTCACATTTTGTACTCACCTGATGTCTCTTGTGAGATTGCAGGCGGCAGCTCTACCCAAAATATTAAGATGCTCACAAGCAACAAGCCCATAAGTGTCTTCATGGCTGCTTCTTACTCTGGCTTTCAGTCTTTTGTGGAAACTGGAATTTAAGCCTTAGTGGAAATATGAGGGTGGGGAAGATGGCTTCTAGTGCCCTACTTCTAATGAATTTATTTAATTGCAGTGATTACACCATTCATTTGTTTAATTGCAATAATAGATTTGTTAAGTATGAGAAGGTTTGTGAAAGTATTTCCCCATAAGGAAGATCAAAGGAATTTTATATTTAATAATACTAGCCTCTGCCAAGTAATCTTGATTCTCTCTGTGTCTTTCGCCATAGCACATCCCTTACGTAGTCCCAAGGAAACATTCCAAATTGTTTTCTAAGAAGGATGATTACCTGCAGAGTGATGGAGGTTGCTCATCAATTCCCTTGACCTCTGTATAATAACATACATAGTACATAGAAGTACATTCACATTCGTGTATAGAAGTTCATTGACACTCAAGGACTGCACAGACTGTATAGCTTTGAGTAAACAGATGCATTGGCTGGTACCTTCCTTCCCTTCATGCCACCATCCTCTCTCACATTGCTGTAACTCCTTTGCCCCGGCCCCATATCCCTTGTTCCCATTATTTCCCCCCTCTCTCTAACACCTACCAATGAAGGTCTAAATGCTTCCTTGAGAAGCCCTCCCTTACATCAAGGCATTGTGGTTAGGATAATCATGGAGACATTTTCTGTCACCCTGGCCTAAGTAGTCTAAATGTCTTGATCCAAGGAAGTACCCCTGAGCATGACACTGGACACCTGGTGAGTCTACAGATTCAGTAGCAGAACTCAAAGGGATCATAACAGCAAAGGCCTGGGTTGCTCCCTGGAGTGCCAGCTGGCTGGTTGTCTTGTTCTGAAGAGTCCTCAGTGTGAGGCATCAAACTGATGCCTCTGAAAAACTCCTCTGCCTGTTTTCTGAGTATGTGGACAGCTGTATCTGCCTTAAGATTCATGCTGTTGCTCTTCAGAGTAAGGTACTGGGGAGGAAGGTGGTCTAGAGGACTCTTTCGTCCAGAGTGAGGAATTTTCCACAGCTAGGATATGGTTGATAGAGCTCTCCAGAGGTGTTGTGGGGAACCCTGCTGGAGAGGTGGGTACATAATTTGTAATCTCTCCTTCACCACCTTTGGAAGGAAGGGATCATTCCACCTCATGCAGGCCTTGCTTTCTTGATCTGGGCCTGTGTCAAATGTATTATTAAGAGAGCTATGATCAATCTGATCTGTTCATGTACTTTATGTCAGTTAAATCCAAATATCTCTCTTTTTGGGCGGTGTTAGAATGTTCTGTGAAGATCTGTAGCATTCTGTTTTCTTTGGCATTCTTCAAAATCAGTTAACATTGTTTTCCATTACTAACTACTTTCTGGCCTTTCACAGGAGTTTCAGATCAATGTGTTTCCATTGCGGCTGTGTTCTTCCTGATGTTTCTCAAATAGGTGAGGGTTGAAGATAACAGGCAGGAGTATCAGCATGTTTGTTAGTCTTTCATTGGCCCCTCCCTTTCCCTTCCCATGAAACTGAAGATACGCAAAACAACTACTAAATGCCAGGTATACTGTATTTGCTAGCATATAAGGCACACTTTTACCCCAAAAAATACTGTTTGAAAATGGGTACGTCTTATACACCGGCAAATTTCACAACTAGGCATTCCCAGGCTGCTGCTGTGGATACTGCTCCCTAACAGAAAACAGCCCTGCCCTTCTCTTCCCTGGAATCAGCCTAGCCCCACCTCCCCTATCTTTCTCCTTCCTGCCTTCTCTGTGTGACCTTTCTCCTAGTTTCCAAAAGGTGGTTCAGCTTGGTGGCCACTACTGTCACTGCCACCACAGAACCTGCCCACGATGGGCATTTCCTGCTCTAAGATAAGCTGCACAATGCAATCCTGCCACCCTAGGGAGCTCATTGGCCAGAAAGGAGGCAGCTTGGGAATGCCTAGATGCAAAATACAGTAGATTAGAAATATACTTAAAACAAATTTCCTGAAAAATACTGTTGAAAATGGGGTGTATCTTATAAGCCGATGCACGAGCTTATACACGAGCAAATATGGTACTTTTTCCAGATCAGGGCTCAGAATAGTTTCTCCAGTTGTAATCCAAAGAAATTTTCCAATCCTCAGTTCTAGATTCTCGACAGCTAAAAACACCAAGGAGAAGTACCAAAAAGTTATGATCACTTGGGATGCTTTTCTCATGTCTTTCCATGTTGTCTGATCAACAGTTGATCAGCTTTAACAGATTTCATCTATGGATTTCATAGAATACAAGTATTTCTCTAAATCTGGATTAAAATTCAGATCCAAAATGACTGAATTAAAATGATGTATCTTCTGATTTATTTTCTGTTCATACTTGTCTGCAGTAGCCATACTTCTTCTGTTTTCTTACTAATGAGCTCAGTCAAAGAAATAACACAACTCAATAAACACAACCAGAAATGCTATTGCATAAGCACAGTGTATTTAGCAGAATGTCTGAGTCCATTGTTAAGCCAGCAAAGGGAGACACTGGGTTGTTTTCCAAGGCATGATTACCAAGTCTTACAGCAAGGTCTTAGGTTATCCTGAAGAATGGAAAAGAAAAGAAAAATCGTCATCAAGTAAACCATTTAAAAATTCTTCTTGTGGGCCTTTTAGATTTACTTCCCATCAAGCCTTTTTGCCTTCTGACTTTATTAACTAAAATTTGGAGTTATGCTACAGACTAGACCAGGGCTTTCCAAACGGTGTGCCACGACACATTAGTGTGTCGCCTGAAGTGTGTAGGTGTGTCACCTACAATCTTGGAAATGTATGTTATTATTTATAAATCATATATTTCTCTAAATATATGAAAGGTTTTCATGTGTCCCCATGCATTTTGTTATTACAATTTATGTATGTGTCTATGGCCCTTTTCGCATTAAGGCTTCTAGCGCGAGCGGAGGAGGGCGGGTCGCGCAAGAAACCTTCTCCGGGAGGCTGCCGCTTCCCCCTCCTTCCTTCCGCAGGCGAAGGAACGAGCGGGGAAGCAGCAGCCTCCCGGAGGCGGCGGTGGCTCACGCATCCGTCCCCCCCGAGCGCACGAGAAAGGAGCCCGTCCCGTCCCTCCCCCCGCGCACACGCGAGAAAGAAGCCCGTCCCATCTCTTCCCCCGCGCGTGCGAGAAAGGAGCTTGTCGCGCCCCTCCCCCCACACGTGCGTGCGAAGCAGGAGGTGTCACGTCCGTCGCGCTAGCGCCCTGCCCCTTCCTTCCGCAGGGGTGGAGGGAAGGAAGCGCGACCCGGCCGCCTCCCTGACGCTCCGCACAGGAGGTAAGTGCGCTCAGGCACCGGGAGCGTTGCGCGAGCGCGGGTGATTGTCGCTTCGAAGCGAAAATCAAAAAACCAGCGCTCGCGCCGCTTCAGCCCCGTGAGCCCGGCGGAAGTGGGAGTGCATCGTGCAGAGCGACGCTCCCACTCCCGCGAGGCTCACGGAGCTGTCGCGCTACAGAAGCCCCCTGCGAAAAGGGCCTGAATCTTTATAAGGGGTTAGTTTAACCTCCGGTGTGCTAGTAAAACTGAATTACTGTGTCGCAAAATGATGCATGTCTAAAAAAGTGTGTCACCAACATGAAAAGTCTGGAAAGCTCTGGACTAGACTGATGTAGTCTGAAATATTTAAAGTTCTCTCCAGCACATTTTGTGCTCCCTAATCCTGTCAATGTGTTCACAGTATCCTGTGTATAGCCCAAGGCTGGGTGTTCTCTAGAGCTATGAGGGCTCAAACTGAAAGAAAATTAGCGTAGAAAAATAGAAGAATTAATTTAAAAATTTCTGCAAACATGTGGAAATATGAGAAAAAATCCAAAATAAGTATGCACTTCCTTTCTTTCCTGACATCCACTCTTTTATCTACATGTACATAGTGATACAGTATTAAGCCAGTGTGATGTAGTTGTTTGGACTAGGATTCTGGAACATCAAGGTTTAAATTCCCTCTTGGCTATATAGACCCACTGGGTTTCCTTGGGCAAAGTGCACTCTCACAGCCTTAGAGAAAGGCAATAGCAAACTCCACCTGAACAAATCTGGCCAAGAAACTCCTGTGCTTGGTTTGCCTAGAGTCATCAAAAGTCAGAAGCAAGTTGGAGTTACAGAATAAAAACAGTAGTAAGTCATGAAAAACCAATTATATTACATTATGATGTTTATTAATATAATAAATTAAAAGAGTAAAAAATGCGCAAACACATTTTCTGTTTTAACAAACTCCTCATTCCATTCTTCCCTCCCAACAACCTCGGAATAAATTTGATCAAAGTACTTGTTTTCATTCACCAAAGATCAATTAGTAGCTTCTAAATTCCACTTTAAGTGTTTTTTATTTAATGGTAATGCTTTGTTAAAAATGATTTCACTCATTTGCACTTTAAAATTACATGAAGAAACAGCAACTGCAGTCAAACAGCTCTACTTAATGCCATGAGCATCCTGGAAAATTTCACCAGCAATATCCTCTATGGAGTCTATGTTCACAGACTAGTCCGTGGAAAATGGTCATCTTATTCCAGAAACTTCCGCAAGAAGGCTTCATAATCTGGAAGTTCAGGAACTGAAATCCAACAGCATGTTCCAGAAAAAGCCTCCCAACTTGCATGTTTTTAACACATTCCTTCTTATTAAAACAAACACTGGATTTCTCTCTCATTACTGATTACTGCTTATTGTGTGGTTTGCTGCTGAAATTCAGAAACAAAATATTGTGGCAATTTTTCTAGGCAAAATGAGTGTTTTTAAATTGATTGCTTTTCAGGAAGTACTACGGAGCACAAAAGGAATATTCATGGGTTATATGCAGGCCATGGGCTACAGAATCCCCGTGGCCAGTGTACCTGCAGCAATTTGGACAGTTCTGGCCACAAGTGATGCTGTTGAATTCCCATGATAAGTCCTAACAGGAAATTGTATAGTTTCTTCTCTTGAATAATTTCTCAACTCTGCATCTAACATGCACAATTTTCTCATTCTTGGGAATTTTACACCTTCATATTCACTTACCGTTTCACAGGGTTCACACAGTGGAAGGCACAGGGTATATAACAACATTTCTTTGGCCATGGACAGTCTTCATCTCTTCTGCATCTATCTTGCTGAGGGTCCAGGCATCCTATCTTAAAAACGGAAGGACATCTTCCAGGTCTCACTGTAACAAATAACAACAACAATATGTAGAACAGAACAGTAGTGGTTGTTGTGGGTTTTCTGGGCTTTGAGGCCATGTTCTATTAGTATTTTCTCCTGCTGTTTCACCTGCATTTGTGGCTGGCATCTTCAGAGGATCTCTGAAGATCATCTGAAGATGCCAGCCACAGATGCAGGTGAAACATCAGAAGAAAATACTAATAGAACATGGCCTCAAAGCCCAGAAAACCCACCACAACCTATGGATTCTGGTCATGAAAGCCTTTGATTTTACATAGAACAGTAGTGGTTCGTATATTGTTATCCATAGTGGTTGTAGTATAAAAATAAAAAAGAAACAAAAGACTAATCCTTTGATTTTAATTGGGGACATTCTTTTCAACTTTAGGAAGGAGCAAAGCTAGGTAGCTCTGCCTCCCCTGTTTTCAGAGGTGTGAACAGGGGGAACACTTGGATCTTGTGAGGTATTGTAAGCTCCTACTGTTACCCTGTATGTTGGGGGTCCCGGGAGGGGTGCCCAAATAACCAAATAAAAACACAAGTTGGGGAAATTAAGCTCGAGCACTCTCTTAAGCTAACGAGAGGCAGGGTAACTTTAGCTAGGATCTTTTACCCTATGTCTACGGCTTCAGGTCAGAGAGTGTAGCCAGAGAAGTTTTAAAGTAACAAAAATAACATTTATTGAGGACGAACAACAAATAAGACAACACATGCACACAGCTAAATAGAAATGGAGAGCTTTTGGGGAGTGGGTAATACGACACTTGGTCTCGTAGTCCTGGAGAGAAGCGGGAGATCCGAAAAGGGAGGCAGACTCAGTTATTGGGAACTGAGAGGAAAACTTCACTGGACAGAGTGGCAGCAAGGCTAGATGGAAGTCCAGAGTGATCCAAAGTGTTCCAAAAGTGGGGACCTTTTATAGGGTGGACTTTACCTAGGGGCTATGCCATGCCCAGTGAGAACAAAGGAATTTGTAGCTGGACAAAGGAGTTGGAAAAGGTCAAGTTTTACATGATGGGTTTAGCGCTTGATGACAATAGTATGGCCAGTATGTAAATGGATCAGCATAAACGAATGGCTGGGCTCTTGGCCGTGCGTCTTTGTAAAGATTCGCGCTGAGCAAAGCTAGTTTGCAAGAAGGTTTTTCCCTAAAGCATCGGAGAGGCTTAAGTTGCCTGCCTGAACGAGGTCTGGAATGTGCAATCATTAACGGCCGCGCCTAATACGTGCTTGTGCGGTGGACCCCTGCAAACACGTGGAGTAGGGTGGCAGAGAAAGGTCAAGCAAAGGCCAAATTATTTGATATCAAAAGCATATCTAGTGCTCTCACCAGACATATCATAACCATGAGAACACCACCAACCCTGAATTTAGGAAACCCCTCCCCTTAAAGTGTCTGAAAATCCAGCCCATCAAGGTTCTGTAGAAATGGAGTTGTTCTAATCCACACACATCAGAAAAAGAAAACAAACCTCTTTTTTTTTGTTTCTTTGCACTAGCCAGGGTGGATGGGTCCATCTATTTCTGGTCAATTCTAGTATGTCCTTTCAAAATATGCTCTTGAAAAATTGTGTTTAAATATTTACATACAAATATATTATAAATGTGCATTACCTTTTAAGACAATATGTCTAAACATATTCTCTCAAAAGTGTTTCAGTATGTATTTCAATATGTTTCTTGAATAGCAAAGGGATATGGAGCATTTTGGAAATGAAAATACAGCAGGTAACTGTCCTCAGCAGTACTTGTTACCTAATGCATGAATTGAGATATATAGTGTATACCATTATGTTCACATGAAATCAACTCACACCTGAAACTTCTGATCTTGGTCTTCAGTTAAGCAGTATAGTGGGATTTTATGTTTATATTTGTACCATGATGAAAATGGTGGTGAGAGTACTGGATGATGTGCGAACCACAAGAATATGCACAAGGAGAGAGGGAGGGAGGGAGTGAGAAAGAGAGATTTGGTTTCAAAGCACTTGGATTAGGACCAGTTGAGAGACAGACAGACAGACATGCAGGCAGACAGACAGAATGGTGGGAGAGGTGGTCAGAGGTGAGGGAATCTCTGACGGTAACTAAAAAGAAAAAATAGGAAGAAGTCAAAAGCCTGGCAGGCCATACTGGAAACCTAGTCATAATAGACTAAGCTCATAATGTAAATAGTATGGCTTGGGGAGTAGAATGGAGAGTTAATAGAGTAATACCGAGAATACATGAGAAGAAGGATTCATGAAATGTGTTTAGTATTTCTTAGACAGGGAGGTAATTCTTTGCTAATTTCATTCTCAGAAGATACAATATTCTTCATGTTGCAAGAGATCTTGTAAAACTGTGCAGTTTTTTATGGCTTTTTCACTTCAGGATTTATTCTATTCAAATAATAATAGTAGTAGTAGTAGTAATTCTGGCATGGAAGACTACATCAAAAGGTCATTCTGCGCAGTGCTTTCTTTCCTCATAGAAAATTCTGTAGCTGGTACTTATTATTGAACAAAATTTTCACTTTCTTCTTGCCTAGAAAACAGCACTTACTTTCTGTGCAGAGAATTAACTTCTTCAGGAGGACTACATCTGCTTTTATTCATTGAATTTTGACTGAACTTACTTGTTCTCCTTCAAAAACTACTAAAGACGCAGAAACTGGATTTTCCTGGAGATTGCTACCATGGATCCTACAGAAAAATGAACAAGGAGAGAGACATATTTTTTTACCTACCTAATTTCCCTTCCGAAAATGCAGGCGGCAGCTCCACCCAAAGGATTAAGACACTCAAGAGAAGCAAGCAGCAAAGGGTCTTCATTGTACTTTCTGGTATTGGCTTGCAGTCTTAACAGAATTTAATTGACTTGAATTTTTTTGGTGTGTGGAAATGGAGTTGAGGCAAATAACTCTTGAATCCCATGTGAGTTTGCTTAAAAGTAACAGTTCGGGTGCTTGGGCAAGAACCAATCAGCTGTCGAATTTATGAAAGATTCCCCTCTCAAGGCAGAAATAGAGAAGTTTGTAACTTCATTGAAGCCTGCCAATGGGCTTTGATTCTCAATCTCTTTTTCACTGGGAGCATACCTCATCCAAGAAGGTGATCCTAAGTTTAAACTGTTTTTTAAGAACAATGTAATGAATACCACCCGTTATCCTCACCCCTGTACTAATCCTTACTAGCATAAGTGGTGTTTTGTTCACACAAGCTTGTGGTAAACAGAGGATCTTGTCATCTAGGCTCATCTTTGTTCATACAGTGTGTCTGCTGCATATACAGAGGTTCTGTTCCAGGAACCCCCATGGAAAACAAAAATGTGAGTGTCATGTCACATTGTAGTTAATGGATCCAACTTGTGTGTCCTCACGTTTGCTTGGGTGCAAGCCTGTTGCATCCATTGACTATACTGGGAGAACACTTTGGGTGACCTCACATTTGTCTGTTCTGGTCATACAAGAAAAGGGCTCCCAGAACTGTCACTGGCTCAAAAGGTCACATGAAGCAGAAAAGAGTGGGATAAAATGTACATAACAAGTCCAGGTTGAGTTGTCTGTGTGCCTAGTAGCAGGTTCTGTATGCAACAAACTTTTTGTTTTCCAGATTTGAGACTTCCCTGGCTGATCATCAATTGAATGTGTTGTCACCACTCTAGTGATGCAATTTTATTTGTTCCCAAATTAATGAACAGCAACCTTACCTATATTTTGGGGAAACTCAAGGGGTGCACCTATTTTGGATTCACATCAACTATGAAAGGTTTTTTCCATCTTCATTTGTCACAAATCTTAGCACCTTTATTTTGTTCCGTCAAATATTATTAATTCCACTGGGAACTGCATTGCATCCTGATCCTTTAGCAACCCTAAGCAAAAGAAGAAGAAACCTGGGACCACCAAATGGAATTCATAGGAGAAACTGGAGGCATATCTCAAGATGCTCAAAAGATGGTTATTTTATTATTTCAAAAGCCCAATGTGTTTTGACCTGTTTAGACTTCCAAGGCCTTCTCCAAAGGCCATTTAGAATCAAAGTCCAGACATTTCTGGATCAGGAACTCTTAAACCATTTACTGACCATCTGGGAAAATTACAGACTGTGATTTCACCTCTTTATATTGTAAGACTTTTCAAGACCTGCTTATAACAGACTGTGATTTTAAAGGATTTCAAAGCCTTAAGATGATCTATCCAATACAACAGCCAAGCCAGCTGCTCTTAAAACTGGAGGCTAAAAGTTTTGTTGCGTACAGAACCTGCTGCTAGGCACATGGAATGCTCACTCTGGACTTCTTGTTTGCATTTTATCCTAGTCTCTTTTGCTTCACATGCCCTTCTGAGCCTGTGACAACATGAAGAAAGATGAGCTTAGATGACCACATCCTCTGGTTACCACAGGCTTGTGTGAACAAAACCCCACTCATGCTAGTAAGGAATAATAACAGGACAAGGACGAAGGGTGACATACATTGCTTTGTTCTGTAAAAACAATCTAAACCTATGATCACCTTCATGCATGAGCTGTGCTCATAGTGAAGGAGAGATTGAGAATAAAAGCCCATTGACAGGCTGAGATGTAGTAACAAATTTCCCTACTTCTGCCTTGAGAGAGGAATCTTTCACAAGCTTGACAGTTGATGGTTTCTTGCCCAAGCATCCGAACTGTTAGATTTTAGCAAAGTCACATAGGTTCCAAATACTATTGCCTCAACTCTTTTTCTACACAAAAAGACTTCAAGTCTAGCTTTCTATAAAGAGGAAAAGCCAGCATCAGAGAGCAGCATGAAGACTTTGCAGCTTCCTTCTTTTGTATGTCTTAGTCTTTCGGATGGAGCTGCCACCTGAAACTTTGGAAGAGAAATGAGATAGCTAGTGATCCTTGGTGTCATGGAAGGCCTCCAGGAATTTCCTTAACTAGGCTTAGCAACTTTATATGGGAAGGGGGTCTCAGATATTCTCCCATTTCATAGGGCAGGTAGTTTTCCTGCCTTGAGAGAGGAATCTTTCAGAAACTTGACAGTTGACTATTTCTTGCTCAAGCACCTGAACTTTAAGTTTAAGTTTAGATTGTTTTTAAAGCACAAAGCAATGGATACCACCCATTACCCTTGCCTCTGTATTAATCCTTACTAGCATAAATGGGATTTTGATTTGTCTTAGTCCTTTGGGTGGAGCTGGCACCTGCAACTTTGGAAGAGAAATCAAGTAGCTAGTAATCCTTGGTATCCTGAAAGGTCTCCAGGAATTTCCTCAACCAAGCTAATAACCTTATACAGGAAACTTGACTTAGACTTTCTCCTTTGTCATGGGACAGGCAGTTTTCCAAACCAAATGTGACATGTGGAGTGGTTGACTATTGCAATATGTTTATTATGTTTTTATCCAAACTCCTGAAAAATGCAGAGTGCAACACACTTAGCCATCCTTCATTTGATCAGCACAGCAGTCCTATAAGGTAAGTTAGACAGAAAAGGTGTGACTGGATTAAAATCATATGTGTCATGGATGAGCCGAGACCTCATTCTGGGTACTTACTACATGAGCTGTACACCTGAGCATTCTACTTTGAGGAATCTCCTTCAGATGTTTCAAAACAGAAACTTTATGCAGCTGAGCATAAAGGGGGGTGGTCTGGTCAAGATGTGGAAATAGTGAAACAGGTCTTCAAAAGAAGGAAACCCTCTTAATTGGCACATATGATACAGCATGGAAAAATCCCATTTTTGGAATTGAGTTTCCAGAATTCTCCAAGCAGAATAGTCATGGGAGTTTCACAGTCATTGTCCAAAAGGTTACTTTTCCAACCACTAACACACAGTAAATGACCCCCACCAATACATAACATGGACTCTGCCAGCAAAATCAAATCTAGAGGGGTCAGGCAGAAGTATCAGGACATTCATTAGTCTCTCATTGGCCCTTCCCCTTCCTTTCCAATGAAACTGAAGATAAGGGAAACAGCTACTAAATGTCCTTTATTGGCAAGCTGATCACACAGCATACTTTTTACAGATTGGGGCTCTGAATAGTTTGCCCAGTTGTGCTCCAAAGACATTTTACAGTCCTCAGCTATAGATTCTTGTCAGGTGAAAAGACCATGGGGAAGTACCAAAAAGCTGCCATCACTTGGGGACACTTTTGTCATCTCTTTCCATGTTACCTGATCAGCTGCACATCTTAATTGTTAGTCTTTAACAGACCTCATTCTATTGATTTCATAGAATACAATTATTTCACTAAATTCAGTATGACTGGAATAAAATGATATATCTTATGATTTTGCCATTTCCGCACTACATTGCTATAGTGCTATTATTTCACTTTCAACATCCTGTAGGATTCTAGGGTTTATAGTTTATAGTTTACTGAGAGCAAAGAGCTTTCTGGCTGAGAATTCTAAATGCCCATCCATAAACTGCAAACCGCAGGATTCCATTGGATGTTGAAAGTAGAATAATTGCACTATAACAGTGTAGTGAGGAAATGGTCCTGTTTTGTTCATGCTTTTCTGCAGTAGCTGTACTTCTTGTGCTTTCTTACTAGTGGGCTCAGTCAAATGATAACAAAGAAATAACACAACTCAAAAAACACAACCAGAAATGCTGTTGCATCAGCCCACTGTATTTAGAAGAATGCCTGGATCCATTTTTAAGCCAGTAGAGGGAGGCAATGGTTTATTTTCCAAGAGATGATTACCACAGTCTCACAGCAAGGTCTTAGTTTAGCCTGAAGAATAGAAAAGGAACAAAAATAGTCATCTAGTAAACCATTTAAAAATTCTTCTTCTGAGCTCTTTAGATTCCCTTCCTGTTAAGGTTATTTGCCCCCTAACATTACTATTACTAACAATGTTATGGACTAGACTGATATAGTCTGATGCAGTCTTCCTTATGCTGTCAATGTGTTCGTGACATCCTGTGCATGGCCCAGAGCTGGATATTCTCTAGGGGCCCGAAGACTCTTTTTTCAGCTTGTCAACTGGCCAAGAGCTGCCCCTCAGAAAGCATTGTTTAAGCAAAAAGAGAGACCAAATTATATAATATTATGATGTACAGTAGCATAATAAAGAAGTAAAACAAAAATTGGAGAAACACACTTCCTATTTTACAAACTCCCAATTTCATTCTTCCCTCCTAACCCACTCAGAATAAATTAGTTCAAAGCAGTTGTTTTCATTAACTAAAGATCAATTAATAACTTCTAAAATCCCCTTCAATTGGTTTTTATATAACGTTAAATTTGTTTTGAAAATTAATACTTTCATTTGCTTTTTACAGCAATACGAAAAAGCAGCAATGGCAATCGAAAAGCACTACCATAGCATTCTGGAAAATTTCTCCAACAGCTTCCTCTATGGGATCTATGTTCAAAGGCCAATCCTTGGAAAATGTTTATCCTCTTCTAGAAACTGCCACAAGAAGGCTTCTCAACCAGGAAGTTCAGAAACTGAAAGCAAGCAGTATGCTCCAGAAAAAGCCCTCCAACTTGCTAGTTTTTGATACATTTCTTATTTAAACAAATTCCAGGCTCCTCTCCCATTAGTGACTACTGCTTATTGTGTATATGCAGCCCATGGGCTACAGAATCCCCCGGGCTGGTAAACCACGAGCAATTTGACCAGTTCTGGCCACAATTAATGGTGTTGAATTCCCATGCTAAATTCTAACAGGAACTTGAATACTTTGTTCTATTGGATAATTTCTCAACTCTGCATCTAACATGCACAATTTTCTCTTTGCTTGGGAAATTAACAGCTTCATATTCACTTACTTCTTTAGAGGAAAAACACAGCGGAAAGCACAAGGTACATAACAACATTTCTTTGGCCAAGGGCACTGTGCATCTCTTTTGCATTCATCTTGCTGAGGTTCGAAACATCCTACCAAAATGAAAGGAGGACATTTTCCAGGTCTCACTGTAATGAAAACCAACAATATAAGGAAATAGTACAGCAGTGGTTCATGTATTGTTGTCAAAAGTGGTTGTACAATAAAAGTAAAAAGAAATAAAAGACTAATCCCTTGACTTTAGTTGAGGGCTTTTCTTCAGCTTGAAGAAGAAGGAGTGCTAGGCAGGTCTTCTTCTCCTGTTTTTAGAGTTGTGGGTGGGGGAACACTTGGATCTTGTTGGGTATAGTAAGCTCCCACCAACACTGAATTCAGGAAACCCCTCCCCTGAGAGTATCTCAAAATCCTGCACATCATGGTACTGGAGAAATGAAGGGAAATTGTTGTAATCCCCACACAAAGAAATAGGAAAGAGATCCCCCCCCCGATCATATCTCTCAGCTAGCCAGGTGGATGGATCAGTCTATTTTGTGTCCTTTTAAAATATGGTCTTGAAAAATGGTATTTTAATATTTATATGTAAATATATTTTGAATGTGTATGCCCTTTTAAAAAGACATGTCTAAATATATTCCTTCAAAAACACACTTTTAGAATGTATTTCAATATTTTCTTGAGCACAGAAGGAACATGGAACATTTTGGAAATGCAAAAGACTACAGGTAACTGTCCTCAGAAGAACATAGAAGCTGCTAAAAATATTGGTTAATCAGGACCGTTGGAGATTAAGTCCCTTCCCGCACCTTACCATTTTTGGTTGCCGCCTCATCATGATGCTGGAATGGGAGCACAACCCAAACACTCCCCTCTGCACCTGGCCAGCTGCCTGTAGAAGGGTAGCTCCTTTCTTCCTCAGTGCAGTGGCCACTTCCTGTGCTGCACTGGGGAAGGAAGCACTTAGATTGTACCTCTGCTGTTTCTGCATGGCCACTGGCAACAGGACTATTATGTATTCAGGAGCTATTACCAGATTTTTTCCCCCAGTAATGGAATATCCCACAATTGCAATGGGTGGGGCTGTGTTGGTAGTGGGACCGAGACAGCATCATACAAAAGCACGACTCATGGACCAGCAGCAAGGTGTCCCCATCACAGGACAGTGACATCATGATGGTATGGCCTAAGCGTTTATGAAATTGTGTTTTAAACTAGCTAGCTAAATGCATAGCATGTGTCTTCCTTAGAAAAGTATTTACAAAGACAGACACACATAAATTGCGACTGCTACCCCTAATGATCTATTCATGCAAGGGAATGGAAAAGAACTACATAAAGTGTTCATGAATTGAGGAAATTCTATTGACTTTTCAGATCAGTGGAGTCTCTTTTTTATTTATTTAAATAATTTATATACTGCCTTTCTCCAAGTATGTGACCCAAGCTGGCTTACACTGTAAGTTAGAAACAAAATACAATCAAAATAATGTATATTTTTTTTAAAAAAAAAGCATTAAATTGACAACAGTATTAAAATTTAAAAAAATTGTTAAAAAATTAATGTCTCCTCTTTCCATTCAGAGCCCACACATCCCCTGCATCAATGTAGCTGTTGCTTGGTTATCTGGATTATACAACAATAGATATTTTTAAAAATCTATACTTGTCTCCCATATACAATGTTATATATTACGTACACTACAAGAAATATGATAAAAATAGGAGTTGAGAGGTGTAATTCAGTTCAGGAAATTCATTCAGGAAAAAAAAACCCACATCAATCAATCTTTAAAAAATTGCAATCCCTGTATGTAAAAAGGAATATCTTGATATGGAAAAAGGAATAAAACATCTTGAACAACACACAGCATTTCTGTGTTTCTTTGCAAGAATAACATTTTTTTCACTGATCTGGTAGAGCACCACCACAGAGACAATGATCTACAGGGCAAATAGCAGGTTTACCTGCAAAATGAAAAGATGATAGCATCAAAGTATAGATATAACTGAAGGTAAATTAAATATAATCCATTATAATTTTCAAGAACAGTGTAAATATTATTTTCATTGCTAAACTTCAATGAAATTATTTTTGATTAAAGATTAATATTTCTTATCACTTTAATACATTACATGCCATCTACAGTAATTTCAAATTATTCTGTACATCATCTGGATTCCACCCAGCAACCGTACTTGGCTACTTTAGAGTTGAAACACTCTATTATTCATTTAACTGCCTCAATATGTTTCAATCTACTCTTATTCATTGAACAGTGGCTGGATTTATTTTTCCCCCTTCAGAAACTTTTAAGGATGCAGAAGTTGGACACTGCCTTCTGACTACTGGCTTGTAACCTTTAAAAAATGTAAATGGAGACAATCACATTTTGCACTTACCTGGCGTCTTTTCTGAGCTTGTAAGGTGGCAGCTCCACCCAAAGTACTAAGATGCTCACAAGGAGTAAGCTCATAAGTGTCTTCATGGCTACTTCTTACTCTGGCTTTCAGTCTTTACAGGAAATTAGAATTTAAGCCTTCACTCAGTGGAGAAATGAGGATGGGGAAGATGGCTTCTGGTGCCCAACTTCTAATGAATTTGTTTAATTGCAGTGATTGCACCATTAACTTGCTTAATTACAGTGATAGGCTTGTCCAATATGAGAAGGTTTGTAAAAGTATTTCTCCACAAGGAAAAACAGGGGAATTTTATTACTTAATAATACTAGCCTCTCCCAACCAATCTTGTTTCTCTCTGTGTCTTTCTCCATAGCACATCCCTTTTGTGAACCCAAAGAAACATTCCAGATTGTTTTCTAAGAAGAAGGGCTACCTGCAGAGCGATGGAGGTTGCTCATCAATTCCCTTGCCCTCTATATGATAGTATAGAATAGGAGTTGATTCACACTCAAGGACTGCACAAACTGTATAGCCTCGAGTGAACACTTTCCTTCTCCTCATGCCTCCATCTTCCATCATGTTGCTTTAACTCCTGCCTCCTGCCTCCTGCCTCATAGCCACTGTTCCCATGATCTCCTCTTCCTTCTCTGTCCTCAACAAATGAAGCTCCAAATGCTTCCTTGAGAAACCCTTCTTTACATCAAGGTATTGTGGAACAGAACGATCTTCTGTCATGCTGGCATAGGTAATCTAAATGCCTTGATCTCAGAAATAAGCCCTAAGCATGACACTGGGCATCTGGTGGGTGTACAGATTCAATAGTAGAACTTAGAGGGGTCATAAGCACAAAGGCCTGGGTGGATCTCTGGAGTGCCAGATGTCCTGGTGCCTTGCTCTGAAGACTCCTCAGTGTGACACATCAAACTGACACCTCGGAACTCCTCTGTTTGCCTTCTGATTCAGCTTTTGTAGCAGTGGAAAAGCATGTCTCAGAGCTATGTGGAGAGCAGTATCTGCCTTAAGACTCATGCTGGGGCTCCTCAGAGTAAGGTATTAGGCAGGAAGTTTGTCTAGAGAATTCTTTTGATCCTGTCCAGAGTGAGGCATTTGCCACAGCTAGGAAATGGTTGATAGGGCTCTCCAGAGGTGTTGTGGGGGATCCTGCTGGTGAGGTGGGCTATGTAATTTATATTATCTCCTTCACCACTTCATGAAATAGAGGATACATTCTATGTCATGGAGGGATTGCTCTATTGATTTGATCTGTGCCAATGTATAATTAAGAGAGCTAAGACCAGTCTGATTTGTTCATGTGCTTTATTTTAGTAAGTCCAAATAGCTCTCTTTTTGTGGGGTATTAGAGTGTTCTATGAATATCTGTAACATCCTATTCTCTTTGGCATTCTCCAAAATGGTTTAACATAGTTTTTCATTACTAGCTATGCTCTGGCCTTTCACAAGGGTTTCAGTCCAATGTGTTCCCACTGCTGCTGTGTTCTTCCTCGTTTTTCTCAAATGTGTGAGGTTTGAAGATGACAGACAGGAGTTACAGAATGTTTATTAGTCTCTCATTGGCCCTTTCCTTTGCCTTCCCATGAAACTGAAGATACGGAAAACAACTACTAAATGCCCTTTCTTGGCATGCTGATCACACAATATACTTTTTCCAAATCAGGCTCAGAATAATTTCCCCATTTGTGATGCAAAGACATTTTGCAGTCCTTGGTTCTTGTTTCTTGTCAGAAGAAAACACCTTGGGAAAGTACCAAAAAGCTGTCATCACTTGAGGATACTTTTGTCATCTCTTTCCACGTTGCCTGATCAACAGTTGAGCTCATCTTAATTGTTAGGTTTTAACAGATCTCATTCTAGATCTCAATCAGCCTAGCTCCTCCTCCCTTGTCTTCCTCCTTTCTTCCCTCCTTTCTTCTAGTTTCCAAAGGGTGGTTCAGCTTCGCAGCCACCACTGTCACCACCATCACAGAACCACAAGTGGCCTTTCCTGCTCTAAACCGAGCTGCACTATGCAATCATGCCATCCTAGGAAGCTCATTGGCCAGAGAGGAGGCAGCATGGGAATGCTAGATGCAAAATACAGTAGATTAGAAATATATTTCAAAAAATTGTGAAAAATAATGTTTAAAAACGGGATGTGTCTTATAAGCCAGTGCATCTTATACTCCAGCAAATAGACAACTTTTTCCAGATCAGGGTTCAGAACAGTATCCCCAGTTGTGATCCAAAGACATATTACAATCCTCCATTCTCGATTCTTGTCAGATAAAAACACTATGGGGAAGTACCAAAAACTGTTATCACTTGGGGACACTTTTCTCATCTCTTTCCATGTTGCCTGATCAACAGTTGAGCTCATCTTAATTTTTAGGTTTTAACAGATTTCATTCTACTGATTTCACAGAACACAAATATTTCACTAATTCCAATAATAATAATAATAATAATAATAATAATAATAATAATAATAATAATAATTTCATTAATAATGTCTGGACTAGAATAACATTTCCTTTCCTTTTAATTTATTTTCTGTTCATACTTGTCTGCAGTAGCTGTACTGCTTCTGTTTTTTTACTAATGGGCTCAATCAAATGATAAGAAAGAAATAACAGACTCAATAAACACAACCAGAAATGCTGTCGCATAAGCACAGTGTATTTAGCAGAATGCCTGAATCCATTGTTAAGCCAGCAGAGGGAGACACTGGGTTGTTTTCCAAGAAATGATTACCACAGTCTCACAGCAAAGTCTTAGTTTAGCCTGAAGAATGGAAAAGAAAAGAAAAAGTCATCAAATAAACCATTTAAAAATTCTTCTTGTGAGCCCTTTAAAGTCGCTTCCTGTTGAGCCTTTTGGTTCTCTGACTTTCAGACCAGTCTAGTCCATATCATTGTCTAACTTGAAACCTCATAATTAATAATTATGAGATTTCAAGTTAGACAATGATATAGACTAGACTAGTCTGAAAGATTTAAAGCTCTCTCATTTATGTTTGGTGCTTCCTCATCCTGTCAATGGCCTTTTCGCATGCAGGTTTTTTTGCGCGAGGGCCCCTTGAGTGTTGCATAAATGGGAGCATCGGTCTGTACAACACAGTCCCATTCACGCAACGCTCAAGAGCCTAAAGTGGGATGTGCGCGCATTTTCTTATTTTCGGCTCTAAGCTGAAAACACTGCATGGTCACGGAATGCTCGTGGAGCCCTTGCGCACTTACCTGTGTGCGGTGTGCCGAACAAGCCAGCCCGGTCGTGCTTCTTCCCCCAGTGCAGCCTACAGCTCCCAGACTGCACTGTGGAAGGAAAGGGTGGGGCGCTAGCACGATGGTCGCGCTACCAGGAAGCGACTTGCGAGACAAAGGAGCGGGGAAGCGGCAGCATTCTGGATGAGGCTTTTCGCGCGAGACGTCCTCCCCAGACACGCAAATGGGTAAGGTGCGAAAAGCCTGAATGTGTTTGCAATATTCAGTGTATGGCCCAGGGCTGGATATTGTCTAGGGGCATCAAGGTCTTTGTTCAGCTTGCCAACTAGCCAAGAGCTGTCCTCCAAAGGGGACATTGTTTAAACAAAAGGGATGTGGCCTAGGTAGGTGGAAGTTAACATTAAACTGGAGGAAAATTAGAGCAGAAAAATAGAAGAATTAATTTAAAAATTGCTACAAATGTGTGGAAATATGTAAAAAAAAGTTGTGTTTCCCTTCTTTCCTTTCATCCCCTTGTCATCTATGTGAACAGAGTGATACAATATTAATAGAAGGCCAGTGTGGTGTAGTGGTTTGAGCTTTGGACTAGGATTCTGGGAGATCAGGGTTGAAATTCCACTTGGTCATATAAACACAGTGGGTGACCTTTGGCAAGGGATAGTCTCATAGCCTCAGAGGAAAAGCAATGGCAAATCCCACCTGAAAACATCTTGTAAGGAAAACCCTGTGGTAGGTCCACATAGAGTTGCCATCAGGCATAAATATCTTGAAGGCACGCGATGAAAACTGAATTAATTCATGAAATCCCGATTATATTATATTATATTATATTTATTATATTATATTATGATGTTCATTAGAGTTAGAAATTAAAGGAGTTAAAAATACACAAATACATCTATTTCTACAAACTCCTAATTTCATTGTTCTTTCCCTACCCACTCAGAATCAATTAGTTCAAAGTACTTGTTTTCGTTCACTAAAGATCAGTTAATAAATTCTAAAATTCCCTTCAAGTAGTTTTTATTTTTATTTAAATTCCACTCATTTGCACTTTAAGTCTACATGAAGAACAGCTCTACTTAAGACCATAGCATCCTGGAAGATTTCACCAACAGCATCTTCTAAGAGTTCAAGTTGAAGGACCACTCCTTAGAAAATGTTCATTCAGTTCCAGAAACTTCCACAAGAAGGCTTCATAACCAGGAACTGAAATCAAACAGCATGCTCCAGAAAAAGCCTTCCAGCTTACAAGTTTTTGATAGATTTTTTTTCTTATTTAAACAAATTCTGGGTTCCTCACCTGTTAGTGATTACTGCTTATTGTCTGGGTTGCAGCTGAACTTCAGAAACAAAATATTGTGGCAATTTTTTAAAACAAAAGGAGTATTTTTAAACTGATTGTTTTTCAGAGGGGCTCTAAGGAACACTAAAGAGAGTTTCATGATTCATGTGCAGCCCATGGGTTACAGAATCATCATGGCTCATAAACCCCAAGCAATTTGAACAGTTCTGGCCACAAGTGATGCCGTTGAATTCTCATGCTAAGTCCTAAACAGGAAGTTGAATATTTCTTATGTTGAATAATTTCTCAACTCTGCATCTAATATGCACAATTTTCTCATTCTTGGGAGTTTTACATCTTCATATTCACTTACCGTTTTACAGGGTGCACACAGCTGAGGGCACAGGGTACATAACAACATTTCCTTGGCCATAGACAGTCTGCATCCCTTCTGCATTTATCTTGCTGAGGTTTCACACATCCTACCAAAATAATAGGAGGACATCTTCCAGGTCTCACTGTAACAAATAACAACGACAATATGTAGAACAAAACAGTAGTGGTTCATATGTTGTTATCCATAGTGGTTGTAGTATAAAAGTAAAAAAGAAACAAGAAGATTAATCCCTTGCTTTTAATTGGGGGCATTCTCTTCAGCTTTAAGAAGGAGCAAAGCTAGGTAGCTCTGCCTCTTCTGGTTTTAGAAGTGTGGGCAGGGGGAACACTTGAATCTTCTCAGGTATAGTAAGCTCCTACCAACCCTGAATTTAGAAAACCTCTCCCCTTAAAGTGTCTGAAAATCCTGCCCACCGAGGTACTGGAGAAATGGAGGGGAGTTGTTCTAATCCCCACACAAAGAAACAGGAAAGAGATTCATTTTTTCCCCCTGATCACATCTCTGAGCTAGCCAGGATGGATGGATCCATCTATTTCTGGTCAATTCTAGTATGTCTTTTCAAAATATGCTTTTGAAAAATTGTATTTAAATATTTGCATACGAATATATTTTAAATGTGTGTTAACTTTTAAAATTACATGTCTAAACATATTCTCTCAAAAATGTTTCAGAACGTATTTAATATGCTTCTTGAGCAGCGAAAGGACATGGAGCATTTTGGAAATGAAAAGATAACAGGTAGCTGTCCTCAGCAGCACTTGTTACCTAATGAATGCACTGAGGTATACGTGTGTATATCATTATGTTCACATGAAATCAACTCACACCTGAAACTTCTAATCTTGGCCTCGAGTTGAGCTGTACACTGGGATGTTATGTTTATATTTCTACCATAATGAAAATGGTGGTGGGAGTACTGGACAATGCTCGAATCACAAGAATATGCACAAGGAGAGAGAGAGTGTGAATAAGAGAGAAAGCATATGTCTATTTGGTTTCGAAGTACTTGGATTAGTACCAGCAGCTATATGGTGAGAGAGGGAGACACACAACAGTATGGTGAGAGAGGTAGTCAGAGGTGGGGGAAATCACTTATGGTGACTAAAAAAGAAAAAAAAAATAGGAAGGAGCCAAAGGCCTGGCAGGTCACACTGGAAACCTATGGACTAATCTCATAATGTAAATAGTATGGGGTGAGAATGGAGAGTTGATAGAGTAATACTGAGAATACATGAGGATTCATGAAAGGTGTTTAGTGTGTCTGTGACAGGGAAGTAATTCTTTGATACCTTTATTCTCAAATGAAACAATATTCTTCATGTTGTAAGAAGGTCTTGTAAAACTGTGCAGTTTTTTTTCTGGCTATTTTCACTTCAGGATTTGTTCTATACAAATTTTTCTTCTGTCTTCTTCTTCTGCTGCTGCTGCTGGCATGGAAAACTACATCAGAGAATAATTCTGCACTGTGCTTTTTACTCACAGAAAATTCTGTAGCTGGGACATTCTTGAACAAAATTCTCACATTCCTTTTGCCTCGAAAACAGTGCTTACTTTCTGTGCAGAAAATTCTGTTCTTGTACAGAAAATAAGGTGCCAGAAACACATCTTCAGAAGGACTACACCTGCTCTTATTAATTGAACTGATTGAATTTACTAGTTCTCTTTCAACAACAACTAAAGATGCAGAGACTGGACTTTGCCTGATGATTACTACCATGGGTCCTAGAGAAAAATGAAAATAGAGAGAGACATGTTTTGTACCTACCTAATTTCTCTTCCAAAGATGCAGGCGGCAGCTCTGCCCAAAGGACTAAGACACTCAAAAGAAGCAAGCAGCAAAGGGTCTTCATCCTACTTTCTGATACTTGCTTTCAGTCTTAACAGAAAGGTAGACTTGAATCAGAAAATGAAGTTGAGGTAAATACTACTTGAATCCTATACGAATCTGCTTAAATGTAACAGTTCGGATGCTTGGGCAAGAGCCAATCAACTGTCAAGTTTGTGAAAGATTTCCCTCTCAAGGCAGAAAGAGGGAAGTTTGTAACTTCATCAAAGCCTGCCAATGGGCTTTGATTCTCAATCTCTCTTTCACTGGGAGCACATCTCATTCAGGAAGGTGATCATAAATTTAAACTGTTCTTTTTTAAGAATAATGTAATGGATTCCACCCATTACCCTTGCCCCTATACTAATCCTTACAAACATAAGTGGTGTTTTTTCACATAAGTCTGTGGTAGCCAGAGGGTCTCATTATCTAGGCCCATCTTTCTTCGCATAGTGTGTCTGCTGCATATGCAGGAGTACTGTTCCAGGAAACCCCATGAAAAACAAAATGAGAGTGTCATCTCCCACTGTGGTCAATGGATTTAACTTGCATGTCCCCATGTTTGCATGGGTGCAAGCTCATTGCATTCATTGATTATACTGGGAGGGACACTTTGGGTGACCTCACATTCCTGTGTTCAGAAATCATGCTGGAAAAGGGCTCCCTAAACTATCACTGACTCAGAAGGTCATGTGAAACAGAAGTGAGTGGGATAAAATGCACATGATAAGTCCAGGCTGAATTCTCCATGTGCCTTGCAGCAGGTTCTGTATGCAACAAAACTTTTCACTTCCAGATTTAAGAGTTAATTCCTTGGCCGATCATCAATTGAATATGTGGCTACCACTCCAGAGACGGAATTTTATTTGTTCCCAAAAAGATGGACAATAGGTATTTCTATAATTTGGGCAAACTCAAGGGATGCACAATTTTTGGATTCTGAAAGGTTTTGTTCTACTATTATGAAAGATTTTGTTCCCTCTTAATTTGTCACAGCTCTCAGTACTTTTATTTTGTTCCATTAAATATATTGAATTCCACTGGGAACTGCATTGTCCCCGGATCCTCTGGCAAAAGAAGCAAAAGAAGAAGAAACCTGGGACCACCAAATAGAATTCACAGGACAAATTGAAAATACAGTAGGCCCTCCACATACATGGTGATTAGGGACACAGAACCTCTGTGAAAGTCAAGAAAACTGTGAATACCCTTCCCTGCACTTTCCTGCCCCCACTGGCGATGCACCCATGTGGGTGGTGGGCAGGAGAGTGCAGGGGGAAGAGAAGTTCTTTTCCCCTGTGCCCAGGAGAGCTCATGGGAAAAGATCTCCCTTTCCCTACACTTTCTCACCCCCTGCCTGTGCAATAGTGTGGGCAGTGGTTAGGAGAGCACAGGGGAAAGATTTATCTCCCCTTCACGAGAGCGAGGTGGAGAAAGACCTTCTGTCCCCTTTGCTCTCTCACTCCCCACCCACACGATCATGCTGGCAGCCACGGGAAAGAATAGCAGGGGGAGGAGATAAGTAGACATTGTGAATAATCAAACCCACAAAAGTCAAATCCGCAAATGTTGGGAGAAATTATACATCTCAAAATGCTCAAAAGATGGTTATTTTATTATTTTATTATTGTGATCTGTTTAGACTTCCAAGGCCTTCCCCAGAGGCTATTTAGAGTCAAAGTCCAGACATTTCTCTATCAGGAACTAATAAACCATTTACTGAACAACTAGGAAGATTACAGACCACTGTAATTTTGAATTATTTCAAAGCCTTAAGATGATCTACCTAATGTTGATAAGCAGCCAAGCCAGACACTCTTAAAACTGGAAGCTAAAAGTTTTGTTGCTTACAGAACCTGCTGCTAGGCACATGGAAAGCTCACCATGGACTTGTTGTCTGCATTTTATCTCAGTCTCTTTTGCTTCACATGCCCTTCTGAGCCAGTGACAGCATGAAGAAAGATGAGCTTAGATGATCACATCCTGTGGTTACCATAGGTTTGTGTGAACAAATTCCCACTTATGCTAGTAAGGAATAATACAGGTTAAGGGTGATGGCTGGCATGCATTGCTTTGTTCTGTAAAAATAACCTAAATTTATGATCACCTTCCTGGATAAGGTGTGCTCACATGAAAAAGACAGAGAGAATCAAAGTCCACTGGCAAGTTGGAATGAAGTTACAAACTTCCCTCTTTTGGTCTTGAGAAAGGAATCTTTCACAAATTTGACAGTTGATTGTTTCTTGCCCAAGCATCCGAACCGTTACATTTAAGCAAACTCATATGAGTTCCAAATATTATTGCATCAACTCTTTTTCTACACAAAGACTTCAAGTCTAGGGCCATTTCTGCACTACACTGCTGAAGTGCTATTATTCCGCTTTCAACATACTGTGGAATTCTGGGGCTTGTAGTTTACTAAGGCCAAAGAGCTCTCTGGTTGAGACTTCTAAATGCCCCCTCTAAACTGCAAATCCCAGGATTCCAGAGGATGCTGAAAGTGGAATAACAGCATGTCAACGTGTAATGTGGAAATAGCCTAGCTTTCTATAAAGAGGAAAAGCCAGCATCAGAGCGCAGCATGAAGAATCTTTGCAGCTTCCTTCTTTTGTACGTCTTAGTCTTTCGGGTGGAGCTGCCACCTGCAACTTCGGAAGAGAAATGAGGTAGCTAGTGATCCTTGGTGTTATGGAAGGTCTTCAGGAATTTCTTTAACCAGGCTTAGCAACTTTATATGGGAGGGGTGTCTCAGACATTGTCCCATGTCATAGGGCAAGTGCAACATGTGGAGTGGCTGACTATTGCAGTATATGTTTACTACATTTTTATCCAATCTCCTGCAAAATGCAGGGTGCAACACACTTGACCATCCTTCATTTGATGAACAGAACAATCTTATGAGGTAGGGTAAACAGAAAAGGTGTGACTGGATCAAGATCATTAAGTATGAGTCATGGATGAGCCAAGACTTCATTCTGGGTATTTACTACATGAGCTCTACACCTGAGCATTCTACTTTGAGAAATCTCCTTCAGCTGTTTCAAAAGAGAAACTTTATGCAGTTGAGCATATGGGCAGTAGTCTGGTCAAGATATGGAAATAGTGAAACTCTATGGCAACATCCTCAAAAAAAGGAAACCCTCTTAATTGGCACATATGATACAGCATGGAAAAATGTCATGTTTGGAATAGAGTTTCCAGAATTCTCTGAGCAAAATAGTCATGGGGTATAGTGGAAGATAGATTCTAGGAATTATGCTCCAAAAGGTTACTTTTGCAACCAGTAACACACAATAAAAACCCTCCTTCCATAGATGACATGGATTGTGAAAACACTGTGAAACCAAAGGGGCTCAGATAGAAGTATCTGAACATCCATTAGCCTCTCATTGGCCCTTCTCCTTCCCTTCCCATGAAACTGAAGAGATGGTAAATAGCTTGTAAATGTCCTTTATTGGCAAGACAATCATACAGTATACTTTTTCTAGATGAGGGCTTGGAACAGTTTGCCCAGTTGTGATCCAAAGACATTTTGCAGTGCTTGGCTCTAGATTCTTGTTAGGTGAAAAGACCACGCGGAAGTACTAAAATGCTGCGATCACTTGGGGACACTTTTGTCATCTCTTTCCATGTTGCCTGATCAACATTGTTAAGCCAGTAGAGGGAGACATTGGGATATTTTCCAAGGCATGATTACCACAGTCTCACAGAAAGGTCTTAGTTTAGCCTGAAGAATCGAAAAGGAAAAAAAAAATTGTCATCAAATAAACCATCTGAAAATTCTTCTTGTGAACCCTACAGATTAGCATCCTGTCCAGCCTTTTTGCCCTCTGGATTTACTAATTATAAGATTTGGAGTTAGACAATGATATGGATTAGACTGATGTCGTCTGAAAGATTTGAAGCTCTCCTATGTATGTTTTGTTCCTCATCCTGTCAACGTGTTCACAATATTCAGTGTATGGCCCAGGGCTGGATATTCTCTAGAGGCCTAAGGCTCTTTGTTCAGCTTCCCAACTGGTCAAGAGCTACCCTCCAAAGAGGGCATTGTTTAAGCTAAAGGGATGTGAGTGGAGCTTATCATTAAACTGGAGGAACAGAAAAATAGAAGATTTAGTTTAAAAATTGCTACAAATATGTAAAAAAAATTGTATTTCCCTTCTTTCCTTTCATCCACCTTGTTATCTATATGAACACAGTGGCCCTTTCCGCTCTCTACCTTTTCCAGTAGTCTTCTGTTCATGATCCCAGCAGCGCCTCTGCCAGAAATGAAGTGCAATGGGAATGCCCCCCTCCACATGAAACCTCCTGCCTGCAGAAGAGAGCACAACAGACATGTGCCTCCCTTCTACAGTGGAGCTGGAGTCTTTCCTATGCTGTGCTGGGAAAAGAAGTGCCTCCATCATGCTTCCTGCCCTTCCACATGGCAGGTAAGTACGGGAGTATTGCGCAATTGTGGGTCACTGATGGGGAAATCCCATCAATGATTTATTCCACGATTGCACTGACTGGCAACAGGAGAAGGATGGGACCACGACAACATCTTATGGAATTGTCATCGCATTCACACTCCTCTCACATCCCCATGCCAGGATGCAGTCCTTCTGTGGAAATGCCAATGATACAATCTTAATATGAGACTGATTGGCATAGTGGTTTGGGTTTTGGACTAGAACTCTGGGAGATCAGGATTCAAATACCCACTTGGCCATAGAAACCACTGGATGACCTTGGGCAAGTCACACTCTAACAGCCTCAGAGAAAGACAATGGCAAACCCCACCTGAAGAAATCTTGACAAGAAAGCTCTGTGAGAGGTCTGCCTAGAGTTGCCATCAGTCACAAATGACTTGAGAGCACGTAGGAAGAACTGTAATAACTCCTAAAGACCACATTATATTATATTATGATATTCATTAGTATAATAAAGAAGCTTAAAAAATTGGAGAAACACAGTTCTTTTTTTTTTTTTACAAACTCTTAATTTCATTCTTCCATTCTAACCCACTCAGAATAAATTATTTCAAAGTACTTGTTTTCATTCACTAAAAAGCAATTAATAACTTCTAAAATCACTTTCAAGTGGTTTTTATTTAATGTCAATAGTTTTTGGAAATAAATACTTTCATTTGCACTTTACAGCTACATGTAGAAGCAGCAATGGCAATGGAATAGCTCTACTTAATACCGTGGCATTCTGGAAGATTTCACCAACAGCTTCGGGTCTTTGTTCAAGGGTCAGTTCTTGGAAAAAGTTTATCCTCTTCCACTAACTTACACAAGAAGGCCTCATAACCAGGATGTTCAGGAACTGAAAGCAAACAGTATGCTTCAGAAAAAGCACCCCCCCAACTTGCTATTTTTTGATACACTTTTTATTTAAACAAATTTTGGGCTCCTCTCCCATTAGTGACTACTGCTTATTGTGTGTTTTGCAGGTGAAATTCAGAAAGAAAATATAGTGGCAATTTTTCAAGGCAAAAGGAGTATTTTCAAACTGATTGTTTTTCAGGAGGACTCTAAGGAGCACTAAAGAGGGTTTCATGATTCATGCGCAGCCCATGGGTTACAGGATCCTCATGGCTCATAATCCCCAAGCAATTTGGACAGTTCTGGCCACAAGTGATGCTGTTGAATTCCCATGCTAAGTTCTAACAGGAAGTTGAATAGTTTGTCCTACTGGATAATTTCTCAACTCTGCAACTAACATGCACAATTTTCTCCTGCTTGGGAGTTTTACCAATGCCTATTCACTTACTTTTTTACAGGATGAACACAGCGGAAAGCACAGGGTACATAACAACATTTCTTTGGCCATGGGCACTCTGCATCCCTTTTGCATTTATCTTGTTGAGGTTCGAGACATCCTATCTCAATAAGAGGAGGACATTTTCCAGGTCTCACTGTTAATGAATAACAACAACAATATGTAGAAACAGAACAGTAGTGGTTCATCTGCTCTTGTCAAAAGTGGTTGCAGCATAAAAGTAAAAAGAAATAAAAGACTAATCCCTTGACTTTAATGGAGGGGGCATTCTTTTCAACTTTAAGAAGGAGCAGTGCTAGGCAGCTTTGCCTCTCCTGTTTTTAGGGGTATGGGCAAGGGAAGCACTTGGATCTTGTTAGGTATAGTAAGCTTCCACCAACCCTGAATTTAGGAAGCCTCTCCCCTTAAAGTGCCTGAAAATTCTGTCTACCACGGCACTGGAGAAATGAAGGTAAGTTGCTCTAATCCCCACACAAAGACATAGGAAGGAGGTTCATTTCTTTTCTCTTCTCATCTCTGAGCTAGCCAGAGTAGATGGGTCACAAAGACAGGAGAGCGAAAGGTACATTTAAAATATGATTAATGGGGAAGATAAATGTTTGAAGAGAATGATTCTAACATAATGTAAAAAACTGAGTCAAAGAAAGTAGGAAGTGAAAGAGATAATGAGAAACGGGAAATGTTTCTTTCTATTCCTTGTGTGAAGAATTTAAGGTTATTGATAATGTAAATATTGCAATTTCTTGAGATGTTTGTAATTTGTTGTTAATCTTAATAAAAATATATATTAAAATATGGTCTTTAAATTATTTTTAGTGATATGACATATTTTAAATGTGTGTTCTCTTTTTATACACATATCTAAATAAATTACTTCAAAAATACAATTTTAGAATGTATTTCAATATTTTCTTCAGCAGAAGAGGGAGATAGACCATTTTGGAAATGCAAAAGACAATAGGTAACTGTCCTCAGAAGCACACAGAAACTCCTAGCAGTACTGGTTAATCAGGACTGTTGGAGATTAAGTGTTTTATGAAATCGTGCTTTTAGCAAGCTAGCTAAACACATAGCACATGTCTTCCTTAGCAAAGTATTTACAAATACAGACACACAAAAATTTTGACTAGCACCTCCAATTATCTATTGATGCAAGAGAAGTGGAGTCTTTTATTTACATGATTTGTATAATGCCTTTCTCTAAATATATGACCCAAGCTGGCAGTACACTGTAAGTGAGAAAAGAAATACAATCAAAACAATGTACGAGAAAAGTTTTAAAAAGCATTAGACAGTATCATTAAGATTAATTTAAAAGCTGAGCTACATTTCTTCAAAAAATTAATGTGTCCTCATTCCATTCAGAGACTACATGTGCCCTACATCAATGCACAGATGCCTCTCTGTTGCTTGGTTATCTGGATTACGTTTTCATATATATTTTTTTAAAAAAAATATGTACTGTTTTTCCCATACATAATGTAATATATTGTATTTATTTTGTGCATCTATGTAATACAATAAAGATGATAAAAATACAGGTTGACAGATGTAAGAACTATTCAGTCAGGAAAAAAGCATACCAACTTTTTAAAAAAATATAATCCCTATGTGGAAAAAAGAATATTTTGATATGGAACAAGAAATAAAGCACATCTGGAATAACACAAAGCATTTCTGTGTTCCTTTGCAAAAATAATACTTTTTTCACTGGTAGAGCACCACTACAGAGACAATGATCTGCTGGACAAATACCAAGTTACCTGCAAAAGGAAAAGATGATAGCATCGAAGTATAGATATTGTAAACTAATCATAATTTATTAGAATTTAAAATAGTTTAAATGTTCATTATTTTCATTATTAAACTCTAATGATATATTTTTGATTAAGGTTTAATATTTCTCATCACTTTAATACATTACAAGGCATCTGTAGAAATTTTAAATTATTCTGTACATCATCTGGATTCTGTCATTCCACTCAGAAAACCGACCTGGTTCCATTAGACAGAAAAGACTCCATTATTCATTTAACTACCTCAATGTATTTCATTCTGCTTTTATTCATTGAACGGTGGCTGGCTTTATTTTATTGAAAATGGAGACAGTCACATCTTGTACTTACCTGATGTCTCTTCTGAGCTTGCAGGTGGCAGCTCTACCCAAAGTACTAAGATGCTCACAAGGAGCAAGCTCATAAGTGTCTTCATGGCTGCTTCTTACTCTGGCTTTCAGTCTTTACAGGAGATTAGAATTTAAGCCTTCAGTCAGTGGAGAAATGAGGATAGGGAAGATGGTTCCTGCTTCTGATGAATTTGTTTCCTTGCAATGATTGCACCATTAATTTGCTTAATTGCAGTGAGAGGCTTATTAAACATGAGAAGACTTGTGAAAGTATTTCTCCACAAGATAAAACAGTGGAATTTTATTACATAATAATACTAGCCTCTGCCAACCAATCTTGATTCTCTCTGTGTCTTTCACCATAGTACATATTTTTCATGGACCCAAGAAAACATTCCAGATTGTTCTCTAAGGAAGAGGACTGCCTGCAGAGTGGTGGAGGTCGCTCATCAATTTCTTTCCCCTCTTTATAATAACATAGTACTGGAGTTCATTCACATTCAATGACTGCACAAGGTATATAGGCTCCAGTGAACATATGCACTGGCTTGTACTATTGTTCTATTCACACCACCATCCTCTCTCACATTGCTCTAACTCCTTCTCCCTGCCCCATATCCACTGTTCCCACGATTTCCTCCTTCTTCTCTCTCCCCCACCAAGGAAGCTACAAATGCTTCCTTGAGAGGCTCTCCCTCACATCATTGCATTGAGGACAGGATGATCATGGAGACATTGGGCAGAAAGTTGGTCTAGAGAACTGTTTTGCCCCTATCCAGAGAGATACATTTGCCACAGGTAGGAAATGGTTGATAGGGCTCTCCAGAGGTGTTGTGGGGGACCCTGCTGGTGTGGTGGGTGCATCATTTGTAATCTCTCCTTCACCACTTCATGAAGTGAGCTCACTCCACCTCATGGATGGCTTGGTTTATTGATCAGAACCTCTAGCAAATGTCTAATTAAGAGAGCTAAGACTAGTCTGATTTGTTCATGTGCTGTATTCCAGTTAGGTCCAAATACCTCTCTTTAGAGTATTCTATTGTAAGAAATAGCTGATAAGACTCATAAAACAATTTAGCACAGGATCTGCTGAAGCATTAAATGTTTATTTAAGAATAAACACGTCTCTGTAGAGCCGGGTGCCTCCTGAGAGCAAAGGACCCCCCCCACCATGGAATAGCTCACATTTTATCCCCCTGCCCGACACAGGTTTCCCTCCCCTTGGACAGGACCCAAAAGTTACAGCTGCCCCTTTACTAAGCAATGCCAACTTTCTGTTATCAACTTGGTTTACTCCTTACAGCCTTGTTGTCCTTCAGACTTGCGGGTGCCTCCCAAGAGTCCCAAGAGAGGAGGACACCTCATCTTTATCTATCTGGTTCTCTGCACCTGGAGATTCAAGGTCTTCCTTAATTCAGCTGCCAGCTCTAAAAATCTGTTTTTTAAAAAGCATGTTAACCCTTTAACAGAACAAAATAGTAGACTGTTCACCTCAATGAGGGCTTTGCTGACACTGCTATCTGAAATCTTCCTTCTTATAAGCAAGTCTAAAATGTGTTATACTCATAAGCTAATACATGTTAATAATACTGCAGAAACTAAAATATATTTTATTTCTCTCATCGATGAAGATCTGTGGCATCCTATTCTCTTTGGTATTCTTCAAAATTGCTTAACATAGTTTTTCATTGCTATCTCTGTTCTGGCCTTTCACAACAATTTCAGTTCAATGTGTTTCCGTTGCTGCTGTGCTCTTCCTGGTATTTTGCAAACAGCTGAGGTTTGAAGACCTCCTAGACTTGCTTTGAACCAGCTAAATCTGCTTTGGTAGAGGTTGTAATGGCAGGATTCAATCACTTTTTAGACAGGAAGTTGATATACTATAGGTCTGACCTGTTCACGTGCTTTGAAACAACCAACTGCAAACAAAACTATCCCTTCATGGCAATATATTTCTGCTTGATTTTTTTCTGCTACATTGGTCACAGAATATGGTCATACAAGGCAAAGCTGATAATGATAATGAAAGGGTTAATCTGGAGAAATTGTTGCTGGAGTAGAAAATATACGAAAATAAGCAGGCAGATGTGCTCTTATCTTATCTAAGCTTAGGTATGTGGCTTTGTTGTGCTTAGCGCTTGGGAAAATTTAGAGAGTTAACACAGCCTTGGAAAGGTACCCTTTGGTGCCAAATACATCATCTTGCCCCCCTTGTCTCCTTTCACAGGTGCCACTTACATCATTTTGGGGAAGCGAAACTTGCTTTTTCTATCTTACGCTGTGACTGGTCCCTGAATGTGATTGGTTGTTGTTACATGTATAAATATCTGCTACTTTGTTTGTTCAGGGTCCTCAGTTTGCGGAAACTTTGTTTCCACTGGGACCCTGCACAGTTTAATAAAACTTTCTGCTCTTAAGAGATCTGATTGTCTTCGTTCTTTGACCAGCCACTTCAGTTTTGATGCATTGGCTGGGAAAAGGGGAAGGGGCTTTTTGCCCACTTTGACAGACGCCAGGGCATCGGGGATTGCCACCCCCTCTTGGCAAAACCCAGGGTGCCCTCGACTGTCCTTTGGTTGAAGAGGTTTGGCTCAGAGGGAGGCGGCATCTCTGGCGGCGGCACTCCTGTCAAGGGACCTGGGAATCGGAGCAGAAAGTGGAACCCTCGTACGGCTGTTGGTGAGTGACCTCCCTGTGAATTCAGGGAGAAGAGGGGCTTGATCAACCCCTTTGGTCTCGCCTTAGTAACCCACCACTGTTGTTGTGGGTGAAACCGTGAGGCTTTTGGAGGTGGAAAAAGGAGGTGGGAGGTAGTTTGTTTGAATGAATGCTGTGTGAAAGGTGTTGCAGTTCCCATTACATGCCGTGATCATCCAGATGGTGTAGGTCGGCACAGAGAGAGTGGTGTCTGTTCCCCCTTGTATTGACACGCGGGACCCTTTACCTGCGTGTCTCCTCATTCCTCCCTAGTGTGTCTTGTCTAAATTGAGAGGAAAATGGGAGGGGGACCGAGCCTACGGAATCCTCTAGGCTGTATGTTAAAGAACTTTAAGAAAGGTTTCAGTGGAAACTTTACTATTTCTGTGCCATTTGTGCTGTAATGTGTGTAGGAAAAATTCCAGGAAAGAAAAATGGTTTATTCCTCTCTCTGATTGTCTTTCAGTGCTTGAAGTCATTTCCCCGCAGCCCCCCCTCCTCAGGCTCTCAGATTTAACCATGTAGTTGCTTGCTGCTTTTAGGCTAGAAGTTTATTTAGCCAGAGGCTTGGAAATAGCAGAAATTAAGTCAGTATGTAAATGAGGAAACAAACCTTAGGTGTTAATGAGAAATAGTGAAGAGACAATGCAAAATTAGAATCCCCCCCCCCAGGGGCTCACACAGAAGGAAAAGGAAAAAGGGAACTTTGAAAACTTCTCCTCCAGTACTTTTTGCAAAATTTCTAAGCAATACAGAGTCCCATTGTTTTCTCCAAGCGCAGAGAAGAGCTGTATCTGGAGAAATAGAAGAAAAAAACCTGAAAAGCTTGATTAGAAAAACAATGCCTCTTCAACACCCCTCTTGGAGTGAGAAGCCTGATTTTGCAATTCTGGCAGTAGGAGTTTGAATCCAAGAAACTTCAGTCATCCCTTCAGTCCAGAGAACTATTACTATGTCAACAAGATGCATCAATTAATTAGAAAAGTATCACTCTGTTCCATGCTAAAGGCAGAAGGAACAACTCATTTCAGCCTGACAGGAAGCAGGGCTTTTCCCAGGAGCAAGTCTGATTTCTTAGTAAATTCTCTCGTCTTAGAAAAGGGAGAAAGGAAACCTCAGTGAAGATTTAATGGGCTGGCAATTTGCAACTCAAAGGACTTCCAATCTATTCCCCTCTTGGAAGTGGAGATGGGAAAAAAAAAAGAGCTATCTGACAATAAGTTTTTTGAAAAAGCATTTGGCATAGGAACTTTGGGCACATGGGAATTGTAGTAACAAAGAAGTAAAATATTAGACGCCCCCCCCAGGAGAATTTAACACACCAACAGGAAACAGCCAGCCCTTCTGCCTCGACCCTTCCTTCACTCACCTGCTTACCTGTTTGCCTGCCTCTCCCCTGAGGAGACAGACAGGGAGAGGGGAGAGCAATAGAACCAGCGTTTGCATGAAAGACCTGCCTGCGTTTGCATGAAAAAGAAGAAAGTGAAACTGGGAGAAGAAATGGCTGCAGCAGTTTTTCCCTGCCCCCAACCTGCTAAGAAGGCTAGGAGGATGACAAGGGGGGGAGAATGGAGGTAGCGGCAGACTCCACCAGAGAGGCTGCCTGAGGGTTCTGAGTAGCAAAGACTGACAGAATGCAGCTGAGGCTGAACAAGACGGAAGGGGATAGGTGGCTTGGCCCCCACCTTTTGATGGCAGCAGCGACATGAAGCCTGGAAGGTATGGGCTCCTTTAAGCTTAACAATAAGCAGCAGGAGCAGAGGAGTCAGACCCAAAAGGGGGGGATTCACCCCCTCCCTTCCTTAGTTCATCTGATGTTTGGAATTTTAGAATTGGGCAGAAGAGAAAATAAAAAGCAGCAGAGTCAAGAGGCTGGCAAAGCGGCTAACAGGAAAAGGCTAGCAAGGCAGCCAAAGTCCAGGAGCTGGTAGAGGAAGACAGTGAGGAGGAGGAGGACGACAATGAGGAAGATGACTCAGAAGATGAACCCATGGATACCACACCAGCAAAAGGAAAGAAAGTTGTAATTAAAGCCATGCCAGCAAATGTTGCCAAGGAAGAGTCTGAGGATGAGGAAGATGATGACAAAGATGAGGATGATGAAGATGATGATGATGAAGAGGAGAAGGAGGAAGAAGAAACTGTGCAAGAAGCACCTGGAGAAAGAAGGAGATGGCAAAGCAAAAAGGCGCTCCAGATGCCAAGAAAGAGAAAACAGAAGAAGCTGCTGCCTCGGAGTGTAGTGGAGTCTCCTTCCTTGGAGGTTTTTAAGCAGAGGCTTGATGGCCATCTGTGGGAGTGCTTTGAGGGTGTTCCTGCATGGCAGGGGGTTGGACTGGATGGCCCGTGTGGTCTCTTCCAACTCTACATTTCTATGATTCTATGATTCTCCCTCTTCAAGGGCAATCTGAATTCAAACAAGGATTTTGAAGAACTGAAGTCTGCGATCAGGGATTTCTTTGCCAAAAAGGACCTTCAAGTTCAAGATGTCAGAATTGGCAGCTCAAAGAAATTTGGCTATGCAGATTCCTCCACAGAAGCTGAACTGGATAAAGCACTGAAGTTCAATGGAAAGAAGTTGATGGGCTTGGAGATGAAACTGGAAAAGGCAAAAAAAAAAAAAAGTAAAGAAAGCATTCATGAGAATAAGAAAGAAAGAGATGCAAGAACCATTTTTGTGAAGAAATTTGCTTACGGTGTAACCCAGGAAGATCTGAAAGAAGAATCTGACAATGCCTTGGACATCAGGCTGGTGTCCAAGGATGGAAATAGTAAAGGGATGGCCTACATCAAGTTTAAAACTGAAGCCGAAGCAGAGAAAGCATTAGAGGAAAAGCAGGGAATGAGGATCGGTGGCCGTGGCATTGTGATTGACTACACAGGGGAGAAGAGCCAGCAGGATGGCAGAAAAGGCAGCAAAGGAGGACAGTCAGGTGGAGAATCAAAGACTCTTATTGTTAACAACCTCTCATATGATGCAACAGAGGAATCTCTTCAGGAAGTCTTTGAAAAGGCTTCAGCAATCAGGATTCCACAGAATAACCAGGGAAGGTCTAAAGGGTTTGCATTTGTAGATTTTGCTACAGCAGAGGCTGTGAAGGCTCTACGAACCAAGGTGTCTGTGACTGGTTGTTGAGCAGACTGAGGAAAAGGTTTTGTCCCTCATCCCTCAGACAGAGAAGGGCAAGGGCTCGGAGTTGTGACATTCTGGAAAGAAAAGTTGGCAGCAAAAGCATGGAGAATACAGGAAAAGGCAGATTCCAAGATGAAAGGCAGTCCAAACTGCAAAGGAGCGCCCCTCCAGGCTGGAAGTGGAACTGCAGTTAAAGGACTCTGACTGAAAAGGCAGAGGAGAGAGAAAAGATAGTTGAAGGCTGTGAGACAGGTAAGAGACCAACGACAGCCCTAAAAGCCCACACACCATATAGGCTCAAACAACAGACCAGCATTTGTCCACAAGATCACCAAAGACTAAATCACTGTTCTAGGAATCACCTGGAAGTTACATTGCACCTGCAGACCTCAGAACTCAGGAGAAGTGGAGGAGATGAGATAAAATCCTGGAGACACATTAGTTCAATGTGTACGGCCCAAATGACAGCCCTGGCTATGTCTCTGGACTGGATGCCAACACAGGGCAAGTGGTATGATACCACCATCTACGTAGCCTGTTTTACAGGAACTTTACACTTTTATTCCATGTGCAGCCCACAGCAGAAAAAACCAGGAGTGTTTTTGTTCTTCCCAGAGCCCCATCATGATAAGGCATAGGATGAGGTGCACACCTCACAGAACCATAAGGTTGTTCCCTTTTAAGCCAAAGTATGAAGCCATTTTTGGATGGGTTAAGGAGAAACATAAAGGAATTAGGAAACATAACTCTATAGGAGAGAGTTAGTAGATTAGGGAAAATTCAGAGTACAACAAGGGAGAAAATGTTAGAAAAGCGATTCCCCTTTCTACAGACACAGGCACACCCCTGCCAACCAGGAGATATGGATGAAGGATAGGGTGCAACTTGGTCATGGGTGGAGGGGACCGTATCAGGTGTTGCTGGTTGCCCCTACGGCAGTAAAGGTAGTGGGACTGAAACCCTGGATACATTATATTAGGGTTAAGAGAGTACTCACTGATTGGACTGTATTCGCATCACAAGAAAATCTTCGGAAGCTAAAGATCTCCAGACGGAAAAGGGGGAGAGAAAACTCGGACTAGACTTTGCTGTGGTCATGCCAGGAAATTGGCCACTCTACACACAGTCAGATCCGCAACTAGTGAAAGAAAATCTGGGCTAGACCTTACTGCTGACACATGTCTGGAGGCTGTCAGCTCTACGTACGATCAGACCTAGCAACTGCAGAGAAGGAAGATCGGGACTAAGCCTTGCCATGGTCACTCTGGAGGTTGACCACTCTACGCACAGCTGGATCCCCTACAACGGCTGGAAACGGAGTGTAATGAATGTTAGCCATATTAGTAGTGGGTATATTTTTAGGAGTTCTAGCTTTCTTATGTACCTATAGAAGTTCTCTATTTCTGCAGGAGCCCTGCAGTCAGTGCTCAAAGGAATTCCTAATATGGTTGTCACAATGGAATATAAACAAGATACAGTTTAGGCATCCAAAGTTTTACACTCACTCGTCTGGAATGTGTTTTTGCTGTCACCACAGTGGGAGTTGGAATTCCAGATGGAAGGGGTATGTAGAACACTTTTCTTAATGTGCTAAATTAGGCTAGACCGTTGGGGAGTCATAACAATGATGTGTATTTCTTGTACTATAAGACGCATGCGGACCCCTCTCTGAAGCCATAGAGGGGAGAGCAGCTCATTAAGCTGTAATGGCTTAGAAGTAACAGGACATGCTCAAATTGCAAAAAGGAAATTGAATTTGGCATGAAGGGGGGAATGAAAGGGTTAATCTGGAGAAATTGTTGCTGGAGTAGAAAATATACTAAAATAAGCAGGCAGATGTGCTCTTATCTAAGCTTAGGTATGCGGCTTAGCGCTTTGGAAAATTTAGGGAGTTAACACAGCCTTGGAAAGGTACCCTTTGGTGCCAAATACATCATCTTGCACCCCTTGTCTCCTTTCACAGGTGCCACTTACATCATTTTGGGGAAGCGAAACTTGCTTTTTCTATCTTATGCTGTGACTGGTCCCTGAATGTGATTGGTTGTTGTTACATGCATAAATATCTGCTACTTTGTTTGTTCAGGGTCCTCAGTTTGCAGAAACTTTGTTTCCACTGGGACCCTGCGCAGTTTAATAAAACTTTCTGCTCTTAAGAGATCTGATTGTCTTCATTCTTTGACCAGCCACTTCAATAAGACATCAAAAACAAATTCAAACTGAATTATGTACATAAGTAGCTGCAAATTCTATATGGAGTGTCACAAATCCTAGCTGTTTATCAATGCTCAGCATCACACTGAACTGACTGAAAGTATACATTAGCTTTGCTGCCTTAATGGATTGAGAATACATTTTAAAATGGAAATGCTGTCTGATATTGCAAAGATAACTCATGCAGGACTATCAGAATGTTCATTAGCTTCCCTCACTTTCCCTTCTCATAAAACTGAAGATATAGGAAAGAGCTATTAAATGCTTTTTATTGATGAGCTGATCACACAGTACTGTTTTTTTTTTCTTTTCTATATCAGGGCTCAGTATAGTTTCCCCAGTTATGATTCAAAGATATTTTCCAATCATCAGTTCTAGATTCTTGTCAGGTAAAAACCCAATGGTGAAGTAAAAGAAGTTTTTTTAAAAAGCTGCCATCACTTGGGGATACTTTTGTCATCACTTTCCATGTTGCCTGGTCAACAGTTGAACTCATCTTAATTTTTAGGTTTTAACAGACCTCATTCTACTAATTTCACAGAATACAAATATTTCTCTAAATTTAGTATGAGTGGACTGGAATGATGTGTCTTCTGATTTATTTTCTGTTCATACTTGTCTGCTGTTGCTGTATTATGTTTTCTTACTAATGGGCTCAGTCAAATGATAACAAAGAAATAACACAACTCAATAAACACAACCAGAAATGTTGCTGTATGAGTCCATTGTATTTAGAAGAATGCCTGAATCCATTGTTAAGCCAGTAGAGGGAGGCAACAGGCTGTTTTCCAAGGCATGATTACCACAGTCTCACAGCAAGGTGTCAGTTTATCCTGAAGAAAGGAAAAGAAAAAAAAAATAGTCATCAAATAAACTGTTTTTTTCTTTTCTTGTGAGCTTTCTAGATTTACTTCATGTCAAGGCTTTTTGTCCTCTATTTTACTATTAGATTTGGTGTTAGACACTGGCCATTTCTGCACTACAGTCTTATAGCACGATTATTCCACTTTTAACATCCTATGGAATCCTGGGATTTGCAGTTTAGGGAGGGGCTGGTCAGTTTCTCCCGACTGCAAACCCCAGGATTCCGTAGGATGTTGAAAGTGGAATAATCGCACTATAAGACTGTAGTGCGGAAATGGCCACTGATATGGACTAGAATGATGTAATCTGAAAGATTCAAAGCTCTCCCATGTATGTTTTGTGCTTCCTCATCCTGTCAACATGTTCTCAATATTATGTGTATATAGACCAGCACTCAGATTCCCACTCAACCATGGAAATCCACTGAGTGACATTGGGCTAGTCAAACTCTCAGCCTCAGAGGAAAGCAAGGGCAAACTCAACTTAAATAAATCATGACAAGAAAACCCTGTGACAAGTCTGTCTAGAGTTGCCATAAGTCAGAAACGACTTGAAGGCACACAATAAAAACTGTATTAACTCATGAAAACCAAATTATTTTATATTATAATGTTCATTATTATAATAAATTTCAGAAGGAAAAAATGCACACATTTCCAATTATTACAAACTCTTCCCTCCCAACAAAGAATAAATCAGTTCAATACACTTGTTTCCATTCACTAAAGATCATTTAATAACTTATAAAATCCTATTCAAGTGTTTTTTTTTAAATTTAATGTTAATTTTTTTAAAAAATGAATTCACTTATTCGTACTTTAAAGCTACATGGAGAAGCAGCAGTTGCAATGGAACAACTCTGCTTAATACCATAGTATCCTGGAAGATTTCACCAACAGCTTCCTCTATGGGGTCTATGTTCAAGGAACATCCTTGGAGAATGTTCATCCTGTTCCAGAAACTTCCACAAGAAGGCTTCATAACCAGGAAGTTCAGGAACTGAAAGAAAACAGCATGCTCCAGAAAAAGCCCCCCAACTTATACATTTTAAATACATTCCTTCTTACTAGAACAAATACAGGGCTCCTCTCTCATTATTAACAACGGCTGATTGTGTGGTTTGCAGCTGAAATTCAGAAACAAAATATTGTTGCAACTTTTTAAGGTAAGAAAAGTATTTTTAAACTGATTGCTTTCCAGGGGGACATTAGGGAGCACAAAAAGGGGGGTTCAGGGACCATATGCACCCAGGGGCTACAGAATCCCCATGACTAGTAAAATCAAGGAATTTTAATTGTTCTGGCCACAAGTGATGTTGTTGAATTCCCATGCTAAGTCCTAACAGTAACTTGAATAGTTTGTCCTCCAACATAATTTCTCAACTCTGCATCTAGCATGCACAATTTTCTCCTGCTTGGAAATTTTATACCTTCGTATTCACTTACCGTTTTATAGAGAGCACACACTGGAGAGCACAGGGTGTAGAACAACATTTTTTTGGCTGTGGACAATCTGCATCTTTTTTGCATTCATCTTCCACAAGTGTGTCACATCCTCTGTCACCAATAGGAGGACACCTTCCTGGTCTCACTGTAACAAATAATGAAAACAATATGTAGAAACAGAACAGTAATGGTTCATATGCTATTGCCCATAGTAGTCACAATATAAAAGTTAAGAGAAATAAAATACTATTCCCATGGTCCTTATTGGTGGCACTCTCTTCAGCTCCAAGAAGGAATAGTGTTATGTTGCTCTAAAAATGTCAGCTAAGGGTTTTCGGAGGTGTGGGCAAGTAGAATTTGGCTCTGGTTAGGTATAATAAGCTGCCACCAACCCTGAATTTATAGCAAGACCCAGGCCATTTCCACATTACACTGTTATCGTGCTATTATTCCACTTTCAACATTCTGTGGAATTCCGGGGTTTGTAGTTTCCTGAGGTCAAAGAGTTCTCTGGCTGAGAATTCTAAAGGCCCCTCCCTAAACTGCAAACCCCAGGATTCCGTAGGATGGTGAAAGTGAAATTATAGCACTATAACAGTGTAGTGCGGAAATGGCCCCAGATTACAGCTGCTGAAAATCCTGCCTGCATTAGTAGAAGAAAAATGAAGAGAAGATATTTCAATCCCCATATACAGAGATGATATTCCACTATTCTGCCACGGAAACATCCTGCGGAATTCTGGGGCTTGTAGTTTAATGAGGCCCAAGAACTTTGTGGCTAAGAATTCTAAAGGCACCTCCATGAACTGCAGATCCTAGGATTCCATACAAAGTTACCGTGGCAGTTAAAATGGAATAATAGCAGTGTAATAGCGTAGCATGATAAGGCCCTTAGCTACCTAGGGATGGATGGATCAACCTGTTCTGGTCAGTCCTAACACATCATGTTTAGAAAATCCTCTTGAAGAATTGCATTTGGGAATTTATCTGTGTATTCTCTTTTGAAAGCATATTTCTAAACCTATTTCTTCAAGAATACTATTTTAGATTGCATTTTAATAACTTTTTTGAGCAAAGATGGAACCTGGAGCGTTTTGACAGTGCAAAAGACAACAAGTAACAGTCCTCGAAGGCATGTTACCTCATGCATTCATTCAAATATGCACATGTCTACTGCTGAAATGGACTCACATACAAAATTTCAAATCTGGACCTAATGCTGAGTTGTAAGCTGGAGAAGTGACATTGTGTGTTTATACTAGGGAGAAAATAATAGTAGAATGCTGGACAAGGCTTGAATAACAAGAATACAAACATGCATGGGGACAAAATATAATATGTCTCTTTAGTACAGAAGCACATAGGTTTGTATCAGCAGCTATGTAATTAACACTATTGGTAAAAGGGAGAAAGAGGTGAGTGAATTAGGCCCGTTCTGTAGCACCCTCCCATCCTGTCATGAGGATGGGAGAAGGACGGGACTGCAATCACAGTTCTACATGACATTGTTATGGCCCTGTCCTTCTCCTGTCCCCAGGTGGTGCCATTGCAAGTTAAATCATTGGTGGGTTTTCTCCATCAATGTCCTATGATTGCAGCACCACCCCACACTTACTTGTCCTGTGGAAGCCCTGGAAGCATGATGGCTGTACCTCCTGCTCCAGTGCAGCCTAGGAAAGTACCCAGATGTGCTGTGGAAGGAAGTGTAGCATCGTGCTTCCTTTGGCAGGAAGCCAGTTGGTGAGGAGGCGAGTGCTCTGTCATGCGCCCTTCTCAGCAGTGCTGCTGGCACTGGGATCCCCACCTCAGATCCCCACCAGACGCTGCCACAAGAAGGTAGGGTGTGGAAAGGGCCTTACTGATGCAACTAAAGAAAGAGGAAGGGGAATGGGACGTGGCAGACCACACTGGAAACCTAGTCACAATGGGCTAAACTCATAATGTAAATGACATGAGTCAAAAGCAAATATAATAGAGAGTTAATAGAGTAATACTGGGAAATGAGGGATAAATTAAAATACATATATTTCTCCATTCCTTAGGGAAGAGGCACTTTCTGATTCTGTCCATCAGAAGCTGTTGTGGTCTTTGCATTAGCAACTGGCCTGTGCCATTGGGTAAAGAGTATGAACCAAATTGCCTTTTTGTCTGATTCAGAAAAGATGTTCTTATGTCCAGTTACTTTTTATATTCACCTGCCGACCTACAGGTGACTCATGGCCATTAGCAGAACTATCTTCCATGAATTGTGTAATCCCTTTTGAAGACACAGGATTGAATCCAATTATTAATCTGCACTAAAGTGAGTCTACTGAAAAACTAAAATTTACATCAGTGTTGACTATCAGATTCCCATGGATTTCAGTGGGTCTACTAGCATTAGAACTAACAACTGGATTTAGTCAATATAAATGCATCTTTACATATGGGGACCGTGAATATATTATGTATGCATTATATACAAGGTTATTTTCTTTTGCGTTTGTTCTTTGTATACTTGGCATTTATTTCTCTTTCCACGATTCTCCCTGACATCAAGGTAAAAACAAAAATAAGCATACAATCTCATGAGACTCAGTGGAAAAAAACCATTGTATTTACACCCCCATTCATCAGTAGCACAATATATTTTAGTCTCAAAAGCACCTTCTTCTGGGATCACACAGCGATAGTTACAGCAAGAGAAGCAACATTTTTTATTCACTTCACAATCAAAATCATTTCTGCAGTGCATCCGTGGGCGATGAATACATATGCAACGATCATCTCTTGGGCAGAGACCTGGTTTTTCTGTAATAAGGAAAGACAAATAGAAGCAGAGCTTGAAAAACATCTTTCTGATGACGATGTTAGCTAGAGGATTCTGGAAGCTGTAGTAAAGTAAAGTAAGTAAAAAGTAATATTTCCAAGTTTTTATAGCAAGCAGGGAGTTATGAAATCATTTGCAGCTGACAGAGTATTATATTGGTTTATATCATTTTGTAGTATTTTGAAGGAAATGTATAGTATCACCAAAAATATAAAATGTTCAGACTCATGATGTCTATCAATCTAAATGAACTAAAATAAATCTAAAATATACAAAAGCCAAACAATCACCCAGCAACAGAATCCATAATCTAGGCAATTAACCTGAATGCAAACCCCTGGAAATTGGACTAGTCATGTATCGTCTTCATATCGCTATTGACAGAAAAGACCTGTGATGTTGTGCCCTGACTATGGTAAATCAGATACTTCTACTTGGTCGAATGCTTATAATAGGATGGAATGTTCTATTAAAGGTTATTATGTAATCAAGATCTATTGTTTCCTCTATGATGAGGTTTTGATCACTGACAAAATTCTACTGTCAATTGAAAGAGATTATTCTAACTCTTCTTGCAGAAGCTGCCATCAGACACTGAACTTAGAAGTTGCTAGTAATACTGGTTAATCAGGACGGTTGGAGGTAATGGACCTTTCCGCAGGATGATGGCGTCCCGTTATGGGGACACAAGAGGAGCAGGACCATGACAACACTTCCACATGATGTTGTCACAGTCCCACCCTTCTGGCATCACCAGCCAGAGTGATCGTGGGCTGTTATCATTGACAGAGAAAATCCATTAATGATCCCCAATTGTGTGAGCCTTCCATCACAGCTGGCCAAGCAGAAGGGCTGGAAGCATGATCTATGCACTTCCTCCCCCACTGCAGCATGGGAAGAAGGCTGTCTGCAGTTTGGAAAGATGGGATGTGTCCCTCACGTTTCCTTCTGCAGGCAGCCAGTCGCCTGACGAGAGGACCGTTGGGGACATGCTCCCATCCTAGCAGAGATGCTGCCAGGATTGTGACAAGATGACATGGAAGAGCATTGTTGTGCAAAAAGGGCCAAAATGTTTGTGGAATTGTCTTTTAAGTGAGCTTGCTGAACCCATGGCACGTTTCTTCCCTTTAAAAACATTTAGAAAGACAGGTTCATAAAATTTGAACCCCTCCCTCACCATTTTTTTTAACCCAGAAAAGAACTGTAGAAAGAGTTTATGAGTTGAGGAAATTTAGGGCACATGCAGACAATTGAAAAGTCCTAGATGTTGTTCCTGTTTATAGTTTTTCTGATTTCATATTGCTTTAAAATAAATTGACCTGTAGAACTGGTATAAAAAGTTTCTGATCATACTGGAAGTTGACACAAACTATTCTGTGATAAACAAAACATGTATAGATCTCCAAATTAAAATCAGGAAGATCAAGAACAAAATGTGGGACTTCCTAGTCTTATCCACTCTGGATGTGCTCAGAATTTAATTTTTATGTCAGTTGGGACATAATTTTTATGTCAGTTGGGTCAGTGGAGTTGGGATTGCAAGGTCCTGTGAGACAAGAGGGTGTGCAGTTGGTAGCAGCACTGCTGGTAAGGTCTCCCATGTCAGTCAGGCTTTTGCTGAGGAATCAGATCAAATGTACCAAACAGTTACTGGGCAGCAGCAGTAGTTGGTGGAGGGGGTGACACTGGCAAAGTATCTTTCAGAGACAACGGCAGTGTCACCAGAGCTAACACTTGTTAATACTGTGCAGGAAAATGCATGGTAAACCCCTTTTGAATCTCTCTCTCCCTGAAAAGCCTAGGATGAGACCATCCAAAATGAAATAAGAGATAGTGCCGGAAGATGAGACTCCCAGATCAGATAGCACTCAATGAGGCACTGGGGTAAAGCAGCAGAAAACTGCTAGTAGAGCTGTGTCTAATGACACAAGCGGATTCAAGCTAAAAGGACATTCAGCTGTTGACATGCTCAGAGGGAAGCTGCACAACACATATTATAGGAACATGGATGTGAAAAGCATGAATCAGGGGAAGCTAGACATAGTAAAACAAGGCATGGAATGAACAAAGATTGCAATACTTGGGGTGAGTGAGCTAATGGACACAAAAAGAACATTTTGAGTCAGATAATGACACAGACACATTTTGTACCTACCTGATTTCTCCTCTGAAGTTGCGGGTGGCACCTCCACCCAAAGGACTAAAATGCTCAAAAGAAGGAAACTGCAAAGGGTCTTCATGATCCTCTTAATGCTGGCTTTTGTTCTCAGTAGAAAACTAGACTTGAAGTCTCTGGTGTGTAGAGAAGGAGTTGAGGCAAAAGTGCTTGGATGCCATGTGGGTTTGCTTAAATGTAACAGGATGCTTGGGCAAGAAACAATCAACTGTCAAGTTTGTGAAAGATTCCCCTCTCGTGGCAGTAATAGGAAAGTTTATTACTTCATCCCAGCCTGTCAATGTATTTGCCCTCACATACAGCAAATAGGCATATACAGCAGGCACACTATATGAAGAAAAATGGGCCTAGATGACCACGTCCTCTGGTTATCACTGGCTTGTGTGCCCAAAGCCACACTTATGCTAGTAAGAATTAATACAGGGGCAAGGGTGATGGGTGGGATCCATTGCTTTGTTTTTTAAAAACAATCTAAACTTATGATCAGCTTCCCGGATGACGTGTGCTCACAGTGAAGAAGAGAGAAAGAATCAAAGTCCATTGGCAAGTTGGGATGAAGTAACAAACTTCTCCATTTCTGCCCTGAGAAGGGAATCTTTCACAAACTTCACAGTAGATTGTTTCTTGCCCAAGCATCCTAACTGTCACATTTAAGCACATTCACATGGGATTCAAGTACTATTTGCCTCAACAAAAATATCTAAAATAATAGACATATTTTTTAAAAAAATAAGTAGGTGAATAATGAAGATCTGTATTATAATGAAGGCCTCCTCAACAACTTATTTACTGCCTTCTAAATATTGCCAAGGCAAATTGAAGTGTATATTCATTATCACAAATCTAGAAATTGCTGTACTTCTCATGAACTAGGATGGTGCATTTTAGTTCCCTGAAGTCATATTTTGTTACAAAATCCATGCAGACTGGATGTACAATGTAGGCCTTCTACACATTGTCATCTTTGCAGTTGTAAACAGCTGTAAAACAATGCCCCAGATTTCAGCCACTTGCCATACAATTTTTACCTTCTGAAAATGAAAAAAAGACACATTTGTGTGCGTGTGAGTCTGTATTTTTGAGGTTTGTCGTTGTCTATTTGTTCCAGCCAATTTTACATATTCAAGAGACCAAATGCATACTACTGTTTTTCATGATGAAGTGAAGGTGAAGTGATGTTCTCTTGTCAGTAACATGACCCCAAATGAAAGAAATTCATTTTACTCCAATCATGGAATGTTAGAATTCACTGACATCAGAAAATATTCCACAGCGCAATGTGTACATTTATGATGTTGTTTTTCTTTTATTTCACCTTATATTTTCTCACTCTTGGGGTCTGGGTGAGAATAAGAGATACAAAAGAGTTAAAATGATTGCATGATATTTTAATTGGAAATGCAACTTTTCATACATAGTATCCTTTATCAGGAATAGTCAGATAAAGAAAGTAAATTCCCAGTGACCAAAAGAATGAGAAAGTTGGCCAGTGAATTACATTTTCAAAATATTTAGCATTATTAAGTATTATTTATAATGTAGAAAGATAATGACCAATAGCAGAAATGCTGATTGGTGGCTTGTGTCAAGATAGTATTGCTGATATGGTGTATTTTGACCTCCCTCCCTTTTCTCTAGAAGGCCATCTTCATATAGTCCAGCAGGTTCTGATTTATTCACTGCATGGTGTTTCTTTGCTTCTGGAGATCTTTACCTGACAAATAGAAATATCTGAAATAAATACATATTTTAAAATGTAAAAAAAAAATCCAACCTATTAGATTTAATAGGAAATGCAGATTATACCACTGCTTCCAATTGTGGTTTTGAAGTATTCCTTCTTTCCTTGATTCTTGTGACAGATTCCCTGGGTCCCTTACAACCACCTTTTAAAAAAGGTTTTCCCTAGTCCTGAATGGCAGTTCAAGGAACTGTTGCTAGTGAAACTTCCCTCAAAAGAGACATTATGCACAGAGTATAGGGTAGATACCCATGGCCTTCTAAATGATTGTAGCAAAAATACTGCAGAACTTCTTGGGAGTCTTTTTTCTGCCTGCAGCAAAGAAAAAGTAGTGCTCCTCTCTTCAGATAGATAGGTCATTTATGGGATGGTACATTCCACAAGAGATGAGAAAGCTATTTGGTTTTGTGAGCTTGGGGCAGGCTATGGCCCTTTTCGCATGCAGTTTTTTTTTGCGCGGGGGCCCCTTGAGTGTCGCGTGAATGGGAGCGTTGGTCCATATGACGCACTCCCACTCATGTGACACTCACGAGCCTAAAGTGGGCCGCATGCACATTTTTTTATTTTGGCTCTAAGCCGAAAATACTGCGTGCTCGCGCAATGCTCTTGGGGCCCTCGCACACTTACCTGCGTGCAGTGCGCCGAACAAGCCGGCCCGGTCGTGCTTCCTCCCCCAGCGCAGCCTACAGCTCCCAGGCTGCACTGCGAAAGGAAGGGGCAGGACGCTAGCACGACGGTTGCACAACCGGCAAGCCGCTGCAAGAAGCAGAAGGGCTGCTGTGAGTGGCTCGCACAAACGGCTGCTCGCATGAGTGCCGCTCCCCACTGCCGCGACGAAGGTAAGGTGCGAAAAGGGCCTATGTGAATACATCTCTCTGCTATTGAATACAAAGGAACACCTTGAGAATTCGGGAGGAACAGCTTAGGAGTTGCCACCATTGCCTCCCAGCAATTGTAACCTGCAGCTTTGTATTCAGCAATTTGACTGGTAGGAATACGTGGCCTTGACTTCCACACAGGTGAATGAAGAGATTAATTGAATACCATGCAGGCAACTGAAGGCAAGTGGAAGCGAGACAGATTTCACTAATATTCTCTGCTAGTCTCTTGGTTCCTCTATTGGCTGTGTAAGAAGAGAAGTCCATTCCTCAACTCTTTCCCTCCTCTGCCAACCTGTTTGAAAGCATATTCACTATCTCTATGCTGGGTATAGGTAAGGCATTCCCCTTTTCATTAGCCATCAGGGTTAAAAAGCCCATTAGCCTCATTCAGGCTATACAAATCATTGTATCAGAAAAAGAAAGAAAGAAAGAAAAAAGCCTAATAAGCTCATAGAAGGCTAATACGAAATGTGTACAAAGCTGCTAGGGTTTACAAGATTGTCCCATGTCTAAAATAAACCAAACCAAGAACTCTACTTGAAAATGCCCCTGCCTTATTATACAATTCTGGTACAATAAGGAAGTCTGGCTAGTTTAAAATCAACAGTGGAAACTTCCCACCTTCTCCTCTGATTTTTGCGATGACATTGGTGTGAAGCAACTAGGGCTCTTTTCGCATGCCATTTTTCGTGTGAAAGGGCCTCTAGAGCATTGTGCAATTGAGAGGACCATTCCACATGACGTCCTCACAATTGCACGATGCTGCTGGGGCCAGCAGGCGCCGATCACACAAGATATCATTTTCGGCTTCTTGCTGAAAATGATGCATGATCGCACATTGCTCCAGGGCCCCACACAGACTTACCTTGAGTGTGGAGCCTCCAGAAACACAGCCCTCATGCTTCCTTCCCCAGTGCAGCCTGGGAAAGTACCTGGCTGCGCTGCGGAAGGAAGAAGCGGAGCCCTCATGCTGCCTGCCAGCCAGCTGGGATCTGCTGGAGAGAAAAAGCAGAGGAGACGCGAGTGCCTCTTGCAAGAGGCTGCTCGCGTGATTCCCCATGCGCCCATGCTGGAATCAGGTAAGCTGCAGAAAGGGCCTAGGAAAAAGAAAAAAGTGAGATTAAAGCCATACCATCTGCTGATACTTTTTTTTGTGGGTCTACACATTTTTTCCCACAATTTATATAACAGCACTTTTGGTTTTCTGGGCAATCATAATCACAGTTGCAAACATCACCTCCCGGGACTGAGCAGAAAAAAGGAAAGATGGGGCACATTCCAGGTTTATCTGTAAAAGAGAGAGAGAGAAAAGCAATAGCATTAATGTCCCATTCTGTGCAAAGACACTTAGAGAAATGCTTCTCAGTGCCAGCCTGACCTGTTAGATACAAAGAAGTAGCTCCTCAAGGCATGTACATCAGCCCAATGGATAGTCCTCTGTTTTTCTGTTCAAAGGGTTGTATAATCCAAGTCTCGTTTAAAAATAAATGCAGAGTCATTTAAGGCTGCACATAAATAGCTGGGCTATAGATAGAAAATAGGGTGAGTACATATGAAACCTGAGATCCATTCACATTACACAAACATAGCACTTTGATACCACTTTAGCTGCCAAGGCTGCATCCTGAGAAATTCTGGGATTTGTAGTTTGGGGAGGTTCTAGACCTGTCTAGCAGAGAATTCTAAATACCTTATGAAATTGCAAATAAACAGTAATCTATAAGATGAAGCCATGGCAGTTAAAGCAATATCAAAGTGCTATAACTGTGTGGACTGATAAGAGCCCCTGGTCACAGTTGTAGAAATCCATAGTGAGAGGTCTTGTAATTCTGTTTAAATCGCAGGAATCCCTAAGTTAATAATACTTATGACACTGTAGCTTCTTTTTACAAAGGCCCTTTCTGCAGAACGTTGGTGCTCCACAACAGGGATGGGAGAAATACAGAGCCTGGATAATGCTTATGCATGACGTTGTCCATGTCCCATACTTCTCCCATTCCCAGGTGGTGTGACTGCACTGAAAATCATTGTCAAGTTCTTCCCATCAATGACTGGCAATCGCACCACCCTTCTGTCGCCCTCCTGTACTTATCTGTGCGGTGGAGGGACAAGAGCTACAATGGCCATGCTTCCTGCCCCAGAGCAGCCTGGGACTGTGCCTGGCTGCTCTGTGGAAGGAAGATGCACAGCCATTGCACCTCCTCCATTCCAGCAGGCAGCCAGTGTGGAGGGGAGCACTTCTGTCTCACTACCCTTCTGGGACAGGCTTTCTCGGGATCCCTGCAGGATGCCACTCGTATCCAGGATCCTGCAGAAAGGGCTAAAGTCTTTCTAAACCTGTCCACCTCCTTTTCCTCCTCATTCTCTTTCTAGCTAGAAGTTTCATTTGCAGCATCAGCATTGGAAGAATGGTAAAGGAGGACATTTGGCCAGGATGCCAAATCATACTGAACTGCTCTTTGGGGTTTTGTTTGTTTGTTTGTTTGTTTGAGGTGTAGGAACTTATCCCTCTTCATTCCATATTATTTCTGCCTCTAGTACCGAATTTTCCATTAAAGAAGTGATGTTCAGGAATGGATCTACATTGTTAACTGAGGCATACTTATGTAGGGAACATTACTAAAGTCTAAATCCATTGAGATGCATATGGCCACTTTGAGATCTTTGGTCCCTTCTATCTTTTCAGTCTTCCACTGTGCCCAAAATCTGCTCTGGTGGATTTTACAGTGAACACCTCCCCACACTTCTATTGGCAGAACAAGATCCGTACAGCAGAAGCACACCATTGAATGCTAGTTTTTAATCTACATCTCTCTCTACATATAAGTTAGCACATTCCAATTTTATGCAAACCGATGTCCTCTTTTTCGGCAATGGGTAAGGAACCATTCTGTTCCCACTGGGAGGTAGAATGGGATTATGATGACTCTAAAGGAATTTGAAAGAAAATGAATCTTCTTCTTTGCAGAGTCCCTGGAAACTACTAATGCTCAGAGGGAAAGCACAACAGGATATCTGCACAATCACTGTAAAAATAGGCACTGCACACAAAGATCTACAGGGTAGCTGGGGACTATCTTCACTTTAGCTCTATTTATGTTGCAGATTAACACCTGAATGGGGCTGATTTTCAAAGGCAGGTAGTACTGAATATTTCAAGAGTCACGAATAATATCAATTATCACACCTAAAAGTAGAAGCTTTTACCTGACAAAGCATGGACTCTGCAATAGAGGAGGTAGTAAAGAATCAACCACCCCCAACATGACTAAGCACTGAACCTCCCTGAAATGATCAGGCAAAATTGGACCAACAAGACTCCTAACTAGTTGACACCACCAGGTACAATCAGTCAGAGGTGTACTAAATGATCATCATTTTGCTGTGGCTACCATCATACTGATTGTTAGTAGCTTCAGTTGGATGATGATGACTAAACCAATATATTCTGTGTTTTCCTTGTTTCAAAAAACATTGTTGCAAATAGTCAAAATTAATATTAACATGTCTGTGAGTGTGAAGCCCACCCCCCCATCCTAAAAACAGTTCTGGCGTTCCTGTGGTAAAGGAGTGTATGTGGCACCCATTTGGATTCCAATGAGCCAGCTGCTGTAAGAGAAAGGCTAGTTTGCCTCTTTCATTGGGAGTAACAAAATAAACCTGCCAGTTACATCAGTTGGCCTATGGTCAAACGTGTCCTTTTTATAATCAACTTTATTCTATTCATATCTCAATTGATCTGTGATTTGGAATTTTAGCAGCTTCATAAGTGCACAAAGTTCAAACTGGACATTGCCCTACCTATAACAACTAAATGAGGTTGATTTTAAAAGGTAGCTACTACTGGTGCCTCATAAACAGTTAAACAGGCAGCTTCCTCCTACTCATGAAAGAAAACTTTCTGGTCACAAAGAAGCATGATTCATAAACTTCTGAACATGTTAGAGAGGAAATGCTACAGTTGCCACAAGTCTATAACAGACCAAAAAGCAGAACTGATACTTTGGATTTTGCTTGCTTGTTCCATTTTAAATGGTGGACCAAACCACTGGAAATATCAGAGGGCAAGGTATCATATGAAGTCAGACACAGGGTGTTGACATGGAAGAAACAGGGAAGTAAATCTCTGTTTATTAATTTTCTTTAAGCAAGGACAAATAATTCCCTTCCTGCTCTGTGAGTTTCTGGGAAATTTTCAAGTACTTTCCACACTTGGGTAAAATTTATTTGAGCAAACATACTCATGGGCTGAGAACCTATGTCAAGTAGGTGGTTGTGAAGTTCTGTATTCTCTCACACCTGTGCACCTATTGAATCTTGGGAAGGGCTTCTGTTGCTGCTGCTTACTGACAGGAGGGAGGGAGGGGAACAAGGATGTACTTGCAGACATAATGCATCCTCCTACGAAACCAAACTAGCTGCATCTTCCATGTTTGGAATTCCCTCCTTCATTCCTCCTTACTGGTAAGCAAGAACAGCAGCAGTTCCTCTCAGTGGTACCAGAGGAAGGTTCTGGGTAGAGTTCTGAGGGCTTGAGAATAGCTTCCTGCGGCCTTCCCAAAAAGAACTATCTCCATAAAATACTACCCATTGTTTTTTCTTTGAAGATAATATGGTTTTAGGCAGAGAGCATGTATTTTGCACAAAGTACACTGATTCCTGCACAAAAAAGAGTGGGGGAAAACACATGCAGGAAAACTACATTAGATACTTCTATACAAAAATATGTGTACAGTCAGCCCTTTATATTTGCAGGTTTCACTTTTGCAGATTTCATTATCCACAGATTATTTGCTGTCACCTCTGCTGCCTCCCTATGACATTTTTAATAGGAACTGCAGGTCTCCTGAGACTGAGAAACTGTGAACGAGGCTTGTAAGTCCCTATTAAAATGGTGTGGGACAGCAGTGGAGGTGGTAGCAAGCTCTGCCAACCACCCACTTCTGTCTTGTGAATGAACCCTGACGCCTCAAAGGAATCCATGGTGGGCTGAATATGGTGATCATAGCTTTGTGTGTGTTAATATGATTTGGGAGGGTCTAGAGTTATTCACAGTTTTTTCACTTTCATGGGGGTCCTGTGCCCCTAACCCTAGCAAATGTGGAGGAATTACTATATTACATTTTTCAATTTTTCAAGAAAAATATTCCATTTCCCCTGAAAAAAAAGCAAACACCCACATCCATGGCTTCAAAATAGCCAGAAATTTTACATTTCTAATTGAGACATGGACCATTTCCACACTACACTGTTATAGTGCTATTATTCCACTTTCAACTTCCTGTGGGATTCTGGAGTTTGTAGTTTACGGAGGCCAAAGAGTTCTCTGGCTGAGAATTCTAAATGCCCCTCCTTAATCTGCAAACCCCAGGATTCCATAGAAAGTTGAAAGTGGAATAACAGCACTATAACAGTGTAGTGCAGAAATTGCCACAGTTTACAGTGCTGGTGAGAACTGGGCCACCGAAGTGGGTTGTATTGAGAGCTGTTCAGTGAAAAAAGCAAATGCAGAAGCATTTCTATAACAGACTGGGTAACATATATCATCCTTTCCTTTTTTTTCTGTTCCCAGCATTTGAACTTGAATGTCTCAAACAGAACTGTACACCTTTTCTGAAAGACAAAAGGGGAAGCAATTTCATTCAGGACAAGGGTGGGCAACTATGGAAGAGTAGGGGGCTACATTAACACTCCACACCTACTCCCACAAAATCATAATCATAGTATTTCCCCCCACCACACACACTATCTCTATGGGACACGGAGGTATGTTTTGGGGCCTTCCTGCACCTGGACGGCATTTGGGGACATTTTGAGGCAAAGAAAAAAAAAGGTTTCATATACACAAACTGATGCAGAGGATTTTAAAGATTAATATTCAATTAAAACTAGAACTGTTTTTCTTTTGGGATTGATGGATGTACAGTTAGAAAAGAGCCATGGAAGACTGCTTCAATATATGACTATGGCAGCAAGACTCTTGTACATGCAAAGATGAAAGAATTCAACACTATCACACACAATTTAACACATTATCACATCCACTTTGAAAGAACGGACAGATTTAGCAGAAACGGACATTTAGAAGAAATGGGCAGTCTTCAAATGACAAGGATCATTTCATTACACATACATGGAATGTATGGGAGGTTGCAAAATGACAAAAGAAAAAAAAAAGGAAAAGTATGTTTTGCAAAAAAAGAAAAAAGAAAAAAAAAACCCTCCAAAGTGCAAAAGATATATTATACCATACTAGAGGGGGGGCGGGGGGAGGCAAAAAAAAGTGCAGTCCCATGCATAATTAGAAATAAGATCTTTTGCACTGAACAAGACTTCAGCCCAATTAAAACTGCAGAAGAATCAGCGAAACAAATAATCAAAAAACTTTTTAAAAAAAATTCCAAGTCAGTTTCAAGAATTTTGTATTTAATCACTATTTCTGTCCCAGATTTAATTTCCTCCGCAACATACCTTTTGGAGGCAAGCTAGAAACAGATGGCAGCTCTGTCCAAAGGGCCAGGAGCCCCACAAAGAAGATGATGCTCATTGTCTTCATGATGCATTCAGAACTTGGTTCCAAAATGTTTCTGTCTGAATAAGGCTGATACTTAAGTTTGCTGAAAAGGGAGACGGAGGAGTCCTACTTCATCTTTGTTACCAAGGAGTGCCACAACAAATGTATTTCCAAACATCAGGTACTCCGCCGTTTACTGTATACACACGCCCAGAGTTTTTGAAAAGATCACTCAGAGAATCCTGCAGCCTGTAAGGTTCTAGGTGTTGTCCAAAAAGTGACTTTTCCCAAGCTGTCCTCTTTGCACACAGTGACTAGAAATTCCTGACCTGTAAGGACCTCCAGAAATATGTCAGCTGTCATTACTGCATGGCATTAATTAGGATTTAAGGGATGATGTTTCAAAAAAGGGGGGAATTCCACACACTTTGTTGAGCAGGAACTGATTACTTCTTCAGGGCACTCTGTCTTCTTGACCTTTCTTTGCACTTTCAAGTGACTCCGCATTTTTACATCTAAGGCAAAAAAAGGACAGTTGCTTAGAAACTGGTACAACAGACTGGCATACTGCTAACCTTTAGCCTGGGTTACCTGAAGATATTTTGCTGCCTGAAGTAGAATAGCCTTTCTTCTCAGTCATGCAGTTGGGCACACAAAGCAAATAATGGTTTGCTTACCCACCCAGAAATAAAGAGTAATGGGATAAACTAGGGCCACATTTATTAATACTCAGATCTCCTCCCTCGCGAAACTTGCAGGGGGGTCCACTAAGTGTGAAACTCAGCCAAGGCCAGGGTTCCTTCCTGTCCACCTCACCATATAGGCATCCAGGCCTTGATAGATCTCTATGTCCCTACCACTCTTGTGCTCCTGGATGAATTCCTCCCCCAAGCCACATGAAAAAGAGAGAATTAACCAGTACAAAGGCAAGCGAGTGTGTGCTTGCTTATTGCCAGAGCGGACGCTGACTCCACCGGAGATTGTCCCGGATAGTGGGCCTTACATATGCAAATATCCTACTAACATATGCAAATGAAGAACAATGCACCGGGGCCAGCTGTCGTCGCCAAATGTGTAGGTCTCCGACCCTTATGGGGCGTCAGAGGCACACCTAAATTTAGAAAACACTGTGCCGAATCAAGTGGGGAATGAAGACGGAGGTTCCAGACTGTTCTCACCCTAACAGTCTGGGGTCCCGGAAAGAAAAGCACGAGAAATCTTTGGAGGGCAAGAGATAACCTGGTGGTAGACTGAGACTCCAGAGTCAGACCTGGTCCCACTGAGAGGGAGACGCTCATGTCTCGCCTCATGGTCCCTAAAAGCAGCCGTTCGCAAGACCATTCCTCAGCCTGAGAGATGGCAGGGGCTACAGCCTAACTCCCCCCTCCTCCTCAGGGTATTCGGGCTGACTCTGTAGGCCCGGTTTATCCCAGAGGAACCATAGGGGGACCTCGGGTCAGCCAACCCGTTGGTCTCCTGCCCAAAGCAGTTATAAAAACAGACAAACTTAACAACCTAACACTATAACTAAAACAACTACCAACTATAGGCGGAACTATATACAAAGACTTGGAGCCTAGGAGGGATTCGCCACTCCACCTCTTTTTCCTTTGTAACAGAGGCAATCAATAGGTCAGATTGTGCTGTCTCCCCCCCCTTTTTCCTTCCTTTTGTTACCCAGTCATTCTGCCTCTCCCTCTACCTTATATAACCCACTTAGTGAATTGTTCTTCAAGGGGTATTTTCCTGGGCTGATTTAAGCATGCTGTTTTGCATCATCTATTAAAGAAACCTGCTCTGGATCCTTTTCTCTGTGCTAACTGGATCCTTCATCTTGTGCTAATTATCATTTTGTCCCATTTTTTTCTAAAATTTTGGAGAGAGCTGCCCTTTCCCAACTGATGCTTCATTTGACCACTCATGATGTTCTTGACTCATTTCAGTCACGATTTTATACTGTTCATTCCACTAAAATGGCCTTGACCCATATAGTAAATTATCATTGTAACCCACACACATGCATGCACACATGTACATGAACACCCACACATTATAAGGGGTAGGTTTATTTAGAAAAGTTGAGAAATTAGGAACAGAATATTCTGCAAACTGTTTTGGAATATCTGCATCAAGCAAAAATATAAAGCTGATTTAATTGCAAATACATATAAATGCATGTCAAAAACAAGGACATCAGAAAGGCAAGACCCTGAGACTGAGACCCTGGCCCTTTTCGCATTGAGGCTTCTCACGCGAGCGGGGGAGGGCGGCTCGCGCGAGAAGGCTCCTCCGGGAGGCTGCCGTTTCCCCGCTCCTTCCTTCCGCAGGCGAAGGAACGAGGGGGAAGCAGCAGCCTCGCGCAAGCCGCCCTCCCCCCGGGCGAAGCAGGAGGCTGTGCGTCTGTCCCCCCCGCCCGCGCGAAGCAGGAGGCTGTGCTACCGTCGCGCTAGCGCCCCACCCCGCCCCTTCCTTCCGCAGGGGCGGAGGGAAGGAAGCGTGACCCGGCCACCTCACCAACGCTCCGCACAGGAGGTAAGTGCGCATGGGTGCCGGGAGCGTTGCGCAAGCATGGGAGATTTTCACTTTGAGGCGAAAATCAAAAAACCCGCGATCGCGCCGCTGCAGCCCCGTAAGAGCAGCGAAAGTGGGAGTGTGTCGTGCACAGCGACGCTCCCACTCCCGCGAGGCTCACGGGGCTGTCGCGCGACAGAAAGCCCGTGCGAAAAGGGCACCTGAGTAGCAAGGCATAAGTTACAGTAAAGACAAGTGAAGCTGGTAATAAAGGACCTTTGTGATATTCATTGTGCCACTGATAAAATCATCTTATTAGATCTACTCTAACAAAGGAGATATACTCAACTTTATAGCTAAACTCAACAGTTGCTAAAGTGGGCCCAGTGAACCAGTCAGAAACCAAAATTCTGTAGGTAACCTGGATGCAAACCATGTAGGACTTTAACCAACACTTGAACCTTGCCCAGAAACTAATTGACAGCCAGTAGAATAAGGGTGGTTTTTGAGCAACCTAAACTCTGAGTTTTTAGTATGTCCCCTTCTCCCCTCCTCTAAGAGCTTGGGGCTTAGGCTTGTGCTTGCTCCTGCAACCTGGGGCATTTCCGCACAACACTGTTATAGTGCTATTATTCCACTTTCAACGTCTTGTGGAATTCTGGGTCTTGTAGTTTACTGAAGCCCTCTTAGTGTCCCTCCCTAAACTGCAAACCCCAGAATTCCATAGATGTTGAAAGTGGAATAATAGCACTAAAACAGTACAGTGTGGAAATAGCCTGTGTCAGCTGAAAAGGAGACAATGATAGTATCATAGAATCATAGAGTTGGAAGAGACCACAGGGACCATAGAGTCCAACCCCTTGCTATGTAGGAACATCCATCAAAGCACTCCCAACAGATGGCCATCCAGTCTCTGCTTAAAAACGTCCAAAGAAGGAGACTCCACCACACTCTGGAGCAGCATATTCCACTGACAGACAGCTGTGAGAGTCAGGAAATTCTTCCTGAGGTTCAGGTGGAATCTCCTTTCCTGCAGTTTGAATCCATTGCTCCTTCTCCTAGTCTCTGGAACAGTGGAAAACAAGCCCACTCCCTCCTCAACATGACATCCCTTCAAATACTTAAACATGGCTATCATGTCCCCTCTTAACCATCTCTTCTGCAAACTAAACATCCACAGCTCCCTAAACTGTTCCTCATAGGGCATGGCTTCCAGATCCTTCACCATTTTGATCACCCTCCTCTGGACACGCTCCAGCTACTTGATATCCTTGAATTGAGGTGCCCAGAACTGGACACAGTATTCCAAATGAAGTCTAACCAAAGCAGAATAGAGTGGCACCATTACCTCCCTTGATCTAGACACCATACTCCTATTGATGCAACCAAGAATCATGTTGATTTTTTTGGTTGCCACATCACACTGCTACTAATGCTCAGCTGGTGATCTACCAAGACTCTTAGATCCCTTTCACATGTTCTGTTATCCAGCCACATGTCCCTCATCCTCTATTTGTGCATTCCATTTTTATGCACTATTTTTTATGCACTTATCAAAATGGTGAGAGGCCTGGAAGCCATGCCCTATGAGGATAGACTTAGAGAGCTGGGTATGTTTAATCTGCAGAAGAGAAGGTTAAGAGGGGACATGATGGCCATGTTTAAATATTTGAAGGGATGCCATGTAGAGGAAGGAGAGGGCTTGTTTTCTGCTGCTCCAGAGACCAGGACAAGGAGCAATGGATTCAAGCTGCAGGAAAGGAGATTCCACCTGAACCTCAGGAAGAACTTCCTGACAGTCAGGGCTGTCCAGCAGTGGAATGTGCTGCCTCGGGTTGTAGTGGAGTCTCCTTCCTTGGAGGTTTTTAAGCAGAGGCTTGATGGCCATCTGTCGGGAGTGCTTTGAGGGTGTTCCTGCATGGCAGGGGGTTGGACTGGATGACCTGTGTGGTCTCTTCCAACTCTACATTTCTATGATTCTATGCCTAAGTGTAGGACTTTACATTTCTCTCTGTTAAAATTAATTTTGCTAGCTTTGGCCCAGCATTCCAATCTGTCAAGGTCATTTTGAATTTTGATCCTGTCCTATGACATATTAGCAACCCATCCCAACTTGGTGTCATCTGCAAATTTGATCAGTATGCCCTCTACTCCTTCATCCAAGTCATTGATGAAGATGTTGAATAGCACTGGGCCCAGGACAGAACCCTGTGGCACCCACTAGTCACTTCTCTCCAGGATGAGAAGCAACCATTGGTGAGCACCCTTTGGGTTCGGTCGGTCAACCAATTACAAATCCACCTAACATTAGCCCTGTCCAGCCCACATTTTACTAGTTTCATTGCAAGAATGTCATGGGGAACTTTCTCAAAGGCCTTACTGAAATCAAGATATGTTACGTTCGTGGCATTTCCTTCATCTATCAAGCTCGTAACTCTATCGTAAAAAGAGATAAGATTAGTCTGGCATGGCTTATTTTTGAGAAATCCATGTTGAATTTTAGTGATTACAGCATTGCTTTCTGAATAATTACAAACTGGCTGTTTAATGATCTGCTCTAGGATCTTTCCTGGTATTGATGTCAGGCTGACCGGTTGATAATTATTTGAGTCTTCCTTTTTTTTCTTGAAGATGGGGATGACATTTGCCCTTTTCTAGTCTGCTGGGACTACTCCTGTTCTCCAAGAGTTCTCAAAAATTAAAATTCTTTTAATATTCTTGGATATAATTCATCTGGCTCTGGAGACTTGAATTCATCTACTTTAGCTACATATGTCTGTACGACTTCTCTGCCTATTCTGTGCCGCACCCCCCCACTTCCTCACCTGCTTCCCACCCTCCAGGTTGAGTACTTCTATCCTTTTGGGAGAAAACTGAGGCAAAGAAAGTGTTGAGTAGTTATGCCCTTCCCTCTGTTAGTAATTGGCCATCTTCCCCACACAGCAATCCTATCATTTCCTTGTTTTTCCTTTTGCTGCGAACATATCTAAAAAACCCTTTTTATTGTTTTTAATGTCTCTGGCAAGTCTGAGTTCATTCAGCACTTTAGCTTTTCTGACCTTCTCCCTACAGCAGGATCTGGAGCAGGAATTTACAGAAAAAACAAAACTATTAAAAATATTGGTTGCCACCCTGAATTGCAGTTACAGATTCATAACCTATAGTCACAACTCTGTAACTGTTTCGTATTCAGCTACAGGAGGGGGCTGGCCATATCAGTCTGAAGTATCCAACTTGACTTTGCCATAGATCTCCATCACTTGTCTGGCTTCTTGGAGTTTAAAGTGTGTTTTTTTGGGGGTGGGGTCAATTCCTTAGGTCATTGGTAGCTATGTGGCCACCAATGTTATATAAGATCTTGTCGAGGCATTTCCCCCCTAGGTTTATGCAAATTGCTTTTCCAAAGGCCAGATTCCATAGCATATTGACGTGATTCAGTCAAGTCTGGACTGGTCTGGATCAGATTGGAGTGACTGTTATCTATCTATCTATCTATCTATCTATCTATCTATCTACCTACTTTTACCTTTTCAAAGCAAAATTGTAAACTTTAAAAATTAAAATAGAGAAGAAAGCAAAACTGACAGATCTTTCCCAGCCATAACAAAATTCACAAACTTCTTCATAAATCTGAAACCTTAAAAGATGTTGAGCATGGGAGAAAGCAAAACACTTTTGTCTAATTTTCTTCGCAAGGTGCTTTGGGGACTTACCACCAAGTGGTACAATAATTATTGTAGTAGATGTAGATGTCATCTCTGACCAAAGGACTAGAGGGCCAATAGAGAGAAAAACACTCAGTGTCTTCATAATGTTGGTAGAAGCCTGATGGAGAAGCTTCAGTATGAGCTAGGCTAGTATTTATATTGATATCAATAGGTTATGAGATGATATTATCTTTTCCTATCCTCATACCTAGCATAGTTCATCTTTACTGATGTCTGTTGTACCATATTCTCAGTCTAATTGGTAATCTTCAAGTAGAGGCTACAATAATTTGTCAATAACTGATAGTGGGTAGTTAATGCTGTCAGCTTTCTATAACATCATAGTCATTTCTTGTGAAAAGCGGATGTCTAAACCCAATTTGAAGACTGAGAAAGCGAAAGAAAAACAGAAAGAGGAAGCCTTGTGATTTTATACAATAAAATTATAGTAATGTTTATTGCCATTATAGTAATGTTACGTTGTACTGGCTGTAATTCCATATACCCTGGATTGTTTTCATTGTAAATTTTCATTTTATTGTGTATTTATCTATGGCAACTGTTATATTTTAAATTTGTAAAGCGCCATGTACATGGATGGTGCTATATTAATAAAGGATGATGATGATGATGATGATGATGATGATGATGATGATGATGATGATGATATCCTTTCCTACTGAGAAACCAAAAAACTAATGCTGGCACAGTGCAGACACATACAGTGGAATAATTCTTTAAATACAGTGTATAGCAGGATGGAGAACAATTGAACCAGTGGAGAATGAAAGTGAAACTGACCCAATGAGGTTATGTTAGGATTAATGTATAAAAAAGACAGTTGTTTGAAGTCCCAAATGTCCAACTCCCCATCAGAGATATTGGTCACAACATAACTCAGAAAATTAATAATCTCTCCTGTTCTGGAGTACAAATGAATAATGGAATAAAGAAGTGATAGCAGTGTTGCCCAAGTGAGATGGTAACATAATTCTATGATCAGAATCCTCTTGGTGACATATTTACAGGAAATCTGGCGTTATTCTTATACTTGTCTTTTAAAATTTATTGCACTAGGATTTATCCAGTTCCTTCTTGCTCAACACCAGTACCTCTTCTTGCATGCCTGCTTCAATGGGCAGGCGTTCATTCTTTCAACTACTCAGTGGCCAAAAGAGGATAGGTATGGCCATTTTGTGGCTGGGTGAACGTACAGCATTGGTATGAAGCTAGGAAATAAAAGTGGTTGTTGCCAACACAGATCTCCGGCTTACTCATTCCAGGCACTAAATGGTCAGGGAGGCACAATCCACTATCAGAAAACATCCTTCTGCCTGGAAATTTACATGGGGGTAGGATCTTGCCAAGGTATAACTATCATAGTTGAAAGTTAAAGTTTAAATACCATAGTTAAAAGAGGCATGGGTTTCATGTGGCGTTATTGGTTCTTCAAGGATAAATATGCTGTCACTATCTGCATGCAGAAATGGTGTTTGGATATCGAAATATGTTTGTTGTTATTCATGTTCCAGCCAAGAAAGAGTGTTCTCCAATATTCAAGAAATCTTGACAGGAAAAAGAGATTCTTGGGGCATGAACAATATTCATCTAAGCAAAAACATAGATGAATATTTCATATGTGTATTCAGAAAGCACTGTTCCCTGCCTGGGAAGCACAGTTTCTGAACAAAAAGTGTGTTTTTGGCACAGGAAAGAACACAAGTATTTCTCACAAACAAAGCCTGCCGAAGGTGTGAAGAGAGTTCAGGAACTGGGCAAAAATCTTTATATTCCTATCCAGCAGGGAAATGCCAAAAATTATTCACCCTTGCCTGCAAGTACAAAAAACATGAAGGTTTATATCCTTTAAGGTAATATCCAGGTTTGGGTGATATCAGCCCAGGCAAAAGTCTACTGGTTCTTTGGCACTTAGAAATGTGTTGATCTATGTTTCTAGTCTCCCTTCCACGACCCCAATTCTAGAGAAGAAAGAAAAATGTCCTATAGTGCCACATTCTTATTATGAAACAAGATCCCCTGCCTCAAGTGACTATTAAACCTTTGGAGAGGGGGTATTTCAGTAGATCCTAATCGTATATTATATCATATATACTGACTGCTCTTCAAGTTTTTCCTGTGGGCATAAATCTTTTTTGTGGTGGGAGCAATCTACTTTCTTGTTTAACATCTTTCACAATATATCATACAGTTTGTTCTACAATACCTATGCAAATAAGATATTAACTGTTCTCTATACCTCTCTTCTAGGTTCAACATGTTCAAGAAAGTATTGCCTCATGTGTTTTCTCCTAGGTCTTCATGCAGACCCCCAGCTTTCCTCTCATTGTAATAATTTCTCTTTTATACCATTACATATCTTGTACTGGGCATGGTAGCCAAACAGCTGAAAATTGGCAGTTCAAAGCAGGCATTATTCTAGTGGCCAAACAAAGACATTTTGTACAATAGGAAAATGAAATGTGTGGTAGAATATAAGGCTTTGTGCAGTTGGTAGTATGTCTTTTAATCCAAAACAAGGTTATTTCTTAAAAAAAAAAATGAGAAAATGATGATATCATAAAAGATGTGTTGCTGTGGTTGCATGCCTTCAAGTCATTTCAGACTTATAGTGACACTATGGTGAAATTATCATGGGGTTAACTTTGGTTTGATGATTATACTATGTTGCTGAAACAGGGAACAGTCTGTTTCAAAGGCAGTTGATTTACCACTTTGTATGTTCTTTTCCTCTCAGAGAATATAAGGGCTCAATATGAATGTCAAAGGAAGGCTAATAGTGTCCACTGTATATATTTTGGTCTGTTTTAAGATAAAGAAGCGGGTCATGAACAGAATCAAATAAAACAAAAACTGGTTTCTGATGTCATCATCATAATCAAAGAATTAACAAATAATAATAACCAATTCTATTTGAACTTTAGTCCAACCTGACATTGCATCTACATATATGAAATGCCAAGGTCAAAATGGAGCACAGGGAAGGATTTGAAATAAAGATTTAAAAGCAAAAACATAGTAAAAGAATGGCAATTGACTTTTTAAAACAAAACCAACTGGTTTTAGTCTCTTTGCAGATAGAAATTGTTAGTAGTCACAGAGTTGCAGGCACTGAGATGTTTAAGTCACACCTATGATCTTGCACAAAATCATAGAATCACAGATTTACAGAGCTGGAAGGAGGCCCATAGGACATCAAGTGCAACTCCTAACTCAGTGTAGGAACTCCAGCTAAGTGTCCCGAACAGGTGGCTGCCCAGCGTATTTTTGAAGATATCCAAAGAAAGAAACCCGTCTGCCACTCTAGGCAGTTAGTTCCATTGCTGAACTGCTCTTACCGTGAAGAAATTCCTTCTAATGTTCAGTCAAAGTCTACCCTTCTTGTACTTAAATCCATTAGACTGGGTCCTACCCTCTGAGGCATAAGAGAACTGCCCCCTCCTCTCTGTGACAGCCATTATGATATTTAAAGAGTCGCATCACATCACTCCTCAGTCTTCCCTTCAGCATGCTGAACATGCCACAACACTTTCAACCTTTCCTAATATGTTTTGTAATCCATACATCTTATGATCCTTGTTGCCCTTCTTTACACCCACTCCAACTTGTCTATCATTTTTTAAAATGAGATGCCCATCACTGAATGAAGTACTCCAGATAAGGTCAGACTAGTGCAGAATATAGAGTCACTATGACTTCCCTTGACTCAGAAACTATGGTTTTATTAATGCAGGCTAAAATATTATTTGCTTTCTTTGCTGCAGCATCACACTGTTGGGTCATGTCCAACTTTTAATCAACAATAATTCCAAGATTTGGAATTTGGGGTTTGCATTTGGGTTTTGTGGCCTAAATGTAGAATTTCACATGTGTAGCAAATCAATATTATATCTTATTTTCACCTTAATTTGCTTTGCACATGAAATGTAATGAAAGGAAATGTACAGTTACTAGCATCTCCCCCATTCCACCACAGAGCATCTTCTTCTGATGACAGCCTGAAGACAAAGCTGTCCTTGAACTTCTGAAGAGCCCTGCTAAATCAGACCAAAGATTTATCTAATCCAGCTTTCTCTTTTCCAAAGTAACATACCAAAAGCCTATGGAAAACCCATCAGCAGGGCACGATGTCAATAGCGTTTTTCTCACCACTGTTCACCAGCAATTGCTGTTCATAAATATCATGCCTCTGATCCTGGAAATATAGTACTCCGTATATATAGGCACAGTCTGGATTTCTCCAGTCTTGTTCTAAAACTGTTTAAGGGACAAATTACTCACTATGGTTAGAGTGTGAAAAACATTGGAGAGACTTCCTTTGAAAAAGAGATCTTCTTAAAATCCATCAGAAACCTCAATAATAGGAAACCTTAGCAGAGATGACACTAGGTGAACATCCACTGAGACTCCAATGTCAAAATTCATTCTTACTTGCCTTTCATGGGCTTTCTAGAGTGTGATTAAAAAAAACTAGGGGCTTGTAAAGAGCTGCAGTAGGACTATCCCTACCATTACTCAGAGTGAGGTAGCCACTTTAAGCTGCAGAGAGCAGCAAACTATTACTTACTTATTCACCTATTTATTGCTAGGAATGGGGAGAGGTATTTGTGTAATGTTCTGTCTTCAGTACAAAAAGAACTTGGCTGACTTTGGGTATTTTGCACTTTGGGTGGAGGAGAGACTGTATGGTGGGTCATCTCTATCACCAAGTGGTTTGGAATGACAGAGAGAGACAGAGAGAGGCAGACAGATAGACATTATTAAAATGTTGTCCTTTCTGGATTCCAATGGAACACAGGGAGTCTATAGAATCATTGGCTCATAGAATCTTAGAGTTGGAAAGGATTGCAAGGGCCATCTAGTTCAACCCTCTGCCATATAGGAATATACAACCAAATGACTTCTGGAGGATGCCCATCCAACTTCTGTTTAAAAAGTTCTGGACAAGAGGAATCTGTCATCCTTCAAGGCAGTTTGTTCCACTATTAAACAGCTCTTCCAGTAACGATGCTCTTTGTAATGTTTAGGTAGAATTTCTTTTCTTGTAATTTCATTCCATTCATTCATATGCTAGTCTTTGGAGCCACAGATACAAGTTCACCCCCATCTTCTGCATGTCATTCCATTTTTCTGCCCTGAAGCACAATGTGTTAATAGCTCTGTGGCAGACCAAACAGTGGGGTCCAGAACAAGCATTAGGTGACAAAGGACTGATGGGAGTCATGATAGCGCCTTAATGACTGGGCAGGTGATGAATAAAGGAGAATTTGGTGGGAAGGGAGAAGAGGCTTTAGGGCAATCTGTCACAATGTATGGGACATGTAGTGGACTCCTTGCTTCACAATTTCACAATTCCAGTGTATGAGAAAGTAAACTGCTTGTAGAATTATTTAGGCTAAGCCTGCCTTGCAAGTTCCCATGGGAATGTTATTCTGTAATGTGTACTTCCATGTTATCTGGTTCTCCGGAACACGCACAGCTGTGTTTTCGTGCGTATTATTAGAATCAGATTGTTATGTCTGAAGGGTGTTGTGCTCGCTTGTTTTCCTGGTTTCATGACTCTGTAGCATACTACTTAACAGCAAGCCCTGAGATGAGTTCACTTTACTTTGTTTTTGCCTTCTCTCTGCCTTAGTTAGAGATGGCTTGTTCTGCTGTCACCTAATCTGCTTGATTTATTATCCGCAATAAACGCAGTTAAATTGCTAGCTGGCTTCTGGAGTGTTTGTTTTCCTTAACTCCCTTAGTGCAGGCAAGAATGCCTGAAGCGGGTTTCATTTTTCACAGATTTTCTTTCCTATTTTGCAACACAATCAATTCAGTTTTGGGTGCTATTGTTTTTAAAGGATGAGTCATTGAGGGGACATTTGCAAGTCCATTATCTCTGGAGTTTCCCTGACTATGACCTGGCCATGCCCTGAGGTCCTATCTGACCTAATTCTGCACACGAACAGTCAGTCTTTTTTTAGCCAACATGGCCATGGAGCCACAGTAGTGTGTGATTTATATTTTATGCCAATTAATATCTCCCAATTAAACCATATCAAGGAGTGGAGGTGTACGGCCTGGTAACGATACTATATCCACAGCACTTCCCTGAGAAATCCATGCTGACTCTTAATAACTAAAACACTCCTTTCTAAGTGTGCATGGATTAACTTTGTAATGATTTGTTCTTGAACTTTTCCTTGTACTGACATCAAGGTGATGTCCACTGGTCAGTGGTTGTCTGGGTACTCTCTTCATTTTTTTCAAGGTGGGGAGAACATTTGCCCTCTTCTAAACTGCTGGGACCTCTTCTGTTCTCCAACAATTCTCAAAGACTATTGAGAATGGTTCTGAGATTACATCTGCAAGTTAATTCAGTACGCTTTGATGCAGTTCATTCAGCCCTGGAGATTTAAATTCATTTAGAGTAGGTAGGCATTCCTTTACTACTCTTTCTCTTATCCTTTCAACCATTTCTGACCATGGGAACTCACCCACTATTTCCCTAAGCTTACAGAATTCAGCTTTTTTGAAGTCCAGAGTGCACATCTGATAATTTTCGACTTCCTCTTTCCTCTATATAATGAATACAAAGAGAATATGGTCACACCTACCCAAAGATCTTACTAGTTCCACACTGTTGACCACTTTATCTTTGTTGGGTACAATCAGATCCAAAATAGTTGATCTCCTTATTGCTTCCTTCACATTCTGTACAATGAAATTCTCTGCAATCCTAGTGAAGAATTTGTTATCCCTCATATTGTTGGCTGAGCTTGACTCCTAACAAATATCTATGATTACTATTATATCTCTCCTTGCTAAATGTTTGGTAATTTGCTTTAAAAAGGCATGATCCAAATCTTCAGTCTGGCTTGAGAGCATTTAGTAGATCCCCACAATGATGTTACTGTTGTTTCTTTTCCCCTTCACTTTTTATTCAAACGCTCTCAATCTGTTTTCCATGTTCCAAGTCATGGTTTTTCCCACAGGTGAATATATAGTGCAAAAACTAACTAATATATGAAGAATGTGTGTAGGGAATATGTGTAATGAATACAACATGCATCCTATAATTACAGTGCAACACCTGTGAACTAGATGAAAGAACTCCTTATTATTGGCTATGCTGCCCTGGGTTGCTGGCCTATTGGCCATGCAGTCCAACATCATTCGGTAGGCCATGTGATTTCCACCGCTGACCTAGAGAATGATAAAACATTGGGAACAGCTAAATAAATAGATGTGGGAATCTAATATTATAGAAATATTGGCATCCCGGCCTGGAAATTTTCTAGCTGTCTTCCCTCTATAGGGTGCTTTCTCATTTATCATGTACATCGACAACTTACAGAGCATCCTTGGGAATTATAGAATCACAGAATCATAGAGTTGGAAGAGACCCCAGGGCCATAGAGTCCAACCCCTTGCTATGCAGGAACACACATGAAAGCATTCCCAACAGATGGCCATCTAGCCTCTGCTTAAAAACCTCCAAAGAAGGAGACTCTACCACACTCTGAGGCAGCATATTCCACTGCCTGACAGCTCTGACCATCAGGAAATTCTTCCTGAGGTTCAAGTGGAATCTCCTTTCCTGCAGCTTGCCTTTGTTATGGGCAAAGGAAGAATGTTTCCAGGCTCATGGTCTGATGAGACTAGCTAGTGGCAGTCTCAGAGTATTCTTCAATTGCCATAAAATGAATACCCATATACTGATAAGAAGCAGCTCAGAAGTAGCCGTTTGCCATGGCTGTGGATTTCGTTAAGAAGAAGGAGATTCAAAACTGATGGACCAAACTGTTTATTGGTAAAAATTCATGGAACTCCAACTGTATCCAAGTAGACAGTTAAAATGAAAATAAAACCCAGGCCTGCTCATGCAAAAACAGCAGTCCCTTTCACAAAAATGTATTTGACCTTTCTTAAGACACAAAAGTGTGAAGATTAAGAGTGTAGTCCTCTCAAGTGCAGTAAGTTCCACAGAAGAGTTCAATGGAACTTACTCTTGGGTAGGTAACAGTAGGACTGCATCCTAACTTGTATATCATTTTTATTCTTTGCATGGTAAATCTCTAGAATGAATGCTGTTTGGAATTTTTGCATTGTGTGTGTCTATTGGGTACCCGATTACATATGTAGATAAAGATTGTCTTCCAATGAAGACCTACACAATCCAAAATCAAAATGATAACCTTTCAAAAAGGAAGCTCAATGAGAAGCAAAATGGAGAATCTCTTGTTATTAAAGGCACAAACACAAAATAGAGAACACAGCTTTGATTTGGCTCCACCTAGTATACTACATTATAACCTTTGCTTATCTGTATGGTACATCACAAAGACATGTTGAATTAACTAGGCATGGAATGCTTATTCATCTGGAATCTGAAAACTTTAATTGAGAGTTTTTATTATTTTTCTCCTGTCCAAATGAAGGTAATCAAATGTTTAGAGAACAACATGACAATCATTGAGTACTATTTGGTAGTTAGTTGGATGGATACATTGCTTTTGAAGATTAAATAAATGAATTCTTCAGATGGATTCTTCTGCTGCATTTGAGATGAGTACAGCCCAGTGACCCCCAACCATGAGACCATCCATGAGTGTAACATCTTAGCATCAGGTACTGGTGTTGTTGCTGTGTGTCCATCAGTGAAGGAAGAATTTACGCTAGAGGAGAGAGAGGAGACAGAGTAATTGCCAGATTAAATACTTTTGACACAAATAACAGTTCCAGTATATGGGAAGTTATTTACATTCTGCCTGGGTTGTTGTGGATTTCCGTGCCCTATATCTAGGGGGGAATCATCTGGCTCTTCATAGGAACTGATGTGGCCCTTGAATTACTGGATTACACTGGACCCTGAGAAAACCTGGAAAATGCAGCTGAAAAATGTAGAGCTCTCTGACAGAGCATTTTGACCCTGAAAGCTATCTTCAAACCCTCAGCCTGAAGTCAGCAAAAATCAGACCCATAAAAAGAACAGAAATGACTTTGAGTTGGCCAGAACATTACTTCTGATCACTGCTGGAAACAATAGTATTGCCACTTGCAAGAGAAAAAGAATTCCACCTTTCTTTAGCATTAGTTTCTACTATAGCTGAATGTTGTTCCTTTTCTTTTACAACCAGTCATCTTGACAATCTTTCTAACATCCACAATCAAAACTAACCAATACCAGTGCAGATTTTATGCAGGAATGCCCCCTAATCAAACCCAACAAGTACCAGCAGCACTGGCAAAAACATGCTCTTCTTTGTACTGAAAAACAAAATCTTTTAAGGTCACGTACCAAAGACAGGAGGGAGGCATTCTCTCCCACATTTTCCTTCACAACACTTCTTCTCACCTTCACATTGAAAGTCATGATCACATTTATTAGGGGGATAGAGTATACGACACTGAATAGTAACAGGTGGGCAGAGCCCAGGTTTCCCTGTAATATAAAAGACGTGGGGTGAAATACAAACATACAACTGTGAGACTTCTGATTCTGGTTTCAGCGTACCAACTGCTATACTAGAAGGGCTTTTCTCCTTTGATGCATTCTCTCCTAGTTTGCAGAAATCTTGATCTGGTATATTACCCTGGGTGGAGGCGGCAGCTTTTGGCCTTTCCAGTGTTGCTGGACTGCAGTTCACATCATTCCTTACCATGGGATATGCTGGCTAAGCCTGATGGGAAATTTAATATTTCACATCAATATCTGGAGGACAGTCATACCTTTACTTTCCTTGAATAATATTCACAGATATTTATTTAAACTGCCCTCCGTTCTGACAGGCATCACAGCAATGTACAAATATGAGAAAAGCAATTAAAATATAATTCAGACAAATATAAAGCCCCAAATATGTCAGAAACATAGTTCCTTGGTCATGAAGGCAGGACAGTGAAAATCTGGCTTACATTCTTATGGAACCTTAGGGAGGTGATCTTCAAACTCAATTGACTGCATTAAATTCCTTCAAAATTAACATTTTTTTTAAAATGTAAAGATGTACTTGAAGCTTGCCATTCCGCCTTCAGCCAGTAAGACATATCTTTAAGCATGCATAATTTTGTAGTAAATGGAATCTGAAGACAGGAAGGAATAGTCAGACAAACCTTTAGAAGCACCTCCTTTTCTTTGCTGGGAAGCAGATCCCTTTAGTGGCATGCAAGGCTCAGCTATCTCAGCAGCCATGGATTCATTTACAAAGCATGCCTAATATCCAGTTTGGCTGAAAGGCATATCAAGTTAAATACAAAGGGCTATTCTATCAAAGCTGGATTTGGTTTGGCTTGGTTTGGTTTCCTCCGCTCTGCAGCTTTGGCTTCGGCTTGGCTCTGTTTTGCTTTGCTTTTCCTGAAGAGGAGGCAAGTGCAGAACGATATCATAATGCTTCTTTCTTGTCATCTGTGTGGCCTTAGCCACTTACGCATCAAGACCAAGAGTATATTTCAATACCAACTGTTGCGCTACAGGTAGATAATAGTTAAAGTGCTTGCTTTAACTTTAGCTTTCTGTGACATATTATTGCTTTTCCCCATGAGCACAGATATTTTCAGTATGAGGTGTGTTCAAAATCCCAATCTACTTCACCTAGCAATACTGCTTGGCAATCTACCTAAGCACTAAAATGTTTAAAGAGAAAATGGCCAGTATTCACTGGAATGATCTCCACCAAAGGTTCCCTTGACTCTGCTGTTTGTAGAAGGTGTTGCTTTCGTACATTGAAACGAAATGAGCCAAGAACTGAAACTGTTGAAAGCCAGAGTCTTCTTGCTTGATGCCAAAGGCAGCCCCCAACATCATTTTTCACCCCTGAGCAAATGTGTATATGTGTATGAGAATGTGAATGTTTAGGTGAAAAACAAATGAAAAGAAAGCTTCCATGCAATTCCTAGTCCAGATTCCTGAGCCACAAATACTTACTTCAGAATAAGCAAGCATGTATTTAATGCAGCAGATAGTATGTGATTTAATCTTTACTAAACACCCTAAACAAGGAATGAGGAACCTTTGGCCCACCAAACATTTTTAGACTAAAACTTGCAGTTCTTTAGTCATTGCGGATGGGTCTCATCATAGTTTTAATCCCCAAAATTCTGGAGGGCCAAATGATCCTCATTTCTATCCCAAGCTAGGACAATTTTGTGAAAAATATAAGCTGGCCATGGTGGCAAAAAAAATTGTATAGGTGAAATAAAGATTAAAAACTGCTGAGTCTTGGCAGTTCAAAAAATTCTGGAAAAAGAAGCAACTAATGTTGTTAACATAAGAGTGGGAAAAATCTCTTCTGGTTTGCCCATTCTTGCAAGGGAAAAAGAATCCCTTCTTTCTCCACCACTAGTTGGATTCTACACCATAATGTTAAACCTCTCCTTCCTTCACTTGCTACTTTCAAACCCTTTCAAGCATCCAAGATCCGAAACAGCCAAGACTATCTCAAATTTGTTGATTTCCTCTAATTTCAGCAATAGCAAGAAATTAACAAGGAACCACCCAATGGGTGATAACCACTCTGGCAAACCATGTTTTTCCTCTTTACACTGAAAAGAAATCTTTTAGGGTACCATACCAAACAATGGTGGGAAGCAGTCTCTCCCACATGTTCCTTCACAACACTTCTTCTTTCCTTCACATTGAAAGTCATGGTCACATTTATTAGGAGGATCGACTAGGAGGCATCTAATACCAATAGGTAGGCAGAATCCAGGTTTCTCTGTAGGATAAAAAGATCTGGCATGAAACACAAACTTATAATTGTCAGGCTTTTGGTTCTGATTTCAACATACTAACTGTTGTGTTAGAACAGCGGTTCTCAACCTGTGGGTCACGACCCCTTTGGGGGTCAAACGACCCTTTCACAGAGGTCTCCTTGGTGGTGGTGCGCAAGCACGAGCCACGCTTTCGCGTCCTCCTGCCCCCTGTTCAGAAGGGACTGAAATCGTTCCCCTTCTCTGCTACCGGGAGAACCTCCCATCTGATGGGCCAGCTTGGAGGGGCAGGCCCCCTCCTCACCACGGCCCCTGCCCCACTTGCCACAGAGGGGGGCACTGTGGAAGGGCCGGGGGGCCACAAGGCGGCGCTTTTCCGGGGAGGTGAGCTGCTCCCGGCACAAAAGACAAAGAAGCTGGGATTCCTCCCCCCCCAGTCAGGGTCGACACTCTGGAAACTTTTCCCACACTGCCCCCCCCAGTGGAAACAAGAGCGAAGCAGAAGCAGAGCCCGGGGGGGTTCTCGGAGTTTTTTCCCAGGGGAGATGTGCGGCTCCTCTTTCCCTCCCTGCTTGCCCTCACCGTTCCTGGCCGGTGAGGCGGTCTTTGCCGGGGGGGGGGAGGCATTGTAAATAATAAATAAATAATTTTATGGTTGGGGTTCACCACAACATGGAGAACTGTATTAAAGGGTCGCGGAATCAGGAAGGTTGAGAACCACTGTGTTAGAATGAGTCCTCTCCTTCTCTCCTGGCTTGCAAATATCTTAATCTGGATTAAAAACTGTAACCCTGTTCAGCATTTTACATCAACCTCCACAGAGTCACAGGTTGTCCACCTCTAACATACAGCTCCACGTAAATCAGTTTGAAGGTAATGAGATATCCCGAATTAATAGGAAAGAAGGTGTGAGGAAGTGATTCAGCTGTTGTGTATTCAACTGTGTCCATTTCCCCCCCCTGACAGAGTCCTCCACTTTAATAGTGATAGTCAGACACAACATGATCCTCTCTATAGCAGAATACCTACAAAAATTGGCCAGTTTAGGTGGGAGATCATTCTGCTTCATTTTTGTTTTGAATTTCTTCATGTTTGGGATGGAAAGGAGATTTATGGGGAAAAAACCATGCAAACAAAATGAAGCTGAGGCTCTTCTTCATCCCTGACAAAATTCATAAATTTGTTCATACATTCAAGATCAAGTGAAACAGACAGAATCATCCTTCCCTATCCAGAAAATGGTTGTGAGACTTACCTTGCATTTGCTGTGTAGGCAAGGCTCTCTTTTGACGACCAATAAGATGTCCACCAGGATTTGCGTTTGCCATCTCTGACCAAAGGACTAGAAAGCCCACAAGGAGAAGAACACTCATTGCCCTCATGTTGCTGGTAGGGGTGAGATCTTTATGCCAAGGATTGAGCTGGGCCATTATTTATATTGGTATGATTAAGTTATGAGATGATACTATCTCCTCCCATCCTCATACCTAACATAGTTCTTCTGCACTAATATGGGTCATGCCATATTTTCAGTCTATTTGTTCACTTGCACATGCACACTACAAATAGTTATCATTAATAGACACTGGATAGTTAACACTTTCCTCCTTACATAGAAATTATCAAGTTCTTTTGAAAGGGGGACATCCAAACCAGTTTAAAGTTTGAGAGAGTGTGCAAATTACTATTATTATATTATTTATTATCTTTATTTGTATCCTGCTTTTTGCCCAATATAATGCCTGAAAGCAGCTTACGGTACATCTTAAAACAATAATCCAGAAATAAATTTGTAGTAACAATTATGACAATACACAAACATAAAACATAAATAAAACAAACAAATATTAGAACATAATCTGAATTCATTATATCTTCCATCCTATGTTCTATATTCCATATTCCTCTTCTTGCTGTTCGTCTTAATATCACTTTGTTTGATTTCACAGGAAAATATTGGAGAATCTTCCTTTCCCTGGTCACCGCAGCTAGACTAAGTTGCAAAACTAATTAAAGTTAGTATACTACTTTTATATTGCCGAGTCCCTGGAGTAATTCTTCAAACAGTCAGTATAACAAGGGTTGAGAACAACTGAAAAAGGGAAGAATGAAAAGTGAAATGAAAAAAGCAAGTAGTTTATCTGTAGTGTTACAGTGTTTTTTGCACTCTTCTCACTTTCTTGAATGTAGACAAGTGCTAAAATAATTTGATATCTGCTTGCCATTGGGTGGCTATCACACAGTTTTCCATAGAGCTCAGATCATTCTTGTGAAAGGGGGAAGTCCATACCAATTTTGAAGCCTAGTGGGAAAACAGAAAGAGGAGCATTCTTCATTTTTATGTAATAAAGTCCCTGTGTGCAGGAAAATTAATTGTGGGCATAACATTGCTAATGTGGTACTAAGAAGGTGGACTAATTCTTCAAAGAAACACATGTTTTTGCAGACTAGCAGGGCTAAGAGCTTTTATTAAAACCAAAGCAATTCTTTCTCTCCTTCTAGAATGGACTTAAGTGGCAACTACCAAGGAGCCAATGGGAAGTGAAAATAAAGAAAAGCAAGTACTTACAAGAAGTTATGTCAGAATTTAAACCCTGTAATAGGTTTACCGTAGGGTCAGAATTCTTAAACTTTGTATTTAAAATCCATTAACAGCAGCAAAGTAACTTCCATTAAGAAGCAGGCAAAATCTGTCTAATGTGAAACTGACTGAACCTTTCTGAGGCAGAGAACATTGCATTTCTCAAAAAGTATATTACAGTTAGTTTAAGTCAAATATAATTTGTGGCCAGGCACCCCCAAGACTTAACTAAATGTTTAAATATTGAAATTTGGAATTAAATATTTAAATAATTATTTATTTATTGAAGGTTCTGGCAACTAAGATGCAAATCTCTGCTCAGACATTGGATGACCTTGGGTAGGTCACATTCTCTCAGCCTCAGAGAAGGCAAAGGCACACCATCTCTGAACAAATCCTGCCAACCCCCCCGCCCCCCCATGTGACTTGAAGGCACATAACAAGAAAGTGGTACCCATAGGGGGACGTTCTTTCTAACCATCATGTCTCTTCCCTTTGAAAACTGACTTATGGCAACCCTAAGGCAAACCTATCACAGGGCTTTTCTTGGCAGGATTTGTTGCCTTTGCCTTTCCCTGAGGCTGAGAGAATGTGACTTGCCTAAAGTCACCCAGTGAGTTCCCATGACCCAGTGGGGATTCAAAGCCTGGTCTCCAGAGTCATGGTTTGGGCATACGCATGTGCCTGCTGTCATGTACCTTTCATCAAGGGAAAAACTAGCTAGAGCTCCACTGGAGAAGGCTTTCTTTCAGTCCCACCATCATCCCAGATTCGCCTGGTGAGAATACGAGAGATAACCTTCCCAGTGGCTGCTCCCACCCTGTGGAAAGCCACTATAGGCTAGGTGTTCCCCCTCCATGCTCTCATTTCACCAGCAGGCAAAATTTTTTCTTTTCAAACAGGCTTTTACATAAGCTTTATTTATTAACTTGTTGTAAATTGAGTATTGTTTTAACTGTTTTATGATTTTCTATCCTTTTAATATTTTTAATTGTTTTAAATGTTTTTAATGTGTTTATTGTTTGAAGCTGCCTTGGGTCCTACTCTGGGAGAAAGGCAGTCTACAAATATAATAAATAAATAAAATAAATAATAAATAAATGGAAGTAGGAAGGGTGTGTGTGCAGATGCCTAAACTGCTCCCTCATTTGCAAATGAGGGATCAGTTTGGGGGTACACACATGCCTGTTACCATATCCCTTGATGCCCACACCCCCCGTTGCCTTATTCCTGATGAAAATGACTTAGCAGCAGGCGAGTGAACCCACCCAAACTGGTCCCTTGCTTGCAAAACAAGGAAGCAGTTTCAGCACCCACAACACACACCCCACACCCCTCATCCTTGTTGCTGTTGATGGTGTTTACCTGCAGGGCTTTGGAGACCCCCCTGTGAGGACTCCATGGACCCAGGTTAAGAACCACTGCTTTAAGTTGTTTCTTGCTGTTTTAAATTATTTAATCGATCTAGCTGATTTTACTGTACACTGCCTTGAGATTTGCAAGGCGCAGATTCACACTACACTGGCTGGAATAGGATCTACCCATATGAAATGCTGGGGACAAAAGAAGTGGGTTGTCATAAAGATTTAAAAACAAAAGTCTTGGAGCTGTATGACAAAGTACTTTCTGTGTTCAAGTAGCTATAGTACCACTGTATGGTTAAGCCGTATAGAGGTGCATCTTGGGGGATTTTCAAACCACACAGAATTAGGAAAATGGCAAATTGGATACCATGAGAAATGCTTTTTCTTGGCATGTTTTTAATTTGTGTTTTAATTTTTATATGCTTTTATTCAGTCTATGTTTCAGTTTCATTTGTTCTATATTGCTGCCACTGTGGTAGCAAAATCTGCCACTTTGTGAATCTTGCTGTTGCAGACGCAGCAGGATGTGGTCGGTTTGTGGGAACCAATACTGCCCCCCTCCCAAAGGAAGATGCCCCTAGTCTAAGGCATGGGCTGTTAATACTCTTCACATATTCTCTGGAGACCTAATTCTATACCCATCTGAGAGGTTTGAGTGGAGCTTTTTTTCTCTGAATATACATACATAGAATTCCAGTGCATGAAGAATGTATCTGCTTTTTTCATAAACCACAAACTTTAGTTGGTTAGCTGTCATGGTCAGCAGAAGATGTGAAGTGACTGAAAAAAGTAATCAATACAAAACCAGGGAGTTAAATGAAGGAGAGATGATGGTCCGAATGAACACATAGGATAAAGACTGCATAAAAATATATGCCTGCAATGTTTTCAGAAGCACACTGGATCGAGAGAACAAATATGAAAGTTACTGAATACTTTTTTGCATGGCTATTGTAAAGCAAAATATGTAATATTTTGTGCAAAATGACCGATAGAGGAAGTACTGTAAATTGTTCCTATGCTGTGAGCAGACGTCAATGTCCACTAGAGAAACCTGAAAGACAGTCAATACATGTGATAAGGGAAATATGTGATTAGGATCTCCTTCAATACGTGTTCACTGAAGGTTTTATAGTCACTCTGGTGGTCTCGTTTCAGAAGAGGAATGTTGTACTACAGGAGGTCTTGCATTGCTGTTCAGAATCGTAAGAAAAGGAAAAGAAAGAAGGATCAAGCACCAAAGGAATTCTAAGTGACAGAGAACCAGCAGAGCTCCACCAGGTAGAATCTCTTTTCTTGTAGTTTGAATCCATTGCTCCTTGTCCTAATCTCTGGAGCAATGGAAAACAAGCCCATTCCCTCTTCAATATGATATTCTTTCAAATAAACATGGCTATCCTGTCCCCTCTGAACCTCCTCTTCTGCAGACTAAACATACCCAGCTCCCTAAGCTGCTTCTCATAGGGCATGGCTTCCTGGCTCTTCATCATTTTGGTCGCCCTCCTCTGGACATGTTCCAGCTTGTCAATATCCTTCTTGAAATTAGGTGCTCAGAACTGGACACAATATTCCAGATGAGATCTGACCAAAGCACAACAGAGTGGTACTTTTACTTTCCTCAATCTAGACGCCATATTCCTCTTGATGAAGAAGGCTGAATATTTACCAGCCTTCACAGATCTAGCTGAATTTGAGAGGTGGTAGAGGCTTACTATAACTGAGAAGGCACCCAAGAATTCCTTCACTTATTGTTTCTTTTTAGAAATAAAGAGCCATGGAGATATAGAGAAAGTCTTCCCATTCTATCCCTCTTTTACACTATGACAACTGTGATTAAAAATAGTACATTAACACTGTTATATTCTTGTGAGATTTTCTTGAGGAGAGAGCAGGATTCTGTCTTCTTTATGTCATCATAGCATGTGTGGCTCCTCCACCAAATGAAGAGACTATGGCTGCCCGGAGCCCAAGAAGTGCTGTTGAGATCCCTGTGCTCTCCATTGTGTGGATCCCACGGGAAGGTACTTAATCTGAAGCAGTAAAACTACAAGTGAGAGGGAATTCTACATGCCAGATGCACACTCTGTGTTGAGGAATAATTCCCATGCAGGGTGTTTTGGCAACACAATTGCACCCCCATCACAACATTTATTTTTTCAGATATTCATATATATTATAGAGTTGTACATCCAGAAGCCTTCAGGGGATTCTGCCATAAAACAAGCCTCCAGAATCTTATTTTTGGCAGGTCAAAACATTTTTGTGCCATCAGGCTTTTACAAACAGAAAAAGGTTGGGATTTTACTGCTGTGCGGTGCTGTCTTTAAGGTGTGTATATAGTCTTTTATGAATTTTAATATTTTTAATGTCTAATGTTTTAACTTTATAAAGTGTTTAATTGTTTTTAAATTTTATATTTATACTATTATTAATACTTTAATTTGTATTGTATTAAATATGTTGTTAGTTGTCTTGAATCCCATTAGTGGGGGAGAAGTGGGATATAAAATAATACTAATACTAATAATACTAATAATACTACTAATAATAATAAGTAGTAGTAGTAGTATCTTTTAATGAATCTGGAAAATCCCTCAGCCTCTGAGGGATGGAGTAGTCCAGGGAAAGAGAAATAGCACCCGGAGTTTCCAAAATTGTCTGCTTATGCATTGTTTCAAAGGGCAGAACTCCTACTGGAGCTTGGCATAGAAATTCTCTCACATTGCATGGTATAAAACTTAACTCTTGCATGTGGCTACAATAAAGATACTGAAAATACATTCACATAGCCATTTGAAAAGTAGAGACAGCTTGACAAAGTCAAGCAACACCAGTATGAAAACATCAGTCCATATCTTGAGGGCTAATCAAGTCACAAGGCAAAAAGGATGGATATGAATTGAATCTAGAATGTGGATAAGAAGGAATTTTCAAGGTGCTTAATTGTTGATATTATTTATTTGTTTTGCTTTGCTTTGCTTTGTTTTTCTTCAGGGCAATATATGATCTGCATCTGAACTAACTATGCCTAACAGTGCAATCACTCCCTCTACTTGCTAAATGCTGGCATAGTCCTTACTACACTTTTTTTTTAAGTATTCTCAGAATCGTGTTATTTCTTTGACATTGCTGTGCTTGGGGGAGAAGACTTAATATCTTCCCATACTAGCATGGCAAAAGATTCAGGCAAAATTCTAAATAAAAGCTGATGATTCAAAACTATTGACAATTGAAATTATGAGTCATATTATTGCTTTTTTTAAAAAATAAACTGAACACATTATTAAAGTATCACAGGGACTAGAATTACTGAGAACAGGGGTATGAACAGAATATAAATCAGATACATCACACAAATTCACAATCCAATGATTATAAAGCATTTGTACTTGGTGGACTTAACTCAAGTCAAGATATTAATATGAGAACTTTGTACATGGTTGGAAAAAAAATAATTTTCAAGAAGGAGCCTTATTAATCTCTTGCAGCATAAAAAAAAAGAGGAAGGGAGTGGAAGAAAAAAGAAAGAAATATGGCAATACTTAAAAGACTGTTTTTTTTAAATTTATTTTAGCATGAGCTTTCTTGAATATAAACCCACTTCTTCAGATGGAGTACAGAGATATTAAGGCTATAAAACATATTTATATAGTTGTTGGAGTGGAAAAGAATGTAATAGGATCCAGTAAGTGGGATATCATGTCCCTTGACCTAAATTTTCAAAAGGCTAGGCAAAGTGATATAGCTCTTCAGATTTTTACAGTGGTCAGTTAGTGCTGGTATGTGAAAGCAATAAATCTGCTTATCAGTTTCCCTGAGTTCAAAACTGTCTCTGAAAAGATTCCTTTTGTTATATGTGCAACATATCAATACAAGAGTCCTCACTTTCAGATTCTATCCCACTTCCACGACTGTATAAATATACTAAATAACCTGAGGCCTTAATATCATTCTGTACTGTGTCTGAAAAAGTGAATTCCATTTTCTGTATTCTGTCCTGATGATAGCCTCTTGCCCGGAGTACAGGTTACAGATCAGGACAATCAAATGTTGTAGCACACACATATCTTTAAGAATGATCTTTACTTGTTCTTGATCTACACAATCAAAACCTTTGCTATAATCTATAAAGCACAGGCTTATTATTATCTTCTGATATTCTTTGGTGCTCTCCATTATCCAACATATGTTTGCAGTATGATCTCTTGCAAGCCATGTGGAACATTGCCAGGGAAATCCGCTGCAGTGCTTTGACGGCGAGACTTGGATGGAGGAGCAGTTAGAAGTAGAACGTGAGTGCTGACTGCTGGGCCCCTCTTCAGAATACTGGCAGCCAGGGGCCCGCAATGTGGGGATCAGGCTCATCAGGCAGTGTGAGTGCCACAGCTGCAGAAGAGTTGTGAGGACCACATGAAATGGCCTGGCAGGCTGGATTCAGTCCATGAGCCTTGTGTTTGACATGTATCCTAAAGGAATACACTGCCCTCCTCCTTGCTGCTGGGCCTCATCTCCATAGCAACCGGCCTATTCAGAGCTCTCTGGCTGAGAATTCTAAAGGCCCCTCCCTGAACTGTAAACCCCCTGATTCCATAGAATCTTCTTAGGCAGCCAATCATATAAGGTCTTTGCCTGACACAGCCAATCATATGAGATCTTCACTTGCAGCCAATCATATGAGGTCTTTTTCTGACACAGAAAAACAAACTTTGACTTTTACACATTAGATAATCAAAGAACTGAGTGGAGAAAATGGCCATTTCCACACTACACTGTTATGGTGCTATTATTCCACTTTCAACATCCTATGGAATTCTGGAGCTTGTAGTTTACCAAGGCCAAAGAGTTCTCTGGCTGAGAATTCTAAATTTCCCTCCCTGAACTGAAAACCCCAGGATTCCACAGGATGTTGAAAGTGGAATTGTAGCACAATAACAGTGTAGGGTGGAAATGTCCAATGTCTTTGACCTAATCCGTTTAGACTTAACCTTGCTCTTGCTTCGATTTCCTGCGCCCCTTTCATAAACAGTTATAGTGCTTTGATTCCACTTTAACTATCATGGCAATGTCCTAGAGAATCCTGGGATTTGCAGTTTGGGGAGGGCTAATTTGGATTCTCAGTCAGAGGCCCTTTTCGCATTGAGGCTTCTCGCGCGAGCAGGGGAGGGCGGCTAGCGCAAGAAGGCTCCTCCGGGAAGCTGCCATTTTCCCCCTCCTTCCTTCCGCAGGCGAAGGAACGAGGGGGAAGCGGCACCGGAGGAGGCTTCTCACGTGAGCCGCCCTCCCCCCAGGGCGAAGCAGGAGGCTCTCGCGTCCGTCCCCCTGCGCGCGCATGAAGCAGGAGTTGTCGCGTCCGTCCCCCGGCGCGCACACGAAGCAGGAGGTGTCACATCCATCATGCTAGCGCCCCGCCCCTTCCTTCCGCAGGGGCGGAGGGAAGGAAGCGCGACCCAACTGCCTCCCCGACGCTCCGCACAGGAGGTAAGTGCGCCTGGGTGCCGGGAACGTTGTGCGAACGCGGGTGATTTTCGCTTTGAGGCGAAAATCAAAAAACCCGCGATCACGCCGCTGCAGCCCCGTGAGCGCGGCGGAAGTGGGAGTGCGTCATGCAGAACGACGCTCCCACTCCCGCGAGGCTCACGGGGCTGTCGCGCGACAGAAAGCCCGTGCGAAAAGGGGAAGAGACTCAAATGCCCCATTGAACTACAAACACCTGGATTCCACAGAATGCAGCCATGGAAGTCACAGTACTATGACTGTGTAGTGTGGAAGGCCCTCTGGTCACTTTAGAGTATAAAAGAATGTAGCCAGACTGATGGCAGACAATAAATAGGTTACTTGGTTACTTCGTATTTTTGAAATTTCCTGACTAGAAGCTGATTAAACATAGAGACTTCTACAGACATTAGTTGTTTCTTCTTGCACAGCCATCAGTGACAGAGCAACCTTGGGATTCGATTGTTATGGGCAAGGAAGGATTGGTAGGATTGGAACACCAGATCACTGTCCTAGTGGCAGAGCTTGGAGTGCGTGGAGGAAGGGCGGGCAGAGGGGTGAGGGTATGGCTACGCCGTGTGAAGGCATCAATATAGCATGTGGGGGTGGGGCTAAAGCATGTAGGGCGGGCTATGGCATGTGGGCCATGGCTATGGTGCACAGGGGTGTGGCTACAGTGCATGGGGGCATGGCTATGACAAATGGGGCAGGGCTATGATGGACAAGGTGGGGCTATGGTGCATGGGGGCAGGACTACAGTGCATGGGGGAGGACAAGCAAGGAGCCGTGGTGCCCCAAAAATTGCTGCAGGGGCTCACCGCCCCATAACTCTCCCCATCACTATTCAACTGCACTGTCCCAAGCTTGGCTGATGACAGTACCTCACATGTCCTTCTGCAGTGACCACAGACACTTACTGATAGATTAGAAATTGTTTAGAAGTAGCTGTTTGCTACATACTAGTGAATTTGCTCAGGAAGCAGGAAACTCACAACTGATTGACAAAAATGTTTATTCATGGAGGTTCATGTGTATCCAATTAGACAGTTAAGACAGAATGAAGACCCAAATATTCCCATGTGACCCCCTGCCAATCCATCTTCATAAAAACCAATTCCAACTTTCAGTAAAAGAAGTAAGAATGACAGGTAATAGGGATGTAAACAATATTTGCTCCTTTTGTTTTACCTTTGATGATACATCAAGACTCCTGGTCACAAAAAGAAAAAAAAATTGCACCAGCATTTGACATGAGAGCAAAATGAAAAGCATTTTTTTCTTCCTCTGCCAGTTTCCTTGCAACTTGCACATGAAGCCTCTGTGCAAAGGTAGTCTGTTCCTGTTTCATTTAACAAAGCAAACACATACAGCAAACACAAAAGGACAGGATTGTTGATTTCAAAAAAAATGTAAGCAACCTATTCAGTGTTTATAATTGTCAAAAGTCCACGCAACAAAGAAGTAGCAACAATAATAGTTTTTGCAAAAATTACTTGTACAATTGGGCAAAAATTAATATCACAAATATGGATACTTTCTGATAATTCACAAAAATCTCTGACATGACAAGGAACAGGAAATAAAGAGTTTTTTTCATTCTCTGCCATAATAATAATTGAAACCAAATAATGAAATTCTAGTCACATCTACTTAGAAGCATGTCCCATTGAAGAGTTCAGTGAAATCTACTGCCAGATAAGTGAATATAAGATTCCTTAGCTGTATTATCAGCTTTAGCCTTAAATTAGCATGAAAAAGAATACTTATTTATCTGTAACTTCAATCATTTCCTCAATAAATATCAGAGCTGTCAGAGCCAAGAAACCAAATTTTCAACACAGAACATTTCTTCCAGTGATCAGGGTGGATACATTAGTTTTGAATATCCAGATCCATGTATAAGTCAGATGAATTCTCCTCCTGAAGATTCAATAAGCAGCTGGTTGGTGACTCCCAACCATGAGAGTGTCCATCAGTGGAAAATCTGTTGCCATTGGGTGTGCATCAGTGAAACAAGCATTTAAACTAAAGGAAACAGGAAATTTGATGAATTAAATGCTACCAACACAAATAATTGTTATTATGGTATGAGCACTACTCACACTCTGCATAGTTTGGTATAAGATTATCATGCTCTACAGTGAAGGCTATACAAAGAGGATCTATTGATCTTGACTGATCTAGCACACACAAAAAACCCTTCTCATTGTTATAATATGATATACGTCTGGTGAAAGTTTTAAATTGTAATGAACACAAGGAGAATAAATTCAATAGGACAGCTCAAAAGCAATCAGGATTTCTGGAAGGGCAGATTTGGCTCACAGTGACTGGTATGCTGTTTTGTAGTCCTGGCTGTAGTAGACCTATTGAATCATTTGTTGAATGATGGGTCAACACATACGTAAATCCAGTTGATTTAAGGAGTTTAGTCAGAGGTAACAATAGGAAAGTGCCAGTGAAAGAAAATGTATAGACAGGTCCTAAATCTAAAATAGGAACTAATAAAGGGCACTGCTTTTTTCTCGATGCTGAAAAAGCATTTGATAAAGTGGAATGGAGCTATGTATTTTGTATTTTGCAAGACTTTTAAGCGTTGGGTGTGCTTATTTGATCAGAGCAAATACATTTAAAATTTAAGAAATATGTTCTATTCTGCAGCAAAGCCAGGGAGAGCTAGTATGCTGTAGTGATTTCATTATTGGACTATGATTTTGGAGACAAGGATTCAAATCCCTGGTCAGCCATGGAAATCCACTGGGTGACCTTGGGCAAATCCCAGTGTCACAGCCTCAGAGGGAAGTAAAGGTAAACCCTGCTTTGAATGAATCTTGCCAAGAGACTCCTGTGATAGATTTCCCTTACAGTCACCATAAGTCAGAAATGGCACACAACAACAACAACAAACAAAGCTATTAATTAATAGGTAGCTTCCATCAGCTTTTAAACTTAGTCAATGTATTAGACAAGGTTGTCCTCTACCTCCAATGTTGCTATCTTGTGTATAGAATGAGTAGGTATTCCTATTAGGGAACATCCAACATATGTATACACATATACACACTATAAGCAGCACACATGGTGATTTCGTGCTTAAATCCTCATAAAGCAATTCCATGTGTAGTTTTACTTTTACAGGTGTGTTCAGAAACCTCTGACTGTAAAATCACTTCTTTCCAAAGCAATCTGGTTTGTCTGTTATCAACCTAAGGGGACTAATTGATATATCTAAGGCAATTAATATAAAGATAAATAACCTAAAATAAAATGTCTGGGTGTGTGGATGTTCGGGGACATAGAAGCAAACCATAGGAAATTAATCTGGAAGATTCCAGTTGCACTTGTCTTGGAAGGGGAAGGTCTCCAATATAAAGATGAATATTCTGCTCAGAATCATATTCTTCTTAGTTGATATACATTTTAAAGCAAAAGAATCATGGTTCACATGATGGTAAGACTTATGTAACTCCTTTATTTGATCACGTAAGCACAATCCAAATTCTCCATTCTAATACATCCCTGAAAGAAGTTCTGATAGAGACTTTTAGTTACTAACCTATATATATATACATATGCATACACATATCTATATCTATCTATCTATCTATCTATCTATCTATCTATCTATCTATCTATCTATCCATACAGCTCTCAGAGTCCCCAATGTGTTCCTAATGGGCCCACCCCCACTCTCCTGACACCATGAATTTCTTTTGTTCCAATATCCAAACTGAGCCCACCCTGAAAGTCTCTGAGAGGTATGATTTGCTCTTGAAATATTCTCTCCTCCAGGCCTGTTTCAAACCTTAACAATCTTTCAAATACAGAGTGTCCCAAAAAGATGTATATATCTTTAACAGCTTAGAATTCTGGAACATATGTTTTGCATTTTTTAATATATCTATATCTATATCTATATCTCTCTACCTCTCTATCTCTCTCTCTATCTAAGATAGGAGGATTAAAGATTCCAATAGCAGAGAAATGCTGCAAAATTACAAGAGAAACTTTAAGTGAGGTTTCCAGCTCTGTTTTTGACAATGTAAGCAATTCATTGCTGTGTGGAAATTTGAACACCTAACATAAAATTGTTATTTGAGAAGGAATTCTAATTCTGATTAAATATTATAACATTTAATCTTCAATATAAGTATATTTACTTAGCTTTCAAATAATCATCATAGCTACTATTAGTTTTTAAAGGGTGTGTACATTTTTGGGGCCCACTCTGCATAAAAGATAAGTTACTTCTTGGGTTTTTTTCAAAAAAAGGAGGTATTTAAAGGCCTAAAGCAGGTTCATAAGAATTATGTTTAAATGACAGATCACATTCTCTAGATGCTTCTAGGGGTATGATATGCAAATTGGAGGGTTTTTTTTTCCAGGGGTCAGGATAGGGAGTTATAGTGTCAATGAGGACACCAACATCCAGAGGAAGGCAAAAAATTGCCCTGGACTCCAGGAAATTACCCATCCCTTTTATAATACAAGAAACGTTTTGCATACTGTACCGAACACTGGTGGGACGCAGTCTCTTCCACATGCTCCTTCGCAACACTTATTCTCTCCTTTACATTCAAAGTCATGATCACATTTATTAGGGGGATTGAGCATAAGGCATACAACAGTAACACGTGGGCAGAGTCCAGGTTTTCCTTTAACACAGAAAGTATGAGATTCAATGCAAACTCATTATTGCTATGCTTCTGGTCAGCCTGTTAAGTGCTGTACTAGAAAACTCTTTCTCTTTTATGCAGTCCCTCCTAATTGCAAATCCTTGAATTTGGATCATAGGCAATAACCAGCATATCTATTATATAAAAGTCAAAGTTTGTTTCTCTGTGTCAGGCGAAGACTTCATATGGTTGGCTGTGTCAGGCGAAGACCTCACATGTTTGGCTGCCTGAGAAGATTCTATGGAATCCTGGGGTTTACAGTTTAGGGAGGAGCCTTTAGAATTCTCACCAGAGAGCTCCTGGGCCTCAGTCAACTGTGTCTGCCTTGAATAGGCTGGCCAGTTGCTATGGAGATGAGGCCTAGCAGCAAGAAGGAAGAGGGCAGTGTATTCCCTCAGGAACCCAACCTCTGTATGCTAATAACTCTGAATATAGATTGGATTGGGGAATATTGGGAAAAGTTACAAGTACTGGACAAGACAATTTGGGGAATTAGACACAGGATCTCAAATGTTTCTAACAAGTATTACCTACGAGAAAATAATATCCTGGGCAACGCCAGGTATGTACACTAGTATCATATAAAATCCCACCTTTAGTGTCCATGTATTTATTTTTAAGCTATGCTTTATCAGCATGGATATCACAGTAATGTACAAACCTAATGCAATACATGAAAATATTTTTTCAAACAGAATCAATAGATTAACATTTTTTGGCAAACAGAAGTGTTTTGAGCTGGCACTTGAAAAGACTGCAGTGCTTAGGTCTTAACAGATTGAATTTGAATTTCTGTGTATTCAGCCATGAGATGCTGATCAATTTTTTTGTGGAGGCAGTCAGGGCATTCATCTTCATCAGCTGACAGCTATATGCCAGACAGGTTGGTCCTATCAAAGTCAAGGACAGCTGTTCCTATTGTATATACACAGGTTCAAGTTCAAGTTTAACAAATTGGAGGAGTGTGAGTTTCATTTTAGCCTGTTTTTGGTAGAAATTTACCAAAATTCCAAAATTCTTCATATTGAGGATAGAACTTGAATTTAACCAAAGTCAGTTGCAGGAATATCTAAAACTGACAAAGTCACCTTTTTAGCTCCAGAGCTTTGAGTGCTTAACTCAAAAGTCTGAGTTTCAATCTTTTTATATTCAGACACATTAGGCCTGAATTAGGATTATTTTGACTAGGGATGGGCCAAACGAGTCTGTGAATCCTTGAATCCTCAAATCCTGGGGAAGGATTCGAGATTCACAGATCTGAATCCCCCAACAGGAGGAGGTGAATTGAATCTTTCGAATCCACACCTCCTCCCACCCACAGCTGGCACGATTGGGCAGAGGCTGGTGGGAGGAGGTGGCGGGGAGCACGATCTTGCTCTCCCTGTCCTTTTCCCGGCTGCCCCAGCCATGGTTGGGTCCCGGGTGGGCAGGAGGAAGTGGTGGGGAGTGTGATCTTGCACTCCCCCTCATTTTCCTGGCTTCCCCAGCCACAATCGGGCCCAGGGCAGTTGGGAGGAAGCGGCCTCGCTCCCCCCATCATTTTCCCAGCTGCCCTAGCCACAATCAGCCCCAGGACAGGCAGGAGAAAGCGGTGGGGTGCGTGATCTCACTCTCCCCCTCATTTTCCTGGCTGCCCACCCCACTCTTCTGCTGCCCTCCTCCAGGATAATTTGAAAGATTCAAGGTTTGTGAAATTCCTGGATTTGCAGAACCTTCCAGGGATTCGGAAGGTTTGGATTTGGATTTGGAAAATTCTGGATTTGTCACATCTCCAATTTTGACACTTAAACATTATTGTTTGACACTTAGACATCCTCATTTTCACACAAATATTATGGAGGAGAACATGATCAGCTCCATATTTGGCATACCCATACTTATTGAATTTGCTCAGTGAAGATTGGGGTGAATTTTCTTTTGTTTTTTTAAAAACAGAATTTTTAAGCTCCTTCAGAATTTTTAAGGTTTTAAACAATCACATTCAGGACAAAATGAAACTGAGACATTTTTCCATCCTAGCAAAATTCACACACACACACACACACGCACGCACACATACATACACCTTGGAAAAAATTGTCAATAGATAGATTCATCCATCCTGATTCAGATGGTATCTAGGGACTTACCTCTTTCAGGCACAGCAGAAGCAGGTGTCATTTCTGACCAAAAGGCTGTCAAGCCCAACAGGAGAAAAATGCCTAGCATCTTCATTGTGTTTGTCTAAATGCCTTGGACCTAGAGAGCTAGGCTGATATTTATATTGGTAAGGCTAGGTTGTGGATGAAACTATCTTCTCCTATTCTCATACTTGGCATAGTTCTGCATTACTGACATATCCTGTATTTCCAGTTTCTTTGAGGGATTTTTTACAAACAATTTTATATTAAATTACATTAGGTCAGTTAACATTTTCAAATTTCCATACAATTTAACCAATTCCTGTGAAAGAAAAAAAATAGATATTTTGAAGTTTGAGAGAAAGTATGAGAAAAGCAGAAAGAAAGCTTTTCTTTTAAATTAAATAAAATGATTTCCAACTGTTAAGCAGTAAAATAAACTGAAGGAAGAAGTTAATTGTGTAGCACAGAGCACAAGCAATTTTGGAAAAAAAAACCCAGAAAAGCATAAAATGGGCAATAAAATAATAGAGATTGCTTTGCTTCACAATATGAATTAGATGTGAATGATTATGGCCATTTCCGCACTAGCCTGTTATAGCGCGATGATTCCACTTTCAACATCCTCTGGAATCCTGGGGTTTGCAGTTTCAGGAGGGGCCTACTGGCCCCTCCCGAAACTGCAAACCCCAGGATTCCAGAGGATGTTGAAAGTGGAATCATCGTGCTATAACAGGTTAGTGCGGAAATGGCCTATGTGATGTAGTGGTGGTGATGACAATGATAATGATGATGAGCACTTGCTTTCAGGCTTAAGATGACTGCACATGCTATGACACGGTATTGAGAAGAACTAAAGAGAAAGAGAGATTTCTAATACTAATCACACTGGGAAAGCCAATCGCAAATCTAAGGATAGCCAGAGCGATTTGTGGGAGGTGGAAGTGGGAAAATAAGTTTCTTTACTTAAAACAGACTAAGGAGCAGATTTGTTGGGAGGTTGCTGGAGAATGACAAATCTCAGCACTAGCTGCAACATTTTATTCGCACCCTAGAGTGTGTTTCTTTTTAATTCTGAGAGATATCAGAATAAAAATGTGTCCCTCTGTTCTTTCCCTCATTTTAAATTTTTAAAGTTATAATGATACATTGTATGTATCAGCAAAAATGGCACTTTTGAACTATAACACTAAGAAAAAATTAATTGAAAAAAATTCAGAGAAGACAAAATTTGCCCCTCAAACTATAGGACCATACCTATACCCTCGTTTAAGATAACTTTCAGAAAAGTCCCAGATCCAAGAAATTGCTACAAAGAGCACCCTCTCCCACTCAAAGAATGGAATGAATGGACATGGAGGCAGCAAGAACCAGCAGAACCTGACAATACCCAAGGAACTTTATTGTGAGAACCAATGTGGAAGAACCTAAGAGTCAAACACAATAAACAGATTACTTCCCAAGTTAATAAATAATAATAATAAAAAACGGAAAGCCAGTTTAGGATAGGCTAATCAAATTAACCAGGTGAAAGGACAGAACTGAATGAATACATGTATTCAGAGAGACCAAGCTCAGAACACACAAACCATCAATTACCATCACATCACCACTTCTTCCGCTTTCAACCATCTGCTACTAATTTCTAAACTTTCGCACATCATTTTCCACGTGAAAGAGGGTCTGGAGCATCGTGCAATTGTGAGGAGTAATCTGCATGATGCACTCACAATCGCGCGATGCTCCAGGGGCCAGCAGGCACTGACCACGCCCCTTTTCATTTTTGGCTAGAAGACGAAAACGGTGCATGATCGTGCATTGCTCCCGGGCCCCACTTGCACTTACCTGGCGTGTAGAGCCTCCGGAGCCATGCCGGTCAGGCTTGTTGCACTGCAGAAGGAAGAGGCAGGACTCTCATACGAGCAGGCAGCTTGTATGGAGCCGAAGGATCCTGGACACAAGAGCCTCTCCCTGGAGGCTGCTTGTGTAATCCCTGCACCCCAGTGCCGGAAGACTGTATGGTGCAGAAAGGGCCTAAGCAAAACAACAAAGACTTACATAATTTATTATAGCATAAGCTTTCAAGGGGTATAGCCTACACCATCATATGCTCAAAGTTTTATACATTCTGCTTGCAAAAGCAGCCAGTCAGATATGTACTTCTTGTTAATGGAGCCTGAATGAGGACAACTTTCTTTGGTTCATTCACAGCACAGGTAAAGGGACTAGGAACGTGGAGTTTCAGTTTAGCTTATGCAGCTAATGGCTGCTGATGGATGAACCTTTGACCTTTCAAATCCTTTTTCAAACTTATCAGTCTACAGCTATCTTTTTGCTAGCAATGAATTCCATAAGATAATTACCTGTTGTGCAAAGAAGGACTTTTCTAGTTTGTCCTGAAACAGTTATCTATCAATATAACTGGATGGCTTTGAGTTCAGGTATGAGGAAAAGTGAGAAGATGAAATTTTTATCAACTTCCTCTAACCTTTTTACTAATTTATAATTTAATAACTCCCTGTCATATCCTTTTCCTTAGTCACATTTTTCTTATATAATAATTTCAACCTTTCTTTGTACATAACCATGCCAAGCAGGGTAATCTTTTGGATGGTAGATTATAGGTTTTGTTTTTTTTAATGACCTACCCAGAACTTTGTGAACCTGTCCAGAAAAGCAGACAAAAATTCATAGTGTCATCTAGCAGTGTAGCTAATATATTTCTTGAGAATGTTTAACTATAAAATTCATTATTTCTTATAACTGTATATAGACCTAAATCCGTTTGCTAGTCATAGTTAGAGTAGATCTATTCAGTCAATGGACTCTGCATAAATATTGGTTTGTTGTTATGTGTGTCTCCCAATTGACTCTGAATGACAACCATCCTTTTCCAGGGTTTTCTTGGCAAGAGTTCTTCACAGGGGTTTTCCATTGCCTTCCTCTGGGGTTGAGAAAGTATGACATGCCCAAGCTCATCCATTGGGCTTCCATAGTTGAGTGGGGATTTGAACCCTGTTTTCCCAGAGTCCTAGTCCAGAATTCAAACCACTACACTGTGGTGGCTCTCAAAATGTCGATTTAATATTTGATTCAATGAGTTTATTCCAGATAGGACTTGGGTTTAGGCCATTGAACTATAAAGCATGTTACAACAGGATACATCAGGCCAAAGCCTGTAAAGTTGTTTTTTAGATTCCAGCTGCAGAGTCACCTCCCCAGTGGCTATGTTGGATGCTAGATTCTAGGAGCTGTAGCCAAAAGGAAACTGTTTCAAGCTCTGGTTCAGTGAGGGGTGCAAAGAGCTTGAGGCAACCATTCTTACCAAAATAAGTGATTGGATATTTTAAATATTTACATACAAGCAAACCAAAACATCTAAGTTTTACAGAAGGCTCAAAAATCAACTTTGTCCTATTGTTTGTTTGTTTTTTCCCCCTGGAAGGATATACCTAGGTTTGGAACGCACTTTGGCACAACTTAATTAATATTCAATGACAAGGAAAATGAATAAAATTCAGAGGAAACGAGACGTCTAGTCAACGGATTAATCTGTATATAAGTGACATCAAGTGTTAGTCTTTGAGGTACAAGGTAGGTGCAGAGAAAATTCATTTTTGGGTATTGTCATTGAAGAAGAATTAACCTATAGAAGAATGATAATTCAGCCACAACTAAGTGTCTTAAAATTTCAGTCTTGTAAAAGCAATGTGATTCAGCCCTGATGTACAGAGAGCCAATAAGTCTACTGACTTTGACTAACAGTAAGGGCCTTTCCACAGAAGGACATCATCCTGGCATCAGGACATGAGAGGAGCAGGACCGCAATGATGCTTTTGCAAGACCTCATCATGGTGCAATAGTGGGGTAAGCCACTGATGGATTTTCTCTGTCAATGACCTCTGATCACATGACACTCCCACACTTAATTGCCCTGCAGAAGGCCCAGGAGCACAAAGGAGGCGCTTCCTGCCCCAGCGCAGCATAGGAAAGAGTCTGACTGTTCTGTGGAAGGAAAAGGCATGTCCCTTGCACTCCTTTCTGCAGGGAGTGGTCTGGTGCAGAGGGCAGTGTTCCTATTGCACTCCCTTCCTGGCAGAGATGCTGCCAGGATTGTGACTGGAAGACTATGGGAACAGGTCAGGTGCAGAAAGGGCCTAAGATTTAGGCTATTGTGTTTCTGTGTGCAAAATATACTGTATTTAGCAGTGTTTTGTGATTTTTTCCCCACAAAACATCCTGCAATGTAAAAAAAAAAAAAATCTCACAGTAGTTGACCATTTCCTTGTTTCCTCACAGCAGTTGACCATTTTCTCAGTGAGATATCTCAACCCTTGAGACCTTGTCACATTAAGGACAAGAAAAATGAGAATATCCTTTACATCCCTGGATCAGAATGTAGTCAGCCCTCCACATTTGGGGGTTTCACTTTTGTGGATTTGATTATTCATGGGTTATTTGCTGTCACCTCTGCTTCCTCCCTATGCCATTTTTAATAGGGACTTCAAGCCTTGTGAGACTGAGAAACCATGAAAGAGTCTTGTAAGTCCCTATTAAAAATGGTGTGGGGCAGCGGTGGAGGTGGCAATAAGCCCCACCAGCCACCCACTTCTGCCTTGTGAAGGAACCCTGATGTCTCAAAGCAATCCATGGTGGGTTGAATATGATGTTCATATTTTTGTGTGTGTTAAATATGGTTTGGGAGGGTCCAGAGTTATTCACAGTTTTTCTACTTTCACAGGGGTCCTGTGCCCCTAACCCTAGCAAATGTGGAAGGATGACTGTATTTGTTTTTGATCTCCTGTGTGATGCAAGAAAAGTTCATGGACCATTCATCCTTCCCAGAAAAAAAGATTCTCAGTGAAGGACTGGGAAAGAAGGAGCCCAGCCAGAACATCTCCTTCAGGCCTCTTGCTTCATAGTTTCATGGCTCCTTTTACACTACCCAGTTGTAGCACTATGATTCTACTTTAACTTCCATGACTGCATGGAATCCTGTGGTCTTGGTTTAATGAGGCACTAGGAGCTCTCTGGATGAGAATTACGAATAGCTCTCCTTAAACTGCAAATCCTAAGATCCCATAGGATGTAGCTATGGCAGTTAAAGTGGAACCATAGCACCAAAATAGCATAGTGTGAAAGGGCCCATGGTAATTTCATGCTCATCATGATCCCAGGAATTAAAGATCAGACCTGCCTGCATGCATCCCTTTTTGAACAAGCAAATCTTTTTGGTTAACAAGAGATTTGCAACTGTGGCAAAAAAGAGTTTATTGGTAAAGATTCATACAGTTACCTTTACAGTTGGTATCTCCAATTACAAAGTTAAAATGAGAATTAAGACCCTAACCATCCCATGAAAAGTTACCTATCCCTTTCCCAAAAAGATATTTCACATTGCAGTTAAGAGGCACAAGAACGAAAGCTATGGTAAACATTATTGTATGACCTTGAGAGGCAATACTCAAGAGTTCAGACTGCAGGTTGCAAATGTAGTATTCTTGTTGCAAACTTTTTGCCCAAACAGATACAATGATGGGGGAATTTAACCTTTTTTAAAAAAAATCCAGCACACATTTACTGCATTCAGTACATATCTTGCATGATACATTAGATAGCTACCATCAATGGAAAAAAACAATTCAGAACTTAGTAAAGTTGACAGCAGTCGGAAGAAAGAAGTGCAGATTGACTCAGTTAAAGAAGCCATGTCCTCCTAGAATGTGCAAGATCTGGGCAGGTTTGGTAATAAGAGGATCTCTTGGAAGTCTCTCACCCAGAGGGTCACCATCAGTCAAAGCTGACTTGATGGCTCATAAAAACACAACCACTATGTCTGTAACGTTTCACAGAGCTGAAAGGCCCTGGGAACAGATGAATATGTGGAGATGCCACTGCTGCCGCCACTGCTGACTTCCCCTTTTGTAATGACTTTCTTGAACATGATCCAGTGCTGCCAGTGTGACATTATATAAGATTAAAAAAATTATGTTGCATGAGGTTAAATCATGAGCTTATGTCATTGAAATCACATTAGAAATGGGCAGCACACGGCATTACATGTGCACATAATGAATGACACAATCTCATGTTCTGGTGTAAGACAAGAACATGAAAATGAAAATCAGTGCTGTTTCAAAAGTTCAAAGGCCAAAAAAGGAAACAATACTAAATAAATTTACAGGATTTGTTAACAAGATCAAGTAATTTTGACTCAGCTCTGTCTAGGATATTAGACCATTTCCATTGTTTATTTATATCAGAAGAAGGTTATTTATATCAGAAGCTTATCTATATACAACTCTTCAGATATTGCTAGATTACAATCACCAGCATTTCACATCATTGGCTCAAATGACTAGGCCTGCTTGGACTTGCAGTCCAACAATGTTTGAAGGGCTACATAGTACCCACCCCGAACTATATCATTATAGAGTTATCATTGAGAGTAAACTTGAAAGATAATGACTATTTACTTGATATCTCAAGGAATGAAGGGACAATCTATCTTTGTTCCTCCTGAGATCAAAGCTTCAAAATATTTAGAAACTATTTCTACAAATAGTGAGTAGTTCTTCCCTAGGTTTTGGCTTGAATATGTTTCTCCCAGGTTCAGAACAACCAATCATTTATCTGGAGCTTCTTCTAAAATTAGATATATGGGCTGTGGTGTCCTAGTCATGAGCATGCTCATAGGTATAATATCTTAGTGCAGGCCCTATACAGTAGCATATTGTTGTTAATGAATGTCCATCAGTAAATGATGATCTCAGGCTGGATTCATTATTTCAAGGGATACAGTCCAGTGAATAATTCAGGATGATTTTTCTTCCTAGAAATGTGGTAAGTACTTGATTGGTGATTTGCAGTCACTGAAGTGCCACTGCTGAAACAACATAGTGTAGGCCAACATGGCTCAAGGTGCTGATCCATGGACAGGTGTAGGTCCAAAAGCTCTCAGTTTTTGAGTTTGAGTAATGAGTTTCCAGGAAAGAAGAAGAAGAAATAGCTGTAGCCAGTGGGACCAAATATGTTACCAGTTCCTGGCTAATTAGAAGAAAAAATGCTGGTCTCACATGTCAGATGGCATGGGAAGCACTGATGTAGAGTATTCTTGTTGGTGTCAAGTATCAATCAGAGGAAAACTTATACTAAAGGAAAGACAAGAGGAAAAGATCTATTGGATTAAAAGTGACCGTCACAAATATTACTTAGTTTATTTCATAAATGTTGTGCTGCTTCTGAATGGTTCAGTGTGCATTATCAGTGGCTTGTGGTTTGAGCAGGGAAGGACATCACTCACTCATTAATGAGTGAGGCTCCTGCCCTGCTTGGGCCACAGACCAAAACTTTTGGGAATTATACAATTTTCGTATCCAATCTGAAGGCTATTTATGGGGAGCTACTGGTTGTGGCTCATTCAGGGCACAGAAGTTTTTATTCTCATGATATAATACAGCTGTAATTAAAGTCTCTGGTACTTTTGAACAACAACAGGACAAACTCCCACATTTGTGTTTATTCATGAGTTGTGGTTACCCATGATTGGTTCTGTGGATACATAAAGCTATAATATGTACAAACAATGGATAAAAATTAATTGCCCTTCACAAAAAAAAGAGATGAAGAGGTCAGGAAAATATAAGGATACTTTCTTATTCTCTTCCAAGATTACTTTTCTTGCACCACGACCAGTAAGTAAACTACAGGTCAGAAGACAGTCAAGGTAATGTTGTGAGACCTGGTATTACTTCCAGCGGGATTTACTCCCTGTATGTGAACATTAATTTTTACATATATAGATAAGTGAATGTACAATTATTTCCTGACATTTGTTTATCTCTTGCATTACTCCAAGCTCATTATCTCTCATATGTACATTAAGCCCATGTAACATAAGAATTTTCAGTGTCCTTATTTAGATAACAAATTATTTTGTCACAATGCGTCTGAAGTCACTGAAGCAGAGAATCTTTTTTGAGTTTTAATCTCAAGGAGCTCGCCAAAGTGCTGAATCTTATACTTCACAGTACGTTCACCATCTTGGATAACTCCGCCAAAGTTTGGATGAAAACTCAGAATGGATTCATGTCCTACTAACATTGGAGCCTCTAGCCACCATTACTTTAACCTTTCCTTATTTTTTGAATTAAGTAGCATCTAAATCTCTCTCTCTCTCTCTCTCTCTCTCTCTCTCTCTGTGTGTTTACTTTCTTGCCCACACAAAGAAAAATCACATTTAAGCCAGACTTGAATTATTGCAGTACACTTTGTATAGACCTCCTTAAAACTCCTTAAAACTCAGAAACTGCACTGATCAAAAATGCATAATCTTGAATAATCTCTGCAGTGGATGCAGAGTATATTTTTCCTTATGTGTGCATGCATGGGGTTACTCCACAGTGACAGGATGAGTCCTTACTCCCACTCAGATCACAGATAATTGCAATAAATAATTAGCACTTTGAATTATACCCTGGGAAATATGAGTGAGATCTTGTTGGTTACTCTCAGCTAGAGTAAGTCTATTGACTCAGATGTTTTGTTGAATGGTGAGTCAATACATAAGTAAATCCAAATGATTCAATGGGACTTCTTTAGTCAGGACTCACAATAGGAACTAAGCCATTATAAAAGTGCTAATTATTGCCCCAATGGCATATGATCTATGAGGGGGAAGGGCTCATCCTATCATTATGGATGGAATTCGCTGCATTTGAACCATATGCTTTTGGTGGTCCCTCAAGGCCTTTAAACCAGAATACTTGAAGGATCACCTCCATTCATATGGATCTGCCCTTCCATTACATCAAAATCTGAGTCCTTCTGCTACATTCTATAGTAAAGTTTTACAAAAATATTGTTGTCTACAGTACCAAATATTGGTTTGACGCAGTCTCTCCCACATATCCCTTCACAGCATTTTAGGTCGTATAGGCATTCGTAATCAGAATAACAATTGTCTGGTGGATTGAGCATCCGGCACCTTCCAGCAACGAATGGACAGAGTCCTGGTTTCCCTTCAACAGAGAGAAAAAAGAGTGTAATGAATGACAACCCTCCCTGCCTTCTAATCTTGATTTGCCGAGTGTTGTACAAAATAACTCATCTATATGATGCTGCCCACAGCAGTGAAAGCCTTAGGGAGTGGGATGGTAGTCTCAAATCTCTCAGGCCTATTGCAGCATTGGCATCACCATAGGAGGTATCTCTCTCTCCTGAAGCAATGCTGCCAGGACCAGGAGAATAAGTAGAGAGGTGAGTTACATTTCAAGGAGGATGAAACTGTTTCTGTAATAAAATTATTTTGTAAATTGGAAAAAAAGAAAAGAAAAACAAGGTCCAGGGGAATCAGGGGTCACAAAAACTGCTTTAGGGCCCCATGAAGCCCCAGCACCACAAAATATCCCATTCCTGTGCTAGCAAGATCATGAGGGCAGCTGGGAGATTACAAACACAGACCCACAGCATCTGCTTTCCTACTTCTGCCTCATGATAATAATCTGGAAGGAAGCTTCCTTTAACCTGTTTGGTCAGGATGGCATGAAGGTGAAGAGGTAAAAAGAAAACCATGTCCTCCATTAGCAGAAGTAAAAAGGATCTTCTGTTCCTTCACCTTACCTACCCCTTGCAACAGAATGCTGCCCTTAGACTTACCTTTTGGAATTCTTGTACCAGGTAAAGGAGGTATTGCTAAAGCAATGGCAAGGAGGCTCACAAGAAGGAAGGCACCCAATGTCTTCATGATTGTAGCAGGATCCAGATACAAGCACTAAGGACTGAGTTACACTTTATATTGATCGGGCTGAGTCAGGAGATGATGAATACCATCATCTCACACCCTCATACCTAGCTGGTGCATCCTCCTAAGTGACTTGTGTTACATAGTATTTCCCATTGACATTCTTCTTGGAAAGGTAAGGGAGGAAGTCTTTGATGTGCCGAAATGATTGGTAGTTAATTTTTGATCTCTCTCTTTCTCTCCACCCCTCAACTTAAGGCTAAACTAGAGGTGGGACATTTGTCACACAGTTTCCACTAGTTGTTTTTCTGTTGGTAAACAGCTGTACGCTGAGGTGGAATGGAGGCTAAATTGAACCATGACATGTGGGGAGTTTCCCTCCCTTCACAAATAGCAGGCACAGAAGGGGTGGTTCTGATTCAGACTGCGGTAGCTGGAAAGCATTATCCCCCACTTCCTCATGCCATGGTCCTCACCATGTCTTTGTCACACCATTTTTGATGCATTTGTCATATAATTTTATCATGTTATCTCATGCCATCATTGCCAGAGATACGTAGAGTATGTACAATATGAACACGTAATGCTTTCTGAAGAAGCCAGAGGTGGACAAATTTGCCAGTTTGTTTTTCTTTTGCATTCTTTTTTAAAATTGTATTAATTCATAAACAATTTTATAAATTTTGGAAAGTTTCTATCACAAGCAAACTGAACAAAACCATCATTGACCAAACTCAATAGTTATATTGAGTTATATTCCATTTTTGCTGCCTAATTACATTTCTCTCTATTGAAATTAATTTTGTTAGCTTTGGCCTAGCTCTCCAATCTGACCTGGACAGATTGGAGAGCTGGGCCAAAGCTAACAAAATGAATTTCAACAGAGAGAAATGTAAGGTAGGCAGAAAAAATATAGGATGGTGGACATGTGGCTGGATAATAGTACATATGAAAGGGATCTAAGAGTCTTGGTAGATCACAAGCTGAACATGAGTCAGCAGTGTGATGCAGTAGCCAAGAAAGCCAACATGATTCTTGGTTGCATCAGTAGGAGTATGGTGTCTAGATCAAGGGAGGTAATGGTACCACTCTATTCTGCATTGGTTAGATTTCATTTGGAATACTGTGTCCAGTTCTGGGCACCTCAATTCAAGAAGGATATTGACCAACTGGAGCGTGTCTAGAGGAGGGTGACCAAAATGGTAACACCACACCCTATGAGGAATGGCTTAGGGAGCTAGGGATGTTTAGTCTGAAAAAGAGAAGGTTGAGAGGGGACATGATAGTAATGCTTAAGTATTTGAAGGGATGTCATGTCGAGGAGGGAGCAGGCTTGTTTTCCACTGCTCCCAAGACTAGGACAAGGAGCAGTGGATTCAAACTGCAGGAAAAGAGAGTCCACCTGAACCTCCTGAGAGGTTTCCTGATGGTCAGAGCTGTCTGGCAGTGGAATATGCTGCCTCGGAGTGTGGTGGAGTCTCCTTCTTTGGAGGTTTTTAAGCAGAAGCTGGATGGCCATCTGTTAGGAGTGCTTTGATGTGTGTTCCTGCATGGCAGGGGGTTAGACTGGATGGCCCCTGGGGTCTCTTCCAACTCTATGATTCTATGTCTACTTTTCCACCAACTAATGAGGGCTAGGTAAAACTCTATGCAGTCAGTGGAATATATTGGTCAGGTTTTTCCTTGGTATGCTTCAGTTTAGGCTCCAAGTGTCTTTCTGCACATTTGTGTATTCCCCAATGATTTTATTTTTCCAGCTGGACGCAAAATACTAATTTGGCATGAAAAAGAGGTCAGTACTACTTTCTTTTGTGGTCAGACAGAGACACTTTCAACCATCCATCTCCTGCCATCAACTACAACCTAATGTAGCAGAATCCACTGAAAGCTTTATCACCAAATTCTTGATTATATAAATGGGTCATCTACCAGGTAATGAAAACCGAGACAAGCCTCTGCCAGTTATTTAGCACCTGGAATTCTTCTAACCCTTGTTATCTTTTCCCCGGAAGGAAAACAAACAAGTGTACTTTTGCAAGGGGGCACCAAAGAATCTCTTCCAGCCTCCAGTTCTCTGTATTTTCCTTCTCATATACTGATTGGTGTTGTAACCTCACTTCTGATAGTCTAATATATATATATATTGGCAGATACGTTTAATTGACACAAAATAGAAATCACATACAATGACTGGATAGGGCCGTGTGAAAAGAGAACTGACTGGACAAACAGGTCAGAGATGATCTCAAAGCATGATTGAGTTTAACAAAAGGCATCTCCAAGAAGACCAAATACCCCCTGTGGTTTGCATATCTTTTGGAAAACCAAGCCAGAAAGACTGGCTACTCATTTAATTTGACTCCCAGTTGTAGGAAACTTCAAAGAAGGAGTTTTTGATTGATAACTCTGATTCAAGAAGACTTCAAACAAATTCCTAACTACACCATCCTCACACCTATATCTTTCCTGATCTCTGATTACACTGCCATAAAAATATTTTATCCCATCTGCCTGATTCCGCCATTTGTCCTTTCCCAGGAAAAGGGTTGGCCCCCCTCAGGAATGTTTTTGCAATATAATGGAGTTTCTTGTGGGGCTCTGGATTTTCTCTCTCTCTCTCTCTCTCTAGCACTGGCTAGCTCGTACTCTCTCTCTCTTTGTCTGTGAATCTGTTCCTGTGTTTGTCCTGAAACAACAGATCAAGTGTAAGTATATTTGCTTTTGTTCCTTTAACTCTTTCCTCTCTTAAGAGCTTCAAATTTGATAAACCTTGTGTGCTTGTGTGAGTGATTGCCTCTGTGTGTGTGTGTTTCTGTGTGTGCCTGTGTGTGTGAAAATATTTGCTAATAAAACATCTATATTAAACATTTAGTCTGGTTCTTTCGTGGTCTGACTCCATAGACACTGGGCAAAAGATTGTGCTAAGTGTTGCCCTGCCCTCCGTTTTTGCTAAGCAGTGCTCTGCTAATTTTCCCAATTTTATAAAATGTATGTGTCCCCTCAGGGACCCCCAGAAGCCAGGGTAACAGTGTCCTGTTGTCAATATCTTCCTTTTTCTAACTGCTGCTATTCCTCTAAACAACCAATGTGTGAACTCAGAATCTGCACTCTTCTAGCTACTTTGCTCTCTCTCCAAAATAAAATGGTAATCCTTTCAGGCTTCTTCATGTGGCCATTGACCAAGACACCAATCTTACACTACTTACAATCCTTCGCCTTATCCATTTTTACATGGGCATCTTGCTATACCATATCCATTGCACTAATTACAGTGTGACTTCCCTATCTCCACTTGGATCATAGCACTAAATTCAAATGTTACTTCCTATTAGAGTAGACCCATCCAATCAATGGAAACTACATAAGTGAACAATTTATATATTCATCAGGTCTACTCTAACTGGAACTAACGACTGGGTTTAAACCAATGAGTACTGATTAGAGATCTACATTTTCTCTGGAGTAATCTTTACTTCCTGATGTTATCTACGCATTGTTTCCCCTCTCATTTGTTTCATTTCATTTGCCTACCTCCATTTCACAACTTTTAGACTGTAAATCTATAGGAACAGCAGCTATGGGTAATAGCAGCCGCACTATGCTCTTATAGCACGATTATTCCACTTTCAATATCCTATGGAATCCTGGGGTTTGCAGTTTGGGGAGGGGCCAGGGAAATAATGGCACTATAAGAGCATAGTGCGGAAATGGCCTGAGTCATTACAGATAACCAACTTTTTTTTTTAGAATGTTTATAGGATTTAATTAGACCATGCTTGGGGACGGGGAGGATTTGGGTGGAATAGCACAACAATAAACAAAGAATCTCTGTTCTGTTCCAGATATTTCACTTCTGGTCCAGTCTTCATAAAGATGATAAGCCACAATAACTCCCTGTTCTGCATCTGGTCTATAGCAGTTGTATGATGAAGAAAAAGAATTCTGTAATCACAATAATAAAAAAGGAAATGTTACTTTCTAGCAATTATCTTTTTTTTTTGTTTTGAAGAATTTTCTATGTGTGTGTGTGTGTGTGTGGTCGTAGAGAAATGCAGTTATTTTCAGGAGCCCTCAACAATTATATTCATATTATTCTTATTCAATTACAGGGCAAGAAACTAGCATTTTTGATTAGTAAGTTGATCTTGCCTGAGATCTGTACAAAGCCAAGTTTGTTTCTGGCAAAAGCTTATTGCAAGCTGTACATGAAGTGGATAGTAAATATATTGCACATTATCTGCAATATAGTTTCTAGGTGAATGGGTTTGGGAAGAGAGAAACATTTATATAAAGTGACAGTGAATCATTCAGTCAAGGTTTATAAGATTCAAACACCATGCATGCAAGATCAATTCATTCAGGCACATCTTTCCTTTGTAGGTGCATTTGCATCTATCAGCAAACACCAGATGAAGCAATAGCTTGTGACCTAACCAAGAGAGAAGAAACATGAAGTAGGCTTGGCTAGCAAGCCTTTGAGGTGCATGACACAGAAAGTTAGAAAGGCCCTTTCTGCACTACACTGTTATAGTGCTACTATTTCAGTTTCAGCATCCTGTGGAATTCTGGGGTTTGTAGTTTACTGAGTCCAAAGAACTTTCTGGTTGAGAATTCTACATGCCCCTCCCTAAATTCCAAACTACAGGATTCTGTAGGATGTTGAAAGTGAATAATAGCACTATAACAGTGTAGTGTGGAAAGGTCCAAAGAAAACTGGTTCTACCTATGGAGAACTCATTTACAAATCAGGTCAACATTCAGGTTGTGGGTTAATAAAAGATGAGGCTAAAGGAGTTTCAAAGCTTTCTGGTCTCTTTTCTTGAACTACTTATGTTATAAATATCAGCTTTTGATCTGTCTTGAGAAAGGGAAGGACTAAGTAGTTCTATCTGCCCATCCCACTTCATAGAACTTCAGAGGCTCTAATTTACAAATGAGCAACACCCAAACTAAAAAAACCATTCACAGTTAATTAGAATCTAATAAGGCACACGCCCATCAAAGGCCACATGTTTTAATTAGATTACTCAAAGAGGACTTAAGTAGTACACTGCTGTTCTTCTCCCTTAGTTGCATGTGGTTCAGATGAGTGATGTGGGAATTAGAAATAATAAATCAGTCAACTCTATCCCCACAGAAGGAAGTGCGATGCAAAGTTATTCTCAGTGAAGATTGTAAAATCTGTGCTGGACTTCTTTTTTCATCCTCCTTTCAAGAATGTCTGGAACAAAGCAACAAATACAGTTCTCTGTCTCTGTTTCTGTCTCTGATACACACACAGAGAACAGAATATTGAATGGTGGGCAATGCTTTCAGTCCTTCCACTTTTCAAGGGAAAGTAAGAATGCAGCAAATATGACTAAGGATATGGCAGCATGGGATTTAGTGTGTCTGAAAAGCGAATAAACATCTTTGTTGTTGTTATGTGCTTTTCAAATCATTTCTGATTTATATTGACCTTAAGGAGAACCCATTACAGGGGTTTTCTTGACAAGATTTGCTCAGAGGGGATTTGTCACTGCTTTCCAATAAGGCTAAGAGATAATAACTTGTCCAAGATCACCCAGTCTAGTTCAACAATCAAACCACTGGGCCATTTTGATTCTCATATACACAAGCCAAATTTAAAAAAAATAAGTCAAAGAGGCTTCAAAACACCTTATACTGAGTCTAGACAGCGCTTTGCACAACAATATTTACCAGCTTTGTGCAGAAAGGGCCATAGTACTGTATTTGTGTACTGCTAAAGGACCACAGGTATGATGGCGATCAGGATGAGAGAAGATATGAGTGAGTACTGACAGCAGTAGAGACAGATGGGAAACCCTGAGCCAAGAAGAGTTGCATGCCTCACATGATTGCTGAGACTAGCTGTTTGCATATTGATCTAGCCAAAAATAAATGCTGTGCTACAAAAAAGATCACTAACTGCTCCGAGAGAAGCCTGTAACTTTATAGTTGGCCCGTGAGCTTCCTGGACAGTATTTTGTACAATCTGATGGGAGTTGTTTTTTTGTGTCTTAAAGGCCAACCAGTTAACACTGGGTCAGTCTACTTTGTGCCAAAAGCCAGAATGAAATGACTGCTAAAATGATGTCTCCCCAGCCTGAAGTGAGAACACTGTTTGTCTTGTACAAAGGGCTAATACATCTGTTTACAAAAAATGCAAAAAGCAAACGAAGTTGGATTAGTCCATTTAAAACTCAGACGATAATAAATGGGTAAAAGTTCTTGCAACACTGAACACAGTGAGATGTGCCAACAGGAAGGGAGCCAAAGCATGGAAAACCACAAAACAAAAGGAAAGTTTCAGAATGACTGAATTCATGTTCGGTGTGAATCCAAATGCATCCAGAATTCCATAACTAAACAAACCAAAAACAATGAAAGAGAATCTCTTCCCTACGCAAAAATAACCTTGGACTAACAATTATTCAGGAGGCAGCATTGTGGAATGGTGTAAGTGTTGGACTAGGACTGTAGGAGACCAGGATTCAAATCCCTGTTCAGTCATGGAAAGCCACTGGGTGGTCTTGGCCAAATCACACTCTCTAAGCCTTGGAGGAAGTCAATGACACCCCTCCTCTGAATAACTCTTGCAAAGAAAACCTTATTATAGGATTATTGTAAGTAGGAGTCGACCCAAAGGCACATGGCAACAACAAACAACAAAGGACTCAAGATGCTCAGTGGACTTCAAGAAGCAAGGAATATTAAATATCAATTGAGAAAATATTTTAAGACATTTAAAAATTACTAACCTTGAATATTTTTCCATTTGCGCTTCTATACAATGGGGTTCCACACTTAACAGAAGAAAATGTGGGCTAAGGGAAAGAAAGTTACTCATTATGGCTGATACAAGGCAGCTTGGTGACCTTCCCATATTTTGGGCTATAAGATCCATAATCTATGACCATTGTCCATGATGCTTGAGACTTACGTCTTTTCCTCACTGGGCGAGGGAATTACCCTGTGCTGGTACTCACCAGACCTGTGTGCTCCATGCCTGGGGTCAGGCTGGTCCAGAGCAGTGTGTGGCCGTGCTCTGCACTGCTCCGGGGACGAAAATGGTGGCTTCCATTGGTGGAGGCTCTCTCTCCACCAACCGGTGAAGCTTGCCAGCTTAAAGCCTGCCCCTGGCAGATCTGCAGGCTTGCACTGGTGTGAGCCTGCAAATCTGCACTGGAGTGCAGCCACGGAGTGGCGCGCTCCGTGCTTTTGAAAGATCTGTTTTAAGGAGCCAACTACGATGGCAGAGAGAGGCTAAATATTCGACTCCCGGAACAGATGATTATAAAATAATTTCAGAAGCCTTTTTCAAAACAAAGAAAGAATGTGAGTAATTAATTGAATAATGTGGGAAAGAATGTAAGATAAGATAGTGGATTGGTTTCGATTCTTCTCCAACTGGAGGGAAAATAAAAGACTCTGTTTAAACTGCAAATAACTGTTGAAACGGACTGAAAGCAAAACAGTTTTTTTTTCCCCCTTTGTGGTCCTTGAGATATATGCCGCCTAAAAAAAAGGTCTATAAACACCCTGTTTGGAAGCGACCTACAGCAACAGATAAAACATATAATCGTCTAGTTAGAGATTTTGAAAATATAAACTTAAACTCTAACGGAGACGAAAAAGTCATTAAAATGGCGGCGAAGAAAGCTGCGAACGGAGCTAATGAAGAGATAAAAACTTTTATACACAAGCTTATTACAGAGTCTAATCAAGCTCTTGTTACTACAATAACATCTAATATAAGGGCAGAAATGGGGCAATTGCAGGAAAAAATCTCACAGGAGTTAAAAGCATTGGACCTTAAAGTGGATGATATAAAAAAAACCCAAGGGAATCAGCAGACCAGACTAGCACAACATGATGGCAGGATTTCTTTGTTAGAGAGACAAATTATCCAGCTCCAAGACCAGAACAGAAGAAACAATGTGAGGATTCGTGGATTCGCAGAGCAGCCACAACAAAGTCAAAAATCCTTGAAAGAGGAAGTTTTAAAATGGCTAAAAAGCATTGTTCCTGAGATTTTATGGGAAGATTATGACATAGAGAGAATTCATCGTGTGTCAGCTGCAAGAAGAGGAATAATTCCCAGAGATATTATAATGAGAATTGCGAATTTCAACAAGAAAGATGATTTGATGAGAGCTGTTAGAAAGAATCCAGGAATATTGAAGTATCGAGATAACACAGTGGAAATTTATAATGACTTATGCCGCGAAACAATAAATTGGAGAAGGGAAATGAAACCCTGCATCATAGTTCTACAGAGAGTTGGGATAAGATACAGTTGGGGATATCCCATCTTTCTGAAATTCCAATATGCTGGCAAATACCACAGAATAAATTCTCTTGAACAAGGATTGCAACTCCTGAGAGAACTGAAACTGATCCAGCAAGAGGAAAAGGAAGAGGAAGGTGCGGTTGGAGGAGCGGAAGAAGGAGCAGTGGGAGGAGCAACTGAAGAAGGAGCAGCGGGAGGAGCAATTGAGGAAGGAGTAGTGGGAGGAGTAACTGAAGAAGGAGCAGCGGGAGGAGCAACAGGAGGAGCAAAGAAGAAGACTTCGGGAGATAAACGAAAGGACAGAGGCTGAGGAAGAGAGGGAAAAAAAATATGGGAAAGAAAATAAATCGGGAGAGGGTATTGGTCTCTATGCCGGGAGTTGGCATACCTTCACACACACCCCCAGGACCATGGCTGGTCGTTTCCAAGGCAGAAGCGCTTTGGAGGAAGAGGGGGGAGAAATGTTTGTGTGGGGAGGGGAGGGGAGGGCGGGAAGGGGGAGGGGAGTGGGAGGGGGGAAGGGAAGGGGAAGGGGAGCACCATCACATTAAAGAGCCAATGGGGAGTGGGATTAGAAAATTCAAAATATGAAAAATGGAGAATAGATTGAGAATATCAACATTGAATGTGAAAGGTTTGGGGTCAATAATAAAGAGAAAAAGGATAGAATCGATATTAAAAAAAGATAAGGCCGATATAATTTTTTTACAAGAAACACATGGAAAAAGAGATAAAAAAAATGAGCTTAGATTGAACTGGGTAGCCATTTATGAGGAAGCATTTGGTACATCCAAATCAAGAGGAGTTGCAATAATAATTTCCAAAAGATGCAATTTCATTGTAACAAGTGTGGAGTTAGATGAAAAAGGTAGATATGTAATTATACAAGGTGAAATAGATGGAGAAACATATGGCATAATGAATATTTACGCACCTAATGAAAAGCAAAAAGAGTTTTATGAAGAAATATTTAATAAGATCAAAAAAATGAAAGGAGACTATACAATAATCGCAGGTGATTTTAATATGGTGATGGATAGATGGAAAGATAAATCAGATCCATCAATTAGAGATAGATATAATAATATAACAATTTTGAATAAATTAGTGAGTAGAAATGAACTGATAGATGTTTGGAGGCTAATAAAGGGTGAAGAAAAGAAATATACGTATTATTCATCAGTTCATAAAAATTACTCAAGAATAGATTATATTTTTGTTTCAAAGAATATGATACCTAGATTAATAAATACAGAAATTGAAACAATAAAAGTGACAGATCATGCTCTGATGAACTTGGATATAACTATGAAAAGGAATTATAGAGAAGCAAAAAGGTGGAGACTGGATACTAAGTTATTTAATTATAAGGAGATAGTAAATAAAATAGAGAAGGAGTGGCAAGAAATTTGGGATATAAACAATAAGGAAGTAACACAAGATGTATTGTGGGATACAATGAAGGCAGTGGTAAGAGGATTATGCATTAAAGAATCAAGCAAATTAAAGAGACAATTAGGAGAGAAAAAATTAAAATTAGAAAAAGAAATAAAGGAACTAGAGAATGATTATATAATAGATAGAACTAAACAGAAATTAATAATATTACAAGCAAAAAGAGATGAATTAGAAAAGATAGAAATGGACGAAGTTCAGAAAAATCTAATATACTTGGAAAGGGAATACTTTGAATATAGTAATAAAAATTCTAAAATGCTGGCTAAATCAGTACAATCAAAAAAAACTAGAAATATGATTGGCGTAGTTAAAGATAAATTTGGTAAAGAAAAAAGGTTGATGAAAGAGAAATTAAAAATATTTGAGGAATTTTTTCGAGAATTGTATTCAGCAGAAGATAAATCTTTAGAGAACATAGAGGAGTATATTAATGAAAATTGGAAAGTAAGATTAACAGAACAAGATAAAGGATTGATGGAAGAAATGATATCAGAAGAGGAAATAGAAGAAGTAATAAATAATTTAAAAGGAGGAAAATCACCAGGATTGGATGGACTAGGTCCAGAATATTATAAAACATTTAAAAAAGGTTTAATTCCTAAACTAAAAGTGTTATATAATAGTATATTGAGGGGTGAAAAAATTCCATTATCATGGAAGCAGTCACTAATAATATTAATTTTAAAACCAAATAAGGATCCTATGGATCCAGGTTCTTATAGACCAATATCTTTAATAAATCAAGATGCAAAAATCTTGACAGCAATAATGGCGAAGAGGTTAAATAAATTTATTTATAAGTATATACATAAAGATCAATGTGGTTTTATTCAAGGAAGACAGATGGCAAATTTAATAGGGAAAACGATAAATAAAATAAATATAATGGACAGAGATAAACAAAAAGCTGGAATTTTAGCCCTAGATATATTTAAAGCCTTTGATTGTGTGGAATGGCCGGCATTAAAAACAATTTTAAATAAAATAGGATTAGGAGAGAGATTTAAAGGGTTAATAAATCAATTGTATTCACATAATACATCTGTAGTGATGGTAAATGATGGATTTACAGAACAGATTCAAATAACAAGAGGAACGAGACAAGGATGTCCATTATCTCCAGTTTTATTTGCAATAGTTATAGAAATGTTAGCGAATGTGATAAGAAATGATGAGAATTTGGAAGGAATAGGAGTTAAGGAAAAAAATAAAATAAGCTTATTTGCAGATGACACATTGTTGACAATTAAGGATCCAATTGAAAAGATAGATAGGATAGATAAACATTTAATAGAGTTTGGGGGAAGAGGGGTTTGAAATAAATTGGGCCAAATCAGAAATAATGTTATTTAATTATACTAAAGAAGAAGTACAAAAATTTATAAGAGTAAAAAATTTATTAAAAAAAAAGAATCAATTAAATATTTAGGAATAGAGATTACAAAAAATTTACAAAAATTACAGGAAAAAAATTTCAAGAAATTAAGATTAGAAACAAAAAGGAAATTAGAAGAAAAAATAAAGCTATCGTGGTTTGGTAGAATAGCAGTGGTAAAAATAAAATTTTACCTAAAATTAACTTTTTGTTTAGAATGCTACCAATAAAAATATAGAGGAAGAATTAAAGGAGTGGCAAAAGATATTAAATAATTTTTGTAATGGAAATAAAAAATCGAGGATTAACAAGAAATATTGGTATAAAAGTCAAAAAGAAGGGGGCCTGGGACTTCCAAATTTAAAATGGTATTATTATGCAAATCAATTGAGATATATCATAGGGGGGGTTTTGGGAAAAGGGTGATTTAATTGGTTAAGATAGAAGATATATTTTGAGACAAAATTAGAAAATATTTTTTTTAGGAATTTTTCAAAAAAAAAATGGAGAAGATAGAAAATCCTTTTATAAAAAATATAATAGAAATATGGAAAAAAAATAAAAGAAAATTAATACCGAATATATCAATATTAACTCCGATAGTGATGAGGGAAAAAATTTCCAATAAATTTAAGAGAAATAATAGAGAAAGAAATAAAAAAACAAAAAATTTATAGATTAAAAGAATGGATGAAAATAATATAAATAAAGAAAATGAAAGAGAGATTGCGGGAAACTAAAATATCCTGGTTTAATTATATACAATTAGAGCAATGGACAAAGAGTATGAAAAGATATGTTAAGGATTTTAAAGAATATACTAAATTTGAACAAATTATTATTCAAAAGAAAATATGCAAGAAAATGAAATATAAAAGGTATTACAAGTGAAATATATAAAATATTAGCAAAAGAACAAGAAGAGGATTTTCTTAGAAAAATATGGGAGGAAGAATATCAAAATATAGATATACAAGAATGGAGAAAAATTTGGAAACAACTCATTTAAAAAAATTATCAATAAAAATAAAAGAAATTTTTATAAATTAGTTGGAAATGGTATTTTTCCCCGTGAAATTAAATCAAATAATAGAAATATTCAAGATTATGTTGGAGAGGATGTCAAGAAATTGGTACATATATGCATATGTGGTGGAATTGCAATAAGATAATGGAGTTTTGGCAAAAGGTTTTTAAAGAGATAAAAGAGATTATAGGAGCAGATATACCAGTATGTCCAAATATTGCATTGTTATCTATATATGATAAGGTTGAGTGTACTCAAGTAAAGAAAGAATTAATAACAAATTTGTTAACTGCAGCGAGATTAATAATAGCAAAAAAATGGAAAGCAAATGAAAAATTTCAAATAGAGGAATGGTATAACGAAGTGTGGAAAATCGCAATTAATGATAAACTAACATGTAGAATTAGGTTTATGAAAGGTTTGGTTAAAGGGAATGATTTTGAAGAAATTTGGAAAATATTTTTGGATAAAGTTTTGAAAAGAGATAGTAATACTACCCTGTCAAAAGAAGAATGGCAATTTTGGAAAGTGGATTAAATAAAAAGTTGGCTCTGGGGGGTGGGTATTTTTTAGTTTTAGTTTTGTTTTTCTTTTATGTTGTATATTTTGTAATTCTTAGTAGGTGTGTGTGTTAAACTTGTGATTTATAGATTTAAAAGGATAAGTGATGTCAATGTTTTTTTAAAAAAAAAGTTAAAAGAATTAACAATAGAAATAGATTAAAGGGGATGTGAAAAATATTGAATTAAATGTGAAATTATAATAGTTGAACAGATTTATAAATTTAAGGGTAAAGGTGCAAAATAACAATGAAAGTTAGTATTGCTTAAGAGAAGAGAAAAAAAAGAAAAAGAAAAAAAATTATTTTTTTTTAATTCACTATTATGTATATCACATGGTGTTTAATTTTTTTTTCTTGTTTTGTATTTGTGATTTAGTTATATAATTAATAAAAATTTAAAAAAAAAAAAAGAAAGATCTGTTTTAAGCGGTCTTTCAAAAGCACACTGAGCAACCACTTTGGGTCTTTCCGGAGTGGGCTGAGGTCCTGAACTACACAAAGTAATCCAGACCCAGTCCGCTCCCAGGTGCAGTCGTCCTCCCTGGGGGACACTCTGCACTGTTTCAAAAACCCCATGTGGAATAGGCCTTATAGAATCTGCATTCCAAAATATTACACAGGTACTAGGTTGCCTACTAGGTTGCCTTATGGGATGGAGTTGTGGCATTCTGATTCTATTTGAAAAGAAAAAATCTCTCCCTCCAAGTCCATAAAGACTGAAGGAAATTTTTAAAATGATTCTCCAGAGCCTATTGAACAGTTTCTATCTGCTCTCTGGTGGTAGGAACTATGAATTGCAGTTTAACTGATCTACTGTTTTGAAGGAGGGGAATGGTGCCTGTAGCAGCTAAGTAAGTCCAGACTCAAGCTGTCTAGATTTTCCTCACAGACTAGAACATTTGATAGACTTTTCTGCTATCTTGTAGAGGTTTCCAGTTTAAACAATCTGGTATAAGAGTCAGTGACTCTGCTAAGGAAATTGCTGAACAAGAAGAGATCAAAGGAAGCAAAAACAACAACAACCAACCAACCAAATTAGTTGAGAAGCACACTGGAACAGTAATGTTCGTAATATTGATGGGCATAGGTATAATTGTCTTTTCTTCCTTCTTTCAAATGTTGTAGAAAAAGAAGCAAACAAGAACAGAAGAGAGAAAGGGTAAAGATGGATCCTGGATCCACTGAGAGATTTGCATTTTGTGATAGTGATGTCAGAAAAATTCCAAGTGTTTCAGAGTTCGAAAATGCTGTTTTCGGGACTACAAATTCCAGAATCCACAAATAGCAAACTACATCAAATGCAGCTGAAAAAAGTACATAGAGAGATATTTTGCTGAAATTCTTGCCTGCTACCTGGTCATTCATTAAGAGGAGAAATTATTTTTTACTATCTATAGCTGTTATATATCTAAAATATAAAAGTCAAAGTTTGTTTGTCTATATCAGGCAAAGACCTCATATGATTGGCTGCCTGAGAAGATTCTATGGAATCCTGGGGTTTGCAGTTTAGGGAGTGGCTTTAGAATTCTCAGCCAGAGAGTTCTTGGGTCTCAGTCAACTGTGTCGATCTTGAATAGGTCGATTGCTATGGAGGCAAGGTCTAGCAGCAAGGAGGAGGGCAGTGTATTCCCTCAGGAACCCAACCTCTGTATCTTAATAACTCTGAAAACAGATTGGATTGAGGAATATGGGGAAAAGTTACAGGTATTGGACAAGACAGTTTTGAGAACTGTGCCAATAAGGAGGAAGAATGGAAGGCATATGGAGAAACCAGAATGGTTGACTAAAGAACTCTCAGCTGAGCTAAGTGTTAAGAGAAACATGTATAGGAAATGGAAGAAGGGGGAAACCACCAAAGAAGAATTTAAGCAAGTAGCCAGGAGATGTAGGGAGGAGGTCAGAAAGGCTAAAGCACAGAACGAACTTAGGCTGGCCAGAGACATTAAAAACAATAAAAAGGGCTTTTTCAAATATGTCCACAGCAAAAGGAAAAGAAAGGAGACAATAGGGTCGCTGCGCAGAGAAGATGGCAAATTACTCACAGGGGGAAGAGAAAAGGCAGAGCTACTTAACACCTTCTTTGCCTCAGTTTTTCCCCAGAAGGATACAAGCACCCAACCTGGCGGTTGGGGAGCAGGGGAGGAAGCAGAGGAAATGAGGCACATAATAAGTAGAGAGGTGGTACAGGAATACCTGGCCACACTGGATGAATTCAAGTCTCCAGGGCCAGATGAATTGCATCCTAGGATATTAAAAGAGCTGTCAGAGGTCATTTCAGAACGACTTGCTATAATCTTTGAGAAATCTTGGAGGACAGGAGAAGTTCCAGCAGACTGGAAGAGAGCAAATGTTGTCCCCATCTTCAAGAAGGGAAAAAAAAGAGGACTCAAATAACTACCGCCCAGTCAGCCTGACGTCAGTACCCGGTAAGATCCTGGAGCAGATCATTAAGCAGTCAGTTTCTAATCATTTAGAAAGCAATGCGGTAATCACGAGAAGTCAACATGGATTTCTCAAAAATAAGTCATGCCAGACTAATCTTATCTCTTTTTATGATAGAGTTACTAGCTTGATAGATGAAGGGAATGCTGTGGATGTAGCATATCTCGATTTCAGTAAGGCCTTTGACAAAGTTCCCCATGACATTCTTGCAAAGAAGCTAGTTAAATGTGGGCTGGGCAGGGCTACTGTTAGTTGGATTTGTAATTGGTTGACCGATTGAACCCAAAGGGTGATCACAAATGGCTACTTTTCATCCTGGAGGGAAGCGGGGTGCCACAAGGGGTTCTGTCCTAGGCCCAGTGCTGTTCAATATTTTTATCAATGACTTGGATGAAGGAATAGAGGGCATGCTCATCAAATTTGCAGATGATACCAAATTGGGAGGGGTTGCTAATACGCCAGAGGACAGGATCAAAATTCAAAATTACTTGGATAGATTGGAGAGCTGGGCCAAGGCGAACAAAATGAAATTCAACAGAGAGAAGTGTAAGGTCCTACACTTAGGTAGAAAAAATGGAATCCACAAATATAGGATGGGGGACACGTGGCTGGGTAGCAGTATGTGTGAAAGGGATCTAGGAGTCTTCATAGACCACAAGCTGAACATGAGTCAGCAGTGTGATGCGGCAGCCAAGAAAGCCAATGCAATTCTCGGCTGCATCAATAGGAGAATGGTGTCTAGATCAAGGGAGGTACTGGTACCACTCTACTCTGCTTTGGTTAGACCCCATCTTGAATACTGTGTCCAGTTCTGGGCACCCCAATTCAAGAAGGATATTGACAAGCTGGAGCAAGTCCAGAGGAGGGCGACCAAAATGGTGAGAGGCCTGGAAGCCATGCCCTATGAGGATAGACTTAGAGAGCTGGGTATGTTTAGTGTGCAGAAGAGAAGGCTAAGAGGGGACATGATAGCCATGTTTAAATATTTGAAGGGATGCCATGTAGAGGAAGCAGAGGGCTTGTTTTCTGGTGCTCCAGAGACCAGGACAAGGAGCAATGGATTCAAGCTGCAGGAAAGGAGATTCCACCTGAACCTCAGGAAGAACTTCCTGACAGTCAGGGCTGTCCGGCAGTGGAATCTGTTGCCTCGGAGTGTAGTGGAGTCTCCTTCCTTGGAGGTTTTTAAGCAGAGGCTTGATGGCCATCTGTTGGGAGTGCTTTGAGGGTGTTCCTGCATGGCAGGGGGTTGGACTGGATGGCCCCTGTGGTCTCTTCCAACTCTACATTTCTATGATTCTATTATTCTATGATTCTATGAGAATTAAAGACACAGGATCTCAAATCTTTCTAACAAGTATTACCTATGAGAAAATAAAATCCCGGGCAACACCGGGTATATATGCTAGTAATTTATAGAAGAGATATGTTCATAGCTTATGCAAGAAAATTCCCCAGAAGATATTATTCTTGTTGCTGTGTGCCTGCAAGTTATTTCTGACTTATGGCAATCTTATCACAGGGTTTTCTGGGATTGGTATGTGTGACACACCAGGGTCACTTAGTAGGTTTCCTAGCTGACTGCAAATATTTAACAGGGAAGAAAAGGAAACCCCCCTTCCACCCATGTGTGCTCTCTAGTTTCTGATGATTTCCTGAATCTCAGATGAGAAGAGCCAGGAAAACAAACTGTATCAATATTCAGTTGGGTAGACTCAATCAAGGAAGACATATCCCCGAATCTGCAAGATCTGAGCAGGGTGGTTGAGAATAGGGTGACCTGGAGATCTCTCATGCATAGGGTCATCATAAATTGAAGTTGACCTGACAGCAGTTAACAACTACAAGATAGTTGGAAAACACCTTTGGACACAGAGAATGAAATAGAGCTGGACAAAAGTGCCTTCTCATTCCTTTGCCTCAGAGCTACCTTGGAAAATGCTGATCTTTCCTCCTAGAAAGAAGGAACTGAGAATATGTTTCTTCTTTTGAATCTTAATCACCTTAATCATAGGTGGACCTTAGAAAAGTTGCTTTGGGAATGACTAGCTCTGAATCAGGGCTGTTGAAGCTTATCTATTATCTGGCTGAATAGCTAATCATTTAGTTCTATATCTGGTTCACATCTCAGCAAGCAACCCAAAAGTCCCACAGGGAGAGGCTAGGGTGCCCTCAGCTGTTCTAGATTTCCTTCTCCACCAGTGGAAAGAAGGGTCCACAGATAGAGAAAGCTCATGGATCAGCATCAAGGTTCACAGAAAATTAGTGCAAAATACTTTTTGTCCCAATAAATTACATTGGTTAAAAGAAGAAAGTACCCCCAATATCAAAAGGCAGTGGAGTTGATGGGATGATTGGTCTGATAGTCATTATAGGCTGTAAAAAAATTGTGACTACAATCCTAGTGATTGTAGTGAAGCTTAGTGAAGTATAATATTCCACCAGCATAATTCAGCCCCCCTTCTCCTGTCCCAACACAACTGATCTTGTCCATGTCAGAACGCACTCCCATGGCCAGCTACTGACCAAGGAAGAGTCAGTGATGTAGATTGGAGTCAATTGACTTGGACTCAAGTTGGAGTCAAGTCACTTCAGTGACTTGACTTAGATTCAACTTGGTGATAAATGACACACTGACTTGACTCAACTTGTGACTTGTATATTTTTAGTGACTGACTTGCTGCCCTTGGTTCAGTTACAAAACACTGTCATCCAGAAACCTTACAACTTTGAACAATGCTTCCATCTCTTTTTGCCTATTGGTCACATGATGATCTGTCTCAAGCCCAAAGCTTGGGCCATTTCTTGGAAGGGAACAGCAAATGTGTTAGGCAGAAGGCATGAGGTAGGACTGAGGTCTGCTTGGCAGCCTGTCCCCACTGCATATCAGAGGAGCCTTCTAAAACTTTTCCTAACAGCAGAAGGCAAGACTCAACCCCAGAGTGCAGGGAAAGATCCTTCCTTCTAAAGCTTTCAAAACTTCAGTAATGAGTAGTAAGAAGGATCCTATTCCTCACTTCAGAAGCAGGCTCCCAGACTTGAGACTTGGCTTGAAAGTCTCTTCCAACAACTTGAGACTTGACTTGAGACTTTCAAGCCAAGTCTCTTTCCCCAAGACATTGTCATCCCACATTGGGTACAGGAGAAGGACACGCCTCAGACAACACTTATGCACAATATCATCCATGTCCCATTATTCTCCCATCCCTAAGCGGCACAATCGCACTACAAATCATTGATGGGTTTTAGCCATCAATGATTGGCAATTGCGCAGCCCTCCTGCTTCCCTCCTACACTTACCTGAGCTGTGGAGGGTCAGGAAGGGCAATGGCCATACTTCCTGCCCCAGGACAGTCTGTCAGAGTGCCTGGCTGCACTGCAGAAGGAAGAGGCATGGCCATTGCACCTCCTCTCTCTTGCAGGCAGCTGGTGCAGAGGGGAGTGCTCCTATTGTGCTCCCCTTCTGGGAGAGACTCTACTGGGATCCCCACGGAATGCTGCCAGGATCAGGTAGAGTGCAGAAAGGGCCTTGGAGTAAAAGACTTAAACACATCATTGGGAAGAGCAGCCAGCTTCCACAACTGCGGGGAAAAAATGTCATTGCTTTATATTTCCAGCAAGAAACACAAATACTGGAGATCTTGGAAGAAGACTTCTTTCTTCTGCCAGCTGCAGAACTATAGAGGGATACTGCCTATGTGCTCCCCTCCTCAACTACTCATTGATCTCTGTGGCATGCTACAATGTGGAGAAGGTCAGTTGTGCTAGGGAGGGTGACACTGCAGAAGGAGGCACTGATACCTGATAAACTGCTGAAACTTCAGAACATTGTTAACAATTCTTCAGGTGACAACATTGTACCTACATTATAGGTTTAGTTCTATGTCTATTATGCAACAAAATATGATTAGGAGGTATGATGAAGTTCTGGAGGTGTAGCAGTGCAGCCTAGAGACAGGTTGCTAGGCAGCCAGGATAGCATCTCAGGAGAGAAATCCAGCCCAGTAGTGCATGGGAAGGGCTTGGGGCTGAGAGAAAAATTGATATAAATCCAAGTACCTGTGAATATTTATTTCTTCAATGAGAGCCTAGCAAGGAGCTGGAGAGTAAAGTCCCTAAGTCAGAGTAAGTTATTGTTTTGGGAGGTTTAGTTCTCAGTGGAAGCCTAGTGAGAGGCAGCAGAGTAATTAAGCTCTAGTAAGATTGGGTCAGAGAGTGTGACCTAGATTGGGGGTTAAGCCTTTGGTGGGAGTGTAGCCAAAGGGCTGTTGTATCATACTTGTGCCTTATATGAAACGCTAAAAATATAATTTAACTGTTTCTGAGCAGGGAGTTACCTGTTATATTGTCTAAAAAGTACATTGAGGAAAAATGTATCTACTCTGACTTGAATTTGAAGTCAAACATGCTATTTTATTCTTATTGTTGTCTTATTAAATGTTACAGTTTATTTTTGTAAACACTGACTTGGCTTGAGTTGTATATAGTATAGAAGTCAACATAGAAAACACATTACTATAAAATTATTAAGTGCTTCTAAACAAACATTGAGAACCCTCACCCTTTTACACAAAGATGATGTTATAAGGGGGAGGGCAGAGCTGTGTGGTAAAGACCTTACCAGATTAGGTAACTGCCGCACCAATCTAGGGCCCTTTCCTCACCTTACCTTGTTCTGGCGCTGGGGTGTGGGGATTACGTGAGCAGCCTCTGCTGAGAGGCTCTGCCTTCCCTGCTGCTTCAGCTCTGCACGAGCTGCCTGCCTGTGCAAGACCCCTGCCTCTTCCTTCCACAGTGCAGCCTGGGACCTTTCCAGGCTGCACTGGGGCAGGAAGCATGACCGGCCAGGCTCCAGAGGCTCCACACGCCAGGTAAGTGTGAGCAGAGCCCGGGAGCTATGTGCGACCATGCACCATTTTCGGCTTGAAGCTGAAAATGAAAAAGTGTGCTATCGGCCCCTGCCGGCCCCTGGAGCATCGTGCGATTGTGAGTGCATCGTGCAGATCACTCCTTGCAATCATGCAATGCTCCAGGCCCTCTTTCGCATGGAAAATGCCGTGCAAAAGGAGAAGTAAAGGCCTGTCACAAGAGGGAATGAAAAGTCCCACCCTGATGCATGAGAATTAAAAAGGATAAGGAAATATGAAAAAGAGGGGAAGAGGATCAAAACACTTCTACCCTTTGCTCTGAATGTCACCTGTCTTGGCAGGACTTGGGAAGTGAAGATTCCTCTGCCATAATCTCTCCCTCCCCACATCCTGTAGCACTGCTCTCCTAATGTCCCTTTGAAGGGATGAGCTAGAGTGTCTATAGTGACCCACAGATTAAATAAGGCGTGCAAAACCAGCAGGATGATGCCTTTGACCAGACCAACTGGTGCAGACATGAGAATCATTTTCCTATGGTTCCTAGCTCTCCAGTTTGTGTTATGCATAACATAACAAACTGCTTATAGCAAAATGGCATGCAAACAATGTCCTTAGTCACAGATGATGACACCTTATCTGAAGCTCCTGGCACAACTATAGCAGCAGCATCTTTGTTTTCCTGGACAGTCATAATCATGCCTACAACAATCTATCCCAGGGACAGTGCACTTAAGTGGAAATAATGGGCAATCTCAAGGCATCACTAGGGAAGTATAACAGGGTGATTGTTAACCAAATAACCAGACATTGAATTCCACAGGATGTTGAAAGTGGAATAAAAGCACTATAACAGTGTTTCATAGAAATGGCTAAAGCCTCTGACAAAGAAGTGTTTTTAACAGTGGCCTGCATTTTCTATCAGCTACTGAATTAAGTATATAGACATTTAGTTAAGTATACTCTATCTGTGAACAAGTTTACAGAGCTCCATACCAATGGATCCTGATCACATTGAATTTCATAAATGGAGATCCTAATCCCATGGAATTTGTGTAAATAATGCTCAGCCAAATACAGTTACAGCTCCTTTTCAGATTTTGCCTGACAACATAGAGAAATCAGGAGGGAATGGAACAGGAATGAATTTTATGTCTCCACTTCTTTCTACACACTCACAAAGCTGAATGCTTAATTGTGGTTATTTGAGCCTCTGAATAAAAGGGAATACATTGCTTTTGGTTTCATACATGGTGCTGCAATTCACCATCACTGGGAGGGAACTTGTTAAACCTAAGTTGGTGTGGGGGAGTTTCATTGTTCTTTTGTATACTTTATTTTGCTGACATTACTCTTAGCATCAGGAGAGGCAACACAGCTGTGCTCAGCAGCTTGCTGGACATAGTTCTAACCTGAAAAATGCCCTTGCTATAGCATTGTTCCATAGCATTTGGGAGCTGAAAAATCTAAGATTATTGCTGTTATGATGGCAAATATGAAGGATGAGAGGATCTTTCCCTATTCAGTTTTTCTGTTCTTTTTCTTTATGTTTCCTTTCTTTTGAATTCAGATTTAACTAGGTGAATTTCAAAAATGCCAAAATTAGAGCAGGTATGGTTTCCCTCAGCTCTCAGTGTCATCAATTTCCTTCCCCTCTCGCTGTCACATTGCCAGTGCTCAGTTGTTCAATGTGCATCATCCATTGAAAAGCATCAATTCATCACTCATTTATTACCTCTCAGCCTGGCAGAGCCTCTGGAGTGATATTGCTGTTGATGATGCTGTGTGCCATCAAGTCATTTCCGACTTATGGTGACCCTAAGGGGACCCTATCATGGAGTTTTCTGAGGCTGAGAGTATGTGATGGACCCAAGGTCACCCAGTGGGTATCCATGGCAGGAGACGCTTCCGCACAAGACCTGGCCCCTCCTGAAACTGCAAACCCCAGGATTCCATAGGATGTTGCAAGTGGAATCATAGCGCTATAACAGCCTAGTGCGGAAATGGCTTGAGTGAGGAATTAAACCCTAGTCTCCAAGGACATAGTACAATGTTCAAACCACTATACCATACTGGCTCTATGACAACTAAAAAGAGATCAATATTGTCTTTAAAAACAGGTCAAGGTAATTTTAAAAAACAATTTTTCAATCCACATAATTAGAGCAATCAGAAGGGACAACCAAAGTCAGTAAAGATTCTGTTATCCTGTTTACTGGGGGTCCCGGGAGGGACACCTAAATAACCAAACAACAACACACTTTGGGGAAAATTAGCTTAGAGCACTGCTGGCAAAATGAGAGGAAGGGTAACGCAGCAGGATCTTGTAACCCAATGTTTACGGGATCAGGCCAAGTCAAGAAGCAAACCGTGTTGGAAATAATGAATGATCTTTATTAAATACAGGCACACAATGTAAGCAACACACGCACACAGTTAACTATGGAAAATAAAGGTTTGAGTATGATAGAGGGATTTTCAGAGGGATAGTTGATTTGGGTGATACGGAACCTGTTCCTGGAGTCTGGAAAGAAGATAGAGAGTGATGCTGGGGTGCAATGTAGCTCAGCACGTGGGGCTGAGGGGAAGTTCGCCAGGCAAAGCGGCAGCAAGACAGTCTGGAACTCAGGAGTGATCCAAGGAAGGTCTCGGAATCAGGGGTTTTTATAGGAAGAAATGTGACTGCAGGCTATGCCATACTTGGGGAAAACAATGTGTTTTAGGAGTGGGACAAAGCTTTGGAAAGGTCAGAATTTAGCATGATTGAGTTAAGTCTGAATTGACAAAGAGTTAGCCAGTATGCAAATGCTCAGTACTTGGCAGTTGAGTATTCAGCTTGCCAGGTTGCCTGCTTGGGGCAGGGAGTCCTTTGTAAACAGCATGCATACATAATGAAGGTGTTTGCAGAGAGGTCACCTAAAGCAAGGATCTGGCTATTTCTGGCATGCCTGGGTGGAGGATGGAATGTTCAGCAATTAGTGGCTGAGCCTAGTCTGTGCTTGTTCGGGGGCCTCACAAACACGTGGAGAGGGGTGGTAGAAGAGAGTCAAATTATTGATATCAAAATGATATCTAAGGGTATCTCCAAGTAGGCCTAAACTGCAGTAACAATTCGGTTGGCCTCCAAAGAGCTCAAGAGAGAACATGTGATATCTGTGTTATTACCAGTGAATGAGAGGAAAGAAAAGGACAGGGGCTATGGTGCAGGAAGAACAAGACTGGCTGTGAATCTACTAGTGTCCCAGCTATCACCTTTGTCTCTGGTACTGAGGAATATTTAGTCCAGTCCTTTACATGATCTAAACCAGTGCTTTGTAAGCTATCTAATGCAGAGGGCAGGCAGGGTGTTGTTTCCCAATGTGCAAAGGACCAGCACCATATTAGTGCTCATTGTTTCTACAACTATTTCTTTTTTTCCAGGGAACTCACCACAGACTGGCAGCCAATAGCTTGCAGATTGGCTCCAGTTTGCAGACTGCCACTTTGGGCAGCACTGGTTTAAATGTTTTCCCTCCCGTTCAATTGTAATTTGTCCCTCATTGTAATAGGTATGTCAGATCTCCTAAAGTTCAGATCTCTTTTTGATGATTTGGCAGTATTGCTTTGAAAGAGGTTGACAATGAGGCTTGTTTGTCCTCCAGGAAGTCTTGCCTTCATTCTCCCTTGGCTTTGTTTGCCTTCAAGGCCATTTCCGCACCAGCCTGTTATAGCGCGATGATTCCACTTTCAACATCCTCTGGAATCCTGGGATTTGCAGTTTCGGGAGGAGCCAGCCAGCTAGTGCAGAAATGGCCTTAGTTTCTCTTCACCAGTGCAGTCAAGTAGCCTCATAGTCTTGGTGACATTGTGGCACCCTCCTTTTCACTACGTATTGTCTAGTTCACTGGGATCTTTGGTATGATTATTCTCAAGAGAAATAAGAAAGATTCCTTATAAAGAAAAAAGTTAGCAACAAAGAGGGAATGACAATGGCAGTGCTCGAAGACTAATGTACACTGTCATGATTAAGGAGTCATATTTTAGTTTGGGGGGATATCTAATTTGGGACAGGGGTACAAAGGAAGGGTTTAAAATCACTCAACATAGCACTTCTTCTCCACCTTCCTCTGAGGCTCAATGTGTGACTTGGTCAAGGTCATCCAGTTGGTTTCCATGAGCAGAGATTTGAACCCTGGTCTCCAGAGTCATAGGCCATTTCTGCACTACACTGTTATAGTGTTATTATTCCAGTTTCAACATCCTGTGGAATTCTGGGGTTTGTAGTTTACTGGGACGAAAGAGCTCTCTGCCTGAGAATTCTAAAAGCCCCTCCGTAAACTGCAAACCCTAGGATTCCATAGGAGGTTGAAAGTGGAACAATACCACTATAACAGTGTAGTGCGGAAATGGCCATAGTAAAACACTCAAACCACTTGCAGAACTGAAAAGGCCTGATACTGGATATCACCAAACAAGTTTTTCAGTTCAAAATACTGCTCCTTCTTTCACCTTCCCAATTAAAAAATGTTATATTAACTTTGATGCTTCTGGAGTTATCTTTCTACAGTCAAAGATGTGCTTATGTTAACAGCCTGCCTCAGCTAGAATGCTGTTAGCTTCCTGTCTTTAAATAATATTTTCAATAATGCAGAACCATGTGCTTTTACTTTCTTTTCCCCAATATTGCAAATTCACTACCTCCTTGCATGTCCCTAGCATCTTTAAACAACTAGAGTCTCCTGCCGTGACTGTTTGTTGGCTGTTGAAGGGAGCACTCATGCAGCACCTGGTTCCGGCTGCATTTCTGTAGCCGGGAGAAAGAAGCTTACCTTTCCCTCTTGGATGTCTAGCTGAAGATCTGAGAGAACAAACCAACTTTTCCCCTGCCCTAGTTTCACATTATAGTCAGATGCTGCCTGGTTACCTCCCTCTGCCCAGAGTAAACAGATATAGCAGTGGGCCCCAACTTTAAAGCTGCCTTCTGAGAGCAAGAGATATGTGAAATTGCATGGGCAGTGTTATGTCCTCCCCACATAAGGTAGGATTGCAACCCATAAGTATTTTCTCAGTGTTCTTGATGGGTCTAGCCTTCACAGATTTTAGACCTGTGTGGCAGTATGGTACTGTATGCCACTGAAACTGTAGCTGAGCAATTCTGAAACTGTCTAGCTTCTATTTAGGAATATACACTCTTTGACCTATGACCAATGTTTAAAGTGTTGCACAAGTCACAGAAACTACATATGGAGAAACACCATGGCTGGGTGTGGTTTGAAAGGCCACAGCATCAACAGAGGCCAAAAGAACAACTTTTTATTTCCTCATTGTTACCTTCCTAAAAGGATTTCGAAATATTTCCCTAGCGTGGTACTTATAACTCAAGCCAGCTTCTGGCAATATCATGAAAACATGTGCCATCTTGCTCTGTTTGGCTCTCCTCATGGTTTGGGAGGTGCAAAGCCGAAACTATCTTTACAGTCTAATTATTTGTCCAGGCAAAAGTCCAATTTCATACTTCTGATGAGGAAGAACAATCTCTATACTTGTTGGACACACATTATGCAAACACACAGACAAAACATACATATGTGGCAAGGTTCATAATTCCACAGAGAGATACCTTAACACTGCACACAGTAAGATGCTTAGGAAGTAATAACAGCTCTCTGGCTCTTCCCACTAAGCCATCCCATCCTTTTCCATCCTTCTGAATTGGTATCTTGATCGCAGACTGGTTAACTTGTTGCTGGCCTGGACTGTTTCATGCAGTCACCTTCTTTTACCCACATAAACAGAGTGAGAGTCTATGTAGTATCATGGTTAGAGCACTGGAACACCATACCAGCCTAAAAACCCCTGAACTAGCCTAGTTTCAGAAGAGAGGCACACTTGGGCCTGGTTAATACCTGGAGAGGAGGCCACCAAGGAGCCACCACCAGCTAGTACCAGGGTCTTCAGGTAACAGGATGAAAGAATCCCACATAATACCCTGGAGACACATTGCTGCCAGTCATGTACAAAAATGTGATACTAAGGGAAATTACAAATAAAAATAGATGTGCATGTTTAGGCTTTTCTTTCCTCTTTTAAAGACACAGTCTTTGTGGAAATTTGATTAAATGGGTTTATGAGAATACCTGTGAAACTGACAAGAAATCAGAACACAGATCCATCCATGCTTACTCAGTGATGGGTTTAATACCCTCAGTCATAAAACCACATTTTTTACTCTGATATGCATTGACGATGCCTGCTGCCTATCTAGTGGTGAAGAAAAGCACCTTGCACATTCTCAGAGACTTTCTCTCACAATTTTTTAATAAATTACTTCTTTATTTATGCTTTTTGTTCAAGAATTTCCACCCCAGGTCTTCCCATTTAGTTCCTATCTTTTTGCCATCACTACGCATAATTCTTTACTAAAATGTATTTGGCTTTAGGAGCACTGATATAGGTTTCAAAATGGAGCAAGGAACAAAGAGCAGATTGTTGCAAAATAAGCAAATGTTCATAAATGTTTATTCACACCATCTGCTTTAGGTCTGAGTTTTCTTTCTCTGTTTGTTCTTCTGTTGAGGCCAAAATGTAATTTATTTTCATTTTGTGCCATATATGAATTACTTGATTCAGAGCTCCCAACAATACATCTATACAGCTTTGACTCTCTGGATTTCTTCTCTTCTTCCCCTGAGTGAGGCCAAGAGGGCAATGTGTGTGGTATAATCAACCAACACTATCCAGTCCACATTATGGGGATTTAATGCTCCATTCAGTGTTCCACCTGTGAAAACAAGGATTGTTCTGAGTGTGAGTGAAAAGTCTATGCATTAGACTTTCTATGGGGAGTGGCCACCTCCTTTCACAAGCTCTTATTCATCAACATAGTCAAACACTCCAATTGTCCAGACCCTCACTGCACGGGAATAAGAAGTGGCATAGGGGAACTAGTTTATTTCCCAGCCTTTCCCAAGAGAGGAAACATCAGCAAAATGTTATCAAGCAGGCCTCTCACAGGTCTCTGAAATGAAACTTAGGTTAATGCCTTAATCAGACTACTGAGCCAATTAGTCCATTTAGTCAGCTCTGACTGGAAGTGCCTGACTGGGCTTTTAAGCAAGATTTTTACTTAGCTCTTTTACCCAAGTATTAACTCAGCCTGTTGCTGCCTACCTTCCAAGCCAGACAAAACGTCGCTAAGGAGAAATCAGGATAGATTGTATGTGTTAAGCACACTGATGTTTCTATGAAGTCTGCCAATACATATATGCACATATTACACATTTATTTGAGAGTTAGTGCTACCAAGTGCAGAAGGATTTTGAGCTGTTTGACAGAGAAATAGATTTCCCCCTAAATGGTAGACTCTTCTTTGTTAGCAAGGGTTTTAACTAGAAGAAGGAGAATGAAAAGAAGGAGGAGGGGCAGGGCAAGGGGAGAGAGGAGGATATGACAACTATCAGGAATGCTGTTGATTTCCTCACTTGACAAGGAATTGGGTTAGGTGACCTCTGAGAGTTAAAGAGTTAGAGGAGTAGGGATCAGCACAATTTTTTTCTGAATCTGAGTTGTTGTTGTTTTTCTTTTCCTCTGTTCACATAACTTTTCTGAGCTGGTGAAATTTCCCTTGGGGGTAGGTAGTGAGTCATTACAGAGACATCCCCAAAAAACTATTACAATTGGATTATAACTGCCACATTGCAAGTATAATGCAGGAGTGAGAATCCTCTCAAAGGCTGTTGACCTATGATTTCCACCAACCACAAGTCCAGTGCTTAGGGATGGCAGTAGACAAACATCTGAAGGATGTTGGCAGAATGAGGTAATCACATCTAGTACCTTATGCAAGGTGCTGCCATAGCTACAGCAGTACATTCATGTTCACTGGGGATTTACTTACCTGTAGAATTAGAAAGTTTCTCAGTAAAAAATGTTCTTGTCTTCATGACATAGTGATACAGGTTCACAAAACACTGTGTGCAAATTCATATTTAGCTGAATGCAAGAATGCTTGTGTTTTTGTTTGCTTAATTTACAGTACATGACTTTGTAAGAGTTCAGTTAGATCCATTTCAGATTACAGAAAAAATGTTTCACTCATCTGGATTAAAGCATGAGAAATTATTCCTCCAGTGTGGTTTTAATCCATACTGACTTCAGTCTCATTTTCTTCAACAGGACTAACATGCATAGGACTACAGTCTCAGAAAAGCTACCACATTTTGTCCCAAGTGGATGGAATAGAAAAACACTCTTTAAAAATAGCTATTTGGGCACACTCTCAGGTATGGTTTGCAACACACTTGTCCAGTCCTTTCCCAGATTCTGTGATAACTGAAGCAAAGCAGCCGTAGACTTCAATTGTTTCCATATTGTTTGTTTCTACTGTAGTCCAGAGACCTTCATCTGTTTCTGGATTACAGTGAAAAGGGGGCAAAGATAGTATAGAGGATGAAAGTCAGTAAGGGGGAGGAAAAGCAGGCCAACTGACACACCTTTGTCCACCCACAGTCTTTATCTGTCCCTGCTTCCCTTTCCCTGAGACGACTACCTCAGTTTCCCTAAGGATGGCACCAGCCCTGAGCAGCAAGAATGCATGTGTGCAGAGCTAACTCTAAAATCAGTGCACAATATGCCTTTTTATTCTGTCCAGGGATACTTATGCTTGATCTTATTCTGTAGCCCAACACAGTGCAACCAAGATGGGAAAGGAAGCAGGCTGTGACTCTCCAGGTTTCAAATGACTCATTATTCTTCCAAGGTCACAGTGGGGGAAAAAGACACAAGCAGGTAAGAAATCTTCAGCAAGTTTATTAGTCAGGATAAAAATTTACATAGAATAAAAACATGTTTGTTTAAAAGTATGACTATTCTGCCTTCCTTGCAGAAATATATATACAGACACAACACACACACACACACACACATACATATAGAACTTTTAATTAATGGTTTGAGGGGGGTTTTTTTGGTAAGGGGATGGGAATAATGACAAGTTCTCCAACAATACTGTCAAAGGTAAGCTGGGGCTAGGCATGGAGATTGTTCCAGTCAGAAATGTCCCAGATTAATTTCTGGATCGTATTTTTCTAAGTTAAATTATATTTTCTTTTTTAAAGCAAGCATGCATCGGCAACCAAAGTGGAAAGATTTAGACTAAGAACTTCCAGGCACTGCTGTTCACAGTGAGGAATAACAAGAGGAGGTGGGAGGTATGATCTTGTGTTTTTGAATGTTAAAAGATACTGTTGCCTCTTCTTTCCATAGGTGGGCCAAAAATACAATTTGGCAGGGAAGGGGGTACAGCCTCTCTTTACTAGCAAGGCCATTTTGGTGCCTGAGCTTCTTAGCTTTGCTGCGAAGCCTCAGAAAACAATCCATAAGTGTTGACCAATCCCAGTAGCTCTTTGAAGATGCTTCATATCCTACTTCCTTCTCTGAAATGTCCATCTATCGGGGCTGAATTAGTTTTGCCACCCAATCATCCATCTCAAGCAAAGGAAAAATACATACACATATATGTGTATATGTTCCAATGTTCTGACTTAAAGGGTTTTCTTAAGTTAAAAAAAAGGAAGGGAAGAAGGGACTGCTTTCACTTCCTCTCATGAACCTGTAATAGAAAAACATAAAATCATTTACAACAGGTTTAGAGATGCCAATGATGAGCTACAGGATATGTCCATGCCCAAAATGTAGGATGGTTGTCTGTGGTAATCATTTTTTGCCGGCAATCTGGTTTTCTAGTTGGTCGAGTCTAGCAGTCATCTGGCCAAGTAGTTATATTAAGGAAGCCAATGGACAAGATTGTGTGAAGAGTTATTTAATTCTGAAGGAAAAAGGAACATTCAGACACTAAGAATTTCTGGCCATTTTTTTCTCCATTCCCTTTCATATCACCTTTTCTCTTTGTATCATGTATTTTTAGAGGTAAAGGCTGAGGATAAGGATTTTCTTGTCTTTTAGAAACTAATATGCACCCTGCTTTGATAGCCTTTCTTGTTCTACAGCAGAGGATATATAAATGCATATAAACAATCAGCTAGGGATCTGAATACCAGATGGTATATGCAGAAAGAGTTGTTGGATGCCTATAAGCATTAAATGAACTTTACATGTTTCCAAGTGGTGGATGTTAGTTCCCATATCAAAGGGACAATGAATCTGCTCTGGTTTTCACTTTAAGCTGCAGAGGACCCATCTAAGTTGCTGAGTCTATTTGGGAATGAAGTTCAACACATAGGACAGCAACTTTAGCCTGAGAATTCAGACTAAAACTTGGGCTATCATTGAAGCCACCAGCTGCCACTGACCTTTCTTGTGCCTCCATTCGGTGCAGCTCTAACCCTTTAGTGCAGTTTAAAACTAAGCCCAGAAGGCAGCTCACAAGGTTCCCACAACTAGGATAAAGAATTAACATCCTTTTCACCTAATGTTGCATTCACACTACAGCATGGCTCCTTCTCTTCACACTGGGCCACATGTAAGCTCTACAGATATGACTAGTGTTCCTCAAGTTATTTTTTTCTCCTTTCCCAAAGCACCCCAATGTGCTCTCAGTACCTGCTTCTTTGAAAATTAAAAATCCCTGAAAAGCTCCCAATACTCCCTAGGGGCTATTTTGAGGAGGGGGACTGACAGATGGAAATGGTCAGAGGGCTGCTGCTGTTCCACCAACCTCACCATTCCATGTCGTATCTGCTATCTGCAGTGGCCACGTCTATTTGCCCCATTGTTTTACTATTTTGATGTTACTTGAAAACCACCTTGGGAAGACCTCTGTTCTGTAAAATGTGATATCAATAACTGGAATAAAGAAATAAATGAGTGTCTTTCTTAATACCACACTGTACTTCAGAGTAATATTATAGCTTAGCAATATTAGAATGAGTGAGAATGGCCTCCATGGTGATCCAGTAAACTCTGCAACTGAATATAAACTGTTCCTAGGGGGGCAATTTTGCCCTTGTGCCACCCTGATGAACCATACTGATGCACCAAAATCTCCAGACCCCCTAAATTACTTTAAAAATAACTTTGTTTCTAGGAAATTCTTTGCTCCCCAAATGGCTCAATACTGCTGCCAAATGCAGCAGTTTTGCTCCTCCACCCTACCAACCTTCTCACACACCAATAGCCCCTCTCCAAAGTCAAAGATATTGGCCGTTACAGGCACAGGAAATGAGCAGCATCACTTCTGATTTTTGTTTCTGACTGATTTTTGGCTTTTTTTTTTCATTTTGTTTTATTTTCTGATGGTTTTTCAAGGCATGCTCTTGGAATGCAAGTTCCCTGCTTTTTCCAGTGTTTTTGTGCCAGTTGGGGTTGGAGGCCACCCCGCAAAAATCACCCATAAAGGTTTTGTGTTTTTGTTTTTGTTTTGTTTTTTAAGTGGGAGGAGGTTTGGGGGCTTTGGAAGGGTACATCAAGGCATCAGATCCTGCAATTTAGGGCCCCAAGAGGCACACTGGGCCCATGGGCTAAACGTTGCCCACCCCTGCTGTATACATTTGCTGCCAGAACTTATTTGGACTAGGGATCCCATAATCCCTGAACTAGCATGCCAAGCTTAACACCTTCCTTTGAAATCCTGCACGATAATAACCTAGGACTACTCCTGGATGAGCAGCATATACTCTGCACATGTGCAAGAATACAACTGTAAGCATTTCTCTTGAAAGCCAAACATTCTTCAGGACAGCATATTGTCTGACAAACTTAAATGATGGGATATTAAGAATAAGAATTCCAAATCCTGCCAAAGCTAGAACTATAGTGACATCCCTGTTTAATTTGGCTACCATACAACTTGCTTTATGAAGATTACATCAAAAGGATATTTTTATTAGTGAGATCTTCCAGGATTGCAAGTGTGTTTGTCTGGAACTGTACAAGAGCCTCACATTCACAAGGGTTACGGAATTCAGTTTCTCCTTTGCCCTCCTCTGGAGAAAAAAAACAAAAAAAACAAAGAAAAGAAAAACACATTAGAAACATAATTCAATATCTTCTAAGATGATTCAACCTCACTAGAGGGCCCAAACTCCATTGTGGAGTTTTTCTGAAATGAAGCGATGAGACCATTTTCTTGGCATGGATTCCAGCCAAATACACAGAAGAAGCTAATTACTTAAACATAGCTCAAATATGAGATGTAATTAGGATCTTTTGTCTATATGGTTAAAAATGCCTAGAGGTGCCATTTATGATCTGGATGACGCTGAACAAGAGCCTCAGCTGAAAAGTCCAATGTTCTGACACACTGATTGATGACTAAATAAGAAACAGCATTTCCAAACAAATACAACCTGCCATGATCAGTCGGTACAACAAGAACTGAGCAATTTGGTAATGCTGTTTTTGCACCATTTCAAGTTTGTTCACAGAAGATTCCACACAGCAGGAAAATAAGAAGCCAGGGTGAGGTAGTTGTTAGTGGGTACTTGAAGTCCAACAACTAACAACTAGCATGAAATTCACTGGGGGAGCTTCAGGCCTTAAGCTTTGTCAGATTATCCTACCTCTCAGGGCTGTTATAATGAGAAAGCAGGAAGGATTAGAGCCACCTACATGACCTTGAGCTCCTCTATGCTGAAAGAAAGGTAGACTATGAATTTTATTAATAAATCAAGTAATAAATAAATCACAGATCAGCTGCAGGGTGATCCAAATCTTAGCACTAGATTCTGACTAGTACCCAATCTCTATGAAAACTATATCACCAAGGTTGTGAGATATTAAGTGATAGACTTTCAGTGTTTCCAAGGTCAACCATGAAGGCAGAAATTCCATCCTCCATGGGCTAGATAGATACAGCAACATGACAGAAGAAATCTGTAGTAAGGTCTCACAAAACCAGCACTGTGGAATTACGCAGGCATACATTTTCATCAAAGTCAGGAGTAAATAATAATAACAACAACAACAACAACAACAACAACAACAACAAACAACAGCAACAATAATAATTAAAAAGCTGGCCGTGATCCTGTTAATAATATACATGGTGTAGGTACTTTTTTGGTCAAAGTGGATGACAGAATTCAGCAACTCCATCTAACCTGTTTTCCTCCCCAAGCCACCCACTTTTTGTTTGATTGGTCACTCACCCACATCATTGTTCAGAAGGAAGATGAGGGGCAGCCAACTAGCAGCAGGTTGCATTCCTGCAGCTAATGGTAGGAAGGAATATGCATAGTCTTGGACCCCTCATGGGTCCTCTAGGAGGATGGCATCTCCTTCTTGAAGCTAGCTGACTGACCAGCCATTCAACAAGCAGGTTGAGCACTCAGAAAAGAAGAGGAAGTGTAACTTGCACCTGACAGAGATTTATGTTCCACCAGTGCAATACAGGATCTCAGCCTCTAAGCGCATATGACTAGTGAAGTAGACATGTACCATTAAATTTTCTTAAAGAATACATAAATAAAAGATATCTAATAATTGTGGTAGAGTTTTCTGTGGTCCCTACAGCCAGATCACTGCAAAACATTTGTCCATATGACTGGTCCTAACAATGAAAATGGACAATACTAAGTTTAGTACTAGATAATTTGGATGCTGAGTGTCATCTGAGGCAGGACACTGAATCAGACACAGAACGAGCCATTAATTATTAAATGGATTTACTGAAACATGATTGGAAAAGTTGCCAGTTTGCACTACAACTCCCAGAATGCTCCAGCTATTTTTTTTCCCAAGCTCTAGCTGTATTATTCAAATTATGCCATCATTATAGTATAAGGTATTTCCCTCCACCCACCTCAAACTCCACAATTACTTACCAGGACAGATGTTGACCTTGAGGTTTTCAACAATATTAGTCATAGTATTGAAATCTGCTGAATAAGAGAAGTGCTTATCCACTGGTTGAGATGCAATTTCTCTCAGTTCCTCCTCAACAGCTTTACCAACGCCAACGGCAAACATGATAATACCTGCAGATCCAAAAACAGAGAATGGATCAAAGTTTAGGATACAAGTAATTCAGTTTATTAGCAGTCTGGTCAACTGTTTGGACCTCAACCTTCACTGCTATGTAATGTAGTAAATAGACTCTGATACTGAAGAAAAAAAACATTGATATATTGATCTTGATTAGTAGTTGTTTATAACCTTAACATCCATGAATTTGCCAACCCTCCTTTAAAGCTGTACAAATTGGCTCTGACATCTTGTGTAATGATTTCAACAATTTCTTTTCATGCTTTGTGAAGGACTTCCTTTCATCAGTCTCAAATCTACACCATTCAGCTTCATTTGGTGGCCCTGGTCCTAGTGGTGAATAAAAATGAGTGTGAAAATTAGAAGGAGGGAGAGAGAGAGGCCATTTCTGCTTTATGCTGTTAAAGTCTATTATTCTACTTTCAACATCCTCAGGAATCCTGGGGTTTGCACTTTAGGGAGGGGCATTTAGAATTCTCAGCCAGAGAGCTCTTGGGCTTCAGTAAACTACAAACCCCAGAATTCCACAGGATGTTGAAACCAGAATAATAGCACTATAGCAGTACAGAGCAGCAATTGCTAGAGTCAGAGACAGATCACAAGAGCAAGAGAAAAAACAGTTCCTATACAGCTGAGGTACACAGCAGTGACACGGCCTTGGGACAACTTGGACAGTGCTGAAAACCAGATAAGACACCTTGAAGAGAGGTGCTTGACGAATGTGATCTTTGAGTTCTGCCACCGATCCATGTTTCCCACTTTATATTATATTATATTCCCATTCAGAATATAATCACCTTACATATATATCAGCTCTCCAAATTTTGTGAAACAGTACTTGGCTCCCTACATTATGCCCAAATATGTTGAAGAGCACATATTTTTGGCTTAGAATCACATACGTTTAGAGAAAATATAAAAATATGAAAAGCGTATCCACATTTGTCATTCTTGTGTTTCTTCAAGTCATTTCTAACTTACAGTGACCATAAAGTGAACTTGTCATGAATTTTTATTGGCAAGATTTGTTCAGGGTGGGGTTGCCATCGCCTTCCTCTGAAACTGAGAAAATCTGATTTGCCAAAGATTACCCAGTGGGTTTCCATGGATGAGTGGGGATCCAAATCATGGACTCCCAGAGCCCTAGTACAACACTCAAACCACTAGACATGTTATAGTAGATGACAGTTCATGCTATAATATATGTGTTAAGTTTTAAAGGTGCCACAAGATTTTTTCTTTGTTTTAAATATATACATTATAACAAAATATATCAGGAACACATGTTTAAATATATATTTACATCTACAAATGCTCATCTGGACATTAATGGAGAAGTAAGATGAAATGGTGTTGTACATGAACACATATAAATTGAGCTCAAATGAGCTTATGCAGTGTTCCAATGTCCAAGCCTCTAAACTAGATGATTAATTAGAATCAAGTAAAGTGTGGCTTAATTAAATACTGTGGGTCCACTTTGATCTAGCCTATTATTCCTATCATGGGAAAGAAGAAGCTCAGATGCCTCGATCCAAAATATTGAACCACATAAAAAAGACACAGCTTAGACAAGATGTACAGGATCTTCCAGATATAACACTGGCAAACCTTTCACTCCTCTTTTTCATTTGGACTTTGGATTTAACTACAAAATGCTAGCTGTCAACATTTAGTTCAGAAAGGACCCTACACCATTCCTTCTCCTTGTCTCTTCAAGTTCAGTAACTGCCTAGAAAGGAAAAGAGTAGCCTCAGTTTTTCTACACATGGTAATCTGAAGCTTCTATGCATTTTCCCTTTGGCAGTAACAGCAGGAAACCAGAGAATTCACTAATTAGCCACAAATTCCTGACACTGCCCAGAAACATAGACACAGAATTGGCTGGAATGCTTCAGTAAAGGCTTGCCTGCCAATGGTGGGGGAGGACTTTTTTTGGCCAAGATGCTTTGCTCAGGCCATTAAAAACAGACATTGCCATCCCAGACAGTCTGCCTACAGAATGGCTTAGATCCTATCTACACCACAGAATTCAAACTGGTTTAAAGAGTCATACCCTCATCTTGGGAAACATATAAATCTGCAATGAAGAAAGCAGAGATTTGTAACTGAGCTCTCAGCACTATTAACAAGCAACAACTCCCTGGAAACCCATGAGAGTTCAACAAAAATTATAAAACCTTTATAAATGTATAACCTATATAGTCAGGGAGTAACCTGAACATTAACAGGATACATTACCTCTTTGGACTACAACTTCTTGAACATAGTCCAATAAAGTGAATTTTCCAAGCTCTGTAATTAGCATTGTTAATGCTTAGAAGATCTGAGCCAGATTGGAACTTTTTAAAGAGAAGATGCCACAGGAAGTAGGGAGTATATCTTCAAACTAGAGTACACATTTTGTGTGTATATATGTGCCTTCAAGTTGCCTGTTGATTTATGGCAACCAGATACATTTCATAAAACTTTCTTAGGCCCTTTTCGCATGGCATTCGCCATACAAAAGAGCCTTTGGAGCATTGCGCAATTGCAAGGAGCCGTCCACATGACATCCTCGCAATTGCGCGATGCTGCCAGGGCTGGCAGGCGCAGATCGCACACTATTTCATTTTCGGCTTGTAGCTGAAAATGGTGCGAGGTATCACATTGCTCCAGGGTCCTGTGTGCACTTACTGTGCATGCAGAGCCTCCGGAGCCATGGCGCTTGTGCTTCCTGCCCCAGCGCAGCCTGGGAAAATCTCAGGCTGCACTGCAGAAGGAAGAGGAGGAGCCCTTATGCTGCCTGCTCACTAGCAGGCAGCAGCTGCGGAGCTGAAGCAGCGGGGACACGAGAGCCTCTCTCAAGAGGCTGCTCGGGACCCCCGCACCCCAGCGCCGCAAAAAGATAAGGTGCAAAAAGGGCCTTAGTGAAAGAATACTCAGAGATGGTGTTGCTCGTTCCTTCCTCTGAAACATAGCCTAAAGTGCCTGGTATTCATTGGCAGTCTCCCATCCAAGTACTAACCAAGGTTGTCCCTGCTTAACTTCCAAGATCAGACAGGGCATGCAGATAATTCCAGGTTTGATCCTTTTTATATCCAGCTCAAAAGGAATTAGGTAGCAAAATATGTGAAAGAGTTCTGTCTGAGTGTCAGTGCCATCAAGAGTGGACACACTAAGATTAGATCAGAAGTGATTCTTCAAACAAGTGATTCTTTGTTACACTACAAAACCTATCATCCAGGATCACTGGCTATGCTGACAGGCACTGGTGGCAATAGAAAACAATGATTTTATAGATTGATATAATCTTTTAAACAATAAATAGCTAGTAATGCATTTGAATTAGTTCCAGTTGTAAAGATCATAGCACAATTCAGTTGAGTTAAACAATGTTGAACCTGGACTTGGTAACCAAGTTCTTATTAACATGACCACTGTAAATTAATGTCTAGATCAAAACTGGGAAAAGTGCTGCTCTCCAGATGTTTTTGGACAGCAGTTCTCAGCATTCCTTGCAAATGGCAATCCCAGTTAAGGCTCCTGGGGATACAGTGCAGTCCAATAGCACTCCCACTCTTCATCTAGTTCATGCCTGAGGAATGTGTGCCCCCCCAATTCCCATCATCCTTCAGATGGCAGATTACAACCCCCATCAGCAGCTTGGTTAATGATAAATAATGGGAACTTCAGTCCAAGAATACCTGGAGGGCCAGCTTTGATCTAGATAAACTGAGGTGTAAAGCATAATTTGTATACTTAAGGATTTGCTCAGGCACTTTAATTGGCTAAGAAAGTTCAGAGAGATGTTCTAAAGCAGTTCATGTATAGAGGTATGGGAGAAATAAGTCTTGGTTAACACACACGTGTATCAGGTCATTGTCATACTTTTCTATTGCAGTCTTACCTGACTCCTTTGCCCTTCTGGCCCACTCTGAGATATCATCCTGAGAACGTCCATCAGTAAAGACCAGGCCAATTCTTGGTACATTCTGGGAAAGAGGTCGGGCACCTTCTGCCTCAGTGAAGCTGTGTTCCAACATGTGCTTAAGTGCCAGGCCAGTCATGGTACCCTTCTCCATGTACTGCACCCTCTGCACTGCCCTCTTGATATCAGCTGCTGTCGTATATTTGTTGAGAGGGAACTCCGTACGCACCCGGCTGGAGTACTGAACCAGCCCCACTCGAGTGCCATGAGGTGACACATCAAGGAAATCCACAATCTGGTTCACAAACTGCTTTACCAGCTCAAAGTTCTGAGGCCGGACACTTTTGGAGCCATCAATCACCAACACCAAATCTATGTGCCCTGCTTTGCATTCTACAACCAAAGGGAAAAAAGAGGACAAAAAGAAAAGACATTGCTGTTGAGAATATTGAGCAACATCCTCCAAACACAGAGATGGGAATAGCTAATTTTCTGAACTTCCAGAACTTCTCAAGCCACTATGGTCATACTGTCTGGGGAATTTCTGTGAGCTGTAGTCAAAAAAGTAACTTGTCCAAGCTTTGCTCATTCCTAAAAGGTAAAATCTAGCTATCTCTATGCTTTGAGTCACTGCATAGCATTAAGAATTCCATCCTGACCTTGCAATACTTGCATCACAGATCTCTGGAGATCTCTCAGTCCCATTTCCAGAGACCAAGAAATTGTTCTGGAAGAGGGAAGTACTCAAATACTAATCTGTAATGGCCAGTCTCTGGTGCTTTACCATGTGTACACACAGCACTCTGGTTCCCGAACAAATCAGACAAGACTGCACTGTGGATCAAAGACGTCCACTTGGCTTCATTACCCATGAATGTTGTGTCAACAGACACTACAGCCCAATCACAAATCAGCAATAAGAATATAAAGAATATTCAAATTTACTGATCCACAAAAAGAAAAGAAGTCTTGACATACTGAAATTCCTAGCATTAAAAATGGTCAGTTGCTGTGAGACTGTTTTACATTTCGGGACTTTTTGCATAAAATATAGTGTCTTTGTGAATAATTAGCACCTGTCAACTCCAGCTTACCAAGTCTACTTATACCCACAAAACTAATATATTCTTCATAATGTCCTGACTCCTGATCAAATCATACATTTCTGTGTTCTGACTGAAAGCTTCTTACTGTGTTTTGAAAGCAGAAAAATATCATAAGGATATGGTCAGTTAAAATACACAAGAAGCAAATGATGGGACAGAATGAAAATGCCGCCATTACCCATCTACCGTCTATCTAGAACAGTCTAAGTAAGCTTGCTGTGGTGCAGCTTGGGTCGGATCTCAGGGAAAGGGCCAGAGCCCTGCAGTGCAAACACCTCCTTATAGCACCAGCTCCAGAGCCACCATAGGTATGCCGTGCTGCCTAATGTTCTTTCCAGTAAGTTTCCTTCTTCTCATGTTTTTTAAAAAAATCTTTACTGTTGGGGGAGACCTGAAATTTTGTCCTCTAATGGGTGTGGGGAGCATTCTTGCCACAGTTTGGGCCTCTCCAGGTCATTTTATGGTCAGGCAAGGACTTTTTTAAAACAGGAAGTACTCTGGAAGTGACTTCCAATCACTTCCTGCTTTTTCAATGCCTTTTTAAAGGCCCTCTAGGCCTAAATGCCCTGATGTTGTAAAGATGACAAAAATGCTCCTCACACCCTCAGATGGTCTTTGGGGACAAAAAGTTTTGGGGTTTTTTGATGGGAGTGCAGGGGGAGGTACAGCCAGGCAAGGTCTCCTGGAGGATAATGAGGCCCCTTCCATTGTTGCCCACTCATACTTTAAAAAATGTTATTGTTTTATACAACAAAGAAATGTTTATTCCCATGTAAGCACTAAAGGAGGTCTCCTCCTCCTCCTCCTCCTTGCCCCACCCCCGGTTCACAACTCCCAAAGGGAGATTCTAGTACTTGTAGTAAAGAAGGAAGATTTCCAAGCTTTTCTGCTAAAGTCCTTACTTTCATCCAACCTCTATAAAACTTTGTTCCTCTTGGCTGTGTAAAGGTGGCCCTCTGTATGACCACTGTCCAGGGTCTAAAATTAACTACTACACTACTGGTGGCTACAGTTTCATGAAATGTCTCAGGTAGGATTAATCTCAGGTGCATTCAGGAGCCACCTGGACATAGCCCTTGATACTCACTGTTACATGTCTTCTTATCTGCCTGTAGCTGCTGACCCTCTGGACAAACACAGTGATAAGAGCCTGCAGTGCTGACACATTTAAATTCACATCCATGCTCTATGCTATTGCAAAGGTCACTGGCTGAAACACAAATCATAAGAAACATTTCACTGAACCACTGAATACATCATTTTGTGCTAGTCAGAGAATTCATAATCATAAATGGTCCTCTCAAAGAATTCCCAAAGGAAAGAGAATGAGCACGTTCTGATCTTAAGATTTTTTTTTAAATGTACTTGCAATGATATATTCATGCTACCCATATAGAACCAGTTGTGAAATCACCCATTCCTATGCAAAAGATGGTGAAAGCAGCACAAGCCAAGATCAGCTGTTCAGGTTAGGTGCTGGTGGTGATGATCTTATCTGAAAGACTCTTATTCTGTGAAAACTTGTTAGAAAAAGGAGAACATTTCTCATACTAAAAATGACAGCAGACATGATGTCAGACAGAGCAATCTTGAAAAGATAAAGCAGCATAGAAAAAGAGCAGCGTACCTATTACATTCATAAACTCCTAAATGAACCTTGAAGTTGGAAGCTTACAGCAGAATCCCAAATGTGTTTACAGTAATCCCTCCACATTCACAAGTGATAGGGATATAGATCCCTTGTGAATGTCAAATAATTGCAAATAGGGTGCCCTCCTTACAGGCTTCTGCGTGGCCGATGCAACCACCCACATGGGGGGCAGGGAGGCAGGGAACAGGCAATCGCTTTGCCTGCACCTTCCTGCCACCATACAAGGCATGCCCGGACCCATGGTGGCAGCAGGAGGAACACAGGGAACTAGCAATGGCCTTTCCTGGACCTTCCTGCCACTGGCATGGGCACGCCGCACCCACAGCGGCGACAGTGGGAGAAGCGGGAGGAGCGCAGGGAACTTGCGATCACCTTCCCTGGACCTTCCTGCTGCTGACACGGGGCACACCTGCAGCAGCAGAGGTGGCGGGAGAGCATGGGGAATTAGCAATCGCACTCCTCAGGCCTTCCTGCCACCCACGCAGAGTGTGCCTGCACCGGTGGCAGGGAGAGTGGGAGGAGCAAGTGGGATGGGAATAGGGTGAGAGGGGGAGAATGGGGGGGGCAACATGAATAATCAAATTAGCGAAAGTGAAACCTGCAAATGTGGAGGGAGAACTGTACCTAAAGCCCACTACATTCAGCAGGATTCTCTGGTAAGGAAAGAAAGGACTGCAGCCTTATTCAAAGTGTCTACTTCCATAGTATACACACTACATCAAATGTGCAGTGTACACTTTAGCTCTGGGCTCTTCCAGATGGGGCAAATATTTAAAAAGGACAACATTATTTGTTATTAGTGTTCTTGGTTTTGTTTTGTTTTGTTTTTTTAAAATCTAAATGGTTCTCTTGTCCCAGACTATTTTCTGGCAATTTCCAGCACAAGCTGCAATATCTTATTCCCATCCTCAAATGGGTTTCTCTTTAATTCTGAAACACACTGGAACAAAACAAAACAAAAGAGAGAGAGGGAGGGAGGGAGGGAGAGAGAGACTTCTCTTTTCTTTTCTTTTTAATTCTTAGAATTATAATGCAATAATCCATCAATACAATGACACTTTTGCACTATAGCATTATGACTCTCTGTTAAAAAAAGAAAGGAGAAAATTTGCCATTCAGACCATAGAATTTATTCCTCTTGTTTTAATCTTCTGGAGGGGTGAGATGTGAAGGAAGAGCAGAAGGAGGCTTTAAACTTCCTCCTCCTGAATAATTAGGATCCGATTCATTGCATGCTCACTGAGAATTTTAAAAAGTAAGTAATTTTAAATGGCATGCCATGTATTTAGCATAAACTTTAGCCAGTAATTACAGTAAGCTAAAGAGCTCATAATCTGATTTAAGCACATTCATCCTACATCCTACTGAGCCATTCAGTCCTTGCTTTTTCTTCTTTATAACACTTTGTACAAAGTTTTGCAGCCATCATTCTTGAGTATATAAGAGGTTCCTGACATTTCCTAGGCTTACATGAAACCCTATGTACATTGATGAGGAAATAAATCCCACTCTTCTTTGTGGGCTTAATTTTGAGTACCCATGTAAGAGGGTTGCAGTGTCTCATTACAAGATCTAATAGTAACTGAAAGACTTCCCTGATAATGTGCATATCCATTTTCCTGAATTCTAAGAAGCATGCCCATGATTCCAGAACATCAAAATCCTTGTGGGTGATTTATTTTGGAGCACCCCAATTCAGTGTTTCAAAGCACTGGCTTGGCAAACCCAGTTATTATTCAAAGGGAAGTATAGCCCAGGTACTTGATTTTCTGTATATGTGTTATGCATTGCTCATGTATATAGTGTCTTGTGCCAGAGCCTTGTACATACAAAACTTACCCTGACAAGACTTCCCATCAGCCTGCAGGGTGTAGCCATCACGACAGCGGCAATAGTGTCCATTGAGGATATTAACACACTCATGCTGGCAACTGTGGTTGCCAAAACTGCAGAAATTGATCACTGGAAGAAAGTGATACAAAGAAATGTTTTGAAAAGATCATGTTCTGGAGGAAATAATTCTGTCTGAGAGAGATCCATTTGCCATGTGCCTTGATCAGCACGGCAAGATCCAAGTTAGCTGGGACCCATTGTCCTTCCCTCCTGTGAAATGCCTTGCCACAGATCTCAATTCTTGCAGTCACCAAGTCACACTGACAAGGATGAAGAATGAATATACCTCCCCCAGATGTTGTTAGTCTGCAAGTCCCATGATCCTTCTCCAGTGGCTATGCTAGCTAGGGCTGATAGGAGTAGCAGTCCAATAACATGAAAGGTACTTTAAATCGTTTGTAATATGATTTATTTTTCTATAACCATGCACTGTGTCAGGGATTAGAGTTCTTGGACAGCTGCTATGGCCCCTCTTGGAGGGTCCACTGCTAACCCTGAGCCACCACCTAACTAATTCCATTTCTTTCTGACAATGAAGATGGAACCATGCAGCAGCCCATAGAAAAATGACAAATAAATAATGGCTTATGTCCAGACTATTTGAAAGACCATGTCTCCCTATACAAGTCTTCCTAAGTCTTAAGATCCTTGGGGAAGGACCTTCTCACAGTCCCCCTCACTGTCATCCCAAGATGTGGAACTGCTTGCCATAGGATGCTAGAATGGTCCCCTGTCTGCTCTACTTTTGTTGTCAGGCAAAGGCTTTGCTATTTAAACAGGCATTTGATGGTTAATTAGTTGTGCAGAAGGATCTTCTAATGGGACCAGTGTGCTGTGTATATAGCTATGTCTTTAAAAATGATTTTATATTGTTTTCCGTTATAGGTGTCTTAAAATGTTAATTAATTTGTTTTTTTAATTTTAACTTTTCATCACCATGTTTGTGGTTGTATCTTGTTTTAACCATGGTAGAAGCTGCAGGCTGTAAATCACATCAAATAATATAGGCATTTAGCAGAGACCTCCACCTTCCCTTCCCCAGTCATCTTCCAAACGCAAAGATGGGTAAGTGAGCAGGGAGAGGGCTACCATTGGTTCTTCACGGCAACCTCATTTGTTGAGGACCTAAAGAGCAAAAAGTATTCTAGACTTTTTTTTAAAGAGGAGCCATGTTCTCTGGCCTCAGTGCAGTGTGTGATGAAAGAGATTATCTTCCTTCCCTTTTTCCTGGGGAAAAGGCCCACTCCAGAACTGCTATCCATTCCCAACCACAACAAAGTGCCACGACAGGAAAAGACAGAGGATAATTACTGCTGCATGTCTTCTTGTCCTGATTGAGCTGATAGCCTGTCCGGCAACGGCAAGTGTAGGAGCCATGAGAGCTCACACACTGGTGTTCACAGCCATGTCTCCCATCTGCACAGGCATCAATGACTGCAGAATTAAAGAGAGAACATAGAATTTTATTCATCACATAGGTAAGGTAAGATCAGGTAAGCCTTCTACAATCTTATGTTAGCACTGCAGATAGAGAACTCAAGCCTAGGGTTTGGAAAAAGTTGCTTCTTTAAACTGCAGCTATCCATATCCACAAGCCAGCATGGCCACTGGCTGGATCTGATGAGTAGTTATCTCAAAAAGTAGTTTTCCAAGCCCTGCTCAAGTGTAACTAACAACATTGTCATGAAGCCATAGTATAGATAAACTCAATAATTACCAACAGAAGTGGGCAAACAATATATCCAGGTCTACTGATAAATCTCTTGATACATTGGCAAGGAATTCTGCCTCCTGATTTATTAACACTAGCAATAATAAAATGTCTATATATCACTCTAAAGCCATTTCTATACTACACTGTTAAAATGCTATCATTTCACTTTCAGCTTCCTATGGAATCCTGGGATTTGCAGTTTAGGGAGGGGTGCTTATAACTCCCAGCCAGAGAGCTCTTTGGCCTCAGTACAAGCCCCAGAATTCCACAGGCTGTTGGAACTGGAATAACAGCACTATAACTGCCAGGTAGCCCTCCATATTTTAGTAATGTGATATGTAGTAGGAATTAAATAGTAGCTGGCTTGTAACAAGGTATGGGAACCAGAGACCGTTAGATAAACAAAAAGCAAGGAATGAACTGATAAGCAGAGCCAGGCTGCACCAGGACTTCAAGATCTCTTGCGGGTGGGAAGATGAACTCTTTGTCTTTTATGTGTTGTATTTTGCTCATTGCCTCCAGTTCACTCACTGAAGTCCTGCACAATGTATCCTAATAAATAGTGTTTATGTACTGTTCTATTTGTGTGTGTGAATTCAGTTCATGACAATAACAGTGTAGTGTGGAAATGGCCTAAGTTATAGTGCTGAACTCAAGAAAGCTTAAAGTAACTTGTAGTGATTTTATTATTTATTGCTTGGAAACTTTGTGACCTGCACTTATTTCTGGTACACAAAGCAAATTCTCAGACTCACAGTTCACTAAATCTTTTTGTACTCAGCGTTCTGTTAGATCTTGGGATTCCAGTAGAAACAAAAGTAGATTCCAGAAGGTGAAAATCTGGCACCACCACCAGATACATTTCTGGGTCTCCTTCCCCCTTTGTGCTAATTTCTTTGCAAATAATCCCTACAGGGTTACACCATTCTGGTTAACATATATTATATTGCTGCCACATCCAGATAAAAATTATTTACCACTGAATCTTATTACTTCTTTCCTGTTCAACACTGTTGTAAAATCACTTCTATGCACTGTGTAATTTGAATGATTAAGCTAAGCTTGAAAACAAAAAGAAGGCTTATCTGTTGTTATTTTATATCTCATCTTTTTTGCCAGTACTGGGCTTCATGGCAGCTTACAGAATACCAGAACAGATTAAAAACTTACACAAATTCTGGCAAAATACATTATTCTTAAAAGCAATTAAACAATCTATAGAACGAAAGGCTTTTATACATTCATTTAAAGACAGAATATAAAAAACAACAACAACCAAACATCAGTAAAACCTCATTGCAGTCAATTCCTGAAAGCCTGCTGGAATGGGAAAGTTTTCATTTGCCAGTGGCAAGGGAAGTTAGGAGGGACTAGTCCCCCTCCCCCAGTCCATTTTAGCATCATATCTTAAATCAGTAGTCTGTTAGTCTTACGGGAGCATGTCTTTCTATCAGCATTGAGCTTGAATCCTGCTTTACACTGACAATAGAAAGACCCAGGGACACTGACACAAGTATGCTGGCAGCCATGGTCCATTTCTGTGCACATATCAACACCTGGAAAATATAAGATGACATGCTATAAATACACATACATGCTACACATGAGAAGAACACACACATATATTGTGTTTGTAGAACTGCAGGTGACAATTTGGTAAAAGCCCTTATTGAATTCCTTTTCAAAGGTATTTTCCTTCCTAGAACTGAGATCTGGAAATAAAAACTCCTATAACCTTACAGGAAACCAAGACTAAGGGGTAAGGGGAGTACAGATCACTGGTTGCCTATGATACCACCAAGAAATCTCTAAGAACAAGCCTCTTCCAGAGGCTATTCCTCCATGCAACATGTAGCAAGGGGAGGGGGCATATGAACCCCTTCCAGCGTTCATGATTTCCAGGAGTACCTGCATGGTGGCTTCCATGCAGTGGAGTGTCTCGTGAATCTATTTTTCCCCCCTGAACTTTAAAGGAGCTTTCATGGGTGCTAAATACAATCTCCAAAACAGATTCAGTACCTGGGATAGCTCCTCTTAAGTTCAAACTGTCCCACTGTCATAGGAGCCAACAGCTGCCAAACTACTGTCAAAAATGTTTCTGTCAAATAAAGACTTGTTGAGTATGGATGTGTGTGTCTGTGTCTGTGCATGTGTGCATTTGTGTGTGTGTGTGTGTGTGAATACTTATGTAACTAACAAATGCCCGTTTGTTTTTGCCAACTTAACTTTTGTGCTACAACAAAAATATTTTGCATCTTCTTACTGCTCAAGATCTTATGTAGATCAAATGATAACAATGGCAACTATATTCATTCCAATTCCAGATTGTAACACAAGAGAATGTAGGAAGGGGGCAAATACTTCTGAAAAGTATTATAAGAAGAGGCCCTATTAGACCAAAGAATGGCCTATCTAATCCAGCATCCTGTTTCCAAAAATGGCCAACTTCCTGCCCTAAAGGGAAACCCACAAACAAGATATTAATTCAAGAATTATTCTGACTCTGATACCTGCAGTAATACATAACTGCCATTGATATTAATACATAGCTGTCATTCCTTCTTTTCCAGGAATTTGTGGAGTCACCATTTAAAGCCATTGAAGTTGAGTGCTATACAAGCTTCCTCAGATATGGAATATCCCAACAGGAGGGACATGTCATCCTTCCCAGTCTGATCTCACATGATAATAATAATAACAACGTTTATTTATAACACCCTTTGCCCCAAAGGGCGGAACAATGGCATATACAATCAGGGACACAGACATTAAAACAGAAAACCAGAACAATACACGGCATGGAATCCCCAACACTCCACCAGTTGCTACCCATCTCAGCATCTTAAACACATCTCAATGACTTAAGGTGGAGAGTCAAAGATTCAACCATTTACGAAAACATAGAAAGCCTTTTTGAATTTCACCACAAATTATGAGATGAAGCTTTTTCCTATCATCACTCACCACACAACTTGTCTTGGAACTGCTTTCCAAACTGTTGAATGAGGTCAAAGGACTCCACCAAGAACACATGCTCTTCCAGAGGGGGAGAAGCCATTGCTCGTAAAGAGTTCATATCTGCTCGCTGCACACCTACAGCATAGATTTCAATGCCAGCTGCTCGTGCTTGAGCTGATACTTCAGTCACACGGTCTTGGGGCCGCCCATCGGTCACAATCACAGCCACCCGAGGGATCTTCTTGTGGAGTGGCCGTGACCCCTCCTGTGTGGTGAAGGCCACATTCATGACATATTGGATAGCCAGCCCTGTCATAGTGCCTTGAGCCAGTGGGACAATGTTGTTGATGGCCTTCTCCATTTCAGCCCGAGTAAAAAAGGACTTGAGAGAAAAGACATTCTGGACTTGGCTAGAATACTGGATCACTCCTACCCGTGTGGTATTAGGCCCAATGTCCAGGTTATGAATGATGTCAATCATGAACCGGCGCATGGTCTCAAACTCAAAGGGACGAACACTGCGTGAGCTATCAATCACAAACACAATGTCCAAAGGGCCAGTTTTACACTTACTCTCTGAAGAAGAAAAATAGAAAGAGGCAGCATGACATTTGTTTATACCTTGAAAAGGATAATTCATTATTTATTGAATAAAATTACTATCCTACCCTTCCATTGTGATAATATCATTATTCAGAGCTGCTTAAAACTTACTCAAAACAATCCCCAGCTCCAGAGGATTTTTAAAAAACAACAAAGTTACAGAATAGACATAAGAGGTAAAAAAAATGAGAGAATTATCATAAGAGACATAATGACCTTGAAATTAATGGTCAACAACACAATTCACTCAGCTCAGCAAATGCCTACCCAAAGAGAAATGCTTTAACTGGAATAGAATTTCCTTTTGTTTGGATTTACCCAGCTTGGGTACAACCACAAAGCAGGGACTTAAATTTAATTCTTCTATACAAAAATTAATCATCTGAAAAGTTTTCTCTCCATTACAAGTGAGATTACAAGAATATTTAACCATATTTTTTCACTCTTTTCCACACTTTGGAGCTTCTTTCAAAAAAAAAAAAAAGTACAAAAAATTGTGGTTTAGCAGGGGGAAAAAACTTGGATTTTTCAAAAAGCCTAACTTTGGGGGCAGGAAACAGCGTATTCTACACAAAATATACTGATTCTATGCAAAAATGGTAGATTTTGCATTTTCTTAATGATGTTCTTTCATGGGTGCAGATACTCCTTCTTGATGAGAATGAGGAAATCTGTGATTACTCTGTAACATTCTTATAAGATCCCCTCTCACCTTCCAACAAACCATTGCTACAGCATGAAAAGAGCCTCTTCTGCAAATCTTAAATAATGGATAAATAGGCCTACAGAGTTTTTGCAGGCAACTTTAGCAAAGAAGAAGATACGTCTAGGCCTTAGGATCTGAGGGCTCCCTCACAAATAATATTTTTCAAAAAAAAGATGGATGTATCTGTGGGGATTCTGTTCCACAATCCACCACAAAAATAGCAAAAAATTCAATGATCACATGGCAGTAACATGCACACAGACACTACAGTGTGTCCTTGTTCACATCGCTACCATTTTAAGTAGAAGATGCAATGCTTTACGACTACTTGAATTCACAGATTTGGAGGTAACATATATGGAAGGTCCTCTGTATTGCTGAAGTTTTTTCTTTCTTCTAATGCATACGAGGGCTGGGGAGAAACAGTGTTGGAGCAAAAATTTATAAAAATGACATTGTAATTTGAGGAGAAACCATTTCATCAGATAATCCTTCCCTCAGTTTTGTTTCTCCAAACCATTTTGCTGATTTTTTGACACGCTTGCCTGACAGTAGGTCCCACTGAACTCATAGGGCTTAGATAAGCAAAGGACAGCACTGTTTATCTCTGACTGCTCCCCCCTCAAATCATCATCAACCAGTGTAAATGCCAATTTGAGAAACCTGTTTCTGCTTACAAATAAGCATCAAGGGGGGGGCTGGGATAAAAGACATTTGGATTATTTTAAAAAAATTAAATTCTGAACCAGGTTTTCTCTATTGTTCATGTCTAACAACAGGGTTCCATGGAACAGCCTTGTAACTATACATTTTTTAAAACAGGGTAGTCAGTTGTTCTTCCTTTTCAAGCATGATATTTAGCACCAGAATTTTTAAATAAAATGAGCTGCTGCAAAAACTTTCCACCCATTCTGGAAATGTGTTTTTCCATCAATATTCAACTGATGTCCACAACAAAATCAGCAGTCCCTAGAGCCTGGCAATTTGACTCCTGAATTTCCTTAAATTTAAAAAGCAGCTCAGAACAAGATTTTCTGGGGGACAAAGATTCTCTTCCAATTCTTTTCTGTCTCATTCCTGAAATATAATTGGAAAGGATGCTGATTTTGAGGTGGGTTAAATAACTGAGAAAAGATTCTGATTAATTTAGTATGGCCCTAATGTACTTTTGAAAAATTAATGTGCAAATGTGACAAATTGTCTTTGAATGCACAGGTATTACACGGGTAACTTGTGAGAACTAAGACTGGCCATGGCTTCCTACCAAGTGTCTGTTTTATGGTAAACTCAGGTGTGCTGAAGCATAGTGTATGAAACACTCCTGAGATAAGACAGAGATAAGAGAATGAGAGATTTAGTCTCATCAAAATGAATTGGCCACTCTACCTATTCTTTCCTTCATCTCTCTATGATGAGAAACCTATATAATACACTCAGAAAATTACTTGAGCTGTCGGGCATGGCTATAAATATGATCAGTAACAGGTCTTCATTTTGAAGCAGATGTTTGACTGAATGTGAAAAAGAGCTGCCTTTTTCAAAACATTCCTATTACAGATTGTAAGCCAAATGCACTGTAACTGGGGGCAGTCTAGCATCTTGTTAATTAAAAGAACACAATAGTAAGAGCATATTACCTTATTTACTCACAAGTTTACCCCACTGAGGTTATGAATTATTTCCCACAATGTTTTATGAAGGTTACTTCAATCAGGATGTCGTGATCACTCACACACAAACACACACACGCATACAAAGTTTTGGCTGGTAGCTTACCTAAAAATTTTGGTCGGGCTTCCAGAGTAGTAAAGATAAGCAAAAGAAAACGAGCAATATGTAGCAGCTTCATCATTCAGTTTCAAGGTGAAAAGATTCCAGAAGGAAATCTAGAGTATTTTCTGAATAAAGAGAGAATGTTAACATTAATTACAATTTTCATATTTCAGCTTTCTTTTTTAATATGTAAGAAGGCATGTGACAAAGAACGTTTCTGAAGATGTATGTTCCAGCTTACAACTTGAAAATTAGCAGACACTAGAAGTAGCAGTCTCTGGTGAGTTCCAGACTGTGAGAAGCACTAAGTGTCTATATCCTTTCAAAAACTTTGCAAAGCCCAATACTACAAGTTCCAAGCTACTGCACAAAGTGGTCTTAATGCTAGAATATTCCCTGCTGGCCCATTGTGGTTTAGCAGTATCACTTCTGCTATATTGTATTACAATTCCACATCATATAGCACAGTAATGGCCTGGTTTTCAGACATAAAGCTGAGTTGGCACTTGGACAAACTTTATTTCAACATATAAATGGGAACAATTTGTTGCATTCAGAAACTCTTTTTTAACCCTTGCTGTACCAGGCTATTAATTTATTCCAGATGCTTCTCTGAAAGGCAAAAGAAGCCTGTGTAGAAAGTGCCATTAAAGGGGAAAGAGCACAAGGGGTTATAATCTTTCTTCTTCCCCTCTTCTATAGCCTTTCAGTGTTGCTTGGCCTGCCATCTATCCTGGAACTTAGTACAGACTTATGGGGACCAGGTAGGAATTTTTCTTCTTTCTTGTCCTTCATGGGAGAAAGTGTTTTGCCTACCTTGTACTAATTTACCATGGTACTAAGGAAAAACTGACTTTGGGTGATGCTTTAAAGCAGATATCGGCTGGAATACAATTTAAGTATGTTGTTGTTGTTGTTGTTCTGCAGCTTCAAGTTGTTTCTGACTTACTGCTATCCTAAGGAAATCAGTATGTGAAGAGCACCAGTGGGTTTCCATGGCCATACAGGGAATTAAACCCTGGTCTCTAGGGTCATAGTCTAGCGCTCAAGCTCTACTCTACATTGGTTCCCTCCATGGCTCATACCTGGTCTAAATAAACTATTCATTTATTTATTTAAATTAACGTTAAATTGTAATGATTAGTGTTAGGTGACTTTTAGCAGTTTAGGGCAAGAAAGTGAAATCTTGGCCCATAATTGGTGAGCACTCACAGGCACCTTCTTGTGAAAGGGAGTTCTCCAGACTTCCCCATTAGGTCATGAGACTTGGGGATAGGAAAGGGAACAAGCTTTGGGACTGAACATGATTGGCTTTCTCTTTTAGACTTAGCCCATTTCCACACTACACTCTTATAACGCGATTATTCCACTTTCAACATCCTATGGAATCCTGGGATTTGCAGTTTCAGGAGGGGCCAGCCAGCCCCTCCCGAAACTGCAAACCCCAGAATTCCATAGGATGTTGAAAGTGGAATAATCGCACTATAAGAATGTAGTGCAGAAATGGCCTTAAGAGTCTGAGGTGAGGGTCAGTATGTTCAGAGTTCCTGGAAATAGGCCAGTGGGGAACAAGCCAGATTGATTAGTCCTCCTTTGAGGTCAGGGATGGTTTGCCCTTGAGATGCTGGAGACAATGTAAGATTAGATTTGCTTCAGCACATACCACAAGAAGCAGCTCCGCTGCGGATCAGAATTAAACAATTAATAAAGTGGTCCTTAGTTTATCCATACATTTAGGGTGTCTATCTCTTTATTCTGAATGAATGGGCAAATTGTTGTTGTCACTGGAAAACCCAGGGACTGCACTATCATTGGGTATCACTATTATCAGCTAGAGTGAGGAAACTGCCTCAGACAGCAAAGGCTGGTGGGGAGCAACAGTGGCATCCTCTTAGCTTTTCCCAACGCATTACCCTCTACTTGGAAAACAAAGCAGTATGCAACCTGCATTGGGTCCTCAAAATTGCCTTTGCTGGGGAGGATGGCCAACTGGCAATTACTGATTGCCAGTAATGAAGAAAGATTCAACTGCCAATCTAACTGCCTTTTATATAGGAAATTGGGCACCATCTTGATAGAATGGTCACATGAAAAAGACACAGGGTTCCTGGAACTTTAACAATTGGTTAGGAAGAGAAAGTTTCATTTGTGTGGAAAAGAAAATTTCTATAGGTGAAACTGAAGCTATAAGGCCTGTTTAGTTTTCTATGTGGCCACCCTCCAACTGCTTTATGCTTAAGATTAGTTCAACCCAGGCTGAATCAACTGCCAATGAAATTATCTTTACTGTTCTGAATAGACACATCAGAATTGCAGTACATCCCCCAAAACAGCCAACAAACATTTACTGGGACTCATTTTCCCACCGGAGAATCCAGCTTCCCCCAGAACTTTCAGATACAATCTTATTTGCTTTAATTGTTCAGTAACTTTCTTTTTTATTATAAAACAGTGGCTATGAGATTAAACCATGAAGAGACCCAAGTTCTAATTTCACCTCACCCATGAACTACCCAGGTAGCCTTGGGCACATTGCTGTTCTTCCAGACATCAACCTCTGCCCATAACACCTAGCTGAATTTAAGGGAGCTTCAGGAGAAAAAAGACCATATGTCTTTCAGAACTGAAACTTCTTATTCTTCCTCTTGTGTGTGTGCTTAACTTTCCTTGGCCTGGAGCAATTCATACTCCCTTGCCAGACATCCACTCCCCACATCCTCTGATAGCTAATTATTTATTCATGTGAATTTGTTTATTCCTTGCTTACTAAAAACCAAAATGAACAGAAAAACATTCTGTGGTACTACTTTTCCGCTTTCCCAGGGAATGGCATTGCATCCTTGAAAATCCAAAACAAAACAGCCATGATGAAAGAGAAATTGATCGCTGCAGCTGTGGGGTGTGCTTTTAGCCACAGAGTTCCCATAGCAAGGAATGTAATCGTTATTCAGAACAAGGGATGGGTCAAAGGGATAAGAAGGCGTCACAAGTCGACCAATGAAGGCACGCCAAAATGAAGGCAATGCAAGTATGGGAAGTCTAGCAGATTGTGGGTATTATCTGATTTGGAACTTAGAAAAGGAAATATTGAGAAAACCTCTGGAGACATCAAGTGGGAGAGATTAAAGAGAAAGAAGAGGACCTTAGCTCTCTGAAAGATGCAAAAGTATTGACTGTAAGGCATGCAAGTCATTGGGCCAAAAATCACATTCACCACACCAGCAGATCCTAAATGTCCTTTGATCAAATTCATGATACATTTCTCAGCATCTTGATAAGCAAAGAGTAAGCTCAACTGTTCTACCCAGAAACATATTCAGTGTGCTGGTTTCAGCTGCCAGGTATATCCAATTGCAGTATTTCTAAAAATGATGACAGACAGACAGGCATGGTGTAGATGTTATTTATTTATTTAGGCCACATATGAGCCATGGACATGCTCACAACATTTGACTTTTACAGTATCTGAATCCCACTGTGAGAAGGTAGAGATGTGTTATATTAAACAAAAAGTTATAATCCACTTAGCACTGAAAATAGTCCATCTTGGTGGAGAGAACTGTACTACCTTCAGAACAATTTTTAAGATCTAGATGCTCGGAAAGTATGGCTTCACTTCAGCAGAAGCATGGGACAGATGAAAATATCCAAATATTCCACACTATCAGTAACAACTACCAGTATCTACGATAAAAGTAACCACCTGTTCAGAGAGATCCAAATGTTCATTGTCATTAACAAAAGAAACTGAAACTACTTGGATATTCATGAAAAAAACTTAGTTATCTATCTATCTATCTATCTATCTATCTATCTATCTATCTATCTATCTATCTATCTATCTATCTATTGTATTTGTATGCCATCTTTCTCCTGGTATGGGACCCAAGGCATAGTTTTCTACGTTGAACATTCTTAGAATTATAAGGAAATGCAAGCCTATGATGCATCCACCAGGGGCCACTCTAATGCAAACAGTTTAGTATGTTTAACTTTCGTATGGATGGGTGAGAAAACTGTCTGGTCCAAATTTTCATGCAAATTAATTAAATCTGCACCACCTTCATCAATAGGGAACTGGAACAGATTTGCACTTGGAAATTTTCATTTTTCCAAATTAATTAATTAAGCAAGCTTCAATAGTGATAGAGGACATCTGAGCACATTCAAGGCAAATAGTTTTGACTAGTGAGTAATTACATGCAGCTCTTGCACATAAAGATACAGGTTAGAGCCTCCCATGTATAAGACATGAATTCTAGAAATGTTTTGAGTGTACATCACTTTCATAAATTAAGCACCAGTGCTATAATTCAAATAGCAAAATAATTATGGGCCATTTGTAACAAGCAGACTATTGGTCAAGGGTGGGCAACAGCTGTGTGTTAAGGAGGCCACATGGACCACTACCAGAAGACCTAGGAGGGCCATATCCCCTGCTGAATGTCCATGCAAACAAACAAACAAAACAAAAACCCAAACTTTCCCCCCCCAATGTTCTCTAAGTGGCACATTTTTCATCATGTTTCTGGGGCTCAACAGGCCATTTAGAGTCCAAGAGAGACCTTTAATACAACAAGAAGCGAGTTGGAAATCACTTCACTTCCTATTTTTTAAAAAAGACCTCTCATGGGCCTAAAATGGCTGAGGGATTCCCAAAAGATGGAGAAATGGACTGTGAATGTCCACTCTGCAACTGATTATGACCATGCTTGAATGTATGCTAGATTTCTTCCAGTATCCATAAAACAAATTCACCTTCAAGTGACCATAAAGTAAGTAAAACATTACCAACCTTACTTTCCGCTCTGGATTCCTGTACTGACTGGGGAGGGGGGTGGACTCAGGGGGTCTTATGAAGTTTTCCAACTCTACAATTCTATGATTCTATGAACTAGTCCCTAATTATTTTACACCCTGACACGTTATTCTGCTTCCTCATTTCTGAGAATTAGCATTTAATTCCTGCCATTAATTTACAGGCTCTCTTTGTACACACACACAATATTCTCTGTGTCAACTCTCTCCCCTTGTGCCAGAAATGTCTCCTTGTTCATGTTTATTCAAAATTTCTGACACAAATTTGCCTTTCAGCCAAAAAAACTAAGCCCCAAACACCTTAATTCATACAGTTTCAGTTAGGAAAAATGTTCAGTTATTGCATTTTTTCCCCCACTGAGTGGGAAGGAAATACTTGCTAAGGGCTGTTGGGTGAGCCCAGTTCCTTTTGAGCGGTAAACCATTCTAGCCAATAGGGCTTAAATATGCAAATATCTGCAAAAGAGAAAATATGGTGAAAGGCAAAGCAATCAGAGGTTATCACACCTGAATTATTTTTTTCTAATGCAACTTCACTCAGGCAAGCTGTTTTTAAAGAAGAAAACGATACTACTTTTGCAAATTAAAATAAAATAAATGAGCTGCTTTTGGAAATCAACTGTAACAAAGATACTACATTTGTATGTACAACACATGATAAGTGGGGAAGAGAACTGACAATATTATTATCAACATTTACCTGTTCATGCCTATTTATATATGCAACAGAAATTTAGGAGGCACTTTGACTTTATTGTTGTTGTTGTGTGCTCTCAAATTGTTTCAAGGTGACTTAAAAGCAACCTTATCACAGGGTTTTCTTGGTAAGATTTGTTCAGAGGGGATTTGCCTTTGCCTTCCTCAGAGGCTGAGAGAATGTGACTTGCTTAAGGTCATCCAATGGGCTTCCTCGAAGAGCAGGGATTTGAACTCTGGTCTGCCAGAGTACTGGTCCACATTCGGACTACTACACTGCACAGACTCTTGACTTGGTAAAGGAGGAAAAAATAAAACAGGTACCAATAAGCAACCCCATCCATTGTTACTTGGAAACTGTTCTCATTTATCTCACTGAGACCTTTTGTATCAATTGGCTTCTCCAGACAGGGCAAATATGTCAGGAGGTTGTAGCATTTGTCCTGGGTTTTTTTTTAAACACACACACACACACACACAATGTTTATTTTGTCCCAGACTATTTTCTGACAATGCCCAGCATCAGCGGCAACATTTTATTCCTGCCCTCAAGTTGATGGTTTTTTATTTTTGGGAACAAACCTATCAAACAAGAAAACCAGTATCCTTCTCTTTTCTCCTTTCTCTCTTAAAAACAAAGTTACAATGCATCAGTGAAATGGCACTTTTGCACTTTGGTACTATATATCTTAAGAATTCTTTTATAAATTCAGAAACAAAAAATGTGCCCTTCCAATTTTAAGACTACTTCAGCAAAGCACATCCTGGTTTTTAAAAGAGCTTTAATGCAGATCCAGGAAATCATTAGAAACAGCCTCCAAAAAAGATGGAAAAACAGGGAGTGACAACAGACAGGAAAATCCAAGGAGCTACAACTGTGATAACTCATCATTCATTGAACCTATTTAAAAGAACTCTGTAGTGGCTCTGTAATTTTCTGTGTATGTGTGTGTGTGCATGCACGTGTACATGCACGTGTGTGCCTTCAAGTCACCTGTGGACTCACGGTGGCTCCATGAATTTCAGGGGGTTTCCTTAGGCAAAGAATACTCAGAGATGGTTTTGCCAGTTCTTTCCTCTGAAACATAGCCTACAGTACCTGGTATTCATTGGCAGTCTCCCGTCTAGGGTCAACCAGAACTGATCCTGCTTTGTTTCCAAGATCAGATGGGATCTGGTGCCTTTAGGGTATTATGGGCCCAATCTCTGTACCATTATAGCCCCCTAATCAAGGCCGCCATCCTAAACTAAGATTGGAAAGAAATTTTGTAGGATTCAAGAATGAAAGGAGCATTTCTACAACCTCTGGGAAGTATATGAAAAGGTACATCTCACCTCAAGCATTTACACAGCTGAGAGACCAAATTGTTTTTAAGAAAGTACTCACAAAATAATGCACATACTCAGAAGAAATTTTAGTCAATGGGAGAAAGTTTTGTAAATTACACAACTTGCACAAATAAATAAGGTCTTTTCTTGACACACTATGTCTTCATCTCAAAGTAGAATGAAGGCTAAGTACAAAGGGCAATTATACAGATTGGTCATTAAGATTCCCTTATCTTTCTGATCTTGCAATTTGCCTCTCCCTTCTATCAAAGTTTATATAACTTTTGATAATCTAATATCATTTTCATAAAGATTTAACCAAATAAATTTTGAAAATGCAAAATTTATATTATAATAAAGGTAACATATAAAATAAATATCTTACATTTATTATAATATAAACTTCCCATTATCAAGCTTTATATTAAATTCCATCAGTAGGCTACTGGGCAGGGATTCTGCCTTTTCCCCATCTCTTATATTAAAGTTCAGTGATAGATGTCAGAGTAGGGGCAAAACCACTCTAGAGTTTCAACTGAACTTTAAAAAGTCTATCCATGGTACTGAACTCTATCCTCAGAATACGATCAGCACTTTGGATAATTTCTATCAAACATGGAAGCCACTGGCTGACACTGCCAGGGATGGGCAACATGTTGCTGAACTACAAGTCCCATTGTGCCTTGGCACTGACTGTGTTGGCTATAACTGACGGGAATTGCAGTCAAACAATATCTGGAGAGATACAATTGCCCATTCCTGCTTTATGCTATAAATATACACCTAAAGGAATCATCCTTTTGCATTCTCTGTAGAAGAGATGCATAATTAGGAAAATAAAGGTCCTCTTGACGACTGTTGTATTTTAAAGGAATTATTAAAATTACAAAACAAAGAGGCTGTTTTCCTATTGCAAGCCACATTAAAGCACATTCACATCTGCTTTATTTATGTACATTAGATAGAGCCAAATAAAGACATCTAAGCCTCTCCTGTGGTAGCATCAAGGTAGCTGCTGTGCTAGCACACTGAAAAGCATGTTGTCTAGTCCCCAGCAGTATATATACTTCTGGAATATAGTAATGAACCACAGGAGCAGGTCTCAAATTATGTAGGTCAGTTATATCTTGGATCCACACATTATTCCCTTCACCCAATTCTTTTCACAACACAGTTCAAAGAAACCTTAAGCTGTACTAACACAAAAAAGCTGGTTGTTTTGACATAGTACTTTTTCCCTCTGAAATCTGTTTTGTTTCTATCCATTTTTTTTCTTCTTTTTTGGGAAAAGCAGTAAAGACCACAAAAATAGTTTTGGGCAGCTGTGCCATGCATAACATTTCTACAATGTCTACGATGTACAAACCCTCGGCTCGATGGCAGGTTGGAAGACAGCCTGGTTTTGTCTGTTCCCAGATTATTTCAAAGTCCAACTGAGGGGGAAAAAAAATCCTGAACCAAGAAAAAGGCGGGGGGGGAATAGTCTACTTTACTTTTAAAAAGAAAACAGGCCAATTTGGCTTAAACAAGTCACTCAAAAAAAGAGGAATTGCACAATATCATACAGGGCTGCAGAATGACTTATTGAAAATATGTATGAGAAATACTGTGGACATTCAGAAGCAACATACACATACTCCATTATATTATTATGTACACATTAAAATATATGGTTGAAATCCTAAATCAGTGAATCTTAACCTTTTCTTTAGCAGGGAACCCCTGTCAATATAATTTATTGCCAGCATCCCACAAGACTTAAACTCAAGATTTTAATACTTAATATTTATTTACTTATTTATTAAAGGCTTCTGAAGACTAGAATTCAAATCCTTGCTCAGACACTGAGTGACCTTGGGCAAGTCACATTCTCTCAGCCTCAGAAGAAGGCAAAAGCAAAGCCCTTCTGAACAAATCTTGCCAAATAAACTTTGTGATAGGTTCGCCTTAGAGTTGCCATAAGCCAGAAGTGACTTGAAGGTGCACAGCAACAAAGTGCTACTGACAGAGGAAGAGTCTTTCTAGCTATCATGTCTCTGCCTTTTGAAAACTGACTTATGGTGACCCTATCATTGGAGCTTTCTTGGCAAGATTTGTTGCCTTTCCCTTTCTCTGAGGCTGAGAGAGTGTGACTTGCCTGCGGTCACCCGGTGGGTTTCCATGGCCAAGTGGGGATTCAAACCCTGGTCTCCAGAGTCATTGTTTGGAAATGGGTACATACCTGCCACGTTGTCCCTCAGTGCCCACGCCTCCTGCTGCCACATCCCTGACAAAAGGGACATGGCAGCAGGCATGCGCATGCACTCAAACTGCTCCCTCATTTGCAAATAAGGAAACAGTTTGAGCACCTGCACATCACCTGCTACTGCCTCCCTGTTGCTCCTGCTGCTTTGCAGACCCCAGATGAAGGCCATTTATGAACTACACTGTTCTAATGCTATTATCCCACTTTCAACATCCTGTGGAGTTCTGGGGTTTGTAGTTTACTGAGGCCAAAGAGCTCTCTGGCTGAGAATTCTAAATGCCCCTCCCTAAACTGCAAACCCCAGGATTCCTTAGCATGTTGAAAGTGGAATAATAGTGTAGTGTGGAAATGGCCTTAATAACCACAGTCCTGTATGACCTTTCACTCACTATAAATCAGTGTGCACTTAACTAAGTAGCAGAGGTGCTAAGAACCCTGGTTATTGAATTGCAGAGATCCATAACTGGTCACTAGCAAGAGTGCCTGATGCACATTAGAGATGCCTGATGTACATTGTAGGCCCGATGTACATCAGGGATTGTGCTGACTCTTCTCCATACTTATGTAACAGCAGATCACTACTGTATATGGACATTACACATCTTTGCCATTCTATTTTCTACAGACACAGATCCACTAATGCAGCACGCAATGCTTCAACAGGATTCCGGCCTATTATTTTAACAGCGCTACACAAATAAGGACCACATATGTAAAAGACCACATTTGACTGCCTGAGTTATATGATCTTTAAGAGAGACCTTTTTCTCACTCCTCTGCAAGTGGGAATGCAAGAGAGGGACTTCTCACTGGCTGCTCCCAGACCCTGGAACTTTCTCTTAAGACAGACTAAGAACATTTCTGCACAGCACTCTTATAGCATGATGATTCCACTTTCAACCTTCTACAGAACCCTGGGGTTTGCAGTTCCGGCTGGCCCCTCCCAGAACTGCAAACCCCAGGATTCCATAGGAGGTTGAAAGTGGAATCATCGCGCTATAAGAGTGCCATGCGGAAATGGCCTAAGTTGGTTACCTGGGTGTTGTCCTTCCACCAGCAGATAAAAAATGTTTCATTCAGTGAAACTTAGGGCTTTTAATTTAATTTGCTGTTGAAGAAGGTTTGATTACAGTCAGCCCATCACATTTGCAGGTTTCACTTTTGCGCATTTGATTATTCACGGATTATTTGCTGTCACCTCTGCTGCCTCCCTATGCCATTTTTAATAGGGACTGCAAGCCTCCTGAGACCGAGAAACTGTGAACGAGGCTCCTAAGTCCCCATTAAAAATGGTGTGGGGCAGCAGTGGAGGTGGCAGTAAGCCCCGCCAGCCACCTACTTCTGCATTGTAAAGGAACCCTGATTCCTCAAAGGACTCCACAGTGGATTGAATATGGTGATCCTACTTTTGTGTGTGTATATGCGTTATATATCATTTGGGAGGGCCTAAAGTTATTCATCTTTTTTTCATTTTCATGGGGATCCTGTGCCCCTAACCCTAGTGAATGTGGATGGATGTCTTCGTTGGGTGTTTGCTATGTCTTTTATTGTTGTTGTTGTTTTATTTATGTTATGATTTTGCTTTTATTTTAGTATTGCTAATCACCTTGAGTGTCTTTTTGGTGGAATACATTCAATCAATAATCATCTCTTTCTTGTAAACAGTGTGTTCCCAGATCAGATATATCACAGGACCTTAGATTTCAGGGTCCAAACCCTAGACCTAGAGATGGTCCTTAGGGAAGCTTGAGAGGGAGAGAAGGAAGAGAAGAAATGGAACTGGTGGAGCCGCTGTTGTGACTACAGCTATAATATTCAGTGTCACTACTCAGTACCAGGGCACATGCCGCTGTGAAGCCACTATCTATCTATGGAACTGGTATGACAAGGTTGTGATCTCTGACATTGATGGGACGATTACCAGATCTGATGTGTTAGGTCACATCTTACCACATTTGGGAAAAGACTGGACTCACCAAGGAATTGCTAAGTTATTCCACAAAATCCACCTGAATGGATACAAGTTTCTCTACTGTTCAGCCAGAGCCATTGGCATGGTCCATATCACCAAAGGATATCTTGACTGTGTCAATGACCAAGGTCGGATGCTCCCCAAAGGGCCCATCCTGCTGGCACCTAGCAGCCTTCTCTCAGCCCTTCATAGGGAGGTGATTGAGAAGAAACTAGAAGTGTTCAAAATTGCCTGCTTAATGGATATCCGGAATCTGTTTGGCTCCAACAGAAAGCCCTTTCATGCTGCCTTTGGAAACAGACCAAGTGATGTCTATGCCTACAAAGAAGTTGAGCTGCCAGAATCACGTATAATCACTGTGAACCCCAAGGGGGAACTGAAGCAAGAACTCATAAAAATCCACAAGTCCACGTATGATCGGTTGGGTGAGGTGGTAGAGCTTCTTTTTCCCCCTATCGGAGAGGATGTGAACACTTCTTTGTCTTGCCCAGAGTTCAGCCAGTTCTCCTACTGGCGAGCTCCATTGCCCCCGGTTGACTTTGAAGATTTCGTCTGAAGATGCAGAGCCAATGTCCTTCCCAATGTATCTTTAACAGTTGCTCATCTGGTTGGATGGACAGGCAGCAAAGGCACCCTGCAACATTTTCTCTGTGATGTAAATGTCCTGGGCATTTAGAGAGGCTATCTGGAAAAGGATTATTTAGGGCTCCATCCCCTCTTCATTTTCAAGGGAGTATGTGAGAAAGGAAGTCTCTTAATGCATTGGACAACACTTGTTTATGCCATATGACTGAATGCATTCCCCCCAGTAAGATGAATGCATTTATGAGGTCCCTAAACAATAGAATTGTATCATCCATACTTAAACTTCATGAGAAGCTTGGCTGTGTCATCCATACTTAAACTTGATGAGAAATTTGACTATAGCAGACATTCCAAAGAAATCCACAGCGGGGTCAACAACATATATACTGTTTGTGTGTAGGCACCACTCTCATCTTGAGATGTGTGTAATGCCTTTTTCCATCTCCATTCAGTAGAGAAGCTGTTTGCTTGATGGTAACAGGAGGTGCATGGGAAACCAGCAACAGGAAAACAGCTGGGGAAAGGATGTGTAAATATTGAACAGTGCTAAAAATTTAGTATCCAACTTAGAGACCTTGAAGATTAAAAAAAGAAAGAAAGAAAGAAAGAAAGAAACCCGGCATTTGCACCAAAGCTATAAGAATCCTGACAGGCTGTTCAAAGACCTTTGCAGCTGATGTAGAGGATAAGAATATTTGTGTTTGGGTGAAACCGGTCAGGAGATAAGCCCCTCACTGGAAAGATGTTCACAATTTCTCATGCAAAGGCACAAGCAGGGGGAGGGGGAAAGAACTACAGACTCTCACCAGTCAAAATGCTTATCTAGAGCAGCACATTCCTGGAAGGGCATAAAAAGAACCAAGGAGAAAACCAGAGAATGAATGGAAGCTGCAGGTGATATGTCTCAGTCCCCAGAAGAACTGCATGCTGGAAAAAAGGAGATCCTGATCCTATAATGGAGCCAGGTAAGCCAGCATTATACCCGACTGGACTTCTAGCTTGCATACTTGCTGCCTTGCCCTTTAAAGTTTTGCCCTGTTCCCTTTTCATGCTGTCTGTCTGGACTACTGGCCAAGTGCTGAGTTTCAGGAAAAGCAGACGCTTTGGGTTTCAGTGTGGCCTGCCGGGTAATTCTTTCTTTCTTTTCCTGGCTAATGGTTGATTGAAATGCTTTGAATATTCCTATTGAGACGCACATGAGTAAGCCAGGGAACTGAACCCATGGTCTGCAATTGAGCTGTATGGAACAGTCTACAATAAGATCATTGGACACATTTCATAGCACTCAATGGGAAGCAGACACAGGGCTACACTGCAGCCATGGCTGTGAGTTAGGAGGGATGCACAAACCAAACTTGTTACTTGGCTGTCTCAACATCATGGGAGACAGGAAAACATGCTAGTTACAATCAAATGAGTGTACTAGGGTACTTAGAATAGCAAACTACTAGGGTAGTTAGAACAGCAAACATGGTCTGAATCCTTCTGTCTTTCATTCTCTCCAGAACCCTTTGGGGCAGGTTAGGCTGGCAGAGTGGGTCAGAATTAAGCACTGAATTCCACAGGAGAGTGCATTTGAAACCAGGTCTTCCTGATCAAAGACCAAAATCCAATATTACACTCAAATGTAGCATCTCTAGTTACCTTGCTCTGAAATATATGGATCATTTTTAAGATGGATATGTGAGGGTTTGGCCTGGTTAGTACTTGCAAAGGAGATTGCCAGGAAATAACAGGTATTGTGTGTTATGTTCAGAGGAAGAAAATGGCAAACCACTTCTGAGTATTCCTTGACTAAGGACCCTTCTGCGCTACACTGTTATAGTGCTATTATTCCACTTTCAACTTCCTATGGAATCCTGGGGTTTGCAGTTTAGGGAGGGACATTTAGAATTTTCAGCCAGAGAGCTCTTTGGCCTTAGGAAACTACAGCCCTTTTCACACAGGCTTTCTGTCGCGCGACAGCCCCGTGAGCTTCGCGGGAGTGGGAGCGTCGCTCTGCATGACGCACTCCCACTTCCGCCGCGCTCATGGGGCTGCAGCAGCGCGATCGTGGGTTTTTTGATTTTCACCTCAAAGCAAAAATCACCCGCGCTCGCGCAACGCGCCCGGCGCCCACGCACACTTACCTCCTATGCGGAGTGTCGGGGAGGCAGCCGGGTCGCGCTTCCTTCCCTCCGCCCCTGCGGCACTAGCGCAACGGACGTGACAGCCTCCTGCTTCGCGCGAGCGGGGGGACGGACACGACAGCCTCCTGCTTCGCGCGAGTGGGGGAGACGGACGCGACAGCCTCCTGCTTCACGCGAGCAGGGGGGACGGACACGACAGCATCCTGCTTCACCCGGGAGGGAGGGCGGCTCGCGCGAGGCTGCCGCTTCCCCCTCGTTCCTTCACCTGCGGAAGGAACAAGGGGGGAAATGGCAGCCTCCCGGAGGAGCCTTCTCACGCGAGCCGCCCTCCCCGCTTGCGTGAGAAGCCTCAATGCGAAAAGGGCCTACAAACCCCAGAATTCCACAGGATGTTGAAAGTGGAATAAGAGCACTATCACAGTGTAGCGTGGAAGAAAACTCTACAATGTTCATGGGGTCACCACATATCAACAGACACGTACGTTAACTTATAAACCATGCCCATAATTGGTCAGTTCCCACGATCTTGCACCATCAAGCATGCACAGAAATTTTGCGTGTCAAAAATGACAAATCTTACTCTCATGTCGTCATTCAAAATAGGCACTCAAAGATCACACATTTCAGCTTTCTTAGAAGATACAAAAAGTATTGCCCCCATTCTTCTTGCACACTGGTGGCCTTTTTGTGCTTGCCATTTCCCCTTTCCCCTTTCCCCCCTCCCCGATACATACACAATGCTGCAGAACAACCTTGCATCTGAAGCACTGAGGGAGGGAATAAAATGTTAGGCAGTGCACAAGAAGCACAAGTGCTATGAGCTGCAGGATTCTGGAAGCTGTAGTCCCAAAAAGTAACCTTTCCAAACTCTGCTTCCACATTCACCAAGCACACTGACTCACACACATATGTCTTGAGCTGTCTGGGTTCCCACAGAGGAGAAAGCCAAGATTTAATTCAATAAATGAAATGAAAATAAACAGTTTGTCTTCTGGACTCATGACAGTGGCACTCTAGTCTCTCTCATGCCTCTCATGTGCCACTTGAAGCTTTATTCTGCTTAGCAAAAAGATCAGAAGGACAGGGTTTGTCAGAAAAAGAGGAGCAGTGCTGGGTGCACAGCTTGAGACGTTCTGTAAACAGAGAGGAAGAACAACCCAAGTGAGACAGTATGAAGAGGGCTAGTGATTGTTTGGCCTCCCCGTCTCCAAGATCTCCACAGCGGGGGAACAATGAATAGTTTAGCCAATACTCTGCACAAACTGCTTCCCACCAGGCAGGGTGATTATTTTTCCATATCCCTTTGCTCAACACCCCACTTCCAGCCAGGCGAAACTGCTGCAAATGGCTGAAACATGAACCTGACTTTGCCCCTGACACAAGTGACAAATTGTTTCCCCACGTGGAAAGCCTGGGTTAAGACTTCCAACCCAGCTCCCTCGCAGTCAGAATCAGCAACCAGCGAGAACACTGAACAAAATGGTCTTTATTACAGAGTAAGAGCAAGAGATTATTTTACCTTTTATGTTTTGCAGAGAGCAGAAACTGACATCTCCCACTTTTTTGGGAAAAGTCTGTTTTAACTTATTCCAAGTTGGTATTCTCATAGTGAAGGATTTAAAAGAGTACAGTGAATCATTAAGACATGTGAACTGGCACTACACCATGTTTTTAGTAGAGGTCAGAAAGGGTTCTTTATAGGACTACAGTTCTCAGCATCCTCCAGTTAGCATGGCCATGGGAATTGTAGTCCAAAAGTAACCTTTCAAGTTTTCTGATTTTTTTCCCTTTCTTTTGTTTATTGTGGTTTACCTCTTTTTTTGGTATACATATTATTTCTCTTGTGTATACATTAATTCAGATGATGATGACAATGTTTTCTGACTTTAGAGACTAACATTTTTCAAGCAAAAGGGAGACTTCAGAGGGCTTTGAAAAATTCCCCCCAAAGATCATTTGTACTTTATCTTTTTTCATGTCTGTTCAACCATACCTTTTTTTCTGCTGTTCAATCATGGCAGGTTTCAGTGTCTTTCTATAGTTTGTGTGTTTCAAACTTACCTCCTATATCTCAGGAACAGTATTATCTTCACACAGATTAAGCACCGATTTTTGGAAAAAAGATGGGGTATAAAGTATATTTTTTTTAAAAAATGGCTCTATGGTTATACCACATCAAGGCCCTAATTTGAAATGATTAAGTAGGTAAGAAAGTGCAGTGTTGTAACTCCAACTATAACATAAAACATTAGGAATACACAGCTGTGAAAATAGCAAATTCAGAAACAATAATGGGTAAAAAAAAAATACAAAGCACTGATTGCAACACACAAATTTTTAAAGCCCTCATATAAAATCTAAAATGCATACTATAATATATCAGGTATAGCTCTCTTTATAATTTTATCAGAGTAAAAACAAAAATTAAAAAGAGCCACTTGATAAGTAACATACAGAAGTGCATCTGCCAGTAAATAGTTGATACATTTTGCTTCAAACTCTGAGAATCTTACAATAATCTGGCTCAGAAATCTCCCTCTAGGTTATTGTAAAAAGTGTGGTACCAGAGTGGTGTAGCGGTTTCAATGTTGGACCATGACTCTGGGAATAAAGGTTTGAATTCTCACTCGGCCATGGAAACTCATGGGTGACGTTGGCCAAGTCACACTCTCCCAGCCTCAGAGGAAGGCAAAAGGCAAAATCTCCTACGAACAACTTTTGCCAAGATGATAGGTTCACCATGGGGTTACCGTAAGTCATAAATGACTGGAAAGCACACAACAACATCAAAAACTACAGTGTAAATCATGTTTACTATATTCCTCTTGACTAAAACTACAGGGATAAAGTGAAATGAGAGCGTATAGGGGCATCAGCAGTGCCATAAGATCCATAATCAAATTCCTGGATTTCATTGAAAACATTTCTAGTTTGTTTTTTACTTTTGTAAACTAATGTTTAAGCTCAATATTTTTTATATTATTGTAAGCTGCCTTGAATCCCATCTCAGGAGAAAGGTGAGATATAAATTCATTATATAAAGTAATAAATAAATAGGCCCTAAAAGAACCCAAGATACCAAGAATGAGCTGGTGGTATTCTCCCCAACCATTTTATGAGAAACCAGACTTCTCCATCTTCCAGGGTTTTCAACAATAATTGTACACCAAGATACAGGAAGATTCTAAATTGTTGTTAAATATCCATAGGGGGTCTCATCTTCCATGACACAGGAATTCCTATCTTATCCTCTCTTCTGCTCAGATTTACAAATTCAGCATTCATTACAACTACAACTATATAAGGCTGATTTAGTCTCAACAGTGTGCTGTGCTTTGGGCATTCCGTTTCCCATAAGAGTAATGCACTCCTTGTTAGCGGTTTGGAGAAGTGCCCTCTGTTTGCCATACGACCTGGGTGGACAGTTAGTATCAACTGCCAGCAGAAAAACAGAGCTTTAATTTTTTGTCAGGTTGTTAAAACTTCTATTATAAGATACTTATCTTCATCCTTACCACTCAGTACTGAATTGGTGCAATTGATTTATGCAATTACTATTTGTAGGAGTTTTTAAAAAACATAAACGTGCCCCATACATACTAGTGGAAACCTTGGCTCTGTTAACATAATATATAAAATAAATAAATACGTTAACACTTATTTCTCCCCCAATTCCTTTCCTGTCCACCTTATGTGGCTTATAAACTATCTAGAGTTCTTTGAAAGAGTTTCCCAGGCTGTAGACTCTATGCAACCAGAACCGGGACAAGTTAATTTTCTGGAAGTATGACACCCAGTTTGCCATACCCAGCATAGTCATAAAAATAACTATTTTAAATTTAGCTCCATGCAACTGTAGAATCATAGAATCAGAGAGTTAGAAGAGACCACAAGGATCATCGAGTCCAACCCCTTGCCTTGCAGAAATACACAATCAAAACATTCCCAACATATGGACACCCGTCCTCTGTTTAAAACTTCCAAGGAAGAAGACTCCACCAAACTCCCAGGCAGCATATTCTACTGCCAAACTGCTCTGTCAGGAAGGTCTTCCTAACATTCAGATAGTATCTCTTCTCCTGAAGTTTGAAGCCATTGCTCCAAGTCTCTGGAGCAGCACAAAAAAAGTTTGTTCCATCTTTCATATGATACCACTTCAAATATTTAAACATAGCTCTTCATCTTCTTAACCAGAGCTTGGAGAAGTTATTTTTTGGAATCTTGTTGTCTGCCTTCAAGTCATTTCCAGCTTATGGCGACCTAACATGGGATTTTCTTAGCAAGCTTTGTTCAAAGGAGCTTTGCCTTTGCTTTAGACTGAAACTGAGAGAGAGTGATCTGTCCAAGGTCACCCAGTGAGTTTCCTTGGCATAATCTAACACTCTAACTAATACACTTAAGAGTTTCTAGAAAAACAAAAAATCATTAGGTGGAGGCAGAGAAACTGCTGCTTTTGAAAGGGAGATTTGTGCAATATCATTTGGTTTGATGGCTACTGAAAACCCACCCATAATAATATAATTTGATAGACACTGTCCTCATTAATTTTCTGCACAGGGGTGTCACTGGAATGGGTCTTTTTGATCTTGTCATGGCCCTTCTGACTTTTCATTTATACACACATCTCTGCTGGCTTTTGGGATCAAAAGCATGGCACAGCAACCTTGTGTAGTAAGCTGGTAGGAATGCAGGCTCCTTGTCCAAGTTCCTTTGCAGACTGAGAGGAGTATCTAAATCACAGTCTCTGGCCAGCTTTGTGAGTGAATTCACTGTACTCAGTGCCCTGTTGCTTTTAACATTTTCAGTGCTTCTGAGAAGGGAATGAATCTCAACAGTGCAATGCTGGATGAGTTTTCCCTTCTTCAGAGGACTTTGAGCTTTTGTGGGTTTTATCTGAGAGATAAAGTGACTTTCGTATCAAATATCACATTAAGCTGTGGTATGGTTCTCATCTAACCTTGTGTGATTTTTGAAATACACAGTGCCTTGGATAGAGCTAACAGCTAAATTCTGTTCTAAGCTTTTCTTTGCACCAAAAAATGAATTTAACTCTGCAACGGTTACAGAACTGGACATCAGAATTCCCATGAGGACAACATTTATTCAGAGGACATAAGTCTTGTTCTTGCATCAAGCTTTGGATTGTCTCATGACCCCTACACCAGAAGACATCCATAACATAAACACACAGCATCCAAAATAAATTGCTAAGACCCGAGTAGACCCATTTTATATGCTCACCTTGCGTTCCTCTTTAAGCTGAACTAAAATCTGAGAGCCAATTGGCTCAGTCTGGGATCATTTCCTCTCTACAAATGCCTTCCCCATTCACACTATCTCAGCAAATGTTCAGTTGGGAAAAATAACTTGTCCAGAGCTTAGAAATGGTAGGATTTTTGATTACTGCTCCCAAAATCCCTCTAGCCAGCATAGCCACTGAAAGATTCTAGAAACTGTACTCCATAAAATAACTTTTTCCAATCTCTGGCTTTAACCATAAAATAAGTAGTATGCTGTATTTCATTTGCTGAAAGAAGAGGGGACAGGGAGCTCTTGATACATGTTAACACCTCTTACATGCACCTCTATTCCAATCCTGTTTTAACAAGTCTATTTTGAAAGGGAAAAAAACTGTTTTGCCAAGGGTAAGACCTCTATTTCCAACCACTAAAAATGTTACATGATATTTCAAGCTATGCCTGTACTGCAAAAGTCCACAGAAGGTTAATTCTTTCACCGTACAAGCAGGTAACACAGAAGTGTGAAAGGTGAGTCACAGAAACCAGTCTCTGAATGAAACTTTTATGAGATTCCTGATCAAAATCTGGGTGACAGATTCTTCAGAGTGGATTAAAAAGCTACATTTTCCAAAGCAGTTATTCTTTAAATAAAATTAGAAAGAGAGTTAGAAAGAAAAATAGAAAATATAATTACTTTACCACAATTCTCAAACTGTACTTGGGGAATCCTGAATTTCTTCAGAACCTCATCAGAGATTCCTCCATTAAAAGAATGATAACAGTTAAACTTTTCTCAAGTCCATCATTCCTCCCTCTTCTTCATTGTGTACAGAGTGCACAACAGTGCTATGTGTGTTCCAGGGTGCCAGAGGGCACCTCCATAGCAAATCAGTGCCAAATTAGACTGAGGAAATCCTAGACACCATCTGTCTGCAGTTTTGCACCTGGGAAAAAAGGAGGAGCCATCCCAGTTTTGATTTCCACTTGAGGTCTGAGAGGGCAACACATATCTTCCAGCATTTCACAAGTGAAAACTGGGACACCTGCGGCAAAGGAACATCAGAGTGTGGTCAAGGTAGCAACAGTTATTTAACAAGAAAGAACCACAGACAAGCTCGTAGAGGCTGCAGCAGTTTGCTTTTGCCTGAGCCTTCTGGAAAGGATAAAATTCAGTGGCTGGGGCTCTCTCATCCATAGGGTTGCCATAGGTCGAAGTTGACCTGTCAGCAGTTAACAACAACAACTCTTCTGTAGCCACTGTTAGATTTTAATTGAGTACAAACCAGTTTTGCTCTTTGAACTCAGTTTGGAGTAACTGAAGTAAGTTAAGGAAAAAGGAGGAAATGAGAGGAGGGGCAGAAACTAGGACATTTTGAAAGAGATGACAGAGGACTAATTGGGACTGTCCCTGCCAAACCAGGCCAGTTGGAGGTCTGTATCAATGGCTCTTCCCTTTTCTCAGCTGCAAAACTATAGACAGATGATGCTCAAGATCCCTCTGCCCTGCTCAAGGGGTGCAACATTCTGTCATCAACCAAGATTGCACACAGGGGCAAAAAAGTATAGAGGAAGAACACTGGCAACTATGTGTATTCCACCAGCAATCATGTGGGATATCCACCTACAGTTACCAGCATGAAAAGAAGCCATAATACTAAGACATGATCACAACCTAGCGGAGTTTGGAAACATTACCTTTTTAGACTACTACTCTTTGAATCTGGCAGCCAGCATAATTCAAACCACACAATGTTTCTAGGCTTTCAGTGATTCCAAAGCTGGTAACCATAGTTTTGCAGTTTGGAGAAAATGGCACCTATGGTTAATGAAAAGAAGCTTTCTTTTAATTGTGGGCTGCATGAAGGGAAGAATGAAGGGCACTGGTAGCCCATACCCCAAAGTGGGTGTTAGGGTGCCTCATATTGCAACTGTGGTCCTTCCCTTGGATGCTTAAAACTGTATTTCAAAATATTCAACCTAAGTTTTAAGTTACCACAGTGCTAGGAATTTAGGGACTCAATGCAAATGTCATTTTCAAAGGCAGATCTCTTATAAAGGGAGAACTGTCTTCATTTTGCCTCTACCCCAGCAGCTACAGCCCAGGAGCTATGTACTTGGCCAAAAGGGTCCTTTCACATCCCACCACAATTATCTGATCTTCTTTAGTGAAAGTCAATAAGCTTCATGAGAACCTTCATAAGCACAGTGTGCTTCCTAGCCTACTAGAACACAAGAGTCCCATTTTTGTCATTTGTCCAGTGCTTTTTCACCAGAAAGGAGAAGTAGATTTTTTTTCCCCAACTGAGCAATGCCTGCAGGCTTTACATTGCATCTCTACAAATAAAAGTCCAGAAGACTTGGATTTTAGTGTAAAGAAATAGCTTAGAATTCCCCTAAGGCAAAGGTAAGAATTCTGTGACCCTCCAGATTTTGAACTGACCAACAAAAGTTAGGTTAAACAAATATATTTTCAGTGATATATTTATCTGGATGTAGATTATTTTTGTGTCTTTTAAAATTGTGTAATAATTTTATAAATCAATATATTGAAATATATCAAATTGTTTAGCCTAACTTTTGTTGCTCAGTTTCCACTGGAAACAGGCAGAATATACTATAGTAATATAGTGTAGGCATAATATATTAAACATCAACCATAGTTGCTTAGAATATGAAATTCAAATCAAAAGCATCACATGTTACAAATGAGGAAAATGCATACACACACAGTTGTCCCAAGGCAGTTCTCTCACTCTGAGATTCCTTCCCCTTGCCTGCAGACTGGAGAAGAGGGCACAGACCCTGAGATCTAGCAATCCTAGGTGGGACTTGCAGTTCACAACAACATGTTAACCCTGTGATTAAGGTGATCACACCCACATGCCCCGTGTGGCTTTTGGCTTGGCGTATAGTTCCCTCAACAGATGCTTACAGACAAGTTTACATGAAATGGGCTCCTTTGTGGTCACAAGCTTGAAAACCTTGCCTGTGCATGATTATTTTTATCAAGTCAAACTTTGATCTTTGACAGTTACAGTGGAATGCATTGATGGTGTTTTGTGGTTGTTGGTGAAAATCTGCTATTCCCCAAACTACATGGTATTTGACTAACATTCTATGACTTAGAACTGCCTAGGGCAGTCCTTCTCCCTTCCACAGGATTTCAATTAGGCTTCTTTAGAATCAAGGATTTCAAGAATGCTCTTTGACCACCATGCACACGTCAGTTAACCGAAGTCCTCTGATCAAAGCCAATCATTCATGCTTAATGGAAAAAACTTTAATTTGCTGCTGGCCAGATTTTTTTAAAAAAATTATTCTAAGTCATTTAGAAGACCCAAATTCTGAATATTCATTGTTAAGAGAAAATACATAATTATGCAAATATTCTTGGATTACTTTGCAGTATTTAATACATCTGTTTTGACTGATTAAAGTATTTTCACAGTTCACTTATTACCTTTTGCATATACAAAGTGGGGAGAGCAAGCTTTTACTACCAATCCTATCCAAATATCCATGCATTCAACAAAACATCAAAAAAGAGAACCTACTTGTATACAGATGTATGTGCATAGACAGTCCATCCAGTTTGAAAGCTTATGTATTCTGGGCTCTGAATGAGTGGAGAACAATGGGTATAGAACTGTATGCCTATGGATTTTCATTTCATATATTCTAATGCAGAAGTGTGAAGCAGAGCTTTCTAAACTTTTCATGTTGTTGACACATTTTTAGACATGCATCATTTTGCAACACAGTAATTCAGTTTTACTAGCAAATCGGAGGTTAAACTAACCCCTTATAAGAGATAACATAAACTGTAATAACAAAATGTATGGGGACACAGCATATCTCGTGAAAACCTTTCATATATTTTTTAAAAATATGTGATTTATAAATAATAACATACATTTCCAAGATTGTAGGCAACACACCTACACACTTCAGGCAACACACTAACGTGTCGCGGCATACCGTTTGGAAAGCCCTGGGTATAAAAAGTAGAGCCTACGGATTGCACGTGGCCTATAGAGCATACGGAGGCCCAGTTTGAGGCCACCAAAGCACCTACACACACACAACCCCCCCCCACAAAAATCATATTTGGCATTTTTTTCAGAAATGGCTCAAAACCGCCACCAAATGTGGCCATTTTGCTCCCATGGCTCCTCAATGCTCAAAATGCTGCCCACACACAGACAATTTGTTGAAAATGAGCTGGAAAGTCAGAAGCACAGGTGTAACAGAGTTAGGTAGTATACAGGTGGGAAATGGCTCTCACCCCCTTTGCAGTTACCCTGCCCCGACCTAATGGAGGCATGAATTACAATGTAGGGACAAGGCATGTTTGGCAATATCAATGGCTTAATAAGGAATTCAGTGTTGCTAATTAGGGTGCTGGCCAAAGTCTCAAGGAATCGTGCAGGCACCTATTCCCAGCTCATGTGTGTTGCACTTGTGCGACACTGACAGACAGGAGTGAGAGGAAAGGACTGGAAATAGGGTTCTGAACTAAAAGCTTGTCCCCTAGGGCTTACTCCCACACAATTAGACACAACATTGTAGCCAAACACTAGAATCCTAACTCATAATTGCACTAGCTGCAGGAGTTTAAATTAGGCATAATCTGTCTCTACCAACAGAAAACCCCTTTCTGCCAGCAGAATTTGCTCTTCTGCTGGCACAACTCTTTCATTGCCTGATATCAGAGATCTACCAACAGAGCAATCTTCTAGCAGAACTGTTCTGCTGGCTAAGATCTGCAGACAGAAAAGCCAAAAATTGGGCAGAGAAGTGGTGGCATCAGGACGTAGCATATCTCGATGGATGTAGCATATCTCAATTTCAGTAAGGCCTTCGACAAAGTTCCCCATGGCATTCTTACAAAGAAGCTAGTAAAATGCCGGCTGGACAGGGCTACTGTTAGTTGGATTTGTAATTGGTTGACCAACCGAACCCAAAGGGTGGTCACGAATGGCTGCTTTTCATCCTGGAGAGTAGTGACTAGTGGGGTTCCACAGGGTTCTGTCCTAGGCCCAGTGTTGTTCAATATTTTTATCAATGACTTGGATGAAGGAATAGAGGGCATGCTCATCAAATTTGCAGATGACACCAAATTGGGAGGGGTTCCTAATACACCAGAGGACAGGATCAAAATTCAAAATGACCTGGATAGATTGGAGAGCTGGGCCAAGGCTAACAAAATGAAATTCAGCAGAGAGAAGTATAAGGCCCTACACTTAGGTAGAAAAAATGGAATACAGAAATATAGGATGGGGGACACGTGGCTGGATAGCAGTACGTGTGAAAGAGATCTAGGATTCTTCATAGACCACAAGCTGAACATGAGTCAGCAGTGTGATGCGGCAGCCAAGAAAGTCAATGCAATTCTCAGCTGCATCAATAGGAGAATGGTGTCTAGATCAAGGAAGGTACTGGTACCACTCTACTCTGCTTTGGTTAGACCTCATCTTGAATACTGTGTCCAGTTCTGGGCACCCCAATTCAAGAAGGACATGGTCAAGCTGGAGCAAGTCCAGAGGAGGGCAACCAAAATGGTGAGAGGCCTGGAAGCCATGCCCTATGAGGATAGACTTAGAGAGCTGGGTATGTTTAGTCTGCAGAAGAGAAGGTTAAGAGGGGACATGATAGCCATGTTTAACTATTTGAAGGGATGCCATATAGAGGAGGGAAAGGGCTTGTTTTATGCTGCTCCAGAGACCAGGACAAGGAGCAATGGATTCAAGCTGCAGGAAAGAAGATTCCACCTGAACCTCAGGAAGAACTTCCTGACAGTCAGGGCTGTCCGGCAGTGGAATATGGTGCCTTGGAGTGTAGTGGAGTCTCCTTCCTTGGAGGTTTTTAAGCAGAGGCTTGATGGCCATCTGTTGGGAGTGCTTTGAGGGTGTTCCTGCAAGGCAGGGGGTTGGACTGGATGCCCCTGGGGTCTCTTCCAACTCTACATTTCTATGATTCTATGATTCTAGGAAAGAGTCAAGTTACATCATATCAAAACCTGCTCCAGCAGAGGGACACAGGGATATACTAGTTAGGACAAGATAATGGTAGTCCTAAATAGTTTCAGCACAATTTCAGCTAGCCTTGTGTTTGCTCAGCTGGCCTTTGGCCATTTTAACCTGTCAGAACTGTGTTTTAAGGCAGCAATCTTATGCATAGTTATCTGGAAGTAAATCCTGATGAATATAATAGGAGTTAATTCTTATGTCCAAGCACTCTAATTTTAGGTATTTGCTTCCCCAGAAGTGGAAAATTGTATTTGTTGAAGACCATAATTCAGACAGGCCGGCTGATTTCTCATTTCTTCAGATTTGTAAACCACATATCTTAAAGTAGAGTGGAGTCCCCCACCACCAGCAGCTGCCAAAGTTGCTAGATATATTGCTAGGAAAATAAACAGAAGAGTCCCTACTGAAGACAATAATCGTTTCAAGCTTTCTCTGAGAAGTCTTTCTGGAAATCTCAGGAGACATATTGTATTTTGAACAACCAAAGGATAAAGTTGCACAGAATTCTTTAAAAAAAGAAAAGAAAAATATATTTGTAGAAGAAAAAAAAGGGAGGGGAGAACTTTCCCCACCCCTTTTAAACAGCATCTGATGAAATACTTTGAAAAGGAGGAAAGGCATCCCTTTTTCTTTTTCTTTTTTTTCATAAAACTTATGCAAGTTTTCAACAACAATTCTTCCAGATGTCTAAAGCAAAAGCCTTTTCATTTAGTTAGATAGTGTCATTTTACTCAGAAATACCAAACTCTCCTGCCCACATTCCAGACAGGAATTCATATTTCACATGGGGCCAATTCCATCTCTGAAGTAAATCCACTCACTGTACTGAACCACCCTCTGAGAGGGGCAAATACCAAAGCCCAGCTCTTCAAGCAAGCCAGAAGGCAAGACTTAATGTTTTCACACAGTTCCTCAACAGCAGCCTCAAAGCTGCTTATTACCTCTACAGCATTTACAAGATTTTTATTCTTAGAGGTCTGGCAATTCACTGCATGAAATGTGGACAAAATTCTGAAGGATAATTTATTGTGCTGTTTTTAACCACTGGGTTTATGGGACAAAAGTCCCATTGACTCCAGAAGTATGGAGCCAGGCCCTTCCTGTCTGCCTTCTCGATATTAAACCACTAGGCTTTTTCTGGTAATTGAGGCACTGTAGAATATGCTTCCGCCCCTACACAGGAGCTCTTTCTGCACTTCCATTAGATGTGCAATGGTTTTCTTCCAGTAACAGTTTGCCCAATTACAGAAGATTCTTTACAGTTCAGTCCCCGTGCACACACACCCCTCACTCTATCAAGCATACACATTCTCCTTTGAAAGATATATGGCTATTCATGCAAGGGGGATTAAGACATCTTTCCTAACCTTAACAAAATCATTTCGGTTCATTTTTTTTAACCAATTGTATCATCATGGCACAGATATCATCCTTTTGTCTTATGACAACATCACATGTATCTTCTTAAGATAGTTCCTGCTGCATCATTTATTTATATGCAGTAACAGACAGATTTATTGGCCCAAACTCCCAGATAGTAGAAGTACTTCGGTTCCACTCAGTGAAATCAATAGGGCAAACTGGCTGTGGAGGATAGAGCAATCCTATACCTCAGGCTCCCCCAATCTTGTGTCCTCCTCCAGAGGTTTTCAACTACAATTCCCATCACCCCAACTAGCATGACTATCGAGTTGGAGGAGGTTGCCCCACATATCTACTTGGAAGGAGACACAAAATGTGATGGGGCTTACTTCAATGTTCATGGGTATATGATCACAGCCCAATTTATATCCCACTAATTCCTACAACACTGCTAGTTTTCTCTGGATTCAAGCAACTATAATAATGAATGCATTTTTCATCATGTAGTTAACTATATTTTCTCTAATTATTAAGAGCCCTGGTCACTTGGCATGTTCTTCTGAAGGCTTATTTGATCAAATGATTTTAATATCATACTGGGGTGACGGCAGTGATTCTGCTATCAGGAAAATAAATAGTATAGGTAATATCATGTCCTGCCAGCAGTTCATTAATTCTGCTCTGGTCACATTGCTACATGTAAGAACAAGGCGCTGCAGTGACATAACAGCCTGGTAGAGCAAACAATTTCCTATTCAACACAGCTGCTTAATTGATTTTGCCTGTGCACCTACCTAGACAGCATGCCAAAAGCAAGCAGCTGCTTGTGCAAACATACTTGCCACGTGCACTGGTAATTACCTGTTTTGCAGGCACAATTTCAGTAAATGCATCACAGATGTAAAAACTAAACAGTCAGCCACAGAAAAGGATCTGATCACTTCAATCAGATCTTGTTCTGCTCTGAGTACAGGACTGAAATATGTAATAGTCTTAACTTTTCACGTAAAGGAACAAAGGAAAGAAGGAAACATGCCATTTTACAGTAACAGCTAAGGAAAGCATTCAGCCTTCCAACCAGCATTAGCTGTAGCAGTCCAGTCACTTTTATTTACTATTATGAGCAGGTTATCAGCTATAACTATAGGCAAGTTGATTTTAGGATGTTCACAGTAGCACTGTATTTCCCAAGTTGAGGAGGCAATCCTATGGATTTTTCTAGGTTGCTATGCGGTAGCATATGGGATCGAGGGTGGAAGGGAGCTAAAGCGAATGAAGATGGCTCTAAAATATAAAGGAAAGGAGTTAGGCTAAATGGTGTCAAGAATTCCACATGGAAACCTTCCTTAATTTCCTCTCCATCTTCCCATCATCCTTAATAACCTCTTGTACAGAGGCATATAGTCTTTATTACCATGCTTTGATTCCACTGCTTCTTTGTTCTCTGGAATTAAGTGTTTTTCATCCCTTTATGAAGAATAGTGGGCACAGTGGCCCCAGCCGGGCATTTTACTGCCTGATGGAAAGAGCAAGATAGTATTTTCTCTCCAATCTTTATACAGAAGCTAATTCCACTGTCATTTGAATATGACTTCAAATCTGGCAATGGGATGGCATCCTCTTTTGGTTTTGAAGTATTAGCATAATGGAGGTAAGGGAGAATGACACTTTTTTCCAACAGCAAAACAGTCGTCTCAGTTTGCCTAATAACAGTCCCAGTGACCTTTCAGATTACACAACAATAGCATTATGATTTCTCTCAACTACCATATCAACATCCTATGGAATCTTGGGATTTTGCTAATTTAAGAAGAGGTATTTAAAATTCCTCAGCCAGAGAGCTTTACTGCCAAACTACAAGCCCAGGATTCGTAGGATGGAACCAGGTACATTGTGGTACAATTGTTCTATAATTATGTAGCATAAAAGGGCACCTGAGAGTAGAGTGTTGGAAGCATATCTACGTGACCCAGATTCAAATTCCCACTCAGCTGCAGAACTCACTGGGTAGCCTTGGACCACTCACAAGACCACTAACTTTCAGGATAGAACTGGAGAGAAATTAAGTACACCCCCTTGAGCAGCTGGAAAGAAGAGTAGAGCACAAATAAGATCATTATTCAGCTGAACAGAAACATACACTTCATGAAGGGAGAAGGAAGGATCCTGCTCTAAAAAGCCTCTTGACAGCTGTTTAAGGCATAATAATTTTCCTATATGGTCATAACATCTATGTACCAAAGACTTTTTAGACCCTGCATACATGCCACAGCAGCCTCTTGAGCATTCATCACAAACAACACAATACACACTTTCTACACAGAAATCATAGGCATGTAAGAAAATCATCTGGTCTAAAGTATCCCTAGACCAAATATCTGCATTTAAAAATATACAAATCAATACCTCTTAGTATCATGTACCTGACACCACGCTCTCCTAAGTGGAATGGAAAGGTCAGCCTGCGATATTACTTCAAAAGCTGAGATGACAGAGGAAGATTAGAAGAGTTGAATTTTGGGCATTTCCATCCTACCCTATTATAATGATATTATTCCACTTTCAACATCCTGTGGAATGCAGGAGTTTGCTGTTTACTGAGGCCAAAGAACTCTCTGACTGAGAATTCTAAATGCCCCTCCCTAAACCACAAACCCCAGGATTCCACCAGATGTTGAAAGTGGAATAATAGCACTATAACAGCGCGGTGTGGAAAGGCCCTTTGTCTCTTTGCTCCTTCTCCTCTGGGCTATCCTTGTTCCACATACCACATCAAGTTGTGGTTCCTAAGAATGGCTATTCCTTCTGTTAGGTTCACATTTACCTTTCTTTGGACATCTCATGTTTTCAAGTAATTTTCCAAGCTGACCCTCCAGCTCCATTTGGCCTGAGGAATCATCTACCCTTTATCTCAGGGAAGGAGAGCAGTGCTAGAATCCACGTTTGCAAAATATACCAGCTTCAATTGAAGATAGAACTGAGAAAGACTCCTGTCAGAAACCCTGGACAACTTCTGCAGCACAAGGTGCAGTAAGATGATGGACCAGTGGCCTGAACCTTTCTATATGAACCTTCCTGTCCCATTTTTATTCATAGCAATGGGCAGTGTAACTGGCCATAATCTAAGAACTCTGAACCAATAAATACAGATTAGTAGACTGGTGAGAATAAGGAGTGAGCAGATAGGATAAACTTTCTTTCAATTCCACCAGTCACCTCTTTGTATAGACTGCCCTACACCAAAATTCAAAACAGAGTTGCAAGTTTACAGATGCTAAAGAAAGAAATTAATAGCAATTTTGCAACCCTGATCTTCTGTATACAGTGTTGGAGAAATGTCTTAGATGAATAAATTCAGAAGACAGCACTGACATGGCAAGTGACTTCCAATGTGTAACTTGCAAAGAAACATTGGAATAATCAAGTGCAGTGAGCCCAGCTCAAGTCTGAACAAGTGGTAGCCTTCCTTGTTGAATCTGTAGTGCACTAACAAAGCCACAATTTACTCACTTTCAGCCTAGGCAGAAAATCAAGATATGAAAGGGGATACTGTCAAGAGTTTTCAAATACCTAATGAGCTATTATCAAAAGAGGATGCTGAGCCATTTAGCAGGGCTCAAAGGGAAATCTCAGAAACAAAGGCGAATAGTTGCCCTGATTTGGATCACTGAGGTTCATCAGGCAACCTATTTTGGAAATCAGAGCAATCTCTTAGCGAGTTAAAAGAGAGGCTTTATTTGTATCCATCCCTCTTGGAAACTATGGCCATTTCCACACTACACTGTTACACTCCTATTGTTCAACTTTCAACATCCTGTGGAATTCTGAGGTTTGTAGTTTACTGTGGCCCAAGAGCTCTCTGGCTGAGAATTCTAAATGCTCCTCCTTAAACTGCAAACCCCAGGATTCCATAGGATGTTGAAAGCGGAATCATTGCACTAGAACAGTGTAGTGTGGAAAGGGCTACTAACATCATACACTACAGCTCCGATGATCCCCCACTCAGCACGGCCACTGAAGGATTCTGGGAAGTGCAGTCCTTAAAAAAATAACTTTCTTGAGCTCTGCTCATCAGGGAGTTTAGAGAGATTAGGCCACCGGCGTCTGAGACAGAAGAATCTCAAGCATCCGCCCCCTCCACCCCCTGTCCAGAGTTTCATACTCCCTCTACGGTGCCCCCTGTAGTACATCTCTGGTCGGCTCAGGCAATGCCGCTTTCCAATACAGTTCCCCCCCCCCCGAAACAAACCTCGGCTTTCTGCACTTGCTGTGCAAAAGGGAGAGATTTGTAACGGGTCGGTTCTTCGGCCGAGGTGGGGACGGGAGGAACCCTAACGAGATTGCGGATCGCCGGTTCCCAGCTCTCCAAAGTTTAGCCATTCTCTCGCTTGTCCCATAACCTTGCCCTGGGGTGTGGGGGGAGGGAGGGGGGTAGCATTTCTCCCTCAACAGCAGCCACAGGAAGGGGGGCGGGAGGAGGAATCCCCCCCCCAGCATCGTGGCGGTGGCGATCTTCCCATCCTGAGCTCAGCGCTCCGTTCTCCCTGCAGGTGCCCGACCGTCCCCGGAGCCCCTCACTCACCTCGGCCGGCTGGAAGGAGGCGCGGAAAGGCAGCGGCCGGACGCGGCGACGGCTGGGCGGACGAGCCCGCGGTGGGGCTGGCGCAGGTAAAGCCGGGGAGGGGGCGTCGGCGCGGGGCGCGAAGGAAAGCAGCGGCGCCCTGCGGTGGGGTTCGGGTGGCTGTTCCGGACTGAGAGGCGCACGAGCGGAGCGCGCTGCATTTAACCAGGATGGCAAGGGGAGAGGCCGGTGGCGGGGTGGGGAGGGGGGAGAAGGGGCCGAGCCCTCCCCCTTGGAGGATCAGATCGCGTGGGGCTGCCCCATGGAGAGGTGAGCGGAGGCGCCGTTCCAGCCCCACCCACTTTTTGGGGTTGGCGCACAGTGGGGCGGTGTTGGGGTCCCCCCTCTGCGCATTCTTCACCTGGACTCTTTATCCCTCCCGCTTTCCCGGGGTTTTTTCCTGCCTCTTGGGGAGTTCTTTAAATATAGGCCGGCAAGCGCTCTATAGGTCCAGGAGCAGCGTCTCCCGATGGTAAAAAAAAAAGTCTGGTGTTCACTTGGGCATCACATGAAATCAGGCTGCCACATACAGATCCACGTTCTCTGCACAAATGCTCTGGTGTGCGTTCGAATGTGGAATGAGCACGAATTAATCGCTGAAAAGCCCCGCTTATTATGGCAGCTCGACGGGCATTTAAAGTCAACCGCGGCGCATCAGACACCTGTAGAAAGTCTTCCTGGTAAAGAACTTGGAAGGACCAACTTCCTAAAGTAGGCTGAGTTTACAGAGAGTGTCAGTGGCTCCCAAATAGGGAGAAAGGAAGGATATTAATAAAGCAAATAAATCAAATCACGAATCCTAACATAAACGTGGGTGTTTTTAATATTTTCGGTCTATACTGAAATTCGTGAGAGTTAATACACCTTTAATACACTTTATCGAACTCATTTCCGCACTGGACTTTTATAGTGCTATGGTTCCACTTTCAACATCCTATGGAATCCTGGGGTTTGCAGTTTTGGGAGGGGCCCCTTCCGAAACTGTAAACCCCAGGGTTTCATAGGATGTTGAAAGTGGAGTCATAGCACTATAACAGTCTAGTGCAGAAATGTCCTCTGTACTTTGCAACCAATTCAAGTCATTCTACCTGCAGGGTGAGAAGCTGATTTAAAGGCATTAAGAGGTTACAGCATGGTGTAGTGGCTTGAGTGTTGTACTACAAGCCTGGAGACCAAGGTTTGATTCCCCACTCAGCCATGGAAACCTACTTGGTGATCTTTGGCTCGTCACACGCTCTCAGCCGCGGAAGACCTGATGATAGGTTCACCTTAAGGTACCATAAGTCATAAATGCCTTGAAGGCACACAACAGCAACTACAGCAATGAAAAGATACGGGTGGTTATTCTGTGTTCTATTAGGTAAGCAGACATGGTGCTTCTGTTGAGAGCCAGTATGTTGTAATGGTTTGAGTGTTGGACTATGACTCTGAACACCAGCTTTCAGGTCCCCACTCTGCCATGGAAACCCACTGGGTGACCTTAGGTGTGTCACACCTTCTCAGCCCCAGAAAACCCCATGATAGGTTTGCCTTAGGGTCACCATAAGTCAGAAATGACTTGAAAGCACACATCAACACAATCTCTATTACAGTAGTGAATTTTGTTTAACACATATCGATTACCCCTAAATGAACAAAAGAAGAGCCATGCTGGATCAGACCAAAAGCCTATCTAGGCCTTCACTTCTTTGCAAAGTGGCCATTTAGTTGCCTATGCGAAGCCCACCATCAGGACAGGAATGCAACTTCACCATGAGTGTGCCTGTGGGGGGGAGGGGAGAGTGAGGGTATTGCCCATCCAAATGAGAAGTGCCTCCCCAAATGAAGTATTCCTATAGTCCCAAAATTTGGTGTAGCAGACTAAGCCACTGAAAATCATTCACACTCAGAACTCTTGTATTTGCTGTGCTCACCTTCCCATGGTAATTTTGCCTGCCCCTTTTCTTTGGTTGCTTAAACTCTAATTCTAAATGCTCAACTAAATTTTAGATTACTCCTATCAAGAAATTTGGTAACTGAAGGAACCAAAGGAAAAATTAATTGGGGGCAATACCATTCTTATTTGGTGGGGGCAGGGGCAAAGGCTTCATTTCCCCTCTCCTATTGGTGTATCCCTGAACTCCCCTCTGTCCTGGAACTATATACATATTGCCTCCAGTATTGGAGGTGATATATAACCATCCTAACAAAAAAACATTGATGCCTCTATCCGTCCTACTCACCATATTGTACAGTCAGTTCTCAATATCCAAAAAGTCTGTATCCACAGATTCTACCAGCAATGGCTTGAAAATATTCCAATAAATAAATAAATCGCAAAAACAAACTTCATATAAGGGATGCCATTTTACTACATCATTGTACATAATGGGACTTGAGCATCCGTGAAAGTTGGCATCCCTAGGAGATCTTGGAACCAAACTGTAGCAGATACTAAGGGCCTGCTGTACTCACAGTTATGATGGTTTAAAAGATTTTAGATTACAGGGTAAAAATCCAGACGTGCAAGAAGAAGTCCCACAAATCACAGCATTGCTGTTCCACTCTTTACTTTGCTCCAAATGCTACAACTGGCCCAAGTGCATCCACCTATTGTCTCTCTGCCTTGTCTCTTCTCCTTATACCTGGTTTTTGGGTGCACAATCAGAACACCTTGCCACTACTCCAGAGAGCCCTACTGTCTGCTGGGAGTGAATAGAAATGAATGCTCTGGCTTTAAAACATACAAAAAGCTCCTGCTTCAGAGTCACTCACCCAAAGATTTATCTCACCACTTGGAGACCCACAGAGACATAGGAACTCCCTGAGAGGTCAGCCAGTGCCCTGAGACTTGGCAAACCTAGTCTTGGTTGATTTTAGACTTCAGTCACTTCACCTGGGCTAAATAGAAGTAATCATGTGTATAAGTGTGAAAGGAATTAGGCCCAGAACCTGCTGCGGTCCATGTGATTCCCATGAATGTAAACAATTGTCTTGGCACAAATCATACTTGTCCTGTCCCAAGAGCACTTGATTGGCCAGCTCATGTACTGGACTTGAATAGCATTTCATTGCTTTTTTACAGTGATGTGTTTACTTGCATGGAATTTCATTGGCAGGTCAGAATCATACCTTCTTTTAATTATTCTCAAGCTCTTCATGTTCATGCTTGTGCAGAAGAGGGTGGCAAGGAAACCTGTGCTCAGGTGGAAATATCGATCATGAAATGTGTCTATCAAAATCTAACTTTACGTAATTGAAAAATCTATTCACACCTTCTCAGCATTTTATCCACACTCCACAATGGACAGGGAGGGGTTTTGTTTTTCTTCTTTATTCCACTGTTGGTATGTGTTTGGAAGCATTCTTTAACAGGGAAGGTACAGGGCAGGTAAGCAGTGGGAACAGTGAGAGAACAAAAGCTAACCCATAGGCCTAAGAAGTGGAAAACTACAAGAATGGTACTTTCATTTGCAGCATATCTCTGCTGTAGTGATATTTGATTGATTGATTGATTGATTGATTTAATATCCCACCTTTCTCCTGGAACAGAATTCAAAGCAGTTCACAGTCATTCAAAACAAAGTAGAATTAAAAAATTATTAATACAGAACTTAAGAGAGAATTGAACCAATGCGCTTTTTAAAACACAGAAGCTAAAAACACAAATTGTTGTTATTGTGTGCCTTCAAGTCATTTCCATTTTATGGCGATCCTAAGGCAAACTTGTCACAGGGATTTCTGGGGCTGAGAGCTGTGACATGCCCAGAGTCACACACTTTCACATGCCCAGTGAGTTTCCATGGCCAAGCAGAAAATCGAGCCTTAGGGCTCCAGGGTCATAGTCCAATGCTCAAACCACTAGACCTTGCTGGCTAAGGTAAAGCAGTTCAAAAAGCAGCTTGAAAACATAATAAAACAGAAACACTGCCCATTCATCTGCTGCAATAGACTAAAAAACAAATGTCTGCCTAAATGAAAATGCCTTTTGCCTATTGACAGAAAGATAGCAAGGAGGAAGCCAACTGGATCTCCAGAAGAAGGGAGTTCCACAACTTGGGAGTAGCCACTGAGAAGGTTCTTTCCAGTGCCCTCACCAAATGTACCTGTGAGGGTGATGAGACTGAGAGAACGTCCTCCCCCGCCACAGATCTTAAAAGTTTAGGTAGGCTTGTATAGGGAAACAGAGTCTTTCAAATAGTCTGGACCCAAGCAGTGTAGAGCTTTAATGGCCATAACTTGCACTTTGAATTCAGAAACAGATTGGCAGCCAATGGAGTGGTTTCAGCAAGGGGGTTATATGATCTCTATAACCAGCCTCAATCACCAGCCTGGCTGCAACATTTCAAACCCACTGAAGTTTCTGAACCATTTCCAACGGCATTGTCTCTTGGTTTATTGTAGCTGTTTGTGAATATTCCTTTATGAAGGTAGTGAATAATGAAGGTTTGCAACAGGAGATTATGTATAACTTTCCTAAGGAGTAGCCACTGGTCAGCTCTCCATTAATAGGTTTCCACTCATTAATTACTTCTAAGGCCATTTCTGCACTAGACTGTTATAGCACTATTATTCCACTTGCAACATTCTATGGAATCCTGGGGTTTGCAGTTTCGGGAGGGGCCGTCTGGTGCCTCCCAAAACTGCAAACCCCAGGATTCCATAGAATGTTGCAAGTGGAATAATAGCACTGTAACAGTCTAGTGTGAAAATGGCCTTAGTTAATATCCCAGATTGTGTTACATATTCACTTGTGACCACTGAGAAGGCCAATATGCATTTCAACCAAAAGCTCCAGTTCCTTAAGTTAAATACAGTATAAATAGTAGGTAGGTCACCAGAGCCAGCATAATGTAGTGGTTTGAGCATGGGAATGCAACTCTCGCAAATGGGGTTCAGTTCCCCACTTGGCTGTGGAAACTGACTGGGTGACTGGATGCATCCACACTCTCAGCCCCCAGAAAACCTTGTGACAGGGTCACCATGAGTCAGAAATGACTTGAGGGCACACAAGAACAACAACAAGATCACCAGAGTGATAGATAATCATTATATACTATCTATAGATAATTGCTACACAACATTGCATGGATAGCTGCTTATAGATTGATTGGAAAGAACCAAATGGATGTGAGGCCCCAGTAACCAATGGCCAAGACTCTATGATCTCAGAAAATGTTGATGACTGAAAATCCAAACAAGGCTTATAAACATTCTGTTGACACAAAATGTAAATTTAAGTATATGATCATAAGCAGGCTAATTTTATCTAATCCACCCTCTCCCCCGAGTCTTTGGTCAATTTGACCAGCTGAATTTTTAAAAAAGTTAGAGATGGGCCAACCGAATCCTCAAATCCTTGGCAGAGATTCGAGATTCAGGAATCCGAATCCCTGTGCCAAAATAAGCAAACCAAATCTTTCAAATCTACCATCCAAACAGTTTGTTGGAGACTGGGACACCTGAAAACCTGGGAGACCAGGATGCCTGAAAACTTGGGAGACTAGACACACAAGGGAAGATGGCAAGTAGGTGAATTTTTCCCTTGGAGTAATAATGGCCTTTGCTAACAATTTCACAAATTACATCTAGGGTTGTATTCTAAGATATTTAAATTGAACATCTCATATTTAAGTTCAGCACTTGGCTGGAAGCTACAGGCTTGAGATTTCAAGGACAGCTGAAACATTCCTTTGCATAGCTCATTTGCAAAGCTCTTTCAGACACAATTCTGGGGTTTCTAGTTTTACAAGGTGTCACAGCCTTCTCTGCCAAAGTGTGCTGGTGCATCATCAAACTACAAACCCCAGGATGCCAGAAGGAGCTATGCAAAAAAAAAAAAAAAAAAAAAAAAGCCAGTTTTGATCTGGATTAGCTCTGTACTGTAGTGGTCCTGTTTACACAGGCAGGAAAATGTGGGACATTTCAGTCTGTGGAGATCCTGAGGCAAAACTAGGACAATTGTCCTGGCCAGGTTTCTTCAGAGGGAGGTTTGCCTTTGCCTAGGCTTTTGCTAAGGCTGAGAGAGTGTGTCTTGCCCAAGATTATCCTTCTTTCCCTTGCCTTTTTTAAACCCTTTTTTTAAAAAAAAAGGACTCAAAAGACTCAAGATTTGTGAGAGAAGGCCAGCCACTCCCTAAATTGCAAACCCCAGGATTCCATAGGATGTTGAATGTGGAATAATCGCACTATAATAGTGTAGTGCAGAAATGGCCCTAATTACAGCAGCTAAAATAGAGTAAATGTGGTAAATATATCAATAAGATAATGGAACTGCATACACACTGCCCCTACTGATTGGGAATGCAAGATTTGGAAAATCTTAGGAAGTAATATTTCTCCACCATCAACTTCTTTTATCCCTTCCCCCTTAAAGACTGCTGTGTAAAAACAAAAACTTCAGATATGGGCTACACCAAGGATGAGCAAATTGCAGCCAACAGGCCACATGTGGCCCCCAGGGGATTTCAGGCCCCCCCATGGGTCAAAAAAATCACCTGCTGATTGTTTTTGTTTTGTTTTAGGCTCCAAAATGACCTATAGGGATATGCAAGGCATTTCTACCATGTTTTGTGCTCCATGCTGGACCTCCCAGGGTCAAAACAAGTTTTTGCAAAAAAAAAAAAAAAAAAATTAAAAAACTTTTTTTTCTTCAAAATAACCCCAAATGCCCTCTAGGGATCTAGGAAGGCCCAAAAACATAGCAAGAATGCCCCCATGTCCACTGGAGAGTGTTTGGGGTCAAAAGGGTTTTTTGTTTTGTTTTTTGTGGGAGAAGGTACAGCCCAGGGAACTAATGAGCCCCCAGTCTTCCACAGTTACTCACCCATGGCCTAGAATGAGTTAAACATTTCTGATTCTTGCTGTTGCCAATAGCAGATTGAGGGAGATAACTGGAGGGAAAGCACTAACTTCCCATGCATTGAAAATATGATCCTGATCATGACCCCTCAAGCTGCTCTTTTAAAAACAAAGACATGTTGAGTGCAATTGTGCATGGAGCCAATCATGTGCTGGCTAGGGCTGCTGAGAATTGTAGTCCTACACATCTGGAGGACCACATTGTTCTCACCCATGCTGTAGGCAAACATCTGTCTTTCAGTCTCAGCCTTGCTTTCTTTTTTACAAAAGGAAATTCCATAAACCAACTCGACTCCTGCAATGTATGTGAAACATTTTGTAGTGCTTTTATGCTTAATGCTTTGTTGTTTAATAATGTATTCTACTTAGAAAATGTGTTTATTGAATTCAGTGAAGGCTTTACTTCTCTCAATAGAAACCACGGTGATGTTTTGGACCACAACTCCCTTCATTGCGCGCCACTGTGGCTGTTGCTCATGTGAGTTGTTGATCAAAATATACGGGAACACCATTTTGTGAAAGGCTGAACTATATAATGCCTGTGCTTTTATGCTCATTCCTGTTTTATTTCATTACACAGGCTCTAGTGCAATAGTAGAACACATGCTTTTCAGTGCAGAAGGTCCTAAGTCCAGCCTCCAGGCTCTGCAAACAGACTTAGGCCCTTTCCGCAACTCACCTTTTTGCGGAGCTGGGGTGCGGGGATCGTGTGAGCAGCCTCTTGCAAGAGGCTCTCACATCCCCTTACTTCAGCTCCGCAGCTGCTGCCTGCTCACAAGCAGGTAGTGGAAGAGCCCCTCCTCTTCCCTCCACAGTACTGGGGCAGGAAACGAGAGCACCACAGCTCTGGAGCTCCACACGGGAAGTGCACACAGGATCCTGGAGCGATGCACAATCACGCACCATTTTCGGCTCAAAGCCAAAAATGAAACAGTGCACGATCGGTGCCTGCCAGCCCCTGGAGCATCACACAACTGCGAGTGCATCATGTGGACCAGTCCTCACAGTTGCACGACGCTCCAAGGACCCTTTCACATGGCAAATGCCATGCGAAAAGGACCTTAGAAAGACTCCTGTCTAAAATCCTGGACCTGCTGCCAGTCATGTTGACAGTATTGGGCTAGATGAACCAATAGTGTAAGGTAGTTTTCTGTTTACCAGATACACAACTGTCTGGATCCTGACTGAAAACACTAAAAGTAGGCATTAAAGCCCTATCCATGCTGAAAACATAACATAGAGCAGACATGACAAAGGAATAATACAACACAATATTGAAAGCTTTGTGTGGATTCAATATAATAAATGTCTGAAGGAATGAATAATTCCCTGTAACTCTGAGCAGATACAATGTGCCAGAAGAAGTAGATCTGCTTTTTTAAAAGAAAAAAAAAATCCTTTCAGCAATTGCCCACTGAGATTGTTGAATGTAAATTTGAAACAGATGATGGACTTTGGGTGGTCTCCTTGAGGTTTGAGCTATGGAATATCATTTTAAAATCAAGCATCAAAACAATTCAGGAAAACATTTACACATCTGAAATGGTTGAGTAGCAATTGAATGACAAATGAGTGGATCCTCAAGACATATCAGGCCTGAACTTTCAGTGGAAGGCAAGATGTCTAAACTGAGGGCCTTTCTGCACTACACTGTTATAATGCTATTGTTCCACTTTCAACATCCTGTGGAATTCTGAGGTTTGTAGTTTACAGAGGCCAAAGAGCTCTCTGGTAGAGAATTCTAAAGACCCCTCTCTAAACTGCAAAGCCCAGGATTCCATAAGATGTTGAAAGTGGAATAATAGCACTATCACATTGTAGGGCGGAAAGGCCCTGAGTCTGTCAAACTTTGGACACATTGCAAGATAGCATGGCTCACTGGAAAAGATTATAATGTTCATTAAACTGCAAGGCAGTGGGAAAAGAGGAAGACCCCATTACAGATGTTGGATTGCAACATCACCTTCCAATCAAGGAAGTCACAACATTGAGTTTGCAGGACTTGAGGAGAACTGTTTGTGGCTGGGGTTCTTGGAAGTCTTGGCTCCCATAGGCTGAAGTTGATTTGACAGAAAATAACAGAGATGGAAAGGATAGGATGCATGTAAAGACCATGCAAAAGTTAATTTGGGCAACTACTGCTCCCAGAATCCACCAGCCATCATAACCAGTTGGAATCCATGGAGTTTTAACCCAAAAATAAAAATAAGACTGGATGTGACCTGTCAATTTGGCATGTTGCATGATATGGCTTCAAATCACATATTGCAAAAGTAGTACAGCCTGGAGACTAAGGCCATTTCCACACTACACTCTTATTCCACTTTCAACATCCTATGGAATCCTGAGATTTGCAGTCTTGGGAGGGAAACTGCAAACTCCAGGATTCCATAGGATGTTGAAAGTGGAACAACCACACTATAAGAATGTAGTGCAGAAATGGCCTAAGAGTTTTTAAATGAGATGAAGGAAGTATGCCAGATGTTTGTCTTTTGTGGTACACACAATAATTTTTCCTTTGTTCTGCTAACAGTTTTACAGGCTTTTGAAGCATCACAAAAACCTACACAATTTGGAAACAAAGTCAATAGTGAATGTGTGTGCAAAGGAACAGGCAACAAAGTTTCTACAAATAACCCTCCAAGGTCCAAATTAAACATAACATGATTTGCACCTTGCACAAATGTTCTTGCTTATTGAAGTACAGGGGGGAGGAGCCATACTGGATGGTGGCATGGGAGAACATAATTCCTTGCCTCCACTATTGTTCTAGTCCAACTGACCTCCCCTGTCCCTGCTACTTGCAGTGGAAAAAATGTTTCTGTTGAGGTGAAGACAGTGGTGTAGTTGAGCCCACGAAGTCAGAGTTCTGGAGCTGTTTGATTATAGCAAGATTTCTCCCAGATGCAGTCACTGAGTGGATTCAGATGTCATCATAAGCCAGAGTTCCCTGAGAACCTTTGCTTATTAAAGCCAGGCCAGCATGATGGCTTCTTTTACCACTTCCTACTATTTGCAGTTAGACTAACCAATCAAGCTGCAGACTTCAATGATATGGAAAACCCAGCAGCATTTGGTACTCTAGTTAATTTTACCACCAATAAATCAATGAAACAGTCCACAGTTTATTGTAGCATTTGTTTCTCTGGCTTATCGTTGGGGTGGGGGACCTTGATTGCCATCTGCTGCAAGGTTTGCATATCATGCCAAATGAACCACAGACCAAAGGTTCATGGTTTATTTAGGCACTCCAGCTGCAAGCAAGAACAATCGAGCAGCATGTACCAATGGATTACTTTCATGTGATATGTCAAGGTTCCCATGGGACTCTGGTTTACCATGACATAAAAACCAAGTCACTGACATCTCCACTTAGAATGGGAAAGATTCCAGTCTGCAGCCCTAAAGAGTCACTTCTGGCCAGTATAGCCAAGGAATGAGGAATGTATGCCCTTCTAGACCTTGTTGGATTGGAATATCTAGGGGCCCTCATGTTCTCCTTTCTTGAGCATGCACAGCACTGAGCTAGATGGAACAATGTCTGACTCATTCTAAGCTTCGTTAGAACTTGCAAGCAGGTATCAAAATAGAAATACAAACAAGCACCAGCAACACAATGGAAAAACAAAGCATTTAACATAGCAGCAGGAAAGGGGATTGATATTTTTGGTTTTTTCTTCACACATTGATTTGCCAAAGTGTGGAATTCAGTAGCACAAAGTGTACTGACACATACTCAGTGGTGGAGCTTGAAGGAGGAGGGGGGAGGGGGAGGGGCTACAGTCCAAGAGGTATGGCCACTGTGCATGGGAGCATGGCTGCAGTGTGTGGGGGCATGGCCAGGGCATGTGGGGTGTGGCCAAGCAGCAGGAAAGGGGATTGATATTTTTGGTTTTTTCTTCACACATTGATTTGCCAAAGTGTGGAATTCGTAGTGCAAAGTGTACTGACATATACTCAGTGGCAGAGCTTGGAGGGGGAGGGGGCAGGTAGCGGGGCTACAGTCCAAGAGGCATGGCCACTGTGCATGGGAGCATGGCTGCAGTGTGTAGGGGCATGGCCAGGGCATGTGGGGTGTGGCCAGGGGGCATGGGGGCACAACTACAGACCGGGACATCCCAAAAACATTGCTGTCCGGGGTGAATCGCCCCCCCCCCGTCCCTAACTGACTGCACACACCAACTTCATTGTCTGAAAGGGGGGATTAAGTAAGTCACAGGATATGAGACTACTTGTTATGATGGCTATATAATATTATTACCTGCAGTATCAGAAGCAGGATGACTTTTGTATGTCAGTTGCTGGGGAAAGTGAGCAGAAAGATACTATTCTGTTCAAGTCTTGTTTATGTGCTGTCCAGATTGCTGGACTAGATGTGCCTTTAATCTAACAAGGTCCTTGTTATGTGGCTTCTAAACAGGTCTTGAAGAATTTTGTGTCATTTTAGAAACTGGCAAAATAATGATACTAGGACTAAAGAAAATAAAAAATATGCATGCACACCATGAAAAGTAAGCTATTCTGAGATCATTTTGAACTATGTACTACCTTGTTGCAAAAGAAGACAGATATCTAGGGGATGTATTAAAAATTTCATCCAAGCCAGCAGCAGGAAATTACTTTTTTTTCCCCCCTCATCAGTTATTAAAGGCACAGAAATCTTGTCCCCTTTTGCAGCTGGGCATCCAACTGTGCACTTTCTTAAAAGTATTCTCTTCCTAGCCACAGTTAGAAACCTCCAGCTGTTACGGAGCACTTACATTACACCAGAAAGACACAGCAGGACCTATTAGAAAAATTGTTGTATTTGTAGATGCTCATGTTCTTTGAAATTATACTTCTGTGACACAGAATTTAACTAAGGTCAATATTATTTGATCCTGCATGCCTGTGCAGCTTGGGTCCAGACTATCTGAAGGACTGTGTCTGAGATCTTCTGGAAAGGCTCTTCTCTTTGTCCCACCACTTTCTCAAGCATGTTTAGTGGGAACAATGGAGAAAACCTTGTTAGTTGCTGCTCCCAGACTTTGGAACTCCCTAGAGGGGCTAGGATGACCCCATCCTTTCTCTCCTTTGACTGGCAAGTTAAAACATTCTTCTGCTGTGATGCCTTTAGAAACTGAATGTGATGGGCTTTTCATTATGTGCTCAGCTGTTTTATGTTTTGTATAGCCTTTTAATGGATACCAATGTTCTTACAAATTATTTAATTGTCTTTGAAATAACTTTCACATTTATATTCTATCACGTTTACATATAGCTTTTTAATCTGTATTGTCTTAAAATATATTGTAAACTAGGTCCCATTACTGGGAGAGAGGTAGAATATATGAGGAGGAGGAGGAGGATAATCAGCAGCCACCTCCAAGGCAGAAACCAAAGATCTAATTACTCAAACTACACATAAAGTTCTATTTGTAGATACCAATACATTTTGTACGGTCAGCTTATATTAATATATGTGCCTACCACTTGTTCATATCTTATGTACTTCCCTTTCCTTGTTTTTCTTCCTACTCTCATTCTTTTCTGTTTAAAAAATAGATAGACAGACAGATGGATGGATGATAGGGCAGGAGTAAAGCTGCCATTTTTACGGCTGAAATGGATGTTAATTGTAAGCTTCGGTGTGCTTGCACAGTAGCTGGTACCATTAGTTATTCATCAAAGTACATGACACACATCATCAACGTACACATTTCTACTCATGAATACATGTTCAGTGTACCATAATCCGTATGGTACACTTTCCTACCTTTCCTTCTATTCTGCTTCCCCTTATTTAGATCCAATCAAGAACCAACTGACCCTCTCCGAGACGGGGTACGCAAGTATCTTCAGTTTCCATCTGACTGGACTGTGTTGATACTCCATGCAAAAGTTGCTCAGAAATCATATGGCAATGAAAAAAGGTAGGAAACCATGTTGACCTTCTTGTTAGCATCAGGTTGCCACAGACTGCAAAAGTAAAAATAAAGAGGTGGTGTATGTGTTCATGTGTGTGTGCACTGTATAGGAAATGTACTCTGAATTTTTCTATTGTTGTCCATTCATTTCTAACTCCACTTTCTGCAGAACTGATTCCTTTCCCTGCTCTGACGCACCATCTAACTTCTCTATCACTATCTTACCAAGAAAGCATATAAGGACTTGGAAAAGTTGCTTCTGCATTGCAGCTCCCAAAACGTCCACTCATCAGTAGCCATACTTAATGGTGATTCTTGTGAAGGTCAGAGGCCTGGGCGGCAAGCCAGCCCAGAGAAGGGAGTGTGAGAGCCAGCAAAGTCCAGCCGGGAGGAGACAAGCAAGCACTTTACACAAGGGAGTTCATTTACAGAGCATCAAGTGAAAGCCATAGTCAGAGTTCCAAAAGCCAAGGGTCAAGAGATCAATTCAAGGTAGCAGGAACCAGGTGCTGGGAGCAAGGAACAGGCAAGAGGAGGGCTTGAAGGAAGTTTGCCACAAACAAAGGAAAGCTTCCAGGCAGGCAGTTATATAGCCCAAGACACAGGTGTGGCTAGTCACTGCTTCTTGAACTTAAACAAGGAAGCCTCCCTTTGCTCAGCTCTCTTGAGTCTCCGCCTTGTTTGAGAGCTGATTGGCACATGCTCCAAACCATCTTCAGAATCGGATCCCTGTTGCTCTAAAGGAGCAGGCAGAGGAACGTCCAAGCCTGCTTGGTCCATGGCAGCAGGGGAGCTCTTGAGCTGCAGGACTCATCTCCAGCCAGAGCCACAGGGACCAACAGCTGCTGCTCGTCATCTCCACCCTGAGCAACAGGGACCAACAGCTGCTGCTTGTCATCAGCAGCTCTGACAGGGGCTTCAGTTATCACACTTCTGAGACCTGTAGCCCAAAGATTCAAAGTTTCACTAAACCAAACCAAACCAAACCAAACGTTCAAAGTTCTGGAGCAAAGAGGGCAAGCGTGGGTAACTTGCACTTCTTCAGACGTTGGATCATCTGTTCTTCTTAACATAGCCTGTATGTGGGTTAATGAGCATTGCAGTCCAGCAGCATCTGAAGAGTCACATGTTGCCTCCATCAACACAGAGGGGATGTGAAGCAGATGTATCCCTGGCTGTGTCGGATCACCAGAGATATAGGCATACCTGTCATGCCCTGCCTTGGAGACTGTGACAGCGAGGAGGAAGATTCTGACTCTGAGGCAGAGGCTTCCCCAGAGGCTGAAGGGTCCCCAGAAGGTAGTCCAGAGGGAGATAATGCACAACAACAACAACAACAACAACAAGGACCTGAGCCAGGGGAACAAATAGAGGAAGACATAGCTGACACATCTACCTTGCAGTAGAGACGCCAGGAAAAGGAGAGCTTGCATCGCTCAGCAAATTTAAGTAGTAAGCGAGCCCTAATGAGGGAACACCTATGGTGACAGCAGCTATAGATAAAAGAGGGCTCCAGCTGGCCTTTCCTCCCAGGGTCAGTAACTGGTCTCATTGGCCCTGAAACCCTGTACTGTGCTCTTGGATCTGGTTGTCTTAGAATTCTGCCTGTTTGGACTACGGTTTGGATTTGCCCCTTCAGATTTGTTTGCTCTTGGCTGCCTTTCTGTTTGGGCATTCTTTGACCCTTACCTTGTGAGTAGGAGCTGTGCTGTTTGTGAATTACTATCTGCTCTGCTGTAAACACGACAATACCTTCTATGTATTCCCATTGGTAAATCAAACATGGCCCTCTACTGATTTCCCAACTCTAACTCTAATGATGCAGAGGGCCCTGACTCAGATAGATATTTTGGACTATAGCTGCCAGCATGCCCTCACTATTGACCACGTTGGGAGATGAGAGCTGTGATCCAAACATATCCAGATGGAAATCCAGTTGCTTTTCATGACCTGGAATGTTGACCATTGTTAGTTAGTCCATAGTTCAAATGTTACCATCTTAGGGATGAAGAGCTATGGAACAGAAAAGAATAGTCATCCGAAATCCCACTGATCCAGCTGTCCCCTTTCCTGATGACTCCCATATTGGTGGGGCTCTGAATCCACTCTAGTTTTAATCCACTCTGGAAGGAGCTATCCAAGGTGGTCCCTTAAACTAGGTTCACCACCTTGGATAGCTCTGTCAAAATTCCAACTGAAATCTGGAATGGATTCACTGTCCAACTGACATGGAAGCAACCAGCTGTCGCTGCTGCAGAAGTACCAGAATGTCCTAGAAATGTCTTTAGAACAAGATGGCTCATGGATGGTAGTGGGATCAATCAGTTATCTCTTTCCCTCTGCAACACTGGTATGATTGGAACCTTCTCTAGCTAACCATGCTGTGACACAAAGTGTTCTCAACAGCTAGGGCTTTGTGGCTTTGGCAGTTAGTGGAGAAAAACAGTTAAGAATTGACCCTAAATGTGTAGGTTTAAGGTTTAAATGAGTTAGTATGGACCCTGCTCTGCAATTAACATCTTCAAAAATATTACTATGGCTCAAGAGTATCAAACCATCGATTCTAGTTTTATTATTAATATTTTATGCAATACCAATGCGGCATGAATCCCAGCCATTCACGTGAGTTTAAAGACAGTGGAAACCAAAATAAAATCCTGGAAAACATGTTTCTAAACCTTTGGACCTCAGTTTATTTGTGTTGGTCTAAGGATCTGGCTGTGAATGTAAACTCTGCTCTCAATCTATTGAGACTTCCACATTCCAGGCTGAGAAAGTCACAAGGAGAAGTTCTCTCTGCTCAAGGAACAATTAAGAAATGGACACTCCTTTGCCCCCTATGTTTCTACCACCTTCGGTTAGGCAGCGTTGGTGCTTTCACTTTGTATATCAGAACTGCGGAAAGTACAGTTCTCCAGATACTGTTGGACTGTAACTCCCAGTATGTCTTGCTACTGGCTGTTTTGGGAGATGAGAGCTGTGATCCAATAACTTTTAGAGGGCCATAGGTTACCAACTTTTACTTAAAATCTCCCAACAGTTGTTGTATTGTTGCAAGCTGCCTTGAGTTCTGTACCTGGAGAAAGGCAGGGCAGATTAGATTAGATTAGATTAGATTAGATTAGATTAGATTGTTTCAGGCAATGTCTGGAGCTGGGACAGAACTTGGAAAAGCTAGTTGTTAAGACTACAACTTCTGGAACCCCAAGCCAGCATGGTGACAGACTGGGGGCCTCTGGGAGTTAGATTTCAGAAAGTTAATTCTCTCAGCTGTGTTCTGTGATCATACCAAGAAACAAGTGAATCTGTCTGGCAATACTACAGAAAGTCATGGGCCTAACTCTTATTGTTTGTTCTGATAAGAATAAAGCCCTCAACTTGAATTAGCTATGAATTGTCTCATCATACACCAGTTGATTTAATGGACCTGTTCTAGTTAGGATTAACCAACAGGATTCCAGCCATTGTGACAGTTAGAGGAAGAATCAAGGAAGGAGCTCTCTCAGTAAAATCCAGTGGGTTTAATGTTCTTCCCAATGTCATTGTTCTTACTGTAGTAGCTTGTTGTTCCCCATTTATAGTCTCTGGTTTTAAGGATGTGTTTCTAATTTCCAAAGAAGATAAACCAATTCATATTTCATCATCAAACATTACATTTGATTAGAAACCAACTGAAAGATAGAATCAATAGGGTGCATTGATCTTTGATCTGCATTGAAAGTTTGGATGAACTAACTTATTAACCCTAAACAAACAGCTCCTTCAGCATCAGTTTCCTGTCTGTAAAAAAAATTTTTCCCCCAGTTAAGGGGCTCTTGTGGATGTAAATGACATAAGAGTTAGATACAGACAAAAGCTTTTAGGGAATTATACATGACAATTTTTGTATGTTTTATAAAATAATGGAGATACATTTTGATCCAAAGTTCTCCAAAGAGAACTGCTCAAAAGATTGTTCCACTGACTAAATATTTTTCTTGACAGATTTTTCTGCCCACCGCCTTGTGTTTACCTCACTGGACCAGGCTTTAAAGAAAAGAAGGAAGAAATTAAAGGTATAATCCAAGTGGAAGCCATATGAATGGAACTGAGGGAAAGTTACATTTCTTGTCTGTGTCCATCCTATAGGAAACATGAGGACCATACTTCAACCTCCAGTAACAGAGAGGGAACCTACACTATACCAGAACAACAATCCCACTCTAACAGTCATGGCTTAGTACTGTGGACTCTTGGGATTTGTACATTGAGGAGGTACTTTGAATTATCTGTGAGATATCACTGGTACTGTAGTTCAAGACAGTGAGACTACAGTTTCCAGGATTCCATAGGATGGAAGTATGAAGTTTAAAGTGATATCACTTTTCTATAATATAGATACATCAAGAGTCTACGTTTTCAGAGCAAAGGACAGATAGGCAAAATCTGAACTGGAGTGGTGACCAGTGTTACCAAGGTGGCTGCCATAAACTTAACCACAGCATCCATTAATTCTGAAGGGACAGAACTAAACTGAAACTGTTTGATGAGGAGTTACTTCTCTGTCTAAGGCCATTTCTGCCCTACACTGTTATAGTGCTATTATTTCACTTTCATCATCCTGTGGAATTCTGAGGTTTGTCATTTACTGAGGCCAAAGAGCTCCCTGATTGAGAATTCTAAATGCCCCTCACTAAGCTGCAAATCCCAGGATTCCATAGGATGTTGAAAGTGGAATAATAGCCGTGAAATGCAGAAATGGCCTAAGATGAGGAAACAAAATCATGATTAGAGTTCCTTTACAGCTCTAATATCCCATGCATTCCACATGGCTGTAGTATACAAGTATATGTCAGAACCAAATGCATGAACATTTCCCAGCTGATCAATATCTCCCTGCCAGTCTGGTTTCAGCTGGATGGAAAAAAAAACGGCCAAGATCCTGGCCACGTGAGATGTACATGTATCACATAGCTATGTTTCCTTAGGTACCTCTCCTGATATTATCCCCAGAAAACTCACCTTGTAAGCAGTGCAACAGTGCGTGGGTACTGGGGGCTCTGCAAAGCTCAGAAATGGTCTTGAGGTCGCATGTGGTCTTGTTTAATATCTGCTTATAGAACATATATCAGCTAGGAAGGTGGTTTTAGCTAAACCTTAAGCAATATATGTTTTATAGTGTTATTCCATGGCCAAATGGTCTGGCCAAGCAGACACAGTGGTGAAAAAGCAGACAAAAGCTTTCTTTAAAATCCTGTAACCCTGAAGTGCAAACTACTGAGATCTTCTTTATATGCATGTCAAGTTCCAGGTGTCTACTTTTCATGATCTTGAAAGTCCATGAAAATCAGAAATAAATTCTCTTTTATTGTTATAGATTTAACAATCTGCAACAGGACAATAATTCCTACTTAGCTGGTGCTCACAGTATGGATATTCTCTTGTCTAAAGGACTATGATAGTTAGTGACCAAGCTCTGGTCTGACTCAGTTGCTCAGCCTCATTGCCATGCATCTCTTGGTGTGCTGAGACAGTGGTTAACATTCTGAACTACAAATCAGAATTCCAGCTTAGTTAATTCACTAGCTAGCCTTTGGCAATCTCCTCTCTCAGACCCTTCCATCAGCAATAGAAGAGGGGGATTATTAATACTGATTTAAAGCAGAGATCCTCGTGAAGGCTGCAATTAAACAATGCTTGAGTGCACTATACAAAGATTAAGATTTGTATCCTCCTCTTCACTGCCATCAGACCCAAGTTGCCATCTGTTGCCATGCTCTCATTTCAGTGAATTCCAATTTCCTTCAGGGGCTGGGGAACATGTGGCCTGCTGTTGGACTTCTGTACCTATCAGTCCTATTCAACAAAACTAATGGTATGCAAACTGGGTTCCAGCATCATCTGGAGGTCCATAAGTTGCCAATCCTTGGTCTAAGCCATGCACAGTTAATGTTTGTACTTCCTTCACTTAGCCTAAGCCTGCCCATTCTTCTCTGATCAGTCCTGCCAAGAGGTCACAAGGAAAATCAAAGAATCAAGAGAAGATACATCTACTTAGATCAAGGTTTATTTTGGCCTCTCTTTCCTAGTAGACTTGACATTATGAACTATAGTGGGCACCAAGTAGTCTGCACCCAAATGGCAGCCTGAAAAAACACCGCAAAACAGCCTGAAGCTATTGGGCTGCAGGTTGTGGTGCCAGCTACAGAAAATGTGTCCAGACCACAAAGAAAGTTTTACAGTCTCAAGACTTGCTGACACATCAAGAGGCAGAGGTAGCAGATTGTGATGCACATGCTAGTATTGCTTTTAAAGGGGGAGATCTGAGGACATCACACTGAGTTACAGGGAACTCCACACTCTCTTTTGAGATGGAGAAAAAAAGATGGAATGTTCTGACCACAAAGAAACTTTGGAATAGTTTGAATTCTTGGATAGTTATCAACCATCATTTGGACAAGGATGATCTGGCTAATATATACAAATACAAAACATGCAGGTACAGGACAGTTTACCACTGAATACCACTGAACAGAGTGGGGCTTAACAGAGACATCCAGCTGGACACAATGGTCAACAAGATGATGGATTAGATGGACCTCAGCTCTGATCAACAAATGCTCTATTGCATTTTCATACCACAAAACAGTTGCATTAGTTTAATTGCACAAAGTAACAAAAGAGGTAGCATGACTCTCAGTTCTTTTCTTTCAGTTCTCTTTTATTATATTAGGAGCAAGAGGAACTTGCAAATTTGCACAAGGAGATACATGAGCTTCACATTAATAAACATGTAAAATTCATATAATTGTCTATTTGCATAGCTAAAGCTTCAAATAGTATGTTACTTCTAATGAGCTACTTTGATTACAATGTTAGCTACTTTTTGAGGTAATGACCTGGAATGGTGTTTCTTTTTTTGCCTGTAATGGCCAAGTCAGTAATTCACTATTTTTCAGATCAATATAACAAGCTTTCCACCTAAAACGAAGGAAGGGATGGAGAAAAAAAAAGAAGCAGGGCCACACTTTTGAGACTAACTGGTTTTCATTTTAGCATGAGTTTGTGGACATAAACCCACTTCTTCAGATGCAGTATAGAGTGATATTAAAGCCTTGGGTATAAAGCATATTTATACAATTGTAGGAATAGAATAGAATGTAATAGGATCCAGAAATATGCAAATCATCTTCCTTGCCCTACATTTTCAAAGAGCTGGATGAAGTGATACACTTCCTTCAGATCTTTATGGAGTTGATGTGCAATAGCAATAATCTACCTGCCAAAGATTCAGTATCCCTGAGTTCAAAACCCTCTCTGAGAAAATTCCTTTTGTTGTATGTGCCACCTTCACATTACTGGGTGTGTTTTGATTCAGTTTGAGTGATGCGAAGTAGGTCTGCATGGGTAGCTTCCTTGTGTTGTCTCTTTCTGGGATGTGGAGCAAAGGAACCAGCAAAAAAGAAGGAAGGAAGAAAAGCAGAAGAGAGGAGCTGTAGGTTAGGTGGAAGTTTTTTTTCTTCTTCTCCTTAAGTTAACTTGCTAAATCTTCCCTCCTCCATTCTGTCAAAATGAAAGAGACTTCCGTTACCCTGTATTCTGGGGGTCCCAGGAGGGACGCCCAAATAACCAAATAAAAACACAAGATGGGGAAATTAACTTGAGCACTCTCTTAAGCTAGCGAGAGGCAGGGTAACTTAGCAGGGATCTTGCAACCCTATGTATACAGCGTCAGGTCAGAAGAGCAGTCAGACAGTTTTAAAATAGTAAACATAATAGCTTTATTAAAGGACAAACAACAGAAAAGACACCACAAGCACGCAGCTAACTAAGAAATTAGAAATGGGAGTTTTCGGGGGAAATGGGTGATACAATACCTTGTCTCGTAGTCCTGGAGAAAAGTGGAGGATTGCAGGGAAGAAAGCTCAGCGCGGTTCACTGAGGGGGCGACTCGCTGGACAAAGCGACAGCAAGGCGGGATAGCAGTCTGGAGTGTTCTGAGAAGAGAGGCAGACTCAGTTATTGGGAACTGAGGGGACAACTTCACTGGACAGAGCAGCAGCAAGGCTAGATGGAAGTCCAGGGTGATCCGAACGGGGCAAGAGGTCTGGACGGGGAGAGCGAGCAATCCGAGGAGGGCTTGGAATCGGGGACTTTTTATAGGGTGGATTGTGCCTACGGGCCATGCCATGCTCAGTGAGAACAAAGGAAATTTGGAGCGGGACAAAAGCGTTGGAAAAGGTCAGGTTTTACATGATTAGCTTAGCGCTAGATAACAATAGTGTAGCCAGTATGCAAATGGCTCAGCATTGAGAGGGTGCTGGCTCGGGGCCGTGCATCTTTGTGTAAAGTCGTGCTTAAGCAAGGTGTATCTGCAAGAAATGGTCCCTGAAGCAACGGAGTGGCATTAATCTGCCTGCCTAAGTGGGGATTGGAATGTCCAACCATTACCGGCCACACCTGTTTACGTACTTGTCCGGTGGCCCTTGCAAACACATGGAGCAGGGTGGCAGAGAAAGGTCAAGTGAAGGCCAAATAAGGTTGCTATCAAGGCGATATCTAGTGCTACCACCGGGCATGTCAGAACCGTGGTAACATCTTCTAGAAACAGAAAGAGGCAATAGGTGTGAGTGCATGGAATATCAGCAGGAAGAGAGCAACCATTCCAGACTGTCTGTTCCAGATAGTGGCACAGGGGGCACATTTGAAATGATTGGGTTAGTATGAACCATGAAAGAGTTTAAAGGAAGAGAGGGTGTTTCTCTGCACTCCTGTGCACAGCTCAAGTATGAGAGTTATTGAAAAAGAGGGGAAACAATTTGACTGAATGCTTCTGTACACCCACCCAAAGTTACTTTCTGGACTTGCAATAACAATAAGAAGAAATAACCTGTTGTGTGATTAAAATGATAAGTAATGTAATTAACTCCTTTTTAAAAGTAGCATTCTATCTCTGGCATAACCAAGTCCCAAGGCAATTATTTGATCCCAAAAAAATGTGCAAAGTCCCAGAGCAATTATCGAATCCAAAAAAAAAATTGTACAAAGATGTATGAGAGCCAGCATGGTATAGTGGTTTGAGTTCTGGACTATGGAGAACAACGTTCAAATCCCCATTCAGATTTGCTTTGGGCAAGTCACGTTTTCTCAGCCTCAGAGGAAGGCAAAAGCAACCCTTCCCACAGATCTTTTCAAGAAAACCTAATGATATATTCACCATAGGGTTACCATAAGTTGGAAATAACTTGAAGGCACACAACAACAAAGGTCTTCACATTAGAGGAAAATACTTGCAAAAAATGAGTATTCAAAAGGAATTTGCATACAGAATGAATATGGATTTTCATGTGTACAAAAATGTGCACAATTTTAATGTGGCATTTAAAAATAGTATTCACAGATAGATATAGAAAAGGGACAGTAAGAATTTTATGCTTGGAACAAAATTAATGTTATAGGAAGCTAAATGGGCCTACTCAACATCTGTGTGTACACCTGCCTTAAGTTCCTTGACAGAAGAAAAGAACAATATAAATGTAATAAAATAAACATAAATGTTCCCACAGCTCCTTACCATTTTCCCCTTTTACACATTACAGTGCTAACATGAAAACAACTGAGGGTTAAGTGACTTGTTTCACTTTTCCTGGAGTTGTTGCAATATCTATCTTACCTCTTTTCTTTCACCAGCCAAAGATCTAACAGAATCCAGTTCCAAGGTATGTGGGTATATAGGACTTGACAGCATGGGCAGCAGCCATGTGGAGACCCAGAAGCTAAATTTTGAGGAACAGTCAGACTCCAAGGTAAGCTGTCTAATATGGCTCTATTCGAGGCAGATTAGTATGAAATGTTTACCAATGTTACATTTTCTAATGCTGGATCTCAGTGCTAGGGATTGTTCTGACCTGCCTTTTTAGGTGGCCATTTGTATAACAGGGGAGCATACATCACTAGAAAGAGGGCATAGATTTGCATAAAACCTGCTTGTGCCAATTGATACTTATGATGCAAACTTAAAAAAAAATGACTGGAAGTCAAATAGATATGCAATATATCTCAGCACAGGAGCCCTGTGAACCTGCCAAGTGCTGGTGGACAATTTCAGTGTTCTTGCACTCCCTTCTTAATAGTTCTTTATTGTTAAATTATTTGGGCTGGATAGATTGTCAGTCAGAAGGTGGCTTCAAAGAGACAATTGTCCTCTTCAATCCCTTCAAATAGAGCCTTATCCAATATCTAGCAGAGCATATTACCATTTAGGACAGTGGTTCTCAACCTTCCTAATGTCGCGACCCTTTAATACAGTTCCTCATGTTGTGGTGACCCCCAACCATGAAATTATTTATTATTTAAAATGCGGGCAGAGAGTTTTCTCCCCCAGGAAAAAACTCCGAGAACCCCCCCGGGCTCTGCTTCTCCTTCACTCTCGTTTCTGCTGGGGGGGCAGTGTGGGAAAAGTTTCCAGAGTGTTGACCCTGGCTGGGAAGGGGGAGGAATCCCAGTGCCTTTGTCTTTTGCACCGGGCGCAGCTCGCCCCCCAGAAAAATGCTGCCTTGTGACCCCCTGACCCTTCCGCAGCGCCCCCTCTGTGGCGAGTTGGGCAGGGGCCGTGGCGAGGAGGGGGCTTGCCCCTGTTCTGCTGCTGGCCCCTCAAGCTGGCCCGTCAGATGGGAGGTTCTCCTGGTAGCGGAGAAGGGAAGCGATTTCAGTCCCTTCTGAACAGCTCCCAGGCTGCACTGCAGAAGGAAGGGGTGGGGCGGTCTTGCAACCAGGAAGCCAGCTGTGGGACAAAGGAGCAGGGAAGAGAGTGCCTCGTGCAAGAACCTGCTTGCACGAATGGTACCCCCACCTCCGCGATAAGGTAACATGTGGAAAAGGCCCAGGAGTGGTAGTATGCAAGTGCGAGCCATGCGCTCACGTCCTCCTGCCCCCTTTGGCGGGAGTGCGTGTGGCTGCATGCGCTCCCGCCAAAGGGGGCAGGAGGATGCAAGTGCGTGGTTCGCGTTTGCGCACCACCACCGAGGAGGGAATGGAGCCTAAAAACATCGGAAATACATATTTTCCGATGGTCTTAGGCAACCCGTGTGAAAGGGTCATTAGACCCCCCAAAGGGGTCGCGACCCACAGGTTGAGAACCACTGATTTAGGATTTTTATGTTCATTCTTCTTAACACGGCTGTTTTTTGCTATCTTCTGAAATTTCCAGTGACTTGGGATATGATCCAGAAAAAATACATTAATTTCAAGTGGAGGGTGAAACATATGCCTAATCCAATACACATGTTTAACATCAACATGGTATTAAAATGCTTAATGTTCAATGGATTTTGTGTGCCCCATACTTTTTATTTTTGAAACATTTTATATTGAGTAATTTACAGTGAAATATTTTACATCTCAAACATGCCATGCACAGTAGCAATTAATGTATTCTCAATAGTAGGCACTGAAGGAAGCAAATGTAGCTTTGTCAGCAATTGAAAAAAGTTGCAGAGCATTTCCTTGAATTGTACTTTTGTGGTGAACACTGAAATAAGCCGTAGCCTCAAAATTGTATGGTAAAAGAAAGAGCACAAAGGGAATGGTTGGTGCAAAGTACTGAAACGCAGTCAACCTCATCCAGCAGGTGGAGGTGTTATGTGTACAAAGTTATACAAGATTCCACAGTGCATAGGGAAGAAAATAGAGATCCAAACAATTACCTTCCGTATGTATTAGGTGGTGCTGAGTCTAAGGCCTTTTAAGCAGGATGAAACTCTCACGCATTGTCCTGTCGAAATCCCGGCAGTGCCTCTGCTGGGATGGGAGCATGTCCCCGGCACTCTTGTCCGCACCCAACCAACTGCCTGTGGAAGGAAGCACGGGGGATATGCTCCTTCTTCTGCACTGCAGCCAGCCTTTTTCCCATGTTGCAGTGGGGAAGGAAGTACATGATCATGCTTCCAGCCCTTCCGCATTGCCACTGATGATGGAAGGCTTACACGAGCCAGGGTCATTGACAGAGTTTTTCCATCAATGATATACCCCACAATTGAGCCAGCTGGTGATGCGAGAAGGGTGGGACCATGACAATGTCATGTGGAAGCATCACGGCCCCACTCCTCTTATGTCCCCATGCTGGGGAGTGTGCTGTGGAAAGGGCCTAAGACAACCAATGCAATCAGTGCTTGGAAAACTTACTTTGTGAGATTGAAGTTTCCAGAATTCCCCATCAGCATGGCCACTGTTTCTGTTGGCTGAGGATTTTGGGACCTGCAGTTCCCAAAGCATCTTTTCTCAGCTCTGATGCACTGATGCAGGTTAGCAGGGAACAAATAGTACATAGTGCATGCAATTCAACCAGTGTGATCCTCATTCATCCTACATAGAGTAGTTAGAGATCTGCCTGTCCATCTGAGCTACATTGTGCTCAGCAATGCAGAGGTTTATTCTGTTTCAAGGACAAACTGGACAGGATATTAAATGTGTCTCTACATTTCATCTGCACTTTAAAGAGTACAAAACAGCAACTGGAGGAGCAGCTGAGAATTATGATTTTTATTATTAAATAAAGCAGAATAATGAGCAACTGCAGTGGCTCTAAGGGTCCATTTTTCTGCTCCTCAGGCCCTCTGGGGGCTGCATGGACTGCCAAAAATGCCAATAAAGTTTTAAAAAACAATGCCAGAAGTAGTAAGAAATCCACCTTTGGTTTGAAAACCCCCCCAAGCGTTTTAATGTTAAGCAATGCATGAGCTGGGGCTTGCAGGCTTTGAAAAAGATGAATTGCCATGCCTGGAGGCTATTTACTTTTTTACAGCTAGAAGAGGTAAAGTCCAGGGAGTCAGGAGGGATGAAGGGCTACAAAAACAGTCTTGGGGGGCTTCATACAGCCCTAGGGCTGCTCTTTGCCCACCCCTCTTCCAACAGACAGCAAGTTCCCCAGTTGTCATCTAACTGAAAATTGTTCTTATAAAATTGCTGTTTGCACTGGGAGGAAATCTCAGTGTAAATAGCATTTGGGTGGAGGAAAGAATTCAAGTGGCAGATGCAAGAAATACATGCAAGGTCCATTTTACATCCATACATTACTTCCATACATCAGGGGTCATTTTATATCAAGCCCAATTAATGTACATTACTTATTAAGTTATATTTCATCAATTAAACCATATCAAATCTGGGGGTGTGCAGACCAGTAAAAATTGATAAGTATCAGCTTATAACCTACTTGCTAGAAATTTCATAATCATTTAGCTGAATGTCTCTCTCACTAAATAGGGGCCAGTGTGGCTCAAACACTTTAAAAATGTGCTACCAAGCTAGACCATTTTTGCTGGACCTTCAGAAATGAGAGCAAAATGGGTGAGCTCTCCAATGAAAATACCTTTCCAGACAAGCCCCATCATCAGATATTACATTTGAATGTAGTGCAAAGTTGACATGACAGGGCTTGTACTCTTTACAGTCTTCCCCATTTAGATCCCTTATGTATAGAGCCTCTTTGGAACAAGCCACTAGAATATTACCATCAGATTAAAAAGATGTGGGTCTAGCTTTTATAAATAAACAGATGATGTCATTGGAACACCAAATGATTTAGCATTAATATGACTTTAGGCAAACAACAAATCTAGCAACTTAATGTGTGCTTACTCAAGAGGCTGTCGAAGCAATGGGCCCAGTATCAGAAATCACAAGTCTCTAAGGAGATCAACCAGTGCCCTCAACAGGAAAAGACAACACCCATCTTAGATTGTAAACTTCTAGTAACTGGGGGGTGGGGGGAATCCTTCATGGCTCAAGCCCATATTGCTCAAAAGACTTAAGAGTCTTTGATTTTAGCCTTTGGTTGCTTGTATTCAAGTAATGGAAATTTACAGAGAATTTGTCCACAGACGGGCACTCTGTCCTTTGAATAAAGTCTACCCTAACTTCATGCGACAACTTGGCAAATGCCACAGTAATATATGGTGGAAGAAACTGAGACACTTGTATGCAAAACCCATTACAGGAGCCTCCTAAAAGCCTTCCAACAGCAGGAAATGATGGCAATTCACTTCCCACACAAGACTATGGTATTATCAGCAGCTTGGTTCATCAGATCGATCTGTGTTCTCTCTCAACGGGACATTGTGTTATTTGTTATATTGAAGGTTTGCAATGAGAGCTATTTAAATTTTCCTTCTGCAGAACTGTCAGCAGTGACTTGTTATCATGCTTTGATTTCCCAGGAGGAACTCTTAATTTGTTTAATACTGATTTCCTTTTGCAAGGTAACCCCCCTTTGGTCTAATTTTCTGCACCAGTCTTAGGTTGCTGCCTAGAACATCTGACCTTGTATTATCTTTTTATCTCATCCACGCAATTTCATTTATTACAGTCTTCTCCAGCCTTCTGATCATCCTTCCTCTGAAAATGTGGACTGGGTATCAGTTTACCAACCTGCATGGATGTACACACCTGCATGTCATGAGGCCAAACAATCATGTCAGCTGACACAGAAAGAAGCTCAAATTTTGACAGTATAGCGACAGCACAGCCACTTCATTTATGTTCAGCACTCACCTCAAATTCTTTAAGTATGAATTTACAGATCCTTCTGTCACACAGGTTGACATTCACTGGGCAATCATGATTGCCTGCAGATAATGAGCACATATACCCTTTGTACATGGACCCTAGAACAATGAGGCAGGGGGCTTGGGCCTCCTCTAGTACTAGACTGGTGGGGGCTCAGCCTCTCACCCCAGAAATGATCTGGCAAAAATATACCATCAAGACTCCTATGTAGTGGACAGTCCTCAGGTATTATCTATCAGAAGTGTACTAAATGGTCAAGCACTAAGAAATATTAAGATAGTGATTCTCATTGAGTCACAAAGTCCACATGACATCTATACTAGCACATTTACTTGGGAATAAACTACACTGAATGCATGCATGGGACCTCTAAGTACACACTGTGCTTATATTTAAGACGATTTCATTGATAACAGATGGAAAAAGTAATTTGCCCTCTTCAAGTATCTTCAAGTCAGCAAGATTAATAATAACCTGCCCATGAGTTTTGAGTCTCCCAGCATTGAGTCTGGAACCAGATGGGTTTTCGTTTTCTGTGGAGTCCTAGAAACTATCATGGAATGCTTATAGAACATACCAGTCAGAAGGCAAAGCAAGATCTTCATTATTTTTCTCCAGCAGGAACAGAACAGAATTGTCTTCACTCAGGTATCATCAAGTCTAGTGCCACCTACTGACTAACTTATATAATGGCACTATCCACACAGTGTTACCCAAAGAAGACAGTTCTCTTCTGTTTTCAGCTAAGCATTCTTGAGTTCCTCTGCCTTTTAAGTCAACTATTTATTTCTCCATAGCACCATCTTCTGCCATATAAAAGCCAAATAAAAGTCAGGCTCCTGGTGACTTCAAAGAAAACCATCTGTCTTCATTGCTGCCTTTGTCTTTCCACAGCTGGCTCTCTGTGGTCTGCCAGGGATTACACAGCTAGCAAAGTAGTAGGAATCTGCTGATGAACATTGATACTGGTTGCTGCCAAATGAAAGTGCCTTCTTTCATTCGCAGGATATGTAAGGGGAAAAAAACTCTCAGTCCTAAAAAGTCCCCAAAGTTCAACAGTGGGAGTGACAGCTTGGCACCTTTTTACAGAAGTAAAATGTCTGTGACATTATCGCAAAACTTGGAAGAATGCAAGAACCAAGAGAGGGCCAGAGAAGCTACAGAAAGAACCTTTGTGTTTGCAGTGCTTAATTCATTGTGAATGCAAAGCCTATCAGAACAGAGGGAGCGCCAAGATGACTGGGAATTGTAAACCTAGGAGATTCCTTGTGCTATGCAGAGTAAATTGCACGTGAATGTTAATTTCCATTTGGATTTCCCTAACCTCAACATAAATAAAGCTTTCCCCATCCCCATGTTTTTCATTCCACCTGTAATAACATCTCTAATCACATTCCCCTTTAAATGAACCTCAAAGAACTCTGAATGGGAACCATTATGAATTCTAGCAGGAGCAGCACTTTCCCACATTTCAGTCTTGCTGGTGACAAGCTGAACTAATGGTAGCTCCTACTGATATGATTCTGTATGAAGCAAGCCTATGAAGTGATCCATTACAAAGTTGTTTCTTTATATTTCTTTTCTAGATTTTTAACACACACACACGCTCTCCATTCAATGAATTTTGCTGTCTTATTTGTTGGTGGAAAACTCAGAGCACATCCAATTAAACACAGACTAAAGCTTGTTTAAGAGCCTACTCTATGGCAATAGAAGCAGCATAGGAAAATTTATTCTCTGCCTCTTTTGCATCTGCAGGGAGCCAGCTGACAGGGCTGTTTTGAGTGGTCAGGGGTCGTTTACACACAGGCCACGAGAAGAACCATATTCTCCCTTACAAACCAGCCTGGGCTTTGAGATCTGCTGGGGAGGCCTTTTTCTCTGTCCCACCACCCTCACAGGTATATTTGGTGGGTACATAGCTAAGGGTCTTCTCAGTGGCTGCCCCCAAGCTCTAGAACTGTCTTCCCAGAGAAATCCGATTGGTACCCTCCCTACATTTTTTCCACGGTCAGATACATTTTTATTCTGACAGGCTTCTATATGTGACCCGTCTGATAGAATGTGTTGCTGATATGCACGTGTGTGAGTTTTTAATTAGGTATTTTAACTTTGTTTTAATTCTTTTTTATTATTTAATTGTGTTTTAACTTTTGTATTCTATAGTTCTTAACTATCTTTTTTTTAGTTTTTGGGCAGATCACTCCATGAAAGTTAGGCTGGCCCCTCCCTAAACTACAAACCCCAGGATTCCATAGGATGTTGAAAGCGGAATCATAGCACTATAACAGGCTAGTGCGGAAATGTCCTTGGTGTTAGCTTTAGGAGCTAAGCTTGTTAGGTCCTCATGCATATATGCTCTGAGACCAAGCCAGCCACACAGAAGCTGATCTCTGGGCTTGCAGGCAAAAAGGATTTTTAAGAACATTGTGGGTTGTCCATAGTATACACTTTCATTTGCAAAATCTTATTATCAGCTTTGATCAAATGGTTTTTTCAGGTTTTTGAAAACCTGCAGACCTTTTTACTAGTGATGTCAGTAAGATGAATGCACATGCCATGAATAGTAGTATTTCTTTCACATACTCTTTGACTATGTAAAATAAACCAAAACCTGTTTTTAACCACAGTCTATGTGAAGTATACCAAATATGATTTGATGTGGGTATTGACTGATACTTTTTACATGGAAAAGGGATTTCAGAATGCCACTTGTGGCAGTAATCAGTGCAGTATTTGTGTCACTACGTGGCAGAACTTGGAAGATATGGTTTGTTTTTGTGGTTGTTCTTGTTTGGGCTACAGTTCATAGAAACCCCTGGCCAACGTGGCCACTGAGTAGCATATTTATTCCTACATGCATTTGCTCTTAAGATGCAAAACATGCAGCTGGTGTGGAAGGAAAATGTGGGGCAGGATGCTTGAGACCTCATATCTCCAGGCAAGGCTGACCCAAGACATTTTATTACCTAAGGCAAAGAGCAAGAAGATCCATTCCATTCCCTGTTAGAATCCAACTGAACTGGCAGCCAATTTTTGCTTCCACACTGGTGATTGGATAGCTTCCTCCACTGTTGCTGAGAAAAGTAGAATAGATTAGAGTACACACCACAGGCTGTTTTGGGGGTTCAGGGGAAATGGTGAGGGGGCCTGCTGCAACCCCTGGTTTATCTTACCAGAATGTCTGCCTCACTCCACTTAATGAGAGGGCTGGCCCATCTGGAATAGAGGACTTTTTCTCTCTTTTACTGAATTGTCTTTTTGATAGATGGCAACTGCAGTTTTGGACAGATGTTACAAGAAAGTCTCAATGGACAAAGATTCTTTATCTTATGATCCAAAACAAGTAGGAAGTTTAGGATTTTCTATTTTAATCTGCCCTTTCTGCACTGAATCTAAAGAGGTTTCTGAAACTGTATTGAGCTGCTGCAGAAAAAGTGATATTAATGACTACATAACACACAAAGTGGCTCTCTTTGTCTTGGCAGGTCAGAAAAATTAGAAAGTGAGAACTAGATAATATTGCTAAAAATTGCAACAGAGAAACAAAGATTTAATCTGAATAACATTTTGTCCCTGTATTCCTTCCTGCTATGACCCAGGATTTGAAATTTTAAACTTTTACGTAACAGTGTTGATTAATTACAGTATTATCTGGCCTGTGGCTAGAATAATGAAATTTATTTGAATGATTTGCATGGAAATGTTGTTCAGTTTTCCAGTGAAAGGAAATCAACTACCAGCACTGGGACAGACCTTCACTGCCAGTTCACATAAACAATGATGGGCTTGATGGACCAGAGTAAAGGGAGGAATCATGCTTTAGCGGTTGGTGCAGCATGCCTTTGCCATGAAGAGGGTCCCAGGCTCCGTCCCTAGCATGTCTCCTTTAAAGGAGCAACTAGCAGATGAGAAATCCCTCTGCCACTAGAGATTTGCTGCCAATCAGAGAAGATAGTACTGTACTGGTCAAGATGAATAAAGTTCTTCTGTGGTCCATTAATCTGGCTGAGGGTGAAGTAAGTTCATTTGAGTCAGGCACCTCCACATCACTCAAGATGCAGAGCTTGAAGAAGTTACTTTTTTTATTATAGCTCCCCGAACTCTCAGTGTGGGTTGGGGAATTCTGGGAGCTGAAATCCAAAAATGTATCTGTTCTGAGCTCTGCTTGTGAGTAAATATAAAGTACCAAAGTGGTTTCTTGTGCAAACAGTGACTAGCTCCAGCGCTTCCTAGCTTTAGAAAGACTGTTGCTAAGCCAACCAAAAACATTTCAGTTGCTTGAAGCAAAGAACAAAATGGCTTCCCCCATTCCATGTCTGAAAGTTAATCAGATTGCCAGTGAAATCTTATTTCAGTACTGATGACAGAACAGCATCCTCCACTACATGTGACAGCAGTAGGGACAGCTGAGAGAGTGCAGAGCAAGTTGTAAGGCAGATGCAGCTCTGTCCTTTCTGCATCTGTCAGTCTATATGGCTGGAGGTGGCTGCCTTACCCTCCCTCATGCTAGAACCATTCTGATGTTTGCACCATGTTTGCTTCAGATCATGCCTTGGCTTTGCTGAGGACATAACCAAAACCCATGTTATCTAACCAAGCTCTCCTTGTCTTCACTCAGTCACTCCTAAACCCAAGGTAGCAGGCCCAGTTTCCACCTCATGACAATTACCCTCTCCAACACAGGAATTCAGCTGTGCCAAAGCTTTGTATATCTCAGACTCTGACAAGAGGAGACACTTCCAGCTGGTCTTGAGGCTCTTCTTCAGCAACGGTCAGGAAATTGGGACTTTCCACAGCAAGCTGATCAAAGTGATATCTAAGCCCTCACAGAAAAAGCAGTCTCTGAAGAACACAGACTGTAAGTCCACCTGGGATGGGTGAGTGCCCATAAACTAGTATCTGGAGAGTAATTTGGAAAAGAAGAATAGACATAAAGGCATGTCAAGATCATTCATAACTGAACAGTGGTGGAATAGCTTCACATGAAACTTAGCTTCATTTATTACCTTCATGTGAGATTGCCATAAATAGTGGCATAGTGGAGCCAGGGCGTCTAGGGTTGACATGCCAGGTTCTTCTCATTAGTAGGGATGGTAGATATCATCTGCCATCCCACACACTCCCCTTCACTTCTCTGTTTTCTCTGAGAGTAATTATAATCCACATAGTAATCAGAGTGGGAGCGAAAATGGCTTTTCTGAGCAACTGTGGACAATAGCGAGCAGTTCTTGTTGTAACATAAAAATATTTGGAGTGGCTTGTATTTGAACAAAGAATTAAGATTCATTAGCTTTACAAAAGACTGCTATTGGTAGAAATTGGAACTGCTTGAATTGTTTGGTTGATTTCAAATAAGGCACGTCAACCTGCATTTTTGAACTCTCTTTGAGGTTGCAAATTACTAGAACCTGGCAATCCAGAAGGGGACATGAGACCAAACAATGTTTTACATACTTTTGTCTTTGGGTCAGAACAGCTCTAAATTCCACATATATTTTCTGATCTAGTAAGGGCAAGAAGAGTGGGCACCAGGTGTACTCACAACAGAACAACCCCTTGCATTTTGGTATGCAGCAAAATGGCCTCAAGTGGCGCAGTGGTGGAGCCCTGGTGGCGCAGTGGTTAAATGCCAGTACTGCAAGCCACAAGATTGTGAGTTCGATCCTGCCGGGCTCCAAGGTTGACTCAGCCTTCCATACTTTCGCAGGTCAGTAGAATGAGTACCCAGCTTGTTGGGGGCATGTATAGAAAATGTATCGAAATACATGCTGTTTGTAAGTTGTTCGCTGCCTCGATCCATATGGAGAGGCGAGATACAAATAAATAAATAAAGTTACTTACCAAAAGCTGCAGACAGTCCATCTGTTTTCTATGCAGCTGGCCTCTACTCTTCTTCCTCTCATCTACAGATAACTGAGCCAAGTAGTACATGAGGCAGGCCTATATAAAGTGTGTCTCATCTCTCACAAGAGGAAGAACCTCTTGTGAGAGTTCTGGGCTTTCTAATCTCATGAGAGCCTAGAACTCTTGCAAGACTTGAAGCATGCTTTATATAGGGTTGGTAGAGTCAAAACTGGAGAGGGTTCCTGTAGTTTTAATGGGTTTGTAGAAGGAGGAATTTCAGCACATGTTGATTGTTATCCAATTGCATGACTAGCAATACCTGCTGAAATTCCCTCTTCTGCATACACACTAAAGGAAAAGGAACCATCTCCAGTTTTTGTTCTGGCAGCCTTAGCTTTATATAGGCCTGGTCATGTATACTGGCTAATTTTGAGCTGGCCTGGCAACAGAGAGACAGCTATCCTGTTTTCCTGTCTGAAAAAACTGGCAAGCATAGCTGGGAAGCCTTCCCCTGCTCCAAAAAAAAAAAAATATCACAAGAACTCAGATTTCCTGCTAGTGGGGACCATAGACTGGTTGCAGTTGAAGAATATCTCAAGAACAGGACAGGGTAGAAAGACACTGATTTCAGTTTACAAGAGAAAATTGCCCTATGTTGTTTTGAGCCTCATCCTTGACATTTATTTTTCCTGATTACCTGTCTTCCATCTTCCCAGTGTGTATTTCATCTGGATCAAAGGTTTCTCTTTTCAACCGCCTGCGCTCCCAAACTGTCAGCACCCGCTACCTTTCTGTTGAGGGTGGTACCTTCACTGCAAGTGCCAGGCAGTGGGCAGCATTTACACTTTATCTGGGTGAGGCATGCTGATGACATGCTTGTTTTTAACCATTCATGTTGGACACTGGTGATTCTGTCCTTCTAGCTCATGGTGTCACTGTACTCCATGGAACTGTGCCCATGAGTGGGTGGCAACCTACCAAAAATAAGAGTACCGGTAGTTGATTAAAGTTTGGCCATTAGTGAGTTTACCAAAATGCATCATTTATAAGACAGCCATTTAATTTATGAATGAGCTTTGGAAATAACTGGATTGGTATATATTAAAATGTCAAGCAGATGGCAGTTTTATGCAAGAGGTGAATATAACATCATTAAGAAGGGGCTTGTTGTGAGGTCAATGTCTGCTTATTCTAGGTAAAACTATCATTGTAGGATTATCTTGATGCCTGATCACACTCAGAGTTCTGATGAAATAAAACTTCTTAAAAGACCAGGATTGCCAGTTAATGTATGTTAAAGGGAGGTAATGGAATAAGATAGGTTCTTTATACAGAGATCACTCTGGAAGATTTACAATGTAGGGCCTACCCTATGCTCAAGCATAGTTGAGGTTGCAGGTGTGGAGGGACAGCAATGGGAACTCTGTGGCTGTTCTCCTCTGTTGGCAGGTGGGGAGAGCAGAGCTGTGTATTCTAGGCAGTCTCTTCTGCATTCCCTAATACAAACTCATGCCATGAGGTGAAGGGTGATGTCCCCTCAGCAGTGTCAATATATGGTTCCGTGTCCTATCAGTTTCTGTAGATGGAATGAGGGAGACACCATCTGATCCTTCTCTCAGATAGCATAATGTCTTTGGCCAGTCCTGTTGAATGGGAAAACCATGGGACTCTGGAGAAACTGGCAAATGCTTCAGCTAAAGGGAAGAGGAACAGAAAAAAAGAAATAGAGAGAGGGAGGCAAACAGCAGCATGGAGCAATGGAAATTACAGTATCTTTATAATGTTTTTATATGCACAAATAGAGCCAATATGCAAATAGAAGCAGATAGTATTCACACTCCTAGTATGCAGGAAGTATCAGTGGCTGCTGAAGGCTTCCGTGTCAAGAGCAGTGAATCTACTTCAACCATCCTGATGCAAAAATGAGCAATAATGACTGTAACCAGTTCCAGAGTTAGGTTGCAGAGGGCATTTTGTTTGTTTTCAAAAAGATTATCAAGTAAGAACTACTATTAAATTCACTCCTTACTTTTGGCTTTTCAGTTTTTCCACAATGTTATTTTTCTCTCTCTTCTCACTTTGTCAAGCAGATGAGTTTTCTTCCCAGTCCCGAGGTGAATTCCCCCTGCGGGAAGGTTACATTCGCTATGGGTCCATTGTTCGGCTTATATGTACAGCCACTGGTATTGCGTTGCCACCTCTGGTAAGGCTTAGCAATAAATTGGAAGAAAAACCATGAAGGAGTTTAATTTTTGAAAATTATTTGGAATATATGCCACATTGAGTAAATCCCAAATTCTGACTGGATTTTTTTGCAGATTGCTTCATCTCGATGCCCTCTTTCCATGCCCAGAAAGTCTACATAATCACCTTATAAAAACACAAATAGCTAGCCATCTATTAGATAATGGTTTCTGTAGGCTAATAGCAAAGAGAGGACAGCATCTCGCCTATTATATGCCTGCAATCTATAGATGGATATCTTTAAGTAGAGTTCTTAAGATTATATGGTTAAGTAAGGCCAAATAAGTCGGCATCTTTTCAGGATAAATAGTGAAATTCTTTTACAATACAACAGAGCAGAAATTAAACACTAGTGCAGCATTTTCCTGGAAATTCGTGTCAGCTAAATACCTTACAACTTCCAGTCAGGTATGTTACCCTGTTCTCCGGGGGTCCCAGGAGGGGCACCCAAACAACCAAACCATAAAAACGCAACTTTGGGGAAAATTAGCTGGAGCACTCACTGAAGCTAGCGAGAGGCAGGGTAACGTAGCAGGATCTTGCGACCCAGCATCTACGGGATCAGATCAGTCAAGCAGTCAGACGGTTTAAAATGGCAAAAACGATGTTTTATTGAAAAACAGACAAACAGTAAAGACACCACAATCACACAGCTAACTAAAGAATATGGGATTTTCGGGGTAAATGGGTGATACGACACCTGTCTCGTAGTCCTGAAGAGATATGAAGATAGAGTTCATGGATATGGAGTCTCAGTACGTAGGACTGAGGGGACGGCTCGCCAGACACAACGGCAGCAAGGCTGGATGGAACTCAGGAGCGATCCAAGCGATCCAAGCGGTCCGAGGTGGTCTCAGAATCAGAGGTTTATATAGGGTGAATTGTGACTGCAGGCCGTACTTTACTCGGTGACAACAATGCGATTTTGGAGCAGAACAAAGCCTTGGAAAGGTCAGAGTTTAGCATAATGTGCTTAAAGCCGAATCAACAATAGTGTAGCCAGTATGCAAATGTGCAGCGCTTAGTACAGCTTTGTAAGGTTACCTGCTCGGGGCAGGGTGCCTTTGTTAGTATCGCACATAAGCATGAGGGCGTTTGCCGGAGAGGTCTCTGAAGTGACGAACCAGCTCACTTTGGCCTGCCTAGGTGGGGAATGGAATGTCCAGCAATTATCGGCTGCGCCTGTTTACATGCTTATCTGGAGGCCTCGCAAACACGTGGAGTGGGGTGGCAGAGGAAGGCCGAATGGTTTTGGTATCAAAGACGATATCAAGTGCTATCTCCGGGTAGGCCTGGGCCGCAGTAACAGGTACCTTTTGCAATCAAATCTCTCATGGGTCTCTATTGGATAGTGCCTCTGTCATTATTAGTGATGAATGAAACAGCTTCTCCCTCACCCCAAGACTTTATCATTCTGTGAGTTTTAAAAAAAAATCATATTTTTAAAATGTCTTTCTGCTACTTTGGAAACCATCCATCCAGCCCAGCAGTACATCTTTCTTGTGAGACTATTCATCTCGTGATTAAGAAGCTGACTGTCCTGTATCCCTGAAGATCCATAATTCTGTCAGTGCAAGTAGTCTTTCCACCAATGAAGATCCATAACTATTTCACACCACTGTTATATTTATAGCTGCTGTGACCAAATCATCACCTGGCCACCAGATTTCTGGTGATGAACTTTTTTGCACTCAGTGACACTAGTTGCAGACGTGCACCATGAGGCCATATGTGAAATTTTATCAGTTTAGTAAAACCTGCCAGAACTTGTGCTTTGCAGTCACAGCCTTTGAAAACCAAGGGTCAGGTCTGCAACATGATAAGATGGCAAAACAGAACTTTGTAGATCAGACTGGGCAAACTGCAGCCTTCCAGATGTTTCTGAAATACAATTCCCACCAGCCCTAACTAGTAATAGCTAGCTCTGAGGACTGCTGGAAGTTGCAGTTCAGCAAAATCTAGAAAGCTACACTTTGCCCATCCCTACCATATACTTTTAGGAAGCACATCCTCATCTTTTGGAAAAGCTCCTAATAGGAAATGTCTATTTTCTCTGAAGAGTTTTACCCCACCCAATAACAGTATAACTTACATGGAGAGGAGGGGAGAAAAATATCACCCCCTGAGTGGAGATCTATGCAATCTGGCCTCTTGAACCAGATTTTTATCATTCTCTGTGGTTACAGACAACATCCATGCATACAATCATCAAGCTGGAAGAGACCAGAAAGGCCATTGAGTATAACCCCCTGGCATACAGGAATACACAATCAAAGCACTCTAACAGATGGCCATCCAGCCTCTGTTTAAAAACCTTCAAAGAAAGAGACTACCACACTCTGAGGCAGTGTATTCTACTTTCAAACTATTCTTACCATCAGGAAGTTCTTCCTAATGTTTAGGTGGAATCTCTTTTCCTGAAGTTTGAAGCCATTGCTCTGTGCCCTTGTCTCTAGAGCAGCAGAAACCAAGCTTTCTCCATCTTCCATATGACATCCCTTCAAATACTGAAACATGGCTAATGTCACCTCTTAACCTTCTCTACTCCAAGCTAAACATACTCAGTGCCCTAAGTTGCTCTTCATAGGGCAGGGTTTCCAGGCCTTTTACCATTTTGCTTGCCTTCCTCTGGCTATGATCCAACTTGTCAGTATCCTCCTTGAACTGTCATGCCCAGAATTAGATGCAGTCTTCCATGTGAAGTCTGACCAAAGCAGAATAGAAGAGTACTATTAAGTCCCTTGACCTAAGCACTATACTCTTACTGATGCAGCCTAGAATCTCATTGGCTTTCTTTGGCTGCCACATTACACTGCTGACTCATGTTCAGTCTGTGGTCTTCTAAAACTCCTAGATCCCTTTTACATATACTGTGGTCAAACCAAGTTTCACCCATCCTATGTCTGTGCATTTCATTTTTTTTTCTGTCCAAGTGTAGTACTTACATTTCTTTCTATTGAAATTCATGTTATTAGTTTTTGCCCAGCAATCTAATCTACAAAGATCATTTTGAATTCTGACCCTGTCCTCTGGAGTATTAGCTACCCCTCTTAATTTGGTGTCATCTGCAAGTTTAATAAGAATGCCCTCTATTCCTTCATCCAAATAATTTATAAAGATATTGAATAACACTGGGCCCAGAACAGTAGCCTGTGGTGCCCCACTAGTCACCTCTCTCCAAGATGAAGAGGTGCCATTAGTGAGCACCCTTTGGGTTTGGTTGGTCAGTCAATTACAAATCTACCTAACAGTAGCATTGTCCAACCCACATTGTACCACCTTGTTTGCAAGAATATCATGGGGGACCTTGTCAAAGGCCTTACTGAAATCAAGATACACTACATCCACAGCATTCCCTTCATCCATCAAGCTTGTAACACTATCAAAAAAAGACATATTAATCTGGCATGACTTGTTTTTAAGAAACCCATGTTGACTTTAAGTGATCATGGTATTTCTTTCTAAGTGCTTACAGACTGTTTAATGATCTGTTCTAGAATTTTTCTTGATATTGATGTCAGTCTGACTAGGTGGTAATTTTATAGACCCTCTTTTCTTCCCTTTTTGAAGATGGAGACATTTGTCCAATATGCTGGTACTTTTCCTGTTCTCCAGGAATTCTCAAAGATTATTGCCAGCAGTTCTGTTTTAATACCCTTGGGTATAGTTTATTTGGCCCTGGAAACATGAATTCATTCGGAGTAGCTAGGTATTCCTGTACTAGGTATTTACCTATACTGCGCTGCATTTCCCTGACCACATCATCTGCTCTTTTTCCCTAGGTTGAGCACTGTTTTCCTTTTGGGAGAAGACCAAAGCAAAGAAAGTATTGAATAGTGCTGCCTTTTCTCTCTCCCTTGATAGCATCTTGCAATCTTCTCCATGCAGTAGCCCTATCATATCATTATGCTACGGACATAACCAAAAAAGCCTTTTTTTTTATTGTTTTTAACCCCCCTAGCAAGCCTGAGCTGCACTTTAGCTTTTCTGCCTTCCTTCCTATACTTGCTGGCTATTCAATTGAATTCCTCTTTAATGAATTCCCCCTTTTTCCATTTCTTGTACATATCCCTTTTAAATCTTAGCTCAGTTGAAAATTCTTTAGACATTCATTCCAGATTCTTCAGAGACCTCCTATTTTTCTTCCTCATCAGAATTGTTTCAAATTGTGCCTTCAATATCTCACTTTTAAGAGGGTCCCATCCATCATGAATTCCGTTCTCTTTTAGTATTGCTGACTATGGGATCACACCTAGTATTTCCTTAAGTTTACTGAAATCAGATTTCTTGATAATCTAGAATGTGTGACTGGCTATGCTTGACTTTCCCTTTCCACTGCACAACAAGCTTCCATCTAAGTATCCTTCCATTTCTACCCCATTAACCAGGTCATTAACAAGAGGTTCAGATCCCCTTATTGCCTTATCCACCTTCTGGAGAATGAAATAGTCTGCAAGGCAAGTGAGGACCTTATATTCTTGGCAGAGTTTGACTTCCAACAAATATTAGGATAGTTGAAATCTCCTATTCTCCTACTATATTTCTCCTTTTTGAATGTTTGGTCATCTGTTCCAGGAAGGCATCGTCCATGTAATTGTCAAAACTGGCCAGCAGCATCACAACATTTTGATAACATCTGATAACATGTAAGGAACTGCCTGATAGTTTCGTTCAGCTGTGTTATAAGGATGAGACACAAGCATTTCTCAGCACTCAACTATATAATTGGGAACAGGGGTTAAAATGTCTGCACTCCCTTCTGATGATGAAGGGGGGTGCTGATCTCTTTTCAGTCCAAATTTTTGTTGTTCTCCCCAGATCATTCGGAAAGTTGCAAAGCAATCAGTGATGTTGGATGTGGATGAGCCTATCTCCCAGCTGCATAAATGCGCTTTCCAGCTACATGGCAGTGATGGAATGTACCTCTGCCTCTCAACAGAGAAAGTGATCCAGTTCCAGGTAATGAGATATAGAAGAGATGGATCCCTCTCTCCACCTTAGTTGTTGATTGCATTGGGAGTTTGTGTGTCCTCTGACTGTGGTGGATAAAATGCACTTTTTAAAAATAATTTAAGTACAAGCAAGAGGTACAGACCAAAAAAAGAAAAAAGCAACAAGCAACAGAATAAAATAAATGTGTATAGGCTGCAACACAGCACCAGAATATCATCTGGAATCACCATTCATTCCATCCAAATGTGTTTGAATAAAATGTACATTGAGCACATCCAGTTGCTTACGCTATATCAAAAAGCCAGCTGCATCATCTTCATGGTTAGCCCCTAACTGTCCACATGATCAATAGAGGTTATAAAAGAATGGCAAACATGACTCTTCCTGTTTTGCACACAGGGGTATCCTAAGGCCAAGCTACCTAATTTAAACGTTATAGCCTGCTGGATAGCATCATTAACAAACTACTGTTTGCAAGCCCTGTCCACCACTGTCCTCATCGCCTTCCATGAGTGGAAAAGAGAACTTCTAAAGCATGGAACCCGTTTTTACTTGTATAGGTTTCCCACATAACTTATAATTCTAAGAAACTGCATGGAGGGTTACATAAGGACCTCTGTTACAAAATCTAATCCTCAACCTGGGGCAGATCTACTCAAAGTGCCACATTTTTGTGCTGGTTTGGGTGTTCTGGAGATGATATCTTCAGGTCTTTAAAAAAAAAAAGTTTAAGGTAGGAAGCTTTTCAGGTCTCCTGGGCAGCTTGTGAGGCACAAATTAGGGGACTGTGCCATACGTAGCTGATGATTTGCCTTTTCTCCACCCAAGATTTAACCATTAGAAGTAGCAATAAACCTTTATTGCAACCAGGTGTGGGCATGTTTGGGAAGGCCTGTTCTCTACCCCTTCCCCATGTCACCGTGATCTTGCCACAAGCCCCCCTATCAACACCACTTTATCAACATAGTAAACATTTGTCAGGAAACTGAGGGGGGAAAAAGCTCTTTCTGGAATAGTTTAGAGGAAGCTTAGGGGCTTTGTGAGGATGTCTAAGGGCCGCATATGGTATAGAGGCTGCCATTTGGCTCCCCTTTGCCTTAGTTCAAATCTTTGTCTTTAAATAACCAGCTTTGCTGTTGATTGTTATACAGGCAACTCCGTGCCCAAAGGAAACAAATCGGGAGTTGCTGAATGACAGCTCCTGCTGGACTATCATTGGGACAGACACTGTGGAGTACACATTCAGTGACAGCCTTACTGGCATTGTGGATCCTGTCAGCCCAGTCCCTCTCATAACAAATCTGGAGGTGTGTAGAGTTTTCCCTTCTGTCTGGCTTCTTTGTGGAAAAAAACCATGCCTAGACATTAGTTAATCACACAGAAGGCTTATGGTCCAAATAGTGGGGGGCACCCTGCCCTCTATCATTTGGGAGTGAAGCACTGTTCTTCCCTGCACCTGACTAATCTATTTTAATTAAACCCAGGAATCTGAAAGTCTATTTGATATTACTATTTTCTAGAAGAACACTCAAGATGTTTGGAGTAAAATAAATGCACTTTAGCCGCATTGCCAAAATTGGGATAGTGTAAAAATGCACTTTTTCACTCAGCCAAACTAATCCTCAAATTCATTATAGACAATGTCAAAAGTCAGAACAATTCAACCATTTCCTCCATGGTTAATAATGATTTCTTTTAGAGAACTTGAAGCTTTCAAATGACGTTGGACTCCTATTCCCATCAGAAACACCTACATAGCCATAGGTTCCCATTTAAATGTTATGCCTTCCACTGCATTTCCATTTTTCCTGCCTCCATTTCTGAAACTCTAAGGGCATAAGTCTATTTGAACTAGCTTATTTCTTATTCCTTCCCTCAGACAAGCTGCAAATTCTAGTTTTGAGGGTATATAAAATTATTTTTTAGGTTCCTTAGCCCTTTGTCTGAATGATTATTCCCAGTGTTCTTTAGGCCTTTAAAAGATAATTGGAAGTATTTTAATATGCAATGATTTGGGAAATTATGGTTTTGGACTACAACTCCCCAAATCCCCTGGCATGGGCTACACTGATGGGGTGGTAGGGATGGCATGGGAGCCAAAGCCCCCCCCACACACACACACACAATACTTTCCAAAGCGTTATGAAATGTGTGGCACAGAGAATGCCTGCTTTCTAATTTTAGATTGCCTTCTTGTCAACATCACTTCTTTCTCAGTACCTTGGCTTTGAGGACTGCCCACACCCAGGAAGCCAGACATTCAGAAATAGGCAGTTCAAATCTGAAAGCCACTTCTTGTCATAGTAACTTTGTCTCACCCACTTGCCTTTGTTATCTTTTTCCTGCATCTGTGACCTTTCTCTTCTTGCTACCATTGCTGCCATTGTCCCCACCAGTTGCATAACTATGCTGGCAGAGTCAACGGGATTCCTGCCTTTAGAAGATAATTTTTCCTAGGTCTGAATCAGAGATGTCAAGGACTGTACTGGATCCCTGCAAACACTAAGCATGTTCTTTACTATGAAGTTATGGTCCCTGCTATGCTCACTCACCATGAATTTACCTGGAGGCTAAGCTAGGAAACTTTTCCAAAGGAGACATTAATACATTTTCTTTAAGATGATAAAATGCAGGCTTGGGAAAGGGAAGAAAAAGTGGAGTGGTGTTGTACCTTAAAGCTAAGATATAATTTAATCCTCTCCCCAACAGCTGACAGGAGGAGGCGACGTGGCAATGCTAGAAGTTCATGGAGAACACTTCCATGCAAACCTGAAGGTTTGGTTTGGAGATGTGGAAGCTGAGACTATGTACAGGTAAGCGATAGAGAGAGAGATTGAAAGAGAATCTACAGTGGCCCCTCGACTTTCACGATTGTTCAGGGCACAGGCCAAAGACAAGAGAATAGAGGGGGAGATGCATACAACAAGCCTTTTCTCCTCTCATTAGCTTGCTTTTTGCCGGGGCACAGAAAAGGAATGCAACACACCTGTGCAAAAGGCAAGGGGTTGAGAAGGGGAGAATGGCAGGAAAGCAAGCAGCACCTTGTGGATAATCAAATTCATGAAGGTCAAACCTACAAATGTGGAGGGAGGACTATATTGTGAAAACAAGGTATGTGAACTTCTTGGGCAACCACTGTTGCTTGGGGCACATTCAAGCAACATCTCTTTTTGCTATCAGGAGGTATGAGTCAGAATATTTGGTTGTGGGTGGCAAGGAATGTGTAACTCCATCAGTTATAGTGTCATCATTTCCAACACATTTTGAAGTGGTAAAAATTGCCAATCTGACAATCGTGGAATCAGTATTATCACTTACAATAAGTGAGGATGGAAAAGAAATCTGTTGGATTTGCTATGAAAATATCCCTTTTGAACCTCCCAAGATGGGCAGTGAGAAGAAACAAACTTTATGTCTGAATTCTATGCATTTCCATGGCATGGGTGTGTTTTGGAAAAGAGAAAGGGCACACAAGTCCATGTATACATCTGAAAACATTCACAATTCAATGTGCACATACACATTTGAGTCAGTGGGGAAAATGCATACGTTAGGGAAAAATGTGTACCATCATATGCATGAATTTCCAATTGGAAACAGAGGAAAGTCTCACAACCCACTGTGGAACTGGAATGTGACTTGAATGCCAGTGGGATTCTGAGAAATGTAATGAAAATAGAATTGATATATATTCACATCCCTCATGGGTAAGTCTCACCTCGTGATAGACCCAGAATGCCACTATTTCTCCCGGAAAAGACTAGAAGTTGATTGAACCATATATCATTAGCAACACCATGTCATAATCTTAGTAAAAGATGTGGAGATATCCTGATTCCTATCCTGCCCAGTATAAAAATATGTTTTTTATGTAAACCTCTTTCATGCCTAAGATCCTAGTCGTGGGCATAATTACCCTAGTGATGGAGACAGAAATACAGCTGTAGAGAATAAAGGGCTGTGGATGCTGTTGTGGTGGGAGAAACAACAGTAAAAGCCATTCCCATCAGGAGATAAAGCTACCCCATGGGCTCCTGAACAGCTTGAGAGTCGCAGGACAGCATTATCTCCTGATGGGGATGGCTTTTACTTCTGCCTTCTCATTGTTGCTATACCCTGGTAAAGTAAGTGACTTATTCTGGCATAATTCACTGACAGGATTACAGCCAGAGATGTCAAAAGTGATTTGGGCCTATACTTCTGTTATGCAGATTGTTTGGAGGAAGCTATGTGAGTTAAAGCAGTACAAAACTGTTTCACATCTGTAATTTAGGCATGTCCTCTGTGGTGCTGCCATGGCACACTTGGCAAAATGACCACCAGCACATGTGTGCACCATACAGTCTCCCTATCTGGGATGGTCATCCTCTTCCACCAAGTGTGCAGCTTCGGGAGGGATGCACATGGAGTGGTAAGGGAGGAAGGGGACACCCGCCTAGTCAGCCAGATCAGCCGAATCAACCCTGGCGATCAATAGAGTGACAGATGTCGCAGCCAGATCGCCCTCACATCTTACATTCTCCCTAGAAGAAACAAGGTATAGTGGATGAGGTGTGGTGCATTGGGAAAAAACTGCTTCCAGTACCTGTATTTGCACATGCATGTGCTTGCCCACACATACCCATCTTACAGAGAAAAAAAATGAGGATTGGTGTCTGCATTTATAATTAGAAAAAGCCACCTCCTATTCAGATTCAGATACTTGTTTCCCACTTAATGCAAGAATACAAGAAGGGTCTTGCTAAATCAGACCAAAGACCCAGGAGTATAGCATTTTATTTCTACAGTGACCAACTAAATATTTCTAGGAAGCCTATAAGGAGGACACAAAAAAATCTTCCTGCTCATGTTCTCCAGAAATTGGTATTTGGAATTGTACTGCTCAGAATCCTGTCAGTGAGTCCCAACTAGAATAGACCCACTGAATGAACTGTTGAATGGTGAGCCAACACATAGGCAAATTCCACTAATTGAATGAGTTTATTCTAGTCAGGATTAATAACAGGATTATATCACCTCTGATCCTGGATGTACTATACTTACATCCCTTGTATAATATTGATTTCTGTTTTTATTGTGTGCCTTCAAGTCATTTCTGACTTATGGCTACCCTGAGATGACCTTATCACAGGATTTTCTTGGCAAGTCTTGTTCAGAGGGGGGTTCATTGTCTTCCTCTGAAACTGAGAGAGTGTAATGTGACCAAGGTCACCCAATGGGTTTCTGTGGCTGAACAAGGATTTGAACCCCAGTCTCTTGAAGTCTTAGGCCATTTCTGTACTTCACTGTGGTAGTGCTATTATTCCACTTTCAACATCCTGTGGAATTCTGGAGTTTGCAGTCCTTTAGAGTTTTCAGCCAGAGAGCTCTTTGACCTCAGTAAACTATAAACCCCAGAATTCCACAGACTGTTGAAAGTGGAATAATAACACTATAACAGTGTAGTGCAGAAATGGCCTTAGTCCAACACTCAAACCATCACACTACATCAGCTCTCATATAATATTGATTACTATGATCTAATATAAAACTCTTGAAATTTGGGATGTGGAAACACCTCATGTTGTTCCTTTGTTGTCCTTTTTTTCCTGTTTAGGAGCCCCAAGTCCTTAGTGTGTGTTGTTCCTGATGTTGCTGCATTTAGCCATGATTGGAGGTGGCTGAGATATCCTATCACTGTCCCTCTCTTGCTGCTAAGGAATGATGGTCTGATTTATTCCAGCACATTCAGCTTCACATACACACCAGAGCAGAGTTTCCTCACTGAAGCACCAATCTTGCCAGATATGACACAGGATTCAGATACTTTGCTTGATACCATTCATCAGGAGTTCACCAGGGCCAACTTTCACCTCTACATGCAAAGTTAAATCCATGGCTTTGGGTATAGCAAATTCAAGAGAGGCACACAAAAAAAATGCAGAATCTCACAGTGGACACAGGACCTAGTTTCTAAGAATATTGATCAGAATTCTCTTGGGGATTTGCATCTTCATCAGTGGACTAGTGTCTGCAGGAAATAGAACTGAGCAGCTCCATAATGTCTGTATTCAGCAGGCGACTGCCATGGCATTACTATGTGGGGGGAGCCAGCAAAGTGACTGTTGCATATAGCGACCTATGTGCATCAAACTGTGTGCATCAGGACACTGGCTAGGAGTGTCAGCATGCATTGGTAGAGCCCAACATGCATCAGGACATTCTTGATTATGTCCTATTATGCATCTTTGCAATTCACTAGGTGGGTTCTGTAGCATGTCTGCTACATAGCTATGTATAGATAAACGTACATAATGTAGACAGTGATAGAGAATTCTGGCCTTATTCCTTTAATTTTAAAATGTGATCTTTCCAGTTTTTCATGCCTTTGAAAATATGCCAAAGTATGACATGGGCTGCTAGCAGCTGAACATCATAAAAACCAGAGAGAAATATGGAGCTTCAATGGCCTTGCCCAGGGCTGACGTCCATGGCCATGACAAATATTGCAAAGCAGTGAAAATACCAAAGTAACATAATTTAAGCAGAATATGGAAAATGCCAGTTGTTCATTGTGTATAATTACAGGTTTCAGAAAATGGTGTGTGTATGTCTGGATTTCTGACACTGGTTTCTTTTTCATTCTTTCTTTTTTAAAGTGAATTTCATATACACAATTCTTCAGATGATCAGAACATTTAAATTTTTCATTATAGTGCCAATCTTGATCTTTTCAGATCCTTATTGGGCTGGGATCCAATCCTGCTGCAAGGCAAGGCAAGGGCAAGTAATCTTATAAGTGACCTGTCCACTGTTTTAGAAATTATAAAAGAAGAGACATGCACTTCCCCACTGGAGAGAAAAGGTTTACAAAGCAGTACATTGCTTTCATGGTGAATAAACTTTCTGACATTTATCAAGTATATTCCTTACTTAAATGGTTCACCAGGGGAATGCTCAGCCCTCAGTAGCATTTATTAATTTTTCAAAAGAAATAAGGAACTTGCCTGCAGAAGTCATATATTACAACTTGTTGTATCATTACAGTGATGTCGCATGGTGACTTCAACAAAAGACAAGGAAGAGGATCTAAATCTTAATGTTTAAAAATATCAAACAAACCCTCCATTTGGCATTGGTACACATTAACTTGCTTCACCAGTATTGAATTGCAATGATGGTTGCAGTGTGAGTGAGAAAAGGCTGGAGGACATGATGGGATGGATATATTGCTCTGTTAATGAAAAGTTCTACCTCCTGCTTACTAGAGAAAGGATGGACTCACTGCTTGCTACGGCTAAAAACAAATGTATACAGTTATAGTCAGACAGCTCTTTGCAGAATCAAAAAAGAGTTAATGTATCAGTACGTGGCATCTTGGTGTGTGTAATTCTTTTGGCCAGGATCATGTGATCAAACGCAACAGAAACAGATATACCATGGAGTATATTTTAGTCCACTTTAACTCCTGAATGTGCACTTCTAAATAAACTGGGCAAGAACAAGTCATGGAAAGCAAATCTTGTTTAAACATGGAACCTCCCATGTTCCAACACATATCCTGAACTTTTTTAGAGTGTTAAATTTTGCCAGGGATTCCTTATAGGCTTTGTACCCTGAGCTAAGGCCCTGGTTGGTCTTCCTCCTGTATTTTAACAGCTAGTATCTGTATTTTAACAGGTAGTAGCTTCTCATCCTTTCATGCCTGAGCAAGAACTTCCAAGAGTGCAACAACTTCTTCATTGCCTAAATCTCCAGAGTGGCTCTATCTTATCCAAATGGTATCCTCCAAGAGAAATGGATAGTTAGAATTCAAACAGGTGACCTTGCAAAGATGAAGCACCCTGGCTTTTATTCTTGCAAGCAGAAACATGTGGCTGACTCAGTTCTTATTGTACCTTCTAATCCAATCTACCATCAGCCCTGGCTTCAATGGCCCAAGAACATCCATTAAAGTAAGGGAAGGGAGCAGGGGCAGAGGCTTCTTTGACTGTTCAGTTGGAACAGTCAAAAAGCTGCAGACTTTTGGTGTGAGTGGAAGGAGGATTTGTTGGATGTTGCAAGTGGAATAATAGCACTATAACAGTGTAGTGCAGAAAAGCCCTGAGTCTATCCATCTGTCATGCAATTTTCTTCTTTCCCTACTGCTGATCACTTTACCAAGCATTATTGTTTTTTCTATCAAGTCATATCTTCTCATGAGATGGCCAAAGCATGATAGCCTCAATTGGGTTATTTTGGGTTATACTCCAGGGAGAGTATAGGCTTGATTTGCTCTAGGACCCCCACCTTTTTTTTGGGACAGGGTCACTTTAGTAGTCCATGATATCCATGGAGCTCTTCTCTAGAACTATACGTCAAATGTAATCCCTGATATTCTTTTAAATTTCTTCACTGTCCAGCTTTCACAACCACATATAGAAACTGGAAATACGATGGCATGGAAAAAAGAGTATTGGCCATCCCAGTCACTCTTAAAAACAGCATAATCTTGGGGCCTCCCAGGGAAGGTTGAGGAAGCAGGTATGCATGATGTCCCATCAGAGAGATGCAGAGTAGAGAAGGTGTGGACAGGTGGAATGTCATACCACCCAACATGCGACCTATATGTTACCTCTCTTGTTGAGGCCCACTTTTACACAAACACACATATAGCTTTTATTTAATGAGTCTGCAGCAAATTTCAAAGGACCTTAGGTGGCTTCTATGTTCTATCGATGTACAGATATCCACTGTACACATGTTGTGGGCTTTGAAGATTTATTTAGAACTTTTAGATGAATACAGCATCAAAAGGCCAATGATATATTCTGAAGCATGTTGTTTTAGCATTAGAGGCTGATTTAGAAAAGAGTCTGTTGCCAAAACCACATTGGCTTTTAGCCCATATTGAACTCCTGAAGGCCTATGGAACCTGACCGCAGCCTAGTGGACGTCAGCATCCTAAAAGTGCCAGGCGAGCAGTGCCAACAAATAGCTCTTTCTCTGCCTTCCCTAAGCATGCCTCTAGTGGTGGAAAAGTCTCTTGTTCTTGGGGGTGTTTTGTGGGCATATGAAATTCCATGGCTGGCACATTTTAGACTGCAGCACATGGGTTATTTTATGCTTCTGGTCTCACAGATGGGCTTCCATACCTCCTTATGTCAATGTGAGTATTTCTACAGTCTCAAAGAGTCAGCTCATTTGCTCAAGGGAAAATAAAGTTCTGACCCTTTTAACACCTGGCCCACCCTTTTAGCAATAAAGAAACTCCAGTCTGGCTCCAGAAAATACTGTTGCTAACTTCAGTAGCCCAGTTCAGCACCAAAATAGCATTTCAAGCGTAGACCGTACAGGTAAGGCCCACAGCCAAAAATATTGCGCGGAAGGGGGAGTGTGTATATTTTATTTAGCACTTTTTTATTTCACCCTTCAAGGAGTCCATACCAGGGCCAACAACTCTATAAAACTCAAAGATAGTGAGTTGAACCAAAGTCATCCACTGAACTTTACAGTTTAAGAGGAATTCAGATGTAGGACCCTTTTCGCACCTTAGCTTCGTTGCGGCAGTGGGGAGCGGAGCTCGCGCGAGCAGCCGCTCACACCAGCCCTTCTGCCTCCCACATCGGCTTCCTGGTAGCGCGACCGTCGCGCTCGCGCCCCACCCCTTCCTTCCGCAGCGCAGTCTGGGAGTTGTAGGCTGCGCTGGGGGAAGGAAGCGCGACTGCCCCGGCTCGCCGAAGCACCGCACGCAGGTAAATGCGCGAGGTCACCGCGAGCATTGCACGAGCGCGCAGTATTTTCAACTTACAGCCAAAAATAAGAAAATGCGCGCACGACCCGCTTTAGCCTCGTGAGTGTCGCGCGAGTAGGAGTGTGTCATACGAAGTGACGCTCAAGGGGCGCTTGCGCAAAAAAAAAAGCATGCGAAAAGGGCCTAGGTGTCTAATGTCACACTCTAGCACTTTAGCCAACACATCACAGTGGTCTATTAAAATTAAAGGGACCATGGAGATATTTAGAAATATCTAGTGAGTGATCTAGGTTAAAAGTAAGAATAGGGAATTCTATTGTTTTTACTTTCTCTTGTACTTTTTAAACCCCAGTTTCTTCCTTTCTGATATATGAACATGATTATGAATTTTAATAATTTTTTTCAAAAATAATGCAAAATTCTTGCGCATTTGCATTGACTGGTTTCACTAGGAAATCGCTATTCCCAGTATTAAACGTGAGAAGCCTCTCGGGATCAACTTTAATTCAGGAGCACAAACATAGGTGAACACAGGGGAATTTAAAGCCAGAAATATACTGTATTTGCTGGCATATAAGACACACTTTTTTCATAAAAAAGGCTCTCTGAAAACAGAGTGCGTCTTATATGCCAGTGCACCTTCCACATCGGCGAATACAGTAACACTAAATGCATAGGGAAGGGAGAGAGAACCAAAGGAATTCTCCCTGCTGAAGCAAAACAGGAAGGGAGAGGTGGAGGAAGCCTGGTGTGGCACTCTTTTCATTCCCTTCTTTTCCCATGCATTTTGCCTCAACAGGGTACTAAAAAAATTTTTCCAGAAAAATACCCCTTAAAAGGTGGGGTACATCTTACATATCAGTGCATCTAATACAACAGCAAATACGGTAAAATTTAGGCACTCAGAGGTGGGACAAATGAGTTCCAGTTTCTTGGAAATTCAGCTTTAACAAGTTCTTTCTATCCCCAATACAACAAATTTTGAAAATAATAATTTCCTAATAAACCAAGGAATAAATTCTGACACATTCCTACTTAAAAACATGCTTTTCCACTTAGCAAACTACACCAACAGCTCCAGAAGTGTAACTTAACAAGGAATCATAGAATCATAGAAATGTAGAGTTGGAAGAGACCACACAGGCCATCCAGTCCAACCCCCTGCTATGCAGGAACACCCTCAAAGCACTCCCGACAGATGGCCATCTAGCCTCTGCAGGAAGGAGACTCCACTACACTCCGAGGCAGCATATTCCACTGCCGGACAGCCCTGACTGTCAGGAAGTTCTTCCTGAGGTTCAGGTGGAATCTTCTTTCCTGCAGCTTGAATCCATTGCTCCTTGTCCTGGTCTCTGGAGCAGCATAAAACAAGTCCTCTCCTTCTTCTACATGGCATCCCTTCAAATAGTTAAACTTGGCTATCATGTCCCCTCTTAACCTTCTCTTCTGCAGACTAAACATACCCAGCTCTCTAAGTCTATCCTCATAGGGCATGGCTTCCAGGCCTCTCACCATTTTGTTCGCCCTCCTTTGGACTTGCTTCAGCTTGACCATGTCCTTCTTGAATTGGGGTCCCCAGAACTGGACACAGTATTCAAGATGAGGTCTAATCAAAGCAGAGTAGAGTGGTACCAGTACCTTCCTCGATCTAGACACCATACTCCTATTGATGCAGCCGAGAATTGCATTGGCTTTCTTGGCTGCCGCATCACACTGCTGACTCATGTTCAGCTTGTGGTCTATGACGACTCCTAGATCCCTTTCACACGTACTGCTATCCAGCCACGTGTCTCCCATCCTATATTTCTGTATTCCATTTTTTCTACCTAAGTGTACGACCTTATACTTCTCTCTGTTGAATTTCATTTTGTTCGCCCTGGTCCAGCTCTCCAATCTATCCAGGTCATTTTGAATTTTGATCCTGTCCTCTGGCGTATTAGCAACCCCTCCCAATTTGGTGTCATCTGCAAATTTGATGCGCATGCCCTCTATTCCTTCATCCAAGTCGTTGATAAAAATATTGAACAGCACTAGGCCCAGGACAGAACCCTGTGGTACCCCGCTAGTCACTTCTCTCCAGGATGAAAAGCAGCCATTCGTGATCACCCTTTGGGTTCGGTCGGTCAACCAATTACAAATCCAACTAACAGTAGCCCTGCCCAGCCCACCTTTTACTAGCTTCGTTGCAAGAATATCATGGGGAACTTTGTCAAAGGCCTTACTGAAATCAAGATATGCTACATCCACAGCATTCCCTTCATCTATCAAGCTAGTAACTCTATCATAAAAAGAGATAAGATTAGTCTGGCATGACTTATTTTTGAGAAATCCATGTTGACTTCTCGTGATTACCGCATTGCATTCTAAATGATTAGAAACTGACTGCTTAATGATCTGCTCCAGGATCTTTCCGGGTACTGATGTCAGGCTGACCGGGCGATAATTGTCTGAGTCCCCTTTTTTTCCCTTCTTGAAGATGGGGATAACATTTGCTCTCTTCCAGTCTGCTGGAACTTCTCCTGTTCTCCAAGATTTCTCAAAGATTATAGCAAGCGGTTCTGAAATGACCACTGCCAGCTCTTTTAATATCCTAGGATGCAATTCATCTGGCCCTGGAGACTTGAATTCATCCAGTGTGGCCAGGTATTCCTGTACCACCTCTCTACCTATTAGGTGCCTCATTTCCCCTGCTTCCTTGCCTGCTCCCCAACCGCCAGGTTGAGTGCTTGTATCCTTCTGGGAAAAAACTGAGGAAAAGAAGGAGTTAAGTAGTTCTGCCTTTTCTCTTCCCCCTGTGAGTAATTTGCCATCTTCTCTGCGCAGCGACCCTATCGTCTCCTTCTTTTTTTTTCCTGTGGACATATTTAAAAAAGCCCTTTTTATTGTTTTTAATGTCTCTGGCCAGCCTAAGTTCGTTCTGTGCTTTAGCCTTTCTGACCTCCTCCCTACATCTCCTGGCTACTTGTTTAAATTCTTCTTTGGTGGTTTCCCCCTTCTTCCATTTCCTATACATGTTTCTCTTAACACTTAGCTCAGCTGAGAGTTCTTTAGTCAACCATTCTGGTTTCTTCAGATGCCTTCCATTTTTCCTCCTTATTGGCACAGTTTTAGACTGTGCCTTCAGTATCTCCTTTTTAAGGAACTCCCATGCCTCCTGAACTCCTTTTCCTTTCACTATTCCTGACCACGGAATTCCAGCCAGCAGCTCCCTAAGTTTACAGAAGTCCGCTTTTTTAAAATCTAAGATGAGTGTCTGGCTACACTTATCTTCTCCTTCCCACTGAATGCCAAATTCCAATAGGGCATGGTCCCTCCCCACTAAAGATCCAACCACTTCTACCTCATTAACAAGGTCATCCCTGTTGGTCAGGATCAGATCTAGAATATTTGATCCCCTTGTGGCCTCTTCCACCTTCTGGACCATGAAGTTGTCTGCAAGACAAGCAAGAAACTTGCTGGACCTTGCTGTCTTGGCAGAGTTTGACTGCCAGCATATATCTGGGTAATTGAAATCTCCTATTATTACTGTATCTCTCCTCATTGAATGTGCAGTCATTTGGTTGAGGAAGGCGTCATCAAAGTCCTCAGCCTGAGTTGGAGGTCTGTAGTAAACCCCCACCAGAATATCCCTATTGTTTCTTGCTGTCTTAATTCTTACCCAAATGCTCTCGACCTGGCTTTCTGGGGTTAAGTCCTGGATCTCTTCACAGGTGAAAATATCATTGACATACAAGGCTATTCCTCCTCCTTTCTTGTTTGGTCTGTTTCTATAAAATAGGCTATACCTCTGTATTCCTGTATTCCAATCATGAGACTCATCCCACCAGGTCTCAATGATGCCTATCAAATCATATTTATTTTGTTGTACTAGGAGTTCAAGTTCATCCTGCTTGTTTCCTATACTCCGTGCATTAGTGTAGAGACACTTAAGTCCCCGGGCCCTTCCTGTACTATTGTTTCTACTCCTCCCACCATTGGCTGCTTGTACTGCTTGTCCGATATCATTTGGGCCTTTTCCCCCTGCACTCGCCGAGTCCTTGCCCAGAATAATATTGTCTCCCTCCCCAGTGGAACTTAGTTTAAAGACCTCTTAATCCTCCTTGCAAGACTGTTTGCAAAAACATTCCTGCCAAGTTTTGTGAGGTGCAGCCCATCCCTCGCCAGAAGCCCATGTTCATGGAAATTCAGGCCATGTTCCAAAAACCCAAACCGTTGCCAGCAGCACCACATGCGGAGCCAGTTGTTGACCTCTGCTATTGCCCTTTTCCTACGTGCGCCATATCCTTGAACAGGGAGGAAAGATGAAATGACCACCTGCGCACCAAGGTCCTTAAGCTTCGTCCTCATAAGCTCATAGTCCTTTGCGATGTGGCAAAAGCTGCTCCTCGCAGTGTCATTGGTTCCGACATGAACCAAAATGAGGGGCTTATGGTCAGTGGGTTTGAACATTCCTGTTGGCTTCGAGGGTTCAACCATAACTACTCATCACTTCCCACTACACTTTTTTCACCAACAATTTAACCACCTCCATTAATATCTGGAGGACCCATGTTGTTGAAACCTGTCCACAGTGGGAACACTTTTGGTCAAGAAGGCTAGTTGGGAATAAAGAAGAAGCAAAGAGGACTGGTAGCACGCAACAGATGTGATGTGAAAAAGAGGCAAAATCTCGAGATGTTAATTGCTATTGGAAGTAAAGAAGACCAAATAGTCTTTGTGATAGGAGTCTAGAAATGTGTGAAAAGAGTGCGGGCATTTAGGTCTGCTTTTCTATTCAGAATCATATTGTTAATAGCCAAACATCTCTGTGACAAAGAGTATTTTTGTTTCCCATCCCATTTCTGCAGCCAGCCTCTGGTAAGAGAACTGGTGATAAAACAGACATTAAGGAGAATGTGTATTAACCTAATTTCTTCCCCATACTGAGGTTTCCTCAGAAACACATGCCTTAACAATCAGGCCACTTCCGCATAAGACGAGGGAATCGCTTTGTGCCGTTACTCACTGGATCTTCTGGCTCCTCGGTCTGGTCCAGGGTGAATCAGAGCAGTGCGAGGTCTTAGATCCGCACTGCTCTGGTTTCCAAAATGGCGGCTTCTGGTTGGTCATGGGTCCTGACCAACTGCAAAGCTTGCCACGCCTAAAGCCCGCCCTCCGCAGGCTCGCATTGGTGCGAGCCTGCGAATCAGCACAAGGGAGCAGGTACACAATGGCGCGCTCTTGAAAAATGAGAAACCTCTTTTTTACAGTCTTTAAAAAGCACACTGGAGGACCAGTTGGGGGTGTTTCAGAGCGGATTGAGGTGCGGATCTCCGGTAAGTAGTCCGAACCTAGTCCGCTCCGAGGTGCAGACGACCTCTGTAGAGGACACACTGCGCCGTTTTGAGTCCCCCGTGCGGAAAAAGCCTGAGAATGGTCAGCTTACTTTTCCATGACCAATCACAAGACAAAGCACACTAAGTACAAGATGTATAGGTGAAGAAAGTCATTTGTTGTGACAGACACATTTCACAACTTCCATGAGCATGTCTCCTCCCTCCAAAAAAAATATACAATGAACATATTGTCAAGTTCCAGGCTGCGCAAAGTGCCTTTTTTGCTCATAGAGGCTTCCAGAAGCATGGGATTGTTCAGAAATGGGGCACAGAGCCCTCCAAACTCTGAAATGCTCAAAAATGAAACCAGACATGGATCTCCACCTATTTCCAGTTCTTGTCTGATTTTCTTGTGTATTTGGGTGCTTGGTGCAGTCCACAGAGTGAAAAATTGGCCCACAACCCCCTGAGGTAGCCCACTCTTGGTCTTGGTTGTGGGCCATCTTGCCAGTCCACTACGTCATAAAACTAAAGGATAGTTACCAGTAGCCACACAAGATGAAGAGGGCACCAAACAAACATGAGATCTTTGAAGCCAATCTCTGTTCACTTGAATGTAAGGTGGATCATGGCTTGACCAACAAACCCTGGTTAAACTAAATGATGACTTAGCATCATATCTGAATTAGTTCAGTTTCAGAAACTGCAAACACTCTGTCCTTCTTTTAATCATGAATGATTTCATTGATCATTTCTTTAAAGCATTCCCAATACTTGGGAAATGAAGGAGTATAAATCAGGCTGCAATAAATTTAGGGAATCTTGCTATTGCAGGAGGTTGGTATTCATATTCTAATATTGTGAATCAAAGAAAGCATACCTCCTACAGTTCAACAGTGACCACAGTCCCTCGAGGCATATTTCCTCACTAGATGGTGCATTCCATTTTTAGCATGCAAAGCTGGGGAGAAAAAGGGCATTCTGCTCACCAACTATCCCTGTCACTCCAAATGGGTTTGCTGTTGATTCATGGATAAATATATTGCATGGTGAAACTCTAGGATGTGTTTGGTGGTCCCCTTGGGTATTCACCATGAATAGTACAATATATAACCCTAACTTGTTCGCTGGAGCAAATAAAAACCATTTGGTTGCACTAGTTCCAACTTTAGGATTGGAGGAAACAGACAGGCAAAGACACATAAAGTCAAGTCATTTTATTTTTTGTGCAAAAGATGCTGATAGAGTTTTGACTGTACAAGCTGGTCTTTCTGAGTGAGAAACCATCAGATAATCATGAATCTACAAGAGATACATGCAACAAAACCTGGGAACCTTCAGAGGAAATAAATTTTTCCCTATTTTGGAGTTGGGGGGAAAACCAAAGAGGAGATTTTCCGCAGTTTTTTTTCCTATTGTTTTTTCCATGCCTTCAGATGTCTACTATACCACAATGACTGCCATTTTGCTGTCTCCAATCTCCGTCTTTTAAGGTGACAAGAGTTTAACATTGAAAATAAGTTATGTTTGCAGTGGTTTTTACAGTGCAAAACTTACATTGAACTTGGGGTTCACATGGCAGATATACGTACCATCCACTTGATACACATAACACCCTCACAGGCTCTCCATGCATATGTGCTCTCCATATATGTGACACCGCTGATCTCAATATGTATGTTTGTGGAATGTAGTCAGTGTCGTTCACCATTTCCACACTGCAGTGTTAAAGTGCTGCTATTCCACTGTCAACCTCCTATGGAATTCTGGGGTTTGTAGTTTAGGGAAGGGCACTTCAAATTCTCAGCCAAAGAGCTCTTTGGTCTCAGTAAACTACAAACCCCAGAATTCCACAGGGCGTTGAAAGTGGAATAGCAGCAGTTTAACACTGTAGTGCGGAAATGGCCCTTGTGTGGACATCCTGACATCAAGATCTGATTAGATCTTGAGATCTGCAGGGCAGGGCGCCCAGTTTTAAGGAGCGCTCCCTGTGTCCAAACGTTTGTATGTACACAAGCAAGCTGCAAGCAAGTTCACCAGTATGCATGCAGCAAAGGGCAGATCCTGTGGCTTCCCACTGAATGCATGTTCATTGCATGTGTAGATGCTGATCCTCAAAGGGACTGGGTTATAGAATCATAGAGCTGAAAGAGACCACAGGGGTCAACCCGTCCAACCCCTGCCATGCACATCAAACCCCTCCTGACATGGCCTATTCAGCATTTCAGGACTTCCCAGTGAATGAAGGTCAGTTCATGAACATGAGAAAGAAGGCCTTCTCAGTTTTGGTGCTGCCTTCCTGTGGCAGACTCCCCTAGGGAGGTTTCTATCATCCTGCTACTACCTGTCTTTCAAAACAAAGATCTTGCTATTTAAAGAAGCCTTTGGAAAAGGCTGTATAAGTTAGGATTGAAAAAAATAATCTGCATTTCCCTGGTCCAGTTTTCTAGCTTAACCATTGCTGTAATATTTTATTATGTGGATTTAATATTTATTAATTTAATGTATAGACTGCTGCTCATAACAGATCACAAAGGGAACCACAAACAAAGAGTTTTTTTAAAAAAAATGTTTTGGACTACAGCTCTCAAAAACCTCTGCTAGCATTGCCAAGTGTCGGGTTGATGAAAATTGTAGTCCAATAATCTGAATGTTGAGGGAGCTTGTTGTCTGTACATATATATAAAACTGTAGACTAAGAAATTCTAAACGTTACAGCCAGGAGAGGGATTACTCTTCATAGGGAGCTTGTTTTTTAAACAAATAAACTACAACTTAGCATCCATATGTGGTGAATGCCACTCTCATCCGCTGGGTTTTCAAGAACATCTTCCACCCCAACATCCTCTTTAAGGGTCTCTTGTGCCACCTAAATAACATTTTCAAGGGTCTAAAAAGCTGCTTTGCTAGCATTTATAGTTAAACACTATAAATGCTTTTTCAAAGAATTGGCTCCAGTGCTGCGGCCAGTTAAATCAATATTTGCCAATCGGGAACATAGTGAAAATTATGTTCAGAGAACATTTCAAGACCATGCCCCTTGGGAAGAACTGATTCAAATCAATAGCGGAGGCCAAGAACAGCAAAATGAAGGCTTTGTGTGTGCAAACCTATATTTATTTCTTTACCTCTTCTTTCTTATTTGGTCATCGTCACTTTAGCTGGGCATCTACAGTAATATTTGTGTCAGCACTGATATCTATGAGATGAAATATTCTGGGCAAAGTCTTTTATAAATAACCTTCATCTGTACATCATGCTCCATAGAATAAATTGAAGTATGATCTTGCTGTGAGATGTTCAGAAATTACCATTGCTTACCTCAGTGATGACATCCTCATCCGTGGACCCATGCATATATTAAGAATGTACAGGACAGATTGTCCACAGTGATCAGGGACTGACTATACCACTGGATGTGCCATACAATCAGTCTTAACCAGCCTGCTACCTTAGGTGTAATGGAGAACACATGCACCAATGTGTACAGCTCTGTCAAGGCTGAGAGCCTTTCAAGATCTGACTCTGCAGTTGTGGAACGGTCTCCCTGTGGGCCTCCGGTTGGAGGAGGATCTCACCTGTTTTCATGAATGATTGAAGACTTTCTTCTTTGACTCACTATCTTAAGCCACTGAGTTGTGTTTAAGGTGCTGAGATGGGTAGCGACTGGTTGGGCATTGGGGATTTCATTCTGTGTATTTTATTGTCTTTGTCCCTGATTGTGTACATTGATGTTCTGCCCTTTGGTATAAAGGGCATTATAAATAAATGTTAATATATTATTAACACTGTCCAATTGCCCTTGCTGAACAGGAATCAGCTTTTATTCCACATTGCTTCTATATTTGGATCAGGTAGAAGCTACCATATTTTCTTTTACCTCAGGCAAAAAAAAAAAAGGTCTTAGAAGATTCCCATTTCTTTCTACAGGCATATATGTGCTAGCATTGTGAAATTTTAATGCTTTGACCAGTCAACCTACATTGGATGGGGTAAGCAAGAGAGAGATCTTCAAAAACAATCAACAGCAGATTCTCCACCCTTGTCCCAAGTTCAACCTTAGCTCCAGGCACAGTTTTTTATTTTAACTCCACCTTGTTATCCCACCCAGGAATTGGCAAATCTAGGAAGCCAGATCCTTGGTGTAAATTAGCTGGTTGCTCTTTTTAAAAGATGTTCCATATCTATAGGAGCTACATGATGAAGCAGAAAGAGACAGATGCAAGAGTAGGGATGCAATGATAAGAAAAATGTAATGTACTGACCTTTTTCTGTTATGCCCTTTTTCAGTAGTTTGCATGGCCAGAGTCCAAAACAGGTGGAGTTACAACATGGATCTTATGTTTGTTCAGGATGTAAGAAGGTGAAGAGGACAGTAGCACTCAAACATTCTCCTTCCTCAACTTTGTAGATGAAGGACAAAGCAGGTTAAAATAAATTGGAGGCGGAATGTGGGCCCTTCAGATGTTCTGAATTTCTGTTCCCAGAAGCCAAAGCAAGCCTAGCCAATAGTTGGGGACTATGGAAACTGCAGACTAAAACCAGGAGAGTCAAAGATACATTCCAATGGAATAAGCAGTGTCAATAACCCAAAGTAAGGTCCATGAGCAATTGTGGCATGGGGAACTAGGTGTGACTTATGGCATGGAGACATGGCCTGAGGAAAGTCTAGAGGTCCATACTGAGGGACCTGAAAGTCCACATTTGATTCAAAATTAACACATTGCCTACCCCTGTCTTACATAATCCTTATTTTTTTAAGAAGAATTGTATGAATCATGTGGCCTTCCAGATGTGCTGTTGTATGCCTTCAAGTTGTTTCCAACTTATTCCAACTCTGAAGTGAACCTATCATGGGGTTTTCTTGGCAAGATTTGTTCAGAGAGAGTTTGACTTTGCCTTCCTCTGAGGCTGAGAAAGTGTGACTTGCCCAAGGTCACCCAGTGGGTTTCCATGGTTGAAGAGAGATTTGAACCCTGGACTCCAGAATCACAGTCCAGCACTCGTACCAACACACCACGCTGTCTCTCTCCATATGCTGGACTTCAAATCCCAACAGGTCTGGCCAGCATGGCCAGTGATGAAAAAATTTGGAAGTTGCAGTCCAGTAACATCTGGAAGGATTCATGATTTCCATCCCTGTTTCAGAGATAGCTTCGGTAAAGCTTCTGAAAGCATCTCTTCCTTTAGTCTCCTTTGGAAGACACTGGATGGAAAGTATAAGGAAATATGTCACTATATAGTTCCTTCTCCAAATCTATCACAAAGTGAATGGATGGAATGAGCAATTCCATTCTCCTCCCTGCTATGGAATGCCCAGCCAGACTGCTGGCAATGCTAATTTTATGAATGAAGGCCTCACTCTACATTTAAGCTTGCTTTGTAGTTCATGTGGGGGAGGCAACATTTCTCCTTCCAGTCTGATCAGATGAAATAAGCAAAGTCTTTTATTTAATACACAACTGCTGGAAAGGATAACCAGGAAGGCAATGAGTGTACCATTCTTAAAGCTTAATGGCTTAAACATCTGCAGTAATTTGAAATGCATGCTGAAAACTGGAAGTTCCTTTGGGGTTGGAAAAAACCTTGTGGGTCACCCAGTCCTTCCATCTTCTTCCTAACAGGATTGATTTTGTTCTTCCTTCAAACCAGCCAGAAATGCCAGTAGCCTCTGTACAATCTGGCCTCTTTATTTGATTTTATTTGTCTGCCAGCCCCTACAAACAAGTTGTAAATATAGATTGACAGCTTGCAAGGGGACTGGCTTGTCTTTGCCTTGCCAGCTCTCTGGATTACGTGTTTGGCCTTTCCATGAAGAAGATGGGAGAAAAGTAAAAAGTGTTTATTTACACAATTAATTTCCAACATGGAGATTCCCTGGCTGACATCTTCACTCAGCCAGAAATCCTCCGAGTTCACAAGTTGTACATTGTCAGCTCTGTGTTTCCAGTTGAATGCCAAATTAACGCAACTATGTTCACGGAACATAAGCAAAGAGGACTCCATTGATTGGTACATTTCTCCCATCCATAACATTAGAGCATCTTTTTGTTTCAGGAGAGGGGAGTGGGAAAAGAGCACTGGATGTTCTGTGGCACATCCTCCTGGAACAAGTGCTGAAGTTTTCACAAAGTCTGGTAATCCAAAGAAAATTTTCCTGCTTAATTTCCAGGGCAAACTACCACAGGTTGTCCTATATTCACTGACCTTCTTTAGGAGCCAGTGTTCACTAAAACAAAAATGTTCATTTAGGTTCTTATTCCCTTGTATCTCTAAGGCTCAGTGTAGGTAAGCAACATCTGTCTGTTTCATCTCTCTGCCAAAAAGTAGCTTCTGGCGAACTGGGAACCAAACTAGATGTTACAACACAGATGCCTAAATATATCTCTCCTTGATCTTTCCCAAAAACAACCACCACAAAGAGGTCTAAGCTGAGTTGCAACAAGGGCATGGAGGTGTTAAATCCTTTCCCCAGGCCATTTTCTCAGTGAAAATTCCACCCCCGCAAAGCTGTAATCTGACTCACTAGTAAAAACATACAGACATACCAACTGCTATTGGGTAGACGATAAAAATCTGGGGACATTCTTATTTAGTCAGGCATCTCCATTGTAATGTGTAGCTCAACTCTCAGGTTGAAAGATGAATTATCAAGGCTGCATTCTTATACAGATTTGCCCCATAATTAGTGAGACTTCCTTCCTACTACACACCTATAGGATTACAGTAGATCCCCCTTATCCACAGTTTTGCTTTCTTGGTTCTTGGCTTTTTTGGTTTCAGTAACCTGCAATCAACTGCAGTCCCAAAATATTAAATGGGAAATTCCAGATTTCCCATTTACAATTTATAAGAACAATGTTCACCATTCCAAAGAGCACAATAAAATCTCACACATCCCACTCCGTCCCACTTGGGATGTAGATTGTCCCTTTGTCTAGTGTATCCACATTGTATATGCTAACTGCCTGGTAGTCACTTAGTAGCGGTCTCAGTTATCAGATTTACTGTTGTGGTATCACAGTGCTTGTGTTCAAGTAACCCTTGTTTTACTTAATAATGCCCCCAAAGTACAAAAAACTTTATCACAGGTATGTACTTTAAGGGAAAAACACAGTATTTATAGACTTCAGTACTATCTGCAGTTCCAGGCATCCATTCGGGGTCTTGGAACATAGCTGCCATTGGTAAGGGGAGACTGCTGTACATTCTTAGCCAACAAACCAATGTCTTAGCTGGAATTAGGTCCTTGAGAAACATCCAATGAGATGATGAGGGTGATTATGATATTTTTATATTCTGTTTTTTTCAATGTTCAGGACTTAAAGCAGTTTACAACAGATTTTTCAAAAAGACATAGGCCAAAATTCCATTGCTAGTCCCAACTAGAGTAGACCCATAAATGAGGTGGATTTATCTATGTGTTGGCTCACCATTCAACAATTCAACAATTGATTGAATGAGTCTACTCAAGTTAGAACTAACCAATAGGATTCTTGACACTGTTAAAAATTCACAAAATACAAGTGTTTAAAAGTTACTAAAGTATCAAAGAGTTAAAACCAGTTTAAACCATAAACCACATTTAAAAAAACACAACAGAAAATAATAAATGGGAAATCCTACACATACGATCAGTCTTCAAAGGCCTGTCAAAAACAGAAAGGTCTGCAGAGAGTCAGTCAGGGAGAGTCAGTCTAATCTCTCTGGAAAGGGAGTTTGAGAGCCTGGGTGTAGCCACTGAAAAGCCCCTCTCCATGTTTCCAGTTGATGTAGCTGTGGGGGTACTGAGACAGAAAGATAGGCTTCTCCAGTAAATCTCAAAGCACAAGCATATTTGTAAAGGAGAATGCTGTCCTTCAAATAACCTGCCCCTGGAGCAATATTCTTGAGATTTCCAAAGAGGAAGATCATTTGTTCAGGGTCACACTTCTTCCTCTCTTAGCTGAGGAGGGAGACTTCTTCCTCAGTCAAGAGAGGCACCCAGCTTCCCCTATACCTCTCTTGACCAGGTTGGGAGGAGACTCCTTCCTCTGCTGAGAGAGGTGCAGAGGAGTGGCTCTGCCTCAGTGTGTGCCCCTCTTGGCCAGGGAGGGAGGAAGACTCCTTCCTAGGCCAAGAAGGTGTGGGGCACCTGTTTGCAGAAGAAGGACCCTAGCTAGCAGCAGCAGCTGCTGCTGCCACGGCACTAGAGCAGATTGTGGGTAAGTAAAACAGTTAATATTGATCTAGCAGATACTAGGGATCTGGTGTATTAGCCTACTCACTTACCATTCAGCAATTGGTTCAATGGGTCGGTTCTAGTTGGGACTAGCCAATGGAAGCAGGGTAAAGCTTTCTTATGTTTTCATAATCTTTTCCCATTCTAAGGATTTTGCAGTAGCCATCTCTACTTTGCTACTCTCTGCCATTCTCAACGCTATCACAAACTATACTACCAAACTTTCCAGCACAAATGAGACCAGGACCTGGAGTGACGGGTAGGATCACATAGACCCCTGGGGGGAATTAGGGCAACGAACGCTCAGGAACTTCGCTAGGGAAGAGGGATGGGAACCTATCTCCAGCCTGCCCAACAAAGTCACTTTTGTACACCCAGGCCCGGTTTTCCACCTCGACAGCACTGGGGACAAAAAAGACGAGGAAACGGTTCAGGGACTGGGAGATCACCTAGACCCAGGGGGACCCTCAGGAGTACTCCTCCTGCCTGAAGGGGGGAAATGAACCCAATGGAACTTACAGCGCCTCCTGGCCAAGCAGCGGGGGAAAAGGGGCAAGGAACCAAACTGAACCATCCCTAACAGTTTTTCGGGTGAGGGGCGCCTTCCTACACCACAGGCCAAACTTTCTAAACCCTGTGCTAGGTTGGGAATCACCACCCGCACCTAGTATGCTAGCAAATCAGGATGCACCCGCAAATTACACAGCCGGGATGCACCCACGCTTTCACTTTAACAACAACAACAACACTAGACGGGACACACCCGCATTTCAACTCTGGGGAGGGGGTTTCTCTACATGTAATGCTGCCTTGCTGCTATGGTGTTGGATGAGTGTAGACTGTTCCTAACGTATCCACTAGTGCTAGGATCCCAGCCCATGATAGACCCCAAGTTAGGGATGTGATTCCTGGGTCAGCTTGTGCACACCCCTTGTGATCGGCAGTGCCAGGGCAGCGGACATACACAAACCAAGAAAGAAAGGGGAGCAGATTTCCACCCAGATAGAGTAACTCCTGGAGCTCAAACACACAGATTTCCCCACACACACACACACACACACACACACACACACACGTGTTCCTGCCTGACAGCATTCTAGCAACTTGACTGGCTGTTCCCTAAGTCAGTACCAGCTTGATTTGAGGAGGTCCGCGATTCCTTCTCAAATTAGGGGTACCGGGCTGCCCGCGTTGCTCCACCACTCTGTTACCCTGTTTACTGGGGGTCCCAGGAGGGACACCTATATGCGCTCTCAATTAACTAAGTTTGGGGAAATTAGCTAGAGCACAAGTTAGCAATGCGAGAGGCAGAGCAACGCAGCGGAATCTTTTACCCAATGTCTACGGGGTCAGGCCAAGCCAAGAAGCAAACCAGAGTTTAAGAATAATTGAGATTTTATTAAATACAGACACACAGTGTATGCAACACACACAATCACACAAGTAACTAAAGAAAGTAAAGGTTGGAGTGGTATAGGGGGATTTTGAGAGGGATTGTTGAATTGGGTGATACAAAACCTGTCCTGAAGGCTGGAAGATAGAGAGTGATGCTGGGGTTCGATGTGGCTCAGCACTTGTAGCTGAGGGGAGGCAGCAAGGCAGTCTGGAACTTGGGAGCGATCCGAGGAAGGTCTCGGAATCAGGGGTTTTTATAGGGAGAAATGTAACTGCAGGCTATTCTGTACTTGGGGAAAACAATGAGTTTCGGGCGCGAGACAAAGCTTTGGAAAGGTCAACATTTAGCATGACTGAGTTAAGTCCGAATTGACAAAGAGGCAAACAGTATGCAAATACTCAGTGCTTGGCAGTTAAGTATTCAGCTTGCCAAGTTGCCACTTGGGGCAGGGAGTTCTTTTGTAAACAGCATGCATACATAATAAGGGTGTTTGCAGAGAGGTCTCCTAAAGCGGTGATCTGGCTATTTCTGGCCTGCCTGTATTGTTTTGGGATATTGCAGTGTTTGATGGCCTAGCCTAGTTCTGTGCTTGTCTGGGAGAGGGGTGGTGGAAGAGAGCCAAATTATTGATATCAAAATGATATCTTTATGCTATCTCCAAGGAGGCCTAACCTGCAGTAACACTGGCCATGAATGTTTCAAAAGTGCACATGCATGAACATATAACAAGAGCCATGTAGGAACAGACTGAAATAAAATTGTTCCCATACTGGCCATTGAATGTTTTAAAAGTGCATTTAGATGGCTACCTTTCAGAGGTGCTTTACTTACTGGATTCCTATACTGACCAGGAATTGGACTAGATAGACTTTGAAACTTTTGGGTCTATGATTCTATGGTCCATTATTATAGAAGTCAGGTTCTCACACTCCACCATTAACATCACTATCAAAATCAAATACAGTTGCTGGGAGGGGTCTCAAACCACTGGCTCCAAAAACAAACCTCCTGTGACCACCAGCACTCTGATCCTTTGACAACTCAGGTAGATTAAGCTTTGTGGACTGATAATGCCCTATAGGCTATAGTTTTAGTCTGATGCAGTCATATGTACCCATAGTTTGGAATGATGTCAACTTCACTGGTCTATGGGAACATACCAAGTCACTAAATGTCCTCACATCCAGTGTACTTCCTGAACAATTTGTCTTATTGAGTAGCTACAAAAACTTACCTTCCTTATCTCTTTCTTGATGACCAGTCTGTCTTCAATCGTGTCATCTGCCTCTAACTCTTTTGATCCTTGCTGGTTTGGACAAGAACTGGAACCCAAATGCACAGCAGTGACATAATGGGTACCATGTTAGTTGGGCAGTGAATTCATTCCAGGTTTTCTTCCAAATTTTCATTGAACTATCCAATTTGCTGAACCCTAACCACAAAACATTCCATACGTTGAATATTTCTTTAGAATTTCAATTAAAACACATCTTAGAGTTCACAGGTTTCAGATTAGCAGATTCACTATTCCACTGACTTGGGTAGCCACCAGTTGCAACTGCTATTGCCCTAGCTGTGTGGCTCATCTCAGAGCCTGGTCATAGGCAGACAGTATAGATTTCTATGGAGCATGGTCCCACTTCATTCAGCCAAATAGAACTCCAACGGAAGCTTATACCTGCTTTCTTGAGAAGAGCTAGAAAAAGTTACCTTTGAGGCTACAAGTCCCATAATTCCCTAGACAGCATGGCCATTGGAGGATTCCCCTATGTCCCATCTAAATTATTTGAACAGATCTCCAGCTATTGCATATCTTCACAGAATCAAAGCTTGAAAACTTTTCAAAAAATTTCTGAGCTGTGATTCTGGCTATGCTATCCAGGGATTTCCAAAAGTAACTTTTCCAAGCTCTGGTCAGAATTAAGTTCCAGTGTATTTATTCAGTGGGGTCTACTGTCAAGTAAGTGGACATCAGATTGCAGTCCTAACTATGCATGTTATTGGTTGGTACTGCCTATAAAATAAATGGCAGAATTGTGTTCTGAAGTCCTGAGTGAGTGGGTGAGTGAGTGTCTGCGTCTAAAATCACATCAGGCATAGCCCTCAGCTGCTGCAGATCCCAGGGGAACCCAGCAGAATCACAACCACACCACTTGGCAGTCATTAAGACTTTTTCCATGGAAAATGTCACAGTTGTTCTCCACAGACAAACTAATCCTGTGGCCACAGGGAAATGAATGGAATGTCTTCTATTTGTTTAATTTCTCTGACAAAAAACACAACCCGTGATATAGATAAGTACGGTATATGGGGAGGATGGCAAATTGGGAAGGGGGGCACAGTGGAAAGGAAAAACAAAAACAAATAGTTGGACCAGAGTCTATACTATGCTGAACAAACTGTTTCATTCACCTTCCAAGGAGCTGACAACTTGCCTCCTTGCATAAAACAGAAAATGTACAGTATGTAAGACATAGGAAAAAGAGGGCTTCCTAAGAAAACTGAAGCCACTGCTGATATATTCCTCAGTCAAGCAAATGCATGACTATTCAAAGTTCACCTGCTTTTAAAAACACTTCTTACTTTTGAACATGCCACTTAGATAAAGTAGCATATTCTACAGATTAAACTTTACAAATGGTACTTTGTTGGACTACATCTCCCAGCAGCATATCATCATAGGCCACAAAGGGATTATTTCCAACCTGTGTACTATTTAAAGGCATGCACGTGCACTGTGCAAGCATGACTACAATAAGCTTCATCGTTTTCCCACCTCTACCCTGATATACTGTCACCCAATTTAATCCATCTGTGCACATAGTGAACACAGCTAGTTAGTACAACAGCTAGTTAGAAAAGCAAACGTGAAGCTGCAAATATGCAACAAAATCTGCATCTCTACAGGTTCTAGAATTCCAGTAAGACTCTCTTAAATGATGTCCAAAGACACAGCAGTTAAACAATATAATAGAAAACAACCAAAGGAGGTTGCTGTACCATAGAGGTGGGAAACTTATGGCCCCTGAGCTGCTGTTGAATGATAATCTCATCTGTTCCAGTTAGCACAATCAATCATAATGAAACATGAGAATTGCAGTACTGTAACACTAGGAGGACTAGATACCCCCCATTCCTGCTGTACCACATCTACACTGTAGTGCTAGCTTAAAGCTAAGACTGTAGCGAAACTGGTTTGACTGCAAATCTGTGACATTTTACCTGTTAATTTGTAGAGAAATCACCTCTCTCTCTCTCTCCCAGTCTCTCTCTCTCTCACACACACACGCTCTTCCACTTTGTTTATCCGGTTCTTAAGCGCATTTACTTGTGAATTAGTTACACTTAACTCAGTACAGCTTACTTCTAGTTCAATACGCATAGGACCACAATATTAATTTCTGATTCACGCCCACCTCCATATCACCATCCTTACCTTAAATATGGCAAGGGATGCTTTTTGAACCTTTGGATCTACTTTTGAATATATTGTAGTTCTTCTCTTCCCTGAAATTCTAATTAAGAAAAAGAAAAGAAAAGCCATCCAAATGTTTAAAAAGGTGTTTCCCAGCAGTTCTGGTTTTCATGGAATGGCACACTGTAGTTTCTATTAAGACACCTGTTTCAAATATTTCCCTGTCTTTGGGCGAGTTCTTAACACTGCAACTTTCAGATAAAATAAGATGACAGAGGAACAATCCACCACCTCTGTACAAGTATGTTTTTTTTTCCCCTACAGATGTTAAATTGCTGTGCAATATGGTGATATCCTTAGTGAATGGAAAAGGAGATGGCTATTTTTTATGGTAAGAACTGTGTTGCATTCCCTATTAAAAAAAAGAAAAGAAAAAAGCTCAGAACAGGGCATTCTGGGGAAAACAAAATGGGTCTCCTTTTCCTGCCACCAAACAAAACAACATCTCATTGCCATAGCAAAAACAAAATAGACAATTTTGAAGTGGGTGAAACTGGGTAAGAAATTGTTCTTGTCAATTGGGCTCTGCTTAGAATATTGTTTATGTTGTGTGATAATTTCATATCTAGTCTATCCAGTCAGAAATCAAAGCCCATAATGATCTTTTAAAGGGCAAACACACAATTACTTGCAAGTGAAAGTGAACAAAATACTGAAAATGTCGCCTGGAACACAACCTTGGATAATAACTACCACTTGATTTTTCAGCTGCTATATTGAATCCCTAAGCTATGGATATAATCTGTCAGGGGTGAGGGGACAGTGCTATTTGTGAGAAACACCAACCATTATAACTACTGTCCTACCTAGACTTAACTGCAACAGCTTCACTCTCATCAGCTCACCCATGACCTCTTCTGTGCCTTGAGTCAGGAGCAACAGAGCTTCTCCTAATTCATCTGAAAAAGAGAAGGTTCACATCACCTACATAATAGACCTGCTGAAGTATTCAACTTGCAGTTAAAGCAGAGTTTGGAAATATTGAAATACAACTTCCAGAATCCCCTACCAACCAGGGGCATTGGCTGGGGAATTTGGGGTGTTATCATTCAAAAATAAACTCTTCTGAGATCTAAGCTCATGTTACCGCGGCCCAGGCCTACCGGGTGATAGCACTCGATATCTCTTTTGATATCAAAACCATTTGGCCTTCCTCTGCCACCCCGCTCCACGTGTTTGCGAGGCCTCCGGACAAACACGTAAACAGGCGCGGCCAGTAGTTGTTGGACATTCCATTCTCCACCTAGGCAGGCAGAACAGAGCCAATCCGTTGCTTCAGAGACCTCTCCTGCAAACACCCTTTTGCTTAAACGCGACACTAACAAAGGCGCCCGGCTCTGAGCCGATAGTCTTACAAAGCCGAACTAAGTACTGTGTATTTGCATACTGGCTACAATATTGTTGATTCAGTGCTAAGCCGATCATATTAAACCTGACCTTTTCCAACGCTTTGTCCCACTCCAGACTCGCATTGTTCTCACCAAGTAAGGTATGGCCTGAAGTCACAATTCACCCTATATAAACTCCCCGATTCCAAGACCACCTCGGATCGCTCCCAAGTTCCAGACTGCCTTGCTGCCAATTTGTTCGGTGAGCTCCCCTCAGCAAACCACGCTGAGCTTTCTTTCCTGCACCTCAACGAACTCTATCTTCAAGTCCCTTCAGGACTACGAGAAAGGTGTCGTATCACCCATTTCCCCCGAAAATCCCTATTTCCAATTCTTTAGTTAGCTGTGTGATTGGTGGTGTCTTTACTGTTTGTTTGTCTTTGAATAAAACATCATTTTTGCTATTTTAAAGCAGTCTGACTGCTTGACTGACCTGACCCTGTAGACGCTGGGTTGCAAGATCCCTGCTAAGTTATCCTGCTTCTCGCTAGTTTTGGTGAGTGCTCCAGCTAATTTCCCCAACTTTGTGTTATTGTGGTTTGGTATTTGGGCGCCCCTCCCAGGACCCCCAGAGTACAGGGTAACACTCAGGTAAGTTAAATACAGAAGTCATGTGGGCTCTCTTTAACATTAGATATGTAATATTGTTACTTCGGCCCAGGCCTACCCGGTGATAGCACTAGATATCTTTTTGATATCAAAATCCATTCAGCCTTCCTCTACCACCCCACTCCACATGTTTGCAAGGCCTCCGGACAAGCACGTACACAGGCGCGGCCGGTAATTGTTGGACATTCCATTCTCCACCTAGGCAGGCAGAACAGAGCCACTCCGTTGCTTCAGGGACCTTCCTGCAAACACCTCTTGTTTAAGCTCGACTCTAAACAAAGACGCCCAGCCTCGAGCCTATAGTCTTACAAAGCCAAGCTAAGCACCTTGCATTTGCATACTGGCTATACTATTGTTACATCTGCACTAAGCCCATCATGTTAAACTTGACCTTTTCCAAAGCTTTGTCCCACTCCAAACTCGCATTGTTCTCACAGAGTATGGCATGGCCTGCAGGCACAATTCACCCTATACAAACTCTCTGATTCTGAGACCACCTCGGATCACTTACCCTGTTTGGATCGCTCCTGAGTTCCATCCAGCCTTGCTGCCGTTTTGTCCAGAGAGCTCCCCTCGGCCTCCATGCTGAGTTTCTTCCCGACCATCTTCAGCTTCTTCAGGACCATGAGAAAAGGTGTCATATCACCCATTTCCCCCAAAGTCTCTTATTTCTAATTCCTTAGTTAGCTGTGCGTGTTTGTGGTGTCTTTACTGTTTGTTTGTCTTTGAATAAAAACATCATTTTTACTATTTTAAACTGTCTGACTGCTTAACTGACCTGACCCCGTAGACACTGGGTTGCAAGATCCCTGCTAAGTTACCCTGCCTCTCGCTGGCTTAAGAGAGTGCTCCAGTTAATTTCTCCCCAACATTGTGTTTGTTGATTTGGGCGCCCCTCCCAGGACCCCCAGAGAACAGGGTAACAATATAGCATACAATTCTGATTCACATGGTGGTATCCTCATGGACAGCTGTACATGTGTAATCCCCATTGTGACAAACTCTGGAGGGTGTAGCAACACAGCAGCGCTAGCAACCAGGAGGATTTAAATTGATTGATTGTTGACTATGGAACCCAGACTAGCCAGAGGGAGGGGCTAGGTGGGGGAGTGAGCAACAGTAAAATAACTGAAATAGGTTTTGAAGGGAGAGTTTTAGAGAGTTTGGGGATAGATCCCATCTGAGAGTTTGATGAGAGAGGACGGGGGAGTGTGTGAGCGAGAGTGAAAAAGTTGGGGAAGTGTTTGCTGAGTTAAAGCTACAAATGTTTCATTGATTTATAATCTTTAATTGGCCAACTATCTTTTCCCTTGTCAGTGTGTTTAATAAAGATTTTGTAATATTTTTGTAAAGAGCAGTCTCCATAAAGTGCCTCTTTGATCTGAATTGGTTATACATGCTACCACCAGTGACACATTCATTGGGACTTAGCAAAACACGCTTTGCCCTATATCTACTAGAGTGTGGGTTTAGAGAAAGCAGTAAAGAGCTAGAAATGTTGAGAGGGAACCAGTGGTGGCAAAAATATAGAAGGGTGCTGCTTCTCTGGGAAGGGAGAATTTGAAGCAGACCTGATTGTCATAACCCTGGCCTGGCCCAGATCTCCACGTTTTGACACCCATCCCGGGCAGTTGCACAGTAAACAGGGACATCTCAAGAATGTCTATTTCATGCACAATATAGGGGCAGAACCACGCAGTATAACTTCATGGCAACCCCATGAATTTCATAGGGGTTTCTTAGGAAAGGAATACTGAGAGGTGCCAATTCCTTCCACTGAAATAAGCTTGCATCACCCGGTACTCTTTGGCAATCTCCCATCCAAGTACTAAACAAGTACTTAGCTTCCAATATCAGATGGGATCTGGCTTCTTTAGGGTGTTTAGTGTCCATCACTATTATTATATAGCAGCCCAAGACAGCTGCTACCTACCTGACACAGCACATATTGTATACTAGACCAATTCTTATGGATGCAGGACAGATATTTGAGATTTGTTGAGTAGAGAGCTGCTGCCCTCTTCTGTTTTATCTACATATTGCATTGCCTGCCTGTCAGCCTAATTTATTGAACTGCAATACTGTTTTAATAAGAGCTTTGTTCTTTTCACTGTACGACAGTATAAGATAAAATGAAACTATTTCTAAACTGGAGTTTTAATTCAAGGGTGCAGGCATGTCTGTGTGCATGTGGTGAAAGGGACTTAGAAATTAGAAGACCAGGTCTGGTTAAACAAAGAGACATTTGTAACCTCAACAGCATCTTCATGTGTAGACCTTAGGAAGTTATGTTTGTATCCCTGCTATAAAATCTCCACCTCTTGGTTTTCTGCAAATCAAGTAACTATATAAGACACATACAACTTGTCTTTTCTCCTATCCTGTTGACTTTCAAACCTACCACAACCTGTGCATGTGGTATAACATAAGGATGGCAGAAATTAGATCAGTATCTAGTGGTAGATCTCTATGTGATTCGTGGTAGGGCAGCAAAATTTTCTGAGTCTCAATTGCTTGATAATAGAAACCATGTCAATAAGGTTTCCACATAACCTACCCATGCTGAATTACGCTTGGTAAAACATAGAGAAGTAGATTTTTGTATGAGAGGATTGTCAATTGAATTCCACTATGAGAGGGGAGAGGAAAAGGTACCCCGTTCCTTAATTTGCAACGTGTACTACCTTCCCACTCTGGTTGCAGGATCCTGGGGTTCAAATAAAAAGCCAAGTAGATCTTACCAGCTTTCAGTTTGTCCATCCCTGCTGCATACCCAGTATAAAGAGATAACTTTTACTCTTGTTCAGAGGCAACACTTACCCTCCAATATTTTGTAGATGAAAACCAGGACACATGGCCAAGCAATATCAGTGTATATTTAAGACGGCCAAGGTTATTAACAAGGAAAAACACACAAACTATGAAAGGTTGCAGCAGTTTGCTTTTATCTGTGGCCCTTTCCACACCATGTCTCAATAGCAGGTTGTTCTGTTACAATCCCAGCATTGCCATTTCCATGATGGTGTCAAGTTAGGAATGCTCTCTACTGCACCCTTTTGACATAAGTGGATGAATAGCATTATTGCCACTGGTATTCCCTCTGCACTACAGCATCATTGGCAAGTCCCTTTCCTCACTTTTTCCCCACTCCACAGCTCCTGATTGGCCAGGGGTGGGTGGGTGGGTTGGTTGGTTGGTTGGTTTTGCTTGCTTGTTTGCAAACCATACTAGTGCAGCCATGTTGTAACATCATGACATGCTGTTACACTATTGCATATTTGCTCTATAACACTAAAAAATGTATTTAAACTTTTTTTAAAAATAACTCACAGAAGAAATTTAAAATAAACATGGAGAGATGATAGATTCCAAATTTGCCATGCCATGGGAGTAGCTATGGGAAGGATAATCTGGGCATGCCTGCACTCTGCCCACTCCTGGATTGGAAATGACAGGAAGTGCTATCAAGTGGTATTGCAAAACTGCACTGACCCAGGTGATGGGATTGTAGGACTAAAGAAGGCTCTTAACAGATTTTTTTTTCCTGGAAATGAAATAGGGCTGATTTACAATGCTTGGGAACAAGATAGCAGCTGGTTAGTGATGACATCATGTGGTAGAATGGTTCCTAGACAGGGGACAACCCATTGGTGTCGAGGGATGACAACATCATATGGAAAGGGCTTGAGTCTACCAGAAAGGAAAAGATTATAACCTCTCCTTTCCCCCATTCTGAGTTAATTGAGTTCAAACTACTTTTGTACTTTGAATTCAGTGTGGAACAACTGGAGTAAGCTGAGGACAAAGGGGTAAAGTGGAAGGAGGAGAGAGAAACTGAGACACTTCAAAAGCAGTTGAAAAAGTAGGACAGAAGATGAATCAGAACTGTTCCTGCCAGTTTGAGGGTATTGGAAGAACTACTTCTCCTCTTCTGAGTGCACAAGGACAGACCAGCAGACACTAGGCCCACCCTTGTTGACCATTCAGCTGATTTCTGCTTTGCTTTCCAACTGCTAAGATCTTCACTACTGTATTTTCATTTAATATTACTGGGAATGAGCTCCAGTCAGACCTGTAAACGTCGAGCAACCAAATGTAACTGAAGGTAGTGGGCTCCTGGGCCTTCATTCAGAAGAGTTACAGATTCAGAAGTCAGATCCAGTATGGTGTAATGATTAAAGCATAAAAGTAAAAGATTTACAATACATAAATTAAAATGGAAGAGACTCCAACCATTTCCACATGGACCTATTAAAATGGTGCAGAGCGACCTCCAACGGAGGTCTTCTGCACCGTGGAGTGGACTGGGGCGGACTACTTTTCGTAGTTCCGCACCTCAGTCCACTCCGAAGTGACCAGAACTGGTCACGCAGTGTGCTTTTTAAAAATCTCTTTTAAGAGGTTTTTTAAAAGTATGGAGCGAGCGACCCCTTGTCGCTCTGTCGCCGCGCTGTGGTGCAGATTTGCAGGTGCGCACTAGTGTGTGTCTGCAGATCTGCTGGGGTCGGGCTTTAGGCTGGCGAGCTTCTCCGGTTGGTGGAGAGCCTCCACCAACCGGAAGCTGCCATTTTGGACGCTGGAGCAGTGCGGAGCGATGAGCTCGCACTGCTCCTCATCCCGACGGACTCACCCGGTGAGTAGCGGTAGGGAGCGTTTCTCTCGCCGCATGCAGAAAGGGCCTCCACCTAAACATTAAAAAGAAATTCCTGAGCTATTTGACAGTGGAACAGATGACCTCAGAAGGTAATAGGCTCTCCTTCTTTGGAAGATTTGAAACAGAGGGTTCCATAGCAATCTCTCATGAATATTTTGGCTGTGTATTCTGGCATGGCAAGGAGTTGGCCTAGATGGCCCTTGGAAGTCCATTTGCTATATGATTTTATAACTGTAGAAACTCAGGTTCAGTTCCCACCCAGCCATGAAATTTACAGGGTGATCTTGGACTGGTCACTGTCTCTTAACACAACCTACCTCAGAGGTTTGTTATGAGGGTAAAAAGAGCTTGGCAAAAAACATGGGCATTGGCTTGAAATCCTATGAAGAAAGGCAAGGAACAAAGGATAATAAATAAATGAATAGATACAGTTTGTCTCATCAGAATACTAAATGAGCCAGGATAGAGTGAAACTGTTGAAATAAACACCTCCTCCTCATCTACTGAGGGTATGAATCCTGTGATAAGGGTATTGGAATCCTTTGTGTGCATATCATCTAGACTGGATGTGTAATATGAAGGATTAAATATGAGTCCAAAGTCTGTTCTGTGGATGTTGACTTGAATTACAGCCTGCTGCAGAGTCTAGAAAACAAGCTTGAGAGTCAAGTGTATTTTTTTACAAGGAGCACCCAGTCTAGGTCATGTACACACAGGCGAAGATTATATCAGTAAACATCACTGGACTGTCCTGTTTGTGTTAGTTGACCATTTGCTGTTAGCCTCACTGTATTTACAGTACACTTAGGTGGCACCACAGTCTGTTCAACCTAAAGTGACCCTCTTTTCCCCAGAATCAGATCTATAATTGTCTCACCTTGGGAACACACTGCAGTTACATAGGCCAAAACTAGCAAGGGTTTGCTGTTTGAGGAATTCAGTGCATCTGCTTGCAATAAACTTTCCTATGAGTTTTTTTTTAAAAAAACCTCTGTGTTAGAATGCTGCCAGCCAGCATGAAACATAAAAGTTATTACACATTAAGTAAGGATAACGATATATCAAAATGATAAAACATTGGCTTAAATTATCAAGTCTTTTGATGAATGGTGTTGTCTCAAATAAATACTCTTCTGTAAAACCACAGAACTCTCAGGGCTTTTCCACACTACACTGTTCTAGTGCTATTATTCCACTTTCAACATCCTGTGGAATTCTGGGGTTTGTCGTTTACAAACTTCCTAAACTGTAAATCCCGGGATCTTGAAAGTGGAATAGTAGCACTGGTCCTTGGATTCCACAGGATGTTGAAAGTGGAATCATAGCACTAGAACAGTGTAGTGCACGAATAGTCTCAGGCCCTTTTCGCATGGGCTTTCTGTCGCGCAAGAGCCCCCTGAGCCTCGCGGGAGTGGGAGCGTTGCTCTGCATGACGCACTCCCACTTCTGCCGCGCTCACGGGGCTGCAGCGGCGTGATCGCGGGTTTTTGATTTTCGCCTCAAAGCGAAAATCACCCAGCTCGCGCAACGCTCCCGGCGCCCACGCGCACTTACCTCCTGTGCGGAGCGTCGGGGAGGCGGACGGGTCACACTTTCTTCCCTCCACCCCTGCAGAAGGAAGGGGCGGGGCGGGGTGCTAGCGCGACGGACGCGACAGCCTCCTGCTTCGCGTGGGGGGGTGGACACGCAAGCCTCCTGCTTCGCGCGGGGGGCAGACGCGCGAGCCTCCTGCTTCGCACGGGGGAGGGCGGCTCACGCGAGTAGCCTTCTCCAGGAGGCTGCCGCTTCCCCCTCCTTCCTTTGCCTGCGGAAGAAGGAGGGGGAAGCGGCAGCCTCACAGAGAAGGCTTCTCGCCGAGCCGCCCTCCCCGCTTGCGCGAGAAGCCTCAAAGCGAAAAGGGCCTCAGTCACAGCTGGGTTTTACAGAACCATTTTCAGTTGTTGATTTGATTTTTAATCTATTGGTTTTATTGTTTCTGTTTTACACATTAATCTGCTTTGAGATTTTTTTTTAACATGAGAAGCAATACCTGAATAGGGAAATAATAAAGGGAAGGAGGAGGTACATCTGGATCCACAGTCTCCACGTTTTCAATATACATGTTCTTAAGAGATTCTTCTTCTTCTTCTCCAATGTCTGTTGTTTTTGGAATTGTGTGGAATGCAAGGACCACTTGGAAAGGTCATGTGTTTGCTATGATTCTTCAGGAGTGCAGGAAAAATCCACGTGTGGTATGGGATAAAGAATGCGCCTTTCTTAGGATCTTTATTGTCTCTTTCTTGGGTAATGAGTACCAATAACTATGTAATCACAACAGGACTTCTTAGAAACACGACCTCTATTAGAGAATCCTGAGATTTTCAGAAGTATTTTTAAAATAAATTCTTAAAAATCATAAGGGGAGAAACTCAACAAGCAGCACAATGAGAATGACCTCCAAGAGATGTAGATTGTTCAGAAAGTTAGAAAAGAAAAGCAAAAAATAGATGTATATGAATATAATGGATACTCTAGAGGAGGTTATGGTTGGCTTGCTTGAATTCTAAACATGAGCACTCATATTCTCTTGCAACATTTTTTTGAAGATCCCAATGGTAGAACAAAAATTCAAGCCAAGAAGTGCACAAAAAGATATAGTTATGCATAGTTAGAAAAATTACACAAATGTAGTTAATTCACATTATGTGTACAAGAGACTGTTATGGTCCACTCTCTTGTTTTAAAGAAAACCTCCGGAGTTGGTGGTAAGTTATGGGGGGGAAATGCAGTACAATAAGCAATTTGATGGAGCGAGTGTAATAATGTAATGAATAATAATGAATGAGAAGGAGATTAAAATTTCTGAATGGTTTGGAAGATCTGTACCTACTTTTGGAAAAAAAACTAACATGTGGTGCTGAGCAAACCTTTCTGGGCAGTGAATTCTATAGACAGCGTATCACATCTGAAAAAACCCTTTCCATATTTTCCATTTTCTTCTACTTTGGAGAAAGAGGGGGGAGGGGGGAATTCAAAACTGGAAAGAGGGACCTGCAACAAAATATTGCAGAATGGAACACTCTTGCTGTAGACAATAAAGTCTAAGAGTGTTTGCAGGTTGAATTATATATATATATCAAAATGTAGAACAAGCAAACATAATAAACAAACCTGTTCCAAGATACTCTGTTCTACTCTTGGGATATTCTCCTGGTTTTCTGTCTCTCTTCCCTCTTGAGCAGTCAGTTGTTTCAATACCACTGAGCATTGTTGTCGTCGTGTGCCTTCATGTCATTTTCAACTTATGGCCACCCTAAGATGACCCTCTCACAGGGTTTTCTGGGGCTGAGAATCTATAACATGCTCAAGGTCAACACCTCCTTATTTTCCCTCTTAGTTTTTTTTTTTTAACTTTTGCAAAACTTTGCCAGAGGAACGCTAGGTTTAAAAAATTAAATGCAGTCGTGTAGGAAAGGGGGTGAGATGGGGTGCTTAGCCCTGGGCGGTAATGTTTTTGGGGCATCCCAGCTTGTAGCCATGCCTCCGCATGCCCTGGTCATGCCTCCACGCACTGCAACCACACTCACGTGCACCCTAGCCCCGCCCCCTCCACATACTCCAAGCTCCGCCACTGATTAAATGGTTAACATTGGTGATCAGAAATGGGAAATTAATTCATTGTTGTTAATGTTAGAGAGCTGGAGATTTAATTTGTACAAAATGTATAAAAATATGGCATGCATGGGTGTCACTGTTACCGTTTTATTGTCAAAAATGCTCCAGTTGTAATACGCATCAAGTTACCTTCCCAATGGCAAAGTGACTATACAATAGGAATTCCTGATCTCTTGAATGCATTTAAACTGAATGTATTTAATGGTAATGAACACCAACATACTTTGAATTGTACAGTTGGCCCTCCACATTTGCTAGGTTTAGGGGCTCAGGACCCTCACAAAAGTAGAAAAATCACAAATATCAAAATGTGTGTGTGTGTCTGTCTGTCTGTCTGTCTGTCTGTCTGTGGGAAGGGGGCTAAGGCATGGTGGGGAGAATGGACACCCAGGGTCCAAACCAGGGAAAAGGGAGGAGGGCAAGTCGGCATGATGGCCCTCTATTTCCTCTCTCTCATCCATCTCCTTCCCTGGATGTGGAGAAGCATTGTGAGAGGGTTTGTGGTGCTGAAAAAATTAGGCTGTGAATTATCCAGCCAGACAGTAACTTGTGGAGGAGGAAGACCAGAGGAGGGCTTTTAAAGGTCTGCACACTCTAATCAGAGCCACCAAGAGGGAAAGTTCCCTGAGATGGGGGAAGCAAGGGTTGAAGAAATTCACAAATAATAAAATCTGTGAAAGTCAAGCTCGCAAATATGGATGGCCAACTATACTGAGAAATGGACTGATAATTGGCCCTCTATGTTCTATTGACACAAATGTTTAATCCCATCTTTTTTTTCTTTCTTTTAAGAAACAAAATCTGTTTTCACTATCAAGACTTATCCCTGACATATCTCATCTTAGGATCAAGACAGTGCCCCTGAGCATATGCAGAGTACCAGTCCTTCACATTCAGTTATCCCGGTTTTCCCTAAACAACAGAAAATGCAGCTTTTCTCAGCCTGTTGAAGCTCAGTGCCTTTCAAGCAGAGAGCTCACAATTTAAAAAGCAATCATTCTTTCAGAGTAGGAGCAGGAAGCTCTTCGGATCTTTTTCTAGCACTACAGGGTAAACTTGGTGTAATGGCTTTTTGCTCAATTACCACATGGAGCAGCAACGCTAAATATGCCTTCAGAGTAAACACTGGTGGGCCGGCAGGGAGGTTCTGTGTAGGGGTGGTGCCAGCTCTAATAGCCAGTAACCTCTCTTTAGTTTCATTCATGGCTGTACTTACCTAGGCTTTGGATGGCGCCTTGGTTCTTTCACATACTTGTCTGCTAAGACAGCGCTGGGCATCTTGGAACAGACATACATGCCTGCATACTGCAGCCATCTCCCTCAACATTTATCTCAGGCTTGGCAAATGGAACCAGGGTTTGCCAGGCCAATCAAAAGGGGTTTGAAAAGATGAATAATTTCTCCAGTCAAAAAATAATTAGCCATTGAGCCCATTGCCTCTGACATCTGACAGCCACTGTGCTGTGAACTCTCCAAGGGTGGCAGTGGATTCAAGTAATCTCAGTTTAAAGCTCAATTTATTCTGATGGTTTTGCTATTAACTGCCAATGTTGGAATGTACAATGCCACAGAAACCAAAAATGTAAAATGGGTTAAATGCTCAATCATCCCATGAGCAGTTATGATAGTTACCTTAAATAGCCCCAGCTTCATCCAGAGATGTTTGAATGTATCTTGAAAATTGAATCTTTTTTCAAGATGCTGGCAATGGCACAGTTAATTAACTTTCATAAGCTACTAAAGAAAGATGTGGGCTGAGTAGCCAATGAAGGGCACTGAATAATAGTTAATTTGCATTGGAAAGATGCTTTAAGCCTTTTCACATGTACAGAGGATGAATGAGGGGCAGTATGACCACATCTAGGGACCCTACAATTGAAGTGGGTAGCATGTGCCCACTGGGCATATCCCCAGACAGCAAGGATGGGCAAAATGCACATATGTTACGATGTTTCACAGAAACAAACACATGTGGCCAAACAACATCAAGTGTGGTCGAGAAGGTAAACATTATTAATGAGGAAGAAGAGACAAACTATGAGAGGCTGCAGCAGTTTGCTTTGGTCTGAGCCTACTGGGAAAGGGAAGATTCTGCCTCATCTCTCCTTTCCCCTCAACTTTTGCACTTGGTTCTCAGCAACGGAAATAGGCCAAGAACGATATCTGAAAGTGGGAAGGAGAGATAGAAACTGGGGCTGTTTCTGCACTATACTGTTCTAGTGCTATTATTTCACTTTCAACATCCTATGGAATCCTGGGGTTTGCAATTTAGGGAGGGGCATTTAGAATTCTCAGCCAGAGAGCTCTTTGGCCTCAGTAAACTACAAGCCTCAGAATTCCACAGGATGTTGAAAGTGGAATAATAGCACAATAACAGTGTAGTGCAGAAATGGCCCGGGACATGTTAAAAACAACTGAAAAAGTGGGATGAAAGAAAATTCATTGGGACTGTCCCTGTCAAATTGGGACAATTGGCAGGTATGTGAGTTGGGCTGCTTAATCAGAGATCCAATCCAGAATGACTGTAGCATCAGAGTGGTGTGTATAACCTTCTCCTCAGTTCAAATCTGCCCCCCAAGAAGCCTTACTATTAAGACAAAAATGCACTTAGATGAATGTGTTCAGGGTAAAAGAAACAGAAACATCTGGTACAGTGGGAAATACTTTGTTGTTGCTGCTGCTGCTGCTATAGTAGTTTGAGTGTTGGACTATGGCCCGTTCCGCACCGGGGTATTAAAACGGTGCAGAGCAACCTCCGACGGAGGTCATCTGCACCGTGGAGTGGATTGGGGCGGACTACTTTCTCCTACTTCCTCACCTCAATCTGCTCCAAAGTGACTGGAACTGGTGGCGCCACATGTTTTTTTAAAAACTTCTTTTCAGAGGTTTTTAAAAAGCACAGAGTGCGCAGCCCTGTGCAGCTCCGTCGCCACTCTCCGGTGCAGATTTGCAGGCGTGCACTAGTGTGTGCCTGCAGATCTGCCAGGGGCGGACTTTCAGCTGGCAAGCTTCTCTGGTTGGTGGAGAGTCTCCGCCAGCCAGAAGGCACCATTTTGGATGCCGGAGCCACCATTTTGGATGCTGGAGGAGTGCAGAGCAGCGAGCTCACGCTGCTCCGCGTGGTGATGGACTTACCCAGCTGCCGGTAAGCTCCATTTTAGCGCGTTTTCCCCTGTTTCCCCCTCCACATGCGGAAAGGGCCTATGACTCTGGAGACCAGAGTTCAAATCCCCGCTCAGCCATGGAAACCCACTGGGTGACCTTGGGCAAGTCACACTTTCTTATCCTAAGAGGAAGGCAAAGGCAAACCTTCTCTGAATAAATATCACCAAGAAAACCCCATGATAGGGTTGCCTCAGGATCACCATAAGTAAAAAATGACTTGAAGGCACAGAACAACGGCAAAATGTTACAAAATGGCAGCAAATTGTTAGCAATTGAATTTATTAATGTCATTATAGTTCTACTTCAACAGAAAAGTGCTTGTGAAATTTTTGAGCTCGAGGTGCCAATACATGTGGGTGCTTCTGGGTGCTTCCCACCATGGAAAAAGAATCACTGCAGCATGAGTGGAAACTTCTAGGGGTTTGGAGGCTCAATTCCTCCCCCCGCCCAAAAAAAAAAAAAAACACACTGGGGACCCTACACACACCATCACTGTCCAATTTGCCATGGCAGTCAGGGAGTGTTTGTTCCTTTATGGCAAGGTACAATGCCCTCATGCACCTAGAAGGCTTCCAGGAGCATGATTCCCCTTGCAAATAAGGGGCACAGGGAGTATGCATCTTGTTTCACAAGTAGAACTACATTTTTGCCCACTGCCACCATAATAGTAAATTCAATGACAGAAGCAGCAATGAGGACCCAGGATTGTGGCAAAGAGTCAAGGAGTGCAAATATTCCCAGGCCAATTGTATGTTGTCCATAGTTAGCATGCTTCCCATCTTTGCATTAACTGCTTTAGTGTAAGTTGACTATGATATGAAAGAACATCTACAGTTCTTTCTTGGAAACCTGAAAGCCAAGTGATGACTTCTGCCAGCTCATATCTTCCATACTATAGTTAATCTATATCAACTCTGCCTTGATATCAGTTCCTCTGATTGTTTTAAAATGTTTTAAATTTATTTTATCTGGACACCACCCCGAGATCCTCTAATATAGGTGGTGATGTTAGTATTTTTAATAAAACAAATGCATTTAAAATACTTTCCCTGAGACTCGGGTATCAACACACATTAGTTTCTTCAGCATAATTACTCTTCATGTTTGGCACATGCCCATAGCACTCGAGAAACAAATGTTCTCTTAATCCTCCCCATTTCAGCCTGCACTGTTTCCTTGTATATTATCTTCCTCCACCATGCTTTCTCAAAACAGCTGCCTCACTCAGTAAGAATGAATGGAGCCAAGAAGCAGCTGGTCGACCACTGCTTGAAACCAAGTGCTGGACAATGCAAAGCTTTGGTCTGATCTAATAGGTTTCTCATGGTCACAGTGGCTAAACAAGTGCTAGGAACTATTTTTCTACAAGTAAAGAATCTATTCCCCTCTGATCCACTGCGTATTGCTCTCTTTGGTGCAAATGCAAAGAGATTGGATATAGGTTTAATGCATACCACAAATGCTATATTAATGGAATCCATCTATTCACTAGAATTCTTCTAGTAAGACATATGCCTGGTATAATAGATGGGTTTTGAAAAGAATTTACAGCCTGTGTACATCCATTTATGATGACTTTTAGGGGGAAATGTGGCCCATTTGTGGAAGCCCTTAATTTGATGTGTCCTTAAGCAATTTGCCCTTTTAAAAGTAATTAAATCCTCTATCACATATATATTTTCAATTTAAGGAATACCAAATGCCAAGAGAAGTCTAAATTCTCCACATTTACATTTAGAGTCTTCTATAAATGTTAATGAAGCCAAAGATGTAGGCTTGGGGTGAGCAATATGTGCTTTTCCACCTAAACTCACATGGCCTTCAAATTTATCTCAGAAACCCTGTGCAAATGACTTGTTCAGAACTCGGCAGAGGTGATCTGTCTCTGCTCCAGCAGCCCATTAAGTGGGGAGGAAAAAGGAGAAAGAAAGAGAAAGAAAGGGTGTCAGAGAGAGTGAGAAAATGAGGGTTTTCCTGACCCCCTCTATTGCTGGCCTCCGTTCCACCCACCCTTGAGAGACTGCCCCTGAGAAAATGTGGCCCTCACCATAAAAAAATGTTGTCTAGCCTTGATTTAGTTGCTGAAAGAGAGAAGTTACACAATCTACCTGGATTAATGCAAAGAGAACAAATGTCTTAAACAACCACATCTATAACAGCAAAAGCCAAGTTAAATGCAGCTAGATCTTACTGAATTTCCCCATATTGTACCAGTTCCTAGCTGGATGAGGGTTATGAGTCACATTGCTTAGAGAATAAATTAGCCCTAATTTGGCTATATTTAATTTGACTGCTTAACCGCAAACCTGTCTCTAACGTGGCTGCCTTGCTATGTGATATAGTTTCAATGAGAACATTTTGTTCCTTTTCTAAGGTAAATGTACAAGTAGTATTTGGAAAGTAGCTTCCAGGCGTTGGGTTGTTAGATTAGAAGATAATTGCTCAATTGATGTAATGTAAAATATTTCTGGTTGAACTTAAATGCAGAGGTCATTTAGCCCATTATTGTATCCACAGGAACTGCAGAAAAACTTCCATTTTGTAGCAGCTTAGCTGGGCAGAGACCAATGTGGAGGCCAAAAGTCAAAATGTTCATCCCACTCAGTCTGGTTTGCATATGCATACTAATCATTTCATTCCTCTACAGTACATTAATGTATATACCACATATAAGCAGTCTGAAAGTCACATGTGGCCCATAAAACCTCAGGAAGCCCTGAAAACACTCCCTGCCAGATGAGTATCAGGCCAACAACACCTTTCTCTAGGGTGAATCCACAATATATAATTACAACTGTTTGATATCATTTAACAGCCATGGCCCCTCCTACAGAATTCTGGGATCTGTTGTTTAGTGAGGTAGTTTGAATTATCTGCTAGAGAACTCTACTGCTGTAAATGCAGAGGCATGTACACAAATCTGATAGAGAATGCTAAGTATCTCCATGAATCAGCTGTGGCAGTTAAAGTGGTAGCAACTCCCTTCAATTGTACAGTGTGGATACACCCCAAGATTGTTGCGGGACAGGAAGGAGAGACTTTAAACCCACCCCTCATCCCAGCAGTCCCATTGCAGACAGCTGTTTCCCTGTTGCCACTTTAGCTAGAGAGGTAGTTTGTGTGTGTATGACAGTATATGTGTTGTGAAGGAAAGGGTTTTTTTCTTCTCCCACTCAATGCTGTCTTCTGCCCTCAATTAAGAGATGGGAACTCCCCCATCTCCCACTTGAGGAAATCTTGCTGCCACCACCTACTGACTTCAACTCCCCTTTCTTGTGACTCAGTAGGAAGCTACTGGGGAAGACTGTCTGAACTCAAAGGCTGAATCTATCTACAAGTGCAACTGATAGGCATGTGGAGAAGAGAGTGTGGACAGAAAGTTTTTTAAGGGGAGCTTTTATTCTAAGTAGGCAATATAATGACAAAAGATGTTTTATTCATGAAGGCTACTTCCTTCAGGCATTACTTAGCAGTTACAAAGTTATAGATAAGCCTAGAGTTTTAAAAGAACAAAAACCCCTAATGCAACTAGCTAAGAACATTCCTAATCTACTCACATTATTATCCAGATGCGGCGATGAGGTGGAAGGAAAAGGAGGCTGGGAGTTTGGGCTCTTTGGCCTAACCTGCAACCAGACTTCTGTCTCTGGTTGATATTCCTTTGTCTCTCTCTGCCTCATGGTCTCTGAGGCCTTTTTAAAACTTCTTGACCAAAGCACCTCGAAGCTTTTCACCTTTTCCCACATCTGGTCTTGCTGCCCGGCCATCAACTCTCATGATCTCTGAGGTCCTCTGTGACACTGACCCCCAATAAAAGTAACCTAAACTGATACCTCATTGACTCTTATTTACCTGGAGAGAGAACTATCCCCCTTCAGCTATGTTGCCTAGATAATGGGGAGAGCCCATTATCACATGTGTGGAAGCTCATTCTTAGAATAAGTAACAATACTGTTTAAGGAAAAGAAAAGCTGTGTATTATTAGCAATTGTATCTAGAGATATAGTTAGGACACTGTCATTAGGTATATTCTTTGGAAAGAGTTCAAACTGAGAGGATAAAAAGCGAAGTCATTTAGAGAATAGCAGTCTAGGTAAGGGACAGATTAAAAAGCCCCCACCTGGAATACCATGTCCAGTAATCAGAAACACTCTTAAGTATCTGTTTCTGCTAATATCCCCCCTGTTCTTCGTAGATGTTTAGTTGTATTCCATTTCCAAAATATATACTCTGTGTGTATGTGTTTGGTTCATGGTCCCTTTTAGCTCTGACTCTGCCCCCAATAAGTAACCTAGTATCAAAGGTTGCCCTTGATCCAAGAAAGGTTACCTGTTCTGGTTGCCACAATGGGTAGATTTGTATTGTGTTGTTATCGTTTGATTTTCCTGACATGATGTGAAGAGCACATATCTCTAAGAGTAGTAATTTATTTCCCCAAGAAAACAAGCATCAGTTGTTATGTACCTTAATATCAACTCCAACTTATAATGATTTCATCAGAGGGTTTTCTTAGCAAGATTTATTCAGAGAGATGTTACCTTCTGCTAAGGCTGAGAGAGAGTGATTTACCCATGATCACCCAGCACATTTCCATGGCTGAGCAAAGATTAAAACCCTTGTCTCCTGGAGTCCTTGCCCAACATTCAAACCATTACATTATGCTGGGATCTGCTACTCCGAAATTCAAATTATTAGTTCTTTTCAGGCTTCAGAAGAAAAATAGAAATCCAAGGTTTCAGAACATAAAGTACTGATCCCATGTTGACATTTTTCTCCTTTTGTCCACTGTTCTATGGGAAGGCCCTAACCTTGCCAACTTCTGTGATTTGATTTCCTATTACATGCTAAACTCAAAAACTCCCTCTCCTTCTCTGATTGATTTCCTCTGCCATAGTTGGAAAGCACTTTTTTCCATTTCTGTGAACCATTTTTCCACCTCTGTGAACCATTTTCTGAAAGTAGACAAGAAGCGTTATAAAACATCCTCATTGATATGTTTTGTTTTCTGGTTGCTTTAGTGTGAGTTGATATGTTTTGTTTTCTGGTTGCTTTAGTGTGAGTTTGCATGCAAAACTTTTGTTTTTGTGATGGTAAATCCTTCAGTACTTATTAGCTGAGCTTACGTGTGAAAAGGATCTAGGGGTTTTAGTGGACCACAAAGTTACCACAGTTTCTAGGCCGGACTTGAGGGATACTAGATATCACTTTGATATCAATAATTTGGCCTTCTCTACCTATTCCTCTCCACGTGCTGCGAGGCCCCCGGACAAGCACGCACACAGGCATGGCCGCTAATTGCTGTAATATTCCACACAAATACAGGCAGGCCAGAAATAGCCGTCCCGCCGCTTCAAGAGACCTCAAGGAAAGTACCCTATTATGTATGCACGATACTTACAAAGGACTCCCTGCCCCGAGCAGGCAGCTTGATTAGACAAGTACTCATCTGTCTAGCACTCCACATCTGCATACTGGCTACCCTATTGATAATTCGGACTTAATCATGCTAAATTCTGACCTTTCGGAGGCTTTGTCTCCAGCCCAAAATTCATTGTTTCCCCCAAGTACGGAGCTAGCCTGTGGCCACATTTTCCCTATAGGAACCCCTGACTTTGAGCACTTCTTTGGATTGCTCGGATCGCTCCTGACTTCCATCCTGCCTTGCTGGCGCTTTGCTTGGTGAGCCTTCCCCTCAATCTCACGTACTGAGATCTTAATACCTACGAACTCTTATCTTCAGACTACCCAGGCTCCAGGACAGGTGTAGTATTACCCAAACCAACAATCTCCTCTAAATATCCCTCTATCCCACTCCAACCTTTATTTCTATAGTTATCTGTGTGAGTGTGCTGCATACACTGTTCGATTGTATTTTAATAAAAACAATTATTATTTCACTTCTGTTTGCTCCTTGACTCAGCCTGACCCCGTAAGACATTGAGTAAAAGATCTCACTCCATTGCCCTGCCCCTCGAATTGCTAGCTTGTGCTCTTGACTAATTTCCCCAACTTGTGTAATTTGAAGTGCACTTAGGTGTCCCTTATGGGACCCCCAGAAATCAGGGTAACAACAAGCTGAACATGAGTCGGGAGTGTGATGTGGCAGCTATGAAAGCCAATGCAGTTCTGGGCTGCATCAACAAGAGTACAGTGTCTAGGTCAAGGTAACTGATATACCACTCTATTCTGCTTTGGTTAGACCCTACCTAGAATACCATGTCCAGTTCTGGGCACCACAGTTCAGGAAGGAGATTGACAAGCTGGAACGTGTCCAGAGGAGGGTGACCAAAATGGTAAAAAGTCTGGAAACCATGCCCTATGAGGAGTAGCTTGGGGAGCTGGGTATGTTTAGTCTGGAGAAGAAAAGGTTAAGATGACATGATAGCAATGTTTAAATATTTGAAAGGATGTTATATGGAAGATGGAGCAAGTCCATTTTCTGCTGCTCCAGATACTATGAAACAGAACAATAACTTCAAACTTCAGGAAAAGAGATTCCATCTGAACATTAGGAAGAACTTCCTGACAGTAACAGCTGTTCAACAGTGGAATACACTGCCTCAGAGTCTAGTGGACTCTCCTTTGGAGGTGTTTAAACAGAAACTGGATGGCCATCTGTTGGGAATGCTTTGCTGGTCAGGAATGTTTCCATGGCAGAAGGTTAGACTCGATGGCCTTTGTGATCTCTTCCAGCTCTATGATTCTATGATTTTTCCATGTTGCATTATATCCATGAGCATTCATGATCAAGAAGCAAAACTGTCCAAAGGCCTGTAAAATGCCTAGCTTCTATAAAGGAAGGGAAATCAATTCCACTTGGATGAAAACTAGACAGAAGCATGGTATTGACAGGATGGCTGGTCACTAAGAAGAGTTAAGAGACACTGAAAAGTACAAGAAGAGAATGAATTAGAAGATTAAACCAAGTGAAGAGTTGCTGTAGGAGAAGGAGGATTTTGTTACATAGAGGATGTTTGACTCAAGACAGTCTAGGAGTTAGGACCAGTCTGTTTTTTCAGCCTGTTACTGCCCACTTCTGTTTTCCCGCTCATGTTATGTGTGTGAATGTGTTTGTTTCCTGGCATATTGTAATTTTTTATTGTTTTATTGTTTTATCTGACCAACTTTTATGAGCTATACTGTAGCTTTACAATATCTTTTATACCACAAAATAGAAGATGTAATAAAAACAAGACAACCAAATGACAACCGCCTTTTTTCTGCCAAACACAAAACTCTTGCTCATTGTTAAATGTTCTGAGCACTATGACTAGGGTGAAAGGGAAAGATAAAGATTAACACAAATAGATGTGTAATTAAATATATAAAGATCACACGTGTGTGAGAGTACAACGCCCCTCTAGTATTATGGATTGTACATACTTTTCCTTACAGAACTCAAAAAAGTCCATTGATTTTATAGGCCATCAAGTCCAATCCCCTTCCTTCTCAATGCATGAACTCCAGCCAGAACAAGCCTATCAGGTGGCTGCCCAGTCTCTGTTTGACAATGTCTAGACAAAGAGACACCATCACTTTTCTAATTCATTGGTTCCATTGCCAAACTGTTCTTGCCATCAAGAAGTTCCTTCCAATGTCCAATCAAAATTACTGACTGCATCCTGAAAACATTAGCAGCAGAGAACAAACCTACACCCACCTCTCTGTGACAGCCCCTTAGATATTTAAAGAGTGCAATCATAATTCTTCTCTTCACATTTCATGTTCATTTAATCACCTTCCTGAATCTAGTGATCATACCTAATGTATGTATTTTAAAGGAAATATGTTTGAGATGGACTATGACCAGTAAGACCCAGCATGGCCTAGTAGTTTCAGCATTGAACTATGACTCTGGAGACCGGGTTTCGAGTTCCCGATCAGATGTTGGAACCCCTTTGATGACTTTGAGTATGTCAGACTCTCTCAGCCTCAGAGGAGGGCAAAGGCAAACCCCCTCTGAACAAATCTTGCCAAGAAAATCCCAGGATAGGCTTGCCGTAGAGTTGCCATAAATCACAAATGGCTTGAAGGCACACAACAAGAACATAACATACGGTATTAGGTTTACTTGAGCTAACAAAGTTATTCTATGACTCAGAAGTTCATTGTGTTAACTTATTACCTCTTAAAACAGCTCATTCTCTGCATTTGTCTAGAGAAAAAATCTAGATAAGAAGATCATCATGATACACAAATTCTCCAGCTTAAGCATAAATAGATATGAAAAGAACTCAATTGCACAAAGTAATAAAATCCTAAGAGCAGAAGAAGGAAGGCAATTTCTGTGAATGTGTTGGGTTTTATTCTTACCCAAGGGAGATGGCAAAGCACAAGCTAGAATTTGAAATTAACTTAAAGGCAAACCTTAGAAAAATTATTTTGAACTACAACTCCAAGAATTCCCCAGCTCAAATAGTCAGTAGCCATTCTGATTGCTAGATTCTCTGAATTATAATCCAAAAAATCTTATCGTAAAATTCTCTCCAGCAGGTTTATCCAGATGATTTTTAAATTATCAGTTTTAAAATTTGTATTGAGTGTTTTTAATATATATTAAATTGATATGCTCTTCAAACAGTTTTATATGCTTTTTAAATAGTATTGTATGATAACCTTCCCAAACTCAGGATTGTACTGATTTCTTAGTTATTCCGTTTCCATCCACAGTATTATCCTCTTGGAAGATTACAATCACCAAGTTCTCAGGAAAAAAAAATAGTTCCCCCTCCCCCAGAAAAATCAGCAAGCAAAAATGCAATTCAAGTTGTTATTTCACAGATAGAATTTTAGTTCTTTCGGAAAAGAATCTGAAGGAACAAAACAACAAGATCTCTCTTGATTTCTCTCTCTCTCTCACACACACACACACACACGCACTATCCAACACATTCCCTTTTCCCTGGATTGGCCATAGTTAATTGACAGCTCCTGACTTTCTTAGAGGGACATTTTTAATTTCTCTGCTCAATGAGCTAATGGAGCTTGAGTAGCAATTTCCGCTTTGCTTTACTCCCTGAGCACTGAGATGCACACAGAGCCCTTTGCAGAGGGGCTGCCAGGAGCCTCCTGCATGAATGGTAGAAGAACACTGTGCCTGCTTATAGCTCTATACATTCAAGTCTGAGGAAAGCTAAGGGGAAAAAGAAGCATTCCAGAAGCAAGGAAGTTTGAAAGGCTGAAAAACCTCAAAAGGTGTCACACTGCAGATAATAGTAAAAGTGTTTCATTAACACAGGCCTTTGCCTTTAAAGAAAGAAAGAAAGAAAGAAAGAAAGAAAGAAAGAAAGAAAGAAAGAAAGAAACTAAGTAAGTTGAAAGCAAGCAAGCATAACGAGCATACTGGAATGGAAAGGAATTCAAACTTTACTTCCTTTCCTTTTGACTGAAATAATATGCATTTTAGCTGTACAGCAAAACTACAGGAGATTCCAGAGAAGAATCCGCTACTGAGCAAAGCACTAGGAAAGAAGGGCTGACAAGCAGCTGTAAAACTGGCCTGTCTTTGCAAGCTATCTTGAGATTTTTCACTGAACAGGTATGGTTCTAACATTTATCTGAAACAAGTACTGTTTGATAGAAAAAGTAGGCCTCCAATGCCATCACTTGCTTGCTTGCTTTCTCCTGTACAATTTTTTACATTTTTTGCCCGATGAAGACACCAATGGAGGTTTGAAAGCTTGCATGATGTGTTTTGTGTATTTTGGCTAGCCAATAAAGGTATCACTCTTTGGGTGATTTTGGATTTTGTTTCAGGTTGCTGTATGGCCAACATGACCTACTCTTGAATATTCTTTTCAGATATTGAGAGATACATAATGAGTATGACATCTAACCAAAACAAGCACAGAAATTTCCAAGGTTCCTATAATGGTTTGTAGGTCATTGTTATAGGTCTAGAGGATTCTCAATGCAGGCAGAGGCCACTCATCTTTTTGGAGGGGGCGTGTGGGGACCAAGGCAATGGACAAGAAAAATGAAACTCCATTAGCAGCAATAAAGTAACTCCTCTTGGGATCCAGGGTGTAACATTTTGGATTTTGTTTCATTTTGCTCTATGGTCAAGATTGGCTACCCAGAATATGTTACACATATAAACACAGCTAGATATACCTATACAACAAACTATCTGTTTATCCATCAGTTTATGCTGTACTCAAATCACATAGCAGCCTTTACTATCCAAACCTAATGGCTTACTCTGATTCTGTTTTCTTTTGGTTGGGAATGGGAATGGGAATGGAAATTTAAAAAAAACAAAAAACAAAATTAAACTACCATTAACTATAGAGAATTTTTCATACTTTAGTAATCTACCTTTTACTTGACCAATCCATCATTTAAGCAAACTTGCACATTACCAAAACTCTGCCATAGAGGGTTTGAGATGGGGAACAAAATATGATATGATACACAGTATTGTAAAGAAAAGTGATTCTTAGTTCAATGTATGTACACTGAAATGTGTGCTTATTTCATAATAACAGTAAGGCCCATATAACGACATATATAATTCCATGAATCGATCTGTTGACATCTTTTTCTTATTTAAAAGCACCTGTCGGTGAGTGGTCACTATGCTGGAAGGAGGGGAGTCAAGTCTTTCCGTATACCACACCTGCCTTCCTGATCATCCCTGAAACTATTTGCCCACAGGTAGAGAAATGGACAGATGTCCATGTGGAATCTGTTCTTCCTCAATGTGACTGAAGGTTGAAGGAAAGAGAAAATGGCACATGGAAGCAGGATTAAAGTTTAATCTTCAATCCACCTCCACTCCTCACTAAGGACAGTATTATAATTATCATCAGGGTCCCCTTACCCTACTTTTAGCAAAATTTAAAAAAACAACAACTGAAGATTGATTCAGTCATCTCCCATATTCAACTGAGTTTGGTCTTAACATATCAGAACAAATTTATCCAGAAATAAATAAATTCTCTGATCCACTCCTTTAAGTTTGCCTCAGCAAACTTAAAAAATAGATTCAATTATGATGCAAGCCGTGCTTCACATCACAAGCCACCCAAAGTAGATTAATCAAGCTTTAATTGAGTAATCTATAGGTTAATGTTACATTTTAGAAAACAAGTTTCTCAGCATAAATATTACCCTTAACAGAGATCTCATAGCAACTGTAACAACTATTATCTTCACTTTTCAGTTTTTTTCTTCTGTTCTACCAATTTCCACCCTTATGGGGAAGGAATATATCTGTACTCCATATATATTAGATCACTTGTCATTGTTTAACTGGCTAAGACTGATAGAAGTTGAAGTTCAAAAACCTGGAGGGTGCCAGATGCAAATGGCTACTATAATGGATGTTTAAGATAAAAGTTAAAAAGATGGGGAAATTAAGCTCGAGCACTCTCTTAAGCTAACGAGAGGCAGGGTAACTTCAGCTAGGATCTTTTACCCTATGTCTACTGCTTCAGGCCAGAGAGCGTAGCCAGACAAGTTTTAAAGTAACAAAAATAACATTTATTGAGAACAAACATAAAAGACGCCACATGCACACAACTAACTAGAAGTAGAAACGGAGAGCTTTGGGGAATGGGTAATACGACACCTGGTCTCGTAGTCCTGGAGAGAAGCTGGGGTTGCAGGGAAAGGAAGCTCAGTGCGGCTCGCTGAGGGGACAACTTCACTGGACAGAGCAGCAGGGTGATCCAAGCTGTCCAAGCAAGTGATCCAAGAAGTCCGAGGAGGACTTTAAAATGAGGACTTTTATAGGGTGGATTGTACCTACAAGCTATGCCATGCCTGGTGAGAACAAAGGAAATTTGTAGCTGGACAAAGGAGGTGGAAAAGGTCAGGTTTTGCATGATGGGCTTAGCGCTCGATGACAATAGTATGGCCAGTACGTAAATGGCTCGGCATAAAGGAATGGCTCGGCTCTTGGCCGTGCATCTTTGTAAAGATTCGCGCTAAGCAAAGCCGGTTTGCAAGAAGGTTTTTTCCTAAAGCATCGGAGAGGCTTAAGTTGCCTGCCTGCCTGAGATCTGGAATGTATAACCATTAACGGCTGTGCCTAATACGTGCTTGCCCAGTGGACCTCTGCAAACACGTGGAGTAGGGTGGCAGAGAAAGGTCAAGTAAAGGCCAAATTATTTGATATCAAAAGGATATCTAGTGCTCTCACCAGACATATCACAACCGTGATAACATCCTAACAGCCCTATGAATTAGATTATTCTGAGACATGTAATATTTATTAGGCAAAGCAGGTGGGCATGTAGTTACCTTACATGTAAGAGAAAGCTATAATTTGGAGCAGGGTCTGACAAAGGCATTTTGATTTTACAACATTGTATTACATAATATATTTATTGTTAATCATGCTTTGGACACACATACACAGTACTGCATTGGGTAACAGAATATTTGTATTGTATTGGTCTTTTTTTTTTTTTTAGGCTTTCTTAAACTCAATACATAAATTCTAAGATTTCTTTGCATTAAAACAGTTGTTTTGCACATTCTTCCTTATTAACAATTTTTACATTTGATCATGCTCTTTAGCCTTGTTGTTGTGTGCCTTCAAGCAGTGGCAGAGCTTGAAGTGCACGGGGGGGGTGGAGGGACAGAGGCATGGCTACAGCATATAGGGGCATGGCTATAGCACACAAGGGTGAGGCCATGGTGTATGGAGTGGGGCTATAGTGCTTGGGGGTGTGGGCTGTGGTGCATGGGGCTACGGCACACAGGGGTGGAGCTACAGCACTTGGGGAGGGCAAGCAATGAGCCATGGCACCCAAAAAAAATTGCCACCAGCGGTGCACCGCTCCCATCACCTGTCATGCCCTGCTTCCAGAGCATGGACTTTGACTCAGAGTCTGGAGCAGAGGGCACACCAGAGGCTGAAACAGAAGGCATGCCAGGGCCTGCAGTACAGAGAGAGGTTACAGTGCCAGAAACAGAACAGGGGATGGTGCCATCTCCAACAGAGAGTCCTGCCTCTTCAGATATGGAAGAACACTTACCTAGACTCTTTTGCACAGCACAGGCAGCAAAGAGAGCCCAGTATCACTCTCTCAGAATTTATAACTGGCAACAATCAATCAAGGCACAGCTGTGCTAGGCTTTGGGTCTATTTAGCTGGCATCCTTCCCTTCCAGGAGTTCTCAGAGCTTGCCTGACCTGCTACTTGCAGGATGCCTTGACAAATGTTCGGATTGACCTTGGACACTCCCTTGCCGTGAAACATTGCTGGACCTTGTTTATGTTGGATTTTATCTTTGCTCATTGCCTGGAAGTAAGTAACAAGCTAGGATATATTTAGTTTGTTTGTTTGATTTATCAGTTGTGCCAGGATGGAGATAGGATATCACCTCCCCGTCCCTATGCCACTGCCTTCAAGTCATTTCCAACTTACAGCAATTCTAAGTGAACCAATCATAGGGTTTCCTGGAGTTGTGTGTGTTTGATGCACCCAAGGTCACCCAGTAGGTTTCCATGACTGAGCAGAAAATCAAATTCTGGCCTCTATGGTCATAGTCCAATGCTCAAACCACTACACCTCACTACACTGGCTGTGTCTTGGCCAACTCTTTTTAACCACACTCTGACACTGCTTGGCCACCCGTGTCCCTCTTTTCAAGTGTAAAATATTGAAAGCTATGGCACTCCTTTATCATGTCTTTGTTAAAGGGAATTTTTAAAAAGTGTAAAGAAACCCTGGTATTTTGTGCAGAAACAACACTTGAGCGTAGCATTAAGTAGGCATTTGTGACTTTTTTCTTTCACCATTATTTCTTTCTTTATAAGCTCCATAAACAGCGTACTTGCCCAACAGGTTACACACATTCACTGGCTCTTGTTTTCTGGATATGATACTATGTCACCTAATATCTTTACTAACAGGTACAGATGCCACACCCAACCGCACACCTTTCTCCACATCCTCCATCTTTTCCTTTCCAGGAAGTCCTTGGGTAGGCCTCACCTGACGGGTCTGTCAGAGGCGGCCCTGCCCTTCTCAGAAGCCAAATTGAAAGGCTCTTTGTTCTGCAGAGCAATTATATCTGAGAGTAGGAATAAAAATGTGTTGAAAACTCCTTACTGAAAGGCAGCCTCTGACTGCCTGTGAAGGGTTTGAAACAAATAACCCAGTTCAAACATAAACAGTGAACACTTTGTTTTCCTTTGCCACGCTGAAGCTCTTTCGGACTGGTTTCCTTGCTGATTCTCTGGAGCCAATTTCAAGACTTAACCTGAAATAATCAGTTGTGATAAAACAGACCTTGTACTTTGAAGGAAAAAAAAAATCAATAACAAGGCAAAAAACATCTTGAAACATTCTTGTTCATATGCCACTGGGAACCAAGCTGTATGAGAGATTATACAAACACATTCCTTCTCATCTCCAGGCCTTACCTGTTTCATAGGGACAAAAGCTATGTTCTCACTGCACCAAAAGTATGCATCTCACACTGAAGTAGGTTGTGTTTTAAAAGCAGCTATTTGGCAGGTAAACTATTAGGGCATATTCACGTGTCACACTATTTTTTTAATGTTAGTCAAAGGTTCATCATTTGGCTATGAATTGTCCAGCATATGATCTAAACAAACCATTTCTGTCTGTTTCCAGCCCCTTTTGTCAGCTCCTGATACAAGGGGGAAAGTGGAGAAATAAGACAGAAACAAGCCACAACGCTGGGTCCGGACATAACACCAGGCCAAAGCTTAGTTATGCCACAGATCATAAGACAACATCAACCCATGGCTTCACATTGTGGTTTGTAGATGGCCAACAAAGAATTGTTTGCCCTGGGGATAGGATTAAACACAATAACAAGCCTGAATTCAACCAACCACAATCTGGCTTACTGTTACATATGAATCTAGCTCTTACTCTAAATGTTTTGTTTATACACAAAGTTAAAAGGGCAGAAAGCTGACAAAATTATCAGCTGCAATTTCCCCATACGTAATTACACTCCCTTTGCCCTATACTGCCTTTTGTTTATCACCTACTCACATTCTTCTGCAGTTTTTCTTTATAATTAATTTTATTATGATTACATCGTATAAAAAAACTTTTCTCATTGTACATTTTACCGAACTATTACAGCATCTTCCACACCTCTCTGGATTTCAATACTGTTACTTCATTGACATATCAACATTTATGCATCGCATTATATTTGTTAACATACAAGATAGATCCTGCTCTTCATCCCTACTTTACATGTTCCATGATATTCCACTGATTTTTATTTCTAGCTACTCATGCTACCATGAATCAAGAATTGTTGCCTGTCAATACCCAACCCATTTCCAGAACAATTTGCCATTCTTTGTTAATGTCATCATCTGATTTTCCTTTTAATCTCTGAGAGACTATATTTGCATTTCGATTTTCAATTAAAGTTGCCCACCATTGCTCTATTGTAGGTATCTGCTCAGTTTTGCATAGCCTTGCGTACTCAATACAGACCGTCGTAATCATACACGGCATTATTGTCCAATATTTCTTTGCAACAGTTCCATCTAACATATGTGTCATATTTAATAAGCACAGTTCAGGTTTTATTTGAACCCTCAAAATTTTACGTATCATATTATGTATATCATTCCAATATTTTTTAGCCTTAGGACATGACCACCACATATGAAATAGTGTTCCAGCATTCTCATGACACTTCCAGCAATGCCCTGTTCCTGTATTATATATCTTCTTTAATTTTTCTGGTGTCATGTACCATCTATGAAAAAGCTTGTAATAGTTCTTTTTTAGGTTCTTAGCTGCAGTAAATTTTTGTGTCCATTGCCAGCTCTGTTCCCAGTGTTCTAATTGAATTGGATGTCCGACATTTTGAGCCCATGATATCATTGCTGATTGACTGTCTCATCATCTCTTTCACATTCTTCTCCAGTTTTGACCATCTGCAGCGCATGGTCTCTCCAAAGTGTGTGTTCTTGGCCCTGCATGGGGCCTTGACATTACCCCTAATTCCCCTTTGCTTATTATTCCACTGCTGACTTATCCTTCATGCTCACATTCTGCAGATCCAGCCCCATGCCAAGCCTTAGTACAAAACAATCACTACCTCCTGCTGCTGCCTCTACAGCCTTGGGCAGAAAAGCCCTCAACCTGTCGCCAATGGGCAATCAGTTGCCAAGAAACCTCCTGTGGCTTTGAGCAGGGTTACTCACATGAACCATATTGCCGGGGTATAGAAGGGATGTCTGCCCAATTGGAGCAACTGGATAGAAGGGCTGCCGCTTGCAAATGCAATTCTACCAGGGCTGCTGCAAAGAAATGTGATCCCAAGGGACTATCCCCTGGAGTCATGCTCACATTCACACTACTTGATGCTCTACCAGCCCCTGCACTTCCATCCCCTGCCTCCTTGCCAGCTACTTTACACCTTACTGTCACCATAAACCAAGCAGCTGATTCTTATTCCACTTAGCCTGGTTTGGCTGATTTATTGTGTTTGGTACAGGGGCTAGTGGTGGTCATTATGCCCTCCACATCACCATTGGTGGTGGCAGTAGTCTTATCCACTTCAGTAGCCTCAGGGCCATCATCTAAATCTGACATTACTGACCTTTGCCATCTCCTCCAGGGTATACTTGAGTGGCTCTCAGGGTGTTTCCTCTAGCAGGGCTGCCACTGCAGACAGGCCAGTTTCAGGCCTAGGTTCACCTTCCTCCACAATGACAGTTGCCACACTGCCCCTGCTAGTTGTGGTCCCCTCTGTGTCACACTTGGAGCTGCTCTCACTGCACCCGATCTATCATCAGCAGACAGAAACCCTACCTCAAATGACCTCAGATGGGCAGTGGTGTCAGGAACACAATAACCCACAGGAGGCTCAGGGCAATCCCGCTACAGATATGTCAGTCAGAGCAGATATTACCCACATCACATGGTCTAGCACTGTCTAGGTATCAGGCACTCAGATTTCAGGTTCTGGGGAAATTGGTATGATACCCACTGCTCTCTCTTCACAGCTGCACTGATGGCCATGATGATAAGGACTGATCCTCCCCCCTGCACCCACCCCTTACTCCACCCCGTCACAACCTCCCTCTTTACCTGAATGTTCCTTGCACTGTAATCCATATAGCTTGCTCTGATTGTCATTAGGGGATCACCTTCTGCCTATTCTCCAAGAAAATATCTGGAAAGAGAAGTGCATTGCGGTCTTCCTGCTTTTTCTGAATTCTTACACCTAGAGTTTTAGTCAAGGATGGTGTTTTGCTGAACCTTCCCAGGGAGTTTGAGCAGTTCAAACATCCCAAAATAGAGATAAATTTTATCAATCAGCGGTCTGGTTGGTTGGACCATTTACATGGGGGTAATATTTGACAAGCAATTTCACAGGCTTTGGTCAAGTACCAGGACATCACCCTCTGAGCATATAAGGGTCCCGAGGATTCTACTTGGCTGCAATACAATAAGCAATTTCATATGTGAGCAGCCCTAGACCCCACTCTTCACTGGGACTGTAAACAGGATGAGCTATGGTCTGACATCATGATCAGATCGTGGGTCTCCCTTCTCAATTGTTGTGACAGCAATTTCATGCCAGTGGGCAACCAGTCAAAAGGCACTTATGTAAGGCCTACCTCCACTAACAAAAAAAGTCCTGGAGTGCGCTTGGATTTCAACACAGGTAAGTGTCAAACGCAGGTATGCAGGTACAACCACCATTGCAGCACCTGTGGAGGACAACACTTAAGTGCATCGTGTTCTGGAGGTAAAAGACTTCTAGAATTGGGCTTCAGCCAGCCCTATTCCAGAACAGCTCAAGGGAGACAGCAGAGAGGAAAAGGCTGCAACTCCAGTTAAGCTCTCAGCTGTGCTTAAGACACATCCATCCAAATTCCCCTATATTGCAGGAGAAAGCAAAGGTTGATAATATCAAAAGCCACATTCCTTCAAGGGGAATCTGTTGGGGGGGGGTGCATGGGTCTGAAGCCAACATTGAATGCAATCCCCCCCCCCAAAAAAAAACACAAGTCTTTCTTCCCTGCTCTGTTACTCCTTTCTTTTTCCACCATCCTCCTCTTCCTTCCTGCCAAGTGGACTTCTACAGGTGAAGAAGATCATTTCCAGAGACTTTTGAAATTAGACCAAAAGACACATGTGGCTTTAGATTGCCCACCCTAGGTGTATAAGGAAATAAGAAATAGTAATATCATTTTGTTATGGCATATGGCCAAGACTGAACAAAGAAACACCATTCATCCAAGCTTGATACTCCTATGTTGAGTGTGCAGCCAATAATAGGTGGAAAGAGGTTGCATTTACATGTCCCTTATCTTCAGACGGTAAAGGTAGATTAAAGGGAAGTGTTTGAAAGAGACTGTTCCTAGCATGAATAAACACAAAGTTGTTTATCAGGAAGACTAATATTTGGCTGACAAAAGCAGCATTTTTGTTGAGCCAAATTTGTTGAAATATAAACTTAGGGGAAGAACAATCTAAACCTGTCATATAATATGACCTAAATATAAAATCTTTCTCTCTTCCACTCACAAACCCTGAGCAGCTGTTTGATGTATGAATGAAAAGAGTGGGAACTGTCTCAGACTCTATTCACCTTCCCCCCCACCATATGTCAACAACATAGTAGAACAAGAGATCCCAGCCCTTAGGGGCTGGTGGGCAAATTTAGAATTTTGAGAGTGTTGTGGGCACTCTCTTAAAATAGCTGCCATGGGGAGGGAATGTTTGTCCAACCACAAAGTAACTTCCTATTATGGGCATGGCCAATCACAAAATAGCAATTTCCTACAAGGCAAACTAAAGTTCTCCCTCCACATTCATGGGTTTGCCCTTTGCAAATTTGATTATTTGCAAGGTGCCTGCTTGGCTCCCTCCATTCTCCCCCTCCCATTCCCTGGCTTTTTGCACAGGCACACTGCCTTCCTTCTCTGTGCCTCAGCAAAAAGCAAGCAAATGAGAGAGGGAAAGGTTCACATGCATGCAACCCTTTCCCCTCTCTTCTCCTGCCTCTCACCTACATGAGCAGGAAGAAGGCAGGACATGCAAGCAACAGGCGGGCGAGTAGAAAATGTTTTCCCTTCCACTTGCTTGCCTCTCACCCATGCAGGCAGGAAAAAGGCAGTGCACATGAGCAATGGGCAGACAAATGGAGTTGGGGGAAATGTTTTTCCTTCCACTTGGTTGCCCCCTGCTTGTGTGGGCATAAAAAAGGCAGGGCATGTGGGCAGGAGAATGGAGGGAGGAGCCCCTGGAGGGAATAGGGGAGCACTCGGGAATAGGGGAGCACTTGAAAACTGCCACTCTAGGACAAGAATATGTGTAAATACAGGCAAAATGCTGGGGATACAATCAATACAGTAAAGGGTGACAACAAGCAAACAGAAGGAATCCGAGACTGGAAGCATGGCTAATGGCCATACTAGATGGACAGTTCTATGAGTTGTAATCCCAAATTTTAACTTTTCCAAATTCTGAAAGAAATTACTTACATCTGAAAATATAACTGTAACTTCACTATTTAAAACCTTTTTAACTAAAACAAAACAAAACAAAAAAGCCCTCAGAGTTTTGCCTTGTTTGGGGACCATCTTTTTTTCCAAACAGGAAGTAAGCCAATTTATTTCCTCTTAGAAAAGGGCCACTTCCTTGTTTAAATACCCCAGGAGGTAAAAAAAAAATGTACAGGGCTTACCTTCATCTTCTAAGGAAAGGAACATCTTTAAGAGTTTGAAAAAAGATGCTCCCTAAGAAAAATAAAGCTGGAGGGTTCTCAGGCAGGGCAGGGGGCTTCAGGACTTTAAAAACATTCTTTATGGGTTACATGCAGCTCATGACCTTTACTTTCCCCATCCCTGCTCTCCCTACTGTTCAATCTAGCCCTGAGAAATATAGTAAGAATCTAAACAGAAATACTGTGAATGTAGATGCATTTCAATAAAGCACTTTGCTAATCTAACAAAGACTATAGAAAGTAGATTGTAACAGCAGGAGCAGCATAATCTTTTGTGTGAAATGAAATAAAAATTATTCCACTTTCAACATCCTATGGAATCCTGGGGTTTGTAGTTTGCTAAGGCCAAAGAGCTCTCTGGCTGATTATTCTAAAGGCCCATCCCTAAACTGCAAACCCCACGATTCCATAGGATGTTGAAAGTGGAATAATAGCACTATAATAGTGTAGTGCGGAAAGGCCCATATACAAGTAATAAGTGGTATGTTAGGAATCGTTTAATAAAGGTGAGCAACTCTAACGTACTAGTGTTTTATTGTTAATTTGTTTTAATATAACGAAGTATTAAAATTCTACTTTCACTTTTTATTATAGAGTCCAAAAAATACAAGTACTGTATAAATTCAGTTTCTATGAAATGTTTTGATATAGGAGAGCGTTCAGCTGCGCCACACCCTGCTTACAACTGGAGCAAGTTTGACATTGTGCTGTGTTGTTTGTGTAGGCCAGCACTGAGAGGTCAAGGAAAGGCCCCGCAATTGTTTTATTGTCTTTCTGCAGAATCACCCCGGAATAACCCTCTATGAGATTGTCTCCTGAACTAGACAGAGCACAGAGACTTCAGGGTGGGGCTTGGCCTTGTGCCTACAAGTCCAAGGTAAATGTTTATCAACAAAATTTCATATTGGGGGAAGATACAGGCCAATGAGATCAAAATGGGCTTTTCCACATGTACAGACTGCTGTGTAATGATTAACCACAGTAAGAAACTAGCTGACACCACCTAGCACTTGGTATAAATCACATGAAGACAAGCTAGGAGTTAGATTTCATTGTGTGGTTCTTCCCTGTTATAAAGAACTGTATTATCGTCCTTGTTTAAATCAGAGTATTTGTATGAAGTGGGGAAAAATATGTAGCATCCCAGATAAATTTATACATACTTCATTTGACTGGCCACATGATGAGGACAGGGAAGCTTCTGAATGAGACAGGGTTTTTTCCGACAGGAACATTTGGATGAATTCTTTACGATCTGAAAGATGGCTGTCACAGATGGGCAGTTGGTGAGGTTTACATGTCCTACTTGTGGGCTTATGGTAAGCCTTAGGACTAGATAAGCTGTATACAACCCAGGTGCAGCTCAAGATTTTTGTCCACCTACAGAACTTAAGACAGAAACAAATGACATTTAATTCTTCCATACAAAGAGATCCCTTTTACCTCTTCAAGAAACAAGCCAGCTACTTCCTCTCCTCCTGACTCTGCTTTTATTTGCCTTTGTGGCACAGATTAAACTTTGAAAAAAAGCTCCACCTCCTAGAGCATGGAGAGTAAAAGGGCAGTGTCAAAAACTGTTACTGCAGAAGAAGCCACAGTGTGACCTGCCTTGGCATGTTGGGCCCCTGTCCTGTGCATACTTTTTGTGCCATGCCATTGCTTTTTCACCTCCCTACCACCACATATATGTTTTTTCATTTCATAGCATCATAGAATCATAGAGTTGGAAGAGACCACACAGGCCATCGAGTCCAAGCCCCTGCTATGCAGGAACACCCATCAAGTCATTCGCAACAGATGGCCATCCAGCCTCTCCTCAAAAACCTCCAAAGAAGGAGACTCCACCACACTCCGAGGCAGCATATTCCCCTGCCAGACAGCTCTAACCATCAGGAGGTTCTTCCTGGGGTTCAGGTGGAATCTCCTTTCCTGCAGGTTGAGTCCATTGCTCCTTGTCCTAGTCTCTGGAGCAGTGGAAAACAAGCCTGCTCTCTCCTCGACATGACATCCCTTCAAATATTTAAACATGGCTATCATATCCCCTCTTAACCTTCTTTTCTGTAGACTAAACATACCCAGCTCCCTAAGCACTATGCAGTTCAAGTCCACTTTAAAAATAAATAATCATCAGAAGGAAGAGCAAGGATTGTAGGAACAGGCTGTGCAACCTTACTCAAAAGTAAATCCCTTTGATTTCTATGGATCTTACTTCCAAGAAAATACACATAGGATCAAACTACCAAACAACATTGCCGCCATCCTTTGTACAATATCTTCCATCCAAGAAAAAGCAATATTCCAGTCTGGGCAAAGCTTCATTCTGACAAACCTCAGTATAATGGAGCTGCAAAAGACACCGCAGTTATGCCAGAAAGGGAATGTTGGCACCCCTGGCCACACACACAAAGAAGATTAACAAGCAGTGTTAAGTCAAAGTTGTGGTCAGCACTACACAAGGGACTGTAATCTAGCTGAGCTTCATCAGATAATTTCAAACATGTTTTATTGGCATGAGAAGATATCCCACTAGTGCCAAAGTAAATAGGAAGTGAATGAGGCTGTGTGATCTCAGAGATATCTGCCAGGGAGTGTGGAAAAGTACTACTCTATGTGCTAAACTTGTGTAGGAAAAAACCCTCCACAAAGTCCTACTTTGCCACCTCATTATGATGTGGAGGTGATCCTGAGCTCTCAAAGACAGTGCCAGCAACTTCTTAAGTGTTAGCAAATTCCACCAAGATTTTGAGGCTTCAAGTAAGGCCCCTACAGTGGACTGTGTGACTGCTGTCTGAGGACTAGCATATATTGGCATATCTTAGTTATTACAAAATACATGTGTTCCCGGGCATTATTTAACAGAAAATTTGGGGCAGAAATAAAATGGAGAGAAATAGAGATAGGTTGGCATGCCACAAAAAAGAAGAGCCGTTCAACACATTTCAGCAAACTTTTTATTCAAAGCTAACATCATGCACATGTAAAATGAAACAACCTGGTCAGGTAAGACTTGTGTAAGTACACAAAAACATTTTGAACCTTCTAGAGACTACTTGAAGGCTTCTTTCAAAATGACTTTTTGTTTTACCAGCCTCCACTTTTCTTATGATTTCCATTTTAGTGACCAGACTTACACCATTTCCGCACTACAGTGTTAAAGTGCTGCTATTCCACTATCAACCTCCTATGGAATTCTGGGGTTTGTAGTTTAGGGAAGGGCACTTTGAATTCTCAGCCAAAGAGCTCTTTGGTCTCAGTAAACTGCAAACCCCAGAATTCCACAGGGCGTTGAAAGTAGAATAGCAGCAGTTTAACACTGTAGTGCGGAAATGGTCTTATAGATCTGTGCTTTAAAAAAAACATTTTGGGGCAGCTGTTGAGGCAGGCTTATGTGCTCTCCCCTGTTCTCTTTGTTTTGCTGTTCACATGTGTTCAGTAAGGGATTCTGGGGGCAACTGCTGTTTACCTTTGCTTCTTGTAGGCAGGCACACAAAGCTACAGTAGGATTGGCTAGAGTTCTCAGCTCATGCTTTGTTTACTGCAGACATGCTGCTGCAACCTGACCTCAAAAGCTTGTGTTTCTCTGGTCTTCTTTCACCATCCTCCCAATGCCAATGTAGCCATGCTGGTTAAGGGAATTCCGGGAGCTGAAGCCCAAAGAAGTAACTTTCCCAAACATTGGAGATGAATTTCTGAATAGGGCTAAGCCTAGGGTGGCCAATTTGTCCAAAGTGTGAATGTGCCCACTCCTACATAAACATACACATTTGGAAATACTACAATTCAAATATTAATATGATAACCTCTAGCTGGGACCCATTTGTCTACCTGCTTAAGTCAACTCTCTAGGTACGAACTGTTGATGACAGCCAACTTCAAGACCTCTGACTTTTCCCTTCTTGTCATTCCTTTGTTCATATTCCCTTAATGACATAATGTATGGTAAGTTATGCTACACAAAAGGAGCAAATTATTTACCATAGTGCTGTTAACACACCCTACATCCCCACTCTGCGAGATGTGCTATTTTCATAATTGAACATAATTATCAGTGGAAAACATGTTTGAAAGAATGCTGGCTGGAAGCATGTTGTCAGGTTAGGATGACTTCAGACATGGCCAGGTTATGAGTTCAGAAAAGATTAGGCAGGAAAACCTGATGCTAATGGGTTTGTGATCATCCTTTCAAGACCTAAAGCTACATGCACACTCAGATATAATAGAAGTCAAAACTACCCAGGTGAAGCAGTCAGGGATCCTACAGTGATCTTATCTTATGGAGACCATCCCTATTCACCTTATCCAACCAGACATGAAGAGAATGCCATGACTCCAATGAATGTTTTGTCACCTAGAGTTAAGACAATTAGTCCATTCTTGACTCCTTTGTCAGCCCAGTGAGAAGGCAATTGCCACTTTGTCCATGCACCCCCTTTCAGGTTAGGAAAAAGGGTAAAAAAGCCCCAGCTTCGACACCTGCAAATTGTAGTACATTGAGTGTGTGACACTGCGCATGACTCCTGTTCCTTTGTGCTACCCTCAGACACGTTCTGAACCACTCCATTTCAACTTTCTGCTTCAGGACTGGTAACTATCACCCTTCCCACCCAATCTCTTTCTATCCAACCTTTTTTGCCTCACTTTCCAATGCCTTGTGTAGTTCTTAAGAGTGTCTGATTTCTTGTGTGTTTGTTAATTCCAAATAAAATACTCCGTTTAACTTTCAACTGGAGTCCTTTCTACAGTTAGTACTGGTATACACAGGTGAAAAGATCCTGCTGTTACCCTCCTCTTGCAGGCCTCCTTTAAGCTATAATTCCCCAGATTCTAAGAAAATGCTGGCATTGCAGGTGGACCTCAAAGTCTCCCACTTCTTAAAGTAACCGCGCCACATAGTCTGATAACAGCAGCAGAAGTTAAGTTGTGCATATGATAACATTGTGCCTTGTGTTTACACACTGCACATTCACACTACAGTTGCATATTGTGCATTTCAGTCACACATTATGGTTGCTGTTGCACACTGCACAGCAACAAACAGCCATTAACGTTGCACACTGCACAGCAACAAACAGCCATTAATGTATTTTGCACAGTATTGCTATTCTGCATAGGGGTTGCATATGGCTGATGTAGCATATCTCTGCATGTGGATATTAACGCTATGTTGGATTACAGCCACTGTCTGGGAAGATTGGTGGGTAGCTTCAAAACCCTTATTCTCTTTTGGATCTTTCTGAGCACCCTAAAGGCACCAGATGCCATCTAATCTTGGAAACTAAGTAGAGTCTGCTCTGATTAGTACTTGGATGGGAGACTGGCAACAAATACCAGGCGCTGTAGGCTATATTTTAGAGGAAGGAACTAGAAAAACTACCTCTGAGTATTCCTTTCCTGAGAAAACTCAGTGAAATTCATGGGGTAGCCCTAAGCTAACAGGTGACTTGAAAATACACACACACACACACACGCACACACTTTTAAGATGACCTCAATCTAGGAAGCCCTTCCTTAAAAAGTACTTAATTACTTGCTGACTAAGTGCTGATTCAGAGCAAGTGTCAGGCTAGTCCTGAATTTAATTTATTTGATCCAAGGTTGGTTTATTTTTTCTCTCAGATGGAAGACTCTATAAAAAGCAGAATGAAACACATGCACGTAACACATCCTGTTTCTCAGGAGGGGGATGGAAAGGAGAATCCAGTGTTCGTTGTTATCTTTTCCCATTTGCAAAGGGCACAGCTCAGATGATGATCAAACAGCATACCAGCCTGGAAAGCACCCTCCCCTTCTTCCTGTTTTCTTGAATCACCCATGGGGTGGTTGGGTGGGGGACATTTATTTTCTCTTAAAGGTGGAGTGAAAAGATTTGTTTCTGAGCAAACTAGTTGTTATCTGCTATGAGCTGTCCTAGAAGCTATTCAGTGAGCTCTTATCCGCCATGATCAGGCTGACGCTGGGTTCCGGTGAGTGAAGTGCAAACACTTGATTTTCCCCCCTCCCGTCCAATGGGGGTGTATGATGATGTCACACGATCATTTTTGGTTTTCAATTGGAAACGCAAAAGTCATTTTTCTCAGCAAATCTTCCTGGGTTGGAATGCTGATAATGAACCTGGCCAGCAGGTGGCAGCATATTACAAAGCGAACAAGATATGTGTATGTGCCTTCCAGTCACCTATTGACTTAATGTGACCCCATGAATTTCATAGGGTTTTCTAAGGCAAGGTTGTTTTGCCAGTACCTTCGTCTGAAACATAGACTATAGCACCAGGTATTTGTTGGCAGTTTCCCATCCAAGGCTTAGTCTCTAAGATCAGATGGGATCTGGTGCATTTATTACCTTTATACCTCAATACCTTTATTGGACAACCAAATACATCATGCAAGCTTTTAGAGTTCCACTGTCTTCTTTATCAGACAACAAACATATTAAAAAATTACACAGAAGAAAAGTGTTGATGTTAGAGCCACGGGCTTACATTTTTTTCCCCCATGTAACAGTATAGGGACTACTCAAAAAACACACTACAGTATTATAGTGCTACTGTTCCACTTTTAAGATCCTGGGGTTTGCAGTTTAGGGAGAGACATTCAGAATTTTCAGCCAGAGAGCTCTTTGGCCTCAGTAAACTACTAACCTAAGAATTCCACAGGATGTTGAAAATGGAATAATAGCACTATCGCAGTGTGAAGCGGAAATGACCTAAGAAAGGAACACTTAACTTCACACAGGACAGAAACTTCCTGGACTTTGAGGGAAATTACTTTCTGTTGCTAACAGAATTAAAATTTTATTACTTTTCTTTGATTGCTGTTTATCTCTTATCCCCACAAGGAGAAGAAGGGGAGTGACCTCTGCCTGCACTGAACAACTGAAGCACAACAGAAACAATATCTGATACAAAATGAAGGCCTATCATTGTCACCTCTCTTCTCCTGTATGACTTTTAAACATTGTTTACCTGCTCAAGAAGCCAGTGGAGCTTCAAAATCTTGCATGAAATATTTTGAGCATTTTGGTTGTCCAGTACAGGTTTTGTTGATTTTGCTGCATGGTCAACATGGCTTTCCCCAAACATAAAGCCTACTTTTTGTATAAGATCTTGTTTCTGTTGTAGTTCAGTTGTTCTGCAGGGATCTCAATGCAGGCAAAGGCCGTCCCCTTTCTTGGCCATGTGGCAACTGAGACAAAGGACAGTAAAATTTAAACTCCATTAGCACTAGTAAAGTAACTTCTCTTGGATTCCAGGTGATCTCTGCCCTTTGTGAAGCTGGAGTCTTATTTCTTAGGCAAGAGAACATTGAATTTCTCAAGAAGTCTGTGTACTGCTATATCTGGAAAAACCTTTAGGTGCTGCATTGGTAAAACTTGTCAATTATAGTCCAAATTAAAAAGTTTTACCACTGTTAGAGGTAAAGAATTTCATGCAGCTCATGGCCAACTGGATATTACAAATTAGATCTCCTTTGGGTCATATTTGGTACTCCAGCCAACACACCATGGAGGCCTATCCCCAAACATTTTGGTCCTGAGACAAAGGAAAAGATAGTGCCCAGGCATTGGGCAATTCCATGTGGAAAAGCTGATCAGACTGGCAGTTTAATATATAAGCAATTTTAAATGAATAACTGAATAAAGTATTATTGCTTTTTTTTAAAGCTACTTTGGTAGCTCGGTTTGGCTGAAGTAGAACACATAAATGTTAATAGAAAGAAACAGCATACAAAAATCTTCCTTCTCACTACCTTCTTGCTAAAGGCCATCTCCCACCAGTCTTGTACCTGAGAAGAAAACATAAAGCAGGAATCCTGTTGAGATTTTACGGTGAGAAAGGGAAAGAAAGCACTGAGATAAGTTACAGCAGAAAAGTGGGAACAGGAGAATATCCCTTTCCTTCACAGTTTCTCTACTGCCAAGTCTTGCATCTGTCCATCTCGATGACACCACAAAGTGGAGAAGCTCCCATTTTATTAATTTCCCTTTGCACAGTGTGCAGTTTGACCCTAAAATGAGAGGCACTGGGGCTCAAACCTGTCTGGTAACCATTACCTCATATCTTAGATGTGTGTGTGGCACGTTGTAGTTACCCAGTGATGAATCACTGCATATTTCTTTCCTGTTTACTCTGCCTTCCCTTCTTAACTTACTAACTTGTGGATTGTAAACTCATTGGAGTCAAAGATTATCTGTAAAGTGCTGAGTGCACTGATGGTCCTATATAACTACTAAAACAAGACAAAGCAGCTGTATAGTCAAAGCATTCTTGCCTACTATGCCATAACTAAATCTCTTGCTGTCCGTAAGGTCCAAAATAGGCATGACATGAGAGATCCGTACATATACTTTATTTTTTATTTTAAATGTCGAGACAGACAGACAGATTCCAATTTTGACCAAGACAGTGGCGCCAAGGGAGAATTATTCCTGATCCTTTGCCTGGGTTTTTGTTGTGTGCCTTCAAGACATTTTTTATTTATGGTGACCCTAAGAAAGGAGTGGGCATCTGTGGAAGACTAGGGGACACATTACCCCCCAAAGTGATCTTGCATGCCTCAATTGTTCCCACAAAACCTATTTCTTTTGCTCTACCCTCTAGTGAACATAATAGCATAATGTGGGACCTTTTCAATTTTGTGGCATTTTGAGAACGGAAAAAAAAAGCTTTGAAAAATTTAGCAAAATTTCATTTTGTTCCCTGGGGGAGTCGAGGGGGCACCAGATGTCATGGAAACATCCTCCACACATCCTGGAAATCCTTTTTGGGCCTTTTGGAGTTTGGGGGGGGGAATTGACTACTGGGGGGCCACAAAATGGCAGACCAACAAATACCAGCTGTAGCAGGCTATTATTTCAGAGAAGGGAACTGGCAAAACTACCTCTGAGTATTCCTTGCCTAAGAAAACCCTCTGAAATTCATGGGGTCACTGTAAGTCAACAGGCAGCATGAAGGCATATGTACAAAAAATAAACACACAGGTGCGCGCATGCTATAATGCAAACCTGTTGATACCAATATTTTGATCTTCATCCAAGGATTACAGTACACAGTACACAGTAAAGCAGACCCACTAAAGTCAGTGGGTTTTCATTTGAGTCATGAGTAACTAAAATCCCATTGATTTCAGTGACTTTGAACTGACTTCCAACCTGTTATGCACAGGATTGCCAAGTAGTTTCTTACACATACAACTATCAAGCCCAGGCCTGCTTGGCTTTATACCACAACACTTGTATTTACATCTCTAAATCTTCTGCTTACCCTTGAGCAATTGATTAGAGCCAAATATTGACAGGCACTGCTTGGAGCCAAATGAAGAGAAATGTTGAAGAAGAAGCATCTGTTGCCACTGTGAATTTCATAGACAAATTATGTTCTAGGAGAAGCATATCAATTCTTCATTCTGAATCATAACATTATTTTTTTTTTGCTGGGGTTTAAACATCCCTATTCCCCCTCTCAAGAAACAGGGGGAAATTCTGAAGTCTAATAAGGGTGCAGCAATTCTTGGGGAAGGAGGCCAACTGTTTTCTCTGTGCGGACCTCACCCCTGCAGCTGCAGCTGCTTAGAAGAAAAACCAATCACAACAGATATGTATCATGTTGATATAGATTAGATATGCATTTTTGCTCCAGGGTAAACAATAGTTTGGAGTGGGTGGGGCTCAGGGATATTTTGCATCACGAAAGCGGTGCAGAAAGAAAGGGTAAAAACTTGGGAAGTTTACTTTTTTGGATTACAGATCCTGGAGTCCCTCAACTGGCATGGCCATTGTAACCTTCTAACCTCAGTCAACAGCCAGCATGCCAGCAATTTAGTGGTTTGAGTCTTGGACTAGGACTATAGTGTGTGGGGGGGGGGCCACCTGGCATTTTTGTGGTCTCCCACCCAAGTACTAACCAGGACTGACCCTGCTTAGCTTCCAAGATCAGACAGAATCTGGTGCCTTTAGGGTATTTAGACCTTTATATTATCATACTTAATAGAAAGTATGATATAATGGTTTGAGAGTTGGACTATGGCTCTGAAGACCAGGTTTTGAATCCCTGCTCAGCTGTGGAAACCTGCTGGGTGATCCTAGGCAAGTAACATTCTCTCAGCCTCGCAAGGAAGCAAAGGCGACCCCTGTCTGAACAAATCTTTCCAAGAAAACCCTTTAATAAGTTTGCCTCTTTCCACACTAGACTATTATAGTGCTATTATTCCACTTTCAACATTCCATAGAATCCTGGAGTCTGCAGTTTAGGGAGGGGCCTGAGACCCCTTCTTAAACTGCAAACCCCAGGATTCCATAGGATGTTGAAAGTGGAATAATAGCACTATAACAGTCTAGTGTGGAATGGCCTTAGAGCCACCATGAGTTAGAAATTACTTGGAGGTGAACATCAATAACAATTATACCTGTCCTAAAACCTATGAGACCTCAACAGATGTCTTTCAGATATAGGTCACATATATCATCAAGATATATCTTTACATACCAAAGTCAGAATAATCCAGGCCATAAGTATTTCCAGTTTCTCTGCATGGTTGTGAAAGCTGGAAAGTGAAGAAAGCTGACAGGAAGAAGGTCAACTCATTTCCAAAGTTGTGTTGGAGGAAAGTTCTGTGGATACCATGGAGCACTCCCCTCCCAAAAAAAAGACATAGTGTTCTAGAGCAGATTAAACCTGAACTTTCAAGAGAAGCCAAAATGAGTAAACTGAGGCTGTCATATGTTGGGCATATAATGAGGTGACATGGTTCACTGGGGAAAAAAATATATAATTCTGAGTAAATTGAAAGGCAGTAGGAAAAGAGAAGATTGTATTACAGATGAATTGATTCAATAAAGGAGGTCATAGCTCTGAAGGATTGTTGAAGACCACAGCTCATTGAGGTTTCTCATTCATAAGACCACTATAAGTCAAAGCTGACTTAATGGCAAATAACAACAATAGCAAAGTCCAAAATTAATTCTTCCTAGTTCTGCACCCTGGGGCAGACAAAAGAACAGCTCTTTCGTTCACTTTCCCCTTTTTATTGCTGTTGTTTCACAAAATAAAACACTGTACTCCCAGTAGTCCTTCTACCTCCATTAGCTTTCTGACTACCCAATGAAATCTAGAGTAGTGGGGTATCAGAGTAGAAGCAGGGAGGCCTCATACAAACTCCATTTATCCCCGTAGCCCTAAAATACTTGGGACAGTTACCATCTCATCACCTGACCTACCTTAAAAGATTATTATGAGGGTACGATGAGCAGGAGGATAACTATATATATTGTCCTAATTCCTTGGAGAAAGGGTAGTAGGACAATGAATTAAATAAAGGTGACTGGTTCTTCCTGCTCCATCTCCTCTCATCCCATTGTACATATGCATCTTACTGTCAGGACCTGTTATATATCAAACAACACATCACCAACCAGTCCTGCAATTTTATTTATATGATTGAATGCAAACATACAGGATATCATCTGCAGTACAGAGGCAGAACAACCATAGATTTCCATACATACTTCAGGAACCCTTATGTCTGCAATCATGGCCATGAACAAGAACAACCCGTGGCCAGGCTTTCCAGCTCAAAAAATCACAGGCTGTCTGATTTGTTCCTCTTTAGTAATGACGTGTCTTCTTCTTCAAACATTTTGGACAAAAGGGAGAATTTTTGGATTTATGGACTTAAGATCCTAACACCACATGGCTTTACTTTAAAGGATAATACCATTATCCACTGAAGAATGCAGAAAACAGAATGCTCTAAATTGCCACAGCACATGCAGCTTGGTTTTATCTTTAGCAATTGAAAAACAAAGCCAAAATGTTTTGCTTAAATTATATTTTTCAGTTCTGTTTGTTAATCACCCGGATGGATGGATGGATGGATAGATAGATAGATAGGTAGATAGATAGATAGATATCAACTTGAACTTGGGGGAAGTGCTGTTGGTTTGCTTTTTTTATCACCTGTATACACTTGGTGCATATACGTATTATGCATTTTGGAATGTGGACTTCCAAGCTAGCGCATAGTATTTCACAGAATCATAGAGTTGGAAGAGACCACAGGGACCATCCAGTCCAACCCCCTGCCATGCAGGAACACACATCAAAGCACTCCCAACAGATGGTCATCCACCCTCTGCTTAAAAATCTCCAAAGAAGGAGACTCCACTATACTCCGAAGTAGCATATTCCACTGCCAGACAGCTCTGACCGTCAGGAAGTTCCTCCTGAGGTTTAAGTGGAATCTCGTTCCCTGCAGTTTGAATCCATTGCTCCTTGTCCTAGTCTCTGGTTTGTACTGGTTTCTCAGTACATAGGCCAGACTGCCACCCAGGAACTTCTAGAGGGTAGGTGAGGTTATATGCCAGCAACAGGTGTATACAAAGCTTAAAATGACTCTCACTCACACAATTTACACAAACTCTTTTACACACACACACACACGCACGCACACACAGTCTCTCCCACATGCCAGTGTATAAAGATTCATATGCACACATCCACATTTCTCAGCCACCCCTTCCTCAGCTGATCTTGTTGAACAATTTTTAACACCCAGATACTGTGGGATGCCTTATTGTCATCTTGTTCCATCTCCAAACACATACCTTTTTAGACTACAGAGCTCAGAATCCCCTCAGCCATTTGGGGGAATGCTGGAAGCTGTGTTCCAAAGAAGTAACTCTTTGAGCTCTTGGGTTTCTCTTTTCAACTCATGCCATTGATCTGGTTAAAGCCAGGCTGCTCACAAAAGCCTGACAACTGGTGCCAAGTGGAAAAAGTATAATTGCCCAGCTTTGACATTCACGTGATCCTGAAACTGGGCACTTGCCCATTTGGGCAGCTGCCTCCCTCCTTTTTGACTCAGAGCTAATTCAGCCACCACCACAGTAAGGTGGGAAGGTAATAAAAGAAAGTCAGAGGCAGGGCTAAAATATAAGGGAACAAAGAATTCTGCAGAGACAGAAGCAAATCTGCAGGGTAGCTGGATAAGTGGGGAAAAATAGTCCAAGGGCCAGTGGCACCCTTGGATAACAAAGGATTACAGAAACAAAGGCTTGCCTCCTGTGATTTATGGCTCTATCACACTCAAAGGCAGTTTGCCCAATTCCTTTACTAAGTCGGAGTTAAACCCACAGAGTGTTAGGTTTCACCTAATCCCCATCACTGGAATTGTCCCAGGCTTATACCACTGTCAGAAAGAGATAATTTGATCAATTCCAGCCTAGATAACCAGAGAGAGACTGCCTGCTTGCTTTCATCCTGAGAATGTGTGCAAATATCCTGTTTTATCCTAGCAAAGATGTACTAAAGCCCTATTTACATTGCTTCATTGTAGAATAGAGAATCCTAAACTGTGCAATAATGTGCGTTGAAGAAGAGTTGGAAAAATTGTGGTTGCTATCCTGTTGGGGAGTTGCATTATTGTAAACTGATCTATAACTGTGTAAAATATGAATTGCATCTTTGTGCAATGTTTGTATTCTCAGGAGGGAAATGAAGATACAGCTACACCACCAAGATGACTGTACAAGTGGGACAGCTGGTGTGGTTGTCCTATTGTGCATTTTTTCATTTCACTAGTGTGGCTGGATATCACATCCACAACATAGGTCTGCCATTGTAAAGTTACATACTGTAGTTTCTGATTCAGGATCTTGGCCCATGTTGCCACAACAGAAGCACTTACCACCTTATATCTCCCCCATTCAGCAACAATCTTTCCTCGGTCTTCTAGTACACATGCAGAGACATCAGCCAAAAGAAGAAACACGAATGCATCAACATTCCCTAAAGGAATCATAGAATCATAGTGTTGGAAGAGACCACAATGGCCATCGAGTCCAACCCTCTGCCATGCAAGAACACACACTCAAAGCACCCCCAACAAATGGCCATCCAGCCTCCGTTTAAAAACCTCCAAAGTAGGTGTCTCTACCACACTCTGAGGCAGCATATTCCACTGTCGAATGGCTCTTACCATCAAGAATTTTTTCCTGTTGTTTAGGTGAAATCTCTTTTCCTGTTGTTTGAATCCATTGCTCTGTGTCCAATCTCTGGAGCAGCAGAAAACAAGCTTGCTCCATCTTCAACATGACACACCTTCAAATATTTAAACACAGCTATCATGTCACCTCTTAATCTTCTTTTCATCAGGCAAAACGTACCTAGCTCCCAAAGCCGCTCTTCATAGGGTGTGGTTTCTAGATCCTTCACCATTTTGGTCACCCTCCTCTAGACATGTTCCAGCTTGCCAATATCCTTTTTGAATTGTGGTGCCCAGAGCTGGACACAGTATACTAGGTGAGGTCTAACCAAAGCAGAATAGAGTGGTATTATTATTTCCCTTGATCTCGACACTGTACTTCTATTGATGCAGCCCAAAGATCTCATTGACTTTTTTAGCTGCCATATCACACTGCTAACTCATGTTCAGCTTGTGGTCAGCTAAGAAAAGGAAAGTAGTTTACTGATCCTAAAGCACAAAATCTCAGAACCAGTTCTTAGCATCTCTAGGCAATTAGAATCACTGGATCATGAAGTTAGGAGAGACCACAAGGGCCATCTGGTCCAGCCCCCTCTCATGCAGGAATATAGAACTGAAGTGACCTCAGAAGATGGTCATGCAACCCTCTTAGGAAGGAAAACCCAGCACCATCCAAAGCCATTTAATTCCATTCTCAGAACTATTGGAAAGGCCTCTGTGTGAGCAGTTATAGCCATGCCATAACCCCATCCCAATAAACTAAGTTCTGCAACTAGCAGGTTACATTTTGTGGCTGTATTATTTATTATGAGTTATGGTTATTATTCTTCATTCATCTTCTTAATATACAACTACCTAGTGTTTTGTCCTCTTTATTTCCTAGGTTTTCAACTTTTATTTCAAAATAAAACTTCAAAGTGAAAAAAAAAAGGTAAAAAGAAAACACCAGCACATTTCTGTGTATTCAGAAGCCTGTCCGAACTGCATGTAAAAAGTTAGGTGATGAAGGCTTCTAGGCATCTGCATGCATACAACCATGACTTAGAATGTCACTGCCTCCTCCCACAGCTTCTGGCTGCTTTACTCCAGGCCTAGACCAGACACATAGATTGCCTTTTCAGTTAGACAACGGTTCAATAGCATATCCCTGCTTCAGCACAATTTGACCCAAGTAGCTGCCCAGTGCAGAGAATTTCCAGAGGCTTTCACAAAGCTCTTTTTCACACTACAGATTTACTGTAGTTTGATGCTACTTTAATTGCCATGGTTGTATCCTATGGAATCCTGAGATTTGTAGTTTGGCAAGGCACTAGAGCTTTCTGGCCGAGAATCCTAAATACCCCTTCTTGATATGCAAACCCCAGGATTCCATAGGATGAAGCCATGACAATTAAACAGGTATGAAAGTACTATAAATGTGTAGCATGAAAAAAGACCCTTCCCCTCATTTCACTGTTGCTTCTCAATAATATCTAGGTACTAAAATTGGACAGAAGGGGTGGACAACAAATTTGGGGAAGGAAAGAGATCTATACAGTTGACATGGGTAATGTGGGTAATTTCAGGTTTTCAGGATTTTTTTTCTTTCTCCTCCTTTTATTCGCATTGTCCTTTGTTAATCAGTATCAGTATCATTATGCTAGAATCTCAAGGTCTACTAATCTAGTTCAAAACAGTTGTTCAGGTATCAGCATACAGCTAGAACAGGACTCCTGCAAGCAAATCACTCAAAGAAACAACTTATTTTCACTATGAATTTTGCTCACAGCCCTTCAAGACAAAACCACTCAAAGAAGTTCCTTCAACTGTTCTTTATTTAGGCAGCCTAAGGGCCTTTCTACACTACACATTTATAGTGCTATTATTCCACTTTTAACATCCTATGGAATTCTGGGTTTTGTAGTTTACTGAGGCCAAATAGTTCTCTGGCTGAGAATTCTGAATGACCCTCCCTAAACTACAAACCCCAGATTCCAGAGGATGTTGAAAGTGGAATAATAGCACTATAACAGTCTAGTGCAGAAAGGCCCTAATTCTTGTATGGAAAGTGGGAGTGAGCACTCTATAAATTATAATGCAGAAGTAGGCAATTTTTGTGGCTCTTTAGGTTTCGTGGGACTTTAATCTTTTCCCAGGATCCTTTAACATTGGCTAGGGCTGATGTGAATCACAGTTCAACAGTATCTGAATAGCCTTATATTGCCCTCCTTAAGTACATAACATAGGACAATAAATATATAACAATAAGGCAAGCTTAGCCTATTAATCAAATACAAAAACAAATCCAGGAGCACAACCTCTTCTGCAGATAAGCAGTGGTGAGGCAGGGGACATGGTAGGATGTTCTAAGGCCAGATTCATAAATCGCAAATTGATTTAATAGCCGTTACCTCTTCCTTGGGGATTCTGGGAGTTCTATCAAAAAGGTTAGCGGCATCTAACATAGCAGATGTTTTTTGGACTAAATATCCATCAGACCTAGCAGCATAGTCAATTGTGATGGATTATGAGAGGTGCAGTCCAAAAATTTTTGGAGATCCACAGAAGTCCACCACCACCCGTATTGAGGATTTACAAAAAGAGGGGTAACCAATAACCTTCCACATACTGTTGGACTGCATTTCCCATCATTCCTGGCCATTGGCCAGCCTGGCAGAAATTTGTGGGAGTTACAGTCCAGAAACACTTGGTGGGGCACAGATTCCCCACCCCTGTTTTGTGCTGTTTTCCCCTGTATACCTGGTCTTGTATCAGCATAGAGGACAGCTACCCAGGGACAAAGCACATAACTTTTACCAAGTTCCAGGAGATCTTTGCAAGTTCCATTTTAAAAGGTGATTCATATCTTTGTTCTGCACTTTTCCATCTTCTCCTGAATTATTTTTCTTCTCCACCCTCCCAATATTGCCCACCACTGCTTCACTCTGTGGCATTGGGTAGGGAAATACATCCCAGAATCCCAATAACTGCTGCCTGTCCAATGGAAAACTATTATTCCAATGGCATCTGTACTTGCCCTTAAAGATTAAAGATTCATTTTCTCAGCAGCACAGCCCTTGGGAAGAGACTGTCACTGACTTCAGGAGTTTTGGAGCCCTCTTCAAACAAAGAGTGGGAGGGACAGAACACAGAACAAAAGATACACAGAAGCAGAAGCAGCTAACCTGAAGCATGAATGTCAATTAAAGTCGATTAATTTGCTGAACGTTTTTTTGAATAGAAGTTACCAATATTGATTTTGTGCCAGTATATGTATCTCACTAAAAAGATGTTTAAAATTCCTGTGTTCAAAGAACATTTCTCTCATGTGTTTGTGCATGTACACATATCTCAGGGAAGAGAACCATATTTTTTAACCAAACATGCTTCATTAATTCTCTTAACAAATCTTCTGTAATGGGTTATCCCCTCAATCAGTGCTGCTTTCAAAATTCTGCTGTGCCAGTCTTGAATGAGATAAACACACGGTAGAGAACCTCTGCACCTCCAAAGGAACAGTGTGGTATTAGAGTACTGTTCCCAGAGTTCTTTAGCGATGGCCATACTGGGTAGGCCTGATAGGAATTGTATGCTTGAAAATCCTGATATAGCCACTTTGACATCATTTGTGGTTTTAGCAGGCATTGCTCTCAACTTGCAGGTACATAACTGCAGCCATTAAGGCTAGAAAATTGTTTTCTTAAAAGTGAAAAGCCAAGAGTCTCAGGAAACTGAACATTATGCCCAAGGTCACATCTGACAGGGCTTTTTCATTCCACAAAACTGTATCACAGATACATCTCTGGTATGGACAAAACCAAAAGTTTTTACAAGATCAGTGTGCTTGTTATGTACTGGAATCTATATTCTGCACTTTAAAATACCAGCATTCTGAGCTACCATAAATAAATTTTGCCACCTCCATAAATTAGACAAAGGTATAGGCATATTATTTAGCTATTTGTTTCGGTTCTATTTCTATGCTTCACTGTTTTGCATACTTCATTCTGACTTTGCTAATTGATGCCTCAGCTCCTTGTGCTAAAATATGAAGAGAGTACTTTATAAGACATAAGTGACACGAAGCCAAAGTAAACCTTTTTATTAGAGTCTGTCCTCTTCCTTGCTTGCTAGTCTCCACTGGCTTTTCTTTTCAAACTGAAAGTGCTTCATTTCATCTGGAACTTGTTTTGCAAAGGAGAGAAAAGAAACTACTTGGACTCAGGCCTAAAACTCAGCCTCTTTCCTTTGAGGTACATACCTGCTGTACACCTGAGCATGCTACCTCCTCTCCCTCACAGCCCCTCTGTTTGCTCTCCTACAGCAGATTTAACTCTGTCATCCAAAAGGCAAATGGAATGCTTCTCAGTCAGTGTTTTCTAGCAGCTCTTAAAATGGCACATTCGCTCCAGGGGGACCAGCTGCAGCTACATGGTACAGTTAAACAAGGTAATATTTACACTCCAGTCCCTTTATCTTAGAAGATCATCGAACCAGTTCTTACACCTTCACTGCTTCACTCACATTGCCAGCCCTACCATTATGCAGAGTATGAGACAGTTGTTTCAGGTTGTAGGTGACTGGTAGTATGGGCATGCCTGCCCTCAAAATGTGTTGTTGAAAAAGCCATCCCCCACTCACCCCACTCAGTAGGTACCAACAATAGTCAAGTTATTTTGGCCTATGAGGCAAAAAAATCTCTCTCTCCCTGACTGTAATAATGCAATTAAAAATTAAATTGTTGCCTATTAATGTCCTCCCCAAAACTGCTGCCTAAGGTCACTGTTCTACTCTGCATAAAAGTAGGATCAGCTCTTTGGATATAAAGAGGTTAGCCCCTTGACTTTTCCTCTCTGGTCATTTCCACCCTGAACTGTTATAGTGCTATGATTCCACTTTCAACATCCTATGGAATCCTGGGGTTTGCAGTTTAGGGACGAGCATTTAAAATTCTCAGCCAGAGAGCTCTTTTGCCTCAATAAACTACAAACCCTAGGATTCCACAGGATGTTGGAAGTGGAATAATAGCACTGTAACAGTATAGTGCAGAAACGGCCACTGTCAGAGGATAGGGGTCTGTACATATCCTCCAACGTTTCATAGATGAAAACTGGGACGCATGTGGATAAGCTACAGCAGAATGTGTTCAAGATGGCAAAAATTATTAACGTAGAAGAACACACAAAGTAGGAGTGTTTACAGCAGTTTGCTCTCACCTTAGCCTATAGGCAAGAGCAAGATTCTGCTCCGTCCTCTCCTCTTCCCTCTGCTGAATTAATGAGTGAAAATTACTTTTTCACTTTGGACTTACTTTGAAGCAATTGAAGTAAACTGAAGACAAAGGGGGGAAATGAGTAGGAGAGAGTGAAACTGGGACATTTTAAAGGCAGCTGGAAAAATAGGATGACAGAAGAATAATCAGGACTGTCCCTGCAAAATCAAGACAAGTGGAGGGCATTCTGTGTGGTCTATGTGCTGACCTCCATCCTTAGTTATCTTGTTGTCTCTCAGGTCAGGTGGAAGATACAGACCTATCTCCAGGGTAGGACTCAGTCTGATCAGTTTCTGCAGGCAGAACTCAGGGCAGTGGTAAAAGTTGCCATCTTGATCTTTGACCAGGTAATAAAATGTCTTTGGCTGGTGCAGTTTCCTGACTTCCCACAACAACCTTGCACTATGAACATTCTTTATTTTTCACATCCTGGCCAGGGGGGCAGGATTCCATGGCTGGCAGATCACAATAGAATATGAACAGTGTGGCATTGAAGGAAGTAATGGAGAATTCATGGCAAGTTCTAAGAAACAGGGCTTTAATTTCTTAAAAAGAAGGTGGAGGAAATTATGGCAGTTCTAGAAACCTGCAATGGCTAGTCATTTTGATTTAATAGAAGGGCCACCATTTTCCTCTCACAAGAGGTTACATGCCTTAATAACACAAGGAGGAAACAATGGATGAATTATTTCCTGCCATGGGGATGGAGTGCCAAAGAGAAATATTACTTGCTGATTTCTGACAGTGACATATCGCTTAAAGGCAAAGAACTTTGATTCAGGAAAAAGTGGAAAAGAATGGATCTATTAGCAATATAGATGGGGACTGTGAGGGAACTTGGGTGGAAGGAACCATAAGTGAAGAGAGGAGGGGATAATTCTTTGCCCAGATCACCAGCCTCTTATTTCTTTTAATATATATTACCACTTTGCCTCATGAGATTTCTGACTGACTTGCAAGGTATGGTACAGTGACAACACATTCCTCAGTTTTCATATGGGTTTTTCATTTCCACCTAAATTCTTGTTTATTGAAATAAGGCTATAATATTAATCCAACTAATTTTTTTAGCTTAATCAGTGAAAACTATTTTATAAGTAAAAAGTAGCTGACATTAATACTTCATGCAGTGGTATTCTTTTACTTTCACTAAGAACAGGCACAGTGAATGTATTGTTTGCTTTAGCAAAAAATTGGTTTGAGGCTCAGAGCTCAGGGTTGCCATATTCACTTATTTAATAGGGTTTTGCCCAAAATCTGCACTGTTTTAGCCACCTTGCCTTCATTGCCTGTTTCCACAGTCAGCTGACCCCAAAACAGTTCTGCCTGCATCACAAGGATCCACCTTGTGACATCTTAAGAGATTGTACATCTCAAGATACACATACTTGCCCCCTGTACTCAGGTTTTAGCCTGCTGGTGACATGGCAAGCCTAACTATAGCTGGGGGGCAAAGCTTCATGTTACGATTGTGCTTCTCCAGCGCTGGGGGCATTTGTCAAAATATCAGAGCTAACTCTCACCATAGCAATAAGAAATTATTGTAGTCTGTCAGTCATATTCCTTGCTGTGCAGAAAACAGTAATGATTTCATTGTGAACCTTATGTGTGTTTAAATACACACACAAAGTTTTGACTGTTAACAGCCTACCCACTGCGGTTTCCCTATTGCTATTGAAATTGTGTTCTACAAGATGGCTATCACTTAAAATTGGCCAAGAAAACAGTAGAACCCTAAGTGAGAGAGAGGATAGTTGAAGTGTAGAGTGACGTCACCCCCATCCCTACCGTGCCACCACCTTTTCCTGTTAGAAATGTCTGACTTAGATTCCCCTTCTTTTTCAGTTGTGCCTCTGGAGGAAGAAACAAAAGGATTGCAACAGTGAAACATGACCCATAGCAAGGTAGAGGAGTGGTTTCCGGTCAGACTGTTACAAATTACATCTTTGTTTATCTCCAGTGTCAGGGGCTCAGGACAGAAAGGAAAATTCCTTCTTTGCCAAAAAGCTAGTTGACACACTCCTTTATTCTCTGTGGGCAACATCCCCCCAAAAGCTACCTACTAAGGCAATCCTGGAGAAAAACAATCCAACCAGACTGATGGGTTTTTTAGCCCTAATCGTGCCATCAGGAGTGAGCAAACTTTGAAAGTTCCCCAAGCCCCCCACCCTCACTCTGTGAAGGTCACACTTCAACAAACTTCTATTTTGTTTATTTAGAGTTGTAGTAAAAATGAGAGCCATCTGGTATTCTCCCAGTTTTACTGTCTTTGGCTAACAGCTTTGGGGGACTGGTGAAGAGGTTTAATCAGAAAAGCAAAAATAAAAAGGAAACAGTGAATAGAAGATCCTTGCTGGATGAAACCACAAGGCTTTCCAGTCCACTATTCTGTTCAGACAAGAGTGGTCAAACAGTTATCTGTGAGAAGCTCATGAGCAGGACATGAGTGAAGTTGCAGTTACAAACCATTGTGACTCTGATCCGGTTCACCTCCTGGTGTTACTTCCGCTATGGCATTGTGGGTGAGGACCCCAGATATCATTTTTATATCAAACAATTCGGTCTTAGCTTGACCTTTTCCAGCCACCCCACTCCACGTGTTTGCGAGGTTCTCCAGACAAGCACGGACAGAGTGCGGCCGCTAATGGTTTTACATTCCAGACCTTATCGAGGCCAGCAACTCAAGCCTCGCTCGTAGCTTCAGGGAACTTCCAACTGCAAACCTCACAATAGCTGAACGGCTCTCAGCCAAGGCACTCCTTTATGTTGGGCCATCAATGTACCAGCCACGCTATTGTCATCAAGAGCAAATCCAATCATGTAAACTTGACCTTTGCCAGATCCTTTGTCTAGCGCTAAAACTCCTTTTGTTCTCACCTGGCTTGCCATAGCCGGTAGGCACAAACTCCCCTATAAAAACCCCGCATTTCCAAACGGTCTTCGGACTACTTTGGACTTCCATCTCGCCTTGCTGCTGGTTGTCTAAGGAACTCCCCTCAGCTAACCACGCTGAGCTTTCTTCCCCGGAACCCCACTCTTCTCCAGGACTACGAGATCAGGTGTCGTATTGCCTACCCTTTTGCAACTCCCCGTTTCCATTTCCCAGTTAGTTAGTTTATGTCTTGTCTTTCGTGTTTCTTGTCTTTAATAAAATATTGTTTGTTACTTTGGAAACCTTGTCTAGCCGCTCTCTGACCTGCCGCTGTGTACATTGGGTTAAAGATTCTTGCTAAAGTTACCCTGCTTCTCGTTTAGCCAAGAGAGTGCTCCAGCTAAAATTCCTCCAATTTGTGTTTTAATTAGCAATTTGGGCTCCCCTCCCGGGACCCCCCAACACACAGGGTAACACTGGCAATTGTATGCCGGATTGCAAAGTTATGGAAAGCTGTTTGACCATCTAGCCCAGTATTGGCTATTCTTGTTGCTGATACTTGTCCAGGTCCACTAGCAGAGATAGTACACATTGTCTGCTCCCTCACCCTTTTGGCTGGAGATCCTGGGAACTGAATTTGGAAGATTTACATACAGAGCATGTGTCCCACAGGGCTGTGTGTTTCATATGTCCTGTCCTGCACCCCTGAAGCAATGCTGCTGCTTTTATCTTATCATCAGTGTAAGATTCAGCAATCATCTGATCTGCTTCTGTAGGTGGAACTAATGGGTGTGTTTCCACACATCATTGTATTTTTTGCCTCAGGGAGCAAGATATCTGGGTCTGAAACTGTTCTCCAGTTGCTCCAGAACAGCCACATACCATGACTCCACCTGGTGTACACAAAGATCTGGTCCTAGTTATTCATTTTCCATGGTATGTCTAGTTCAGTGCTTCTATAAAGACTAATATTAAGAAGTGCATAGTCATCCCAAGCCATACATGCTGAACCAAATAAGGAGGAGTTCTCAGATTCATTTGACATGCTGGCTTTAGAGTTGCTTTTATGTGATCTCAAGAAGAAGAAATTTCAGTAGAAGATATGCATTCCACAGACCAGCTTATATAGTCCTGATGTGAAATTAGAACTACCTACAAGCCATGTACTCCACGGCTAGACTCCACATCACAATGGTGATTCATGGAAATTGTAATTATGTGGGTAGCCCAGCCTCATATGGCTATAGGGTCTAAAAGTATCCTTGTAAGTCAGGTAACCCTTGTGATATAGGCCCCTAAATGTTAGCAATAGACTGTAGAGTACAATCATGAGGAAACTTTTGGTGACAGTAATTATTAAACTTTATCAGTGATCTCTTTTGGCAAATGCAAGAGTGTGAAGATAAAGGAGGAGGAAGAAGATAAAGAGAAATCTCAGACTTACAAGTAGTAATTTATTAGGAGCAAGGATGGCTTCAAACTTGAGAAAAACTTTTGGCATAACCCAAACTTGAGGTAACCTGCAGCCTCCAGGAGTTGAGGGTTGAAGCCAGTGCCCTCCCCCATGGGCTTACCTGGTTTGATCCATGTCAGGTAGCTGCCATTTTTAATCCCCACCTGTGCCCCTGAATGACAGCATTGCTCCAAGGGGTTCTGAAAAATTTAAATGGCAAACATCCAGTCATTCAGCACTGAGTTCTGGGAGATTTTGTTTTGTTTTTGTTATTTGCCACAAAGTCAGCTTTGGCTAATGCTGACCCTATGAATGAGAGATCTCCAAGAGCCCTGGTCATCAACAATTAAGAGGAAGACCACATTACAGATGGATTGGCTCAGTTTTATCTGAGGGCAAAACTGAACAAGTTTCTTCAGAGCAATAGCCTAAACCAGTGGTTCTTAACCATTCTTACCAGTGATCCTCTGTTATAATGTATTGCCAGGGACCCCCCAAGTCGTAACTCAAGATTTAAATATTTAAATTTAGATTTATATATTCAAATATTTGTTTAAATATTCAAATGTTTGTTTGTTTGTTTGTTTAAGGCTTCTGGAGACTAGGATTCAAATCCCTGCTCAGATATTGGGTGATTTGGGGCAAATCATGTTCTCTCAGCCTCAGAGGAAGGCAAAGGCAAACCTCCTCTGAACAAATCTTGCCCACCCATCCCCCCCAAAAAAAAACTGTGATAGATTCACTTTAGGGTTGCCACAAGTCTAAAGTGACTTGAAGGCACAGAACAACAAAGTGCCACTGACAGGAGAAGATTCTTTCTAGCCATCACATCTCTCCCCTTACAAAACTGATTTATGGTGACCCTAAGGCAAACCTATCATGGGCATTTCATAGCAAGATTTTTGCCCTTGCCTTTCTCTGAGGCTGAGAGAATGTGACTTGCCAGAGGTAACCCAGCAGGTTTTCTTGACTGAGTGGGGATTCAAACCCTGGTCTCCAGAGTCATAGTTTTGACACACACACACACACACACACACACACACACACACACCTGCCACTGTGTCACTTTCACTGGGGACACAGTTTTGTCAGGGACGCAGTTTGCAAATGAGGGAGTAGTTTGGGCATATGCGCACACCTGCTATCATGTCCTTATCAGGAATGTAGCAGCAACGGATGTGGACACAGAGAGACATGACAGCAGGTGTGTCCTCTTCATCAGGGATGTGGCAGCAGGGGACTGTGGGGGCTGATGAGGGAGCAGTTTGGGCTTATGTACATAGCCACTGCCATGTCATTGACACCCACATCCCCTGCTCCTGCATCCCTAATGAAAGGCATACAGCATCAGGGAGGTGCAGGTGCCCAAACTGCTCTCTCATTTGCAAACAAGGGAGCAGTTTTGGCATCCGCACCACTGCCTCCTCCCTGTCCAGCAGCAGAGTTTCTTGGACCCCTTGTGAGGGCTCTGTGGACCCTTAGGGTCCCCAGGCCTCAGGTTAAAAACTACTGGGCTAGTCACCTTTGATACAATAACCTAAGAAACTGATTCCTGTGCACCCTGAGGCTTCCTGTTCTCTTTATTTCCTGTACTTCTACTGACAACTTTGCTGACTTAATTCTTACCTTTGATGTTTGACCCCATTCTTGTTGTCACAAACTGCTGACAAAAGATTATTAGTTTGCCCTCTACAGTGTTTGTTTTGTTTTTCTACAGCATTACTATGGGGAAAATCCATCTGACACATAATAATTTCCCACAAAGGGAAATGAACCTGGGATTTTCAGTATACAGATTGTCCTTTTCATACAGTTTTACTGGGTTGGTTGTTAAATATCTGAGCCTTGGTTTGTTTTTATTTTATCGATGCCCAACTTTTAGAAAACTTTCTCACATGACTAATGCGATTGTGTTTGTTGCTTTATGTGCCTTCAAGACAACTGTGACATATATTGACCCTATCCTAGGGTTCTCTTGGCAAGATTTATTCAGAAAACATTTGCCATTGCTGTCCTCTGAAGCTGAGAGAGTGTGACATGCCTAACTTTACTGAGTGAGTTTCCAGGGCTTAGTGGTAATTTGAACCCTGATCTCCCAAGAGTCCTGTGCCAACATTCTAACTACTATACCACACTTCTTGTTGTTGTTGTATGCGTTCAGTCATTTCTGACTTATGGCAACCTTAAGGTGGGGTTTTCTGGGGCTGAGTCTATATGATGTGCCCAAGGTCACCCAGTGGGTTTCCATGGCCAAGCAGGGAACTGAACCCTAGTCTTCAAGGTCATAGTCCAATGCTCAAACTACTGGCTCTCATACCAAACTAGCTCTGTAATTCTGGGGTACATTACAAAAATATAGCAAGAGAGCTTAGTGCCTTTCTTGAAGGAGGAACCTTTGCATTTCTATTATTTCAGTGGGGAAAGCCCCATCTCAGGTACTTACCAAACAAGTGTGAGTTCAAGCGAAGCCAGAGAGCAATGTCTGAGATTTTGTAATGTTTAATTAAGATACTTTGTCTCAAATATATATCCTCAGATGTGGATACTAATTATACAGAGACATTCTTAGACTGATTTGGGGACAGTGTTCCATTCTCTCTAATTCTTGCATATTACTACACACCATGAGCATCCCATAGAACTGCAACAACGTTAAAGTGTCATTTTAGAAATGTTGTGTCTCCACAAGCACAGGGACAGTTCAATACATTTTGCTGCTGGAGACCAAACAGCAAAGTTAATTTGGCGCTTGAGCCAGAAAAATCTTGTAAGTGCTTCTTCCTCTTCCTGGCAGGAAAAATACAATCATACAATCATAATACAAATACAAATCATAAATACATAAATACATCCATAAATCATAAATACAATTGTAATAAATTATATAGCATCTCACTGAATAGAACGGGAATAGGCTGCTTCATAACTTCAACCAGAGTCAGGGGCATAGTTATAGGGGACAAAATTAGGGTATTGTTCCCGTAGTAAGAATTCTGCCCCACCTACAACATTTTCCTTCAGTCCCCAAATAGCTAGTATGGCAGTAACTTAAAATTTTTGTTAAGCATCTAGAAAACCAGTTTAAACAGCCAAAGAAAAGGGGCAGGCAAAGTTAGCAAGAGAATGTGAGCACAACAAATACAAGAGTTTTGAACAAGTGTTGTGAACAAATTTCAATATCTCACATTGCACAATGCTAGAAATTTGGGGAATGGAGGAATTTTCACTGAGGGGGCAGAATTCTTATATGGGGGAACAATCCCCTCATCTTGCCACACCACCCTGTTTTATGGAAGTGTCAGTATAATTGGTCATGCTAATTTATGAGTGCAGTCAGGGTACATAACACCACGACATTTTTCTGCTCCAGAGCACCTCCTGAAGCAAAAAAAAGGCCATCAGGCTTGGTTATGTTGATGTTTCTGTGTCCAAAATTTTACATATGTCTGTGTCACACTTTAAATTTAGGTCTTAACAACTGAGGAAAATAATCAGAGAGCCCTTTTAAGAAGACACTTATGACATGCATGTATTTATTATGGACATGCAGTAACTACAGTTTATTATAGTATAGCTAAATGCTTAGGGCAGTTTAGAAAAACACTCATAAGGATATGATGACAAAGGAATAATGTTCAGACAACATAAGAAGAGTAAAAGCCCATAAGAGATTTAAAAAGACTTGGAAAAATGAAAAGTGGGGATTGCCTGTTGCTAAAAGAATAATAAAGCAGAATTTAGATGACTCTCTCTAAGATTACTCTGTAGTTGGGTGGCACTACCAAGAAGGTCCTTCTTCTGATAGCCACCCATGTTCCTTCAGCAGTGGGGACAATTGCAGAAGATTTGCACTCAAGCTGGAGTGCAAATGTGTGCTTCATGCTGGAGCATTGGGAAAGAAAATGGTAACCACTGCAGCTTGCTTCTTTTTATGCCAAGTCCAGAACTACAAACAAATTAACTTGTTTGGACTGCAGCTCCTCAAATACCCCACTCACGATGGCTACTAGTTACATTGGGCAAGGAATTATGGTGCATAGAGAACAGAAGGGAGCATTGTCCTGGCCAGAATGGGGTACAAACATAAAGAAATGGAATCAGAAATGATGAAGAAAAATACAGAATTAAACAACATTCTAGACCCGGTTTGGGAATCATGTAGCTTTCCCAATGGTGGACTGCAACTCCTAGCAGACCTAGCCAGCGTAGCCAATAATGAGGAGTGCTGGAAGCTGCAATCCAACAATATCCATTTACCAATCCTTGTCGAGACCATATGCAGTTTTTTTGATACATACTTCTAAACCTCAGAAATTTCAACTAGTCTTGTCCTATATCTTAATTTCTGTAAACAAAGCTTTAAGTGGGTGTTAAAACTATGCAAAAAATCCTGCTACTTTTGTGGATATTCAGCACTTTTTGTTAGAAACAATAGCCTAGTACTCAGAAGCACTGTAAGAGCACTCTGTGGGATTTAGCTCTTGAAGAATGAAGCATTTAGGATAGCAGTTTGCATCCAAGATATAACAGATCCTCACACATTTCAAAGTGCTGTACACCATATTACTTGTGGCAGGGGGGTGGCAGTTAAATCTAGACAGATGGCAGATTACCTAAGACCACCAAGTGACATCCAGATTTGAGATGGAATGTGAACTCCAGGTTTTCTAGCTCTGGCTCTTACAGTCAGTCCTATGCATGCTCGCTCAGAAATGAGTCCCATTGTTGTAAGGTGTGTTGACTAATCATGTAGTTGACTAATCATGTAGTTGACTAATCATGTAGTTAGATAAATTTCTAAGGCCAGCACTACCATTAGGCAGATTGAGGAAACAGAACCTCAGGTAGGGAGAGTGAGATCTTGGCAGCAGCCCCTTGACCATTTCCCTCTGTTGATGGACAATGCTGTATGTTTCCTTGCACCCTCTAAACCAGTGGTTCTCAACCTGTGGGTCGGGACCCCTTTGGGGGTCGAATGACCCTTTCACAGGGGTCACCTAAGACCATCGGAAAATACGTATTTCCGATGGTCTTAGGCTCCATTCCCTCCTCAGTGGTGGTGCACAAGCGCGAGCCACATGCTCGCGTCCTCCTGCCCCCTGTTCAGAAGAGACTGAAATCGCTCCCCTTCTCCGCTACCGGGAGAACCTCCCATCTGATGGGCCAGCTTGGGGGGCCAGTGGCAGCACGAGGGGCAGGCCCCCTCCTCGCCACGGCCTCACCCCACTTGCCATGGAGGGGGGCGCTGCGGAAGGGCTGGGGGGCCGCAAGGTGGCACTTTTCTGGGGGGGGCGAGCTGCGACCAGCGTAAAAGACAAAGGCACTGGGATTCCTCCCCCCACCCGGCCAGGGTCAACACTCTGGAAACTTTTCCCACACTGCCCCCCCAGTGGAAACGAGAGCGAAGCAGAAGCAGAGCCCGGGGGGGGGTTCTTGGAGGTTTTTCCCAGGGGAGACGCGCGGCTCCTCTTTCCCTCCCTGCCCCCCCGTTCCTGGCTGGTGAGGTGGCCTTTGCCAGGGGGGAGGCATTGTAAATAATAAATAAATAATTTTATGGTTGGGGGCCACCACAACATGGGGAACTATATTAAAGGGTCACAGCGTTAGGAAGGTTGAGAACCACTGCTCTAAACAGCTTATTCCTCTCAGTGTGATTGAAAATGCTGTATCATCACTAGTGTTGAAGTAAGATTCAGCTGCCAGTCCAGTTGGCTTCTGATATTGGGGACTGGAAGTAGAATCCATATTACTGTGAGTAAACCTCAACATGCACCTAAAGCCTCAACTACTGGATGAGCCCCAAAGTGATAAAGCTAGTTCAGGGAAGTGTTTGTGAAATTCTCTTCATGGAATGACAGGGCTTACTCCAAATACAGTTGGCCCTCCACACTTGCTAGGGTTAGGGACACAGGACCCTCACAAAAGTAGAAAAATGGCAAATATCAAAAAGTATGTGCCTGTGGGAAGGGGCTGAGGCATGGTGAGGAGAACAGGCACCCAGGGTCCAAACCAGGCCAGGGAAAGAAGAGGAAAAGAGGGTGGGTCGGCATCCTCTCATCCATCTCCTTTCTTGAGTGGGTGGGTGGGTGGTGCTGAAAAATCAGGCTGCAAGGCATCCTTAGCTGGCCAGGCAGCAGATGATAGAGGAGTAGATCCAGAAGCAGGTTTTCAAAGGGCTGCACAGCCTGATTGGAGCCGCCAAGAGGGAAGGTTCCCCCAGAAATGGAGTGCCAGAAGTGGGGTGGGGACAGAGGTTGAAGAAACTTACAAATAAAGCCAATGAAAGGCAAATCTGCAAATGTGGAGAGCCAACTGTACACAAAAATTTGCAACCATAATGATTATATAGGATTAATACTCAAAAAGTCTCCACTGGCCTGTAAACTATCCCAGACATTTCTAGGTGCATATTTTAGTAGCAGATGAGCATCAAGTATTTTCCAACCCGATCTTCCCATTTTCCTCTTCTCAACAACCCTGAAAAGTGGACATGACTAGAAAATAGTACGTAGTGTAACCCCTAGAGTGTCAAGCCAGATTAGGGAGACCAACATTCAAATCCTGGCTCAGCCATAAACCACATTGGGTGAGACACCATGATATGATAGGCACTGCCAGAGACTACTCTATCCCAGATAGTAATGAAAAGTAAAATGGTGGAGGGAAATAGATCCATATATAGGTCTCAATTTCTTTGAAAGAGTAGAATATAAAATGTTGTCCTATATACATTTCCTTAGCTGACATTAATCTGGTAACCAAGCCAGTATTGATACTGCTGCAGCACACTACCACCTGTCCCCAAACTGGAACAACAAACAGCCAAATTACAATCTGTTCGTAGATTATCCATCATAACCAGATCAAAAACCTCTGCTTTCTTACCTAGCGATATCACTGTTTAAGTGTTAGCATTCCTGAATTTGGAATGGTTACTTTTTTTGCTACACCTCCCAGGAAACCTCCAATTAGTATAGGCTGCTGGGAATTCTGAGATGTGTAGTCCCCCTAAACAACTTTTCCCCAAGTTTTGATAGGGACTTGCTCTGCACTAGTTATGATTCTTTAAGACTGCTGCCTGCAGTTGTATAACTGATGAGCTGAAATCTGTAAGAGCTTGGGCCAATTTCTGCTGAGTGGGATTTTGCAGTGAATTTTTTCTTCCTAACACCAACGAACTATGCTACTTCAAGTGCCAGCTAGTAAACGTTAAACCTGAAAATTTCAGGAATTATTGGAGTGGGGGAGAGAGATCAGTCCTGAAGAACAGTAGCACAAATAGCCTTTTATATGCATTTAGCTTACACCATACAGTTTGGAAAGCAGCAAAAGCTGAAAAGAGATTGCTCTTCAGATTATGGCAAGGCAGCTAGAGTTTGTCTCGGCTCACTGAAATGCCTCCACAGCAGGCCAAGATATCCAGGGCTTTCTTCATAAAGCAACATGCCATTGTGCTGCTGTTTCATTGCCTCTCCGAGGGCTCTGGAGCATTAAGACAATTTCCTTAGTTCTAAAGCAGAGCCAAGCTGAACAGGAAGCTTCTTTATGCAAAGGGAGGGAGTCTCTTAAAACAAGGTCTGGGTATTCCCAGACCTTCTAAAGTACAAATCAGAACAAGTGTCATTTATGAGTTGCTTCTACTCAAGTCTAAAAGCTCCCTCTCTAGATTATGGGAAAAGATGTAGGGTAGGAACATAGCTCAGCTCTTCACAGTAAACTGTGTCCTTTCAGCAAAAGCACCTGGTTCACATCACTGTTGGACATGGTGATTATTTGCAGATCTGGGACATGTGGGTATTTCACAATAACTTAGTCCAAATGCAGCACACAATGGCTAGCTGTGACATTTCATTGTAAGAACTAAGAGACAGCTCACGAATATATTGGAGTGGAGTCAGTAGGATGGGATGGGGCACTCAACTACTGTATTATGGTGGCAGAAGTGTTACAGACATCCCAGTCATACATGCCTATATGGTGACTGGTGCTCTCACGTCAACATAAAAGTTCCCACTGGATTAACCAAAAATTAAACCCATGTAAGAACACCATTTCATTCCAAGCACTGGAATGAAAAAAGGCGCCTGTGGAGCCATAATTGCTACACCTTGGGAAGAAACCTCTGTGGAGCTTACAAGCTATATATGACGGCATCAGTCAACTCAGTGGAGAGCCTTTGTCAGTTTTGATGTTTTGGGCTACAATGCTTCACAATACCTTACTATTGCGTGTGTTGGCTGGGGCTGTGGGGATGTCATATCCAAAATGTCTGGCGAACCAAAGTCTCCCACCTCTGAATCAGTATGCCTCCAATATCTATCTTGCCTCCTGACAAACGTGTATGACTGCCCCAAAAAACCCCTTAAATTCTAACCAACCAACCACCACATTCCCTATCCAATACTAGGTTAATAGTCAATCACACTACAAAACTGCAGCACCAACAGAACTAAATTAGATCCCCCACTCACACAGTGTGTAGAGTATTCTGACTAATCTGGACTGACCACCCCAGTTCCACATACTTTTGTTCACCATTCACTATTCACCCAGGTAGTGTTATAAAAATAGGGACTAATTTGTTTCCTACTACAAAGGAATGTATGAGATTGCCAGTGGCTCATCCAGCTTGGTGTTGTCTACAAAGCACTAGCAGAAATCCAACAGGGCTTCAGACAAACCTGGACCGAAAGTGCCAAAGATAGAAACTAACATCATTTGCATGCAAAGCTTGTGTTCCACCCCAGCGATATGCCCCTCTACATTAAGAAAAGGCTTATCTGAATAAAATCGTGCACCAACACAGTATCTTATCTATGGCCATGGTCAAGGTCAAGGATTGACAGTTCTAGTTCACTGCATCTGTAGGGCATATTCCTTACATATGTTTGACAGAGCCAAGCATGCAGGCACAGCTTAACAGTGGCAAATTATTGGGCCATATGAAGCACACTTTTACCTGGAAAAGCCATTGCTTCAGTGATCTTGTATTGCTTACAGCAAATTGGTTTTTCTAGGAGCTATTATTTAGGCCTTATTCAAAGCAGCAACTCTGTGTCAATCAACAAATTCTGTGTCAATCAAGGCACCACACATACAGAAAAGAACTGCCTTTAGGGGAAAAGCTTGGTGCTTTTAAGACTTTACCTACAGAAACAGGGTAGGGGGAACTGTTGTTTCATATTCCTTTCCAGAGTTCAATTACGTGAGAGAGCAGTGTTTTAGAAAGTACCAGTTTATTTTATCAAATCAGTGACAGTGAAAACAAAAGCAACTATACAAGAAATATAATCCAAGCAATCAGAGGCAGACATGGGATTCATGTTTTCCAAGCAATAGTTATAGAAAAGTGTGAAGTACATACTCCTCCCTCTTCTCCCATGCCAAACTAAATAGTTCCAGAAGCAAAGTTTTAAAGGGCCTGTGCGTAAAGAAGAGTGGAATCTTTTGCACAGACATAACTTTAACCATATGCTCATTGCAGCAATCCCAGAAGGATGTGATAAAAATCATAATAGGAATTCATTGTCAAAAGGAAAACTGAAGACCTATTTTATAGTGCTCCAAGTATTGGTAGAGAGCATTGATAGACCACTTCTATTAACATGAGGGCCAAGAATTCAGGCCTAAGACTATTTAAGGTTTTTAGGAGCTACAGCAAAAAAAGCTGCAAATGAATAAAAGTGCAAGGTTATGTCAGGTTCTATGTAATGAGAGATGGCTTGTGCAATGCAGTGTTTATTCCCATTCATGGTAAGCTAAAATACAAACCATTCACATGCCCTGTTTGTACAGGCAATTCCCTTCAAAAAGAAAAAGAAATCAGGGAGGATCAGACAGCAATAGTGATGCAATCTGTTTACATAAAAAAATCTAGTGGGGTACTCAAAAGGAACTTTTGAAATGACTGAAATTCACAAATATATATGACCTGACACTCTTATCACTGCACTGAGGCAGCAGTTCACATGATAGTCTAGTAATAGCACTGAACTACATCCTCACCCTATGAATGAGGATCTGAACTTAGATCTCATGTATCAGTTTTACACTTCCCTCTGTCCTCCTACACAGCACCATCAATACCATTCTATATATAGCCACAGATGGGTAAAGATCTCTCCCCTGAATATGCCAAGAGCAGCACATCAAATAGAACCACAGCAGGTTCTTTTGATAGAGGGGACTTATTCCTAAAGGACATCATCTCTAGAAAAGAAAGACATGAGAATTCTGAAAGCCTAATATTCTAAAGACAGAACAAGGGCTTGCTAGAGTACCGGAGTCTTTTGGTGTTTGCCTAAAAACGGCAAGACAACATCAGAGAAAAGTCACTGTTCGTACCAGGTGCTTTCAAAGTACGTTCTCTGTGCTACCCCTTGAGCTGGTCAAAACAGCTACATCTGGAAAGCAGCTAAACAAAGCATGTGGCCCAGTTGCACCCAAGTTCCCAGCTGTGTGTACAGGAAAGCTAAGGGCAAAAGCTGAGACCTCCATCCTCCTAGCTGAATTGTTCAGCTGCCATTAGCTAGCACAAAATGAGGAGTGATGACTCCATTCAGAACATGAAGACATTAAAGTAACTCCCCAAGTCAAAGAGAATAACCCATCACCCATGTAGGAAGGCTGCACAAAACCCATTCCAGTATGTTTATAAAAACTGTGCACATTACTGAAAAAATAAAGCTCTATAGCACTGATAATATATTACAAAGCTAAAAAACATTCCCCTTTCCCCCCTTATATTTTAGTCATGTTCAAAGAAATCTGATTTTGCATATAAACATTAATTTTAGCAGAGGTTATTGCTTCCAGGGTATAATACACAGAATAAAGCTTAAATAGTTTTCATGATCATTAGGAGGTTTCATTATATTAGTGTTTTACATATAAAAAGAAGAGTTACCAAAAACAGAGCAGCCATCTTAGAAACTATAAATAGTTCTATTAAAAAAAAATCAAACACATCTTTGCTTTTTATTCTGGAAAAAACATATAAATATTTTCTTCTCAGTTCCCTAGAATAACCTATGATATGAGCTTAGAAAGCTGTAACATACTATAATTGCTGCTGCAGTTCAGGCAATGGATGATATGAAATGCCAGACATCTACAAAGAAGTCCAGCAAGAGGAAATTAGGAATTAAAAATTCAGCCTTATGAAAAAATACAAATGTAGGAATCTTTTCTACGAACCATTATAGGTAGGCTATGTTTAACTTTTATTTTTAGAAGAGGGTTTCATTTAAACAAAAAAAGGTGTTTCGTCAATGAAAACTCCATCTAAATATGGGAGAACTTCTCCCCTTCCCACAATGTTTTCCTTTTGTGGATGACTGAGCCCCTCCCCACCAAAAAAGCAATCAGTTCTTCACATGTAGCCATTCCTTATGCTAAGACCTGAATTTAAATAGAGATGCTGAGCTCCACAGAGCCTCTGAGACTGATTTACACTGTAGTGTAGGACATTTCATAAATAAGTTCTTAATTTTAAAAAAACAAACAAAATGCCTTACATTAGCTGGCCTGCTACAGGATAGTCTTACAGTCAGAGTTTAAACCTTCTACAAAACAAGGCAAGTTGGAGCATTATAACCTGATGCAAATATACAAACCCCCCTCAATCCAACCAAATATAAAATTTGGCAAGTTTGATTTGCATTTTAGAACACAGGCATACCCTCACATGGGGTCCCTCCCTCCCATGACTATGCCTTCTTACTCTGCATCCTCATTAACTATTGGGAAGGGTCACAAAGAAAGATTTTTTAAAAATCACTTTGACATAAGATCCAAGAGTGCATTTGTTTCAGAGCTTCTTGTCTGTGGTCCAAATGCTTTTTCCAAAAAAAAAAAAAAAACGGGGAAAAAAGTACGCTTCTGACTCCCAAGTGGATTATTGTGACATTGGCAAGCCTTAGGCATAGAATTCATTTGTAGGTGCTTTCTTGTAGATTGGCTTCTTGCCAAGGTCATAACTGCCTTCATCCTTTTTCTTCATGCGATAAACCAGGAGGAGGATCAGGAAGACAGCAAACAACAACCCAACTGCTCCACCTGCAATGAGAGCTGGAAGGGGGAGTGGGGAAGTTAATACTGAGTAAACATTCTGGAAACAGAAGAGCTTTGCACATAATTCCAGCACATCTCATGCCCTACAATTTCCACTTCAGCATTCCATTGCTAACTTGGCAATAACCACTGGAGCAATTTTCAATCCAGCTTTAGTTCTAATTTATACTCTATATTAGACATCATCCAATAATATAAAATGAGCCTTTCTTCCTGAAGAAAGGCATGAAAGCATGCTTAACATCTGTGGCTACCAATGGACAAAATCTAACTACTGGATTTCATGTTTCAGTTCTAGTATTGGAAGAACTTCAGTCAGAAAGCAAATGAGAAACAATGCCTTGTTTTTCCAACAGATGTTAGCACTACTAGACATTGGCTGAGACGCAGGGATACTCTCCATTCCAGTTGATTTTTTCTTCTCCCTCTTGAAATGGAAGTTACAAGACCTCAGTATTTCCCAAGCAACTACTTAAGTACAGAATGGGGAAAATATGCCCCACTAGATGCTGTTGTACTGCAACATCCATTCATTATTGCCAGCATGACCAAGTGTGAGGGAAGTAACAGTCTAACAGCCATCTGTAACTTCACCACTTCCCATGTCCAGATGAAAATCAGGGCTAGAGACCTAAGCAAAATTCTTCCATATATTTTCCAATAATTACTTCAGGCAGTGAGCTAGCATGGTGTAGTAGCTTGAGCACTGAACTACAACTACAGAGATAAGAGTTCAAATCCCACTTGGCTATGGAAACCTGTTGGGTGTCCCTGGGCAAATCACACTCTCTGTCTCAGTTTGCAAAGGCAAAGGAAAAAGCTCCCTCTGAAGGCTGCTAAAACAAAGCCTCAACGAAAAAGCTAAAACTGCTAATCCAAAAGGTAAAATTCCTAAGTGGTGGTCCCTTGGTCACTGTTGGTCCTTGGGAAGTTTCCAGGGGCAATAAAAGCAACTGTTATTAATGAGCTCAAATATAGTTCTAGTCCCTGGCACACTGGGGGGAAAAATAATTGCTGGCTCCCCACATCAGACACCTGGGAAATATTGTTCTAAGTGATGTTTTTAGAATGCAGTGGAACACAAATATATTTTTTTCCACAACCTACAAGCAAAACACAAAAAAACTTCATGGAGGGGGACAGTACATTGTTTCCTGTTGGCAGAATGATCAGAGTCACAATACTACTAGCCAGAGATTCAAGAGCAGAGGTGCTTGGAAAGAGGAACAATAGATGATGTGATCACATCCACCAGGACCACCACTTCCACATCCATAGAATCACAAAGCCAAAAGAGAAGCACCCTCAGCAAACAGCCATCCAGCCTGTTTAAAAATCTCCAAAGAAGGTGACTCCACCACACTCCGAGGCAGCATACTCCACTGTCAAATGGCTGTTACTATCAGGAAGTTCCCCAAGCTCTATGCATTGCTTATGGTATCTTCTTTGCATTTTATGTATGAACATCATAAGATTCATAGGTTCCATGTGTACAATTTACATGCCTACTAAAATCTGAAATATGGGCTACACATTCAAGACACTATGGAGATGTTTCAACCAGAGCATGGAAGTTTGGTACATGGAAGTAGATGATCCAAGATGCTGCAATTCCCACATCTAGACATATGCCTTGCCCCAATAGCAAAGGTCTTCTGTCTTTGAACACAATTTCTTGTATCTACTGTTATGTAACAGCCCAGAGAAAAGCACTTCAGGTTAACTATATACTTAGCTGAAGATATATATCACATTTTAGGCAACAATAAAAGCACATGTCAACAAGTTTCTTGAGAGATCCAAATTGATATGTTTACAAAGCAAGTACTAACGTTTCTTAAATATGCTGGCTGTCCATATACAAGCCTACAGCTTACAAGTTTAGCCATACTGTTTTAACAATTAACTTATTACAAGAATACCATCCTCTCTCACCACTTCTGCATCTTTTGTTTTTCTCCCACTATATACAGTATTCATTTGTATCATCCTGTCAGTTCTCTATATTCTCAATAAAAAGCTTCTCTTCAAACAGTATGATCTTTTCTGATTTTAGGGAACTGCAAGTTTGCACTCTTATCAAAAGGGTGATTACCTGCAAGAACTTCTGTTCTCTCAAGAATGCTGCCATTGGCTGTGCTGGCCAATGAGATCCTGTTAGGCAGGTCTTCTCCTTCAGGGGGTGCAGCTTTTTTAGGAATGATAATCTCATTTTCTATCACAGCAGGCTCACTCTTATCCTTGATCTCTGTTTTGGAATCAGGGATATAGTTGTCCATGAAGACCTGAACAAAGGGATAAGAATTATGCATTTAGTACACAACTACAGGCAATCCACCAACATTAAAATAATGCACAACCATCAATTTAATTTCAGAAGCCAGTCTCTCCAATTTGTTGCAAGAAACCTTATGCTGTGGTCAGTGCATCTGAAAGCAATTATGTCAACACAAACCTATAAAACTAGATTTTTACAAAAATCTCTCCAGTAAAATGAACAGTCTTGTAGCACACAAGATTTATATGGCACAGATATCCTTGCCATATTCTATTGCACAGCATATTAGAAATGGATAGCACTGTCAAATGGTTCTGCCATGTTGTCTGATAGTATAATACATCCTAAGTTTTGCAGAACACATATTTTTTTAAAAAAACAGAAATCTTTGACATGTACTGCTTTGCCTATGTTAATATGCAGAAGTATGTATCTAACTATTGTCCTATTTCTAATTTTTCAACATTTGCTAGCACATTTTGATAGGTACTATTTGTGCATGGCTTCTTCCTAGAGGCAAAATAAATGTGCATGCAGATATTAAGTTCTCAATAGTACATCACCAATTGAATGACTACAAAGAATAAACTTTGCATCAAAGGGCCTGTGAATACTTACTGAAGGACTGTCAGTGGCTGAACTCAGAGCATTCTGAGCATCTGTATAGCCTGTATAACAAAGAATATTTAATCATTTTAACCAAAATGAACAGTTAAGTTACAGCAGATTATGGAGTCATTACCTTCATCTAGGTGTTCCTGACTGTTTTGGTTATATTGCATCAGAGAACACATCGCGGACACTCCTCTTTCTCATCTCACCCACTCCTGTTTCTTTGAGCCACTAGCTCTCACACCCCTTAGCCAGTTCAAATGACTTACATTACAAGTCTACACAATGTGTAGTTTGCTTTCCTTTTAAAAGGAGCTGCCCTTTTTTCAAACATCTATTCCTTGAGGATAATTGGCTCATGGAAACCACCAGATCTGCCTCAACTTGTTGTGTGCTAGTTTCAGGACTTGTTTTTCTTGCAAATACAGTGCACATGAGGGCAAGAAGTTGGAATGACTCTGTGTTTACAATTAGGAAAAAGCAAAGAACTTTTGCATTAAATACTGTTTTAGCTATTTTCTCTTAACTTATACGATAAGCTGCTGAAGCCCCATTTTGGGAGAAAGGTGGGATACAAATCAAATGAATAAATAAAATATCCTACAGTCTAGGAATGAGGAAGGAGTATGAGATGTCCAGTCCCTTGTCTCCCAATACAAGGTAGCAAGTTTCCCTATTACAGAGAGAGCCAGCTATAGCTCTCCAGAAGTTTTTTAACAGCAATTTCTATCACCCTTAGCCAATGGCACAGGCAATAGTAAGAAATGCTATGACTTTCAGACCATCAAAATCTGAAGCACCAAAACTGGTTCTTTTACATAATACAGAAATCCAGTTTTCCGTTGCAGGAATTATGTGAAAGAAGGTCATCTATTAGTGGAATAAGTTAGTCACCTAAACTAAGCACCTCCATAGGCATTCTGATTCGCAAGAAGCAGCAGAGGAGCAACTACCACTTCTTCCTGTCCATCCATACAGTCCTAGCTTTCTGTATTCATACCTCTTCAGACTCAAAGTCACGAAATTCACCATTTTCACCTCAAGTCTGTATCAGCCAAGAGATATTCCACAAAGTAAACAGGAACACAATGGAAGTTAGAGAAGTGTCCACAAGATGACCAGCTGCAGTCTAGTATAAACCCAGGTGACACCACTACATGGTGCCTTTCAACAAGAAGGAGCTCAGAGCAAAATATACCTTCATCTCCTGAACCTGAACTATCTTCTTCGTCGATGATGAAGTCAGGCCGTGAGTCCTCATCATCTGGCAAGTCTCCAGAAGGAAATTCCTCAGTATACAGCTGTGGATCCATAGTCTCAGTTTCTCTTACCTGAAAAAGAAGAAACAAAGTTAGAAAGGAGCAGTGCTGAGGCACCAGAGATCAGACAGGTTGTTCTTGGGCCAGGAAGAGTTTCAAGGTCAACTTGCAGCCAATCAGCTGTCTTGGAAGAAAAACATGACTCAAAGCATCTCTCCTACAAAATGAGGGAGTTATTGTATCAAATTCAGTTGTTAAGATTTACCATTTGGAAAGAAGTCATCAGGTATGGTACAGTAACAGCAGCAGTACATCTAACTAGCAAAGCAAATTGTGCCATACCAGTGGTTTGAAAACACTATGATGTACCTAACAGTTTATCACACAGGATTAGTACAAGTGCGGGCACAAGACGAAAGGGTATTTCATCTGCTACCCTGTTCTTGTACCTGTGCCCTTTTGTCTATCCACTTCGGCCACCTCTTTTCAGGCAGAAGTTAATTATCTGCTTGCTTCATGGGTGTGTGTATGGGTGTGGGTGTGTGTGACGAGGGTCTGTCTCTTCTCCTAGGGTCAACTGTTAAAGAATTAGGGCCCATCCTAGGAAAGAAACTGTCAACAGTAACCATACTGTTTAGATTGTTGCCACCATCTTCTATATTCTCTGTGCTATTCAGAGGAAAAGTGAACTCCTCCCCTTCCCGTGCTTATGTGACAAGCCAGCTATATTTAAAGTGGTATTGTTTGCTTCTATAAAGCCTCAGAATTCAAATACCACTCTCATACAAGCATTAGAACTGATAAATTTGTTTGTTTTCACCATCTGAAAATTCTGCTGACAGAGGATCAAAGGGTTTGGGGGCAATAAATACTAATGCACATGAATTAAGTGCTTCACCAAGAAAATACAATTTAAAAAGCAAACTCAGCAGTTGCCCTTTGGAAATAAAAAGAGACCTCAATGCTCAGACCTAATACAGACACAGATACGGCATTAGCACAGCAGCAGCAGCAGCAACAGATAAGCTACTGCATAGTACATAAAAGGCAAAGTGACTTTGCTGAGGTTCAGATGTCAAATTACATGATTTCACCAGAGCCCAGTCATCCTGAGCCTTTGAAGAACCACAGGCAAACTGCATTGCTGTTCTAAGGGAAGACAGCCTCCCCTTGCAGTCTCTGCATTATGGATGATACAAGGACTAGCATGGCAAGTTAGATCTACAGGTAATTCCATTCCAGAATCATGAGGATCTTTGTTGATTTTGGAACTTAACTTTCGTGTTTGCACCTGGGAGTATGAACTTCATCCAAATAGATCAAAGAGCTTGAATTTCCCCATTACAAAATATCTTTATGCACCAACTGAACAGCAGTAACTGGCAGTAAATGAGAACTTTCTGTGAACAGAAAGGAAAACTACACAGTCCAGCTCTACAAAGGGGACCAGAATTCTCACAGGAGGCACAAGAATTCAAAGCAACACATCCACAAGAGGTTGCAACCACAGTTGGGTAAGTCAAAGGCACTAATAAAGAGGGAAGCACATTGACAGCTGTGCTGGAAAAGTACTTTTGGTAGGTCCATCTCAAAATACAGTCTTGTCCATGATCTGTACTCCAGATCAAAAGTTGCCTGACACATGCTAAACAAATGCAAGCTGCCTTGGAATCCATCTTGAGAAAAAGGCAGGATATCAATCCAATCCAATCCATCAACCACATGCCAGTTACAGAAGTCACAGTGGCAGCAAAAATTCCAAACAGATCAAGAATGGTGGTACCTTGTGGTTGCCACCACCAACAGTAAATCTCTGCCAACAGTGCTGTGCAGCATGATCAAGAGATTCTGTACAGAACTGAAGAAAATGCCTGCAAGCATGATGTATTTTGCTTTCAGAATTTGTTCCTCAGTAATAAAATATATGTGTGTGAGCGTACAGGAGAGCAAGAGAAAGTGACTCATGACCTCACATAATGTGACCAGCTTTTGTCCTCTTTATAGAGGAGACAGTAGCAAGCAGGTGCTCACTGCTGGGACACACCTATATGCCAATTCAGACTGTATTCACCATGATGAATCACTGATAGAACTTTTCCTTTGTCCCAAGGAGGCTCAAAAGACCAAGCAGACCTGACTAGAAAATTATTGAAAGGAGTAGGTGGAATGCATATGTGGACTTTTTAAAACCAGGATAAACAAGATGAGTAGCGGACATGTACACAGTCACATATATACTTTGATTAGCTATTCTTGAGTTCATTTGTAAGAATGAAATACGGATATCTATAAAAACTAGTCACTCAAAAGATCCCAATAAAGATCTGATGATCTTGTGTCAACTACTGGGAATTCTGTTCTCCACAGTCCTGTCACGAACCAATTAGCTGATTTCTGTGTGAGATGCTGATTTCTGTGTGAGATACTAATGTAAGACCAAGTGTTCTTCAAATGTAGAATCCTACCAAAGACCTTATATGAGCAGAGCTAAGGCAACATACAAAGGCTACTTCATTCAGCAACAGAAGCTTCATCGACAGACCATCATCCATAGGAACACAATACACATGGAAAGGCTTTAGAATAGCCCACTGACCTCACACAAAACAGGCTGGATCCATCACCTTCCATCAACAGATCCTCAGTGTGTTCTGAAGCTCTCCCCCAAGAGAGGCCCCAGTCACCGCTCCCAAGGAAAGCAAGCTCTGCCATGCCCTGAGGGAGGTGCAAGTCTAACCTTGTTGAGAAGCCTAATTTCTTTGCTTGCTTGAAGCTCAGCCTGCTCTTTACTCAGATTAGCTTCTAGATAGCGCATCCTGCATAGCCCAGGTTAAGTTATCAAGGTTTGGGCCATTTAAAGCCCCTTTAAATGGAGCAGAACTGGCTCACTCTGAGCCACAGAGGATAGTATCATACAAGTGAGCCCCAAACAGAACTTTCAAGAATTATTCTTTGACTGTAGTTCTCAGAATTGGCCATGCCAACTAAGGGATTCTGAGAGCTCTAATTCAAAAGGGTAACTATTCCTAGATTTGATCCAAAGTCACCAATGGTAGATAGGCCACAATCCTTCTTGAACATGCACTCCATGTAGACATGCTTGAAACAAGACATTTTTCTATGCTGGCAGAACTTAAACACCATGTCTGTAATCTTTTCAACTTCAGTAGAAGATATTACAACTCTACAAAACTGTGTACTGGTCTTTCTTAGCCCCTGCTGTCATTCTCACAATATTTTTATTTGTTCATGGAATTTATACCACACTTTTCTCCCAGGATGGGATGCACAGTTGCACCAGGGTACCTCATGTCACTACCCATATGTAGTTCTGTTTACATATGAACCCCTTCCCCAAACATGTCAATCCCCAACCCAAGTCATTTTCCTAATCTTGCTTAAAGAATTCCTTACATTTCTAAAAACGATTTGCCTAAAGAGTACCTTCCAAATTTTGCCTTTAAAAAATTAGTCAGCAAGTCTAGCTAAGGTACCTTCAGATTCCTACTGAATTTCTGTTATCAGTTGTTTTGGAAAGACAAGCTTTATGTCTTTTTTAGAAAATGGAAAACAGGTTACTCTGTCAGAGGTAATTTAGTACTCTTATAGCTGGTATCCCAGAGTTTTCTAGTGAGCTGAGGTCTAATGCATTCTCTGTTCTACACAGGCTCCATACTCTCCTGCTCCATAGAAGCACCAGCTCAGATCTGATAGTTTGTTTGCACTACTAATAACAAAGCTTCTTTATTTATACTAAAGGTGCTATGTATTTCCATAAAGCTCTAGCTGCATACACAAGCTCTACTATTAATATGCTCTCTAGTCGAATCCTTTAACTACAGGAGCTCGTCACTTCTGCGTTTAATCCAGTTGCAGTGTATCTGAGCATTAAGCAGCTTTTACCCATACTGAGTGCCAAGTGAGATTAACAAACATCACTGGGAGGAGCAAAGGGGCAGCGAAGCAGCTTTTCTAACCTACAAATTGCTGAAAGATTTACTTCTCAGCTGCCAGCCACAGACTGTGTGCAGGCATACACGCACACTTTGGCACTGGTAGCTACAAGTGCTAATGTAGCAAGACACTCAAGTATTCAAGCACTGTGACAATTAACTGCACTAAGATGTGCCTGGAGATTCACCAGGATGATCGTGAGCGCATGAGTGGTTAGGGGAAAGCTACATCTAACTGCAATGGCCCCTACAAGGCCAGCAAAACCAACAAATACTTCCTTTGTTGTAGCTGGAGAATATTTTTAGCTCCACTTCACAGCTTCAAACTGAGCACCATTTGTTGCTTTTCTGATTCAGTTGGCCAACTAATGGCCCAAAAAACAGAGTCCCACAGCACACCCAAGACTCTTGAGACTTTTGGCCTAATTACCTGGGGATTCCTGCTTGTCACGCCAGCAAAAGAAGATATATGACCAGATTTCAGAGTTAGCTACTCTTGCAAAACCAAGCCCAATGATCTACAAATCCTCAAACCTTCTTTGAAAGCCAACAGAATCCATGTATAAGGACACATGAGGTATTGCCTTACACTGTTTCTAAAGGGCAAGACAAATAAAACTTCACAGCCTGATTTAATATGCACTTTCCAGCATTGTGTAGATGAGAGAATAAAACAGTCAGAACTATCAAAGCTGGTATCATAAAAAATACAAAAATTATGTCTTGTTAATGATTTGCATGTTACAACTGCAGGTGGACAGGATCTCTTCTCCAGTGCAATCTCCAAAAATTCAGTCTCCTTCTCAGCAGCTACCCCAACCAGATGATAAATAGCCATGCCAAAGCTGTAACATCTCTGTGCAGCTTTTTTTTATCACGGCCTCAAAACTGGCAAAGTGAGAAGATGACCAGAAACAAAATTTGTTACATGTTTAGCATTCCTCTAGAATCCTAACGGCAGTCAGATAAACATGTAAAAAGCTTCCACTGGCTGTGAGGCAGTGTTCACACACTGCATATGTACCCACTGCTGGTTTGTACACCTATACAGTTGTTAATGTATAATGGGACATACATGTGTTTATTACAGCTTCTTGATAAAAAATAAAGAGAATTGGAGAGCCTTGTGTAGACATTGGGAACAAGAAATTTGGGTATTTTTTTTGTTTTTTATAAAGCAAGTAATTATTCATAAGAATATTGCTGCTACCCTGCACAGAAATGCACTTTACCATGTTCCATGGAACTTGCATGCTACTGTGTTCTCTGGGAAAGTTACTTTTTCCTCTTAAACCATTACACATAAGTAATTTAATTTTGTTAATTTAGTTTTCCTACCCACCAAATAAACCTGTTACAGTCAACCCTCCACTTTCTTGGGGATTAGAGGTACAAGACCATCAACAAAAGTGGAAAATGATGAATAAAAATGTTAAAAAAATAAGGATATAAAAGAATTTTAAAAATCATGAACATAATTTTTTTAAAAATACTTGAGAACACTTCTCTAGGAATCTCTAGGTCCTCTAGTGCGATTCTATGGTCAACAGACAGCAGAAATGGGCCACAGAGTCACACTGGAGGACCTAGCAATACCTGGAGAAGTATTCTCTCTAGGAATCCCCAGATCCTCCATTATGACTCTATGGCCCATTTCTGGACCACTCTCTCAACAACTGCTTCAAATACACACAGAATATCATTCTCTAGATTTCCTACAGCAATTTAAGAGACAAAAAGAGCAAACTGTAGGGTGGAGATGGGCAAGGTGTGGACCGTGGACCACAAGCCAGCCCCTAGGGCCATTTTCAGGTGGTGGGCACTGGGACCAAAAATATTTTGTTGCTCCAAAATACCCAAGAATGAATGAAGGGTTGTAAAGGGCATTTCTACCATGTCTTGAGTGTTCTGGACCCACCTCTAGGGTCAAAATGAAATTTTGCAAAAAAAAAATTTTTTTTTTAATTTAGCCCCAAAATGACCTCTAGCAGACCAGGAAGGCCCTAGTCTTCCACAGTTACCCATAGTAGGTGGTTAGACCCTACACACTCACACAAAGTTCACTAAACATAGACCTCTCGATTTTATCCACATACAGCTGTATGCTTGGGGCAGTTGGACCATTAGAAGAGCACAGCTGGGAAGAAGCAGCAGCCATGGTCCCCAGCACAAGGCCTATTCCTTTCCCATCCAGCTGGCTGGGTGCAGCTGGGTCGTGCGCAGGCACATCCCTATGGCAAATCGCTGGCCAGGCAGTGGAACTGCATCTGGAACTATACAGCTGCTGCTCTGCAACCACAGCACAGTGTTATACAAAGAGGTGCTGGATACCTCCCAAAAAAGTATTTATGCAAGTCATTAACAGTATGAGTCATTAAAAGGATTCTGTCCTTGATATGCACCCTAGAATTAAGAGGATTTGTGTGTTTGGGTACAAGTCAGAAATAAACAGAGGTAGGGATATTCTCACAAACATCTGAACATGCACACATACAGTATGCAAACATGTACCACATAATGTACAAATAGCTGTGCATATGAAGACAATCGTGAACATCCTTAAGTGTGCATGTATGTATACATGCCTTCATGCACATACACACATGGGTTTAAAGACTATTTCCAAGTCAGTAAAATACTAGCTTACCTATCTTGATTTTTTTAAGCAGGCTCGTTCTTGATTTCTTTCTAAGTCAGAGAGGAGGATGAGGAATAAGAGTGACACACTCTGATTTGAGGCAACACCCCCGCCGCCTCCCAGGCCCTATCACACAATCTTTTCCAAGGTCTTATATGCTCACTCTTCCTTTGATGGTGTGCTCCAAGTGTTTGCTTATGTCTGCAATCTCTGTATGAGTTGTACTAGTAAATATTGTTCTTAGCTTTTGCTGTCTGTACCTAATGCTTCCTTTTGGCCTTGTTTGCTCAATTTCTAAGATGCATAGTAGAACTGACAATACTACTACTTCACTATATGCTTGGTTTACCATAGGAGTCCTAAATACAATGAAGGGGCAGGCAAATATTTCCGAATTTGTTCCACCCTGGCAGGGATTCACACTCTACTTCCATCAGAGCTTTCCCTCCCACTTTGTGATCTTATCAGGCAAATGGCTACCATTTCACAGACATCTTGTCCAGTTCCTTCCCAGCTTTATGCTAGGGCTATGCTCCACGGACAGGATTGGATCCCAAGATAAAATGCTTCTACTTGGCAGGAGTAGGGTGAGGAAAAGGAGATGTCATATAACTTCACCTCCCCCTTGCAATGGCATGAAAATCTGTTCTGAGGACAGGAGCACCATTCGGGAGGTAGTGCACAAGGTAAAAATATCACCTCTCATCAGGAACTTCAGCTGGATCAATGGTTTGGCCGAAAAAGGAAGGAGTCCTCCCATTCATTTCATTTCATTTCTATCCTGCCTTTCACCCAATCTTGGGACTCAAGGAAGCTCACTATGTGGTTAAAGAAGAAAAAGAACTTAATTGTGTTTTCAGCTATAATTGACTATATAAAAAAGTTTGTAAGTGATCTTTTCTGTTTGTCTGCATCAGGTAGGTGAAGACCTCATATGATTGGCTGTTTGAGGCAAAAAGACCTCATATGATTGGCTGGCTGTGAAGATTCTATGGAACCCTGGGGTTGGCAGTTCAGCCTTTAGAATTCTCAGCCAGAGAGCTCTGAATAGGCCGGTCGCTATGGAGACGAGGCCTACCAGCTAGTCCCCTCACAAACCCAACCTCTGTATGTTAACAGATCTGAATACAGACTGGATTGGGGAATATGGGGAAGTTACAGGTAACGAACAACACAGTTTGGGGAATCAGAGACACAGGATCTCAGATCTGTGTATTTCAACCGCATCCAACTCCTAAGGTACGGTAATGTAAGTCCCAAAGTATTTCTAACAAGAGCTACCTATGAGTAAATAAAATACTGGGCAACCCTGGGTAAATATGCTCATATTAAAATATAATTAAAGAAATTTCATACTGAAACAACCACAAAACACATCAGGGATGGGGAAGTATATATTCATGAAAGGGCAACATGGAACCCTAGCTGCACAGATCTGTTATTTACTGCAACATTTTAAACATTAATGGTATACTGTCGGTGTTCCATATCTGTGGATTCTGTATCCAAGGATATTAAAAAAAAATTAAAAAATCCAAAAAGCAAATTTTTATTTTTCCATTTTATATAAGGGATGCCATTTTACTACACCATTGTAATAGTAGGACTTCAGCATCCACAAATGTTTGTGTCCATGGGAAGTCCTACAACCAAACCCTAGCAGATATCAAGGGCCCATTATACAGCATTATGTTTAAAACAGAGGGTGGGGGGATGTAAGATTCTAACACCATCAGAGAAAGGTTTCAGTGCCAAGGAAATGCATCTAATGCACAAAAAGTAATGAGGTAGCATACCTTAAAATTTCTAATGAAATTGATGGAAGACACTGTTTCACAGAAACTGAAACTGTAGAATATGAGAGCAAGTGATGGCAGACGTTTGGTGGGTTTTGTATTAAAAATTCACCAACCAAAGAGAGGTGCAAAATGGTGACAGAGCGCATGCAGCAAATTATCAGATGGGGTGCAATAGATAATCTGCACATCTCAAGGCTGCCTTCATCTGCTCGCACGTTGTACAGTTCAAACCTACAATTATTACAGATCAATGGTACCAATATATATTTGAAATGCATGAAGACAACTAATTAAGTCATATTAGTTAGTACAATTAATTAATTGAGGCAAGAAGCACTAGGCTGAGAGATAAGCAAATAAAACAAGACCAGCTATACTTCTCCCACAATCCTGATTTGAATCAATAACTGTCACAGCTGTTTCCCCTTTCAAGAAGCTATGGGAAATCCAATTAGCAATCTCCCCAACCTGTCTAGCTTGCCAACTAATACCTTCTCCACAGGGGATTCTAGAAATGGTAAAAGGAGGGTAAAGATTTAGCAGATTTCTTAGTACCCACTCCAAACTGTGTGCTTCAAATCAAAACTGCAAAATCTCACAAGCCTATGCTTGCCAGTTCAGATGTAAAACCATGGTTTGACCAAAGCAGTACCTAACTAATTGAAGCAAAGCACATGAGGACAGGAGGAGGCAGAAAGCAAACCCAACTTGCTCCTGCCAAGATGATATTATTTATTTAAACTTGCTCAACAGCAGGAACAAACAACTGATGAGGTTAGGTGAGCTCTTAAACCTATAGGCAGATGGCTGCTAACTTCTTCGCATCATGTGAGTTTAGGGATAAATTTATTTAGAAAAAAAAATTGAGACATCCATTTTAGTCCAATTTCTTCTGTCTTTAGGTGTGAAATCTCCCAAACTGGCTCCATGCAAAACATGAGCAATATTCTCAATGAATTCAAAATATATTAGCCCATGTTAACAAGGCTTTAGTTCAGCTTTACAATTGCAGTAAACTTGAAAGATTTACCTAATGTGACTTAAGCAAACATAATGTGTTGTTTAGACAGGACCATATTGACAAAGCTGCAAAAGCAAACCCTTACAGGCCAAAGCTGGCCTCCTTCTCTTTTCCCTCTCACTTTTCCCCCACCAAATGGGTGTCACGTAACCACTTGGCAGCCCATGTGGTCCTGAGGGTGTTTCAGCCAAGATAAACTTTGTGCTTCCCAGGTTATTGGATTTTAAAGCCTACGCTTAGAAAAATGCTGCTCTAGTCTCCCTGAATTCAAATTTCGCAAACAGCCTGCAACTTTAGTGAAGTGAGGAATGAAGTGGTAAGAGGTCACATCTTACGAGAGAATCAGAGCAAGAAAGCAGAAGTCTTACTTCTTTCTAACCTTGTGAACGGTCAGTTTGGAGGAAGTTCAAGGATTCCTCCTGTCAGCAGACTTTCTGGTGAAGTTACAGTCATCCACTATTTCAACTGAATTAGATTTCAAATGCAGGGTCTTACTGTGTAAAGGGCCTCAAAAGCTACTAAGAAAGGAAGAATACCAATTATAGTTTGAGATGATGGCTTTTATAAGCTAGAGCCCCATGCTGTGGGCTATACAGGTCAGCTTTGAGCACCTGGACTTGCTGTGCACTTGTGTGCTGCGCTTCAAGTACCATGTTTGAGAAAAGAGCAAGTTGAGGATCTCTCACCCACTTTATACAAAGACAAGTATTTAAGTATACACCCCATGAAGTGCTCATGTCACCATTCAATAAATATTAAGCAATTAAAATAGGGTGGAGAAAAATTGGAAATGTTAGGAATTTTTTAAATTACAAATCCCAGAATCCATCAGCCAACTCAGTCACTGGCTGGGGGATTCTGAAAATGGTAGTCTAAAATAATTTTTTTAGGTTATCTGGGATACAGTGAAGAAAGTGTATTGGCACACACTTCCTTAGTGCAAAGAAAAGAAGTCCATTTTACCTAGTTTTGCAAGAATGACTGGTCAATGGGTGGGAGAATTCTATCTAAATTACAGAAGATTAAGGATATAATGGCAGCTTTGCTAGATCAGAACAAAGGCTCATCTTGTCCAGTATCCTGTTTTCCTACAGCAGCAAATCAGACACTTTGGAGACCCCGCCCCCAAGCAAAAGTCTTCTCTTGGGTGTTGTTCTCCAGTAGCAAGTATGCAGAGGCATGAAATCTCTGATCCTGGAGGTAGGATACAGCCATCATATCTAGCATCTCTCTGTTCGTATGTACTTGTGCCCAGAATACAAAATATCCCCAAGAAAAAAACATGCTTTCCATTTCCATGTTCTGTCTATTGTTCTAACTATCACTCTGAGGTATTCTGAAAAAATTTCCCAGTGCCAAGATGGTGAGGTTTAATTGTTCATGTGTCTGGCCCTGCTATACTTAAAGTCAGATAAGCAAGAGATCAAGACAGATTTTAAGCATAGGTTTGTCTTTATACCTGAAGGCAATCTAAGCTTGTTTATACAGTCAAGCTCCTGTTATATATCTTGCATTGGTGTCTGTTCTACACATTTTAATCTAATCAGGAGGCCCTTTAGATTAGTACAGCCACCCTCATCTAGAGCAGATTAATATACAGCCAGTGACTATTATAGGCAATTCTCTTTGCCATAATCACACAGGTTAGACCAAGATGAGATCTCCCCGTTGCCCAAACAAGGAAATAGGTAAAATTTGAAAATCACTCAAGTATTATATCCTAACAGTGTGATAAATAATGCACTAAATACAGGGAGTAACAAATAAAGAGGTTTAACCACTAGCATGCAGTCAACAATAAAAGGAAACAGGATGGTTTAAAGACTTTTTAAAAAAGTATTTTCATTTGTAGAAAAAGGCTCTTAGGGGTATTCATTGCAAAGCCATAAATACAGTAAAAGTTCCTATACTGATTTTAAGAACAAGTGTCCAGACCTTGCTAGCCACTGTGAACCTCAGCACAGACAGGTAGGGCACCTGGGGGGTATTCTCTGAGGATTATCCAACAGCAGACTGATGTGGGAGTAACGGAAGAGCCCCCACTAAGGCCAACAGAGACAATAACTTGTCTTTGCATGCACACATGTGACTTGCAAGACTTCAGTCAAAATAGCCACCAAAAGTGGCTAATGATACTTGCCAGGTCTCACTGAAGTCTAAGAAGTTTTTCTCCTACCGGAAGGTTCCCAAGATTAATTCATAAGATTCACGGCTTATTCACTCATGCTGCTGCTTTATTGGATATTACTCTTTTGTTTTAGCTAGAATCTATGCCCAAATATAAAAATAGTACATGCAAATTTCTTTAATTAAAATGTCAAGCAAATTGACACAGAGGTCAGCACCCACAATATTGTCTTATGTCAATTTGTGTGTAGAGCTCTTTGCTGTCATTACATTCAGAAATGGAATTCCATTAACTTCACTACATTGCAAGGCTGAACAAGATACGCTAACAGCCGATACTCTCAGCAAGAGCTCAAGAACACCCACTACAGAGAAAAATCATATCGTGGAAACAAAGTCACCATGTTAACATACTTCAGCATATCACATATTTGTTAGATATGCCTCTTCCTCCTAGACTTATTTGCTTGCATGAGACAGCAACACTTGCCAAACCTGATGAATCAGAATGCTGGGAGTCATCCACAGGCTCAATTGGGAAATCGTAAAATGCTGATTAAGGCAAAGCAAAGTGACCATCTCAGCCTAAGACTTTTAAACAGTAATTTTAATAAACGCTAAAGGTATCTCCTTCCCTGAAAGGAGCAGGTTCCCCAGATCACATCTGCTTAGTTACTTCAGATTCAAAAATATGTCTCCTATCCCTCTGTACTTCAGAATGGGGCAAAGATTGACCTTCAAGCTACAAATGGCCTCAAACCATTTTTTATGGCCCTTGACCAGACCATCCTTTTTCTGAACAAAAAAGGATGAACTGTCTCTCCTGAAAGTCTCCAGGAGCAGCAAGTTACCCTTTCAACAGATTCTAAGCACTTCGGCTACACAGTTTGATATAAAAGTATGCATGTATCTTGAGAGCCAGCATAGTATAGTGGTTTAAGCAATGATCTATCACACTGGAGACCAGAGTTTGATTCCTCTCTTGGCCATAGAGACTCATTGGGTGATCTTGGGCACATCACACACTCTCAGCCCCAGAAAACCCCTTGATAGGGTCACTTTAGGGTCACCTTAAATCAGAAACAACTTGAAAGCACACAATGACAATATGCATGTATCAGAATCAGCAGATGCACTAGATCCTGTGTGATATTGGAACCTAAGCAGGGTCAACCCTACTTAATACTTGGATGGAAGACCATCAACAAATACCAGGTGCTGCAGGCTACATTTCAGAGAATGAAACTGGTAAAAACACTTCTGAGTATTCCTTACATGAGAAAAGTGTGGAATTCATGCGGTTGCCATAAATCAACAGGCAACCTGAAGGCACAAACACACACAAGCGGTGAGCTTCTGACCTTTTCAGTTTCATTTCAGCATTTTTGGCAGTCCCTGTGGCCCCCAGGAGCAGAAAACTGTCCTCCAGCTCCCCACATCTCCCCATTCCTACTGTACTGGTAAATACTGCATCCTCTCCTATAGCTTGTATCATGCGAGGCATGGAACTGCTTTTTTTTACTATCCATTTTTTATTGCTTATGAGTAATACATATTACATAGGTATTTATTATTTGGTAAGTGGGAACAGAGAACCAGTGCGGCTTTGTGGTTTGGGTGCTGAACAAGGATTCCAGGCGACCAGCATTCAAATTCCTGCTCAGCCACAGAAACCTGCCACACAACCTTAGGCAAGTCACACTCTCTCAGCCAATGGTAAACCTCCTCTGAACAAATCTTGCCAAGAAAAACCTATGAAAATCCATTAAGTCAGAGTCAACCCTAAGGCACATAACAAAACAGAAACTACTGCCAAGAATTTTTTTTTTTTGATACCTTCTAAAAGTAGTCCTCCTTCCCCTCCCTCTCAGCTCCCCAGAGGTGATGACATTAATTCCTTGGGATTTTACCATTTCAGTGGCAAGCAGCCTAGCTTTTCTCTTCCTCCAAGGCACTCAGCTTTCATTAAACACTACTGAAATCAATGCTTTCTCTAGTAGGGTTTATGCACAACCAAGTTTGTTGTTGCTGTGTGCCTTCAAGTCATTTCCAACTTATGGTGACCTTAAGGCAGTGGTTCTCAACCTGGAGGTCGGGACCCCTTTGGGGGTCGAGTGACCATTTCACAGGGGTCGCCACTCCTCAGTCCTGCCCCCCCTTTTAAAAGAAGGTGGCCTCATAGCCAATGGGAGCAGTGCTTCTGAGACCCCTGCGCTAGGAGGAGGAGAGAGGAGGCATGCTGCCTGGTGGGAAAGCACTGAGGAGACTGAGGTGGTGCCGGAGGTGCGGAGAGTGGGAGGAGAGAGCTGGAGCCTGAATGTTAAGGCAGAGGTGTGGAGAGGAAACCCCGCGCTGGCGGGAGGGGAGAGGAGGTGTGCAGCTGGGCGCAGCCAGGCACTGCTTGGATGCTCGCGCCTGCACCCACACACACACACACACACACACACACACAGAGTGCTTCCCCTTCAGTGTTCCCTTTCCTCTTCATGCCGGCTTGCAGAGTCAGAGCTGCTTGCCGGGGTGAGTGAGCAGCCAGGCGCTGCTTGGACGCTTGCGCCTGCATCACACACACACACACACACACGGAGGGCTTCCCCTTCAGTATTCCTTTCCCCTTCATGCTGGCTTGCAGAGTCAGAGTTCCCATTCAGGGTTTATGGCACTGCAGCGGGACATCTGGGAGGTAAGACCCCGTCCCCTCACCCTCTTCGCCTCAAGCTCATTCATGCCAGCGAACAGAGTTGCTTGCCAGGGCGAGCAAGCAGCTGGGCTCCGCTTGCTTCCCAAAGTGGCAGGGCTGCAGCAGCGGCAATCGCCCGGTCGCCCATTCATTCTGGGCATGCTGCTCCATGGGAGTTGACGGAGTGGCTGTTGCCTTTGGTCTGGCAGCCAAAGGGGGAAACTTTCCTGCGGCGGATCTGCCATCCAACGGGGGAGATCGGTCCCTCCGAGACTGAGAACTCGGTCAGGAAAGGAGCAGGGGGCGTCAGCCAAGGGCTTCGGTTTGTGTAGCAAGAGCCCCCAAGGCTCCTTGGTTGGGTTTTTTTTTTTTTTTGGTTTTTTGACTCGAAAGCGCTACTCTGATCCGTCCTGTGGACTTTGGCCATTTCCACATTCCAGTGTTATAGCGCTATGATTCCACTTTCACCATCCTATGGAATCCTATGGAGTTCAAACTGCAAGCTCCAGGATTCCATAGGATGGTGAAAGTGGAATAATAGTGCTATAACAGTCTAGTGCAGAAATAGCCAGGATGATTTTCTCCTTTCACTTTTGTTGTGCGTGGACCCTTGGTGCTTGCCACACGCACGTGTTGTGTTCTTCGCCCTGACTGTCTTGCATTCCTCGCTTTTTGTATGTTCAGTGTCCGAACTCCCTTTAAGGGAGGGAGGGAGGGAGGGAGGGAGGGAGGAGGGAGGGAGTGAAACAAAATGCGTCTGCTTATGCCGCCGCCATCTTTCTTTCCTCTCTCCCTGTCCTTTCCTCCCTGCGCCTCGTGTAAAATGTGGGCTGTTTCGGCATTGCCTTTGGGAGTGACTGGCTTTTTGAACTGTGGAAACCCAACATTCAGAACTAGAACTACTGCCTTAATTCTGGCATTGATGGACGCTTTCTGTGCTTAAAAAAGGGGGAGGGTTACCAGTTTTTAGGCATTAGAAGTCTCTCCAGAGCAGTGATTTAGGGCAGTCTTTCCAATCTATTTGATGTTGGAAATAACTAACTAACTAAATAATAAAAAAATAAATAAATAAATAAATAAATAAATAATAACGAAAATGATTTTATGGTTGGGGGTCACCACAGCATGAGGAACAGTATTAAGGGGTCATGGCATTAAGAAGGTTGAGAACCACTGCCTTAAAGCAAACCTATCACAGGGTTTTCAGGGGCTGACAGTGGGTGACATCCTAAGATCACCCAGTGGGCTTCCATGGCTGCATTAGGTATCAAACTCTGGTCTCCACGGTTGTAGCAAGATGCTCAAACCACTACACCATGCTGGCTCTCAAAAGCCTCATGTCATCAAGTTACTTCCTCCAGCTTTTCCTTATTCGCATCCTATGCCCCAAATATTCTCCTCTAATATTTTTGCTACCACCCCTTCCTTCAGTTCCCCACCCAACACTTTTATGGAGGGAAGCTTTGGCTCTCCAGATGTTTTGGTCTACAACCATGCTGGCTGGAGATGATGGAAACTGTAGGTCTAAATATTTAAAGACCCAAAGGTTCTTTGCTTCTGCCTTAGTTTAATCACTCAACCCTCATCCTGCTGTATGTCGCTGTGTGCCTTCAATTTGTTTTCAAATTATGATGGTCCTAAAGGGAATCTATCACATGGTTTTCTGGTTCAGAGAGGGTTTGTCTTTGCCTTCCTCTGAAGCTGAGAGAGTATGACTTGCCCAAAGTCACCCAGTAGGTTTCCATGGCAGAGCAGGGTTTGGAACCCTGGTCTCCAGAGTCCTAGTTCAACATTCAGACCACTACACTGGCCCTCACCCTGACCAAAACAAAATTGAAGTACTTAAATCTTCTCACCTTCATCACTTCTTATTCTTGCTTCTCTCTACCCCACTTTCACTGTTTTCACTATTAAATAGTTTAGAATACAAGCTCATTAGGGCAGACACCTAATTTTTTCTCTAATTCCATTGTGCTCTATACACACCGACAGCGACATTTCATTCAGTATTTTATTAATAAGAGGCTGTGGGACAGAAATACAGAACAAGGGTGACTATAAGTCTAATTTCAGAGTATACATATTACCGGTATTTCAGAGTACACAGACAGAGTTAGTAGAGATGAACAATAAGGCTTAACAACTTATTGGCTGAGAGGGCACAATACAGAATGGGATAATGCAGCTTGTGACCACTGTAGGAAAAGATCTGGTAAACTTCTACCTCCTGCCATTTTTCTTCTTGCACATATTCATCTTCTTTGACTGTGAGTAAAATTGCCATGCCAACGAAGCTGAATCAGTGCCACTTTCATGTGAAAAGTACATTAATTCACATACTCAGTGTGGCAGCTGAATCAAAGAGGGTTTTTTTCCCCAAATTCTCAGAAGTTTGACTCAGGCTTTAGAGCTGGTACCATTACTAACTATTCCTGGAAAAGAGAGAACTGTGCTGATCCTTAGCAGTGTACAGCTTCACAAAGGGGAAGTCTACCAAGTGCACACTGTATACTTGCAGACATAGCTATATCTCCTTTCAATATCCCTGTACAGCTATTTCTGCCCCAATGATCACAACTCTGCATTTTGGCCTGTATTCCACTGAACAGAACACATACCAAGTACATTTGTCCTACACTATTCCTGTTTGTAGTAGATTTGAACCTGCATGTTATAATACTTGGATCTGTTTGTTTATTTTACCTTTTTATACCACCCAGTTCTCTAGTTACAGGCAGTGAGCACCAAGGTTTAATTGTTCAACTACATTAAGATGTTCAAATTCTGCTGATTCTCAACAGGTAAACTAACAAATATTGATGCAACTGGGTATGCAAATCCATCTCTACTTTAGAATTAAACATCAAACGTAGCTACTTGCTTTTAACTTAAAAATACATTCAGGCTAAATGTAATGTGAAGAAAATGCTATTTCATCATGATTCTGAACTAAGTTTCTGCACTGTGCAGTGAAGTCAGATTATACAGTTTAAAATTACAGTTAACTATGGCTATCTTTCACTGGGAAATACTTAGTGGGCTGCATAGTTACACTTTGTTCAGAAAGTGAGTCTACCAGGCCTCCTCTCACTCATTTTGGGGCAAACCATTCAAAGTTTCTATCTGCAAGGCTTACTTTAAACCCAAGCCCACACGACAAACCAGCATTTCATGAACAACAAATACCAAGAGGTCAGGCTCCCTCAGGAGATGTTGCTGTTGCTGTGTGCCTTCAAGTTGTTTCTCACTTATGGCAACCCTAAGGTGAACATATCATGGGGTTTTCCTGAGCTGAGAATGTATGACAAGGTCACCCAGTGGGTTTCCATGGCCAAGCAGGGAATCAAACCCTGGTCCCTAGGGTCATAGTTCAATGCTCAAACCACTGCACCACGCTGGCTAAACAGTGGCAGAAGGAATAAAGAGGTAGGGAAGCCTTCAGTTTTCTTGGGTACATACTGACTGCAAGTAGTGTTTCCTAATCACCCACAAGGTCCTCTTACCACAGTTCATTGTTTTAGCCCAAATACATCAGCTGTCATCCTCCGCAGCACAAACAAAGATTAGGACAATTACAAACATAGTATCTATTCTTCATCAATTCCCATTCCCAATGATTTTGCAATGATGCCCCCTCCACCTCCTCTGTGACATAAATACAACGCTTGGCAGTAGTCTCCACTCCCAGAGTAAGTTTCCACTAGCTCATCTTCCACCTCATGTAACAACTTGCCAAAAGAATCAATAAGCCACAGTAGTGTGTCATACTGTTTCCACATGTTTAATCTTTCCCAACGTGGGTCTGACATACAAGGCAAGGACAACTGAACCAGGGAGTTTTCCCTGCACAACAACCAACCATCTTTGCTTACAACTTAAACTGCCATTCCAGTCACCATTACACTTTGCAGAAACACAACCACACATGTAGACTTAGGAACTCTGAACATTTGATTTGAAAATGTAATGAGTGTTTAAAATATGCCAAAGCAGCACAAGCCATAAGTGGTGGCCACTGACAGCTGGATAAAAACATCTTATTCTTGATACCACAGCCAGATACACCAAGAATATGCTGCAAGATTTGACATGTGCAATGCAACCATCCAGCTCCTACCCTTCACAGTTCTACTAGCAAATACAAAAAAAGTGTTTTTTCAACACTCCTTTAAAAAAAAACAGGTGGTGACGATAATGAATGGAACATTGGCCCAGAACAGCACAGTGTTAATACTCTGAAACAGATTTATCATGCCTATGACACTGTGCAGCTCTTATATATACCCTCAAGCCCAGCTTGTTCCAAAAGGCATTAGATAAAAAAACAGCCGAAAACAAAAAGAAAAAACAACAACAACACTTTGTTCCCCTAGCTATAAAAGGGGAACAGTTTCACAGCCAAGTAGCCCAAGGCATCAGAGAACACCAGGGAGCTGGCAACCAAGCCCTAGCTTTTCCTCTTGGAAATATACGCAATGGATGTACTAAACCAGGCTCAAGGAATCAGGGAGGACTTAGTGGGCCTGGTATAGCTAGCACTAACAACTGGGATTAGGTTGAGGTCTCTCTGTGATTCTGTCACAATTGTATGTCCCACCCAAACCCATGTACAGCTGGCTAAAACAAAGCTTTAGTATGACCAGCCCCTTCCCTGGTGCATCACAACAATGTGTCCTGACACTGGGGGCAAAGGCTGCATCAGAGCTATCGGGTACAACATCTATAGCTCTATGCCTGTATGAATACTGAGCAACAAGCCCAGTTTGTTTGTTTTTTAAATAATAGGTTCATGCTTTGTCAGCCCCACAATCTTATGGAGTCTTTTCTCAGATTTAATACACTAACAGAAGTTTGTGCTCTACCTCAGAAACATAATCAGGTAATTTGTTCATCACTTGGTTAAAGCGCAATCTCTATAATCATGTCCTAACTGTTGGTTTTCCACAGGCATCTGGTTGGAAACTGAGGAAACAACTGTTGGACTAGGTAGGCATTGAAAACAGCTTTTTTTATGTTCCTATGAGAGGTTCAAGCAATGTGGCTTGTAGTTTGACTGCTTGAAGTACATCTATAGGCTCAGTAGATTTTATTTCTAACAATCTTTTTAACTTTATCACAAGTTTGTTCCACCCGAATGGGGAAGATCTATCCAATATTGGCAAATAATCCATAATGAAATAAAAGCAAACCTTGGTGTCAACCTGATACCAAATTTCAGTCTTCTTCAATTTTCAGCCATCTATTGAACATTTTGGTAGCCATAAAGAGTAGAAACCCTAGAAGTAGAGAGTTCACAGTATCTGGATTTTAACTAGTAACCACTCAGTAGACAAATGCTTGCAGAACCACATATAGTCCTTGGCCATTTGCTATCTAAATTAACAGTAGATACTTAGGGTAACATAATATGTTTCTTGACTTCACTAGTGCCAAGTACTATACTTCGGTAGAAAAAATGAAATGTACAGATATATGATGGGTGACACCTGCCTTGACCCCAGTACATGTGAAAAGGATCTAGGAGTCTTAGCAGACCACAAACTGAACAAGAGTCAGCAGTGCAATGCAGCAGCTAAAAAAAGCCAATGTGATTCTGAGCTGCATCAATACGAGTATAATGTCTAGGTCAAAGGAACTGATAGCACCATTCTATCCTGCTTTGGTCAGACCCCACCTGAAATACTGTGTCCAGTTCCGGGCACCCGAGTTCAGGATGGATATTGACAAGCTGAAAATTTGTCCAGAGGGCGGTGACCAAAATGGTAGAAAGTCTGGGAACTATGCCCCATAAGGAACTGCTTTGAGAACTGGGTATGTTTAGCCTGGAGAAGAGATGCTTAGGAGGGTTAAATATTTGAAAGGATGTCATATGGAAGATGGAGCAAGCTTGTTTTTTGCTGCTCCAGAGACTAGGACACAGAGCAATGGCTTCAAATGTCAAAAAAGGAGATTCCATCTAAACATTAGGAAAAATTTCCGGATGGTAAGAGCAGTTTGACAGTGGAATACACTGCCTCGGAGTGTGGTGGAGTCCCCTTCTTTGGAGGGTTTTAAATAGAGGCTGGGTGGCCATCTGTCGGGAACGCTGTGATGGTGTATTCCTGCATGGCAAGGGGTTGGACTCGATGGTCCTTGTAATCTTCCACCTCTATGATTCTATGAATCATGAAGAACACCTGAACAGTATTTAAGGCCCATTCCCATTTTCAGTCCTTCCAGAACAGGCAGTTATATCACATCAGCCAAATGAGGGCACACCTGAGCTTTGTCTGAACCTGTCCAAATCATATGGTACAAATTGAAAATAAAGTAACATATTCAGGTTAACAATGCTGATTTGATTGAGAGAGACAGAAGAGAAAACTGGGCAAGAGCAGAAAGAACAAGCCTGAGGGATTCATGGCTGCAGGACAGGACAAACCGGTTTGTTCATTAATAATGCTCCACCACTTTTCAAAACAATAAGGTCAGCCAGATACTTATATTTTTGGAAATTCTACTACTGTTTTAACACTGCATGAACACTGAAAAGCAAAGCCAAACTGGCATGTTATACTCAAGTTCTTTTGCTATTGCAATACAGGAGACTGGTTTAATTCTTCATGGCAAGGTTTCATCTACACAGAGCAACAGAAACAACCCTAAGAAATGTTTGAAGTTATACTCCACACTTTTAGTGCAGTGGTTTACAAAAACTGAATACTAATACCTCAATATAAATAGACAAAGATTAATATGAGAAAAGAAAGTCTGGTGTCATCAACAGACGATAGAAAGTTGAGAGAAGGAGCTAAAGGCAGACTCCAGTGTAATCCCGGCATAGTAATTGAAAAAGACCTGCAGTGCTATTTCAGTTCAGATTGTATGGGACCATATATCTGAGTTAAATATATTGTAATGTAAAACATACTAAAAACTACTATATAGTGAACTCAGAGAAAGGGCATTTGTGCACTACACTGTTATAGTGCTATTATTCCAATTTCAACATCCTGTGGAATTCAGGGGTTTGTAGTTTACTGAGGCCAAAGAACTTTCTGGCTGAGAATTCTAAATGCCCTTCCCTAAACTGCAAACCCTAGGAATCCATAAGAGGTTGAAAGTGGAATAATAGCACTATAACACTGTAGTGCAGAAATGGTCAAAGTATCTGACCATCTTCTACTAAAATATGCCCCAAAATAACCGGAGAGGTGTGACCACACAAACTACATGGGGCAACTTCAAGAAAAGGAAAGATAAAAAATGTTCCTATGTCTTTGGTCACTATATCCACTTCAAAAGAGCAAGTTAATAGGTCTTCTGCTAAAAAGCCTGAAGACAGACAGATATGTTGATAAGACTCAATGAGCACATCAACAGCACTCCTGACTGATGACAGAATTTCAGGAATGTCTAAGAGGATAGTGACCAGTCTCTGCTGTAAAAGCTGCTGATAAAGGCTAGTTTCAAAATTATCCTGATGTCTAGAGATTTCCTCAGACTCACTCACTCAAGGTCATCAAATCAGGAATGTGCATCCCAAGGAGGTTTCTTTAGTCATTAATTAACTAACTTCTGTCGCAATTTATGACAAGAGAACAATTAAGTTATTGCTTCACAGGAAAAAAAAATGAGTTAATAAACAATAACAAAAAAGAAACAGTTCATTCCAAAATATTTTTCAATGTAGGAAGCATCAACCAAAAACAGCAAATCTATAAAAGATTCTGAGTAAAAAGTGTTAAAATACTTCCAGGCTTCTCTTCTCTACTGATTACTCCCATCCACATCCAAATGTAACCAGGTAAGAGCAACCTCATCTATGAGAAGTTCACAAAACTATCCCAGTTACAAAACGAAGCTCAGAACTAAAGAAGCAGAACTAAAACAATCGTGGAAAAATAAGTTTGGACTGGCCAGAAGAGAACATAGGCAGATCTGAAATAAGCCAAAGAGAAGAGGATTTAAATGTCAAGCCTCCCCCCCCCGCACACACCCTTTTTAACAAATACCACCATTCCCAACTCAAGAGGGACACAGAAGCTCTTATTCAAACTGCTGGAACATCAAAATATCCTCCCTGAGGCAGGCTCCGGAGGGTTGTAATTTAGCCAGAATTATTTCTCTATCCTCCTCCATGTGCTTTGTAGACTTTCTCCCATCTTACTGGCACAGCCCAGACCTTCCTTGTTATTGTGTGCCTTCAAGTCATTCCCCATTTATGATGACCCTTGGGAGAATTAGGGCAACCCTAAAGCTTAGAGTATGTGACGTCCCCACAGCCACCCAGTAGGTTTCCATGGCCAAGCACGAGAATCAAACCATGGTCTCCAGGATAGTAATCCAGCACTCAAAGCACTACACCACCCCTGGCTCTCCTGCCAGTATACAGAACACCATGAAATCAGCGGGACTCTCCCTGCCAACTCTGGCTTCCCACAAGAATACATGCAAGGAAAGGCTGTTTGGCACGGTCAAAGGTCGCTAGGCAAAGGGTGTTTACCACGGAAATAACTACCTGCACAAACAACTAAAAGGTGGACGGGGAAGGGAGGGGGAGGAAAAGAGGAGGAAAAGGCAAAGGACTTCCAGGGATTCCTGTTCTCAGAAAACAAGCCAGGGAAATTTATCATGAGGCGAGCGAGCGAGCGAGCAAGCAATCAAATCCAGACTTACAGGAAAACCCCAGATTTGTAACGTGCCAGAGCCCTGGGGATTTCACTTAATGGGTTCGGCGTGACGTGAGGGAATTGCAACAGAGCCAGCCTTTGGGTCAGCGGTTACTCATTCCCCAGCTATGAGCGGGAGGAAGTGCTAAATAAGGCAGCGCTCGCACGGCACGTTAGATGCCAAGCGCGCTGGTATTTGGGGACTCTGGAAGGGGGGGGGACCGCAAAGTACAGACGGGAGGAAGATCAGGGCCCTTTCCGCACTGGACTGTTACAGCGCTACGATTCCACTTTCAACCTCCTATGGAATCCTGGGGTTTGCAGTTTCGGGAGGGGCCGTTCGGCCCCTCCCGAAACTGCAAACCCCAGGATTCCATAGGAGGTTGAAAGTGGAATCGTAGCGCTGTAACAGTCCAGTGCGGAAAGGGCCCAGGCTAGCTGGGAGTGCGAGGGATCCCCGCCCCGCCGCTGGGCCACCAACGTGCCTCCGCTGCAGCGAGTCCGAGGGGTCAAGTGGGGATGAGCTCCCCGGCCCCTTCTCTGTGGGGGAGAAAAGGGGAGGCGAGCAGGAGGCTGATGAATAGAGAGCCCGGGGAGGGGGGCGGAGAGGAATGCGCCCAACTTCACGTGAGGCAAAAGGAGCCCCATTCCAAGTCTGTTCCGTTGCCTCGCTCAGGGATTGGGAGCAGGAGGAAAAGGGGGGAGAAGGGGTGAAGCTAGCCCCCTCCCCCCAGCTTTTTTAAAAAGAGGATGGAATTTCCTCAGGGTTACGGAGGAGGAGGAGGAGAAAACGACCTCTCTTCCCTCAATGTCGTGAAAAGCTGAGGGGAGCCAAGACCTCCTTCCAACGCGGGCGAAAAGCCACCCACGCCGCCCCTTGGAAGGTGCAAAGGACCACGACCACTTCCACTCTCCGTGAGGAAAAAAACAAAACTCTCTTCCTCGGACAGAGGAGCAATTTGCTTCCCGCCACCACCCCCCATCCCAGCCGCAGCAACACCACCATCCCTCTCCTCTTCCCGACCCCTCCCCCGGCTTTTCCCCAAACTGGACGCCCGAAATCGCTCACCGACTCCGCGGCGACGGCCGAGACGAGCAGCAGGAGGAGGAGGAGCGAGGCGGCGCACAGGCCGGCGAAGCGACGGGGCTGCATGGCGACTGGAGAGCTGCGGCGCGCGCAAGAACGGAGCGGTTGGTTCCCTCGCGCTGGAACACAAGTCCGCCCCCCGGCGACGCTCGGCCTTCTTATAGCGGCCCGGCCCTTGGAGGAGGCGGGGGAGGGGGCCGGCCCGGCCCGGCCACCTTCCCGTCAGCGCCCCCTAGCCGGCGAAGGCGGCCCATTCCGCGGCCGGGCGAGGTGGGGGGCGGACGGACGCGGGGAGGGCGACGCCACAAGCTGCCTCGGAGTAACCTTGTTAAGTCACCTAGGTTTCCCCTCACGACAACTCACGTATATCGGCCCCATTTTATTTTTTTTTTAAGATACACTACCCTACATACCCGGAGTTGCCCTGGGGTTTTATTCTGTCATAGGTAACACTTGTTTGAAAGATTTGAGATTCCATCTCTCTTAATTCCCCAAACTGTCTTGTCCAGTACCTCTAACTTTTCCCTATATTTCCCAATCCAGTTTGTATTCAGAGTTAATTAACATACAGAGGTGGAATTTCTGAAGGAATACACTGCCCTCCTCCTTGCTGCTAGGCCTCATCTCCACAGCAACAGACCAGGGCCAAGAGCTCTCTGGCTGACCATTCTAGAGCCCCCTCCCTAAACTGTAACACCCCAGGATTCCATAGGCTCTTCTTAGGCAGCCAGTCATATGAGGTCTTCTCACCTGACACAGTCAAACAAACTCACTCTGTGACTTTTATATATTAGTAGATGAAGGCAAGAAGAGCTATTTTATTACTGGGGGAGGAGGTTGGTTGACAGCTCCCAGCTTGCCTAGTTGAGAGTCCCCAGCTTGACTCGTGGGGATTCCTCAATGGGATTCAAGCCGGACTTAAAGTGTGGCTTGTCTGGCCAGCTGTGAAACAAACAGAATTTTGAACATAATTTTATTAGCGTACAGTGATAGGGAAAGCGTTACAGATTGGTGCTGAATACTGCCTCCTTATAGCAAAGAGGGAGAAAGAGAGCTCATGTGCAAATGGCAACCTTAACTGGAGACCCAGGCCATTTCCACACTGCACTGTTACAGTGCTATTATTCCACTTTCAACATCCTATGGAATCTCAGGGTTTGCACTTTAGGGAGGAGCATTTAGAATTCTCAGCCAGAGAATTCTTTTGCCTCAGTAACCTTCAAACCCCAGAATCCTACAGGATGTTAAAGGTGGGATAATATCACCATAACAATGTAGTGTGGAAGTGGCCCCACTCACAGGGCAGCTGTTGTTTTGGGGCATTCTGTGCAAGTTGCAATGGGTTTTTGAATCCATCTTTGAAGACTGAACAACAGATATAAACCAGAAGTTTCTAGTTTAAGGTCTGTATACAGATGGCATCCCTGTGCCATAATCCATAACAAAATACTTGGATGGGTTCCTGTAGCAGTTCTAACAGTGAGAAATAAATCTTGAAAAAGCATGACATTCCCAAGACAATACATCCAGCCTGTTGCAGAGATGGAGGCTCAGTCACTAATCTCATAGATTCATGTCCAATTGTTTTGACCAGTGCTACTTGAAGTGGTGGTCCATGGATCAGTGCTGGTACACAAGCCATCAGCTGCTAGTCCTTGGGGAGTTTCCAGAAAAGAACTATAGCCAGTGGGCACAAATATGATGGCACTTTTGTCCAACCCATCAGATATCTTAAGAAGCACTGATTTAGACTTTCTGGGCTTTTCTACATTACTGATAACAAGCATTCTACTAGTAGGTGCCACAAGTTGCAGTTCCCAACAGATGTTTTCATGAACACATTATACTTTTGTTCCAAAGACTGTACTGGATATGGGATAGACTTATCGACCACCATGCTGTTTTCACCCTATCCCCTTTTCTTTGTGAGACACTGACTGCCACTTATACACCTCTTTGTGCATGCAAAAGCATGGATGTATGTCTCATATACAAAGCAAAGAGTATAGGGGCAGAATAGTGTTTATAAGATACATACTATAAAGAAAGTGAACAAACCTACTTCCCCCCTTTTTTTTAAGAGTTCACAAAGCGAGCTGCTCTTTAACACATAAAACATGGTCCTGAATAGGTACATCAGTGGTGTAGTTTTACAACATGGAAGGGCATAGCCAATAAAAAAAAATCAAAATTAAAACAAAAACAAAAACAAAGTTGGGTGGAGAAGCAAGGATGGCATGGCAGTAGCAGAAAGCTCAATCACTGTCAATCATATCACAGGGAGCATTCAATCACTGTCAGTGACAGTCCCCTATCCATATTCCAGGACAGTAGAATCTCATAGGGGATGTATTATGTTTTCTGAAGTGCAAAATCCTGTGCTTGGAAAATGCAATTTCCTCACAAGCAGAACCTCAAGGGAAGATGTGGGGATGGTGCATATCCAAATGAGTAACAAATGAATATTTACAGTACAAAAGACCGATTGTACAGAAATGTTCTGACCTCTCTTCCTCTCTCCTCCTCCTTATTTCCATAAGCCTACCTTTTCCACTTTCTTCCATGCTGTGTCTGTTTCCATGTCAAAGGCTGTCAGTGTATTGGTGGAAAGTTGCACAATTTGTTGCCAGTAAACAAGTAATAATCAAGCAAGGAATAATGAAAGAGGTGAGCTAGAGCTAATGTTGACAGGAGTTCAGAGAAAATGGGAAGCTCAACAAAGGGAGGAAAATAACCAGAAAAGGGAGAAAACACAACCCAGATGCCTCTTTTCAAGCACTTAACCTTGCACACTACAATCTAGATAATTGACAGTGTACACTGTTGTTCAGTAATGCCACTGTTGTTTACCTTTAAATTTAGGGCAACATTCCCCAAACCACCACCCTCCTGATGTGTTAGTTCACAGCCCCAATCATTCCCAGCCAGTGCTGATAGAACACTTCCAGTTTCAGAAGCATTTCATGTTAATCTCTAATGTTTAGGAAACCTCACTTGAAAGTCATGTCATCTCTTGTTAGTTTTCTTTTGTTCTTCCTCTCCAGTCCTTATCACTACAACTCTTTCTTTTTCTTTTTTCTTTTCTTTTTTATTTCCTTATTTATTTCCTCCTGAACTGGTTCTTTTTGCCTTCCTCCATATATTTCCTTATTTTGGTTGATGTTGTTTTAATGTTTTGCAACATGGCTCCAATATCTATTGAGAATTGACACCTGGTGCAATAAAGGTTAATCATTTCAATTAGCATGTTGTGTTCGGGGCTTTCCCATAGTTATTTAAGCTTCAAAATACCAGGAAATTGCAACTGTTGAGGATTATGCCCTTAACAAACCTATTATTTAGGGAATATGGAATCCTATGCCATAATTAGTTCCAGTTTTGCCACCAAAAAGAAGATGGAATTATTTACAAATCATTTACAAACAGTTACTTGTAATTACTTTCTTGTTCCAATTGCAAAGATATAGCTGCTTTACATTATAACTGTAACTGAAGAGATAGCTTTAATCTTTTTGTGGCATTACTATAGCATTTCAGTTTATTTTATAGTTAAGTTATCAGATCGTTATTTTGCAGTTATAGTGGCACCATGGAATGACTGAGGAGCAAAATCACATGGATCAAGTTTTGCCTTATGCTGCTGCCTCATGCTTTCTTCTCAGTATTGAGGCAAACAGAAAGTGAATAAGAGCAGTATCTGTTTTGTACCACGAAGCACCAGGTGGTAGCATTCAGAAAGGTTTTTAAATAACTACCAAAAGTTATCTTAGTTCCAACTATCTTGGAAAGAGAAAGTAAACACTTACTTCAACATGGTAACTAACTATTTTTCAGACTTTGGAACTAGGAAATTATTTTTTAAAACAAACATTCCAGCCTCTGCTACTACCTTGGAGCTGGATAGTGCCCAGTCAGTGTTAGAATGGTCCCTGATTTATCTCTCCATTGGAAAAGACAAAGGGAATATATGCAACTAAAGATATCAAGCAGCAGGGGCTACCATTCCACACTGCAAGTACCCAACTGGCAAGCAAGAGATCTACCCCAGAAGGGATGTGAAGTTCATTTCATCCAAAACCCTGCCGCAGGCAAAGCCTTATAAGTATAGACAGGAAGAAACCAGAAAAATATATATAGCACAAAAGCAGAAGCCTTGTTGGTCTAGCTAGTTCATATCCATACACAGATATTTGCTTCTTTAGCAACCTAAGCAGAAACACATTTTCTCTGACCTTTCAAGGTAACACAAATGAAAACAGTTTTTACAGAAAGAATGGCTTGAAAGTTCCCCTGCTGTGATTCTTATCTGGAGTTTTATGTCATAGGAAACTGCTCTGACATCAAAAAAGCAGAGGTAACTGGTTAACTTTGCCATTTCTGTTATTAGTTTCTTTCCTGCCAGTTCTTTGCCAAATGATATTCTATACACTGAAGTAAGACATGGTGTGCTAGGAGGAACAGACATACCACAGTTTATACCACAGTTTATATCTGAGCATGGAGCTCCTTTTCTTTTTAGACATTTTAAGCACTCCCAACCTCACACATTTCTTCCTTGTCCTCTGTCTAGCTCAAGTTTTTTTTAGCAGCATCAACAATGGGTGAATGGTGATAGAGGGCTGGAAAAATAGTTTTGGTGCTGCATTACAACATCTTTTCCACAGTAAACAACACAGTAAAGCTTAAGCTGGGAAAGAACAGGGTTTTACTCTAGCTGAGTCTGCTGGAGCTGGGTGTACCTGCCTACAACGGCAAGGTAAACAACAGCTGCCATGAGAATCCATTACTGAGCATGAGTGAATGGCAAAACAGAAATAGGGAAAGTCTGTCTCACCAATACCCTCAGCATGTCGGGGGGGGGGAGCCCGATCTTTACATTTTGCCATACATACACACAAAAAAGGAAATAATTAGAAAAGTGGATTGTTACTACTTCCTAAACCTCCACTCTGCGAGATGTACTATTTTCATAATTGAACATAATCGTCACTGGAAAACATGTTTGAAAGTACGCTGGCTGGAAGCATGTTCCCAGGCAAGGATGACCTCAGACATGGTGAGGTCATAAGTTTAGAGAAGATTAGGTGGGAAAACCCGATGCTAATGGGTTTGTGATAATCCTTTCAAGCCCTCAGGCTACACACACACCCAAATACAGGAAAGGTGGAAGTGCCTAGGTGAAGCAATCAGAGATCACCTTGTGATGTCGCCCTACAGAAATCTTTCCTGGACTCCCTGCCTGACCAGACAATAAGAGATTGTCATGACTCCTATCAATGTTTTGTCATCTAGAGTTAAGACAATGAGCCCATTTCAGACTCCTTTGCCAACTGCATGAGAAAGCAATTACTCCTTTGTCCATGCACTCTCCTTCAGGGTAGGACATAAGGTAAATAAACCCCAGCTTAGGCCCCAGCAAATTATAGTACACTGGATGTGTTACACTGAACATGGTACCCCAGACTCCTGTTCCTCTGTGCTACTCTTAGATGCATTCTGAGCCACTCTGCTTCAACTTTCTGTTTCAGGACTGGTAACTATCACCCTTTCCACCCAATCTCTCCCTATCCAACCTTTCTTGCCTCACTTTCCGATAACCTTGTATGGTTCTTAAGAGTGTCTGATTTCTTCTGTGTTTGCTAATTCCAAATGAAATACTCTGTTTAACTTTTAACTGGAGTCCTCTCTACAGTTAGTGTCGGTATATACAGATGAAAAGATCCTGTTGTTACCCTCCTCTCACAGGCCTACTTTGAGCTATAATTTCCCAAATTCTAAGGAGATGCTGGGATTGTGGATGTACCTCAAATTCCCCCACCTCTTAGAGCAGTGGTTCTCAACCTTCCTAATGCCACGACCCTTTAATATAGTTCCTCATGTTGTGGTGACCCCCAACCATAAAATTATTTATTTATTATTTAAAATGTCCCCCCCCCAGCAAAGGCCACCTCGCTGGCCAGGAACGGGGGGCAGGCAGGGAGGGAAAGAGGAGCCACGCGTCTCCCCCGGGAAAAAACTCCAAGAACTTCTCCGGGCTCTGCTTCTGCTTCACTCTTGTTTCCCCTGGGGGGGGGCAGTGTGGGAAAAGTTTCCAGAGTGTTGACCCTGGCCCGGGGGGAGGAATCCCAGCGCCTTTGTCTTTTGCGCCGGGGGCAGCTCGCCCCCCCAGCCCTTCCCTCCATGGCGAGTGGGGCAGGGGCCGTGGCGAGAAGGCGGCCTGTCCCCCGTGCTGCTGCTGCCCCCCCCAAGCTGGCCCGTCAGATGGGAGGTTCTCCCGGTAGCGGAAAAGGGGAGCAATTTCAGTCCCTTCTGAACAGGGGGCAGGAGGGCGCGAGTGCGTGGCTCGCGCTTGCGCACCACCACTCCTGCTGTGGCAATGCTGTGGCCGCACATGCTTCTGCCAAAGGGGGCAGGAGGACGTGAGCGCATGGCTCGCGCTTGCGCACCACTACTGAGGAGGGAATGGAGCCTAAGACCATCGGAAATACGTATTTTCCGATGGTCTTAGGCGGCCCCTGTGAAAGCGTCGTTCGACCCCCAAAGGGGTTGCGACCCACAGGTTGAGAACCGCTGTCTTAGAATAACAAGATCCTGGTGAAAGAAAAAATAATCATCCCTGGTTGCACTTTGGAAGAAGCTTTCCAGTGGCTTGCATAGCAGGGTATACCTGGTTGTTTCATTTCACACATGCATATTGTTAGTTTTGCATAAAAAGTTTATTGAAACACATTGGACTGCTCTTTTTGTGAGGTATAGGAACCTACCCTATTCTTTTCATGCTATTTCTGTCTGGTACCAAATTTTCTGTTAAAAGAAACAGGGGGCCCGAAACTGCAAACCCCAGGATTCCATAGGATGTTGAAAGTGGAATAATAGCGCTATAACAGTCTAGTGCGGAAATGACTATAGTCCAGTAATCAAACCATTACACCACACTGGCTCTCCAAAATACACCAGCATAAAGCAAAATGCAGAATATCCAAACAGGCACATAACAAAATGCTATATTTCAGAGGTAATTTGAAACAGGCAACAATGGCTAAGTGGGGAAGAGTAGGACTCACCAGAGGCACTGCCTTTCCTGTTCCCAACTCCCTAGCCTTAGGGAGAAAGGAGAACCAGCTGCTGTCTTCAGTTAAAGCCTCTGCAGTGGGGTATGGCTAGGAGGCCAATAAAAGAACACTGAATAGGTCTAAGGAGAAGAAACTGGAAGGCAGAAGCTGTACTACAGGAGAAGGGATGCAAGTGTCCCCTTTAGACTGGAGCTCCAGTGGAACGAAGAGTAGTGGGGAACAACCTGAGCAACAGCTGGACAGAGGTCTTTCTTGGCTGTCTGACTGAGGAGGACACCTAAGGGAGTTGGAAGCCCAGAGAGACTTGTGCCATTTCTGCACTACACTGTTATAATGCTATTATTCCACTTTCAACATCCTGTGGAATGCTGGGGGTTGTACTTGACTGAGGACCAAGAGCTCTCTGGCTGAGAATTCTAAAGTCCCCTCCCTAAACTACAAATCCCAGCATTCCATAGGATGTTGAAAGTGGCATAATAGCACTATAACAGTGTAGTACGGAACTGACCTTGGAAGGAATCAGAAACAAGCCTTTCTATCAATGAGAAAGCCACACAAAGTGGCCAGGTAAGTAGTGGAGCTGAGTAGCTGAAGTGAAGTACCCTTTGTGTCTTTGCAGATACATTTTTTGTTATTGGTTTGTTTGTGGTTTTGCCTGCTTCTTGAGTTTCTAATATACCCAGCCTATCCCTACTTGGGCTCCTCATTCTGCTGCCGCTTGCCAGAAGTCTGGCAAGGCAGATATCCCGAAGCCACTTACTGAAGTTTGTGCTGCAGCCATTTTTCCTTAGTCAAGAAAGCTCTTTAAGTTTAAAATAAAGACATTTCTCTCTCTGGGTGTGCTAGAGAGGCCATGAAAGCAGGGGCATTTGATGTATCCCTTCTCTTGGAAGACACAACCTCCTTGACAGTAAGACAAATACATTTTCATAAAAAGGCATTACCGTAAACAGAGAAGTAGATGCAATTTTTTGTTTCTTTTTTAAAGGATACAGCTTCATTTACCAAAAGGTGAAACCACAACACATAACTGAAAGCAACAACATTATTTAAAATGTAAAATAAACCCTTTCTAGTATGTAGCTTAGCCATGTTCCATTTTTCATACCCCTCAGTTGTTCCAATTTGGCAGGAAAGTGCTGGTTAATCTTCTGTCATCCCACTTTTTCAGCTGCTTTTAAAATGTTCCAGTTTTTCTTTTCTCCTCCCACTTTTTCTGTTTGCCCTTCATTCAACTGCAGTAAACTGAGTTCATAAATCAGAAAAGAGTTTGCACTTAGCTCAACAGAAGAGAGGAAGGGGCAAAACCTTGTGTTTTCCAGCAGGCCCAGGCAAAGGCAAACTGCTTCAAGCTCTAGTAGCTTGTGTGTTCTTCCTCACTAATAACTATTACCATTTTGACCACACTCAGGTCCCTATCACACTGCACTGTTGTAGCACTATTATTCCAGTTTAACTGCCTTGGCTGCACCCTGTGGAATTCTGGGGTTTGTAGTTTAGTGAAGCACTGGTGATCTCTGGCTGAGAACTCTAAATGCCTCTCCCTAAACTGCAAATCCCATGACCCCATGTAATATTACCATGGCAGTTAAAGTGGAATAATAGTGCTGTAACAGTGTAGTGTTAAGGGTCTCAGATGTTGCTTGGCCACCCTCATCAACTATGAACTGTTAGCAGTATGTCCTTTCTTTTCTTCACCTTCTGTAACCATTGCTGTATGATCAGATACTTTTTTAAAAAAACTTGTGTGGGGGGTTTTGCCTTTTTTTAATTTTTAAGATAAAATAATATTACAAATTAACACAATCACAAAGTGACACAAAAAAAACCTAATCAAAGAAATACAAATCGACACCCAATACCAGACACAAAACGTTACATATTAAAACTACCCAACACTAATCTATCCTTAATCAAAAACAAAAATAACATAAAAAATACATAATTAAAAATCATTCCTCATTCTTATTGCAAACAGCTCTTCAAATACTGGTTATACTTAACCTTCCTTTAAAAAAAATTACATTTCATCTAAGTAACACATTGTTACTCTTTCATTTTATATGATCAGATACTTTTACCTCTTGCCTTCTTTGCCTCCAAGATTTCTTTGCCAGGCTTTGTCTGCTTCTTAGCTGTCTATTCCAGAAATAGGAATAGGAATAGGAATATCTGATGAGAAAAGAAAGATCTAAACAACTAGTAGCACTTAGATTAGTTTTCTATCCTTGATGCCCCTATATCTAATGGAAAAACTACGTTGACTAGAGTATGCATTTGACTTAAAATGTCTTTTTTGCCCTTTCTGTATTTCTCCTAAACAATTTTCTGACATTTTTGTGTTCCAGACCAAAATAGGATTGTTAAGGGAAACAATACTTTTTTATATATATTTAACAGGAGGCACAGGGAAGGAGAGCTGAATTAGATAAGAGTAGAGATGCTTCAGGAGGAGATTTTCCCAGTATAAATTCCCAATGATCTTAAAATATATAATAAATATAAAATGGTATAATTCAGAACCTCTAATGGACATTTTAATTGAAAATAAATGCATTAGTTCTAACAGTTAGCAGATCTAATTATAAATTTCCCATACAACTTGGTCCTTCATGCTGCATGTAAAAATGCACTTCAGAATTTAGAAATCTCATCTTTACATAAGGATGCTTTCTGTGGTTCCCTTTTAAAAGAAATCCATAGCATTTTTAGAATTTTGTATTATCTGGTTTTTAGAATGAAGTCAACATGTATTTGGCTGCTAACCCATGATGGACTTAGCAAAATTCCACTATCATATTTCAGGGAAAGAAAAGTACTTAGTTTACCCAGTGCCATACTTTTATTTTGATGCAATGTAATCTTAACATAGTGTGACAAGGCAATGTTTTTTATTGCAATTGTATTGTACTAATTATAATTGTTTTGTTTTATTAATTGTTTGAAATGGTCAGTAGATGGATTCAGTCAATTGATCTGTATCTGGAAGGCAGTTTAATGTCTTCATCTCCCTTATAAGAGCAGATTCCAAAAAGATCTCCCTTTACAGATGAGGTCACTTATTCACCTCACGACAGATAGAAATTATTTCATTTACTTTTACTTTACTGGTTATTTATAATTCACTTTTCTACTAAATTAATAGCTAAAGTAGCTTACAATCAAATAGCGAACAATAAAGCAATACATCTTTGAGAATAGTAGTGAGTAATTTGCAATGAAATATTAAAAGTAAAAATATCAAGAGGCAGATAGGAGCTTGGGAAGCTACCTTATATCGAGTCAGCTCTTTGGTTTATATGGTCCAGTATTGCTGACACTGATAGGCTGTCTCCCTTCAGGATTTCAACCAAAGTCCTTCTTAGAGATGCCACGGGTTAAACTTGAGATCCTCCACAAGCAAAACATGTGTCTTACCACTGAGTTTATTATGTTATTAATCAGGAACATCATAAAGCAGCATATGATTTGTTAAAAGGTAAGCTAAATAAATATTAGCAACCAAATCTTAATTAGGGTTTGTGGAGTTTATACGTTATGAGAAATGTAGAAATCCTTGTATTGTCTTCTTGTCACTGATGAATACCTTTTATCTGCTGTGTTTATATCACTATTAAGTAAGTTAAAACTTAATTGTTAAGTGGTTATGAGGGACAGGGTCCTTATTTCATATCCTCCAATATTTCATAGATGAAAACTAGGTCACATATGGCCAAGCAACATCAGAGTGTGGTCAGGGTGGCAAAAGTTGTTAATGAGGAAGAACAGACATGCTAGGAGAGGATGCAGCAGTTTTCATTTGCCTGAGTCAACTGGAAAAAGCGAGTTTTCCTGTCCCCTCTGCTGAGTTAACTGAACGTGAACTCCTTTTGCACTTTCAGCTTAGTTTGCAGCAATTGAAGTAAGGTGATAACAAGGGGAAAAGTAGGAGAAGGAGAAAAAAATTGGACCTTTTAAAAGCAGCTGGAAAATGGAGTGGCAGAGGATTAACCAGGATTAGTTGATAATGAGGCTGGAGTGACATAGCCCTGAAACAGTAGAGAGCTGCAGTTAGACAAAGTAAACAAGACTGGATTAGAATGACTGAATGACTGAATGACTGGTCATGTTCTGAAGTAATAACAAAATATGGCTTGCATGAATGGGAATAAGCCTGGCCTCCTCAGTCCTCACACAGCTACCCAGAAGAGTTCAGAACAATTCATTTTCAGTTAACCATAGCTTGCTGTGTCCTCTAAACCTGGCAAGCTGTGGTTACTCTTCAAAGAAGCCAGCTTCCAATTGTTGTTTATAAAGCTGATTTACTTCAACAAGCCAGAATTGAAATTGACCACTGGTTTGGAGGTTTGGAGGTAATGGGCTCTTTTAGAAACCATCACAAGCTGCTGGTTAAAGCTAATGCACCATATTTTGTCTGTTGGTAGTTTATAATGGCACACAAACCCAGCAAGACTCAACTCTTTGGCCTGTATCTTCTAGGACAAGCCAGAGAAAAAACTCATGCTATGTTCCAGGGCTATTTCACTGATTTGTTAGGGGAACAAGTCAGACTTCTGGAGTTTGGATGGAATTAGAGAACAGATACCTAAGTGAGTAAGTTAGGTAACATTTATCAGTATAAGTGTATTCAGTAACTTAAAGGGAGATACAAAATATGTATACATATACACCAGTTAACAGAGAAGGTATGTCCCTAGGCTTTACTTCTTTAACATAAGCTTTGGTACCAGAAGTAGAAATAAAACAGAAAGAATACAATAGGTTCCTATACTACCAAAAAAAAAAAAAAGGCAGTTCAACATGTTTTGGTAAACTTTTTATTCAAACTGCAGTCCTCCCTCCACATTTGTGAGTTTGACCTTTGTGAATTTGATTATTCATGAGCACACATGCCTCCCCGCCCCCCATTCTCCTCCTCCTCTCCAAGCATGCCTGGAGAAAAAGCAAGGGAACTGAGAGGAAGCATACACAAGCATTCTCCCCTCTGGAGCTACCCCCTTCCATTCCCATGCATTTTGCCCTGATGCAGAGAACTTGTCTCAAGGCAAAATGCAAAGGAATGGGGAAGGCTCACACAAACTTTTTTTTTCCTTCCAGAGTTTCCCTCCTCCTATTTCCCTGCATTTTGTCCTGGCATGGAAAACTCACATTGAGGCAAAATGTCAGGGAATTGGGATGGGGAGCCTAAGAAGAGATTGGGAGGGGAAGCATGGGGGAGAGTCATTTGTGGTTTTTATACTGTCATGAGGGTTCTGTACCCTGAACCAGGGCCACTGTAACATCATGCACATGCGAAATGAAAAATCAGGTCAGGGAAGCTTTGTGTAAGTTTAAAAAAAAGAAACTTCCAGAGACCACTTGAAAGCTCTGTTACCCTGATTTCTGGGGTCCCGTGAGGGACACCTCAATGTGCTCCAATTATTGGGGAATGGGAATTAGCAAGAGCACAAGCTAAGCAATGCAAGAGGCAGGGCAACCTAGCGAGATCTTGGACTCAATGTTTACAGGGTCAGGCCGAGTCAATAATCAAACAGAAGTAAATAATAATTGTTTTCTTTATTTTGAAACACAATCAAAATGTAGGTACGCAATCACTCACACAGACCTAGCAAAAGAAAGGTAAGAGTTTGATAGACGATTTTAAGAGGGATTTCTCAGGGGAAATACTACATCTGATCCTCAAGCCCAGGTAGTCAAAAGAAAAGACAGTTGAAGCGGAGATTCTCAGCACGTGGAGCTGAGGGGAAGGCTCATCGAACAGAGCGGCAGCAAGGCAGGATAGAAGGCAGAGCGATCTGAAGAAACGCTCAAAATCAGGGGGTCTTATAGGGGAAAATGTGTCTGTAGGCTAGTTCGTTCCCAGGGAAAACAATGGGTTTCGGTCTGGAGACAAAGCCTCCAACAGGTCAGTACTTTGCATGATTGAATTATGACAGCATTGTCAATACCGCAGACAGAATGCAAACGTGGAGTGCTTGACAGTTGGATATTCGGCTCGTCAAGCTGCCTGCTCGGGGCAGGGGAACTTTTGTAAGCTGCGTGCATACATAATGTGATCTTAAAAAGGGTACTTGCCTGGAGGTCTCCTGAAGCTGCAGTCCGGCAATTACTGGCCTGCCTGGATTTGTTTTGTATTGTTCAGCTATTTTCAGCCATGCCCACGTGCATGCTCATCCGCAGGTGGAGAGGAACGGTTTGGGATGGTCAATTTATTGATATTAAATGATATCTAATATACCACAGGCCCGGACTAGAAACTACGGTAACAGCGCCTTCAAAAATGCATTCCAAGATTATATTTTCTTTCAGCAGCCTCCACTTTTCTTATGATTTCCAGTTTGGTAGCAAAACTTACAGATCTATGCTTTTTCAACATCCCAGGATAGCTGGTAAAAGCAGGCTAATGTCCATTACCCTTTTCTTCTGTTTTGCTCTTCACACATACTCAGTAAGTGATTTTGGAGGCTGCTGTTTACCTTGCCTGTTGTATGGAAGCACACACAGCTATAGGAGGATCTCCTAGAGGCATTATTGAACTGTTTACTGCAGACACTCTGCTGCAACCCAGCACTGAAATTCTGTTTTTCTCTAGTCCTCTTTCAGTGTACTCCCAATACCAATGCTGAAAAACAAACAAACCTTCCAAATAAACTGAAGCTAATGAAAGGTGAAGGACTGGGCTGGGTTGGGCTCCCATAAGAAGACTTTATAAAAAGGAGCTTCTTTGTCAGAGGCTTTGTTAACTGAGGTATATCTGTACTGTACATTGTAACCCTATGCTTCTGAAAATAAACATGGTTCTTATAAAGTACATTGTTTAAAAAAATATACTGTTTTGTTTCACACCGGAGCTCTTCTTCACTGGCTACACTATAGGAGAAAAAGAACGTGGTGGTGGTGTGCCTTCAAGTTGTTTACAAATTATGGCAACCCTAAGGCAAAGCTGTCATGGAGTTTTCTTGGCAAGATTTGTTCAGAGGGAGTTTGCCTTTCCTTTCTCTGAGACTGAGATACAGTGTACAGGGGCCCAACTCATACCTATCAGTTCATAAAAAATTCATCGTGTGGTGATACTTTTATTGGTGATGCCAAAAAGGACAAAATCCATCATGCTGCTTTTTAAAGCTAACAAGTTTCTTCATTAGGCAAAAATGGTAAAATAACACTCAGGGAAGGAAATTGACAGTATTGTGTTCACAACAACTACATTTCTGCTTTGAGATGGTATTGGAAAAGTGCATATAGAGGAAAAGCAAAGCCACACTTATGACATTGATTTAGCTGGGAACAAAGACAGTAAAATAGAGGTAATAAAGATAAAACATTATGGGAGACTTCAGGCTCAGTTTGAATCAAATACCAATACTGCTGAGGAAATGTAGAATGGTAGGATTATTCTGGTTAGAGAAAAATGGAAATAAAACCACAACTCTTCTAACAGAAGAGCGTGGTGAATGTGCTACATCTTCCAGTCCATGTGGCTGTTGTTCCAAACTCTGCTTTCTGCACTTGTAATAGTCAGCTTTGATTGTAATAACTGTATTTTAGTCATAAATGCAGCTATCAAACCTTCGGTTAAAAAATGCTGACAAATCATTTATTACCAACATCTATTCTTTACCAAAAAGATAAACATCCTTGCCTTGAGGTCAGTAAGAGTATTCAGAAATGAGAAATGAATTCAACTGGTTGTGGTGTGCATTTTCCCACCTGCAAATATTTACATGAAATAAGTAACATTTCCTGAACATACACTATAGGTTTTCCCCCCACCATCACTTAGATCTAAGATGAGAGCTGTCAGGGTTATATTGATTCCTACCATGTGGCTACAAAACTCACAGTCCTCAGTGCCACTTTTCTGGTATACAGAGTAGCTGTTTTTTCCAACCACTCCCTCAAAAACCTCAGTATTTTTGCTTCTTGCAGAAATCTTGTGTATACACGGATGTCATAGAAAGCAACAGAATAAATAGGTACAGAAAGAAAAGATATATGTTAGTGCAAATTGACCCCTTTGAGAAAAAAAATCACAATTCATGCTGGACTCTCTATCCAAACAATATAGCATACTGCTTAGTATATGTTACTGTTTGGAAATATAAATAGAAGAAAATCTGTTTGGCCTTTCCTCAAAACTGCAATTATTTGTTAAAATATTTAAAATTGTGTTAATCCAGATCAAAACATGACATTATTATATGCCATACATACTTCTTAAAAAGTGTGTTTAAACTGGTCACTATTATGTTTAAGAGCTTGTAGCTGTGGTGTTAGTAACTGTACATCTCTACACTTTGGTAGGAACTGATACATTGCTATGGTCGGAAGCTTTGCTGGATAAGAAGTGAGTTGACTGGACATATAAGCCAAGCCAAGGGACTCCGCACAAGCATAGCCAGGTCATAGGCAGGTCACCAGATGCTTTCAAGTGCTAACAAGCTTCCAGCTAGCCTCCACTGAGACAATGAGTCCCCAAAGTTCACACAGAAATGTTGATCATCCTATTCCTGTTACCTCTCACCTTTGGAGTTTCTTCTTTTATCCTAAGGCTGTCCGATAGCACAAAACTATCAAATCAGCCACTAATTCTTCGTCACCTACACACTAAGGCCTTCGGTCCATTCCAGACTCTATTGGCCATGTTGCTGAAGAGTTGTTAATATTTTCGCTATCTCAGATGTAGTACATCAGCTGCTGAACATTACTCTGTCACTCTGAATCCTGATTTGTACTACCCTTATACACAAGTCTAAGCCACATCACTTTTTCCTTGCTGCTCTTCTGGATTGGTAAATATCACCCATTCCCTGAATTCTTTTGGGGTAACAGTAGCAACTGTGTGCCTCATCCTACAGATGACACCTACTATCCAGAGTATCCTCAGTTTGAGGGATTGTCCAGGTTAAAGCACAATTTAATAATCAAGAACTCTGAAGAAGGGAGAGCACAGGCCTCTATTTTGCCTATCAGTAGTTAGCATTTATACAGCAGATTGGGCAAACACATGGGCCATGACATCATAATTTTTCCCACTGTGGAAGGAATATTAATTATTATTCAAATTATAATAATAATTTTCATATGTGCACCAGTTTCTACACATTTTATGCAAACCTCTGTTCTATTTTTTTTCCTCTTACTTGGTACATGTTTCCTCTTTGTTGCTGGCATGTACCAGAATTTGGAAAAGTTATTTTTGGACCCACAACTCCCAGAATCCTCTGGTCAGAGTGGTGGTGGTGGTGGTGGCGAAGGCGAAGAAGAAGAATTTGATTTTTCTCAGCACTGACACTCAAGTCAGTTTACAAATTAAAACGTTTATAATATAACTAAAAACATACAAAAAGTAAACATTAAAATAGAATTTATTAAGTACATTAAAAATTTAAAACAAGCACTTTATAAAGATTTTAAAAGCATTTAAAACAATACAACATAAACCAATCTAGCATCCTCTTTTAAACATTCCTTAAAATCATTAAGAATTTCAAAGTGTGGTGGCAGCCAGTAAGAAGACCCTATCTCATGTCCACAGTAACCATAGCTGTGAAGGTGGCTCCCTCTCTCATTCCTTCCCAGTACTCCTCATCCCATTCGCTTGCTTTTTGCCTGGGTGGCTGTGCCTTCCTTCTCCATGCCTGGGTGAAAGGGAAGCAAATGGAGGAGGAAACACTTCTCCCCTCCATTCTCCTCTCTGTCAACCATGTGCCCTGCCTTCTTTCTGTTCGCATGGGGACAGGCAGGAGAATGGAAGAGGAAAGATTTTCCCCATCCATTCTCCTACCTGTCACCCATGCACCCTGCCTTTTTTCTTCCCGTGTGGGTGACAGGCGAAGAATTATTTGCCTGCCTGTTCTGCTCACGTCCCACCTTCTTTCTCCATGCCCAGGTAACAGGCAGGAGAATGGAAGGGGAAACACTTCCCTCAACCAGTCTCCTGCCTGTTACCTAGGCGCCCTGCCTTCTTTCTGCTCACCTGGGGAAAAGGCAAGCAAATGGCAGGAGCAAGGCTTGCATATGCATGAACTTTTCCCTCTCTCATTCGCTTGCTTTTTGCCAGGATACGGAAAAGGAAGGCAGTGTGCCTGGACCAAAGGCCAGGGAATGGGAGAGGGAGAATGGGGGAGGCAAGCAGGGTACCTCACGAATAATCAAATTCACAACAGTCAAACCCACAAATGTGGAGAGAGGACTGTATTGTATGCTCAATATAGTTAAAACACTACATCAGTCAGGATTTTGAAAACTTTTGGTATATACATGTATCCTTTGTGATTATTGAAACTAATACAAATTAACACCTTAAAACCACATACATGAATAACTGTTACTATGTGTATGTATTTTGTAATATTTTTTATAAATTTTTTCGGCAAAATGTGTGTGTAACAGTAACAACCTGTATGTAATATTTGTTGATGTCTTGTGGCTCTCAAACATCTGAAGTTTATTATATGTGGCTCTTACATTAAGCAAGTTTGGCCACTTTTGCACTAAAGATCTCAGTTTGGAAGTGAGCCATGCTTTCTTGCTTAAAGGCAAATATCAGAGCTTGGAAAAAATTATTTTTGGACTACAGCCCCCCTGAGATCCATGCTAGCTGGGGAACTGTAGGAGATTCAGCTTCTGAAATAGTAACCTAAGAAACAGGCTGCAGTTACAAGTTTCTGAACAGAAGCAGAACTGGAAAATGGAAATTAATAAGCTTCTATAACCTGCTAAAAAGAGGAAGTGTTGTGGTTTGTGGTTCTTTGCAAGAACTGGGCAGTGCAGCTGAGATAGGACTTTCCCAGGCATAATGGTTTATTACATCAGAATCAAATAATTTAGAAAGCCCTGTGCCAGCCCTTCTTGCCTGGAAAAACCTAAGCCACACAGGCAGAGCTATGTCCTCCCCGCTGCATAGAAGAAAAGCTACTACTAGGAAAAAGTATTCGAGCGTGGGAAGCAGGTCACAGTCATCCTGTGATGTCACACAGATGACAAAGGAAAAAAGGGAAGAAGGAGAACCTAACCTAAGCAACTTCCCCGTCAACCAATGGGAAAATTTCAAACACTCCAAAGAAATCTCACAGAGATACCAGACCTTTTACTGTTCACAAAGTGTGGGGATTTTTTTTTCCTCCCCTGAGACTTGATGTCCTTCTGATACCACAAAGATCATGTACTTGGACTCTTTCTATTTTCATTTCACAAGCTAATATTGCTCAGTTTCTTATCCCTTATGGGCCTCAGTTATTCATGTCCACTGTCCTATACATTTGACAAAATGGAAAGTTTACTCTTTTGGGCTACTATTATCAGAATCCCTTAGAAGATTCTTGGGGATTTAGTCCAAAAAAAAACAAAGTAACTTTCCTAAACTCTGTATCAGAAGCCACAGTACTACTCCACAGATAAACAACTTGTGTTCGTAGGGTTTCATACAGTGTTTTTGTTATTTGCCACTAAGAGCCACAGACCTCATCAGCCCTGCTCAGGTCTGGCAAACTTAGTGATGTGAGTTTCATTCATGAATCAATCCACCTATAATGTGTTCTTCCTCTTTTCTACTGCCTTCTATTTTAGTAATAATTGCTAACTTTGGGAATTAATACAGTTGTCCCATGATGTGATCAAAGTGTGATAGTCTCAGTTTAGTAATTGTAATGAAATTAAATGAAAATTCAGGCCTGATTTGCTCTCAGACTTGTTTATTTGTCTTTCTGGCAGTCTATGGTATCTGAAAATGAGTTGATCTTTCCTGACAGTTTTCTTCACTGTACAGCTTTCACAACAATCCATAGAATTTGGAAATAATATGGTGTGGGTGGCTTTGTGACTTTTTAATGTTATATCATAGAATCACAGATTGGAAGAGACCACAAGGGCCATTGCATCCAACCCCCTGCCAAGTAGGAGTACACCATCAAAGCATGCCTCACAGATGGCCATCCAGCCTCTGTTTAAAAACCTCCTCAGATATATTATCCATTTCTTTTTGTCTGAGCTCAGATTATAATCTCTGCTACATCTCATTAAATCATGCCCTGGACTAAATTCCAATAGTCAAGGCAGGATGCCCCTGTGTCCTTGCATCAGCACAACATTCATGAAACATTCATAGGATCACAGAGCTGGAAGAAACCATAAGGGGCATCAAGTCCAATCCCCACCAAGCAGGAATGCGCAATCAAAGCACTCTTGACAGGTAGCCATCCAGCCTCTGTTTAAAAACCTCCAAAGAAGGAGACACCATTATCTTCCAAGGCAGTGTTTTCCATTGTCAAACTGTTCTTACCAGCAAGAACCTCTTCCTAACCTTGTGGAATCTCTTTTCCTGTAGTTTGAATCCATTGCTCCATATCCTAGTCTCTGGAGAAGCAGAAAACATCTTACCCCATCTTCCATATGAAATCTCTTCATGTATTTAAGCATGGCTATCTTGTCACCTCTTAACCTTCTCTTCTCCAGAAGGTTCTAAACATACCCAGCTCTCTAAGCCAGTTCTCATAGCACTTGGTTTCCACGCCTTTAACCATTTTGCTCACCATCCTCTGGACAAGCCCAACTTGTCTATATCCTTCCTGCATTGTAGTGCTTAGAACTGGACACGGGAGATCTGATCAAGCAGAATAGAGGTTACTGTTTCCCTCAAGCCAGAGACGATACTTCTGTTGGTACACTCTAGAATCACATTGGCTGTTTTAGCTGCTGCTTCACACTGTTGACTCATGTTCAGCTTGTGGTCAACTAAGACTCCTAGATGTCTTCTATATATACTGTGGTCAAGGCAGGTGTCACAAATGCTACATCTATGCATTTCATTTTTTTCCCTGCATAAGTGTACTACCTTCTATTTCTGAAATTTATTTTTTTAGTTTTTATCCAGATCTCTAATCTGTTAAAGTCATTTTGAATTCTGATTCTGTCCTCTGGGATATTAGCTACCCCTCATAATTTGGTGTCATCTGAAAATTTGATAATCATGCCTTCTAGTTCATCATCCACGTCATTTATAAAGATGGTGAACAGCACTGGGCCCTTGGCAGAACCGTGTGGCACCTCACTAGTCTGGGGAGCCCCCTTTGGGTTTGGTCAGTCCAGTCAGTTACAAATCCACCTAATATCAGCATTGTCTAGTCCACATTTTATTACCTTTTTTGCAAGAATGTTATGGGGGACCTTGTCAAAGGCCTTACTGAAATAAAGATATGCTATATCTGTAGCATTCCCTTCATTAACCAAGCTTATAATTCTATAAGAGACAGCGAGAGGGAGAAGTCTCCTGGGATTTCACCTATTCTCCAGGAATTCTCAAAGATTATTTCTAGTGATTCTGAGATTATTTCTGCCAGTTCTTTGTGGATGTAGTTCATCTGGCCCTGGAGACTTGAGTTCATTTAAAGTAGCCATGTATTCATGTACCACCTGTTTACCTATTTTGTGCTCCATTTCCTCTATTGCCTCATGTGCTCCATTTTCCCTAGACTGAGCATTCTTTTCCTTTTGGGAGAAGACTGAGACAAAGAAGGTATTGAGTAGTTTTGCTTTTTCTCTGTCCCCTATTAGCGATTCACCATCTTCCCTTCATAGTGGCCCTACCATTTCCTTGTTCTTTCTTTTGCTATATACATAACCAAAACATCCTTTTTATTGATCCTAACCTCTCTAGCAAGCCTGAGCTCATTCAGTACTTTTTAAACTATCCAGATCATCCGATGCTTAAGAGCCCTCAACATACTAAAGACTTGCTGCACACATACTAAAGACTCCTCCAACAAGTCAAGAAGCATTGTGTAGTCTAAAAAACTCCAACTGTTACCCCACTGGCATACTCTATTCTGGGAACTATAAACTTAATATCAAATATGCCCACCATGCCAGAGAGGTTGCCTGGGTGGGCATGTAGGCAAAGAAGTCAGACAACTGAAAACAAGTCAAGACCAGAAAAATCCTCAGTTACATTGCCCAAGGAGACCTCAGGTTATACATATCCACATAAATAAAGGATCCTCAGCCAAGAGTAGCCAGCTTGAGGGGATTAGCATGTTTTCCCCAGGTTGAGCAACTTTGACTTTGGAAAATCCTACAAGGCAAGGTCCATCTACATAAACTTATACTGCAACCCTTTGCAACCGCAACCCTGAACACTCGCAACCCAGCACAAACCAATCATGCAAATGACTAGCCCATTGTCCTTCCCGGGAGAGGGCCTGCCCACGAGGTACGTTCTGCCCTATAAGTAGTCCTAGTTTTTGAGAGTCTCTTGAGAGAACTCCCCGCCACACTAGCAGACCAGCACTCTGTTAGTTGAGTGATCCCCTCAGCTGTCTCTTTGCTGAGCTCTGCTCTTCTTGCCACTTCCCGGACTGAAGACTTCAAAATAGGTGCAGTATCACCGCCTCTACATTCCTGTTGCTATATCCCCTATCCATTTTTCACCTCTTCTCCTTCTCAATAGTCCTTGTGTGCGTGAGTGCATGGTACTACATTCATTTAATAAAATTCATTTATTTGGTACATTTGTCTGGCTTTTGCTTGGCCTGGCCCCGTAAAGTTGGGTAAAAGATCCTGCTGGGTTAACCTTCCCCCTCATTTTGCTATTGCCAGTGTTCTGCTAATTCCTGCAACCTTCATAACTTGGAGCAAATCAAGGTGTCCCCCACGGTACCGCCAGAAGTCAGGGTAACACAACAAGAAACTTGAGATGGGACCATGTAAGCCACAGCCTGGAATTCCTCCTTTTAAAATTCTACACACTTAAACCATGGAGTGCAAAAGTATAAATAAATGATTGTGTTCATACCCAACAATAAACCAGATTTTCTATTTTATCTTAGCTTGACTTAGCAGTGTACACATGCAACTAATTCATTCTCATTTTGCTCCTCTTTTCACACAGGCAAGTAAAAGTAATGAGCAAGGGTTAGTTCAATTGTGGCATCCATACACAGATCTCTATTACTCTAAAACAAGTCAGGATTTGTAAGCCAACAGCAACAGCTTATTGCTGGTTCATGATCCTAGCTTGTTTGGGTCAGAAGCTGCAAAACCAGAATCCCAGATTTGAATGTCCCAATCCCAGTTACTTTCATTTGTTTGTGCAAAGGGTGGACTGCATTGCACTGTGAGCTGTGATAAACAAGGGATTGTGGCTTATCACTATGAGTGAATAGTAGCTATTTACATTTTAAAGGTTATGTCTAATGCATTAGGTAAATAGCCCTGCAGACATTGAACAAAGGTAGTGAATTTGTTACCAAATTAATGCTTTGTGTATAAACAAAGAGAGGTTTTTGAGAACCTAACTGGCAAAATACTTAAAATCATAGGCCATGATCCCAAGAATCTGAGAAGCTACTTCTGTGAGCCATTTGTTATAAACATCATCAAAGCACCAGGGTGTTTTTGATGTGTTTTCCTTAAACAGTTGCTTTCCACACCACAAACAAACTGCTTTAGAAAGTAAAGGGGGATTTAAAAACAGTTTGCGATATATTATGTAGATCAGACAATATAAACAAAACCTTGTCACAAATTCAAGTAAGCAAGCACGAACTCTTGCATCCTATGGTTCCCAGATCTTCAAAAGAAAAAGAAAAATGTTTATTATCTGAAACTAGAGAAATGGAAACCAACGAAAGGGAGAAAGAAAGGAATTCAATGGCAAATATATAAACTGACTCCTTCAGAATAAATTGGTCTCAAGCTGAGGGGGAAAAAAGCCCAAACTATATATAGCTGCTCTGACCATATTGATAATAATGAAAACCCAAGTTTCAATTTGTGAAGGGAGTTCCCAATCTGTCGATGAGTTGACAACTTGCTGCATGCAATTGGAAATGCTAGTAAGTGTCTTTCAAGTAAGATAATCAGAAATCCAGATATAGTTCTTGCCAGTTTTCTATGTGAACCTTCTTCAATTTGGTACCTTCCAGTTATGTTGGACACTGTCCACCTTTCCAGTGGGCTATGTTGTGTGGGGTGATTAGACCACCAGGTTGGGGGTAGCTACCCTAGGCTATAATCTATTTCTCTGTGGAAATATCAGAACAGATAGAAGAGTCAACATTTTCAGAAAACATTTTGTGAGTTGACACTATTTACATAATTATTTCTGTCTCAGCTCCCTCCTATAGCCACAATATGGAGATAATCAGAAATATGATAAGGCTGAATGAAGACGTATACTAGTAGACAACAGATAAGACAGTCAGAACAAAACCCAACCTTTAGCCAAGCTTCATTTGCAAAGTAAAATAGGAAGTTTGTTCAAATTTATGTCTGATTATATCTTCTAGTGGTAGGTGGTTAGGGCACTGAAGCATGTGAGAATAGTTTCATTTTCTCACCATTGTGCAGAGCCTGGATGTTATGCCAACCACTTTATTTTAAAATTTTCCTTTTATTACTGTATATTGTTCTACTTCTGCTGTAGATGGCCTCAGATATTTTTAAACCAAGGTGTGGTCTAAATGCTGGGGATGGGGGAACTCATATATATAGGAATATATTTTGTATGCAAAAGGCCAAATCTGAATTTATTCAATCCAAGCAGTGGACTATGCCTTCATAGTATCCAGCTGCTCTGTTTTAGGCAGTTCCTACATGGGGTCCAAGCCTGGTGAGAAGGAGGAAATCAGATACACATTAGCAGAGCTTGATTAGGGCTTCCTGGGTGGCACACCCATCACCATGAGGAAAAGTTGAGGATAACTTGAAAATTATGTTTGGATACACTTGTGCCATTCCAGACTATGACTAGGGCAAAGGGAGAAAAATGTAAGCCAGCCTTCTCCAACCTGAAATCCACCAGATACTTATTTGGGAACTCAACCCCATCAGCCCCATCCAGCATGATTAAGGCAAGTAGGGGTTACAGTCCCAAACATCTGGAGGGTTTCATGTTGGGAGATTAGATGTCTGATCGGAGTAGGGAAAAATCAATATTCTTACCAGAGGGATACTGGACCACATATTTAGAAGCCAGAGATGTGGGTGAGGACAAGAGTAATTGCTGGGACATTCTCTAGGACAGGGGTAAGGAACTATCAACCCTCTCAGTATTGCTGTACTAGTACTGTCATCATGTTTCACCACTAACTAGATGGAGGGAAATTAGAATTCAACAACCTTGTAATGGCCAAAGTTTCTGCAAGCTGTTCTAGCACTTTCAGTTTGACAGGCAGTGTACTTCCCTAGGCAACATGCTTCCTGGGAAGGAAGAGTCAATGAGTTGTGGTAGACAACTGGCAGAAGGATGAATGGATACACACCATCACAATTTATGACAATGGGTCAGCTCACACAATCTCCTATGTTGAAAGAATGCATAGGAGGGGGCCCTGGCTGCACACCCCAATACATGTCACTACCATGATGCTATCTGCAAGAAAAATGGTTCCTCCCCCACCATCTGTGAATTCAATGGACATTAGTAAGCACCCCTCATCTCTCTCTCTCTCTCTATATATATATATATACACACACACATACATAAACATATACATACAGTATACTGATAATGCATGGCAGTCTTATATATGAGGAGGAATTTGGCCCAATTGGTGGTGGTGGGGTTACATGGAGGAACTCTACATGCTTACATCAACAGTCCTTCCCCACATCAGCTGAACACATGGACAGTAGGCACTGACAGTGAAAACCTGGCTATACTATGTATTAATGTTCTTACAGTGTATGAACATCCAAACTAAGATCTCAAGAACAATGGGAGGTAATGCTGCCAAGAGGACTTAACAGATTCAAGAACACAAGTGAGCAAATAAATTTGGCCTCTAGTCTCCATGTACACAGATGAACTGACACTACCTCTCCCTGGAACACAGAACAGTATCAAAGTACATTCATCACTCCCATCTGATTAGTAACTATACAACTTACAATGTCTAACTCTAAATCCAAATCAGGCAGCAGCCAGATGTGTGAAGTGCCCAGACAAAAAGAAATAAAAGACGCTCAAAGGCCCCAAGCAAAATAAACAAACAAGGATTCAAGGGCTATGTGTGTTATCAGTTGATAGTCTCCAACTTATCCCGATTTGGAAGGTATGTCAGTTTAAATCAGACCTAAATAAGAAGTGCTTAGGTACATTTCTTTCACATAATAGATAACATATTGCTATTATGCCTAGTGCTTCTTCTCCCAGATTGACTCACTTAGACCAGCATATAATAATATATTATCTGCAGGAGGGCTGGGGAACCTGTAGCCCTGCAGAAATGTTTTGGATTATAGCTCCCTTCAGCATGATAAGGAATCGTGAAAGTTGTTGTCAGAAACGTCTGGATGGCGTAAGGTTTCACACCCCCATATACACAATAGGTGGAAGTAAATTGGGTGTAGATCTCCAGGTGATTTGCAGTAGATGAGCAAGGCCCAGTGGTTTACCAATAATTAAACAAACAAACCTCTTTCTGCCTCCCAAATTAGACTGCTAAAATCAGGGAGCCTAGAGGAAAACTGGAGTAAATTTGTGTGTAAAGGGATCTGTCTGCAATTTCTAGCTTTGGAATAGAAAACAAATTCCAAAGTGGACTAAGTCTTCTGATGTACATTTTTGTCATCTTATGTCTGCCTGCCTGAATGCTTATTTGCACCTTACTCTGGCTTGTAGACTTCAGTGCTCTAGTAAAGCACAAAGTAGACCCAGAAAGCCTGAAGTCTACTTACCACTGGCCTATAGTGGTAAGACAACTAGCTAGACAAGTATGCTAAATGTGCTGAACAGGAATAACACATCTCACTTGTGCAGGCTGGTAGTGTCAGTAGGGCAGTGAATCTGCCTTGGATTTTACTCCAGACCTTAAATGAGCTATCCAAGGTGCTAAACCCTATTGCCAACCTAAAGGACCTACAGGTCCTTTAAAGTTCATACTAAAATCCAAAGCAGATAGAAATTGAGGGCACCAGCTTCAATAGGGTCTCACACAGTGGATCTTTCCACTCTGTCCATTGCCTTAGAAGGCAGCTTAACCCATAGTCTTTCTTCTCCCCATATTGGAGAACAACTCAGAAGGCCCTTGCCCTGTAACAGGAGTGGGCAACCCTGGGAGGCTAGGGAGCTACATTAGCTCCCCCAAGGAGACCTTGGAAGGTTGTACCACTCCTACTGTAATACTTGCAAAGGAAAAGAGAGGAAGATTTTGCCCCCCAAGTCCCCTCTAGTGGGCTAGAGCTTTTTTTTATCATGTTTTCAGTCCTCTGAGGTATTTTAGGCCCAGGAGAGGTCTTCTTTAACTTCCAGTTTTTTAAAAAGGGCACTCCTGAATTTAAAACAGCCCCAAAGGGGCAAAAAGGTAGAGAAAATGCCCCACATCCCCTGGAGGGCTTTTGGGGACAGGGTTTGTTTGGGGGTTTTTTTGGTTTTTTGGGGGAGGGGGTTTGTTTTGTTTTTTTGCAAAACATTTTTTTTTAATGCTTGAGGGCCTCAAAATTGGTGCTGGGACCTGCATGTGGCCCATAGGCCACATTTTACCAACCACTGCCTTGTAATCTCATATGCCTTTTCTCCCTTATAAGCAACCCACCAAGCCCATTGCTTGTTCTACATCCCATTTCCCCCATTAGTGAGCAGCCAAATGTGGCTCTAAGTTTGAATGACTCCAAGGCCTGCCCCTTGCATCAGGTTCCATGCATGATGGGCAGTCACAGCTTCTCATTCTTGTCCTTCTACCCTTCCATCTCATCCTATTGATGGTAGAAGGGAACCAAAACTCAGAAGTACTGGGATTTCCTAATTAGTAGAGAGGATTACATCGTGTTCTACCTATCTGGGGGATGAGGAAAGGAATGGATTTTCCTAGCAACAATAATATTATGAACTATCCCTTTTGTAATGCAAAGTATTTTAGGGTGGCTTGGTCTGGAATGGACAATTAAGGTCCATTAACTTTCCAAAAAACCAGCTTCTGCTGTGGATTAAAAACTTCCAGAACTGGTTTGGTAGCTTGGAGATAAGGTGTTTGTCATTTGTGCTGGGAGAAGAACCTCCTGGAATATCTTGAACTGGTAGTTTCATGTTGTTTGATGACATGCTGCGTCTTTCTTTCTGTTTTTCTGCAATCTCAGGTCCGTCCAGCCAAACTCATGTCAGCAAAAATAATATAGACCTTCCTTCTGTTGCCCTGATGACAAACACCTTACTTGAGAATAAACACCATTTAATGGTAGAAAGGAATAATATACTTTTAAAGTAAAAATAATAATATGAGCAACTGTTACTGGGTAAATATATAGCTATCTACTCCCAACTTTAGATATTTGAGGGGAAAAATAAGAAAACTAATATTGGCCCTGGCGGGCCCTGGAATACTCATACTGGACCAGGTGCTGACATGAACATGTTTGTTGATACTCCGTCACCTGCCAATCATTATGTGAGCCTTCTGTGAGGCCATGAACTTCAACCCTGAAGTCTGGCCTTAGCTGTATCAGTATAACCTATAAAAGTCCATTTGAGGCAAACAGGCCTCTGAGCCAGAAAGGAAAGGGAGGTGGTGGCAGCATGGCAAAGTAGCACATCCAGGGAGGAAGAGGAAGTGGGCAGAGCTTCCAAAAATATTTTTTTTTACACTAAAAGTCCCAGATTCCCCATGGAATTGTGGATATTGTGGTTTCTAAGTATAGCATCTCTGCTTGTTAGATAATCCATTTTCCTTTTTCAATCACAAAAGCATTCAGCAGTAGCAGCAGCAAGTGTATTAGCAGCTGTAGTATGCCCCCAAAATAGGATATTCCAGCTATCAAATATCTTCAAGTATACAATGAAGAACTGACTCAAATACTAAAAAAAAAACTAGTCATTCTTGGACCTGGAAGTTGGAAGGGGTCATAAATTTGCTCCTACTCATCAAAAACATAGAAAGAAAGTTCTTATAATTTATAACAGACCAAACTATATTGAGATAGAAGGCACAATTAACATGGTATATGGGAGAATTCTCTGTTCTACATAGTATGCAAGGCTAGGAGGCTGGGAATGCTGTCAAAACAGAAAAGTTAACAGAGGAAAGTCACCAGTGTTTGTAGTGAAAGAAGTAATAATCTCAAACTTCCTATACTTAAGACTAATAATGGAGAAAGTTTTTTGAAGTTACTACTATACTGCCTTAGCACAAACCGCCAAGAAGAGACTTGCCCCCTAGTGACAGCAAAGCCGTATGGCATCAAGAAAATGAATAGTTACTAGCAATATTTTAGACTATCGTTTCCCAAAATTTGGTAATTCAGTTTTTTCTACAGTGAGAGCTGGATTAGTCAAAGATGTGTGAGAAGCAGGTCAGATTGAGAAGACAAGCCCAGGCATCCACTGCGCCTCTTGCAAAATATGGTAACTCATATCTTCCGCTTAGTCTAAGGAGCTGGATGTGATGTAGGGTTCTCCTTATATCCTCACAATTTTGTGGGGAGGATTGAAGTGGATAAGCTTTGCTCCTTGACATAATTTTCTTTGGCTATTTTTCATGCTGTTCTAATTTGACTGAAGATCTGTTGTGAGATGAAAAGTAGCCTATAAATACCTTAGTATAGAAATATGAAGCAGAACATGGTAACAATTTCCTCAAAGTTCTGCTCTAGCACTCTGCAAGTGAAACAAACAACGTTATGACAGAAAACAGATTGCCATGCTAAAGGCACCAAACATAATCAGTCACTGTGACAAGGAATTGCTCATCTCTATCAGTATTTACTTTGGATTTTCCTACTTCCTTATGCCATTCTTGAGTTTGAAGTGTTCACCTGAGTCAAGCTTAATCCCACAACCTATTGCCAGAGTTTAACTCCAGAGCATATACTCACCTAGCCTTTCTTCCAATAATATGTAACTACTGTATTATGGAAAACTGCTACATACAGTGCTAGGTTGGACTGCTTGGCCTGTGTTTGCTTTTTTAATTGGCAGCTGCTATCTAGGATCTACAGCACAGGTTTTTTCCTATGACTGACTTTATGAACTCTTTAAATGGAAAAGGCCAACAGCTCAGTATCAGACCTTCTGTTTACAATGTGTGTGCTTTCTACTGACTTATGGTCGCACCCACAATCGCAAGTATAGCAGCAAAAGAGACTGTCACTTCAGTTGGCCTGAGTCATGGTATCTCTCTCACATTATGCACTGTCAAGATGTGCAGGGTTAATGATGGGCATTTACAGAGTGCTGGCAAAAGAAGTCACAAGAATTGCAGAAATATTGCATGAGCTGATTTATATGATTATATGCACGTTTTGAAACAATGCTGTGATTTAACTAGAAATACAAGACAGCTCAATAAAGTATGTGACCAGGTGACCTGTTCAGGATCTTTGATGGGCAGCTCCAAGGCTCCTATTCTCTTTTCTTATGAGTGTTCATTTTTAAAATGGACTTGGACTGTACCACTCTTTGAACAGAGGAAACTTTTAAAGAAAAAGATGTAGTCTGACAGCTTTCTGTAAGAGCTTTTACAGCTTTACAAAAGAGAACTCTCACCAAAGGAGGACAGATTTCACACTGAGCATAATTTTAAAAGGAATCCAAAATAAAGCAGCCAATAATCGTATACATATATAGCTCTGGTTTCCCCATTAGGGGGAAAACATGCCATAGCACTGGAAAAGGACTAGAAAAATGGGACTTGGAAAACAACTTTGAAAACAAGTGAATATTGTGACATGCTGAAGCCATCCATGGCTTGAGTCATGATGATATGGCACCAGAGATTCATCTTTCCACCATTAATTTATGGATGGCTTCAGCATGTCATTACCATCATTAATCCAAAAAAGGAATTTTGCAAGCTCTGAAAGATGACCAAAACAATCAACAGAGTGGATAGTTTGTAATGCAAGGGGCTGTTTAGTTCAGGGGGAAAGGCAAAGGAGGCATGATCAATGTTTATAACAAAGTGCATGATACAGAGAAAGCAAAGCAGATTTTACTGTAACTTAAGGACCATCCTGACTGATGGAAGATTCTGGACAGATTAAAAGGAAGCATTTCCTTATATAGAATTAAACTGTGGAATTTGCTTCCAGGAGATGTGGTAATGGGCCATCATTTTGGGTGTCTTTCAAGAAGCAGACAAATTCCAAGAGTATAAGGCTATCACCAGATTCTAGCAATGATACTTATATATTTCATCCAGCACTAGAGGCAGTGTGCTTCACTGTATACCAGTTACAGGAGCATTAGATGGAGCTGTAAATAAGGCTAATCCACCATGCATTCACATTGAAAATGAACAGTACCCACCTAGCACACCTCTCCCCATCTCACTCTTTAACAATTTAGTTAAATTTCCAGCTCCTTTGCCAGGTCAATCAAAACTCTACTCTCTAATCTTAAACTGAGTGCCCAGCTGGGGTTGCAAGGCATCCCTTACTATAAGGGGCATCCCCAGTGATGTAGACTCGAGCCAATTGACTTGGACTCAAGTCCGATTTAAGTCACTTTGGTGACTCGACTCAGACTTGACTCGGCAAAAATTACACACTGACTTGACTTGAGACTTGCATATTTTGAGACTTGCATATTTTAGCACTGACTTGCTGCCCTTGGTTCAGTCACATAACACATTCATCCAGAAACCTTACAACTTACTGGTCACATGACCATCTGTCTCAAGCCCAAAGTGTGGACACATTTTTCAGAGGGAACAACAACAAAAATTAGGCAATGGGCTTGAGGTGGGGTTGACGTCTGCTCCGCAGCATGTCCCTGCTACATATAGGAGGAGCTTTCTAAAATTTCCTAAGAGCAGAAGGCAAGACTCGTGCACAGAGTGCAGCATGCATATCTCAGAGGGGAACAGAAAATTGTTAGGCAATGGGCTTGAGGAGGAAGGATCCTTCCTTAAAAAGCTCTTGAAGCTTCAGATCCTATTCCCCACTTCTTATTTTGCAAATGGGAAGGATCCTATTTCCCACTTCTGAAGCTACAGATGGCAAAATCACAAAAGTAGAGGGCCAGCTCTACTTCAATTGTTAAAACTGATTTTATTCAGCTCTGTCCAGAAATTCTGGAATACAGGTTGGGGTATAAAGTTGGTTCCCAGACTTGACTCGAGACTTGACTTGAAAGTATCTTGCAAGGACTTGAGACGTGAAGGTAGAGACTTAAGACTTGACTTGAGACTTGAAGTAAAAGACTTAAATACATCACGGGGCATCTCATAATTGAGGGCTGGAAAGCTTGTCCCTCATTGGGTTGCCAGGTGTCCCATATTTGAATGGAGAGCCAGTGCAACATAGTGGTTTGAACACTGGACTATGACTTTGGAGCTTAGGGTTCAAATTCCTGCTTGGCCATGGAAACCCACTGAGTAGCCTAGGCAAGTCACTGTCCATTGCAAACAGGTCGTGCTTTTCCTGTTCTTGACAACCTACACAATGAGATCCTTAATTAAGGTGTTACTCTTAAGTTTTTCCCCCTAATCTCTCCATCCTACAAGATCCATAACCACACTCCAAAATATTCCTCCTTCCTTGTTGCACTTCACAGTCTCCCTTGCAGATGTCTGAGATTGACTTATTAGTTCTGGCATGTACTGTACACAAACACAACACACGCTGGTTATGAGGAAATGCTCTTGCTTGCATAACTCAATGGACTTTCCTATAGATTACAAAAGAATTGGTGACTCACTGCCTGTGCCTTGTGTAATCATGGAAAGCATCCATTTTACCTAGGCTAACCTGGAATCGCTTTTGTCCTTGGAACAGTCGTTGTGGGCCATTTCCACATGAGCCTGTTATAGCGCAATGATTCCACTTTCGACCTCCTCTGGAATCCTGGGGTTTGCAGTTTCGGGAGGGGCCGGCCGGCCCCTCCCGAAACTGCAAACCCCAGGATTCCAGAGGAGGTCGAAAGTGGAATCATCGCGCTATAACAGGCTCGTGCGGAAATGGCCGTGGTTGTGTGCTTTCATGTCGTTTCCGACTTATGACCATCCTAAGCTGATCCTATCAGGTTTTTGGAGGCAGCAAGGTTTGTTCAGAGGGGGGGTTGCTTTTGCCCTCTCCTGAGGCTGAGAGAATGTGACTCGCTTAGGATAGTTTTCTATTCCTGAGCGGGGACAGAGCGGTAGCCCAACGCTCAAACCTCTACATGGTTTTTTCGGGAGTAAGAGCTGTTCAGAGGAGACTTGCCTTTGCTTTCTTATGAGGCTGAGAGAGTGTGGCTCGCTTAGGGCGGTTTACTATTCCTGAGCGAGGACAGAGTCGTAGCCCCAATGCTCAAACCTCTACCTCAGGCTGGCTGGCTGTCAGAACTGGCCCTTGGAATGGCAAGGACCAAACCTCAATGGTTTTCATTGGAAATTAAGAGTTTAAAAACCAGTTTTGAAAAGAGAAGTGCCAACAAGGAGCACCATAGCAAGTGACTACGACGGTTACTCTTCTTATTTCTATGGCCATTTCCGCACGAGCCTGTTATAGCGCGTTGATTCCACTTCTGGAATCCTGGACCTTTCCGCACTAGGCTGTTATAGAGCGATGGTTCCACTTTCAACATCCTCTGGAATCCTGGGGTTTGCAGTTTCGGGAGGGGCCACCCGGCCCCTCCCGAAACTGCAAGCCCCAGGATTCCAGAGGATGTTGAAAGTGGAATCATCGCGCTATAACAGCCTAGTGCGGAAATGGCCTATGAGGAAGAAAGAGGAAACTTAAAAACTGGCTCCCAGCCGTATAGATTTATAAACCGCGCTTTCGGTAAGGAAGGTTGAGCTCAATAAAACTCTGAAGTTAGCGCGTATACATTCCGCTTTATCTCTGAGGCGTAGAAACGATAGAGATCCTCTTCGCAACGTCGTTCCACTTCCTGCCTCTGGCTCGCCCTTCTAGGCGAAGGGAGGCTTCTCTGTGCTCGCTTAGTGCGGCGCTGTTCCTCCAGACGTCGTCCGGTCTAGGCGTCCGGCAGCCGGGTGACTCGGTGGTCGGTTGAAGAAAGTCAGCTGCGAAGGCGGGCCTGACCCGTGAATGAGGGGAGTTTGTGGGACCCGGTCTCGCCGCTTTCTTGGGCCGGTGACTGAGCGAGGAGGGACCCTGGGCCTGGCTGCGAAGCGAGACGAAGGTATTGAAAACCGACGGGGAGAAATGAGAGGCGGGGAGGGTTTGGGAAAGGGCTCTTCATACAGGTCTAAAATGGGGGTGGGCGGCGGGTCTGTTTTCCTCCTTAATTTGTGTCGGGGGGCCTCTGTGTCTCTTAAGGGCCGCCACTTTTTTCCTCACATACACTCAGCGACTCGGCGTTTCTCTCGTCTCCTTAATGACAGGAAGAAACCCTAAAGGCAAAGCTTATTCCTACGCTGTGGCTGAGGGAAAGGCTCACCCTTTGGACTGCTGCCCGTTTGGGTTAAAATACGTGGGGGAGGCTCGCCAGAAAAGCTGGTAGCCTTATGAGTGCTCCTGTACACGTCTGGACTGGGAGTTACTCACACTCACCCTTTGCAAAGGCCATTTCTGCCCTAGACTGTTCTAGTGCTATTGTTCCACTTTCAACCTCCTATGGAATCCTGGGGTTTGCAGTTTAGGGAGGGGCCTTTGAAGCCCAGTTTAGGGAGGCGCCTTTGAAGCCCCTCCCTAAACTGCAAACCCCAGGATTCCATAGGATGTTGAAAGTGGAATCATAGCACTGTAACAGTCTAGTGTGGAAATGGCCAAATAAATGGGTCCAAAACAAATATCAAGCTCAAACATTCCCTAGAAAGCGAAATGATTAAAGGGGCCTTTGAAGCCCCTCCCTAAACTGCAAACCCCAGGATTCCATAGGAGGTTGAAAGTGGAATCATAGCACTGTAACAGTCTAGTGTGGAAATGGCCAAATAAATGGGTCCAAAACAAATATCAAGCTCAAACATTCCCTAGAAAGCGAAATGATTAAAGGGGCCTTTGAAGCCCCTCCCTAAACTGCAAACCCCAGGATTCCATAGGATGTTGAAAGTGGAATCATAGCACTGTAACAGTCTAGTGTGGAAATGGCCAAATAAATGGGTCCAAAACAAATATCAAGCTCAAACATTCCCTAGAAAGCGAAATGATTAAAGGGGCCTTTGAAGCCCCTCCCTAAACTGCAAACCCCAGGATTCCATAGGAGGTTGAAAGTGGAATCATAGCACTGTAACAGTCTAGTGTGGAAATGGCCAAATAAATGGGTCCAAAACAAATATCAAGCTCAAACATTCCCTAGAAAGCGAAATGATTAAAGGGGCCTTTGAAGCCCCTCCCTAAACTGCAAACCCCAGGATTCCATAGGAGGTTGAAAGTGGAATCATAGCACTGTAACAGTCTAGTGTGGAAATGGCCAAATAAATGGGTCCAAAACAAATATCAAGCTCAAACATTCCCTAGAAAGCGAAATGATTAAAGGGGCCTTTGAAGCCCCTCCCTAAACTGCAAACCCCAGGATTCCATAGGAGGTTGAAAGTGGAATCATAGCACTGTAACAGTCCAGTGTGGAAATGGACAAATAAATGGGTCCAAAACAAATATCAAGCTCAAAGATTCCCTAGAAAGCGAAATGATTAAAGGGGCCTTTGAAGCCTCTCCCTAAACTGCAAACCCCAGGATTCCATAGGAGGTTGAAAGGGTCTAGTGTGGAAAGGGCCAAATAAATGGGTCCAAAACAAATATCAAGCTCAAACATTCCCTAGAAAGCAAAATGATTAAAGGGGCCTTTGAAGCCCCTCCCTAAACTGCAAACCCCAGGATTCCATAGGATGTTGAAAGTGGAATAATAGCACTAGAACAGTCTAGTGTGGAAAGGGCCACAGTCTCAGATCCTAAGTTCCGTGTAGTTTCCATCGTATCTCAACATTCCAAAGGCTACACAGTATCCCCCATCTAGTGTGGCATGTTGAGGTTCTAAGAAAGCTGACCTGCCTTTTAAGAGAGTAGTTCACCAGGTGTAGTTTCTGCTATCGCTGAGTGATAGTTAACAGTGCTATGCAGCTTTCGAAAGGACAGAGTCGCCCTTAGAGTTTGCACCTGACCATACTGACTGCAACCTCGTGATTAAATGTAGTTTTCTTTCCGTGTTAATTCCAAAGATGTCGAAATGGGTTTCGTCATTTGGTTTACCATAGTCTGTCATAACTAAGTTGCTTTGAGTCCTGATTCGAAGAGGAAAAGTGGGATGTAAACAAAGGTGATGAGGATAAATGTTTTCCTTAAAGAATGTGAGTGGTATTTCAAAGATCATGTTTTGAAATCTCTTTACGAAGGCTGCCTATGTCTGTTAAGTAAGCCACAAACATACCTGTAATATGGCAACATCTGTACAAGGTGGTTGGGAGCATGAAAACAATAACGCTGGTGAGCCCTGAACAAATTAACAATCCTGTATATGTCTATTCAAAGCAAAATTTCATTGAATTCAGTGCAAATTACTCCCAAGCCAGCTAAGTATGTACAGGATTGTAGTCTGACAGCAGTCCCATACACAATTACATGGGAGAAAGACTCACTGATCACAGTGGAGTTCACTTCTGTGGAAACTTGCATAGGATTAGTTTTCAAAACTTAGCTATAAACAATTTGAGGAGACTGTTTACAATGAAATCTTATGTATTTTTTACAGAAAAGTGAATTCATTGAGCTGAGCAAGACATACTTTCAGGTAATTAAGTATATGGTTGCAGCTTAATTCTGTACTACTGATTACTCCTCATGCTCCTGATTCATATTGTTGTTATTTTTTTCCTGCAGAATGGGATTTTATTGAAATACTAATTTTACTAATATTAGTATAACTCTCTTTGTGCTAAATATATTCTAAACTGACCTGAATCTCTATGTTTGAAAAGTGTGCAAGTGTATATTTTGGAAAAATACTTCTGTGGTGCACATCTATCCAGTATCAGCTTATGATCCACTTTCTGTGTCATCACCACTAATGCCATCTATGCAGCTTCTCAATTTTCTCTAATAGGCTTCTTATTGCCATCTGTAAGGGTTCTCTGTTTCAGGACCCATACAACAAAGTGGCAGTGTTGTGAATACCAAAGAATGCCAGTCAGTCTTGAGTTTTAAAGGCTGGAGGTACCTTCCACAAGCTGTATCTGGAGTGACACATTGTTCTGTTCCCTTTCAGGTTCTGATGGAATCATTCTGCATGGTCAGGAAGCCCTGATGTGTGCATTTGATGTTTTAACTTCACAGGATTGCATGTAGTCAGCCAGCAGGCTCCTGCTTCAGGAATGGCTCCACAGTTCCGCAGTTATGTCTGGGATCCTGCTCTTATTCTTTCACAGATTGTGCTCATGCAGGCAGTTTACTACAGCTCGCTGGGGCTCTGGTTGGCTCTGGTGGACAGCCTGGTTCAAAACAGCCCTTCCCTTGACCAGATTTTCAGTTACGAGGTAGGACATTCTTCTTTGGACCAGAAGGGTGAAATCTTAACCATTAAGGGGATTCAGAAGGCTTTGAAGAAAAATAATGCAAGCTAATCTGATTGCTGCCATCCGTTACTTTTGATATCCAGAGGAAATCTAGAGCCAGAATATGACTTTAAAAAAATAAAAATACAGTCATCCCTCCACATTCACTAGGGTTAGGACCCCCATGAAAATGGAAAAACTGTGAATAACTCTAGGCCCTCCCAAACCATATTTAAGACACAAAAAAAGTATGATCACCATATTCAACCCAACATGGATTCCTCTGAGGCATCAAGGTTCCTTCACAAGGCAGAAGTGGGTGGCTGGTGGGGCTTATTACCACCACTGCTGCCCCACACCATTTTTAATATCTCATTCATAGTTTCTCAGTCTCACCAGGCTTGCAGTCCCTATGAAAAATGGCATAGGGAGGCAGCAGAGGTGACAGCAAATAATCCGTGAATAATCAAATCTGCAAAAGTGAAACCCGTAAATATTGAGGGCTGACTGTATAGCTATAACCCAGTTTTCTTTCCTACTCCCTCCAGAGGGAGAAGGTGCAACTTGAGATAGAACGAAAATATCAGAAAGGAAAGAACTAATCAACAAGGAAAAAAATCTCTTATTTTGCCTATTTGAACCAGGTATGTAGATCTGAATGAGCAAAAAAGGAGATTGGGATCTCTGGGTTATTTGTGGTAGATTGCAAGTTTCTGTTTCCCAGTTGTCTAATAAGAGACCCAACTAAAAATACACATGGACACTCATAAGGTTGCTGAAGAATAATGTTTGGGTAAACCAGGAATGGATTTTTATGTGAGAGCACTTGTGAGTTTGATGCTGGTTTGTTGTTGTTTGCTCCTTTGAATGAGAGGCGTCCAAGAACACTGATCATTAACTGCCTTGCTCAGGTCTGGTAAACTTCGGGATGCTGCGGCTGCCTTGATTGAATCAGCCCACTTGTAATGTGGTCTTCATCTTTTGCTACTGCCTTCTGCTTTACTGAGCATTGTTGCTCTTTTCCAGTGAGTCATGTCGTCTCGTGGTACATCTGAAGTACAACAGACTCGTTTTAGTCATCTTGACTTCTAATGAGAGTTCAGGCCTGATTTATTCTAGGACCTTTTTTTTTTTTTTTCTGGGGGTGACAGAATCACTTGTATCCATAAAATTCTTCCCCTGCACCATTTCAAAGGTGTGGATTTTCCTTCTGTCAGCATTTTTCACTGTTCACCTTTCACACCCATACATAGATATCAAAAGTACTATTGCATGGGTCATTCTGACTTGAGGATCTTATCTAGTTCCTTCATAGCTGCCCTTCCAGGTCACAGTCTTTTTGTTTACTACAGTCTCCATTTTGACTAATGACTGAGCCAACATTCAAATCACAAACATCCTAGGCATGTTTATTAATTCTGAGCGTTCATCCGCTTGCTTAACCTGTTGCTTTGCATGTGGCTTATATTGTGGATTTCTCAGTAGTGAAAAAAAACAAGGTAGATTCCCCAAAGTCTGAATTCTGGCCATCTTTGTTGTAGATCAGTTGTGGAGAGGGAAGTCATGTACACGTAAGTTTTCAAGTGAATAACATTGAGGAAGTACAGAAGAAAAAATCAGAGTCCTATTGTTTTTGGGGGTTTTTTTTTTTTCTCGTTCTAGCCATTTTGCTGCCACTTCCAATCATACTTTTGCTCCTAGCTACCCATCCTCTGTTCATGGGAATCTCCACTGTTTGTGGGGGAAGATCTTGATTGTATTTTTAATACAGTTGTTGCTGTTGTGTGCCTCCAGTCATCTTTAACTTATGGTGTACTTGTGAATGAGAAAACTCCAAAAGATGTTGTTTTTAATAGTCGTACTCAGCTCCTGCAAACTTGGGGTTGTGGCTTTCTTGAATTGACTCAATCCACTTGTAATATTGTCTCCCTCTTTTCCTAGTGCCTTTCACTTTATCAAGCATTATCACTTCCAGTGAGTCACATGGTTTCATGATATGTCCTAGGTACAATAGCCTCAGGTTTGTCATTTTGGATTCTAGTAAGACTTCACACTTGATTTACTCTTGGACTCATTTGTCTTTTTCACAGTCCATGATATCCATAAAACTATCCTTCAGCACCATAGTTCAGATGAACTGATCTTTTTCTGTCAGCATTTTTTATGTCCAGCTTTTACAACCATACACAGAAATAGTAAATACAGTGGCATGGGCATTTATCACTTTGGTACTCAATGATATATCTTTATACCTAAGAATCTTATACAGTTCCTTCATAGCTGCCCTTCCAAGGCTTAGTCTTCTTCTTAATTCTTTACTGCAGTCTCCAGTCTGAATGGTGGCTGAGCCAAGGTGTACAAAATCTTTAACCATTCCAGTGTCTTCATTACACTCTCATGCAAGTATGATATGTAAATCTTCTGTGGTTATTATATTCAATATTTTCAATATACAACTTTAGCCTTGGTTTTGCATTTTCTTCCTCAATTTACATCAGTAGTCATTCCAAGTTGCTGTTTTCCACTAGTAATAATGTGTTATTTGCATATCTTAAATTATTGTTATTCATTTCCTGATAGCCTCTTTCCTTGGAATTGGAATATATACTGTTTCCAGTCCCTGGACCTTTGTTTAGTATTTTGTATTTGGAAGACCATTTTGCTACAATTTGGATGGATTCTGTTTCTCTAGCTTGAACTAGCCCTATTAGTAATGCCATCTGTTCATGGTTCTTTGAGAGCTGCTCCCTTTCACTTTCTAGAGCAACTTACTTTGAAGGAGTCTGTCATTCTGTCATCTCTTCTGTGTTGTTCTTCAGTGTATTGCTTTCCATTTTCTTTTTATTTTGTCCTGACCATATAATATGTTCCCTTGTTGCTTGATAAGCAAGCCCAACTCTTAAAACCCCTTTGACTGCAGGGATCTTGTGGAAGAGGTCTGTTGCTTTTCCTTTTTTGTTGTTATCTTTTTCTTTTTATCACTGATTGTTTGTAATAATTCTTTCTGTCCTTACATATGAGTTGTTGAACATTTATGATTCTGGCCCTACTTCTGTCACCTTTTACCTTTCTTTCTAATCTGTCTTCAATAGTTTGAAGAATTTCCTTAGCCTTTGCATTCTCCTCTGATAATATCCCTGGTTTCAGTTCAGAGTTCTTCTAGTTCCTGGTCAGTAGATTTATAGTACTAAGCTTTTCTGTTACATGGTCTTTAAATACTACAGGGATGTGCTTGAGGTTGTATTTTGGCACTGTGGTTGATTTAATCTTCCTTATCTTTATTCTCAATTTTGACATTAGCAGTTCATGTTCTGTAGCACAGTCTGCTTCTCATCTTGCTTTTGCATAGAGAATGAAACTTCTCCATGGTCTGCTTCCCATTATGTAGTTGGTTTGGTTGGCCATCTGCTGACATCCATGTATACCTACCTGAAGTGTGTTACTGTGACAAGCCCTTACTTCTCTCAGATTGGTGTGGCAGTTCCTAATCCAATCTGTCTTTGCCACACAGCTCTGCCTCCTCACTTATATCACCATCATTGTGTAAATGGGCAAGAGTTTTTGATATTTATTTAGAACCACTTAATAAGTTTATGGTAGCGCGTTTTCCATGTAACTTATCACTGTAGACAACTCAAGTCAAGTCAGTATTTACAAAGATAAACTGTAACATTTATTAAGATAACAATAAAAATAAAGTAGCATGTTAGAGTTCATATGCAGTTCAACGCTGATACATTTCTTTAGTATACTTTTCAGACAATATTAACAGTTAACCCCCTCCTCAGAAACAGTTCAATTATATCTTTAGACTTTCCCAAAAGCACAAGTATCATACGACAGCACTTTGGCTAAACTCCCACCAAATGCGTAACCCCCAATCTAGGTCACACTCTCTGACCAGATTTTACTAAGGCTCAATTACTCTTCTGTCTCTCACTAGACTTCCACTGAGAAATAAACCTCCCAAAACAGCCATACTTTCTGACTGGCTAAGAGACTTCGTAGCTTCTTGCTAGGCTCTCACTGAAGGAATTAAAATACCCAGAGGTACTTGGCTTTATATAATCTTTTCCTCTCTCAACCCCAAGCTCTTTCTCCACACTCCTGGCCAGAGTTTCTCTCTTGAGGTGCTATTCTGGTTGCCTAGCAACCTGCATTCAGGCTGCACTGGCAGTCCAAATAGCCACACCCCAGAACTTTGTCACAGTTACCTTGCAAACCCTGTGATGAGACAATCCAAAATGAAGCAAGAGATAGTACTGAGAAATGAGACCAGCAGGTCACAAGGCATTTAGACAGTCACTGGCAAAGAGCAGAGGTCAAGAACAAATAGTGCCGTGTCTAGTGATGCAAGTGGACTCATGCTGAAAGAATGTTTAGCTGCTGATATTCTCAGGTCTGAATGGTTTTTTTTCCAGGATATCATAATCACAATCACATTATATTTGATATCATTCATGTATGTCCAATCCAAAAAAAATATACATTCATAAAAAAACAAAAAAAAAACAAAACATATTTACAAAATGTTACCTACTCACATCCTAAGCGTTCCCTTGTGCGCAGTTTAATTTATATTAAGAAATTTCCTAATATTTATTCTTTAACTCTAGTTATTGTTGCGTTTATAATTTAAATTCAACATGTCCTAATTTGAAATGTATCCTGAAATTCCTCCATCTCTATTATATCTTGACTTTATCTTTCATCTTATAAATCACAATTACCATTTTCAATAGATTTTGACTTCAAGTCTTTTAGTAATATATCTAGTTATTGGTTCCCATTCCTTCTCTACCTCCTTCAAATCGTTCCCCCTCAAAGACTGGGAGAATACATCACACTCTTTTAATTCAGGTCTGAATGTTTGAAGCTGTACAGCACATATAATAGGAACATAGGATGTAGGGAGCAGGAATCAGAAGAAAACAGAAATGGTAAAGCTTGTTATTATATCAGAAGTACTTCCATTTTTTACTCTAACTGCATGGATGCAACAGTAAACAATTTCACAGGCTATTTTTCATAACATAACTTTTTAATTTTACAAAATTCTTAATTTTTGGACAAGTTATGGTACCTAAAGTAACTAGATTTCTGGCTTGCATTATAAAAGATATGACAAAAGTTTGTGTGTATTGCTATAAATTATTGTCTTTAGTGTATCAGCACTAAGACAACATTGATAGTCAAGCTGAAGCTTAGAAGTAATAAATTACAAGTAATGTTGTTACCTGTAACTATTTGTCTTTTTAGGCAATTAAAGTGAAACAAAGTTATATTTTAAAAGCAATATAACAAGTAAGAGTATGTTACTTTATTGGCGTAATCAGTAACAGTTTTCTAGTTTCTTTTTCAAAAGTTACTCTTAAGGACACTTCAGGAGAAGGTTTTCAGTGTTTATATTATTTGTTTACCAGTCCTCTAGTGTTCCTCAAAAAGATAGCAAAGTAATTAAAAACAGTGAGTAGCTCAATAAGTAACATCAGTTAACTTTTTGCATCATGATAATGAGTAAGAGGAACAGGTTACTTTTAAATATTTTGTTGAGTAACAGAATGAATTTCTTTTGAAATTTAAATTCCCAAGCTCTAACACAAATATTGCCCTTTGTGGAGAAAACATGCTCCATGTAGCTGTTGCTAACAAGAAATTATATTTATTTAAGTATTTGTATCCCACTCTATATCCAATGATCTCACGGTGGCTTACATAAAATCAGTTTAAAACAATATATAATAATAATTTTAAAAGACTGTAAATATATTAAATCATTTATCAGTTAAAAATCAGAGAATTTAAAACCAATTGAAACATTTAAAATAGTACCAACCATAGCATATGCATTACCTGGATAAAATCAGTTAGGCTTGATGTTATGAACTGATATTATGAACTTCAGTGTTAGACAAAATGAAGCTGTCCCCACAAGCAACAGATGATGGCAGACAGCAGCAAAATATTGGAAAAGAGTTACATGTTCTTGGTACCCTGCCCTGTACCACCACCTAAGGTAGTCTCTTGCTTTCAAATATGATGAAGAAAACACTTACCACTAGCGCTAGAGACTGCCAATCCAATTAGCTTTTGTACATGGCTGCCATCTTGGTCTCTTCAGGCAGCAAAATACCCTTGGCCAGCCTTGCCAGGCCTCCATCTGAAAGTAGCCAAGAGTGCACTGCTGTGAGGCTCAGCCTCCTTTGATTCCAAGGGCTATGTTTCCTGTGAAGCTCCATTTCTCTTTGCCTTCCTGCCTTTGAAACAGAAAGAAATCTAGAGTAAATATCTGTTCTGGAGAAACCAGACCTCAGATCCTCCTTAAATGAAATTCAGTCACAGTCAACTTTATAATAATCTATGCAGTATTGTAAATAATGAATTTATTTGATTCAGTCCTGGTTCATCTCCTAAATTTACTTATACACACTCTCTATTAGTAGAATTTGTTTTTCCTTTTGAAGTTAAAGAAAATACTATTTTAGACTTTACTGTGAATGGTGTGTATAGAAGCAGAACGGTTACATACATCTTGAGCCATCTTATATTTGTCTTTATAATGTCATACAGGTTTTGGGATTTTCCACCTCTCCTGGGAGACTTGCCATGATGGCTTTTATCCTGAATGCACTTACTTGGTAAGTTGCCATTTGGCTTTGGATTTCTGACATTTCTAAGAATAAATACCTGTTACAGTGATGAAATAAGGGGACTAGGCTAGTGCTGAATTATCATTTGCAGATAACAGAGCTATTCAAATAATCTGTGTTGTTAAAATTTTCTCCAATAAGGAATTGTGTGCTAGTGATTGGTTATATAATATTCTCTGGATGCTACAGTTTCAGTAAAATATATATTTTTCATTTACAGTGCCATAGGGTTGCTATATTTCATTCGACGAGGGAAACAGTGTTTGGATTTCACTGTCACTGTTCACTTTTTCCACCTCCTCGGCTGCTGGATTTACAACACACACTTTCCGACTGCTCTAACGTGGTGGCTTGTACATACTGTATGCACAGCACTCATGGCTGTGATCGGGGAGTACCTCTGTATGCGAACAGAACTGAAGGAAATTCCATTAAATTCAGCCCCTAAATCCAATGTATAGACTGTCAAAGGTACTGCCTCTCACTATCAGCTTTAGCATCTTGGTGCTGTGATGATGTACCTGAGAATGCAGGTGAAGAGACTAAGTAGATTGGTTTGGACCTCTTAAAAACACTCATTTGGAAGGCTGAGGTTGCAGTACTTCCCTGTGCACAAGAGTGTTATTTTGATGTCATACCTCTTACCACTTACATAGGCTCATCCATTTTGCTCCAGTGGCACATCAGTGATGGACATCGAAAGTGTGACAGCAGAAGCAGAAAGTGAACTGTTCTTGTGAACTGGTATGCTGAACACTGGATTATGATGATTACAGCTGAATATTTCTGTAGCATGGGCACCATCTGGGTAACAAGCTCCAGGCAGTCCACAGTGAAAACTTGAGATTGCGTTTTCCCCTGTACCTCTGATTTACTTCTAACCGTCTCTGAATTGAAAATCAAGGAGATAAAACTGTGTAAGTGGATACGATGCTGTATTTCTCACCTGACTGCTGTGATATTAGAAGGCTTGGCTAAATGCAATGAGAAGGTGATCATATTTATTGGATTGGAAAAAAGAATCTTTGAAAAGTAATAAAAACTGCAACTTTTTTTATTGAAGCATTACAACTTACTGATCAGGCAGGGTTACATTTTTTTATGTACGGCAGCAGTGGAGGAAAGGGTGTTGTCAAATAGGAATGTAATTCAGGGAACCATGTTACTGAAACTTTAAATGTATCAGCTCTGAGCAGATAAAGAGCACATAGTATAGGTCAGCCAGGCAGGCTTCTTGTCCATATCTGGTGCAGAAGACTAGCTGTCTCTGATTGTAGATCAGGGTGGAAATGCTTCAGATGAGCCTCTTGTATATTATAATGAATATATTTCCACAAAGATTCAAGCCTTTCCTCTGATCATCAGATTCTAACATTTATAACCAAGGGCAACTTTCTCCATTGCAAGATGCTGTGTGACATTTAAAACAGCATTAAGATTACTAATTAAACTGAACCACATTCAGGAACAACTTACTCTGCACCCAGTCTCAGTTGTCTCCTATTAACAAAGATATAAGTAACTGCTTAACTCCTTCCTTTTTCAAGGAGGGGTTAATCTGTAATGCCCAGGTGTAGCTATCATTTTTAACATTGAGCTTTATTTTCATTTTTGCCACTGAACTTTTCTTTGTATGTAAATAATTGTGAATGTCATTAGTTTGTATAAGTTATATTGGTAAGTTAATGCTCGGTTTGTAATGAATAGAGGAAATTTTTGCAAACAGAACTTGATAAACGGTCTCCCCAAATACTCCTGTTGAATTCCATTGATGCCATGCAGCAGAGAGAAGCTCTCATCAAAGATGGCACATTTTGTTCATTATCCTCAGAAATGGCATTGGGAAGAAAGCAGGACTTCTCTTGCGCAATTATTATATTTCTAGAATCTCTCTTTCTTTGTCTTGTGTACTTTCAAGTTGTTTCTGACTCCTGACCTTAAAGTGAAAGTCAGGTGGTTGCTTGGCATGATTTGTTCAGAGGGGATTTGTTGTTGCCTTCCTTTGAGGCTGAGAGAGTGTAGCTTGCCCAGGGTAACCCAGTGGGTTTCTGTGCCTGAGCAGGAATTCATACCCTGATCTCCAGAGTCACAGTTCAGTGCTCAAGCAACTGCACCATGCTGGTTTTCTGGAATATACTTAGGTGGAAATTCCTTATGCTTTCTAGAATACATATACCGGTACTCTAAAGAACAACATATATGTCGCCTCATTTCCACCAGATGGCACTCCTGTCCTCTGAGTCAGGTGTACTGTTGTGAGAAAAGGTGTAGCTCCTGCTGAACACTGCATGTTCAACCATCTCTTCAGTGCTGTTCCTGCTAATTATTGCAATAGCATTTCTGGCAATATGCGAAACTTGGAATGGTACTCTTTGGGACTTCATTCCCCAGAAGCCCCAGCATGGTGGCTGAGAATGTCTGGGAGTTCTACTCCAAAGTAATATATTTTCCAGGCTGTGGCAACATATGCTATCTGAAGATACCTATACTCAATCAGTTTAGCTCAGTATTATCAAATCATGAAGCCAGTGGTTCTCTTAAGGGCTTAGACAGAGGTCTTTCATGGGTTGGCTCCCTGGTGGCCTTTCAATCTGAGATGGAAGATTTTCAACCAGGGAGAATTCCCCCAATATGGCACCCTTTTGGTGTTTTGGACTACAACTTTCATCACTTCCCACTAGCATGGCATGGTATTTAGTTTAAAAAAAATAAATGAATTGGAAGACACCAGATGATGAAGACTGAAGAACCTCATGCAGACAAGTAACATGTTCTTCCACTCAGTATTTTGGGCATGATAATGAAGCATTTTCACATAATTTCAGGAATACGTATTACTGTGACTAGGGATGGGCCAACCGAATCCCCAAATCCTGGGTAAGGATTCAAGATTCACAAATCTGAAACCCTGTGCCAAAATAGGCAAACCGAATCTTTCAAATCCACCAACCAACCAGATAGTTTGTTGGCGAGCGGGACACCTGAAAACCTAGGAGACCGGGATGCCTGAAAACCTGGGAGACCAGACACACAAGGAGAAATGGCAAGTAGGTGAGTTTTTCCCTTGGAGTAGTAATAGCCTTTGCTAAATTTCAGAAATTACGTCTGGGCTTGTATTCTAAGATATTTAAATTGAACATTTAATACTTTAAGTTCAGCACTTGACTGGAAGGTACAGGCTTAAGATTTCAAGGACAACTGAAAGATTCTTTTGCATAGCTCCCTTGCAAAGCTCTTTCAGACACAATTCTGGGGTTTGTAGTTTTACAAGGTGTCACAGCCTTCTCTGCCAAAGTGTGTTGGAGCATCATCAGACTACAAATTCCAGGATGCCAATAAGGAGCTATGCAAAGAAAATCTAGTTTTGACCTGGGTTATCTCTGTACTGTAGTATGTGGCCCTGTTTACACAAGCAGGAAAATGTGGGATTAATCCACATTTTCCTGCCTGTGTAGAAAGGGCCTTCATGTCATTTTCAATCTTGGGAGATCCTGAGGTAAAACTATGACAATTGTCCTGCCCAGATTTCTTCAGAGGGAAGTTTGCATTTGCCTAGGCTTTTGCTGAGAGAATGCGTCTTGCCCAAGATTATCCTTCTTTCCCTTGCTTTTTAAACCCTTTTTTAAAAAAAAGGATTCAAAAGATTCGAGATTCATGGATTCCCAGAACCTTCCAGGAATTTGGATTCGGAAAATTCTGGATTCATCCCAAAAACCTGTGACACTAGCTACAAACTCTCAAGAGTGATACCAGCTGATTTGATCTCTCTGTTCAAAGGACTCCCAAGGCAATATACAATTTTACAAAACGAACAGTAAAATTAAGAACAAAGCAAACAATCTTCAAACCATACAGAGAATAAAGTAAAACTTAAACTCATCAAACACTATCCTAGGTAAAATAATCATTATGACTTACATGAAGCTGCCTAAAAATGGGGTCAATCTAAGTATGTCAGGGAGAAAGATTCTGTTTTGTGTCACCTACCACCGTCAAGGTGATAAAACAGTGCAGGTCATTATAATAGTGTATTTCTCACTTGGCTTGTGGTGGAGCACATAACAGGCCCTTTGAAGAAGATTGTAAATTAGGGGCAGGTTCATGTGGAGGCATTGGGTTTTCATACATCACACCATTAGGAACTTCATAGATAAGAACTGCTACCTTGAATTGGGGCTGAAACAAATTGGGCGTTGATGCAGTTGACAGAAGACCATTGTGTTATGGTCTATGAAGCACATACAAAGTGGCCTCGCTGCATCACTTTTTGCTTTATCTGCATTTTCTGAATTCTCTTCAAGGATAGCCACAAGAAGGGTATATGAAGAAATTAAAGACATAGAACAAATGTAGATATTTTTTCTTAATGTATTTTTACTTTTGGGTATAATTTATTTTAGTGTGGGAAACAGGCAAGGTGCTTTGGAAGCTTCCACTGTGTCCTCTTTTTGCCACACCTTTTCTTTTAAAGAAATAGATAAGAAATAAACAGTTTGAAAAACTCAGATTTTTGGATGGCAGCTCCCACAACCACTGACCATGGTGCCTGGTAGATTTGGGTAGGTGTCATTGAAGTAGTTTTTACAGTTCCTGTAAATTCAGTACCTCTGAGCATGCACAGTCTTTCTACAGCCCTTGATTTGATGTTTTAGAAGGGCGTGCATGAGTCATGAAGAAAAGTAACTACAGTTCCTATTATGTCAGACAGATTTATATTCTCTTTTGCTACTTGTGCTGCAAAGCCCAGTAGCCATCTGTTCTTTAGCTTCTGTGATTTCTAAAGACTTAAGGTTGTAAATGTATCCTGAATTGCCTAGGAATAAAAGCCAAGTACTTCTGTGGGGCTTACTTTCAGTAGACACGTATCAGATTGTTCACAGATCTGCTTGCTACCATCTCCATCCCACAAAGCCTAGTTTTCCTTGCATTTTGAGCAGTTTTCATCTGCACTGATATTGCCACAGAGCAAGTAAATAGCAGATGGTGGCTGCCTTTTCTTAATGAATCTGTCCAACTGTGGGTGCTTGAGGAGTTGCTCTCAGAAAGCATTTCTGCAACAGCTGCTTCTGTTCTGGGGTCTGTGGCAAATATTCCATTCAGCATCTTTATATTTTGTCAGGCACAAAAACAAGAGAGCATTCACTTTTCAGTTTCATTTAATGAACAACAAATCTGTTATTCTGGAGTGCAAGTGACCACATAACAATTTATAACAGCTGTACATGAAATGTCAGAGAAACATTGCTAAGCAGTGTATTCCTCCAAAGACACCCCCCCCCCAAAAAAACCACTGATCTTGGGAAGCAGGTCTGAATAGAACATTGTACTTCTATTTCTCTTTTTTCTTAAAGGCAAATGTGATGGATAATCTAAGCCATGTTTTATTTGCTTGTCTGACCCAGTCATACTTGGTGGGTCATACCACAAAAGGTGTGTGGAATATGGGGAGATGAACCCTCCAATTCCTCATTGTATTTTGTCACTTGCAGTTCTTTTCTTAGTCCAACTCTCTGATGCCAAAAATGCAGGGGAATGCAGGGGGAAGGTATGTGGAGAAGATATGTGGAGAAGATATGTGGATAAATGAGACATCCTGAGGAAAATGTTGGGGGCGGGGAGTAAATTTGAAGAGGATTTGGCTCATTCCACTGAGGTGTACCACAAGACATTTTACTGTCTGAGGTAAATGTCAAAATGCCCCCCTCACCATAAAGAAACAAACTGAACTGGAAGCAAACTGAACTGGCAGTTAAATCTTATTCCAGCACAGGTGAAGAGAAATCGGCCCCCACGGTACCTGAGGACAGCAAAGTCACAGGAAACAGGGCAGATAAACTGGCACATTTTGCAAGCTTGTCTCTTTTCCCGCCTATAACAGCAGTTTGAGAAGCAGAAATAGGGAAGGAGTTGAGATGTCCAAGGTGCCAGGTTTGATTCCTGGCATCCCACATTTCTGCCTAAGACCCTTGGGTGGTCAACAAGGCTGCATCATATACTCGTTGCAAAATGCAGTAAATCGAGTTGGAAGTGCTGCTTGGCAACAAGCAGTTGGGATGAGGATTGGCTGTAACATGCAGGCTGGTCAACTTGGTTGATGCTGCACTGAGCTCTGTAAGATAGAGATCTTGGAGCAACCAATAACATACACACACCTGGTCCACTAATGAAGGTAGAACACTACCACCACCCTACTCCTTCTAGCAAATGGGTATCACCATCAAATTTCAAGGCATCTTTTCCCTCCTTGAACATTGTCTTCAATTTCAGGACTGACAACATTTTATTCCTATATCATCCCTAGGAAAAGCAGGAAAGAAAAAAACTGGTTGTCAGGAAAGAAAGATGATAGCAGCTGGTTCTTCAAAAATGCAGAAAGAAGCAAGTCCAAATGATCCATTTTACAGGTAGCCATGAGGTTCCATCAGCCATCTTTGCATCAGCCATCTTTTAGTGATACCTTACTGAAGCTATAATCCAAGACAGTGTAACCTTTTTGCAGAACATGTGATCATTTGGATCATGGAACTTCTGTGACCTTCTCTTTGTTCAAATGCAACTGTATAGATCAGTGAAAGCAGTCTGTGGCCAGAGTAGAATGGGAATGAAGCCATGTAAATCTGACAGTAGATATTTCTTGGGAAGCTTCCAGAACTGAAATGACATTGTGTGAGTTTGTTTCCCTGGGAAAATCCAGCACTGGTGGCTTCTAAGATTTTAGGTGGCCCTCTTGTATCACCCACATTTTCTGTTCAAAGATGGGATCCAGTATATTAACACAGAAGTGTGTTGTATTAAAGGAAGGTTTTGTGGATATGGGAAGAGAGGGTTAATACAACAGTACAAGCATTAGTTTCACTAGGGTACATCCAAACTAGCAGACCAAGCTGTGTGGAGGGCATTGATTCCACTTTGTGCTATCGTTTCCCATACAAACTATACTCCAGCTGGTTAAGTCTGCAATTCCTGTACAACTTTAAATGGCCAAGATTGAACTGGAGCCTGCCAGACTTTCAATTCATAAACCAGATTACTGGACAAATGAAAGATTAGGAAATGTTGTTTCCATTCACTAAATGAACAAACAACCTTAACAGTTATTTAGGAGAAAACTTGGAAAGAAAAATATATACATCTGAACACAGTTGCAGAGCTGCTCCCTTTAAACCAAGTGACCATACAAGTGATGCATAATAGCAACATAGTTGGAATCTGCACTGAGCCAAGATTCTGGGAAAGAAGAAAGCGTACATCTGTACACAACTGCAGAGCTGTTCCCTTTATAAATTAAGCCAAGTGACTATAAGAGTAATGCTTAATAGTGACGTAGTTGGAGTTTGCACTGAGCTGAGATTCTGGGAGTCGCTGGGTGCGCACAGGTCGAAAAGGCTGCCTTGAAACTTGATCTTCCTAGATTCCCTTCTTAACATCTCCCAGATAGTCACTGCCTCCCTCTGGCACTCCCAAAGGGCAGTCATGGCACAAGCATGAAATTCATCCCAATATCTGCAGCAGGAAGAGAAAGAGGGTTCTGTTAGTTCCTTGCCATGAAACAAAATCAGACAAGCCACAGGTAGACATGGCCTATGTGTGAACAATATATAACCTGGCAGCTGGAATTTTTTTCGCATTTGAGTAGCCTAAGAAAACTCTATGAAATTCTTGAGGTCACTGTAAGTCGATAGGCAACTTGAAGGTAAGTGTGCATGCCCATGCACACACACACACACACACACTCTCACATACGTAGTCTTATCCTTCCTGGAGTCACTCTGTCTATCCTAGAGAAAAAGATCATTGAACTCTAAAACTGTGGCACCCAGCTAATGTGTGGTTTAGTCACTAGATGGCATCAGATGTCCCCTCCCCCTGCACTGATTTTCATGATTTAACAGAGAAGGTAGGCAGCACATTCTTGTTTGTATGCATATGTCCATTACTGAGATGTAAATGGTGTGTAGCTCAATTGTAATGTTCCATATTTCACATAAGCAAGAGGTTTCAAACCCCATCAGGCCCTTGTGAGAAAACAAGCAACTTTGTCTATCACCAGTCTTCCTTAAGTTGGTTGTGTGGGACGACAACCATCCCCATCTCCAGCTGTGTTTGATAATTACCATAAACCCCAGAGGATGCTGACTGAGGATTGTGGGAGCTGTAGTCCTACACAGTTGTGGATGTGCCAGATTAGGAAGACTTTTACAGGGCTGTCTGAGCACAATTGTGAAACAATGCTGTTTGCTTGCTGTTGTTTTATCCAAATGCCAGCTGCAAAGAGCTCATTAAATAGAATTATTGTGGCAGAATAAATGAGATGCTGAGATCACAATGAAAGAAGCTGGTGCCAAATTAGGTTAACTCACTTTTGGCTTATAACAGAGTCTTTCTCTTGAAACCTGCAGCAATGTGTGGAAGGAAGGAGCAATTCACTCAGGAGGCAATTCAAAATTATTTGACCTCAAGTAAAGGAAAACTGAACAAGGAATGAGAATAGAACTGTCTATTCTCACTTTGACTGAAGGTTGTTCTTTGCCTCATACCCCATAAACATTTCTTGAATGACTGTAGTTCCCCAAATCCTTCTGTTTTTTGTTTTGTTTTGTTTTTTGCAGTCTCCATCTGTTCAGTAAAACAGACTATGGCCACATGACCTATCAGACTCTTGAGGGAATGTTGCACAAGTAAAAACCAACAAAAAAGAAAAAGCAACCAATTTCATAGTACATTGCTTCCAGAGGCATCAATTATTCTGATCTCCATATCTGTCATTGACCAGCCTTTTCTCACTAGCAGAGAGAGTGCAGAGATTCAAAACCAGTGTGTTTCTGATACATGACAGCAGGAAACAAAGAGGGCAATTCAAGTTACATCCTGGATTTGTCTTTCTCCTTGTTGGAAAACTGGGAAAACCAGAACTCAAGTCTTGCATCACAATGAGAGGGGCTGTGTAGATTCCAATTTTCCTGCCTTGCATTCTGTCCATCAACAAAAGGTATATTCACTGATCTATATAAAGGAGGTGAATTAGGCAGATTTAATATACTTGCCTTTGCTTTTCTCAATACATTATGTTTCTTCCATCCTGCTGCTATTTTGAGTATAAAAGCCCTTGCTTCCTATAACAGAAAATTTCTCTTCCTCACAGCTTCTGATGATTTACTCTGTATAGAAAAACGCATTTGCACATCTACTAAAAACACATTTGCACATCTATTGACACAATCTTAAGGACTCAAAGCTTGCTTTAATGAACCTTAGACTTTCTATATTGTGAATGCTTGCTCCATACCAAATTTCAAATATGAGTATATATGGGTATGCATACGCCCATGCACAGACACATACACACACACACACAAGACCAACAGTGCATAGCATAACACCCAGTTGACTAGTATCAGTATGACTGCAATTATGTGCATGATTATTTGGGAACAAGCTCTAATGCTCTCAGTGGTATTTATTTTGTTTCAGTCTGTAAAACACACTAAGCTTGAACAAAAGTCTTCAGCCAGCTGAAGTGCAAACTTTATATTTAAAATTGGAAACACAAAACATCTTGCAAAGAAGTGGTACCATTTAAACTACAATAAACATTTGAGTATATCATTGCACTGAAAAAAATCCATGTCTGAGCATGGGAAAATAAACTATGCTATTTTCATAATTCTCTGGCCTTTTCTCTAAGCTAATCACAATAATTGTAAAGCCTGAAATTAGCACTATCCCCTTATTCACCTTCCAGGGGAAGGAGTTCTGTTGATTACCCTGCACTCTAGTAGAAGACATCATTACTCCTGCTCTGAAAAATGTCAAGGAGCTGCACTCCATCTTAATTCCCTTCCATTACACAACTGCTGTTTTTATGCATGTATTGTGATATCTCATGTTCTCTGTATACCACAGTACGAAAGGCTTATATCTGGACAGCATCACTGGATAGAAAAACCATTTGGTGGCAACATATGGAAAAGTTCCTTTGTTAGTAATGCTAGCTGAAAGGGCCAAATCTCCCAAGCTCTGTTTAAGGCAGGGATAAGCAACATGCAGCCCACCAGATGTTGTAACACAACTCCTACCACCCCTTTCCATTGTCTTTGCTGGCCAGGATTGCTTGAAGTTGCAGTCCAGCATCTGGAGGGCCATACTTTACACACCCAGAGGTTAAGATTAAAAACTGGGCAACCATTATTTATAGTTAGGAGTGGAAAATGTGTTGTACGCCAGATGTTGCTGGGCTGGACCTCCTATCATCCCTCTCCATTGACTATGCTGGCTACAGTTGATGGAAGCTCTAGTCCAACAATATCTAGAGAGCCACATGTGTCCTCTCCCTGACTTACAGATTTCATCTCTCATTTACCCAATACTGGCAATTAATTCCACCCCCTGCCCCCCCCGCTGAACTCATAATGCTTGAATTTGTTCACAATCAGCTATATTGCTTCAAAATGCTTCCTCCATCTGGATGTGCATGTGTGTAAATATCTAATATATAAAAGTCAAAGTTTGTTTGTCAGTGTCAGACAAAGACCTCATGTGATTGGCTGCCTAAGAAGATTCTAATGGCACAGTGGTTAAATGCCGGTACTGCAGCCACAACATTGTGAGTTCAATCCTGCAAGGCTCCAGGTTGACTCAGTCTTCCATCCTTCCATAGACGGGAAACTGAGTACCCAGCTTGTTGGGGGCAGTTAGCTAAACACATTGAAGACTGCTTAGGGAGTACTTTGCACTAATAAAAAGTATAGAAATGTAACTGCTATTGCTATTGCTATAAGATTCTATGGAATCCTGGGGTTTGCAGTTTAGGGAAGGGCCTTTAGAATTCTCAGCCAGAGAGCTCTTGGGCCTCAATCAACTGTGACTGTCTTGAATAGACCAGTTGCTATGGAGATAAGGCCTAGCAGCAAGGAGGAGGGACACTGTATTCCCTCAGGAACCCAACCTCTGCATGTTAATAACTCTGAATATAGATTGGATTGGGGAATATGAGTAAAAGTTACAGGTACTGGACAAGACAGTTTGGGGAATTAGAGACACAGGATTTCAAATCTTTCTAACAAGTATTACCTATGAGAAAATAAAATCCCAGACAACACTGGGTATATACACTAGTATGTTTATAAATAAAACAGAGCCTGGAAACCCTAACCCACTGACAAAAAATAAAATAAAATGTAATGTAGAGGGGAAATGTGCCATATGCAGAGAGCAGGTGCATAAAACTCACAGAAGTTACATGATCAAGATAATTTAATACAGACTGGTTTGATTCTTAAAATCCGCCCACTGATTTACCATTGACCCATTATGGTTTTGTTTTTTTCCTGATAAAAAGAGTGGTAAGGTGGAAAACGTGCATTGTCAATACTGAGAAAACCCATGTGCACACAAGAATTCATGGTGTGCAATGATGAGCAAAAGCAGAGAGAAGGAATATGAAACATAGAGAAGGTAGGAAAAATTCAAAGGACAGCTCAAAGAACAGCTTTCTCAAACCAGCACCTTCTCAGTGTGTTGAACTACAACTACCAGTATCCTCACAGTTGATGAGATTTGTGATCCAATATACATGCAGAGTACTGAGTTGTGGGAAGTTGGCGTAGGATGATATGATGAGGTGCAGCTAGGGTAGGGAAGACCAAATGTAATGTTTGAGCATGGGAAACAAACTATGTTACTTTCATTTTCAAATAGTTGTTAGGGAGCTCTCTCAGTCTTGAAAGTCAAAAGCACCTATTCTTTATAGTACCTTAATTTACACGACAGTAATATTGGTACTTCATTATCATGCTACCCAGGAGTTAACTGGTATCACACTTTAGCTGAACCAGTAAACTCATCATCAGCTTTGCTATTTACCATCTTCCATAGTAAGCACAGAGCTCGGAAAAACTGTTTTTTGGACAATTCCCAGACTCCTCAAACAGCATGACCACTGGTTCTATTGGCTTGTAAATCCCGGGATTTTAGTCTCCAAAGTAGCTATTCCATGCTTTGGTAATACAGATGTGCAGTATAGTGACTCAGATCATGAGCTGCAAATTAGAAAGTCCCTGGTCCAAAATGTCCTTCTCCCATGAACCCTAGGCATGTCACTCTCTCTGCCTCAGTCACCCCCACCCCAACTCCCACCACCATCTGTTAGTATCAGCAATAATAATGTTGAGATTCTAACAGGATTGTTACAAGGCCAGTCTGATACCCATTGGGAGTTTTATAATGCAACTCTCATCATCTCTGACCATTAGGCATCCTGACTGGGCTCATAGAAGTCACAGTCCAAAACATCTGAAGGGCATCAGGTTGCCTAATACTAAAATAATCAATGCATGTGAAAAATTTAAAACACCTCAAAATTCTAAATCAACACCTACTCTTCAATTTGTTATTATTATTTCCAGCTAGGATCCTCGGGCTAGGATTCTATGCCCAAACATCTGTCGCTCAAGATTCACCTCATTTTCCTTCTTGAGACCTTTTTGTCTTCTTCGTTAATCCTTCACTGCGCAATATGAGAAATGTCTTTCTCCCTTAATCTATCCTGCCCTTTTCCCTGTTCTTGTTTCTTATTTATAGTCTTCTCTGCCTTTCTGATTTCAGCAGCTCTGCTTTTACAGGCCTGGCTGTTTCATCCCTTCTTCCCTCAGCTTTGGCTTAATTGCTTTCCACATTTCCTAACTCACCTTCTCCCCTTTTCAATCCAGTATATTCACACTTGGAACCTTCAATGGCATTCATATATCTCAGCCAACTCTTCATTTCTTCCTTCTTCCTTGATCGCTTTTAATCAGGCCCTTTACCCAAATATCCTCCAGTCTGAACTTCAACAGCCTTGACACCTTGCTACTTTGTAGTTTGATTAGATGAGGAGGAAACAAATGGCTGCAACCCACCTCAGCTTCAAGCGTCCGACTGTGAAGCTGGAGACTAAGTCTTCTCAGAGATCAGGAAGTGATACAGAGCTTGGAAAAATTACCTTTTTGGAATGAAAAACTTTCAGAATGCCCCAAGCAGCACAGCCACGTTTCCAAGTAGGATAGACAAAGTAACCTGCCCAACTCTGAGAAGTAATTGAAGACTTGTTTGTATCTTATGCTGCTGTCCAATGCATTGTACTAATTATTGCTGTCTATAATTATTAGAGGACCACTAGATGACTCCATATACTCTTTTATTTTGCTGTCCTCTCAAGTAATTTTGAGCAAGCATGGTTAGTGGTTTGAATGTTAGAGTAAGACTCCAGGAGACTACAGTTTGAATCACCCACTCAGCCATGAAAACCCACCGATGACCTTGGGCAAGTCATGTTCTCTAAGCTTATAAGAGGAAGGCACTGGCAAACTTCTTCTGGATAAATCCTGCTAAGAAAACCATAAGACAAGGTCACCATAGGATGGAGTCAAATTGAAGGCACATAACACCATAAACAAGTTCCCTTTTCACAAAGAAACACTTTACTTCTTCAAGATCCTTTCACATTACACAGTTCCACCACTACGATTCCACCTTTAACTTCCATGGCTGCCTCCAACAGAAGTGTGGGATCTGTATTCTGGTGAAAGCTAGAGGTCTTTGGTTCTGAATTCTAAACACCTCTTCTTAAATGAGAATTCCCAGGACTCCACAATGTATTGAACACGGTAATTAAAAGTGGAATCATAGCATTATAATTGTGTAGTGTGAAATGACCCTAAGATGCAGAGCATAAGAAGAGGCATGCCAGAACAGGCTAAAGGCCTGTCTAGTCCAGCACTTTATTCACATTGTGGCCACAAGTAAGGCAAAAGTGCAGCTACACTTTCTGACCAAGATCTTATAAACTGATTGAGTAGTGCAAAATTACCCAAGCACAGCTACACTGCAGTATATGCCATTGTACAACCAATTGTGCAATTGGTGGCACAACAATTCTCTTTCACATTGTGTAAAATCCTCTGCAGCTCCCCGCCCACTAGTAAGGCCTGTACACATTGGGCTTGCACAACCCTAAACAGGATACCACCCTTGCACAACCTCTGACAAAGTGCAACTGCTTGCAAAATAGCATTTATAGCAGCGTAAAGCCACAACAGGATTCTTGCCTCTCTCTCATCAAGACTATGTGCTTGCAGAGCAGATATGGAAAGCATTCATATGATCCAAGCATTACTCATGAAGTATGGAAGTTTCCCTATGGATGGCTTCTATATCACAATGGGCATGTAAAGATGCTTGAACCCCATGGTTGTTTTCCCTGCCTCCTATAAGAAGTATATTATTATCTTAAGAAGAAGTTCTTTTTGCAACAGCAGATGTGACTCAACACTCAATGTTCTTTTCTTTCTTAGGTGAGATGAAGGGATCATACTTTGTGGTGGGTCTGTTTTCTGGAACTCTCTGCTCACAGGGGTATACTTGGCAATCTCTTTGAACAGCTTGTTCTCTGGTGAAGACACTTATATCAAAATATCCTCCCTGGAAAATGGCTGATAGACCATTCTCATTACGTTTTGATTATTTTGTGGCAGAAGTTATACAGCTAGAGGCATTTTACTTTGGTGCTTAAATGGTGTTGAATCATATGTTTATTACATTTTATCTCATGTTTTGCTTTGCTTTGAAATGAAAGTTAAAGAAAAGTGAGTTCCAATTATGATGATGATGATTTAAAGCATTCTATGAGGTCTATAAATCCCTTTCTCACTTCATTATTCCTTGATCTGTTTGTCCCTAGGCAGAGGACAGAATAACCAGATGAACATCTGTCTCTACTATGCCATGAATCATAGAATCATGGAATTGGAATAAGCCCTATGGGACATCAAGTCCAGCCCCTCTGCTCAATGCAGGATCTCCAGCTAAAGCATCCCTAGCAGGTAGCTGGTCCATCTTCTTTCTGAAGACGTCCAGAGAAGGAGACCTTCCCACACCTCTCTAGGCAATTGGTTCTATTGCTGACTCACTTGTACTGTCAAGAAGTTCCTTCTAAGGTTCAATTGAAATATACTTTCCTGTAACTTAGACATTAGATCTGGTCCTTACCTTCTGGTGCAGCAGAGAAAAAAACAAAAGGAAACATGGCTACCTTGTCTCCCAAGGAAACCCACTGTGAGAACATTAGCGCACATATGGTCTGTCCAAAGTGTCACACTAGATCCATAAGAGATGAGCCTTGGTTTTGGACACCATTGTAGCAACTTTTTTTTTTAACTACACTGCTAAGATCCACTACTAAGATTCTCTTTGTGGAAGAAGATACATGAAAGATTACTCTGGGAAGCTAGATGTGCACAGACTCTGGAATGGGTGTGGGAGAAACACTTGAGCCTTCCCTAAGACTGGGTTTAGGGAGCCAACTCTCCTTACCAAAGTAAACTGGGGAAATTGGACCACCAAGACTCCTATGTAGTTGAGTAGCCTCAGGAATTATCAATCAGATGTTTACTGTGGGACCAAGCACTACAAAATATTAAGAATATTTTTGTCATTGACCCCTCCTGTGAGTAACAAAGGCTGCTTGCAATCTATCCTATTCATATTTACTTGGAATTAAGCTATACTGAACACATGGGGTACTAACTACACACTCATATTGAAGGATGTTTCAAAGATGATGGGAAAAGTAACTTGTCCTCCCCAACAAGTACAAGCAAGTAGGCAAAATTAATAGCAACATGCTTACTGATTATGAGCCCCATCCACCCAAAAAACAGGTTTGCCACTGCTTTCTTCTGAGACTGAGAGGGTGTGACTTAGTGAAAGGGACCCAGTGGGTTTCCATGGCTGAATCGGGAATCTCTAAGTTCCCAAGTCTTAGCCTAACACTACAATTCTGCCTCCACATTTGTGGGTTTGACCTTCATGCATTTGATTGTTTGCGAAGTGCATGTGTGCCTTCCCCCCCTCATTTTCCTCCTCTCATTTCCTTGTGTTTTCCTTGCCATGAAGAAAGAAGGCAAGCACCTGGACAAAAGGCAAGAAAATGTCAGGAGAGGCATGTGTGTACCTTCCTTCTCCTCTTTAGAACTTCTCCTCCCATTCCCTTGCCTCTGGCCCCAGCGCTGAGAACTCGCACTGAAACAAAAGGGAAGGGAATGAGGGGAAAGGTGTGCATGAACCTTTCTTCTCCCCTTTGGAGCTCCCCACTTCCATTCCCTTGCCTCTCGCCCTGGTGCTGAAAATTCACGTCAAGGCAATAGTCAATGGAGTGTGGGGGAAGGCTCTCCCCTCCGGAACTCCCCTTCACATTCCATTGCCTTTGGCCCCAGCACTGAGAATTCGTGTGAGCCTTCCTTCTCCCCACGAGAGCTGCCCCCTCCCACTCCCTTGCCTCTGGTATCAACATGCAAAAGGCAAGGGATTGGGAGTGCAGAGCCCCAGAAAGGAATGGGAGGGAGATCATGGGGGGAGTTATTTGCAGGTTTTCCACTTTCATGAAGGTTCTACACCCTGAACTCTCATGAAAGTGAAGGGGCCACTGTACTACCATTCTGACTTTTTTTTCTTTTTCAAGACGCTGTCATAGTTTTCTCATTGGCAAGGTTTATTCAGAGAAGGTTTGCAATTGCCTTCCTCTGAGGCTGAGAATGTGTCAATGGGGCTGAGTGAACCCTGCCCTCCAAGAGTCCTAGTCCAACATTTAACCACTACTTGACAACTCTGGCTGACTTCACACATCCAGAAGCCAAAGAACCTAGGAACTGAATCTTCTTTCAACTTTGTCTGTGAGACAAAGTCTATCACCAAAACTCAGGGCAGTTGGCTAGCTTAGGAAAGGGGATACAAGACAAGCCATGTGATGCATCCACACACCCATTATTCAAGGGATGGAAATGGTTAGGGGACTCAGAGGGAACAGCCAAGAGGCCATCTACCACCTGAGGCACTTGCCTCACTGCATCTAATGATACAGCTGGCTCTGAGAGCTGGGCTGGGAGAGAGGGATACTGTATTGACTCATCAGAGTACAAAGAGGTAAGGTGAGATGAAGTTATAGTTTTTTCTCCAGTCCCCCATCCCCCATTCCATTTAATTTAACTCTCAGCCCTGTTTTACAGCTGAAATGCTATGCATATGTTTAGCAAATGCACATCTCGTTTGATCCTCATACTGCCAGGGTTCTACAGTATATCTGCAGTGATCTTGGTATTCAAGACAGAACTTCAACTTAAGATGTTATTTATTTATTTTTGCATAGTGGGGATTCCCCTGAATATGAGGTAACATACACCAATTGTCTGTGGGTAGACTGTTTGCTGACCTCCTTTGTGACACAACACCAATGGGCCCTTACTTCATTATGATAGAAAAATTCTGTTTAAGTATTAAATATAAATATAAATATGAAGAATATTTAATATTGTAACTCAATAAGGAGAATGGGGACAGGGAGGAATTAATTTTGGATCTAGCAGCACCATGTACCGGTGATGCATGTGTGTAGCAGTGGTTTTGATGTGCATGCAATATAGAGGTCAGAGAATTGGATGCTCACCCACAGACAGCATGCAGTCCTTGCACCTGGCCCTTTTCCTCTTCCTCCTCTTCTTCCTCCTCATAGCTGGCCATGTTTTCTCCCAATTTTAAGATGCAATCAGAGAACTCCTGATAAATGTTTTCACACTGAGCTTCTGCAATCAGAGACCTCACCAGATACCCTGTGTAAACAGAAAGAGGACTCATGTAACATTCTAGTGGAAGATACTCTCTTCCAAGCGCCCTTCTTTCAGGATGGAGCTGTTTTCAGCAGGAACCCAGCTTCCCTAAGGCTCATATACAGAATACTAAATACAGGAGAGCCAATGTGGAGTACCAGACAGAGTGCTTCATACTTACATGCAGGAGACCAGGGTTAATGAATCTGAGAAGCTGGATATCAGCTATGAAGCTCACTGAGTGTCTTCAACCACTACATTTTCTAAGCAAAACATTTTTCCCCCTACCCAACAGGGGAAAAACATCTAGCATAAGCTTTCCTGTACTTCAGTGCACTTCAAGAGATGCATGGAGATATATAGGACGAAGTGGACTGGAGTCCACAAAAACTTATGCTACGAATTCCTTTTATTCTTTTTGTCCCAACAGTGCTACAGGATTCCCTTGTTTCTTTTTATGTTGAAACAAACTAACCCTCCAACAAAGGGTTGTTGTGACAATAAAATGAGAAAAGAGTGAAAGATATAGGTTGCCCTGAGTCCTTCAGATAAAGGGCAGATTAAACATGTAGTTTTTAAATCTGTGTGTGTAGCAAGGGTCTAAAGAGGAATCCAGCAGCACCTTTGAGCCTAACTGGCTTATTTCAGCATGAGTTTTTGGGGATATCGATTTTCCACTTCCAGCTCCATCGGTGCCTATGAAGAAGAGTCTTGGCTTGATATCTAGGAGAGTTCATGCTAAACTATATTAGGCTCAAGGGTCCTACTTGATTCCTTTATCTCACCCCCTCTCCTCAATTTTTTCCATTTTAAGCAGAAACAGATATTCATTGGTGACTTACACATGTTTAGTAATTTTGGGGGGACAATGTACAACATTTGAATCCAACTGACAGTGGGGTAAGTGGAGTTGTGCATGCACTAGCACAATAAAATACACAAAGTAGTGTGTGAGTATGCATTGCCTCTATGCATTGCCTTTGTGAATTGCACTGCATGATTGCAACTGACTGATGGTTTGTCAGCTCTGCTTATTAACCACTGACCCACATATGTTGTGCTGCATTGGTATTCAGTATGGAGATGACAGCATAAGGTAACTCTGTCAGTGGATTTTTACAACACGCCGAAGTTATGCAGGATCTCAACCTGACATGGCTATCCATTTAAAAACTTGTTAAAAATTAGTGCAACTTTACTGATGAGAAAGTTCAAATAGGCCAATAACCCAGGGACAGCGTTGCCAGGTTTTCAAAACTGCAACAAGGGACAGCTGAAATTCATGACATTCAGGAGTGACAATCAGGAAGCAGCCATTAGCAAGTTTGCATCCTCCCTAAAGACCAAATTAAAGCAATGGTTTCAGTTAACCTTGCCAAGCGTTTCTCTGCAAAATTAAGATAGTGCTCACATTCATAAATGACACAACACCAACATTTCTGTCTTTATGAAGAGCCCACGACCCAAAATACTGGAACTTTTGGCATCTCATTCAGTATCCATGAAAGGGAAAAAAGGCTTTCCAACTCTCAAACAGGGAACATCCTTTAATAATAAGGGACACTTGCCAGCCCTATAACGGGCAAGCTTTCTGAATTCCCCCAAAGGGGAATCCTTTATAATAAAAGGACACAAGACAACCGTGCCCTGGAAAGTGTGTGTGCCTTCCTGTAATAAAAGGAAGGTTTTACTGGTGTCAGTACTGGAAAGCTTAGGGAAGTTTTCTTTTTTGTGTGTTCAAATCTTTTTATTTATTTATTTTATTAACAACAAAATAACTCTTACAGAAAAGGAAAATATGTTGTCGCAACATAACTAATAATATTAATATCAATAAAAAATTTCACTAGCAAATAAAAATGAAAACTTGATGACAAAAACAGCTAGAATCCAACAATAACTACAAAATAAAAAATAAAAATAAATAAAGCAACCTTCCCTTCTTATCTCTTCCCTCTAGTCGGTTGGTGATTTGTCTACATATCGTTTACCAAAATCCACTTTGAATATGTAAGTTTCTATAGAACACGACTCATTTTTAATTCTTTAAAGCTTGTAGCAGAATTATGGTTTATGCCTTAAAGTTTAAATGAAACAATTGATTATAAATCGATCTTCACTTTCACGAGTGTATTCCTTCGTCTTGATCTCATTCTGCAACATGTTAGAATATTGTGATCCAAGCCAAATCTTATGCTTCTTTCAGCGAAAAAATGTTCCAACAACTTTTTGCTTTTTGTTCCCACAGCAGCCACTTTTCCCTACCTGGATTCCCAGACTGGGATCCGTAAATTCCAATCAAAGGGTTCTTTATTAACCCATAACTCCCTTAGACAGTGTAAAGGGAGTTGTGTGGGAATAAAGAACCCTTTTAGGGGATTACAGTTCCCAGCATCCCCCAGCCAGTAAGGGTGGCTGAGGGATGCTGGGAACTGCAACCCCAAAAAGGGAATTTTTAAAGCTCTGTGAAGATGAAACAGGCCATTTCCGCACTAGCCTGTTATAGCGCGATGATTCCACTTTCAACCTCCTCTGGAATCCTGGGGTTTGCAGTTTCGGGAGGGGCCGGCCGGCCCCTCCCGAAACTGCAAACCCCAGGATTCCAGAGGAGGTTGAAAGTGGAATCATCGCGCTATAACAGGCTAGTGCGGAAATGGCCACAGTGTAAGGTCTAGGCTCTAGGATTCTCAGCCCGAATCCCTCCGGAGAAAGGCGGCCCCGTGGCCGGGCACCTGCCCAGGACTTACCCAGAACGAGGAGGAGCAGCGCCGTCGTGCCCAACCGCTGTCCCATAGTAGCCTTTCACGCCGCCGCCGCCGCCTCCTCTCCCTTCTCCCGCTTCTGCCTCCCGGTTCAGGGACTCCGGTGGGACCCCATCCGGACTTCAACCGCCTGCCCTCAGCAAGCCCATTCTTCCCCCGGAGTCCCCTTCGCCTCCTCGAGGGATTGCTGTTGATGCTCCCCAGGAGGGAAAGCCAGCTGGCGTCCTTTGGAGGGAAGGGGAAAGACTTGGAACCGTCCAACTCTTTGCTGCGCTTCTGCCTTCGAAGGAAGAGTTGGCTGGGAAGTTCTTCTCCTCCACCTGCCCGTAGTTCAGACGCATCCGCTCCCCCCCGTCCAAAAAAGGTGGTTGAGTCCGGGGAGAAAGAGCCGCTTAATCAGGAGATCTTCCTGCGATGCTTTGGAGTGGAAGAGGTGAGGTTAGCTAAGGTGGAGGCAGAGTGGAAAGAGGCGTGTGGCGTAGAGGGGGAGCCCTCCCTTGATCTGGACATGGCTACAACGCAGAGCGTGGGAAAGTTACTTTCTTGGACTGCTGCTCCCATGGCTGGGGGATTCTGGCGGGAGGTATCCAGAAAAAGGAACTTTTCCAAGCTGCTGGCTGGGAGGTTCTGGGAGCGGTTGTCCAAAACAGTGCCTTCCCCAAGCAGAACAATCCCATGCAGGTTTATTCACTGCATTCAAGGCCATTTCCCCACTACATTGTTATTTTTATTTATTTATTTATTTGTATCCCACCTCTCCATATGGATCGAGGCGGCGAACAACTTATAAATAGCATGTATGTCGAAACATTTCTATACATGCCCCCAACAAGCTGGGTACTCATTTTACCTACCTGCGAAAGGATGGAAGGCCGAGTCAACCTTGGAGCCCGGCAGGATCGATCTCACAACCTTGTGGCTTGCACTACTGGCATTTAACCACTGCACCACCAGGGCTCCTATAGCACTATTATTCCACTTTCAACACCTACTCTTCTCTCTTTTGCCAGCAGCAAACACCTTCTTAAAGGCTGAAAGCCTATTTAAATAAGAAGGTGTATGCTGCTGGCTAGATAGAAAGATGTGTAATATGTGTTTTTAATATGTGTTTAATTGTTTCAAATTCGTATTTTAATTGCGTTGTCTATTAATGCTTTTAAAAACTTTTATAGTACCTATTGTTTCAGTTATGTCCTTTTAACTTAGGGCATTTCTGCCCTGCACTGTTAAAGTGCTGTTATTCCACTTTCAACATCCTGTGGAATTCTAGGGTTTGTAGTTTACTGAGTTTACTGAGTTTGTAGTTTACTGAGGCCCAAGAGCTCCCTGGCTGAGAATTCTAAATGCCCCTCCCTAAACTACAAACCCCAGGATTCCATAGGTTGTTGAAAATGGAATGATAGCATTATAAGAATATATATATGGAAATACCCCAAGTAAGCTGTGTACGAAGGACTGCAGCCTGAAGCATTTAAACTGGGAGTTTGGGGCAAATTCCTGAAAGATCTCAACAACTTGGATTCGTTACACCAAGGCTGAGATATTACATCTGCTTGGAGGGTGTAAATCTACACTTCTGGGGACTGCACTACACCACCCTCTTCCTGAATATTGACACTTAGCAAATGATTGCGTATTTGTCAATGTGTTTGCTTATTGTCCATTTGAGCAATGGAGAATGCACAATGAGTGCTCCTGCCAACCCAATGAATAAAGTGATAATTGAAGGCATAAATAGCTGCACATCCTTCAAAAGTGCATGATTACATGTGAAATTATTATATTGGGGAATTCCACTTTTGCAACTATTAAGTGAGTATTGTGTATGATACTAACTGGATTCTGGTCTAGGTGTATATAGTTTTGTGCCTTATAATCTCCATCACCCCATGGCCTGTCAGTCTGGGATGACTGTAGTTGTAGCTCAAAACATCTAGAGAGTACTCAATGACTTATCACTGAAATGCTTCTTTGTATTCTTAGAGCATAGCTGCCCTCAACTTTATGCCTTCCAGAACTTAAGGATTATATGTCCCACCATCCTGGGTCATTGGCCACTGTAGCTGGGGCTAACGGGAACTGAAGCCCAAATATAACTCTACTGTATAGCCCACTGTATTCTGGACATTGCAGTTTAAGACAACAATTGGCATGCTAAAGCATTACTAAAGGACTTAGGTTCACCATAAACCAGAGTCAGCTAGAAGGCAGATAAGACAATCTTAATCTAGAATAAAATGATGTGCTGTTGTGTCTACATGTTGTTTATAAGCAAATTAGCATCAGTAGTGCAGTGAGAGACTCTCACATCCTCCCTCTTTATATAAGAAGAGTTGTTCTGGATCATCTCAAACTAGTTCAGTGCCAATCAGCTTCATCTTCAAAAATCACCAGCAGACCATACTCTCCCCTTGCCCTCACGTGCTGTTGCCTCTGAACCTAGAGGTTCCATAATGCCAACCAAAAGTTAGTTGTGTGCACCTCCAGCCTGCTCTGAGATCCTCTGGTCTGTCATTTGGTAAGTCCTTTTGGTAACGTTTTATTCTAGGCTTTAAAAGAGCTCTCCAGGGTGCCAAATCCTGTCCTTCAAAATAAGTACAGCACCTTGAATAGCGCCTTTAATACCTAAAATAAAAGTGAGAGCAAATTCACTGTGACACTGACATAAAAGCCACTGGCTTTCCCAATGGTGTATAGCAATTATGCATGGTGTAGGGGAACTGTCAGCAGCAAAAGTATAGCCAAGCGTATATTCTCTAAGTCGGCAAATTTGCTCGTTAGCCTAAGTGATGCCATTTTATAGAGGAGGAATGAAGAGAACCTGTTATCCATATAAGCTGTAACTAAAAAATAAAGATTTGTCACTCCCATCTTTCTGCTGTGAGAAGGAACAGCCTGGCAACAGCAGTGAAGAGGGGCAGTCCTGTGATCAAAGCACTCTCTCTCTCTCTCTCTCTCTCTCTCTCTCTCTCTCTCAATCTCTCTCATTCTCTCTCTCTCTCTCTCTCTGTGCAGTATTCTAACAAATTCAGTAGCTCTGCATCCATCTGGGATCACAACAAGACTGAAGTTTCAGCTCTTGGTCAACATTTGTGGATAAGGAGATGTTCCCCCACCCTTATAAGACCCTGTTGCGAGGGGGAAAGGTCATTTGCTGAGAATGAGTGGTTGAAGATTTGGAACAGTTAAAAGAAGTATTTCTTCACATTTTGCCACCAAGAAATGTAGTGCCAGCCATGATCTTGGACAGCTTTACTTATAAGATGCAGTGCTGGCCAAAAACTGATATGAGATAAATTTTGTGGAGGATATCATTGATAGATATGAGTCGTGATGGTTAAAGTTTACCTCCACTGCCAGTATCAGAGGCAGTGGTACCATTCACTAGGAAATGTACATAGAAAGGTGCAGTTTCATCCAGGTCCTGCCTGTGGACTTCCCACATACCTCTCATTGGCTATCCTGGGAACAAAATGCTGGAATAGGTAGATGTTTGGTCTGATCCAGCATGGAAATTCTTATATTCTTTTTAACATAAAAAGGTCTAAGGAAATCACTGTCAGTGTATAAAAGTCTGTGGAGTTTTGTTTGCTTGTTTGCCTGTTTGTTTTAGATTACAACTCCTAGACAACATGGCCATTACCCAGGTTTTTGTTACTATGTAAACTCTGGTGGGCATATTCAAAGGGATAGAGGAAAATTTGAGGGGCCTCTTTGTTGGGAGTGGCAACCTTTGCATGCCTAATTAAATGGCTAGTTTGTTTGCATATCTATTGTAAGCATAGAGAGATAGCCTAGAGAGAACTTCCTGTTTGTTGGTTAACACCTCTTCCTCCAGCACATACACATTCCTTGTTCTTTAAAAGGTTCTCTTGCCATTTACTCCCCCCCTTTTTTTTGCCTCTGCTTTTTGACCTGAAAGCATGCTCTGAGATTTCCCAACAGGGATTATTGTCAGCAAGCATGTGAGTGCTTAATTTTCTTCCTACCTTCTTCAAGAATTGAACCTGTATAGACTATGTACAAGATTTTGTGAGTAAACTCTTTTATATTTTTAACCAAATTGTTTTTGTGTTTATTTTGAGCTAGATTAAGTGTGTTTTGGGTGGTGTTAAAGAAGTGGAACTGGTAATCTGTTCAACTTCTGTTTTTGTGCAATTACTAAAATACTCTGCTGATTGAGAGTCTCATTACCAAGGTCTCTCAATGTTCAAATATATTTTTTTCAGTTTTCCCAACACTCTTGACCCTTGGTGGGCTGCACTGCCACCATTACACCAAACTGGAAGTCATGTTCCTTTCACTTCAAGTCAATTTTGAGGTTACTTTCTGGTATTTTACAGGTGAGAGTAGCCTCATGGAACAGCATTTTACATCAGAATCTGAGCCTGTTACAATTATTCTTTTTAGCCAAAACAATTTTTCAGGCCAAAAATGAGGAAGGGGAATTGGGCAGATCATGGAAGTCATATAAGTGGGCTACACAGGACTGACCAGGACAGTGCAAGGACCACATGTGGCCGATGGACCCCATAGTTCCCATCTGTGTTGTTAGTTCATTTAAATAAGCTTTGAGTTATCACAGCTTTCTCATTGGGACTAAAACTCAAAATTAACACAGAAAAAGAGGCAACCCATATACTCAGTAGTTGCCACCAGTTACTGAATGGACAAAGGAGTTAGACTCTTAAATAAATTAAGCCAAATATGAAGGGAGAGACCTAACTGGAGTACCAAGTCATTATGCCAGCAGCTAATTTCTGCCCATTCATCTCTTCAAAAAAGTTAAAATGTGCTTGCCACCATATTTGTGGTCCTAGTTGAGTGGTGAAGGGAATAGTCGGTGTATTTTTTGTTTAGTTAGTAGTCATTAATTGTATTTATTTATTTATTGTATTCATACCCCATTCTTCAGCCACAAAGGTTCCCAAGGGGTCTTACAAATTGTTAATTAAGTCCAGCAGAAACGTTCTATTCTTCTCTCCTTCTGACCCCAGGGCAGTGACAGTTGGGACAGAAGGAGGGCCTTTCAGTACCTGCTGAGGCCTAGGTATGATGGAGCTGTGCCTGCCTCTTCCAAACAAATGAACGAACGAACAAACAAACAAACAAAGCCTATGTAATTAAAACACTTAATTATGTATACATAACTGTTCCCTGACCCACCCCCAAGTCCACCTTAAGAGCCAATAGCTGAACCAGGTGACGTAAGTCTTTTCAGCTTCAGACTGGAATTCAAGGAGGATAACATTTCCATCCCATTCCCACCAGCAGGCAAGGCTTGCAGTAGAAGTCCTGCTTCTAATTGTCACAGCCTCAACTCACTGGTGGGAGAGGGTAGAAATATCATCCTCCTTGCACCCAAATCAGAGTTTGAATAGGTTTCTTTAACTCAGTGCAGCTGCTGGTTTTTAAGGTAAACTGGAGTGGCGTTTATGTAATCTGGCAGTAAGAGTACATCATCTTACTGAATACAGAGCAGTTACAGATCCATAAGTCTAGGTTACAAGTCGATAACCCCGGAACTAAATGCCATCCATTTACATTTACATCTGTATTCCATCTGTCACAAGAGTGCCTCAAGACAGCAAACAACAAATGATAACATGTAGCATTAAAAATTCTATAAAACATGTGTGTGTATATGTGTACACATGAATGCTCACATACAGACATCATGTTTTGTGTATGCCTATATATACATGCGTGCGTGCATACTCACACATTTACAAACACATAAATACAAACATAAACACAATATTTACAGAATTTTTAATGTTGAATTTTAGTCCTATTTATTGTTAGTTGGCCTGGAAAGATGAAAATAAATATAAACAATAATTAACTAATCATTAGCAGAAAAAAAGGCTAAACAAAAAGTAGCATTTTTTTCCCCCTTGGCATGGTACTAGGTTACATTTTGCAAAGTTCAAAAACTTAGCACCATCTGCTGGTTTTTCCTTGTACTCAAGGAAACAACACTGAAACTGATCAGAGAATGGCAGGAATGTTTAACAACCACCACCACCCCGCCAAGCTGTTGCTCTTCATCCATACTGTACCTCAGCCTGCATTATCTTCAGCCAGCTGAGTTAAAGGAAACTGACTGTACTGTTAATTTACCAAGTCCCTATTGATTCAATATGTCTACTTTAGTTGGAACTAGAAATAGGATTTCAGCTAAAATGCTGGCCATTTGTATTGTATTGCAATTGTGTTGAAGAGCCAGCTATTGAACACGCAAGCCTTCAATCTCCTTCTGTGTCTCCAATGTACAGGTCTCCATCCACCCACATGGACGGAGTTACCAACATTTTGTTGCACTTCTCCTAATACAGGCAGCCTGGTGGGGTCCTTCTTTATATAAACATTTTAGATACAGTGACATTTTAGGCTCAGATGTTTTTGGTTTTGCCTTTATCACTTAATTAAAAAGACAAAATTTGAATTGATGTTCAACCTACATGAGTCCTTGAAGCTTCACAACAGACTACAAAGGGAGTGGGAGGGTGGGATATATTTTTGGTTGTATTTTTGTCTCTCTTTCCTTAATTCCTTTCATCTTTTACATGCAAAGGAACAGTGGAGGCTGATGGTTCTGAAATCAATGAGATGATGAATACACTCTGAGTGTTAGTCCTAAGTTTCAGGGAACTGTCCAAGGTTCTGAAGCTGTTTGGAGGATAGGATTCAGCAATTTGGAAAGCCCCTTGAAAATTAGAGAACTAAAATCTGGAATGGATTCACTGTCACATGGATGCTGGAGCCAAAAACTCCAACAAAGGAAGAGAGAGGAGACACAGGAATATATTGAAAAGAAGGCCCATTTATCTTGCCTGCTTTCAACAAGCAGACACAGCTACAGTAGAATGCCATTCTTTTCCAGGCCAAGCTTTATTGGATTTTTTACTGCAGACATGCTGCTGTAACCTGACCCCAAAAATCTGCATTTCTCCAGTCATCCTTCATCATTCTCCCAATGTCAGTGCTGCTTAAAAACATCCAGCTAGACTACGAGGAAAAGGTGAGATCTAGGCAACCACAAAAAAGTCTGTAGAAAGGAGCTTCCTCAGATGCTTTGGGAGCTGAAGTACTCCTGTATTTCCATGTTGGTGTCTATACATATCAGTCAAGATACACACATTTTCTCCAAATCGGTGCCCTTTTTGTGATGCATGAATAGCCACTGTAAGTGAGACACATTTTGTGGGAACTGGAAAGAAGACTGAGAAAAGGACAACAGACTCTGAAATCAAACTGAAAGACTGCAATGAAACTCTGAATAATCCATAGGGGCGTATAAACTTTAGCAAAGAAGGGGCCGAGAATTTTTAAAATCATGCACCCTTATAGGATGGGGGATGCATGGCTCAGCAGTCCTATATGCAAAAAAGGACCTTGGGATTATTGTTGATCATAAATTGAACATGAGCCAGGAAAGTGATGCTGCGGCAAAGAAGATAAATGCCTTTTTTTAACCTACATTAATGGAAGCATGATTTCCAAGTTGAAGGAAGTAGTTGACCTATATTCTATACTAGTCAGGCCCCATCTGGAGTACTGTGTTTAGTTCTGAGAGCCTCATTTTAAGAAGGATATAGACAAGTTGGAGCAGGTTCAGAGAAGGCAACAGGGATGATAAGACATGTGGAGGAAAAAATTCATGAGGAAAGGTTGAAGGAGCTGGGCATACTCAGCTTTGTGAAGAGAAGACTGAGGAGTGACATGATTGCATTCTTTAAATATAAGGGCTGTCACAGAGAAGGGCCAGGCCCTTTCTCTGCTATCCCAGAGGGTAGGACCAGGTCTAATGTTTTAAAGTTACAGGAGGGTAGATGATTGAACATTAGAATAAACATATTTGCAGTAAGAGTATTTTGGCAATGGAATTAATCTAATATATAAAAGTCAAAGTTTGTTTGTCTGTGTCAGGCAAAGACCTCATATGATTGACTGTGTCAGGCAAAGACCTCATATGATGGACTGTCTAAGAAGATTCTATGAAATCCTGGGGTTTGCAGTTTAGGAGGAGCCTTTAAATTCTCAGCCAGAAATCTCTTGGGCCTCAGTCAACTGTGTCTGTCTTGAATAGGCCAGTTGCTACAGAGACAAGGCCTAGCAGCAAGGAGAAGGACACTGTATTCCCTGAGGAACCCAACCTGTGTATGTTGATAACTCTGAAGACCGATTGGATTGGGGAATATGGGGAAAAGTTACCGGTACTGGACAAGAAATTTTGGGGAATTACAGACATAGACTCTCAAATCTTTCTAACAAGTATTACCTATGAAAAAATAAAATCCTGGTCAACACCAGGTATATACCTTAGTTGTCTATAAAGGTGATTGTATCTCCTTCTCTTGATGTCTTCAAAAAGAGACTGGACCTGCTGGGGAGGCTTTACCCTGAGATCCTGCATTGAGCAAAGAATTGGACTCAACGGCCCATGAAGCACCTTCCACCTATATGATCTTATGATTCTAGATAGAATGTTGTTCATTAGAATACCAGATGAAAGATCAGAGAAGTATAGCAGATAGCTTCCATGTCATAGGTCATTTCCGCAGTAGACTATTGTAGTGCTATTATACCACTTTCACCATCCTATAGAATCCTGGGGTTTGCAGTTTAGGGAGGGGCTGGCTGGCCCCTCCCTAAACCATAACATTCCTAATATAGCATTGCTAGTCCAGAGAAACATGAGGATCTTTAAGTATTTGTTAGATTCAACCACTTGTACTCCTTGGATTACTAGGCAGAACTTTTAAAAGTGGCCAGAGTCCATTAAAACAGTCAGCAGTAGGTTCTGGTGATATGATGGGACAATGGAACCTTCCTAAGAATTTGGGTAGTGATGCCTGCATACATTCCAACTGTCCCAGATTGGCCCGGACAGTCTCTATTAATCCTTTGTCTTCCCAGTTTTTCAGCTGCCTTTAAAATGTCCTAGTTTCTCTCTCTTACCTCTGCTTTCCCACTTTGACCTTAGTTCAATTGCTGCAAACTGAGTTCAGATCCCAAAATTAGTTTTCACCCAATTAACTTAGCAGGCGAGAGAGGAGATGACTGAATAGAACCTTGCATTTCTCAGTAGGTTGAGGTGAAAGCAAACTGCTATGGCCTTTCCTAGCTTGTCTGTTTTTTCACATTAATAATCTTACCATCTCAACCACAGTATTTTGCTTCCCTTTTGCTTAGCCACACATGTCCCAGTTTTCATTTGCAAAATGTTGGAAGATACATCCCTGCCCAACACTCTGTAAGTAGTTTTTCCTTTTGCCCAAACCTCTGTTTATTTGGACATTTTGTATGCTTTCCCCGAACAAACTTTTTTGATAACCTATATTCTACTGTATAGATGCTAAGCAAAGTATATATAGAAGGATGACTTTATTTATTTATCTAATGAAACTGCTAAGATTGGCACGCATGAGCAATCAGATGCTTTTGGCCTCTTCATCCTTTATGAGAATTGCAGGCCAAAAACATCTGGATGGCCACAGTTGCCCAGCCCTGCTTTAAGGATATGAGTGATGGCTAATAAATGATATATACACACAAGAAATGGGAGATAATCTCAAGATGCTAGAAGATGGTCTTTATTAGTTAAAATGTGTTTCAGCCTATGGATAGTCTGAGGCCTTCTTCAGGGGCCACTAAAAGTCAATACTGAGGAAAAACAAGGAACTCTAATACTATTTACTTCCATTTTATCAGTAAATGGTATTCCAGTTCCTTGTTCAGAAAGTGATGAAATATGCACTTTCAGTGGTCCCTGAGCACCCACAGGCTGAAACACTGAGTTAATACAGATAATTTTCCACCATCTTGAGATGTGACTTCCTTTTCTGTTGTAGATTTTATTGGATGCTTTCCAGTTCTTTTCAGGCCCTTTCACACTACATATTTAGATCTTATTCTAGTTTTATAACCAGGGCAACATCTCATGGAATCCTGGGATTTGTTGTTTAATGAAGTATATTTAGAATCCTCTACCAGAGAGCTCTAGTGCCTCAAAATACAAACGCCAGGATTCTGTAAGATATGACTGTAGCAATCTAGTGATAAGGTAACTACAAATGAGGGTGATATCCAAATGTATTACAACAGCTAGTAAAATTGCTCCTTAACTTAATGCTTCCCCTTTCCTCCACACTTCCAGTTTCTTCCTGAATCTAACATCAAGAGATAGCAATGAGAAGTCTTCTATATATGAATGATAAGCTGTCCTCACTTGCAGTATGTTTTGCAGCTTTTGCTGGTATTTAGCAAAACAAATGTTTCTTCTAAATGCAGATCCAATGTACATTTTAATAAAGCTATCAAGAATCTCCTCTGGAATACCACTGAGTCTGCTGGAGCTCTGGGCAGCTACTGCTCTGCTTCAGCTTCCTTGGAAATACATTGCAGACGTTTAATAAGAACCAAAGGCAAGTCCTCTGTAAGGTTTTCCAGCGGCATCCTCAGTGGTAACTATGGGCAACAATTGTTATTCGTACCTGATCTGATGCAGTTGCATTGCTGTATGCAAGATGTGGAAAGCTGTCAGTTTGCATTGTTCAACTTTCCAAATAAAATGCATCTCTTTCTTCTATACCTCCCTCCCCACCTGCCCTTTTTTGGGTTGTTTTTTTTGTAAGACAGAAGCGGGTTTTGCATCTCAAGGAGGCTCAATATCCCTTTTATTGCAGGAATATGAGTCAATATGACACTCAATAGATTTATGTCTGCAAGGCTCCTCTCGATAGCTTCAGAACATCTGAACTGAGCATCACTCAAGTTGGTCCACTTCCTTTAAAAAAGAAAATGCAGTGAAGATTCTTAGATGCAAGAATTTCAAAATCTCTAATCCAAAATACAGTATCATGATTACTGTTGTTGTGTTATCATTATCATCGTTATTGTTTAGGAGGTATAACCCTCTTCTGTCCTTTCATTCCATCTCTACCTATAGGATTGAAAACTGACAACCAGTCCCATAATGGAACCTGGCAGAGTATCCCTTTGACATGTCTTGGGTCTACTGGCAACAAAACAGCTCTCAGCTTCTGGCAAGCCTATCCAACAAAGTTTTCCTGTTAATTTCATGCAAAAGGCCATGCAGTTAGATATAGCTAGTTAAATATAGCCATTTCTGCACTAGACTGTTATAGCACTTTTATTCTGCTTTCAACATCCTATGGAATTCTGGGGTTTGCAGTTAAGGAGAGGCCTCAAATTGCAAACCCCAGGTTTCCATAGGATGTTGAAAGTAGAATAAGAGCGCTATAACAGTCTAGTGCGGAAATGGCCTGAGTTTGGAAAAAGACTCTAATTTCCTGTTGTCAGGTTTGTCATTTACTGGGAATGAGAACAGTGAACAGTCAAGGAAGCAACCAGTGGTGCTCTTGCTTATGCTTGATTAACCTAACTCTTCTGGAGCTGTGATTGATTAAACCTAGTTACCATCCACAGCAGTTTGAGCTGTTGCATACAAGTTGTGGATCTATAATCTAGTTCAGATCTGGAGCAGCTGGACTGCTATGAATCAGAGCAGCAAAGAAATGTTCCAGATTGTCTTGCAATAATGTGCTTGACTGCTGACAAAACATCATAAAGAGACTCAACTGCACAATCTGAGTCCATCCAGATGCAAGCTCCTAGAAATGTCTTTTCCACCCCAAGAGAGGAGAAATTAAAGTTGGATTGCTTACAGGATTCAACTTGGGACATTCTGAATAATGAATGGTGATAACATGCTCCAGAGTCTCATTACATGATCGAGTGCAGCAGGGTTTGACCCATCTCAAAGTTGATGGTCTACAGAGCATCTTGGGTGCAGGCATATGAAGCTGCTGAGGCAGGCCTTTCAAGCAGAGTGCTTCATACAGTTCTGAAGATGAAACCTCCAGGGATGTCTCAACCAAAGGCTTAGCCTCAATCTCTTTGTCGATAGTAACCTTCTCAATGTCTGTGACAGACTCAGCAACATCCATGAGAGGCTCAGAAAACTCATCTGTTATAGGTCTTGGAGGATCTTCAGAGATGATACTCATCCTATAACATGAGCAGAACAGAAGTTTTGTGAATAGATCAGCATTTGTGAATGGATCAGAATGGATCACAGAGGAAGGAAAGGCCAGAGCTTAGAACAGCTCCTTTTTGACTACAAGCCCTATAACTCCCAATTAGCATAGAATTATATGATGTAGTCCAAAGAAACAAAATTTTCCAAACCATAGGAAAGAAACAAGGCCCAGCCAAGTGATGGTCTCCTGAAAGTAACCACAGACATGACATTTGGCTTTGGACAGTAATGTGGTTCAAAACAAAATAGAAAGATCATGGAAGAGATAAAGCATCAGTGGACAACGTGATAGGAATCCACTGACAAAAAGGCATGGAAAGGAGAAACAGCTGAAAAGGTCTCGAAAGAAGTGGCAGACTGTGCACATCTCTGTCCCACCCAGTGGGCCACACCAGCACATTTTGATACTCTTGAAATTATGCAACATCAATTCTGGCTGCCATTTTGACTGATTTTTAGTTGATTTTTAAAATCTTTTTCCTGTGTTGTTTTTTTGGTGGGTTTTGGAGGGTTAAGGGAAGTAAACTACTGTGGGTTTGGCAGGTTTTGTCCAGTCTGAAATCTGTGTTTACTTATCTGTCTTATGTGGTCACTAACAACAGTAGAAATATATGAAATTTGTAGCATTGCTTAGTTTGCCATTATGAGCCTGGAATTTTCAAAGACGCCAATCAGGGGAGATGGCAGATAGAGAGGATTAGTCTAACTATTGCTGAAGTCACAAAAGCCATCACTTCTGAATAGATAATGAACTTTCCATTATTGCTGTTCCTAGGGGGAGAGGGTCCTCATTAACTGCAAAGTCTCAGTTTTCCACATTCATTCTGTTGCCTTCTCATTCTCATCAGCTTTCTAAAACCCACAATGGAGAGTGAGGTAAAGTGACTTGTACTATTCCTGTTCCTATATGGATTGTTAATAGTCTTTTGCTTGGCTGGCTTTGGTAAGTAAGAATCACCTTCAGCTAACCAGGGTAAGCAGACTTGGTAAAACTGGAAGAGCATTACTGCTTTGTGACCTTCAAACCACAGATGTGCAATTATACATTCTCCTAACCACACAGTGACTGTGTGGTCAGAATAATGTGTAGAATCATTTCATTTGTTCTCAGCTTCTCACAAAAACAAAATCCTAGACCTAAATCTATTTTTTTAAGTGCCAACTAAAGTAGATCCATTGGATCAATGGAACTCACATGAAGTGTTGACTTACCAAGTACTCATTGCTTTAATTAGTCTACTGTAGTTGGGACTAAACAATGGGTTTAATGGAGAATGGCCTTCCTCTCAGGGGCCATTTTTCACAGCTTCTGCAACCCAAGGAGGCTGCACTGCAACACTGTGGTTAAAAATGAAAGAGACTCTTCTAGTTTCATTTTTGGCTGATTTTCTTGCTTTTGTGTGTGTTGGGGTTGGGGTTGTGGGCGGGGGAGGGGGGAGTCCGGGCTTGGTGAATCAGAAGGTATGGTGGAACAAACCTGCTGCGTTTTGCCAAGATTTTTCACTTCTTTGAAGTGTTTGGGGGTGACAAATCAACTGGAAAAAAACCTATGTGGGGAGATCTTAAGCCTTGCAAAAAGATTTGGGACCCTATGGAGCTTGCACTTTTCCCAACTATGAATTAGGTCATAAGCAATCTTTGTACCCCTCCTTTCTCTTTCACACACACGCACACACACACACACACACTTTCTTCTATTTACGGTCACTCACCCTTCAGGGGAAGCTGAGATGTCCAAAGGACCCCTTAGTGCTAGCATCTTCCGGTATTTCTTGGCTAACTCACAGAGGCATTTGATTCTGCGATTCTGACTTTTGAGCATTTTGAGTAGAACCAGCTGTTTGATTATCTGTCCAAACACAGAAAATGACAATTAATTCAAAATAGCACTCTCTCTGTGTCCAAAGTGATGTCAAAGAAGAGGCTTAGGACTTCTAATGGAATCCGACTTTTGCATTTAACCTCTCCCATTTATTTCGAATCAAATCAGCATCTTCCCAAATTATTCTGCCTAGCCTTGGGCTTTGTTATGCAATTTAAACCCTACAGAACGAGAACAGAATGGCATTTTACCCTCCTCAGGTGGCTCCTTATGTGTACCAGATTGCTCATCTGAAATATACCACTCTCCCCATCGCTGATCTGGGAAAGAGAGAAAAAAAAGTTACAAAAGTTACTTAGACTTTATATATTTCTTATATGGCAAAGCAGGTTCTTTCAGTGCAACCTCTTCCAAAGTAAGTTTTACCAACTCTATGGTGCAGGTGCACCAGCGTGTTATAGTGGTTCGAGCATTGGACCATAAAGCTGGAGATCAGGATTTGATTCTCAGCTGTGGAAACCCAATGCATGACCTTGGGTGTGTCACACACTTCCAGCTTCAGAAAACTCCATGATAAGGATGCCTGAGGGTTGTCAGAATTTGGAAATGACTTGAAGGCACACAGCAGCAGCAGCAGCAACAACAACAACAACAACGGTAGTGCAGGAAGTATCGGTGCTTGTTGAATGGCATCCATTAAATAAATTCCAGTTGATCTGAAAGTGGACTTGGTAGCAAGTTAGAACATTCAGTGAGATGTGATGGGGGGCAATGTTCTGAGATGAATAAACTGCTTTAAGACAAACTGTTTTATATAAAACACTGTTTTATATAAAAAAAGTAATTTTTATTGTCCGTAGCCTGATTTCTGATCTCAAGATAAGAGGGTAGAAAATAAAAATGTACCTATGAAAATAAGTAAGTAAATAATCTAGGTGGACTTTAACAGGCCTTTTCACACAGTTATTTGTAATTCATTGAGCCACATGAGATAGCAATAAGATCATATCTGGGTATGCCAATATTTTAAAACTTGGTCGTAAAGAGCCTTTCAAGATATAAATATTTATTTAAATTACATGAGCCCTTCAAGAACAAGAGTCTGCTCGTATAATTGGTAAAATATATATCCTGAAACCTTTTTGGGAGGTGGCTATAAATAAAACTGCATATAACATCATGGATAATTCAGCTCTTTTAGCAAAGGACAAGATAATCTATTTAGGCTTGTTGAGTGCCCTGAGGCTATAATCTCATATGCACTTACTCAAGAACCAAAACCCATTGAACTCACATTAAATTTGAGTATACATTTATTTTAACAGATCTTTTCATTAAAGTATTTTCATTGTGCCTTCCAATCAAAGGTTCTCAGGGCAATCTACATAGTAATTTTAAAACCATTGGTTTGATCCAGATTTAAGTCATGCTCAGAATTGACCCACACTGAAATCAATGAGAAAATAATGATTAATTTGTCAAGTTCCATTGGATTCTTCAGTGCATAACTAAATTTGAATCCAGTCCAATACAACACCAGAGTGTATCAATAACAACAGCACCAAATGACTTATACTTTAAACAGCATAGATGGGCTTACGCAGTCCCATCAGTTCCGTAACATCTAAGAACCATTGATGTGGACAACAATAACTGGACATGGGGACAGAGTTCCACCAACAAGACACCATCACCAAGAAGGACCTATTCCTGTTAGTTACCCAGTTCAGTTCAAAAGGTGAAGGTACTTGGATCTGGACTTCAACAAAAGTTTGCCATGATATGAACAAAAACTAATTTGCCTTCATGAGAATAAAGCCCCCCCCAATATTTAGGGGTACCCAACCACTCTTTTCCCAGCCTTGTTCCTATGATTGTCAAGGTGTGCATCATTAATGTTACATCTTATGATTTATGCAAAGCATGAACTTGACCCTGGACTTGAAAGGTCAAGAGAAAAGACATGGTTTTTTCTGACAGCTGCCTAGACATAGGGTAGAATATCTGTGGGTAAATCTTACATCAAGTCTTTGGCCTAATTTTTGACAGATGTAATTTCATGTGGCCTGGAGAGATCAAACTGCACAAAGGAAAACTGAGAAACAGGCACAGAAGTAGAAACAGCACCATGCAATCTTGCAAATGCCATCCACCACCAGCAACTGACTGCACCCATCACTGCCTAGTTCCACTTAGCATCAGCTGAAAACCTAATGGACTTTTCCCATTGGTCAGTGCTCATCCTTAACGACCTGTCTTCTACAATGAGAATCATGATTTAGAGCAGATGTGGGAATCATGCAGCTCTCCAGATATTGTCCCAATAGTCCTAGCTAGCGTAACAAATAGTGAATAATGCTAGGAACCTCTTTTGGCCCAAAGGCTGATGTTTTTAAGAGACACTTTTCCACTAGTGAGAGTTGGAGATCATGTGGTAGAGTGAAAAAAAATGCGAGCATATTTTATTCTAGAGCTTTTTTTTTTTTTTTTTGCCACTAATCACATCTTGGGAGACACATTTCAACCTTTTCAAAAGAAGAAAAACCCTATACAAATGCTGCAAAAAGGCTAAACACTGCAGATATGGGAAGTGAGCATGACTGGCTAGAGTACTACAGAGGGCTGAATTTGGCTTCAGGGCCTGAAGTTCTCATCCCTGTCTTAGGGCTTTCTGAACATTTGCTACTATGTCTGTTACCCTGTAATTTGGGGGGGGGTCCCGGGAGGGGCTCCCCGATTGCCAATCAAAATACCAAATTGGGGAAAAATAGCGTGAACACTGTTTTGGCTAGCAAGAGGCGGGGTAACTCTGCATGGACCTTTAAACCCAGTGTATACAGCGGCGGGTCAGAGAGCAGCTAGACAAGGTTTCAAAGCAACAAACAATATTTTATTAAAGGCAAGAAACACGAAAGACAAAACATAAACTAACTAGCTTGGAAAAGAAACAGAGGTTTGTTCGGGAAAGGCAATACGACCTGTCTCATAGTCCTGGAGAGAAGAGGGGTTCCGGGGAAGAAAGCTCAGTGTGCAGCGCTGAGGGGAGTCCCTTAGACAACCCGCAGCAAGGCGGGATGACAGTCCAAAGTGATCCGAAGACCGGTTGAAAGTGAGGGGTTTTTATAAGGAAGTTTGTGCCTGCCGGCAGTGGCAAGCCAGGTGAGGACAAAAGGAGTTTTGGCGCTGGACAAAGGATGGGGAAAGGTCAAGTTTAGCATGATTGGATTAGTGTTTGAAGACAATAGCGTGGCCAGGACATTGATGGCCCAACATAAAAGAATGGCTTGTCTGAGAGCCGCACGGCTATTGTGGAGTTTGCGGCAGGAAGTCCCCTAAAGCTGGGAGCGGAGTTTAAGCTGCTGGCCTCAATAGAGTCTGGAATGCAAAACCATTAGTGGCTGCACTCATGTCCGTGCTTGTCCGGAGGACCTCGCAAACACCTGGAGTGTGGTAACTGAAAGCCAGTCCAGCTAAGGCCGAATTAGACGATATCAAAATGATATCTGGGGGTCCTCACCCGGGGTGCCACACCGGAAGTAACATGTCCTCTGCTAGTTCCCCAGCTATGTACCAATATGCAATGCTGTTATGTAGCGTCTGTCCGTAAAAGCTTCCCTCTGACAATGTTAGTCCAAAGATCAATTTTGATCATTATATCCTTACCTCCACTGCAATACACTTCATATTTAGCTGTGAGTAAATGCAAAACTGAGAGTCAGGTCATTTCCATACTAGATTGCTATAGTGCTATTATTCCACTTTCAACATCCTATGGAATCCTGGTATTCAGCTCAAAGGCCCCTCCCTAAACTGCAAACCCCAGGATTTCATAGGATGTTGAAAGTTGAATAATAGCACTGTAACAGTCTAGTGTGGAAATGGCCCCAGTATGGTGTAGTGGTTTGACTGTTTGACTACAGTCAACCCTGGAGACCCAGGGTTCAGTTCCTTGCTCAACCATGGAAACCCATTGAGTGATCCTGGGTGTGTCACACACTCTCAGCCCCAAGAAAATCCTGTGATAGGTCCCTTTAGGATTGTCATAAGTCAACAACAACTTGAAGGCGCACAACAGCAACAACAATAAAATGGAAAAATACTGATTCTTATTCTTATTGTTTATTAGCATCTGATAATACAGGCTACTGTTCTACTCACACTTTCCTGGGACTAAGGCCATTTCCGTGCTAGGCTGTTATAGCGCTATTATTCCACTTGCAACATCCTATGGAATCCTGGGGTTTGCAGTTTAGGAAGGGGCTGGTCGGCCCTCCCTAAACTGCAAACCCCAGGATTCCACAGGATGTTGCACGTGGAATAATAGCGCTATAACAGTCTAGCACGGAAATGACCCAAGTTGCATTGAATTTAGATATGTGTAGTGGTTGGAGCATTGGACTGTAACTGTGGAGACCAGGGTTCAATTCCCATTCAGCCATGGAAGGCCACTGAGTAACCTTGGGCATGTCACACGCTCTCAGCCCCAGAAAGCGCTATGACAGGGTTACTTTCCATAAGTTGGAAACAATTTGAAGGCACATAACAACATCAACATTTCTGAATAGGCATGTATAGGATTGCACTGCACACCTTCCTAGGTGATGGATAGCAATTTAAGCAATGAAAATAAGACCACAAATGAAATAATTGGGAACTATCAGATCAAAAAACACATAAATACTTTTAAATACCGTTTAAACTTATTACATACTAAAGTGTAAACATAAAACTCTGGGTGGAACTAATAGAATAAATGGAATGTATTAGTCCTATGAAATATTTGAAGTAATAAACGATGAGACACCTTGGGGGATTCTTTCTTCTTCTCTAAGGCCTTCATATTCCTTCAGGTGGTTCTACAAGAGCATCGGCAGTAGATTCTGTAGCACACTGGCAAGATAAGCTAAGAGAAATGTGTCTGCTCCCTCTGGCTCTGAGATGCTACTGGTCCCATTAGAGAGCCATCAGTAATGTTAAGCTGCACAGATCCTGTGACATCATTTCTTTGTGACATCATAAGTCAGGTGTCAGTAATGAGAAGGGAGCTGGGGAGAAAGAGGGACAAGAGAAGGAAGCAGTGCCAGCCCTACCATTAGGTCAAGTGAGGAGGCTGCTTTAGGGGGCAGATTTAGGTTTTCCAAAAAAGCAGAAAGTACATAATCAGTTAATTTGCAATTATTACTCCTTCACAGCCAAGGATGGCAAAAGATGCTTAAGAGCTTTTTTGCACTTCATGTGCCAAATAATTTCTCTAGTTTTGGGTACTACACTATATTATAGAAAACAAGTGGGAGACTGAACAATGACTTAGGAGCAGAGCTTGGAAAAGTTATTTTTGAGGGCTTTATCTTTCAGAATCCCCTGACTGGTACCTTTCTGGGTAGAATATTTCTAGGGGCTGAAGTACAGAAAAAGTAACTTTTCCAGTGTCTGATTTTAGAGGAGCAGTGGCAGGTTGACGGTGTATCCATGCTACTCAGTTCTAGTACTTTGGTAACATTAATTGCTGTGAATTCTATCTTATGGAAACTTGAGGTTTGTACTTTGGTGAGTTGTTTATAATTATTTGCCGGAAGAACCTGTAGTTCAGGGAAACGACAAGAGAATTCTAAGCCACTCACCAAATTATAAGTCCCAGGATTTTGTGGAATAGAGCTATGGTAGTTAAAGCATTATCAAACTACTATAATTTTGTCATGTAGGTAAAAGTATGGTGAAGCCTGTATAGCAGAGCTCTCCAAACCGTGTGTCACAACATGTTAGCATGTCGCCAGCAGTGTGTAGGTGTGTCACATGAATGTTAACAGGTAGAGGGGCTGCCTCTCCCACTGCCATGGCAGGCCAGGCCTGGGTGAAAGGACTGCCTCTACTACCACTGCCTTGGGCCAAGGAAGAGCCTGGTGAGGATGGCGGCACCAAGCTTAGTCCAGTGGAGGGGCTTGCCTCTCTCACCACTGCCACTGCTGTCCTGAGCCAAGGAAGACCCCAGTGAGGGCGGCAGTGGCAGGACACCAGGCTCAGGTGGAGGAGATGCCTCCACTTACTGAATTACTATGTCACAAAATGATGCATGTCTAAAAGGTATGTCACCAACACCAAAGTTTGGAAAGTTCTGCTGTGTAGCCTTCTTCAGGATGCTATGTGTTAAAAGAATCATGAGAGGGCAGCACACAAAATATCACATCCAGTTACCTCAGAACATAATTGCATTTGTATATTGCTTAAAGCCTGCATATAACCAGTTTAAATTAAAGCAGCAGAAATGTCTGAGCCACGAACTCTAAAATCATTTACTGACAGAATGTGAATAAAAGCTGAAGTGTTTTTTAAAATGTCTTACAAGCAGATGATAGAAAGAAATAGATAACTTTCTAAGGCACCTAGATAAGGAAAGGAACTATCTGAAAACCTGAAAGTTTTTTATAAGAGTAGGAGACAGTTAATGTTATGATCAACTTCACCTCATTTTTCAGCAGAGCTTCAGCTTCTCTATTACCCAAAATCTAAGATCTATTACAAAATGGTGTTGCTCCAAGAAACAGCTCACCAAAGGAACACCTATTTTGTTGTTCCATATATTGCAGAAGTGTTTGCCTATGTATTATTATTAAGAAGTCTGTAGTGGTATGGGAGCACTCTGGGGGCTAGAGATGGTGGGAGTGAGGGGTTTGCTTTGCTGGTGCTCTGTGTGTGCGTGCGTGCCCATGCAGATGCATATTTGTGTGTGCTTCCCCTTCATGAATTTGTGTGGTTGGTTGTTGTAATAAGCTAGGCGAATATAACTGCTTTTTCTGTGATTGAGAATATAATCACATAACTGTGCATAATTTAGAACCAACGATGATTATGATGGGAGACATTTTATATTCCAGGGCTTAATTTGAACAGAGCTGTTAAATGGTGAATGCTGAAACCCTGAAGGACATAATAAGCTAGACTGCTGAGAACTGCATGATATGTTAATGTTCCTATGTATAAAATCGTGCATGTCTACAAGAGACAGTATATAGCCATACTCCAGTCCAGCACTTAACATTTGGCATTGCAGGGAAAAGGAACGGGATGGGGAATATTTTCCCTGCCAAGTTCACCACTGCCTCAACTGAAACCTTTCAGGATCTGTATTCCAGCAGTGGAAGTGGCTGGAGCCAGATGTGAACTTGACAATAATGCATTACAAATAGCATAGTGGAACTCAAAGTGGCAGTCCTTAGACTGGTTCTGGTCCCTGATCCATTGGCTGCTGGTCTCTGGTGAGTTTCCAGGAAAGAAAAAAAACAACTACAACAAACAATTGCAGCCAAGGGGCAAAAATATGGTGCAGGTCCTTGACTTAGAATCATAGAATCATAGAATTGGAAGAGACCACAGGGGCCATCAAGTCCAACCCCTTTCTATGCAAGAACACCCATCAAAGCATTCCCAACAGATGGCCATCCAGCCTCTGCTTAAAAACGTCCAAAGAAGGAGACTCCACCACACTCCGAGGCAGCAGATTCCACTGCCAGACAGCTCTGACCATCAGGAAGTTCTTCCTTAGGTTCAAGTGGAATCTCCTTTCCTGAATCCATTGCTCCTTGTCCTAGTCTCTGGAGCGGCAGAGAACAAGCCCACTCCCTCCTCAACATGACATCCCTTCAAATATTTAAACAAGGCTATCATGTCCCCTCTTAATCTTCTCTTCTGTAGACTAAATATACCCAGCTCCCTAAGCTGTTCTTCATAGGGCATGGCTTCCAGACCCTTCACCATTTTGGTCACCCTCCTCTGGACATGTTCCAGCTTGTCAACATCCTTCTTGAATTGAGGTGCCCAGAACTAGGCAGAGTATTCCAAATGAGCCCTAACCAATGCAGAATAGAGTGGTACTATTACCTTCCTCAATTTAGACACCATATTCCTATTGATGCAACCAAGAATCATATTGACTTTCTTGGTTGCTGCATCACACTGCTGACTCATGTTCAGCTTGTGATCTACCAAGACTTCTTGATCCCTTTGACTTGTAGTGCTATCCGGCCACGTGTCCCCATCCTATATTTGTGCATTTCTTTTTTTCTGCCTAAGTGCAGGACCTTACATTTCTCTCTGTTGAAATTCATTTTGTTAGCTTTGGCCCAGCTCTTCAATCTGTCAAGGTCGTTTTGAAATTTGATCCTGTCCTTTAGGGTATTAGCAACCCCTCCCAATTTGGTATCATCTGCAAATTTGATCAGCATGCCCTCCACTCCTTCATCCAAGTCATTGATGAAGATGTTGAACAGCACTGGGCCCAGGACAGAACCGTGTGGCACCCCACTAAGCACTTCTCTCTAGGATGAAAAGCAGCCATTGGTGATCATCCTTTGGGTTCGGTTGGTCAACCAATTACAAATCCAACTGACAGTAGCCCTGTCCAGCCCGCATTTTACTAGCTTCTTTGCAAGAATGTCATGTGGAACTTTGTCAAAGGCCTTACTGAGGTCAAGATATGCTACGTCAACAGCATTCCCTTCATCTATCAAGCCTGTAATCCTATCATAAAAAGAGATAAGATTAGCCTTGCATGACTTATTTTTGAGAAATCCATGCTGGCTTTTAGTGATTACGGCATTGCTTTCTAAGTAATTACAAACTGACTGTTTAATGATCTGCTCTAGGATCTTTCCTGGAATTGATTTTTCCCACATAGTGGGGAAAAAATAATTGCTAGTCCCCTCCATCATATCATCTGAGAAGCACTGATTAGCATCTTACGCTAGGGGGTATAATGAGAGTATAGCCATTTTTTTAAGCAACTGCTAACATCTTACCCTTTTAGTATAACAAATATCATTTGCTGATTAGTCCAAAAAGAAATTTGGGGGAGGGATCAGTTTGGGGAACTGTGGTTATTTTTGTGTATTTATATTTGAAATATAAACTAAAAATATGTGTATTTGAAAATTTAAACTAAAAATGAGTACATTAAAAGCAGCAATCAGTAATGACAACAAGTCACTTTTTGCAATCATAAGCAATGAAGAATGTATTACTCAAAATAAATAAATAACATGGCAAGCTCTA